>CP060302.1:0-1478135 GCA_014826065.1 Anthracocystis panici-leucophaei
TAACCCTAACTTAACCCTAACCCTAACCCAACCCTAACCCTAACCCTAACCCCTAACTAACCTAACCCTAACCTAACCTAACCTAACCTAACCTAACCTAACCTAACCCTAACCCTAACCCTAACCCTAACCTAACCTAACCCTAACCCTAACCCTAACCTAACCTAACCTAACCTAACCCTAACCCTAACCTAACCCTAACCTAACCCTAACCTAACCCTAACCTAACCTAACCCTAACCTAACCTAACCTAACCTAACCCCTAACCTAACCTAAGCCTAAGGTGTGTACAGTCACTGGCTGACTCTGACTCTGTCTCTGACTGCTCTCACTGGCTGACTGTCACACTGAAAAAGTTGCATTGGACCATTGGGCACTACAGCAGTGTGAGCACATGTCTCAATTTCCTTGAATTTTGACATGTCTGACCACAAACAATTTCAAACCATAGCAGCACTGGACCAGTCTCTTTGGCACTGACTGCAAGCCTCCCTCCACCTGGCCTGACACATCCATTTGGCAGTGTGGTCGCAGCCGTCACCTGCCCCACCGGAACCTCCTCCTAGGGCTAGGTTCTGAACATTGGTGATACTTGCAGCTTGTTCCTGGTGGTGTTGAGCCTCAAATGGCGATGAACTGCATCTTCTGGCCCAGCAAAGGAGTGACACAGGTCTTGGTGCTGTGTCTTTGGCCCACTTCATGGACACAGCAGCTCCTGGTTCAGCTGTGTTGTTTCCCTGCGTCCTTGACACTGTTCATGCTGCATTGTGTGGGTCATCTCTTCTCACTTGTACTTCCTTGTTTCACAATGTCGCAATGAAGGTTATCCACCACCATACCAAATCACCTTGATCTGAGATGACAGGAGGTCATCCTCACGCATGTAGATGTACTCAATGCTTGCAGATGCCGGATGGGTTTGTTATATACCCCTGTCACCTGGGTGTACCACAACGAAGAGTGCAGTCCAACATTGAAGGAGATACGGAGCATCGCAACATCAACAACAGCAGCAGCAAGCTCATCATCACAATCAAGAGCAACTGAAAGCAATGAAACCGAAGTTCAATCATCAAGTTTGAGTAGTCATAGAAGCCAATTTCGAATAGCATCACCATCTGATTTGGCGAAAGTATTAAATGTTTTGTCGCTCCCTTGACAAGATAACCTTCACGGTCGAGCAGGACAGTCTGTGCTCTCTTTGATTCAGTGCGTTATACTGTGTGTCATGTCAGACCTTATTGAAACACTGGGCAAACGATGCACATCCTTTAATGCGCCACATTGCGCATGGCAATCTCATGTTGAGGATTGCTTCTTGACAAAGCCGAGCGCCAGAATGTGACAAGGTGATGAAGCAAGTGGTATGGTGGCGATTTGGAAGTACCTGGAAGCTCTCAACAACAGCCTTCGAGGCCGCAGATGCCATTGAGCTCTTCAAAAGATGACCAAGGAGATTTAGGCTTACATTAGCGCACATTTCCGACGTCTTCCTTTGCTGCGAATTCGTCTCTAAGAGCATCGCTGTGGCCATTGGATCATGAGACGAGCAATGCTTGGTCCTATGACTGGGCAGGATCCCGCTGCATTGCCTTTGTTGCAAAGAATGGCGTCATCGCTGGCAAGAAGTGCTCTGCATCTACGACACTGTCAGACCGATCTTCGTCAGTCAGCTTTGTATGCAAGCGATCCCAGCTAGCAAGAGAATGCCGAAGTATCCGAGATGGATGCCAAGAGATTGCCATTTTAGTGGTAAATTCCTGTCACTCTCAAGTCGGGGTCTTTACCCCGCAATCCGGGGGCTTTGGCATTAAAGAAGCTGTGCTGCGCCTTTGGACCGCATGTCACGGAAATGCGTGAATCAACTCCGCAGCTGGTTCCTTTCGATGCAGACCGCAACGGCGCTAAAAGTGACAACCGAGACCCCCCTGCGACTATTATGCTGGCCGACAAACGACGTATTGCAGCATCTGAAGAGGGGTCCTCGCTTTTGAGGCCGACTGCACTTTGATCCCAAGTGTGCAGCTCAGATGTGCTGCACGGCTGCAGTATATGGCCATCGTTGGAACAAGAGATTCCCGAACCTTTATGTCACGCAACAAGCGTCTTGCTGCTCGCTTTGAGCCACCCTTGGACTCAAAAGAAACTTGAAGAGTTGCAGAACATAGCCGAAGCATGGATTACCGAAGCACAGATTACCGACGCTCGCTCGACTCTGTTCCGCAAGAAAAGATCGATGATGAGAACAGAGATCTCCGTAGAGGATGGCATTCATGCCATCAAACACAAGGATACGCAGCGGTGTATGTGAGACGCATGAGAAGGTTTTGACAGGCGACGGATACTTAAATACAGTACGACCCCAGATTCTGTCCATGTCCGTTTGACCTTGTACCTCCGACATTCTCGAGCTCAACGAAACAACAAAGTCGTCACTCACACAACAAACACGATCAAGACATTCCATCATGCGTCCTTGCTTTGCATCGTTGGCAACAGTAGCACTGGCAGCTGCGAGCTTCACATGTGCACTTGCACTTCCGACGGCAGAGTCGAGCCTGGCAGGCCTGCAACGGGACGCTGCTGGTGCTGCAGGTTTCTTGTCAGCCACATTCTTGGGTGACGTTCCTCACGTGTTTCTGCACTATTCAAGCGCGGATGCGCCTGTCACCTTCAGCGCCGTCTCAGGATCCAAGGGCGAGCTGGTTCCCACACTCGGCACGGGCGGTGCGAGAGACCCGTACATTTTCCAGAACCAGGTGGACGGCAAGGTGAGTCGACGTACAAGGTGGTCCGAGCCATGAATGTTTAGAGGAGAATCCACTGACAGTTCTGCTTGGTTCGACTTGGCTGACGACAGTACTACATTCTGGCAACCGATCTGGACATTAGCAAGACCAACTGGGGCGATGCTCAATCGCATGGCTCGCGAAGCATTCACATTTGGGAGTCGAGTGACGGCGTCAACTGGTCGGCAGAGAGGCTTGTTGAGCTGATGGACGCCACTGCCGGCTATGTATGGGCACCATCTGCTACTTGGGATGCTGCAGCCAACGCGTATGCCGTGTTCTGGTCGTCACAGACGTACGCCAGCTCGGACACGGACCACACGGGCGCAGCTGAGGGGCCGTTCGTGTACTACTCGCACACGACGGACCTGGTCAACTTTACGAGCCCGCAGCGTTGGGAGAGCGCCAACTTTGGCAACAAGGTGATTGACCAGGAGGTGGCGGACCTGGGCAATGGCAACATGGTTCGGTGGTACTCGGACGTGACGGGAGGCACTGGAGTGGTGATGGACAAGACGTCCGAGGGATTGTTCGGCACGTGGGAGCGTATCGGTAAGCCGGTGGATGTGGTGTGGGAAGGACCTGCGATCCAACGAGACATTGTCAACCCGGCCAAGTTTTACCTCTGGGAAGATAACTACGGCGGCCCTGGCTACTCTTGCTTCCAGACCGAGGATTTGTACACGATTCCGTACGCGGCCTGCGATCCTGCACTGACTCCGGGGGGAATGCGACACGGCGCTGTGGTGCAGGTGCCGGCGACTGTGCTATCCGGTCTCGAATCGGCGTGATGACCGGATATAACCACTTCTTGTTTGCTGGTGTCATTTTGTACTCAATTTAATGTGTGATTGTTGTGCTAGCCTACAAACTATGCTTTCATGTCGGTCTTAAGTCTGGACTGTGCCGTGTCGAGCGTGTGATTCATGACTATTGTGGAAAGTGAAGGTAGGATGTTCCGAAGCAATGCAAACGAAGTTGGTCAATCAAGTCCGACTCGAAGCCGTTAGATATCGGGTGTCGGAGAGCTGACTGGCCGTGAACAAGAACAAGTTTTGATAGACGCGTCGATGGAGCGCTGTGCCAATTCCAAGTCAGAGGAACAAGACCAACACTCTTCTGGGCGAGCAAAGGTGCAACACGCTTCGACTCTCTTCCTCCTCTATCTACACTCAACCTGACTTCTTTCCGCATCTTTGTGATAGCAGACTCGACTTGACTTGATCGAACCCTCTTCGGACAATGGATCAGCAGCTAGCAGCCTGCCTCGAGGCAACGCTCTCCCCGGATGCGAGCACAAGAACACAGGCGGAAAGGCAACTCGAATCGTTTCGATCTCCCCAAGATGATCCGCAAGGACTTGCAAGCTTGAGCCTTGTCAAGTTGCTTCTCGACTCAGCCGCCCCGATCCACATTCGCCAGTCAGCAGGTCTTGCGCTTCGAAAGTACATCGCCGCACGATGGTCACCTTACTTTGACGCCTTTGTCGGATCTGCCGTCGATGTATCAGTCAAGCAGCAGGTCCGTCAAGCGTTGCTGACAGGTCTGTCGGATCCAGTCCGAAAGATCCGTCTCGCCACATCCTATGCCATTTCCACCATCGCAGGCCCCGACTATCCCGACGAATATCCCAGCTTGCTTCCCTATATCCAGCAGCTTCTCCAACAGGGTGAACCCAACGGCTTGCACGGCGCCATGGCGCTCCTCTCCGAGTTCGTTCGCGTCGAGATGGACGAGGTCCAACTCATGCAAGTGGCCAAAGAAATCTTGCCAGCTTTGGAACAAGTCTTGGCTCAGGAGGATCAACACAGCGCCCACGTTCGAGCAAGATGTATCCTCGTCTTCCGCCAATGCCTCACTACCCTCTTCATGGTCAAGGAAACCTACCCGGATGTAGTCAAGCAGGCTTCGCAGACCATGCTTCCACGCTGGCTGTCCATTATGCAGACATTGCTTGCGCGCGACGCTGCACAGCAGCTGGGCTCAGACCTCCAGCAGGGCTGGCCAACACTGGCGATGCGCAACGAGATCTTCAAGACGCTCAAGGTTGCTGCCATGTTTCGTGCTCAGTTCAAATCGCATCTCCAAACTTTTATGCAATCATCGATAACGAACCTCGTCTCGCTTCTTCCTGCCTTCAAGCAGCTCTACTTGTCTAGCACATCGGACCTCGACACCCCAACATCAGAGGAAGGCGACGACGACGTTGCTTGCGATATCCCATCTTTGGCGTGCTCCATCATCGACTTTATCAACGAGGCTTCGCGAGGTGACCGATGTCGTGATCTCTTTGTCAACGGAGGCACTGGCGGTCAGGGTCACGAGACCGAGATGTTGCAGAAGCTTGTCGGTCTTCTTCTCGTCTACATCGACATGACCGTCGACGACGAGGACAGCTGGGCCAACGACGCCAATGCATTCATTGCAGATGAAGATGACGAAACTTTGGCTTACAGCTTGCGAATTGCAGCTGCAGACTTGCTCGGTATGCTTATCGAGGACTTTCCCGTTCCTTCCCTCCGCTCCCTCGGCCAGCAGGTCCATCAACTCATCCAACAAGCAAATATCGAAAAGGCGAACGATGGTGCCGACTGGTGGAAGACGCATGAGGGTGTATTGACCGCCATCGGAAACAACGCTGAGGCCATCAGCGAGATCGTCGAAACCCAGTCCCAAGGTAAACAGGCACTTGACCTCGAATTCATTTTCAGCTCGATCGTGCTCCCAAATGTTGGCAACGATGCGCCTCCCTTCTTGCAAGGACGTGGTTTCGTCTTTGCTTCTCAATTCGCAACTTCGCTCCCCTCCGAGCTGGCTGTCCAGTTCCTCGACGCAGCAGTCAATGCCATCGAGTCCGACAGCGCCTCTCTTCCCGTCAAAATCTCGGCCGTGCGCACCGTCAAGAACTTCTACCGTCACTTGCCTTCCAGCGTTGTAGGACGATATGCACCACGCATCGTGCAAAAGCTCGGCCCTTTGCTCACACAGGCTTCCGAAGACACGCTCATCCTCATCATCGAGACAGTGCAAGCCGTCGTGGTCGAAGAGACCGAGACCGGCCAAGCTACAACCACAGCCCTCGTTGAGCCAGCCATTATCGGTGAGATCGTTCGAGCGGCGCTGCAGGTGTGGGCTCCCAACGCCAGAGACATCATCCTTCTCTCGGTTGTTTCCGATCTGCTAGAATCGCTCGCAGCTTCCAAGCAGCCTGGCGTTCCTCAAGTGATTGTGCAGCAGAGCTTGCCCTTCTTGGCAGCTGCTATTGGTTCGAGTCTACCAGATCAGACGGACGCTTCCTCGGAAGGCGAACCTTCCGCCGTTGCAGAGACTGCTGTAGAGTTGGCCAAAAGCGTGCTTGACGGTGCCGACGCCTCTGCCCTACGCGGCGCTGTCAGCGTGCTTTGCCCCAACCTGTTCAAAGGGCTTTCCACAAGCCAGGATCGTGATGTGCTGCAGAATGGCATCGAGTGTCTCACGGTCCTCGTCAAAAAGTGCACGCAGGAGCTCATGGACTGGAAGGAGCCTCAGTCACGAACCGCATCGTTGGATCTCATATTGCAGATCATCGCCAAGCTGCTCGTCCCTACCAATGATTCCGAGAGCGGAGGTCTTGCAGTCGGTGATCTTGTCGTGGCGCTGTTGCGTAAAGCCAGTGACCGTATTGCCCATGTGCTACCGGACCTGCTCAACGCCATGGTACAACGTGTCGCAACGGCACAAACAGCAACGTTCACACAGTCACTCATTATACCCGTGGCGTACCTTATGCATGACAATGACGAGCAAGCCAAGCAGGTCATGGACCTTCTCGAGTCGATCCAGGTGGCACCCTCATCCGAGACCTCATCAGCAGAGACCGGCAATGGTCTCGAGGTGCTCTGCAAAAAGTGGGTCGACAACGTCGAGACCTTTCAAGGCTTCTGGGCACAACGAGTGAGCGCCCTTGCGCTTGCCAAGATTCTCGACAGTCGACGACCGTTTTTGACCACCACCAACGTTCGAGGTGACATTCTTCCCGACAACTCAGGCATCATCCGAACGCGATCACGAGCAAAGACCATGCCACATCAGTACACCAGCGTGCCCATGTTTGCAAAGATCGTCAAGGTGCTACTCAAGGAGTGGAGCTCCGCTTCCCGAGCCGGTAACGCGGCTGGTGCTCAAGATGGAACGCGTACGCCCGAGACCGATGACGAAGATGGTGAATGGGATAACGAATACGAACCAAACGCAGGAGGCAAGGACGACTTTGCTTTCCTTTCCGACATGCTCGGTCCCGGTGGCTTGGATGCGCTGCAGAATGACGACGACGGCTTTGGCTTTGAAGACGATGAGGATCTCAAATCGGATCCTGTCTACAACATGGACCTCGAGGTGAGTTCCAAGAATGGCTTTCAACCCGGATTTGGATTGTACTTTTTGCTGACTGGTGCCTCCGCCCCTCTCTTCCCTTGAAATGCGTGATTTGCGTTCCTCCAGAGCTGGCTATCCCAATACCTGCAGCACCTAGCTCAGACAGCCGGGCAGGCATCATTTGAGACGCTTCTCTCGCCTCACTTGAACGCAGAGGAAAAGGCGATGCTCAACTCTATTCTATAATGACGCTACATCTGACGCATCACATGAATGGTAACAGCTGCATCGATAAGATCGCTCGCATCGACGTCATGTGAAGCACTGAAGAACGCTCTTCAGACACTGCATTCTTCTTTTGAATTGTATGGCATTGCTGTAGATTGCCTGTAGCGGAAATAGACAAAGGTTTTGTTTCTCAATCAATGACGAGCTGAGCGTCAACCTGTTCGAACGAGTCGAAAAAGTGCTTGAACAGCCTGATCTTGTACTCGACGTCCTTGGTACCGCATGTCTCACGGATCGAGTGCATCGACAGTTGTGGGTTGCCCAAATCGAGCGTTCGAATACCGAGCTTACTGAGCATGGGTCCGATCGTGGAGCCGCAAGGCATATCGTTCTTGACAACAAACGACTGCAGGGGCACATGAGCGCGCTGTGCGATGCGTCGGATGAGGAAGGCGGTAGGACCTGTGGTGGCGTACCTCTGCTTGACGTTGGTCTTGATGACGGGGCCCCCGTTGATCTTGGGTCGGTGGTTCTCCTCGTAGAAGGATGGGTAGTTGGGGTGGAAGCCGTGAGCCATGTCCGAGGAAAGCAGGAAGGATCGGGCGATGGCTTGCTCATACAAGTTGGAAGCAGCAGGCGCTGAAGCAGACGAAGACGCTACTGGGAGCGCCACGAGTCGGTGAATCAAGCTGGGCAGCAGGTTGGACTCGGCACCGTGAGTCGAGACTGAGCCCACCTCTTCGTTGTCAAAGAGCGCGATGGCGCGGATGGAGGAAGAGGCTTTGAGCGATTCTGCCGAGGCTAGTGATTCGATGATGGCCTCGGTAGCGCAGAAGCACGACATCTGGTTGTCCAGTCGGGGAGAGTGGATAAACTCGTTGTTGATGCCTCCGATCGATGCGGGTTGAGTGTCGTACAGGTTGAGCTCAAAGTCTTGGATCTGCTCTACCGACACGCCGAGCTCGGATGCGAGCAGGTCGAGGAGAACAGAGTGATGCTTCTCAGCCATCACAGGTGTGCCGACAGCCTGCGGCGTCACCTTGGCAGCCTCAGCAGCTTCGTCAGCGCGCTTGTTGAGGTGCTCTGTGGCAAGGCCGAGAATGGGAACAGTGTTGTCTTCGACGTTGAACTTGAATCCTTCGTTGACGGTGCGGTTGAGGTGAATAGCCAGAGTGGGAATGCGCAAGATGGGACGCTTGATGTGCACAAGCTTGCCGGTGAATGCATCGTGATTCTTGGAGTCCGAAACGATGACACGGCCAGCAACACTGAGGTCACGATCGAACCAAGAGGCCCAGATACCGCCACCGTAGGTCTCGACACCGCACTGAAGGTAGCCTTCCTTTGCTTTGCGAGAGACGGGCTTGATCTGGAAGTTGGGCGAGTCGGTGTGAGCACCGACGACGTGCACACCGTTTCCAGGCTCGTACTTGGCACCGACGGCAAAGGCAACGATAGCAGACTGGTTTCGGGTGAAGTAGTACTTTCCGCCGCGCTTGACCTTGTTGTCCCAGAGCTCGCTCTCCTTGACACGCTCGAACCCGGAGGCATCGAGCATGGCCGAGGTGGTGGCCACTGCGTGGAAGGGAGTTGGGCTAGCATCGACGTATTCGAGGAATCGTCGAGCAGCAGCAATGTCGTCGTGGGCGCCGTCCTTGCCAGAAGCGGCGGCAGCAGCAGTGGTGGAAGTAGCAGACATGGTGGAAGACGAACGAGAAGCGACACTGGTCTGTCTGAGCCGAAGGGAGGCTGCAGAGACGAGCTTAAAGAGGACGTGCGCCGACAGCTTGGAGGTGGTATGAAGGGTAGAATCGAAGGCTGAGGTCTGCCTCGATACTGATGTCCGTAAGAGGTGCGTAGAGGGAGTCGTCAAGGTGCTGAGACAAGAAACAAAGAAGAAGCAAGATGCTCTTGGACCCGATTGGATGATTTGACAAGGGAGATGTCGTATGTCACGAGGCCCATGCAGAGCAAAATCGGACCAACATCGTCCGAGTTCGCCGTTCGTGTAAAAGCACATGGCCAAATAAAATCCCATGGAAAAAGCGGCTCAAAAATTGGGACCACAGATTTAGTAATACCATCACAGGCTGGCCTTCGAGAACGCATCCGAGCCTGTCCTAATGTATGTACTCGTCCATCAAGGATAGGTGCGGGTGCACAAGTGCAAGTGCATCTGGTATTGAAAAGGTGACAGCACATATACATGAAGCAGAGCGACCTATTCTGTAAAGGACGCGTATCAAAGCTGCGATTGGCGCTGCTTGACATTGGACACCTCCACCGCTGCGGGAATGTACATGGACGTATACTTGCGCACTTTGGCGCCGACGTTCTGCTCTCGACGGTCCTTGCCCTCACGTCGGAACTGCGAGAGTCGGTCAATGTAGTCGGTGAGCTTGGACGTTTGCGACGGCCAAAGGTAGGGTGCAGAGCCATGATGGGCACGGGCTTTTGATGCGACGACTTCTTACGCAAGATCATACCCATCTCCTCCATGCGTGTGAAGGCCTGAGACAGAGTGGCAGCATTGATCGACTCGAGATACGAGAGTTCACCTTGTGCATAGAGCGTCTTGCCAAGCAGCTGCGTGTGCTTCTCAAAGTCCTTGGCTGCAAACCAAGGCAGCTGTTCTGTGGGATATCCTTTGGCTTCGGCTTCTGGTGGGATGAGGGAGAGGAGCGAGATAGCTGCGAGCCAGTAACCTTCGATGAAAGGCCAAATGAGGAACAGGAAAGCATCGTAATTTTCGCGGCCGTTCTCGCGCTCCTTTGCGCTCAGCTCGATCGAGCCACCTTCTTCTGGCTTGATGTCCGGATGCTTCTCCAAGATGCCGTCGGCCACCATGCCTTGGATGGTGCGGTCTACATTGACCTCGAGCGAGTCGACGCCAAAGACAAATTCGCTACGCAGCACTGAAGAGATGAACAGACATTCGTCCAACAAATCCTTGCGGGTCATCCTCTGCATCGGTGCGGTACCACCCTGCTTGACCCTGGTGTACAGAGCAGCTGCAGCGAGCGATTCCGATACAAAGATGTGGATCACCTGGTTGCGGTAGAAGCTGAGTTCGAATCGTTTGACGGGCACAAAGGTCGGCTCCATGACATCCTTCTCCTCGGCGATGAGACCCTTCATGACGGTGCTGAGCGCACGATCCACCACCTCGCCGGTTTTCATCGTGCCAAAGTCTGCCACAGTGAAGCCTTTGCTGACAATGGCGGATCGCAGCCATTCCACTCGTCGAATCAGCTCGCTTCGGGAAACGCCACGGCCACGCAAGGTGAGCACTACTGTACCGATGAGCGCCGCGGGCATGACGACCGAGACCTTGTTGATGTCGCCGAGCACACGGTAGCCGAGCGCCTTGAGCAAGAGCACGCGGTGCTGATCATTGTTGACTGGATCGAGCTCCACCTTTTCGTCCTTGTAGCCAGGAGCGGCTCGTCGATCCTTTTGCTCCTTAATGAAGCCCTGTAAAGACCAAGGGGTGTCGAAGCGAATATCGATGCGACCCATCTTTAGTTGGAGCAGCGAAGAGCTTCCGGAAAGCAAGCCCAGAAGAGACTCTGCTTCCTTGGGCTTGCCGAGCAATTCAGAGACATACGTCTCTGACTCGATGACCGAGTCGTATTGCAAGCTGACGGGGCAGATCCAGACATCGTCGGTGCGTCCATTGAGAAGACCCTCGACAACGTATTTGAGGATGCCGAGTTTTGGTGGTAGCAGCTTTCCGGTTCGCGAGCGCGTGCCTTCAATGAAGCACTCGAGATTCTTGCCGCTAGCCAGGAGCGTCTCGACATATTCCTTGATGACAGCTGGGTACAGTTGATCGCCTGAGAAGGTACGACGGATGAAGAAAGCGCCACCTTTTCGAAGCACATCACCCAGAACCGGCAAGTTCAGATTCTCTCCGGCGATGATGTGAGGCAAAGCGATACCGAGACGGAACATGAGCCATGAGACGGTAAGGTAGTCGATGTGAGATTTGTGGCATGGGAGGAAGAGGATGCTCTGTTTGCGCTCGGCGGCATAGGCAGCGACGCGTCGGACTTCGAGGACCTGTGGCACGCTGATATGAATGCCTTGATGGTACATTCTGGCCAAAATGTTGTTGACCGTAGCTGCAAAGAACTTGATAAAGGAGAGCGAGTCGATGCGAGCTACGCTGACTTGCAAGATGGCGAGTGCTTCATCTCTGAGCTGCTGTTCGATCTGGCGCTTTTTGCGTTCCTTGAAGATAGCGAGATTCTTTTGCATCTTGTTGGGACCTGTGGGTGAGAGGGGAGGCTGTTCTGGCAAGAGATGTTCTACACGACTCGATGCGAGTTTGCGAATGCGTTCCTGCACTTGCTCGCTGTTGAGAACGGCACGGATGCTCTCTTCTGAGCATCCTGTATATAAGATTGGAGCGCCAATGTAGTTGGAATAGCCACGCCATCCTGTTCCTTGACCGTAGGCGACAAATTGCTGCAGGAATTCGAAGGGTGATTCGCGAAAGTGGGCTTTGTAGGCAGCGACTACGTTGAGGTCACCCAGCTTGTGTTCTTCCGAGGTAAGGACGCCTGTTTTGTCGGCCAACCTACGATCCTCGCGACGTGATGAGCCCAGGTCGCCCAGCTGTTCCCTCAAGACATCAGCCTCTTGCTGCACCGAGGGAAGATGGCTGTCTGATGGCGGCCCTGACTTTGAGTTGGCCGCATTGTTGCCGTTACTTCTTGATTGTGAGCCCATGTCTAGTTGATGCACAGGATGTGGTCAGTCCGATACGCCGACAAGACCAAATGCAAACAGCGCAGCGCGCAGACCGTGGTACCCTATCTCGACGTGGAATGATGATGGACGAGTGATGCTGTAAAGAGAGCCAGCTCTTGCTGCGTAGATGGTTCGTGAGAGAGAAGCTATCAATGGTTCGATGACATCTCTCCACACTCGACGAAACGCTTTCACGGCTGCAATTTCTCCCACTTCCCAAACTTTGTGCCTCACAAGTTTAGGCTCAAATGTGGGGAAAAGGTTGAGAAAAAGCACACAAAGCGCATTTTTCTGGTGTGTTAAGGCATGAAAAATCTACAATACTTTGGAGAAAAAAAAAGAAAAAAAACAACGCACGGAGCACTCTCCACATGGCGCGGTTCGGTCCAACGCGGCTTCTCGCAGCCATCCTTCTCACCATCACCCAACATCGTCCACAAATCATTCTACAAGGTCGTGAAGCACAGCTTGGGCAGAGTAGCTGCTGTCGATACAACAGCCCAGATCTTTGCGTCCTTGACCCTGCGTCGCGCATATCGCAATCATGTCGGACGAAGAGTTTATCATGGACGATGCGGCGGACGAGGATTACGACTTCGAATACGAAGAGGACGACGACCTCGACGATGCCGATGCCGATATCGAGAACCGATACTACAATGCCAAAAACATCAAAGATTCGGATCCTGATGGAGCTATTCGAGAGCTCAAGGCCGTCGTCAATGCAGAAAAGGAGAAAGGCGACTGGGGCTTCAAGGCCCTCAAACAGCAGACCAAGATCAACTTTCACCGAGGACGTCATGCCGAAGCACTCGAATCGTATACGCAGCTTCTCTCCTACACCAAGAGCGCAGTCACTCGCAACTATTCGGAGAAGTCGATCAACAACATCCTCGACTATGTCTCGAATGCCACCAACGTTGGTCTCTCCACCATGCAGTCGTTCTACGACGTCACTAAGTCTGCCCTAGAGGATGCGAAAAACGAGCGACTCTCTGTCAAGACGGATCTCAAGCTGGCACGAATCTGGCTCGCACGCAAAGAGTGGAATCGTCTCGCAAAGTCGCTCAAAGAGCTGCGCGCTTACTGCACAAGTCAGGACGGGACCGACGATCAGTCCAAAGGCACCATCCTTCTCGAAGTCTTTGCTCTCGAGATTCAAATGTATGGCGAGGTGGCCAACTTCAAGAAGCTCAAAGAGGTCTACAACTCTACGCTCCAAGTCAAGAGCGCCATCCCGCATCCGCGCATCATGGGCGTCATCCGCGAGTGCGGTGGCAAGATGCACATGTCGGAAAAAAACTGGGCCGCCGCCCAGGTCGACTTCTTCCAAGCATTCCTCAACTACGATGAGGCAGGAAGCACGCAGCGCATTCAAGTGCTCAAATATCTCGTGCTCGCCCACATGCTCATGGGCAGCGACATCAACCCGTTCGATTCCCAGGAGACCAAACCCTATAAAAACGATCCCGAGATTGTCGCCATGACCAACCTCGTCGCTGCTTATCAGCGCAGAGAGGTCCATGAAGCCGAAAAGATCTTGCGCGAGAACAAGCGTACGATTCTCGAGGACCCGTTCATCAAGACCTACATTGACGATGTCTTGCGAGGATTGCGCACCCAGTATCTCATCGACACCATCAAGCCATACTCACGCATGCAGCTCGGCTACCTGGCGCAACAGCTCAACATTGGCGTCGACCAGGTCGAGGATCTGCTCATATCGCTCATTCTCGACGAGAGCATCAAGGCGCGCATCGATCAAGTCGGTCAATATGTCGAACTCGATCGCAGCGCCAACAGCTCGGCCAAACCACGCTACCAGGCACTGGGCAAGTGGAACAACGAGCTGGATTGCATCGGATCATCTGTGCATAGTAAGCACGCCTCTGGAGCAGCCAGTGGATCAGGTGCCAATGTTGGTGCCTCTTTGCTGCGAATGGGTATGGGTGTCGGTGGAATGGCACCAGGACTCGGCCCTGCGCTCCGATGATAGTCGTTTCTCATCTCTTCTCATTCTTTCGTGTCGTGCATGCATCTCTGTACTTTTATCAATCATTCAATGTCCTAATCACAAAAGCAGTGAATTACGTGTCTGTCGCAACGAAGAGGCGGATCACATACTTGTTTACTTTGATTGCGAATCGTGGAAAGCGAGGCTGGACTATGTGCTACAGAATCGGAATTGCGTTCGAAGCAGATGCCTAGGCAGAAGCCTGGACCGCAGCAGTTTTGGGCAACTTGCAGCCAAAGTTAGGCAGCGCATGAGTACCGCCGGAACTAAGCAGCTTATGAGCCTCATTGGCCTGGTACTGAGCGATCTCCTTCTGTTTGGCATCAGGGTCGACATTGTCTTGAGCAGAATCGACGTCCCAGCTGAGGTACTTGTTGGTCATGTTGGGCTCGAAGTTGGCATCAATGATGCCCAATCGTTTGCAGTAGTTGGTCACCTTGCTCCAGTCGCGAGGAACATTGGCACAGTCGCGAGACATGTAAGCGAACGATCGCTCAAAGATACGAGCGTTGACGGGACCGTGCATGCTCTTCTTGAACAACTTGAAATCCTGCCAAGCCCGCTGAGGCTGGTCGAAGAGGTCGTCGGCGGCACGCTTGACAGCACGCATAAAGGCACGCACCTTTTCGGGGTGCTGGCTGACAAAGTTGTCGTTGGCGATGTAGAGGATCGAGCAGAAGCAGCAGCAGCCAAGTTCGGCAAGCTCATCGATCCTGAGCATCTTGACGTCGGTCTTGGGTCGACCCTGCTGCTCACACCAGTCTTCGAGCTCAACCATCTGAACGTTCTCGAGACCAATAGCAGCGTCGACACGGCCGTCGATGATCGCTTCGGTGGCGTTCATGCCGACACGGACGGCGGTGTAGTCCTCGGGCTTCATGCCAAAGTGGCTGGTGAGTTCGTCGATCTGGATCTTGCCGAACTCGCCAACGTAGCCGATGCGCTTTCCTCGAAGGCTCTGAAAGTCGGAGGTGATGCCGCTGCCCTCGATGTAGATGATGCCGGTGGCGGGCTCGTCCATGAGGGTGCCGATTGAGGTGACGGGGTAGCTGCGCATACCTTTGGCAGCCAGGGTGTGGATCATGGCCTTAAGACCCATGTCGGCCTGGCCGGTGCCGATGATCTCGGTCACATCGCTAGGATCGTTGGGCTCGAGGATGGCGACTTTGATGCCCTCCTTGGCGAAGTAGCCCTGTCCAGTTGAAAGGAAGAAAGGGTCAAAAAGAAGAATTTGATGGTGAGCCAAAAAGTCGTTACGCGTCTACGATAAACCAGGGTGCTCACCTGGGACTGGGCACGATAGACGGGCAGGTGGTAAGGCACTGCCTGCCAGTTGGTGAGGAAAGTGATCTTGTCGCTCGACATGGTTGAAAGTGGCGGATGCTGGTTGTTGAGAGGGTCAGGTCGCATACAAAGCTTGAGACGCTCCTTCGTTATATACTCGTACTGAGAAGGGGCTGGCTGCCTCTTTGCTGTAGTGTTGGCTTGTGCTTCGCACGGACCAAAGATGATCAGAATCTTGCTGCTACGGATGCAAACCCACGAGCTCAGCCCAGCTGCGAATTCAGAATGCGGCAACTCCTTCAGAAGCCACACTCAAACCCACTTTGCTGTTGGGAACGTCACCGTCAGACTTGCCGCTTTTTTGCCCGACTTCATCGTCGGAAAGCTAGCCGAAACTCGTCAAAGCCGATACGTCTGCGTGGGAGAGTACTCTGCAACTCTTTCTTGGGGCATGCAAGGATGCTAACTTGTCGAGATCGATGCTCAAACAACAGAGTTTCAATTCGAGCTTACTTGTATATGCGTCTCGGAGCGAAATGCTCAGGATTGGCATTGCTTGTCTCTGGTGTGCAGTCGAGTCACTTTGAAGACTTCTCTGTTGAGATGTCAGTTTCGAGAGCTTTCGTTGATCGATCTCGGTTAAGCTCGATGTTGCTAGTGATGTGCCAAAGTCGCTTCGGCATGAAAGATGCGAAGAAGCATCTCGGAAGTGCAGACGTCCATTGACATCGGCACGTGTGTTGAAGGCCTTGGATTGAGCAAGGCTTCGAATCCAACACACACGCGCGCGCGCTCCAAGGGAGGAGCGGAAAGATCCGCATCGCCGCCCAAAATTGAAGAAGCAAAAAATATGCGGCTCGTTATATTATCGCAGAGAGATCAGGAGTTAGTAAGCAACGGGCTTGACGAAGCCGACGGAGCCGACGCAACCTCAAGGGTCCTCTTGCTCAACCTAACGTGAGCCAAGTGTGGTTTGATCTGTGGCATGCTTTCCTCAGCAGCGAGAAGACAGCCGACGTTTGAGCTTTGCATCTCCCCACCTGACTAACAAGCCAAATTTTATCAATCGATCGGGAGCAAAGCTTTGTTGTAAGGTCACGCGAGACATGAAGCCTTGATCTAAGGCTCTCTGCTTTGGGCACAGCATGGAGTGTGTCGTCGATGGTACTCTTTCCACCGCTTTGAGTTGATTTACTGGGCGGAAAGGCCGACAGACTTGCTAACTTCCCACGACTGGAGAGCAATGCATTGATACAGGCTGGAGACCCGGCAGTGCCACTGATCGAGGACTGAGTATCTGCCGGCCGGCCTGCTACTAATACAGCCAAGGCGTGGGGGAACTTCATGCTCCGTCGTCATCGACTTACAATAACTTTCTTTCTTTTCTTTTCTCATCAGATGAAGCAGGCGTGGCTACGCTTTTTGGCGACTTCGCGCCTCCTTTAGAATCGACGAATGGTAACCGTTCCTGGTTCTTAGAAACGTGTTGACAGGGTCGATTCGGCTCAGCTTTCTGAGGGTTGTGAAGGGAGCCTGCGGCACGGCACGGCACGGCTACTTCGACCGTTCTCTGCCATTGCCATTCGACCAAGGACAGAATCCAAAGAAAGAAGCTTGAGAGGCTCGCTGTTCATCGGAGTCGCCGACGTCGATGAGGCTGCAGTGCAGGGGCACACTGTGAGAAAACAGGAGCCGAAGCTCAAGTCAAGCTTCCAAACTGCAAGGAAAATGTTTCGATTTTGACTGGAAGTTGGAACAGCTTGACGTCATCGGCGCATGCCAAATTGCATGCTGCGCGCTCTAAAAAATCTGCGCGGCCAAGAAATTCTCCGACGAAGTTGCCCGACATCTTGCTCGCAATTCTTAAAAGTACATTTCTCTTTTGAGGAATTGTCAGTCAGTGTTCGTCGCATTTTGCTGCTGCTGGTCACCTGCGGGATAGTAAAGGAGTGTGAACGCAAGTTTGAGTGAGAAGGGATCGAGTTCATGAGAAGGCTGACGTTCGGGATGGCTTCCGAGAATGAAACTGCAGTGCAGCAAATAGACTGCAAAAGCGACGAATTCGGCTAAACGAATAGAGAACAGGCGGGACAGCAAGGTAAATTCCAGAGCCGACGGCCAGAGATTCCGTTGCAAACAGCGGCTTGTGTGACCCAATAACTTAATGACTGACCGATGCATGACAACATAACTTACACTCTCTAAATTGCAATCGAGCGACGGAAATCGAGGGTAGAAGCCCCGCAGTCCAAGCGCAGTTACTCACACGACAGGCACATGCTCGCTGATCCGGGGAAAGCACCAAGACTAAACCAAGCAGCTAAACTTAGCAGCTGCTACTCCCAGACTTTCTCAATATAAACCACCACCTTCTCTTACTGTAGCTTTCCAACGAGAACGGTCCCTTCTCGAACACCATCTTGATCGCCGTCCCGTCCATCATCCAAATAGCCACCATGGACGAGAAGAAAGCAGCCGATGGCTCTCCGCCGCACTCATCTGCCCCCGAAACCCAAGTCGAGACCCAGACTCCGAACCAAGGTGCGGGTCAAGCTCGCGCCCATTTCAACGCCGAGAAGCTAGACAAGACGCTTCTTCGCATGCGCTCGGACGGCAAGATCGAGATCACCGAGGACGAATGCTACGATGAGCTCGGATACAGCTTCCCCACTTGGAAGAAGTGGACGATCCTCACCATCATTTTCTGGATTCAAGTATCGATGAACTTCAACACTTCGCTCTACTCGAATGGTCTCAAGGGCATCTCCGAAGAGTTTGATGTCAGCCTGCAAGCCGCTCGTTGCGGTGCCATGATCTTCTTGGTCGCCTACGCTTTCGGATGCGAGCTTTGGGCTCCCTGGTCTGAGGAGGTGGGACGCAAGCCGATCCTGCAACTCAGTCTGTTCCTGGTCAACATTTGGCAGCTTCCCGTCGCACTCGCACCTAATTTCGCCTCAATTATGGTTGGACGTTTTCTTGGTGGTCTGTCGTCGGCTGGTGGTTCGGTCACCCTGGGTATGATCGCTGATATGTGGGATGCCGACATGCAGCAGTATGCCGTAGCCTATGTCGTCTTTTCCTCTGTCGGTGGTTCCGTCCTAGGTCCCGTCGTCGGTGGTTTCGTTGAGGAGAATCTCAGCTGGCGATGGACCATCTGGATTCAGCTCATCTTTGGTGGAGCTGTCCAACTCGCCCACTTGTTCCTGGTCCCCGAGACTCGTTCGACAATCATGATGGATCGCATCGCTAAGAAGTGGCGCAAGTCTGGCAAGAACCCGAACATTTACGGTCCCAACGAGCTTCGACCCTTCAAGGAGCGTTTCTCAGCCAAGGAGATCCTAGTCACTTGGATCCGTCCATTCCACATGTTCTTGACCGAGCCCATCGTCTTGACGTTGTCGCTCCTGTCGGGCTTCAGTGACGCGCTCATTTTCATCTTCCTGCAGTCTTACTCACTAGTCTACGAGCAGTGGAATTTCAGCACCGTTGCTGTCGGCCTCGCTTTCCTCCCGCTGCTGGTCGGATACTTCATTGGTTATGCGATCTACATCTATGCTATCGGACAGCAGAAGAAGGTCAAGGCCGCCAAGCCGGACAGCGAGCATGCTCAATTCGAGTCGCGTCTGTACTGGCTTTTGTTCACCGCTCCATTCCTCCCCATCGGCCTTATTGGATTCGCTTGGACTTCTGTTGGCCCTCCTGTTCACTGGATGGGCACCATGGTCTTTGCTGCCCTGATAGGCACAGTGAATTTTTCGATATACGGAGCGACAATTGGTGATTATCCTATCTACGGCGCTACTGTCGACCGCAAGTCGATGGAAGCACTTGTCATTCTCATCCGAATAGCGATGATGTCGGGGATGATGATGACGACGGCGACGAAGTCTTCCATGCCGAAGAAGCAATAAATTAACTGACGCGTTTCCTTTCCATTTCATTTTCAAATTTTTATTTTTATTTTTTCTAAATTCCCGTACAGATTACATGATTGCAGCCTATGGTCCTTATTCCGCCTCGGCGACAGGAGGCAACGGCTGGAGTCGAGATTTCCTCGCCGGTGTGCTGACGATCCCGGCGACGCCATTCTACACCAACATTGGACGGAGCAAGGGCCGCAACCTCGAGTATGCATCGACGATCCTGTTCTGCATCGCTACGGTGCTGGTCATTGCCGTGTACGTGATCTACTGGAAAGGACCGGTGCTGCGAAAACGATCGCCGTTTGCACAGCAGCTCGAGGCGGATCGCCAAGGCGCTCCGTCCCACAATGGACACAAGGAGCGACTGACGGGAGCGCACAAGCCGAAGCGACCTGTCACCGGACTGGGGTCTCGTCAGAACTCGTACTACACTTCGCAGAACGCAGCTTCGCGCAATGCTTCGCGCAACGTTTCCAGAAACGCTTCGAGGAACGTTTCGCGCTCCAACTCGGTCTCTGGTGACAGCAACAGCGCCGAAGTACCTACGAGAACGGCCTAGATGGGTTCCCAAATCTACATATAGCTGATCAGTTGCTCGATGTCTGGTCAATTTTTGACGTCCTTCGATGTGTGCTTCATTTACTGTACACATCCGTAATCCAAGTTGCATTCGAGACTTTGAGATGGGTGCATCCGATGGGGTTACTGTGCGCCGCTCAGACTTTGAGGTGACTCATTCACACAACGGCTGCAGTAAGTTGATACGGGCAAGTCCACGGAAAGCGTAAAGCGCTGTTTGATCGCGTAGAGGGTTGCATTTCAATCGCGGTGAACAGATTAGAGTCGGTCTGGTGAAGCGAAGATTTGGCGGCAGGGTTCGGCGGAGATCCAAAAAGTCGAGAACCCATCTTGTTTGCTGCTCACATTTCCGCCGCAAAATCGATTAAGCCCGGCTTTCCAGTCGAAAGCAGAAAGCTTTGCGGAAGAGCTTTGCAGTTCGAGTCTCGAGTGTGAGCAGTGATAAACCTGTGGCTCTGCGTATGTAGCAGCTGCTAGGATCACCGCCAGTGCCTTTGGTGACATCTGACACCTGTGCCAAAATCAAGTTCTTTACGAGCTTAGCCGTCTGTGCTGACTCTTGCAGACCATCATGGGCCCGACAATGCTTTCTGCTTGTGCGTGACGAGGCGCAACCGCACTTTGTTGAAAAGTCCTTTTGTCTGCTGCAGCTCAATGAGCTGAAAGACGGCGAATAATGTGGCAAAATAGCGGCGATTTGACTGGCCGAGCTCAAGACCACTTGAAAATGGGCGAATCCTCATTCGAAGCAAAAGGCAGCAGCAGCAGCAGCAGCAGAGTGCAGTCTTAGGGTTTGGGTATGGCAGCGAGGCAGACTGAAATTTTGCCGGTGTTGAGCGGTGGACCCTTTACCAGCCTCAGGCCAAGTGCCAGCCTCAAAAGATAAGAAAAAAGAAAATTGCGCCCTGAGTGGTGAGACGCACACGAGCTAATCTCCTCGCTCACTCGCTCGCACGGCCAAAGAAGGGTCAATCAAATTAGACTTTGTCAAGCCACAGCTGACCGCGGCTCGCTAACCAACTGAAAACCCTGTGTGGCTGGGAACCGTGACAGACGCTGAGAGAGCCAAGCGGGTCTAGTCGAGTCGAGTCGAGTCGAGTCGAGTCGAGTTGAGTTCGGAGCATGCTTTTGCTGGTTCAGGGCCGATGTTCACCCGATACTAGTTCGTGATTGACTCACATCACTTTTCGCACAGTCACACTCCCATTATTTCTCTTTAATCATCACACTAGCCGCGACCACATCCGTACAATCGAGCATCAACTATCGAGAAACGCATTGGATCACGACGCGCCGTGCGTAAAGTTGACGGTCATCTACTCTACGCCACTCGCGCAGTGGATCCAGTCCACGCTCTCGACCGCATTTCAAACGTGCAAAGTTAAGGTTCGACCTGCATCTGCTTTCGCTGCAAGGCAACAACACACCAACTGTCGATCGACCAGCTGCCGACATCACTCGGTCCACCCAGAGCCATCTCTGTTTCAGACACTTTCGTCGCGAGCAGGGCGTGATCAGTCGCAACGGCGTATCCATGCAATCAGCTATCTTGAAGCTCGACCTATAGAGGCACGCGCCATCATGTCGTCAGACCGCTCGCGTTCGCACTTGCAGGCATCCTCTTCGTCCTCTAGCACCACCATCGACGCACGTTCGTCGGTTTCCACATCAGCAAATCATGATACCGATATTCAACTAGATCCCTCGGCGTTATCGTCATGTCCGGACAATGCGCCTGTCGACCAGCAAAGCTATTCGAGTGTCACTTACGAAGCTAAGGGAAAGCGCAGAGCCAGCCAAGATAACGCTACCACCTCCCAATCGGACAATGTACATCGCCGCTCCTCGACACTAGAGCATCTCTCTGTACATGTCGACCCGCAGACCATTCCATCACCTCGTCCGACATCATCGTCACCACCAGGAAATACTCTGCGAAGGGCGGCAGTAACGACTACATCTTCACACGATTCGCTGCCATCTCCGCAGCGGCGAGACAGGGATCAACGCATCAGAAAAGAACGAGGTGGCGCTTCTCGATCCGTCGCACCAAGTCCGCTGCGTTCTACTTTGAATGCTTCGCCAACAACATGCAGCGGATCTAAGTTTGTTTCTCTCCTTGGTCAACCGGCGGCCGTCTCAGCCGCCCTCTCTGCACCCGATAAGTGTTCCGCAGCTGTTACTTCTGCTGTCCTTCCTTCCCTCTACAAAACCAGTCGCGGCCGCAGCACCAATGTCAGTCCGAGTCGTAGATGGGACCGCCGAGGTGCTAGTGCCTCCGTTCTCAGTGGCGCTAGTGCGAGTGGCAGTGGAGGCGAAGGTGACGATGCAAGCGACGACGATATTGGTACTGGTCGTGCCGCTTTCCGCTCTCATAATCTCAACCGCATAACCGGAACAGCCTCGCGGTCGTCGAGCCGCTGTCTCTCGGTTTCCAAGGAGGAAGCACTCTTCCCTTCGGATGATGATGATGACGACGATGACTCGCCGCCACTCTCGCCCTCCCAAGAAGATGGCGACAAGCCTGCAAAGCACCACCGTCGTTCGCGCCGCTGGTCCAGTATCGAGCGTGAACGCAGTCGAGGGATGCGCATCCTTCTGCAAGAGCATTCCAACACCCTTCAGAACTCTGTGCAAGCACGAAAGATTCTTCGATCCAAATCTTCCAGGAGAGGTCGAACTCGCTCGGCACACCGCATCACTAGCGCTACCGAAGAAGATCCTTCCGATGTGGACTCGTCTTCTCTGCCGTCCAGCTGCTCCAGTAGCTGCGATCTCAACTATGTTCCAACACCAAGTGACACGGCTGCTATCCCAATCAAGGAGCACAGAAGTCGCTCAACTGGCCGAACTGAAGGAGCGACAGACGCCTCGGTGAGCGCTGCATCCAGTCAGGGTCAGGTCCCTTCTTCCACCGATGGCAGCGATGATCCTTCCCCAGCTGCATCTACGCCTTCTACCTCGCTCGTCCAAAGAAGTCCTCCCGGCTTCACTGCTCTCAAACCTATCGTTGCCGTCCCCGTGGCTTCCGAGTCCGATCCACTGCTCGGATTGGCCACACCAAGCGTCGAGGATCTCATCCAGATTGACAAGGTCGAGTTCTTCCCGGAGGAGACTATCACAGCTCAACTGGCATCTGCCCAGATCAAACGCAAGACATCTCCAAAGCGAAGCAAGAAGTCCTCCTGGATCATTGGAGACTTTGAGAGTGAACCCGAGAGCGACGAAGATCAGAAATCGGCCAAAACAAGTCTCGACAGCGCAGGCACCCACGGCCATGCTACTGCCTCGGGCACCCCGCCGCCATCGCAGTCTGCAGGCAGCTATCAGGCCCGTCTCGCCAGCCTACAAAGTCAACTTCGCATCTGGTCGCGCACACCAGATACGCCGACCCCGAGGAGAAGTAGGGAGATCACCTCCAGCTCGGAAGATCAGACCGACGCAGAGGCCGAGAGTAAGGATGCTGATCCGAACGCCTCCAGCCTGTTGTCGGCCAGCTGGCGTAACCTGACACGATTGCCAAATCTCATTCTTCTGCCTGGCTTAGCTGCAAGGCAAGCGCGCGAATCGCTGGCTTCGCCGTCCAAGGCTCAGAGCAACACTCTCGCCGCTAGAGAAGGCGATCGAGCTTTGCCATCGCCTGCAGAGAACGACTTTGCGCAGATCTATCGGCTCGCAAGTTCCCAGCAAGGACCCTCCGACGAATCTGCCCTGCAGGCACAGCGCGATGTTGCGCTCAAGACCGGACGTCCACCGTCTCCATCGCCACCTACTTCCCTGTTGGGCTCGCGCAGGAGCAGTAATGATAGCATCAGCACCCTCGACAAAGCACAAGGTGCGCCGCGTCGTGGCAGAGGCGTTGCCTCGCCGCTCGAGGCCGATCGTGATCCGTCCGCCTACGTGTCTGGTTTGGGTCAGCCTATCGATCCGGACACCGAGCTGTCGTCGGTGGTGCAACTGCAAACCTTCCGCAGTCGAAGCAGGAGCAGACCTGCTGACGTCAGACATCAAAGTCGAGTCTCGGAAGACTCACGCTCCGACACTCCTTCACGCCACAGCTCACAGCGTGATAAGCGTGATGAGCCGCGTGGACCCCTCTCACCCAAGAAGCTTGGCCAGCCAATTGAGCTGGCGCTGACCGAAGAGGAAGGGAAGCAGCCTTCGGCCACCAGAATTGGCACTGCATCAGTGCGCCAATCGGCCTCATCGAGTGGCAGCCCTGAGCCCCTCACCATACAGATCCCCGCGTTAAACGCAGCGAGATCGACCACAAAGTCGAGTGCAACTCGCCAAGGCCTCTTTGCTGGAGGGCCAAAGCCGACCGACACTGCATCTGCGCCCACCTCGCCCACCTTCCGCAAGGAGACGTCATCATCAACGTCGAGTGCGGACGAGACCGACAGCCTTCCGTCTCCGCCGCTTCACGGTGGCAACAAGGAAGACTCAGTCGTCGATGCAGACGGATTCCGCGTCGTTCGTCGCAGGCACCGTCGAAGGTCATCGGGTCCGCGGTCATTGAGACCCAAAGTGGAAGCACTCGTCCCGCAAGGCTACTCTGCGTTTGCAGTCGAGGAGGACGGTGAAAAGACAGAGGAATCCGAGTCGGACGGTGACAAGACGCCATCGCCCATACCATCGCGCAGGAGTCGAGGTCGTCATGGCCGTGATACTTCGCCTCGCCGGTCCAATCGTCAATGCGCTGTGGGACTGTTTGGCGGAGGCATCTCGACGGCCCCGCCTTCGTCATCGATAGAGTCATCCTCTCGACTACTGCGACGTAGTGGGCGCAGGGAAAGCTCCAATATGGGTATCTCTTCAGCCATGCGCACTGTCCGATCTTCGCCTGATCTCACGTACGCCGCTGCCGTTGCATTGAGCGCTGGTCGAGAAGGTGACGGGGACGGAGATGGCCAGTCCAAGGAAGACCCTTCACCGCCTCGTGGGTCCAGAGGTCGACGAGGAGCAGTCAAAGTGGTCGCATCCTCCGTCGGACAACAAGCATCGCTACCGCAGCCACTGCTTGGCGGACTAGAAGGATTACGTCGCGGACCATCGTACCCTCCTCGCGCTGGAGAGATCTTTGAAGACGCGGCTGACAGCTCCGATCGGTCCGACTACGAACCCTTGACCGCCGGTTCGGCACCCATCGCTGGACAGGGCGTACGCGGTCGAAGCGCCTCCAGCCCTATGTGTGGCAGTGCCTCGCCGCAACCGCTGCGCTTCCGACTTTTGAGCAACTCATCGCATCTGCTCATGCTGTCGCTGGAACTCGACATGATCAAAAAGCAAAAGATCTCGGCACCTCTCAAGCCACGTTGGGGTAAGCATCGTGCCAACGATTTCAACCCGCTGCCTTCGACAATCTCTTACTCGTCGTCGAGGAAGTTGCTTCGTTCACCGGTTTCTTCGGGTGGCAACGACGGTGCAGAGTGCGATCCTTGCGACTCGGTCGAATGCGAGACTGAACAGGCACTGTCGAGATGCTACCGAAGAGGATCCGCAGCAATCGCAACGATTGGCGGCGGCCTCCGCGACCCAAGCAGCAGACTACGCTACTCGTGGAGCTTGGCGGATATCGCTGCTGCGCTCGATGCCGTTTCTGCTCAACAGTGAGCCTCCCTTGTTCTAGCCTTGTATTGTCTTTTCCCTCTCTTGTACACTTTGTTTGTTCTTACGCATGCATAAAATGAATCGTTTTCTTCGCTCTTTCGATTCCTTGCTCGAGTCAGAGCTCAGTTCGTGCCAAGTCAGGTGCGTGAACGATCACGCTTGACAATGCGTCGGCACTTCACGCACATAAAGTTGTCGAGCGACTGTCTATCTTACACGCACACGTTTGCAGCTGGAAAAAGTACAGCATTGAGTGAAAATTGTAGACTGCTACTCACTTGTACATATCACTTGTATCAGCATTGGCCATAAAGCTCCACACGCCCTCGACACCCAAATCGTTCGGATCATCCTTGATCGTGATCTCTGGCTTGCCCGGAATCCTACCATTGACCTTCAACTCTTCGCCACCTGGACCATCCAACACACCCGTCTCCTGCGGGTTGACCTTGTCTGCCGGTGTGTCTTCCGGCATAACAGGACCTTGGAAGACCATCTTGCCCAACCCAAGGCTTAGCTTGAGCATGTTGACCGCCGGTTGGAACTCCACCATCTCGACTGCACCCGGCGAAACGGGCCTATCTTTCGGAGAGACAGTCGGAGTCTTTGCCTGAATGTCGCGCAAGATGTTCTCAGTAGCAACATCCGCCATATTCCACGCCTGATAGCCCGCATTCAGTGCTCCGAAAGCATCGGCTACGTCACCGATAGCATAGACGTTGCTGAGCTTACCCGATTCGTGTCCGAGATGGTGCTCGAGATGTCCCTCTTCTCCACTGTTGAGTTCGGCACCATGAGCCTTCTTGTCGAGGAAACAGTCACAGTCGCCACAGGGCGGTCGAGCGTCAAATGGCTGCTGCGCTGCATCGCGGGGATCCGGAACGGCGACTTGCAAGCTTCGATGTACGCGAACTAGACGGCTGCTGGGATCGACTGAGCTTGGGCTAAGCTTGGCCATGAGGGAAGAGTTGGGCTGCTGACCAGTGCAGAGAAGCAGCAAGTCGCATTCGAACGATTTGCCGCCAGTGGTACGTACAACCTTGCGTCCACTACCGATGCACATGCCCTCCTGATGCGCTTGAATTCCCTCGCCCTTGGCATCGCCCGTGACGCAAACTTCAGGCTTGACGGGCTGAGCAGCTTTGGCGGCCACAGCAGTACCGTTAGCGCCAACAGCATTAGCCGCCGAGTTCTGCACGGTCGAGCCTCGAGGACAGCCCTCGGTCAGAGCAAGTCGCTCTCCGAGCACGACATTGACACCAAGCTGCTTGAGTCTGTGATAGGCAATCTCGTGAATGCGTTCGTCAAAGTTGGGCAAGAGCTGCTTCCTCGAGTGGATCAAAGTCACCTTCTTGCCCGGATAGACCGAAGCGATGTCGGTGGCAAATTGAACGCCAAGAGCACCTCCACCCACAAGAACGATCTCTTGGGACGCCTTGATACGATCTTGAATCTCGCGCATCCAGTCGGTGCCGTCAGCCTTGAATCGAGTCTCGGTGCGAAGGGGGTCTGGAAGGTGACTGCCAAGTGCGTAGACGAGATGCGAGTAAGGGATCTGGACACTGTCGATGGCCCACAGCGACTTTTTCTTTGTGAATTGGGAAAAGTGATGCGAGGAGGATGAAGAGGTAGGTGTCACCGTGACGTGCGTTGGTGAAATGTCCGTGACGGTAGCTTGCAAGACAATGTGAGGTGACGAGTTCTCGAAACCGCGTGCGACGTCTTCGCTGTCATCAGTCTCTTGATGACCATCGAGGTCGAGGCCGCTCTCGACTGCGTGAGTGAGCTCTGTGACTTGAATTTCGGGCCTGCCAAGCTTCTCCTCGTGTCGTGCTTTGGCTGCAGTCTGAACAAGCTCGGACTCGACGCCTTTAGAGCCTGCAACCTTGATGTCGGTCTCAATGTAAGACGATGCTGCAGTGCTGGCCACGTCGTAAGTGGAGGAGTCAGAGTCGGTGGCGCTCGAGTCAGTGGAAAGGGACAACTGCGAAGAATGTCGGCTGTCCTGAGAGCGACCACGAGAGGAGGCGGGTGAGTCGGATCGATACGAGTTGACCTCGTCGTCGACGCCACTTGAGCTGGTGCTAGTCACTGGAGAATCTTCGGGCACGTCGGACATGGAGCTGGGCGTAGAAGCTGAAACAGCAGCTCGGCGCAAGGGAGCAGCCTTGGTATCCGCCAAAGAGGATGTGGAACCCATCTCGAGGGCATTGCGTGAAACGGTGCTGGATGTTGCAGGCGCAGCTAGTACTGAAGGACGACTGGACTGCTTTGTGCTCGAAAGGCTGGGAGGACCGCGCTGGATGTTGGACTTTGGACGTGCGGGTGCATGTTTGAAGATGCTCGAGTATGGAATGAAGGCCTTGTGCTCGTGACCAGGCAGGACTGAGAAGCGTGGGAAGACGTAGAGATGGTTGAAGTGCGAGTTGCGCTCGATGAGAATGACACGGTGTGTGGGGGGAAGCTTTTGAGCCAGGACGGTGGCAGCATGCATACCACCGTAGGAGCCGCCGAGGACTACGACGTTTTGAGTGTGTGCTTCGGAAGCATCTCCGGAGGCTGCCGAGCTAGTATGGATGCTTGCCGATGGAGCAGCGAAGGCGGATGAGGAAGGAGGTGCTGAAGTGGAAGCAGCAGTCGAAGCCGAGGGCTTCTTGATTCGAATCGGCTGAGCCATGGTCAAAGGAGCGAACAGTGGCCGAGTGTGAGCGGATGGATGAGATTGTGTTGGGAGGCAAGCGCCGGAGCGTCGGAAACAAGAGCCGACGAGGAGCGGTTGAGATGCCCTTGAAGCCGCGAGAGGAATTGCCGTCACAATGAAAGGTGACAAGATGTGGCTCGAAGGGAAAGTTGTAGAAGCGCAAGTCGCGGATCGAGGTGTGCTTTTATAGATAGCAGGAGCTGTCAGGAGCTGGTCAAGGTGATGGTGCTGGTCGCAGTCTGATTCCTCTTCTTAAGGAAGGAAGAGGACACGGATCTGTTCGGGATGCGTGTGACAAAGGAGTCGGCAAGAGCGAACCAAGCGGGAAGCTCGAAGGATGAAAGCTCAGTCAGTCTCTTGGCTGATTCATGCCTTGAATTTTCAAATTGGCCAAAATGCCGTTCTTACGGAATGTAAGCCTTGTCCTTGCGCCCTTTTTTTTTTTTTTTTTTTTTCTTCTCCACCTCGCTCTCTCTCTCTCCTTTCAGAGCACAGCGCCACAGACACCTAGCAAGGTCGGACGCCAAGAATCTTGTGGAGCGATCTGATAGGCTGCTAATTGGTGATTTTTTTTCTTTCGTTGCGCGCCGAGATCTGATAAGCGGAGCAACACGGATCTTTTGAGTTGCCCTCTTTCTTCTTCGTTCGCATCCTTCCTGAGAAGCGACGCCTGCCTGGGCTCTCAAGCACTTCATCGTTCTAGTTGCATGGCGGGTTTGATTCTCTCGTTGACGCTACGGAGCTTCATTCATTACCAGGTGATGACTCAGAAGCTTGATCATCGTAGGCCATCTGCAAAGGCTCGCAAGAGTGGCAGTGGAATGCGCCGAGTGTGGGACATGACTTGGAAACGTGTGTCCTTCTTGCTTGAAGATCAGATAAAGAATTTCTTGCTTTCTCGCCCGGCCATTCCGGCTTGGATCGAGGCTGCGAATGCGCTGGACAAACCCTCGCTTGGAAGTGAAACGCCTCTTTCCTGAAACGGATCAGTTTTTCTACTCAAGGTGAGACCCCTATCGGACGAGACAAAGGAATGGAAATTCAGGTTCGGGAATCGGGTTTGCCTCCCGCTCAGAAAATTTCTTCGCTTGAGCGATACAAGTTGAAGGGTAGGGATTGATGGATGATGGATGAATTTTCCATTTGGACACGCCGGACTGGCCTTGGCTCTTGCTCCAATTCTGGTGCCAGAATTTCCTGCTGAATTCCAAGTATCCAAGTACAGTACAGTACCATCCAAGGCCATTTCTTTCTCCAAATTCCAACTTTCATCCATCTCTCAGAGACGCATCTCACTTCAACTATACAAGCCTGGTACAAAAAAAAACGCTTTAATCGTGCTTGAGCTGTGCGTGCGTGCGAAGAAGAAAAAATGTCGAAAGAGTCGATTGATTGGGCACACAGATTTTGTGCTCACTCACTCACCGACACCACAGACCCTTTTTGACAGGTGCCTTCAGCCAACCTTGCATCGTCTGGTTGTCGTATCCTGGTGTGGTCGTTGCTTTCTTCCTCTCTTCTCGGTGGTCGGTCTTCTCCGAGTACGCTGCCCCCCTTCCCCCCCTTCTCATCCAGGCCTTTTACTTCTCTCTACCTTTCTCGCTTCGTCTCGTAACAGAGGCGGCTTAGCATGCAGGTGCAACACGAACCCTCCCGCAAGCGTCCCAAGATGGCCTCCTCCACCCTCAACATCCCCCTCGAGTCCATGCTCCCCGCTCCCGCTCCGCTTCGCGTCCTCATCCTCGGCTCGGGTGGACGTGAGCATGCCATCGCCAACCACTTCCTCCGCTCCCCTCGAGTAGAGCACGTCTTTTGTGCTCCCGGCAACGGTGGTACCGCTACTCTCGGCCCTCGATGCACCAACCTCGACTCGCCCAAGGCTTCCGGTGATTTCAGCCAGATCACTAGCTGGGCTGTTCAGAATGGCATCAACCTCTGCTTCCCCGGTCCAGAACAGCCTCTCGTCGATGGCGTCGAGCTCGCCTTCCGCAAGCTTGGTATTCCCGTCTTTGGCCCTTCGCCCATTGCTGCTCAGATGGAGGGTTCCAAGACCTTTGCCAAGGCTTTCATGGACAAGTACAACATCCCTACCGCCGCTTTCCAATCTTTCGACGCTTCTCAGGTGCAAGAGTGCCTCGACTACATTCAGAAGCTCGGTGGTGCTCAGCAGGTCGTTCTCAAGGCTTCCGGTCTCGCTGCTGGCAAGGGTGTCCTTCTTCCAGAGTCCGACCAAGAAGCTCGCGCAGGTGTAGAGGACATCTTGGTCAAAAAGGTCTTTGGCGATGCCGGCTCGTCGCTCTTGATTGAACAGAGGCTAGTTGGCCCTGAGCTATCGGTGCTCGCTTTCTCCGACGGCTACACCATCACCGCTCTGCCAGCATGCCAGGACCACAAGCGAATCGGCGAAGGCGACACTGGCCCCAACACCGGTGGTATGGGCGCCTACACCCCTGCGCCTGAAGGTCTCGTCGACGATCTCCCCGCTCGTATTCGCAAAGAGGTGCTCGTCCCCACCATCGATGGCATGCGCAGCGAGGGCTTCCCCTTCGTCGGCATGCTCTTTGTCGGTCTCATGCTCACCGTCGATGGCCCCAAGGTGCTTGAATACAACGTCCGATTCGGTGACCCCGAGACCGAGGCCGTCCTCGAGCTGCTCGACGAGTCCCAGACCAGCCTTGCTGACATCGTCCTCGCCTGTGTCGAGCGTCGTCTTGACTCTGTCAAGCCCGTCGTGCGCGATCAGCACGCCGTCAGCATCGTCCTTGCCAGCCAGGGCTACCCTGGCAAGTACCCGACCGGCGTCCCCATCACCATTGGTGCTGTTCCCGACAACGTCACCGTCTACCACGCCGGTACCAAGATCGACGCCAACGGACAGCTCGTCACCGCTGGTGGCCGTGTCATTGCCGTCTCTGCATTCGGCAACACGCTGCAAGAGGCCGTCGAGCTCGCCTACAAGGGTGTCGACGCTGTTCACTTCGAAGGCAAGACCTTCCGTCGCGATATCGCCCACCGTGCCCTCAAGCCATCGGCAGCCAGCTCGGCACCCGTTGGCCTCACTTACGCCGCTGCTGGTGTCGATATTGACGCTGGTAACTCGCTCGTCGAAGCCATCAAGCCTCTCGCCAAGTCGACACGTCGACCAGGATGCGATGCCTCCCTCGGTGGATTCGGTGGTACGTTCGATCTCAAGGCTATCGGCATGCGCGACCCTGTGCTCGTCTCCGGCACTGACGGTGTCGGCACCAAGCTCCGCCTCGCGCTTGACATGGACAAGCACGACACAGTCGGCATTGATCTCGTTGCCATGTCTGTCAACGATCTGCTTGTTCAGGGTGCTGCCCCGCTTTACTTCCTCGACTACTTTGGCTGCTCCAAGCTGAGCGTACCTGTGGCCACTCAGGTCATCTCTGGTATCGCTGAGGGCTGCCGACAGGCCAAGTGTGGTTTGATCGGAGGTGAAACTGCCGAGATGCCCGGTATGTACGAGGGTGACGACTACGATCTTGCTGGATTTGCCGTCGGTGCCGTTGAGCGTGAAGCTCTTCTGCCCTTGCTCGACCAGCTCAAAGCTGGCGATGTGCTCGTGGGTCTGCACAGCTCCGGTGTTCACTCGAACGGTTTCTCGCTGGTTCGCAAGATTGTTGCCCGTTCGGGTCTTTCCCTGTCCGCACCTTGCCCCTGGTCAGCAGAGAAGGATGGCTCTGCCCCCGCCAAGACGCTTGGTGATGCACTCATCGAACCAACGCGCATCTACGTCGAGGCTCTCACTCCTCTCTTTGCCGAGGCACAAGGCTTGCTCGCTCTCTCGCACATCACCGGTGGTGGTTTCACAGAAAACATCCCGCGAATCTTGTCCAAGGGCAAAGGTGTCGAGATCGACCTTGCATCCTGGCAGCGACCGGCGTTGTTCGACTGGTTGCAGGCTACGGGCAACGTCGAGCCTGAAGAGATGGCCAGGACGTTCAACAATGGTATTGGTATGGTGCTCATCATCCAGAAGGAGCAGCAGGAGAGGATCCTCGGTCTGCTCAGCAAGGCGGGCGAGCAACCTGTTGTCATGGGTAGTGTGATTGACGGTGAAGGTGTTCACTACAAGAACTTGTCCAGCTGGGCGGTTTGAGGGAGAGCTCTCCCCTGAAGCATCTCGTTCTGCGCTGAACTGTTCCGCTTCCAAATCACGTTTGTTTATATATCACAGAATCAAAATTTTCATTAGATAACATATCGTTCACAAACACACTAAGCCGAGTCACCCAAGCACTCATGGTACGCTGTAGCAACGCAAAACGTTACTACGCTTTCTGCTAAAGAATTGTGATATAGTGCGGACTCGTGACAGAATGATAAAACTGATTGGGCAATATAGCCTAGGCAAGAACATCACGAAGGTCGAGCTTGATACCTGGCCCCTGCGTTGAGCTGAGGTGGACCTGCTTGATAATGTTGGCCGCCTTCTTGAGCTCGCCTGGTGACCTCTTGTCACGCAGAGTGTACTCCTTTGCCTGATCTGCGGTCTGTGCTGCCTGCTGCGATCCCAATGTGGGAACTTTTTGTACGATAGCATCGAGCAATGTGGTGATGTTCTTCTTGACATCCTCCTTGTCAAAGTTAAGACGGCCAATGGCACCTCGGATAACGCCAACCTTGTCGGACCTCCAGTCCATAGCACCCTTGGACTCGCGAATAGCATTCAGAATGGATTTGCGGTCATCCGACGGCACCACCGTTCCACGACGAGCGTTGGGCATCAAACCCTTAGGACCCAATGACCTGGCGAGACCCTTGGAGACCTCGGAGAGAAGCGAGTTGGTGCAAAGCACTTTGGTGAAGCCGGTGACGCGGTTGTTGAGCACTTGCGAGATAAGTTCGGAGCCGCCAAGAATGATACCTGGTTCTGATGTGGAAGAAGCCGCTTCTTTCTCGACGATCTCCTTGACAGCCTCGGCAGCCTCAGAGCCTTCCTCGGCAAAGATGAGCAGACGCTCCTGCTTGGTCCTTGGATCCCTTGGGTATGCGATTCGACCTCGAAGCGCGTTGGTCTGATGTGATGATACGGATGTGACAATGTGGACCTCGAAGGCGTTGAGCGGTCGCTTGGCAGCACCGTGAGCCTGAAGCTGTTCACATGCCTGTTCGAGTGTGAGCAGAGTTTCGCCTTCCTCTGGGTCGAGATTGTTGGAAGCCTTCTTTGCCGACTTTCCACCTGCAGAAGCGGCGGCGGCAGCGATACCACCTTGCCTTGGTGAGAGACGAGGTGAGAGAGCAGCGAAAAGTGCTTGATTGCGGGGCGACTTTCTGGCAGCACCACGAGCACGGCTGGACTTTTTCAGTGTGACGATCGAGGTGCTGAAGGATCGAGAGCTGGAAGATAAGGTCGATGCCAGCGCCCGTGAGGCAGCAGCGGGGGTTAATAGGGACATCCTAACGAGATTCGCAGTCGATGAGGAATGGTCAAGATGATGTAGAGGGTTGATTAGATCGATGTACGTAGAGGACCAGGACGGCGTTGAAGGCCATTTGTGGCTCAGATCGGAAGATGCGCTTACATAAGCCAGTCTGCCAACCAAAAAGGAAGGATCGCAGTCACGTGTACGATTCGCGCAATTTTCAGGCTGAGCTTCGCGGCGGTTGTGTGTTGGTTGTTTTCACACTTTTTTTGATGCATGAACGACATCGCTAATCTAGCCGCTCACTATCGTTCCGAAATTGTCTGATCACGTTCACCATCATCTCGATCTCATTCATCATCACAGCCTAGAAACGACCGCGGCCTGCACTACTGCCGCTTAGTTCATCATGTCGTTTCTCTCGGGCAACACTAAAAAGGTGTCGGTGTACGGGCGGAGAGCAGAAGTCAGGGTCGTCAACCGTCAGAGTGCCTTCACCTCGCTCGACAACGACGAGAACGATCCTTTCGGATTCTTCAAGCCGCAACCCAAGCCAAAGGCGACATATGGCAAATCTAGAGTTTCCATGCTGCCATCTGTACTGTACTCAAAAAGTGCCGACTTGGATCAAGACGACAGCGCAGAGGACCAGCCAGCAACAGACCAGAGTCAGGCGTACGATACCGCCAATTCAAGCTTGTCCTTTCAGTCGGTCTGCAGCTCTGCTTCTGCGTCTAGTTCCAACACCTCTCAAATCAGTCGGACCACCGACAAGAGCGGACAGAGGAAAGCACTTGTCAGCAAGGCTCTCGACAAGGAAGCGAAACCAGCAGCGAAGCAGAGATCCCCTTCGAAACCAAAGAAATCTGCTGCAAAGTCAATCGACAACGGCAACCTCAATGCCACACCGAAAGCACGTCGCGTCCTGTCTAACAAGGATAGCATAGAATCTCCCAAGATCGTTCGAAAAGCGGTTTCCGCAGCGCCAACATTGCCCAACGAGTCAACACCACCACCAAACCAGCCAGCTGGCAGAGCATCCCGTCGAGCGGCGCAAGCGGCACGCATGGCTATTCAAGACTATGACTTTACCGATAGAGACATGACTCCTCGTCGTCCCGTCCCCACGAAATCATACTTTGAGTTGAAAGCTCGGCAACTGGCTGAGCTAAACTTGGAGGAGGAACGGGCACGACAGCAGGCCAAGAAGGTAGCGACGGGCACCCCCAGCGCGGCCATATCACGCAGCAGCAAGTCTTCCGCCAGCGGCTCACGCAACATGATGCGAAAGTCAATGGCCGCCAGACCTCGACACACGATGGCGCTAGGCTCCACCTTGTCGTCCGCGATTGGGGTCTCGGACTCGTCTCTGTCTTCGGCCAATGGCATTTCAGACTCGTCCTTCGACAACGGAGGCACTAGTCAATCGTCTTTCAGCTTATCGTGTCAGAGCAGCGACGATTCAGGCCACGCACTGCGCAAGACAACCACCGTGGGAGCCAAATCCAAGGCCAGGCAGAACAAACGAGTCACTCGACGAATCGCAGCCACCAGCGATGACGAGGAAGAAGACGACAAAGACGCAGGGCAAGGCTCTGATGACGATGGCGAACAGGACCCTGCACTCAGCCTCGCTGCGCATGTGGCTGATCTGGCCGTCTCGGATGACGATGATGCGGCGCAAGGTGACGAGTATCTCTCGGCGTTGCTAGACTCAGTCTCACAAGCCAAGCTCGAAGCGTTCTCGGCTGTGATTCAACGACTGCGCTCGAACACAGGCTCTTCAAAGTCAACCACTTCTCGCCGTCGTCTTGAAAAAATTGGCGAAGCAAGCTATAGCGAGGTCTTCAAGATCTTTAAGCCTTCACGATCAAACTCGGCCGTGGATGAGGACCAGCAGGAAGCGATCGTCCTCAAGATCATTCCCATTTCGCGATCGTCCTTCGTCGACCAACAAGACGACGACCTACCATTCACCTCTCCTGCATCTGACGTCGAGCGCGAGATCCGACTCATGCAACTCGTCGCACGCGGATCTAGCGCCGCGGACTCTTTCGTCTCTCTTCGTTCAGCACACATCGTTCGAGGGGCTTATCCCGCGACTCTGCTTCAAGCTTGGGACCGATGGGACGCCAAACGCCGTGTAAAGGCGGGCGAAGGCGCCGAAAACATCCGACCGCACGTGCTGGGCCGTCACCAAGTGTATGCGTTGCTCGTCATGACAGATGGCGGTATGGATTTGGAAAGCTTGAAAATCGGATCTTGGCTGCAAGCCGCTTCCATTTTCTGCCAGGTGATCCGTGGCTTGGGCGAGATCGAGTCGAAGTACGAGTTTGAGCATCGCGATTTGCATTGGGGTAACATTCTCGTTCAAAACGTCGAACAGGGTCTAACTTCTCAGGTTGACGACTTGGACGAGAGTACAGGCTGGCTACTCGACCCGACAATCTCAGGAGTCAAAGCAACGATTATCGACTTCACCCTTTCCCGCGCTTGCACTTCGAAAAGTCGCGCCAAGAAAGCTGAGGTGCTCTACTATCCCTTTGACGATGAAACGCTTTTTGAAGGGTCCGGAGATCCGCAATTTGAAGTATACCGAGAGATGGAAGCTGTCACTCGAGGAGCATGGGAGACGTTCTGCCCGGCAACCAACGTGTTGTGGCTGCGATACCTCGTGCACAAACTTGTCGATGTCAAGTGCAAGTCGCATAAGATTCCCAAAGCAACGCAGACGAGGGAGTGTAGAGCGTATAGCCTGCTGCAGAAGGCGGCAATGCAGCTGGATGACGCAGCGCAGAACTTGCTGGATGACGCCAAGACGAAGAAAGGCGTAGTTGGAGGTAGAAAATCGCTTCATCCTAGGGCGAGGAAGTCTGCCCTTCCGCCACCAGTCGTTGGGAGAGCGAGGAAAGGAAGATCGACGACGGCTGTGACCCCGCTCGTCCACCAGGAAGCAGAAGGGAAGGCTCTCGACTCGGCTGCTGAGCTCATGTCTCTTCTCGATTATTGATATCCGACAAAGACTCTTTAACTTTCACGTATACCCCGATACCATAGCTAATCGATAGAACTTGTTGCACGGATAGACTACAACAGCTCGTCGCATGTGACCCGTACACCGTGTGAGCCAAAGGCTTGCTTGATAAGAAACTTGAACGTTTCACCATACGAGATCGATGTGAAGCAAAGCCGAACAGGCGATTTTGACGACCATTTTTGACGCCTTCATTTTATGCCTGCGTCACGTGACGGCGTGGTCATCTGAGCTCGCTTACGTGCCCACAGCCTAGATCACTCGTCGCTCTCTGATTCTTCTCACTCCTCACCATCATCTCTCTTTTGGCAAGCGCTGTGGTTAGCACGCGCTCGCCTCTTCTTTTTCACCCGCCCGATCCCTCCCTTGCGTTCTGCCTGTATGTTCCGCTCTTCTCTGCGCTCGACCGGCCCCTACGGCGGGCTGGGAGCCTCTGAGCCAGCAGACTTCGTTGCTGACCCGCAATCCATAATTCCTATGCCTCTCCCTGTGTCTCTCTCGGCCGCGTAAGCATGAGCTGGGACGCCTTTGTTTTTTATATTTTATATATTTTATATATTTTTATATTTTTTAGAACTGCAGAGCGCTTGGACCGAGCGCTAGCTTCACTGGAGCGGTGCACGTGACTGCTCATGTAAGCACCACGTCAGCAGCAGAAGTGACGTGTACAAATGAGCTCCGCTCGCTTTGTCTCCACTTCTGCTCATCACCATCACATCACTCGCCGTCTTGCTTCGGCAATTCGGCTCTTTCACCCGTCCGTCCCGTCCCTTGTGTTGGGCTTTTACTCATGTTAGATTTAGTTTCTTGCGGTCTCCCGCACCCTCTGCTCCGCTCACACGCGACGCTCGACCGTTCGTGCCCTGTACGGCCACAGCTGGGAGCTCGCGAGCGACTCGCTCGAGTTAGGCAATTCAATCTTGTTCGTTTCGTGTTCCGTTCTGTTTCGTGCGAGTGGAGTGATGGCGTGTATGGCTGCGTGCCTGCAACGGTGATTCCAATTGTGCACAAATTTGCGGGGTTGATTCCGGCTTTTCAAAAACCTGTTGCCGGGTTCCGGTGTTCCAACTTCATCACCCTCGTCAACCACCATCCAGATCAACTCTCAACCATGTCAGAAGCAAAGGCCCCATGGCCTCACGTAACGACATACCAGACCAGGTGGTTGGATAACGACCAGTAAGGCTCTGTGCACCCCCCTCCTCAAAGTGGTTTTCTCTCAATTTCGCTGACCCACACCTTCTCCAAACTCTTCTACCTGCAGATACGGCCACCTCAACAACTCTTCCTACTACCTCATCGCGGACAGCGTCATCAACGCCTACCTCGTCAACGAGTGCGGGATTCAGCCTTTCGTCTCACCCTCGTCTTCCTCTTCCAACTCTTCCTCTTCTACTTCACAAGAAGTGAATGTAGCAGACATAGTCGGACTGGTCATCAGCAACTCCTGCCGATACTTTGCGTCTTGCTCTTTTCCTGCACCACTCAAGGTTGGATTGAGGGTGATCAAGTTAGGCAAAAGTTCTATAACATATCAAGTATCGATAGGTGAGGAGGATGGGAAGGAGCAAACGGCTGCGCTGATTACTTCGACTCATGTCTTTGTGGATCGGATTTCGAGGAGGCCGGTGAGTATGCCGGGGCGGTTGAGAAGGCCGTTGGAGAAATTGCTTATGGAGGAGTCTCAACGGTCCAAGTTGTGATTTGCACTCGTGGACGAGCCGCACACACACACACAAGCTTTCACGCAGCATCAAGAGCGTCAATAACCAATCGATTCAGAAGGAGGCACGCGACAACAAACGAGAACATCAAAAGTGAACGGATTTGTTTACAGCCCCTGGGCGCTAATCCACTTGGCAATCTCCTCGGCCACCATCGGCTGGCTATAATGCGCCGTGATCCCATGACCCGTATTCTCGGCGATATAGCTGGTAAAGTTCTTTGCCTGCGGATAGAGCATCTTGACACCACTTGGGATGTCCGATCCATTGGGACCAGCCCAGCAATTGCTGCTGCAGAAAATATAATCTTTAGCCCCGTTGACGACCTGCACGGGACCGGTAAAGTCGGCAGCTTCACCACCGACACCGCCGATGGTGAAGAGGGAGCCGAGGGTGACCGCCTGTTCGGTGGATCGGGCGAGGTCGAACGATGCTTCCGAGTAGTAGGGTGGGTAGAAGAAGCCGAGGATGTCGGAAGCGTTGGAGCCTGTAGCGAGCCAGATGTCGGGTTTGGAGCCGAGACGGGTGGGGAAGACTCAGTTGGCGATCGAGTAGGATGCGGCGTGCAGGTAGCCGGCGAGGTTGCTGCTGTTGGTCGTGTATCCGGTTAGGACTACTGCATCGAGCAGTTGAGGACTCTGCTTGGACACGGCTTGCGTTTGAACCGAGCCGTAGGAATGTCCAATACCAACAATCTTGTTGTGCTTCTTCCCACCAACTCGCCCAGTGTTTCTTAACTGTCCCAACACACCTTCCAAAATGGCCACCTCCGTCTCCGCTCGAACCACGTCAAATCCTCCAACCCCCTCTTCCCCACTTACTCATCGTCATCATGCGACGGGAAAGGAAGCTATCGGGTGGCTTAACTTAGCTACAGACTTCAAATGCTGAGCTACAAATGGAAGCACGGGCTTCTCGCGGCGAATCGGCTAAACGGGAAAGCGTGTGTGCTTCTTCTTCACAACCTGACGTGCTGCGGCGGGAATTCATGCTTTTTTCCCTCCCACCTCTCGATCTGACGGCAATCCAAAATTTCTCAAACACCATGCCTCGCTAAGCTCCTACAAGAGACAACCACAACCCCGCCGCCAATTCCATCACAAGATCGACATCACCGGAATGGATCTTCGGTGTCGTAAAGGGAAGCTCGGTAGCGGCTCCTTTGATGCGGCTATACTTCCACTCCCCTCGGGTCGGGCTTGGACTGATCTTCATTTGTGTTCGTCATCGTTTCATCCTTCACACACTAGTTCAACATGATGATGCATAGGGTATCAAAGCTTCCGGATGGAATTACGACTCTGAGCGCACTACAACTCGCCAACAATCTCTTCGACTTCCATTCGATCTCCAGGCGCCTCTTTGCTGCTGTTGATCGAAGCGGCGCGGTTGCGGGTGGCTCTGGTGCTCTTGCGGCTACCGATGGAAGGTGGTCCACCTGACCTAGTTGACTTTCCTTTGCTGCTGGACGGCGCACTCGTTTCTGCCTCCGCTGCTTCGGTTGTGGCCGCGGTGTCGACGTCCGTTGTCTCTGGCAGCGCAGCAGGAGCTGGTGTCGACGTCGAATTCTTCCTTGTGTTGCGCTTCTTCCTCCCAGCTTTGCTGCCTGGTTTCTTACCCAACCTACGACGGATCACCTGTTCATTGCCGTCATCGTCGATCTCAACCACTTCCTCGTACTCGTACCCATCGTCACCATCGTCTTGCTCTGCATCGCTTCGATCGCCTTTGCGGCCCGAGACGGGTGCAGTACCCTCGCACTTCTTGATAGCCGCATCGCCTGATCCGGAAGCAACCGCTGAAGGAGCAGTGAGAGACTCGATATCCTGCAGATCAGCCTTGATTTCAGGCGGTGGACCCGAAAGATCCACACCGATGGCTTGTGCATACGCCTCGAGATTGACAGGGATCGAGTTCTTGAGCGCTTCATCGATGAGCTTGGGGTTGCTCTTTTCTTCCACGTTGAACTTCTTCTTGATCGTGACCCTGTCGCGGCCAGGGAACAATCGAGCGATCATCTCGAAATCCGTGCCCCACTGCTGTAGCGAACGATAGAATTTGGCCGTATCGTCGGCCGTCCACTTTCTGTTCCTGCCGAGATTGCGTGAATAGGTGGCAGCATTGACGAAGCGGTCACCCTCTCGCTCGTCGATGACCTCCATGTTGTCACGATCGTCTTCGCCGTTGCCATAGTTGGCAAACAGAGAGGTTTCATCGAGTACAATCTTACCGTCCACGATACGTGTTTGGACGGCGAAACGGTTCTCGCGGAAAGAGACTTCGGTGCCTGCGACGGATGATTCTCGCGCCTTGCGTGCACGCCTGTTGCTAGAAGAGACTTCGCCGTCTACATCAGTGTCAGGTGCCGAGTCTTCGACCTCTGACGCGTCGTCATCATCATCATCATCATCTTCTTCACCCGTCTGGTCTCCAACGACGACTTCTTCGCCGTCAAACCTCTCTTCAGCACTGGTGCTGACGGGAATGCCATTGGCAGTGCGGATGATGTTGGCAGCCGGTGCAGGTGAGGGCGATGCATGGTTGACTTTTTCACCCAACACATGCTCGCCGAGGAGTGCCGACTTTGCCGCCGCGCGTCGATCGTGCACCAGCCGCTTGTAGACACGTTCGGCTTCGAATGTTCTAGGACCGGCACGACCTTTCTTGTATTCGACCGTGCTGATATCCGCCATGGTGACATTGGTAGGATCGATGCGACTGGCAGCGAGCTGTTCTCCTTCATGGTACACCTGCTTGCGATACTCTTCCTCGTCATCGGAGACTGTATGCGGCTTGCGAGAAGATGTGGCTCGACGCTTCTTGCGACGGATGGGTTCGCCATCATCGCCGATCTCGGAGGTGGTCTCCATGTCGCTCTCGTCTTCGGGACCAAGGGCGACACCCTCAGGGTAGGCGACTTTCCATGCATCGAGAGCCGCATCATACTGTTGTCGCAGCAGGGACGCCTCTGCCTCCCATTTGGTCCTCTGAGCTGGCGCGAGTTGTCGCCATTCGGCAGCCATCTCTGCAGTGAGTTCTGTGAGCGGCATGTCTGGATTTTGAGCCTGTCGTTCTGACCGCACCGAGTTGACAAAGAGTAGGTACGCAGAGAGCGGACGCTTTGGCTTGCCAGAGGACGGCTCCTTGCGCTTGAGTCGGCGTTTCTGCAAGCGAGCGGCTGCATGGATCCTGCGCTGGGTGGCACGCGCGGCCTTCTCTTCTTCAGTCTCCTGTGTGGGCACGGTGGCAGCCTGCGATCCAGGCTTGACACTTTGCGATGATGCTTGGCCCTTGGAGACGGTGTCCGTCTCTTGGACCTCTCGACCTTTGCCCTTTCTAGACGACGGCTTTGATGTAGCATTGGATGCTTGGCCGATGAAGGAAGCAGCTGCTCCGCGTTGCGGTCGCACAGCTGACTGTGCCTCCTGCTGAGACGCGCTCTCTTTGACCGCAGCTGAGACGGTGGGCTGAGCAGCGCTTGCATCTCTAGCCCGTGTGGATCGTTGTGAGGCTTGGACAGGATCAGGCTGGGACTGCTTGTCAATGACGGAGATGCTCTGAGCAGTGTTGCTGTTAGCGCTGGCATTTGCTTTCCTAACGCTGCGAGCTCCTCCAATGCTAGGGGGTGCGTCGGTACGCGTAGACAGATGCGCTGTTTCCTCCGAGTCAGCCTGAGTGACGATGCGTTCCGTTACGGGAAGCAAGGGTTGTGATTGCGACGGTGAAGGTGCAGGAGCTGCGGTAGTTGGCTGTGAAGTGCGGAGCTGGTGTGAGTGAGGTTCTCGATCCTGGACGAGGTTTCGAGACAGAAGGTCTGCGGAAGACGGGTTTGGCTGATGGCTGACCAGCTGCGATACTGGTACGTGCGGTTGGTGCAGCACCTGATTTAGAGATGACGGAGGGCGAGACGTTGAATGCATAGCTTTGAGAGGTAGCTGCTGGTTGTGTGGCGGGGGATGCGAGTGCGCTGGATGAGGCGACGAGGCCTTTGCTGCGAACGGATGGGGGGCGCGGCTGTCGAGCTGATGCTTGGGGTGCAAGTGAGGGAGATGGCGGGGGACCAGTAGACGTGCCTGGTGCTTGCTGTGCCTGCTGTGCTTGCTGTGCTTGCTGTGCTTGCGTTGGTGCAGTAGCTGATGGTGCTCCTCCTGCCGACCTTCTTGGCACGATGGAAGGCTTGAAACGAGCACCACCCTTTTCGATACGCGACGACATGATTGGACACGCCCTGCAGCTGCTGCAAGTTTCTTATCGAATCCAATGCTCTCGATGTCAGATGTTGCCTTGATGAATAGATGGATAGGGTAGAGGAGATGGATGGATGGATGACGGCTGAGTTGAAAGCGTGTGATTGTAGAGTGAGAGTCGTCCTGAATTGGGTGCATATTATTAAAAATAATTTCGGCTTTCGGCTTGATCCGCAACAACCGTGACTAAAGCAACTTGGAACCTGTTCCCACGCTCCTTGACTTGGATCGACTCGATACAGTACAATCTCCCCTCTTTGACATGTCGAACTCACCTGCACCCCCTGCACTTGGTGCGGGCGGAGCGTTTCCGATGGTAACGCCTCCATCGATACCGCCACCAGGCATGCACGCAGTGCCACCACCACCACCATCACAATTCGGAATGCCGATGGATCAGAGTGAATCGGACGAACCGCCACCGCTTCCTGCAGACGCTGGACAGACTCTCTACATCCAGAACCTCAACGAGAAGGTCAAGCTGGAAACCATGAAAGCGACGCTCAACAATCTTTTCTCCAACTACGGCACTGTCCTTTCGGTCGTTTCGCATACAAATCTTCGAATGCGCGGTCAAGCTTTTGTCGCACTTGACACTGTTCAGGCCGCAGACAAAGCGCGAAGGGAAGCTCATCTTTTCCCACTCTATGGCAAAGCAATCAAGATCCGCTTTGCCAAATCCAAATCCGACGCAGTGATTCTGCAAAGCACCAAAGAGCAAGGGGGCAAAGAGTCGGAAGAGTTCAAACAGCACAAACAGCAAAGATTGCAACACAAAAAGATGGCGAGACGAGGCAATGTATTGAGAAGGAGGGAACTGGAAAGCAAGATCAGAGCCAAACGAGCTGCTGCTGGAGAGATCGCAGAGCCCGAAAAGGCAGCAGCGAGCAAGAGGACGCAACAAGAGATGCCCGACGAGTATCTTCCACCCAACAAGATGCTCTTTTTGCAAAACATCCCGGATGGCGTGGGCAAAGGCGAGCTGGAGAGCTTATTTTCTGCGTATGTATTGCACGATTTGGACCAACTATCGATGCGTTGCATGACTCTTACTAAACGAGTTGCCGTTCTTGCTGTTTCTTCTTTTCTTGATCAATTGATCCGTGTTTCAAACAACAGATACTCGGGCTACGTCGACGTTCAAACCATCCCTGGCAAAGCCGACATTGCCTTTGTCGAGTTCTCGGACATTCCATCGAGCGCGACAGCTCGTGGTGCACTCAATGGCTACAACTTTGGTGCTGGTGACAAACTCAAAGCAAGTGTGGCCTCGACGCTAACTTTTTTCCTAGGCTTCTGCACCGTCGCTGACTGGAAAATCCTCTTCTTGCTCACGTCTCCTCCTTCACAGATCACCTTCGCAAGGGCATGATAGCTGGGCATACACCTGCTTCTGCTTGCTCCAACAGCCACACGGTCGATCCGCATTTGCACGGCGCGGATACGTGTATTTCTAACTTGATCCTGTTCAAGCTCATCAACTCGTGTACTTGTAAACCACTTGTCAATTTGACACTTGCATGCTCCATCTTCTATGAACTGTTACTGTCACTGCTATCAACCAGGATGCTCTGGGACTCAAGACATGCGCAAAAGACACGCTCAGAGGTGCGCTGCGAAAGAGTCATGTCTGGCGAGAAGAACCGAATAATGCACGCCGTGAGAAAATCGGAACGCGGAATATGCCACTGCGCTGCTTGCAGCTGTCGAGAACGCGTTGGAGTGTTGATCAACGCACTTGACCTTCTCCATCATCTCTCCTGACTTTCCATTCTATACTTTGTAGCAGCCATGTCAAGATTCGGCGGTAGATTCGTACCCAACATCGAGCACGAGGTGCGCCGACAAGCCACTGAACCTATCGTGTAAGTCATTTCTTCCCTCGTCTATCGTCTCGTTCTCTCACTGACCATCTCCTGCATTGCTCATCCTCAACCCGCTCCGCAGCAAATGGCGTCAAGAATGGGTCGTCCCAACAGGCTCGTCTGCCGACGGCAGCAGCAGTTTATTCTCCAATGCATCCGCAAGTGTGGGAGTCAAGATCCTAAAATGGGTCCGCGTACCAGATGAATTCATCACTTTCTCCGAAGAGCAAGATGTTTTAGCCGAAGATCGTGTCGCTGACGACGCGGCTATTGTAGAAGCACCGGTGCAGAGCATTCACAACGCACCTGCTGTCGCTACGCCTGTCGGTGGATCGCTCTCGAGCGCTGGTGGGGGGTTGGGAACCATTGCTCCCAAAGAACCTGCGCCAGCTGCACCAGCCGCATCAGGTAGCGAAGTCACTCCAGCATCGGCAATCCCAGCCCACGTCACACAATCGACTTTGTCAGAACCTACATCAGCCACCAACACAACCGGCGAAAACACACCCACTGAATCCCTCGCTACCACTCTAGCCCCCTCAGCCTCAGCAGCAGCAGCACCAATTCTCAGCCAAGCACCGTCGTCCTCAGGCGAACCCGCTGGAGACTCAAGTACGCCCTCCATCCAACCTCAGGTAGAATCTCAGCTGCACGACCAACCCCTACCGGGCCAGGAAACAGACAAGGCAACCTTGGCCGTACTCGCAGCCGGCGCAGAAGCCGAACAGCAACCAGCAGCGCAAGAAGAGACGCTCGTTTCCACCAATCCAAACGCTTCGGTGCCCGCGACGACGTTCGAAGACGAGACTGTTCCAGCTGCTGCTCCGAGTGGCGATGTGGAAATGAAAGACACGTAAACACAGACGATAACATTGCGGTGGTGTACTGTATTCTATTCCGCGTGACCAAATTTGAAAGCTTACTCGGTCTCGACAGTGATGAAGGTGGCCAAGGACGTAGCGTGCACATCCAACACTGAGCGCAAACTAGGATGCAATTGGAAGCCATTTACGCAATCGTAGGGCTTTTTGATTTGGCTAAACTCGCGTTCGAAGCGGGGCTTCTTGGGTAGACCTTCGAGCTCGCAATCGATACCCAAGCACTCGAATTCGTTCGATCCAGCTACGACCAGCTGTCCGTCAGTGGTGATGCCAAACGAGCGACCGTTTGAGCAAGCGACTTTGCTCAGTGCGACCGAATCATCCTTTCCAGAAGAGGAGGGAAGATCGAGGAGCTTGGGCTCATAAACGATATTGTCCTCCCATTCAGGTGCTTCTGAATCTGCAAAAGGTACAAGACAAGAATCCTCGTTCCAGCCCCATCCGTAGAGGTCGCCGTCGGTGGTGAGGACGAGTGTATGTCGCGCGCCTGCTACGGCATCGCCGATGCGCGATGGGAAGCCTTGGTCGGTGGAGAAGTGCGGGACAGGCATCAAGTATGAGATGTCGGTAGGAACATTTGATGCGGATGAACTCGAACCGATGCTCGGTAGCAAATCGACGATGGTCGTATGATTGAAAGGTTGCAGCGGCACAGCGCCAAATCTAGCGTCTCCAAAGAGCCACACCGGGTTTTCCTGACCTTCCTCGCTGGTCTGAATCAATAGGACAAAGTGAGCGTTCCCTGCCGAGACCCTCTGAAACTTTGGGAGCTTTGGTGTAGCACTCCTACTTGATCCTTCTGGAGCGTATTCATGAGCCCCAAACCGTCTCAAATTTCTCAGTCTGACCGCATCCTCTCCTTCCCCAGTAGCATCCCTGAACATCGCCACCGAGTCAAACAAATACACCTGTCCCTCATCATCGATCGCCATACATCTGCCCCTCCCATCGACCGCTGCCGTCTTCCAGGTGCTACTCTCCACCACACTACTGCTACCTTCGTCTGCTTCTTCACCGTACTGAAGCAAGTAGCATCGACTGCGTCTGACGTCGAGGATCGCTTCAAACATGTCTTGTCCCACCAAGATCAGTTGGTCATGCCGGCGCGGGGGTTCGTCGTCCAGGATGGTTCGACACAACTGTTCGACTAGCTTTGCGCCTTCTCCAAGCACCTTGATTTTGCCGGAGAGGCTGAGAATGACTGTCTGACATGTGCACACGGCCACGACCGACGCTGCGTCCTTCACCGTGCAGAGCGTTATAACGGAACGATCCTTCGATTCTCGAGGGATCTGGTTGAAAACGTTGCTACCGCACGCGAGAACCTTTGTCCTCTTGAACGGAGCCTCAGCCATCGCGATCGTCGTGCATGGCTCCTATTCACCCCTCTCCGTACATTGAGCCGAGGCCAAGGAGCGCAAGAGACGAGTCGTTGTGTCGTTCGTGGAAAGATGGTCGAGGTATTTGAGAAGAAAGCACCAAAGTGTTGGTGTGGAGGGTCGAAGCGCCTGAAATTTCATACGGCCGGCAAAAAGAGGCAAACGCGAAGAAGAGAGCAGCTCTACATGGTCCACCTTCCTCCTCTTTTGCAACCACGACATTCTCCTAACCCTTCCCAAAAGATGCATCCAGCGATAGTCATCTTTCTCTCTGTAGTGGTCGTCCAGACCATCGCTGTGCTGGGCAAAGAGAGGCTGCAGGATACCGTAAGTTTCCCCCCTCCCTCCCTCTACTATGACGATCTTTCACTAAACACTCTGACCCTTCTTGAATACTTGCAGCTCTGGCTCGGATACACAGCAATCTTCCACCGCTCCACGCTCTCCCAGCAACGCTCCCTCCGTCGCGAAATCCTCAAAACCAAACAAGATCTTGCAGCAACATCGTCGCAAGACCAGTTTGCAAAATGGGCCAAACTTCGTCGTAAAGTGGACAAATCTCTGGCCGATCTCGAAAAGACCAACGGCACCCTTACGAACTCAAGAACGACGTTCAACATGCTCTTCAAAGGTGTCATGTTTGTAGTGACGACCATCATGCCATTCTGCGTTACAAGTTGGTATTCGAAGACACCGATCTTCTGGCTTCCACCGGGGGAGCACAGTTGGTTTGGACCGTTGGGATGGTTTTTGGCGCTGCCGAGGGCGCCAAAGGGTGCAGTGAGCAGTACGGTTTGGCAGATGGTTTGTTCGAGAGCGTTGATTGCTGTGGTGGGGACTTTGGGAAATCTGATACCGGGGAAGAAGGAGGTGGTGGTGAACGAGGCAAAGATCGAGGAGTTGGAGAAGGAGAAGGAGAGCGCATCGTCCAAGTCGACGACAACAGCAGCAGCGGGAGGCGGTGAAGGTGCACGCAGACGCACAAACGCAAAAGCAGCATCCGTGTCAGAGAAGCAGGATCTCTGAATGTTCAGCTCTCAGCAATCCCGACGCAAAGAAAACTCACAACGCCACATATTGTACAGCACACCAGCTCCGACCCAGTCTGACAAAGTGATGAACTTACTAATACAAATACAAAAACCACAATCAATGATGATGAACACCGCCAAACCCAGCCAAAACACTCTGAAGCAGTCGAGGCGTACACGAACCGGCAATCAACAAGACAATCCTCAACCACTTGCCCAAGATCTGCACCTCGCCCGCCTCCTCTCCCCCAAGACGCGGGACAGTATCCGCTTCAGCACCCGCCAACTCCAACACGGCATGGAAAGCAACGAACAAAAACGTGCCCCCCGAAAACGCAAGCGCCGTCCCTATACTCTTACCATCAATACCCTGTGCGGCATCTGCACCTCCATGGGCCGAAGCAATGTCAGCATCAAAGAAGAGCGCCAACAGACCATAGGTAAGCACAGCGCCGAGCGGAGATGCAAGTGCAAATACAGCCACAGCTTTACGAATCGACGTTCGCGAAAGACGCTGAGACATGAGCATCGCACACAGGCCAAACGCTGCTGGAGCCTTGTGCACCATAATGGCGACAAAGACGACCATGGTGAGCGTCTGGTCGCCCGACTGTGCCGAGGCTCCCATGGCGATTCCGTCTGCTGCTGCGTGGATGAGTAACCCAAGGATGGTGGTGAGAGCCTGGCCAAATGAGGAGTGCGTTGTACGCGTGGACGACATGGAGCCTCTACGTTTGGAAGCGGGTCGTGCGCTGCCGACGCTGTTGAAGGACTCGTGGCGGTGGAGCAAGGGCGCAGCGGCAGACGAGGACGAGGACGATTCGTTCAATGGGGTGTCGCGATGGAGTGTAGTGCTGCTGCTCGGCGAAGCTTGCCAATCACCATTGCCACGTGCGGTAGCAACGCGTTTGAGGTCGGCATGGTGGTAATGCTCTGGATCGTGGTCATCATAGTCATGGGGCAAGTCCTGATCGCTGCTGCTGCAAGTTGTTGCAACGCTTTCAATGCGTCTATGTGGATCATTGCGAGTTGATGCATCTTGTGTGCTAAACTTGCCCACCTGCGCCTCCTCATCGGCGATATGCTGCGATCGATCAAAGATAGTAAACGATGCTCTACTGCTGGTCTTGCGAAGTGGATTTGGCGCCGCTGCTGGATCTGAGCGATGGTGGAAAGATTTTGAAAGGCGGTGCACTTCGAGGCGCGGGCGCGCAGGTTGTGCTGCATAGTCGTGATGCTGTGATGTGTTGTTGTGCGTCTTGTCGGTGGCCTGATCGTGTGTCGAGCTGGCTGACGAGGAAGTGAGCTGGTCGATCGTATACATGAGGACTATACCAAAGAGGATGCTGCTTCCAAGGCGATGTTCGGCATCAGATTCTGTGAAGGTAGTGCGGCCGTGATCGTCGGGACCGTGTTCGTGCTCGTGCTCGTGTTCGTGATCGTGATCATGCGATGGCTCCTCAGAGCGCTTGGTGATAAACGACCACGCCCAGGTCTCTTGTGTGGATTGGATGTCTGCTGACTGTGCCTTGAAGGGCGGTGCGACGGGCTTGAACGCGGCAGAGGGACGCAGAACATTGGTGTAGACGCTTGCTAGCGTTTGTGGTGGTTGAGGAGTGACATTGGAGAAGAGTGCGCTCGATCCTTCCGGTATAACGACTGTCACGGCAGCTCCGACGAGAAGACCGGCTCCAAAGACTTTGAGCACGCGCATCATCCGATGCGATAATGGCAACGAGAGTGGCGCAAGACCGCACACGAGCGTTCCCACACCCATGCCGCTTACCAGCAGCAGAAAGGCGATGAAGCCCGACATGTTTGGACTTGCGAGCTCAACGCTGAGGCACGCTTGTCGAGTAGTTGATCAACTCGTTGATTATGGCAAGTTCATCGAGCCAGTCTGTATGGGGTCCCAGATTGAGGTGAGCTCGAGGTGGTGGTGATGGTGGTGTTACGGACGGGCTCAGCCACGCGAAGATGAGCAGAGATGCAAGAGCAGCTGCAGCCGAAATATGTGCCATCAAGCAGGAATGTCGGAGATGCATCAGCTTCACTGCTGTTCGGCCGCCAACTTTCCATAATCTGCCTGCTGAGCAACGTCGGCGGAATCACCTTAGAAATCAGCGAAGCCTGTCTTCGCTGTCAGCCACAAACAACTGCAACCTCACCAGTTATCGCGGTGCTGCTAAACCTAACTTGCTTATGTGATCAGCGGTCAGCAATGCCCTGTGATCTTGCTTTTCTTTTCTTTTTTCGATTTTTTGGGTTTGACCGCAGAGCAGCGAAATTTTTGAGATTTGCTTTCGGTGCTCCCGTTGATAAAGCAGGCTTGCACGTCATTTTCCTCTTGTCACTTGCTCTCTTCTACCCAGCTACTCAACCTGGCTCACAAATATACCCAACCTCCTACTGTACTTGGCATTATACCTTTTGTTTCCCTTATTCGCATCATCCCTCCCAACTAGTTTTTCCGTCTCTTTTTCTCCCCACACAATGTCGAAACGTCCCTCTTCCCCCTTATTAGAGGGCAAGGCGGCCACCTCCTTAGCCCCCTCTCAACTCAATCGCATCAAGGATGCCGACGGCGACGATGACATGGGCGAGTTCGAGGACCAGTTCGAAGACGAATTCGACGAGCAAGATGCCGATGCCGTTCTTGCTACTCGCCAAAACTCGGACGATGACGACGATGACGACGTCGAAACCATGGAAGTCGACGGTGTAAAAGTCGACGGCAAGATTCAACGCCCCGAAGACAATGACGCCGACGCTGCTCAACCCGAACCACAAGTCTACATTCCCGGTGTTAGCAAGCTCGAAGATGGTCAGACACTCGAACCCGACCAGAGCGCGTACGAGATGCTCCACCGCCTCAACGTCACATGGCCCTGTCTCTCCTTTGACCACCTCAAGGACCACCTCGGCAACGACAGGCAGAGCTACCCACACACATCCTACATGGTCGCAGGCACTCAAGCCGACACTGCCTCCCGCAACGAGATTCTCGTCATGAAGGCAAGTCACCTTCATAAGACTCAGAACGACGATGGTAAGTTTGTTCTAGAGAACCAAACCCAAAGGTTTCCTTTTTCGGCACAGCGTTTCGCAATGATGCCTTGAGGCATTTGGCTGTATGAGCTTGCATCCTGCTCCTGTGGAGCTGGGAAGCGGGCTCGATGCCGACAACATCTCAGCTACCTTTTTTATTATTACTTCTGAGCCAAACTGCTGCTGCTGCTGTCCTTTGAAGTTCCGGTTCTTTCAGTTCAAATGAAACGGAAAACAAAGTATGCTAACTTGGCGATTTTTTTTTCCCTTTGTTTTTGTGGATAGGCGACTCCGACGACGAAGACGACGACGAAAACGATCTCGACGACGACGCTATCCTCGAGTACAAGTCGATCCCCATCCACGGTGGGATCAATCGCGTTCGTGCCGCACCCACCTCGACACCCGTGTCCGATCTCGAACCGTGTCTTGATCCTTACCCCGTTGCTGCATGGTCCGAAGTCGGCGAGGTCAAGATTTTCGATGTCAGGCCACTGCTCAACTCTCTCGACCGACCCGGGACCAGCTACGACGCGCGCAAAGTAAACACTCCCATGTTCACCGTCAAGGCACACAACGGTGTCGAGGGTTACGCTATGGACTGGGCAGGTGTCGTCAACGGTGGATCTTCGGCTGGTGGTAAAGCGTCATCGCTACGACTGCTTACTGGTGATATTCACTCCAAGATTTTCTTGACTACAGCGAACAATGCAGGGTTCACGACCAACCCGACACCGTTTACGTCGCACACGTCGTCCGTGGAAGACCTGCAATGGTCACCCAAAGAACCCACCGTCTTTGCCTCGTGTTCCGCCGACCGCTCCATCCGAGTCTGGGACGTTCGCGTCAAGAACCGACGCAGCGTCATCTCGGTCGACAACGCCCACGCCCAAGACGTCAACGTGATCTCTTGGAACCGCGGTACAGACTACCTGTTGGTTTCGGGAGGTGACGAAGGATCGCTCAAAGTGTGGGATTTGAGACACTTCAAACCCAACGCCGCCGCCGCTCCTTCGCCCGTTGCGCATTTCGACTGGCACAAGGCGCCGATTTCTTCCGTCGAATGGCATCCGACCGAAGACTCGATCTTTGCTGCGTCCGGTAGAGACGATCAGGTTACGCTTTGGGATCTGTCGGTCGAACAGGATGACGACGAACAGGTGGCGGAAGCGGGGTTGAAGGATGTTCCTAGTCAGTTGTTGTTCTGCCATCATGGGTTGACGGATTGTAAGGAGTTGCATTGGCATCCTCAGGTGCCGGGGATGTTGGCGACTACGGCGTTGGATGGGTTTAATATCTTCAAGACCATCAGTGTTTAGTTTTCCGAGCGATTTGGCAATCATCAAAGCTGTATTTGTACCGTTTCTCCTCGACAGAGTGTGGCTTGGTCCTATTTTGCTATTCTGTGCTCCCAAGACTGAGAATTTTACGGAAGATCACGCCACCGCACTCATTGTGACACACATTCCACACGGCAATCATCAAATCAGGATTCGCATTCGCCTTCACCCCTGCATCACATCAATTCGGATCAGGCCACTCTCTCAACTCAATCAGCGTATCCGGTCCACCAAACGCCAAAATCGGCAAATGCGGGTGGAAAGCCATACTTCCCATCGCCGGTGTAAAGCTCGACGGTGCGATCTCGGTCGCAGGCGGTAGCAACGTATGCAGCGGATTCGTCGGGTTGAGATGCGGACCGTGATGCGTTCCGCTTCCACCACTTCCGCTGGCACCACCACCGAATCCACTGACGCCTGCACCGCCGTTGCTGCCAAAGTTCGTCGAATGTGGAGACAAGATGCCGCTACCACCCATTCCTCCACTGCTGTGATGGTGGTGATGGTGTGTTTCATGGTGGAAATGATGATGGTTGTGGTGTGCGCCCGAGTTGACTACCTCGGGAGGGTACAGCAGCGTACTGTTGCCGAGATGCTGTGTGGATCCCATGGGTGCAAAGTTGCGGACAATCGGCTTGCCGAGTGTTGAGAGCGTCTCGAGATGCGTAAGCAGCACCGTCTGCGGCGAAGCAGTCGGTCGCAAAGGCTTGGGCGCCGAGCTCGCTGCAAACAGCGGGATCCGTTCGTGCACCGCCATGCACGACAGCTTACCGGCAAGCTTTCCGCCCAAGCTCAGCTTGGCGATCGAGGATCGTACACGCATGTCCCACAGTCGAACCTCACCATCCACGCTGGCCGTGACAAGCTCTCGTGAGCCACGTTTCTGCAGATGCACGTTCTGCACCCACGTCTGATGCTCTTCCCACAGCCGCACCAGGCTCGCCTCGGGCGGGTTTCGTCGATCATATACGCCGACGGTTCCGTCTCCAAATCCAGCCACAAAGAGATGCCCAAAGTCGGACTCGGACGAAATCGACGTCACGCAGCTGGAAGCTCGAGTCGGAATATCGACCACACAGAGTTCGCGGTGAGCATCCCAAACCCGAATCACTCGGCTGTCGCCACCCGCGAGCAGGTGACCTGATCCTTGCAGCCAGTCAACAATCAAGCCGCTGGGTCGCTTGCTCCTTACCAGGTCGGGAAGAGCTTGGAAACTCGAGGCAAGCTCGGGACCACGGAATCCCGCAGTGTGCGCGGGCGAATCGTAATGCCTGTAGATGCGCACGTTGCCCTCTGCCGAGCCAACGAGCAGCATCGCATCGCTATCCTCGTTAATGAACAGCGCAGAGGTGATGTTGGTTCTGGCCGGGTTTCCATTGGCGAATCGACTAAGTAGGCGCTTCTCTTCCCAGTCCCACACAGCAAGTGTGTCTTGATCACTGGCCGTCACGAGATGATTCTCGTATTGGTGGAACAACATCAGGTGTGGAACCGCGCCATTGCGAATGTAACCGCCATGTTCTGACCAAGCAGACTGAGCCGCGCTGTCAGCGATCTCCACAGAGTGCTCTATGAGACGACTGTTGCGCTGCTTCTTCCAGTGCTGGACGTTGTACTTGATACTGCCAGGCTCTTCGCTCTCGGCCTGCTTCATCTGTGGCTCGATGTAGTATTCGCTGCACCATGCAAACAGTCGACTCTTGAGCGGAAGCGTCTCTCGCAGTTCGTTGCTGGCACCGCCGGATCCGATGGAGCCCGAAGGTGTACTGACGCCGCTGCTGCCAGGAGTGGGGACAAAACCCCATCGATTGGCGCGGCTCACAGCTGGAGAGGAAGCAGGCGTGTTTTGCGACGACTCATCGGCACTTCCTGTGAAGCGGGAGCGGAAGCGGTACATATCCATAGCAATGAGACCAGCGAGTGCGTCTCCCACCTTGACGTGGTCCTCGACAGTCAGGTGTGGGTCGCTGTCAAACTCATCTCCGTAAAGACGCTGCTGTTCGTGCGCATTGCTACCACCGTGCTCGATGCTGCTGTCATGCGCGCCAGCACTGCCATTCCCGTTGGCATACTGCTGCCCTTGTGCGAAGCTGCTCGTGCTCCCCGACATCTTTCTGCGATCGGCTCGACCGTTAATGTAGGACAAGCTCTCAGCACTCTGCGAGCGGTTGCCCAATTTGGACGAGGCATTCAGTGGTGACGAGGGCAGGGACAAGGCCGATGTCCCTTCCTGCGAGGGAGTTGTTGTGTCTCCCTTGGAGAGATACGGTGAGCTGTACTGAGCCGCGGCTGCCTTGGTGCCGGGACTGCGACGTGGTGCTAGTACGGCAGGACCAGGCGGTGGGATGCCGGACGGGCCTGCTTCACCGTACAGAGGACGTCCGAGGCTGTCGTGATCTGATCCCACAGGTGATGCTGGTCGCGAATAGCCCAGCGTGGCCAGCGTCTTGACTGCTTGGGCCAGCGTCGAGCTTCGCTTGGGTGCTGCATGAGACTGCGCGCGCACAATTTGACCGGGTCGAGCAGGGCCAGACCCACCAGTGCCGAATCCAGATGGAGGCACATAAGCTCCGTTCATCGCCGCAATCTGAGAAGTCGACATTTCATCGGTCGAACCGGGTGTGGTTCCAGTTGAACGAGGTGTCAACGGGAAGTAGCCCTCAGCAGCGGCGTCGGTGCTGGTCGGTGTCGTGAATCGCGAAATGGCGTCTGCTGCGCCAAGGCCTCGCAGCACGCTCTCTCCAGCGCCCGAAACATCGCTCTCTAGCAGGAGTGCAATGACGAAGTCGACCACTGTGCACGCCAGATTGGCCACTTCGGGATTCGAATCGACACTGAGATCCAGCAGCGCAACAAAGATGGTGGTGAACGCGGGAATGTTGGCGATATCTTCCTCCTCGATCTCTTCCTCGATCAACAGCTTGGAAGCGAGGCGAGCAAGCAATGCCTCTTCATTGGCAAGGGCACCTGACGATGGGGCCGAGACGCTGCTGCTGGATATGCCTCGACCTAGGGATGTTATCGAAGCTCGGCGATCCTGACCAACAGACGATTGTGCTGCTTTACCGCGAGCTGTCGACGACTTTCGGTCCTGTTGCGAAGGTGGATTGCGCAGACTGCCTTCTCTGGAGTAGTAGAGGTAGGCAGCAAGAACAAAGAAGCCCTTGTACTCTGCGACGACTGGGCTGAGTGCGATGACCAGCTCCTTGCGCACCAGTGGGCTGCAGTCTCCCTTGGTGGTGAGCAAGGCGATGGCGATGCCAATCTCGAGACCTCGTTGCTTCGCTGGTGGCAGACCTGTTGCTGCGCCAGTACCTGGACAGAAGCGGCGAGACGAAGCAGGGCGGCCGGCGTTCGCATTATTTGGGACGGGCACTGGCTCGCCCGTGGCGTACGAGACGACGTCGACTTGGTCCTGACTCGATCCGCTTGCACCGAGCAAAGTACCCAGGGCATGGAGAACAGCAGCCCGTACTTCCGGCGAAACATCGCCGAGCATGCAGCAGAGCTTTCCATGCGCATCGAGCGAAATGGCCCGCGCCTTGCCCGCTTCGTTGTCGTCCCACAGCTGTGCCAGACAGAGCGCACTCCACTGACGTAGCAAGAAGTCGTCATCTTCCAGATGCTCCAAGCAAGAGTGCATCACATCGGTTTCGAGACAGGCCGCTTGGCCAGCAGGGAAGTCCTGGCAGAAGACGGCGAGAATGAAGGCGCACATGGCCTGGTGCTCCGAGACGTTGGGAATGGGGATCGACGGACCGTTGGCACCTGCATTTTGGCCGACATTGCTGCTTTGGAAAGGACTGAGCACGCCGGCAAAATAGATGAAGCCGTTATCGCGCAACAGGTCGTTCTGGCAACTGCGGTCGACGGCAAGAATTCGTGCCCAAATGTAGATCAGCACGGGCTTCAGATCGGCAGCAGGACTTTGCAAAAGCTTGAGCACGTAAGGGAAGATACCGATGCTGAGAGCCATGTTGACGGCCCATGGACCGAGGTCGAGGAATTGACTAAGCAAGATGAGGGCTCGTAGACGATGCGCTTGAGAGAGCAGAACTTGTAGGACAATCGGCAGCTGGTCGGGCGGTTCGCGTACCGGGCTGGCATCCCCATCATCGTCGAACGCCTCTGGATCGGCGCCAGTGGCTGCTGATGATAGGCCAGCCGAGGGATTGCCATGCGGAGTGATTGCAGCGTTGACACGGCGTCTCCTGCCCTTTCGACTGACGCCGCCCTGTTGCAGCCAAACCTCGAAAGCTTTGAGTTGTTCGCTGAAGAATGTGCTGTGGCGGTACTCGAACGAGGCGAGGTGTGGTGGAACCGGTGGGCCACCTTCGGCAGCTTCAGCCTGTGCACGTTCCTTTGCGAGCAGCGTCGGCAACTGAGCGAGACACTGGTCCACAGCCAGATCCCAACTATCCCAGAGCGGGTGATTGTGTGTTGGCGGAAGCTTGGGGTGGCTCATAGGCGTGCAGTGGTAGAAGCGCATGATGCGCTCGGCAAGCAAGAAGTTGCGAAGAAGCGCAGCGACCATGAGATCATCACGGAAGAGACGGCGGAAGATGGTGCGAGGCAAGACGGTCCATGCGATGGTGTCGGTGATGGCTGTGAAGATCCAGTTGAGTTCGCCGAGAGGTGTCCTTCGGTCCTGCAGACGGCCTGGAATGTTCATGACCATGTCGACATTGAGCTTGGAAGGTAGTGGGTTTTGCAGCACAAACCAGCGCAGAGAGATCTCGATGGGTGAAGTGAGACAGCAGGTGAAAAGATCGGCAGGAAGATCCGGGTTCATAGGAAGCACTTCGTCAGGACCGCAAGCTGCGAGGTGGATCGACTCACGCAGTGGAAAGTGCGGCTCTTCCGTCGACGACGATGGACCGTTCGCCTTCTTGGTTGAGGAGGATGCGTCAGCATTGGGCTTGGTGCGGTCGCGATCACCTGAGCGATTGTGTCCTTCCCTGTCCCGATTCGAGCGTGTTGCTTCCTCTTCCGCTTTCCTCTCCTGCAGACGCTTGAAGTTGACCACGACATTGCCGGCAGAGCTGGCGTCCCAGACAAAGATGCATGGACTGCCGAGCCACGTGAGCAGATCGTAGAGCGTAACGGGGATGTACTGGGTGTAAGCCTTGTTGAAGACCCAAATCTCGCCGCCTGGTGTGGGTTTGGGCACACCATAGCCATTGTAGTAGAAGAGCACACGCTCGTCCTTGGCTGCTCTTCGCAATGTGGTGCAGAAGCGGCGCGTCTCTTCGACGACAGGGTCAAGATACTGCTTGTAGCGCGTCTTTGTGCTGAGGGTCTCGAACTGGGCTTGGAGGTTGCGACCGATGGCTGGAAGTGCTTTGGACACTTCGAGCGAGCTGGGGTCCATCCAACAGATCAGCTTCGAGCATGGGTTGGTCTTGGAGACATCGGGAGGGTCGACGCCGATGTTGAGACACATGACAAGAGCGGCGGTGACGGTTCGTAGTCGTTCGCGCATTCGCCAGTCTGGAAGATCCCGTTCATCTCTAGGTTTCGGATTTCCGTGAGTGATGTGGCGTTTGAGTCCCCAGTGGAAGAAAGAATGTTGAAGCATCCATTCGTTGACATCCTCAACCAAAAGCGCACCGTGGCGCCTGCCACTTGCTGTCGAAGCATCATCTTCATCTTCGGGGTCTGTTACGAGCTGCTGAGAATCGAGATCGGCCTCTAGCGTTGACAGTGTGTTTTGCAAGGATCCATTGCTGCGAACGAGGGTTCCTGAATCGGTCATCTGAGGAAAAGCATGCTGCTGGTATTGGCGCTGCTGGGACGAGCGAGAAGAGGAAGGAGTGCGACCGCTGGAGCCTACCATATATGGATGAGGCGATGGTGAAGAGGTAGAGGCAGGCCGGCGGGACTCAGGCTGCTCAAAGTGAGCAGCGAGGTGAGCCATGTTGACAATTAGGTCTGTTCTGGTCTATTGACATCCACCTAGCGGTTGTGAAAGGGCTGGCGAAAACAGTAAGGTCGTAGGAGGACGAAGAGACAGTGGTGGTTGTGCTGATCGGGATGTGCCGGGAGCGAGTGTCGCCTGACCTTGTCGCCGAGTGTGGAAGAGACTGCTGTGTCACCAAGACCCAAACACAGACACCAGATGACGGTCTAGGACCTTGAAGTCAAATGGATGCTGCGTGTTGTTCGTCTTGGTCGTTGATGGAGTGAGAAGGAAGAGAAAGGGTTCTCATGAAGCGGATGCGTCACCTCTAAACGAGCGAAGACCCAAAACCTAGAACGGGTCCGAGCGTGGCTTTTGTTTTTTACGATTTTGTGCTGTGCTGCGCTGCGCTGCTTAGAGAGAGCCTATGCCAAAAAAAAAAAAAAAAAAAAGAAAAAGAAAAAGAAAAAGAAAAATCCAACCTTGAGCGCGTGGTCACGCCAGCTGCGCAATTATTTTTTTCGAAGGTGTGAGATCGACCAACCCAGCTCTCACATCGTCTGGTCACGAACGTCTCCATGTATCTTGAGACTCTGTCAAAGTCACAGTCGAGGGAAGTTCGATCGCAAGGTTGACTGTAATCAAATCCTTGATATAAGATGACAAGTGGGACGGGTGACAACAAATGTTAGACAATCTAATACTGTACAGTATGTCTTGATTACAAGAAATCTCGCACGCACTCAAGCTATTTTTGATCGTTCCAACAACTCCTGTCGATCCACCGCATCTGCATCGTAGCCCTTCGTCTCCGGGACGAGCAGAACAGTGACGATAAGACCAAGCAGACTGACACCAAAGAAAATCCAAAAGATACCCGTGTGACCCACCTTATGGTTGTTGGCCAGAACGCTAAAACCGAGCGAAGATACAATACTGCCCAGCTTTCCCATGGCTGCGCAGAACCCGTGAGCGGTGGCTCTGACTCGTGTTGGAAATGCTTCGGCTGGCACGATAAAAGTAGTACTGTTGCTGCCAGCGTTGAAGCTAAGCTGCAATAGCACGAACAAGACCAAGAAAGGAGCCGCCTGGTGAATAACCTGCTCATATGTCAGAGCCAGTGCTAAAAAGATGACGGCATTGGCAAAGAATCCGAACAGCTGAATCTTTTTACGTCCGACCATCTCGACAAGGGCTACTGTGATAAAGTAGCCTGGAAGGAAACCTGCAAGCACCACAATCAGATTGCCGACTGCCTGCTTGTAGATCTGGTGCCATGGGCTGCCTTGTGTATAGCCAATCAGTGCAAAGATGGCCGACTGATTGAGATTGATACCGTAGAAGGTGATATCGACCAAAAACCATGATAGCGATGTTCCGATGAGCACTCGGAGGTGCTTCCATTCGCTGAAATATTCCCAAAAATCGTTCCGAGGGACGCCGATAGAGCGAAAAGCGAGGCCTTTGCTTTGAGCGGCAGCTTTTCGCATAGCCTCGCGCAGGTTGCGTGGAGATGGCAGCTGTCGGCCCGCGAAGCTGGGCCTACGATGTTCGAGGGTAAAGGAAGATGAGAGCGAAGAAATAGTGTCGGACGTCTTGCGTCCTTTGTTGGCTCGCTTCAACATCTCTGTGCTTGTGTAGACGCTTGCTTTCCTTGTCTCTGCGTCGGGCAGAACCGAGATTCCTGCAGCATTAGCATGGGTGGCCAAGTCATCGTGATCTTGCAGATATCGCGCTTGCACAAACCGCGCCGACTCTACCAGTGTCAGACGAAAATAGAGGACGACAAGCGCCGGCGCAAGCGGGAGACCGAACAGAATGCGCCATGCTCCACTGAGCTCCGCAAAGTTGCCCGAGGTGATGGAAGACTTGTAGCCTGTGATGACTGCCATAGCTGCCAGCGCAGCGCAGAGGGCACCCCAGCCTTGGTTACTAAAGATGAGAGACAAGAGCAATCCCCTTGTCTTGGTGCTTGATCGATCAGCCACAGCCGTCGCTGAGAGCGGGTAATCGCCACCGATTCCGATTCCCATGATAAAGCGGAGGACGGCAAGCCAGATGGTCACGCCTTTGCCTCCGAGGTAGTCCGGTGCCGAGATCATGAGAATGATGGCAAGCATGGCCAGCATGAGTTCCTTGCCATACAGCACCGAACGACCCCAAAAGTCTCCGAGAAAGCCAAACAGAAACTGGCCGATGACATTGCCCATACTTGCTGATGCTTTCAGAACGCCACCGGACAAGCCCCAGTCGAGGCTGTGGGTTCCAAGAGGATAGTACGCCAAAATGAGAACTGGCACGGCCATATTGATGATGAAGAGGTCGTAAGCGTCCATGGCGAAGCCGGCTCCCGCCAGTGCCAGCAATTTCATCTCGCCCCACGTCAGACCGATCCACGTTCTCGCCATTTTTCGTTCCACCAGCGCCAGCGCTGGAGTTGTGTTGTAACTGAATTGTTCTTCGCGCCATGAAGAGTTGGCATGTACGCCATGGCGGGGATCCACGCGGATGTCGGTGTTGGGCCTACTGTGCGGAAGAGATTGCTGGAAAGATTGTAGATTATCCGAAGTCAGGCCAGCAATACCGCTTTCCCGGTGCGGATAAGTGGGGCCAGTGTTGAAGGCGTCGAGAGTGCTGGGTTGCTTCGTCTCATGCTGCGGCACTGCTGGCAGTGCGAAGTGAGGAGCATGGTGTGGCAGAAGCGAGTCGAGCTGGATTGCACTCAGGCGGTCTTGCCTGTGATGAGTTTCTCTCTGATCGAGTTCGGAGGATGCGCGTGCTGAGCCAATGGCATCTTCGACCTCAATTTCTTCGCTCGTATAGTCATAATAGGATGCCCAGGCATCCATCGAGGACCCAAACGGCATCTTGATCTAGGCGGAGCGACGACTGCAGAGGGGACAAGTCACGTCGATACAATGGTTACTGTTTGCTTCGTTGATTTGGCTTGCATGCCAAGAACTCCGAAAGCACTTGCCGGTAGAGGGATATGACCAGACCTGTCACAGAGTTCGGCTTCGAGGAGGGATTCCGAATGCTTTGGTGGACGTCAAATCGTACTGTATTGCCGCGGGATCTCGAGCCTTGAGCAGGAGCGCAGAGAGATAGGGTGGGGTTCGGATTCTTCTGATCTGCGAGACCCTTTTCAATGAAGCCGGCGGGCTCGGCGGAAACGATGGAAGGCAAGATGTGGTTGGTAGGACAAGGAAGTCGAAAGGTGGGTCGTGGGAGTCCCTGTCCAAGTATCGGGGGACCTTTTATGGGAAGATGAGAACCGAAGAAGCTGCTAGAGCCGAGGTTCACAAGCTTCGCTCGCCCTGCAGCATAAGGAGTCGGACCGGAGAGGGACGAAGATGAAAGCTCTGTCGGAGGTCACAGCACGAGGTGGCCATGAGATCTTGCCAAACGACCCGTTGGCAACCGACGGCTGCCGAGAAGACATCTGTTTGTTCGCATCGCATGATAGAGTGTGGACTCGTGGTAAGATTCTCCTTTCGAAGTTCGCTTCGGAAAGGAAGGCTCAAATCGCACCATTCGATGGAAAGAGTTCGACGAGAGGTTGGCTAGCGCCTGGTTTCGGTCTCCGCCTCCACCACAGAGAGGAGCCAATCTAGCGGTGCGGCCTAACCTCTAGTCGTGGGAATAGCTGAAGTTGCCGAGGGGAAGCGCAAAAGCCCTAACTTGATGTGAGCTTTAACGTCCGGTGGCTCCGAGCAACAGCTGGAAGCATCCTGCGGATGAGTTCATGGCCAATGAAAGCAACAACGTGCGTGCGGACATTCATGTGGACCTGCTTTGTTGTGCTTTGTTTCTCGCAGTTAAACTGCAAACCGCGCATGCTCGGTTGTCGCATCCCACCTTGGCCGGTGGGAGCAGCATTGTTGACCGTGCCTCCCACTGTGCATCGCCCTTTGTGTCCGCGTGGACGTCGACATTTGTCACCGAGGGCCGGAAAGTGTCAAAGTGCGGCGGGATGAAGGTTTCATTTTCAGACACATCTTATTCAGGAGGACATGTCAAAATGGCGCTAAGTTAAGCGAGGTGGGCACGTTCTTGAGACTGCATGCTGCGAGATGCTGCAGAGAAGCCTTTTTGTGGTCCTTAGGATCTTCATTACGGATCGATTTCGAGGAGGATGAGACGACCTTCCGATCAATGCGATCTGGCTTATCAAACCAATCGGACAGGAGGCAAGGCGTTGAGCAAGGTCCGTATCTGTTATATGGTTGAAGATGATCCTGAGGTGGGCGACATGCAATATCAATGGACAACCATTGTGTTGCCAATGTGCATGGATCGGTCCACCACTTTGTCATGGACACTGCAACTTGAGCCTAGCTTTGATGGCGAAAGTTGTGCTTGCAGCCCCATGTGAGCGGGCCTGCTCGCCAAGGCTCGACAAGTTCGGCAAGCGCGCCATCTTTCTGCTGAGTCGTTATATCCGCTCCTGCATGTCACATTGTCCGAGTATCGGACCGCCAGTGGTCTGAATTTGGATTCGCAATCTCTTATATTGGAGGCAATCGCCGGAAATACATGTCCGCTTCGATCGTTCGAAAGAAGTGGCACGGCTGAAGGTGTCACCAACCGAACGAAAAGCGGGATGCCGCCTCTCTGACTTGCTGCTGTTCGTGATCCAGTGATCCCGACTCGCTCCCGAACACAAACGCCATGGCCCTCTCTTCTTTTATTTACCTCATCCTTATCATTTACGCTCCGCTCCAGCAGATCCTCTGGAAGAACGGTCAAAGCAGCGCACAGTGACACGCATTGGAGGCGGGTTTTGACCATTCATAGCAGAGACTGACAGGCTGTTGCGAAGCCAGCGCACGACAGTTCAAGCTTCCGGGCTTAGATTTCGATTTGAATCTTGCCTGCGGGCTAGCCCCGCGCCAGATGGGTCTTGAAATTTTTAAGGTTTTCAAAGAATTGTATTTGATTCGACAAGTCTGAATTCAAAAAGGAGGAGGTGCTCTTGTAGCAAATGACCCTGTCCGCGTGAACTGCGATTTCTTACGGCGAGTCTGAAGCCTTCAGACTGAGAACTGAGCTGAGTGGCAGGCAGTCGTTTAGCTGTCGAGTGTCTCGTGTGTGTGTGTGGCGTGCAAAGGCGAAGCTCGACACCGTCTAGAATCGTGACAATCACCGCTTCTCGTCGACTTGGTCGCCGTTCGTTGGCTCGTCAACACCTGCCCTCTTCCATCGCAACTCACTGCCTCACACCATCCCCGCTCTTGACCGCCGACGACCTCCTACAACCCCCACCTCAAACCACTAGCCACTCTGGCGCTTGCTCTGCCAAATTTTTGACCTGCATCAGCCCCTGGAATCGTCACCTCTCGTTTCTGTCCAGCACTCGTTGGCCATTGTATATGCATCCTTCGGTCGACCCGACACACTTGTTCAAAGCTTCATTCGCACTTGTGCTCTTTGTGAGCGCTCCGCGAACGACGCAGCTCTACATCTCGAAGCGGGTCTTCATTCTCTCTGCTTGCCTTGATAGTCTTCAACCTCTGCTTCCTTCTTCTGCCGCTCCTGCAACTGCTCTACTACGAAGAGCCGCATTCTGACGTGCTTCGACTACTGTAGAGCCGTCTTTCATCTCCTCGGATGTCTTGGAGCTTCTCATAGCTCCTGCCTCGAATCTACGTGTATCCTCGGTGTTTTAGCTGATCGATCGAGACGAGACCCGACCTGCTTATCGCATCGTCAAGTCTCCACCTCAACTCCCACATCACCTATTCTCCTCTTCAAATCGCAACCATGCAGATCAAGCTGTTTGCCTCGTCGGTCGACGCTGCCGACGAGCCTTCCGATGTGACTGTCCAGCGCGTCGGCCAATCTCTCGCCCCGCTTTCTTCGGAGCCTTCTTTGTTGGCCCGACCCAAGCCTTCGCCTACAGACGACCACATCGATGCTCACATGACCATCGATGTAGAAGAAACCAACCGAAGATTCGCCTCGGTTTCTCCGAACTCGGCTGCGCTCAAGCGTCTTTCGGCTGACTCAGATTCGGGCTCCAACACCGACGGCACTACATCGTTGCCTTCGACTGAGCCTTCTACCACTCCTGACGAAGCTGGAAGCATCAGCGGTGGCTCTGGCTCTGGCTCTGGCTCCGGCTCCGGCCCCGGCTCTGGTCGCGGCGGTCACAAGAGCAACAAGCGCGCACGCATCGGATCAGCCGAACTCAACGCCAATGTGCGTCACACTCAGGTGCCACATCCGCTCGGCATCAAACCGCTTGGCAACGCATTCCTCTCGGATCGCAATGATCGCTCCTCATCTCTTGGCTTTTTTGCCCACTTCGAAGATGATTTCCTTCTCAGCTTCCTCTCCACTTTCGCCGACGATCCTGCCACACTTGTCAAGCTCGAGTCCGTCAGCCACGGTTTCTACACTTTCATCAACGCCACTAACTCGATCTGGCGCGAGGCTTTCCTGCTCAGCTTCAACGGCAAGATGAAGAGATGGTGCGGAAGCTGGAAGCGTACCTTCATCTGGCATTACAACACAGAACGCGCCGTCTTTGATGACAAGACCAAGGAATCTCTCGATGGCGCTCACTTCCCCATTCTCGATCCACCTGCTCCGCGCATTCAGTCACCCTACATCTTTTCGGATACACTCTACCACCCTTTCCGTCTTGCCATGGCCCCGCTGGATCATCTAGTGGCGCCGGCATGCCGTGTTCACAACGCAATCACAAAGATTGATTTGGCCGAGCCGGGTTCGATAGCCACCTTGAAGGAAAAGTTCGCCTACGTCAACAAGCCGGCCATTGTCCAAAACGCTATGCCTCCCAAGGACTGGGCTTGCCGCGAATGGTCGCTCGACAAGCTGGCACAGCGATGGCCAAATCGCTTCTTCCAGTGCGAGGCTGTGCGATCTCGTCTTCCAGCATACTTCAGCTACTCACGGGGCATGCAGCACCTGCAAGAGCAGACCTGGCAGCGCTTGGTCGAGCAGGAAGCCGAGACCCAAGGTGCTGCTGAACCGCGATCGTCTTCCGTCACTGCATCCGATGCTGCCCACACTCCATCAGACGAGTGTGGTCCTCGCGACATGTCGGCATTGCCACTCCTTGACACACCATACACCATCACGCGTGTCGGTCCTCACCTGTTTTCGGCCGCCACCGACGACGGCGACTCTACTTTTGACCCGTATGCAGTTCCGGACGAGTCGCCTTTCTACTTGTTCGATGCTTCCTTCGCCGACGACCCGCACGCCTCGCTCGAATGGCGCGTGCCCAAGTTCTTCCAACAGATTTCCACCACAGCTACGGATGCCGCCTCGCAGTACGACATGTCGGCTGTGCGATCGGATCTCTTTTCGCTGCTGGGACTCTTGCGACCTGACCATCGCTGGATCATTGCTGGACCTGCCCGCAGCGGAAGTGGCTGGCACAAGGATCCCAATGGCACATCAGCCTGGAACGCCGTCTTGAACGGACGCAAAGCCTGGATGATGCTGCCACCCCATGTCACTCCGCCAGGCGTCTATGTCAGCGAAGACGAGGCCGAGGTCACTGCACCTTTGAGCATCGCCGAATGGCTGCTCGACTTTGCCGAAGAGACGCGTCGACTGTACGGTCCCGAGGCTGCTCGACCAGAAGACCGCTTGCTGGTGGAAGGCGTGTGTGAGGAAGGCGAGGTGCTCTACGTGCCAAGCGGATGGTGGCATCTCGTCATCAACCTCGAAGAGTCGGTTGCCTTGACGCAAAACTTTGTCTCTCCGGCTGAATTGGGCATCGTCCTGGACTTTATGAAGAACAGGTCGGACCAGCTGTCCGGTTTCAAGCGCAGTCAGCAGGTGCAAGGCGGAGGCAGTTCAACAGATGCTGCGGCTGTGACATTAGCGCCGGGACGTCAGGCCGCCTCGATATCTTCTACTGCAGCCCTTGCACCAAACACTACAACAGTCGAAGATGACGAGGAAGAGTGTGACGGTGCAGGGTTCAACGTGTTTGAACTGTTCTGCGATCGTCTCGAACGGTTTGACCGCGAGCTGCTCGAGAGCAGTCTGAAGCAAGTAGAGCAGTTTGAGGAGACACGTCGCGCTACCTGCGCACTGCTTCGACGTTCTGCTCCGGTACCAGCCAAGACGAGAAAAGCAAATGCGGGCCCGAGCTGGTGGGAAAAGCTCAAGCAGGATGATACCGCCACCGCCACTCCCTCTTCCACTACTGATGCTGAAAATGACGCACCAGACCAGCCTGCACCGTCGACAGCAGCAGGATTCTCTTTCTCCAACCACCTCGAGTCTTCAGAGCTCGAACTCGAGGACGTCCCGTGGTAGTCCCGAACAAACGTAAAGGCAGCATTCAGTCTTTCTTCGTGCGTCATCTTCGCACCTGTATCATTTCAATCACATAATTTTCTTGACCTAGACTCAGGACCCGCTCGGAGCTGTACACATTTCACACACACATACACTATATTGCAAAGCAGGAATTCCCCAAATCCCTCTGACACCTCTGATTGCGAACACTACTCGCCAAAAAGCAACTCCAGATTGGCCAGGGTCTCGCTCTTTCCCTTTCCGTCTTCTTCGCCATCCTGTTTCAACGCATGCCTGATGAGCATATCCTTGCGTTTCTGAATCAGCAAGATTCGATTCTCGATCGAATCCTTCACCAAGTACCTATAGACACTGACGGGTTTGGTCTGACCTAGACGGTGAATCCTATCGATCGCCTGATTTTCGATTGAGGAATTCCACCAGAAGTCCAACAGCCAGATCTTGTTGGCTGCGGTGAGGTTCAACCCGACTCCTCCGGCTTTGAGCGAGATGAGGAAGAGTAGAGTTTCGTTGGATGACGAAGGGGATTGAAATTCGACGAGGAGCTTCTCGCGGATTTTTTGGGGTGTCGAACCGTCGAGTCGGAGAAATCGAAACCGGTAGCGGGTGAGGACCGGCTCGATGAGGTCGAGAAACGAAGTGAACTGCGAGAAGATGACGCCTTTGAACGGTCCTTCGCTGGATCGGATGGTGTTGAGGTGGGAGAGGAGGGCGGTGACTTTGGTTGATGAGCGCAGGTTGTTTCTGACGTAGATCATCGAGGGGGGACTGGTTAGTGAGGAGTGGGGTTTGGAATCGACGACGGTGGGTGAAAAGGTGCCGCTATGGGGAGGTGTGGCTGGTCGTGTGCGGATAGCTTCGATCAGATCGGTCTCGTCTACCGGTCCCACTCGGCAGGTTGGACAGGAACTCTCTTCGCCTTTCTCTTTGCACTGTCGCAAGTAGTCGACGAGGCACGCTTTGCACGCGCTGTGCATGCACCGTGGAAGATAGCATGGTGAGACTTGGGGATCTTCGAAACAGATTGGACACTCTGTTTCGCCACCACCGTCACTATCGCCATGCATCTCGCGGATCAACCTGTCAACGGTAGCTTTCGAATAGTTCGCCGTCGCATCATTGCCATCATCGCCTTCGGTAGAAGACTGGAACTGAGCCACCAAGTCCCGTAAATCTTCCGTCCCCGGCGTGCTATCATCATCCGCATCCAATCCCAACTCTGCCACTTCCACATCATCCTCATCCACCACCGTACCCTCCCCGTTCTCGACCTTCTTCCCCCTCTGATTCGCCTTCACCACCAAAGCCGGATGACATACCGCCTGCCTCAACCGCATCAGCACGCTGAAAATCACCGAGAAATTCCTCGTCACCGTGCCATTCGCCTTCATCGTCGCAAACTGCAGATACGCCCTCCTGTAAACATTCTCGTAGATCCTCCTCTCCAGCTCCGTAAACTCCAACTCCCTCACCTCGACCATTTTCGGAGGCAGCTCTACAATCGGTTTGCCATCTTTGTCCTTCATCCTCTTCTCCCTGCGCAACAGCACCGATTCCAAGATCACCTGCACAACGTCGAGAGCTTTGGTGGATTTCGCCTGGAACGGCTTACACACGAAACTGTTGAAAAAGCTGAAATCTCCCCACGGTTCGACGCGGAGAAACTTGAGCAAGCTGAAGAGGTCGGTCAAGCGGTTGATGATGGGGGTGCCTGTCAGTGCCCATCGACGACGGGAGACGAGATCGCAGCAGGCACGTGCGTTCATGGTGGAGCGGTTCTTGATGTTGTGCGCCTCGTCGAGGATGACTCGCAGCCAATCGATGCAGTAGAGGGGTGCTGTGCTGGACAGGTGACGGTTGGAGGCTCCACCGCCGTCTAGGAAGCGGCGGTATTCAGTGACGAGCGTACCGTATGAGGTGATTACCACGTCGACTTTGCCCGATTCGAGCTGGGCCAGAAGGTCACCTTTGGTGTCTGCGTAGTAGAGCACGGGAGTGAGAGAGCCAGGCGCGGAAGCACGAATGAGCTCGTCACGCCACTGACCGATCAAGCTCATCGGCGCTACGACTAGAGATGCTTTGCCCTTGGACACCGATGCCTTGAGCAATGCTTTACGCTGATCGACACTCGAAGTGGAAGCAGCGAATGCAGAGGCGAGCGAAGTCTGCTTGGCCGAGCCTTTGCGCTTTGTCAACCCAACTTCGCTCATATCCATCGCGTCGTCTTCTGCCTCACTCTCTTCTTCCGGATCCGACGAGCGGTTGGCATGCAGCAAACTCGCGACCATGATCGTCTTGCCCAACCCCATCTCGTCAGCCAAGATGCCGCCACGCGAACCTTTGCTGGCACGCTGAAAGTCAAGGCTGAGATCGCCCGTGTATGGGTTGAAGTAAAACATCCGCGTCGGGCTCAAGACCAGGCGCTCGTTGGCTTCAGGATGGTCGTAATCGAGCGGAAATTCGTACTCCTCCCACAAGGGATGGAGCGACAGATTTCGCTCGCCAGTGCTGCCATTCTGCTGCTGCGTTGGGTGCTGATCCTGACTGGACGACGGACCAGGGGCCCGCTCCATGCTCTTCATCCACCCCAACGCTTGCTTCTGGTAAGGTCGCAGCGTGAGGAGGAACGATTCTGGAGGTTCGACTTCGGGAAGATGCGCATCGTTGGCTTGGGCTTTGCGATAGACCTCGTTGAGCTGATTGATGTTCAACTCTGTGCCGTCGTTCTCTTCCGCATCTGCATCGCCATCTGTTTGCTGTTTCGCTTTTTGCAACTGATCCGCAATGCCGTCCTCTTCAACGCCGCTGGTGTCGTTGTCGATGTCGATTGCGGTCGATGCAGCATCGCCACCCGCTGGAGGCAGTGTTGCACTATTCTCCGTCGACGATCCCGCATCACCTCCTTGGTTGACACTGCTTGCAATGTCGCCACCGTACTGGTCCAACATAGCGTCGCTCGAAAAGTCGTCATTAACTTTATGCGATTTGAGGATCGAGTTGCTGAGGCTCGGTTTGAGATCGCATACTCGGAACATGCGGAGCAGACTGATCTTTCGCTCTCGGAGCGTCTTTTCGAGATCTGACTCGGCCGTCTCGGGCCGCAAGCCGTCGTTCTGCTCTTCGAATTCCCGGTTTTCCAGCAGAGTCAAGAAGAAAGCATCAAATTTGATATATGCTTTCACTTGGAGAATAATGTCGCACCCCACGGTGAGGGACGAAGGGCAATCGACCACAACACCCTCGAACTCGGCGATACCAGTGTCGATGAGCTTGGACATCCAAGTGGCTACCTCGAGAGGCAGACGACCGACCTCGAAGCCACGCATGTTGCTGAAGCGTACGATAAAGTCTTCCTTTTCTTTCGACTTTTGCTTTGAGCCGAAAAAGTTGCTGGGCCCAGCTGATGCTCCGCCAAAGTTGAGCGTTGTCTGCTTGCCCTTTTTGATTCCACCATTTGTGAGTTTGGAGGTGGACTTATTCGTATCGGCAGCGGCTTGCTTCTTCCTTGGACGAAAGATGCGGACGCCATCGCCTGGCTTGACGTAGGATGAGCCTTTGGATAGCGACCAGGCAGACAGCACAAACGTGCTAAGATAGCGACGGTCAAAAGCGTCGTGACGGAGGCGTGGATCTGGAGTTGGTGAACGGCGGCGTGGCGGCGAGCTCTTGATTTGCGTATTGGAAGCTGGCGACGGTGACGACTTTTTGATTCGTTTGACAGAGCCATTCGTTGCGTGCTCCGCTACGTCAAGCTGCGAAGACCGTTTACGATGAGGCTGGATGAGAGACGAGGGTTGGTTGGATGCTTCCGCGCTTGGGAGAAACTCTTCATCGTCGCTGTTGGCTTTTGCTCGAGCTGGAGCTGGGACCTTGACATCATGATGAGCCCGTGTGGAAAAAAAGTCGTCTCCTTCCCCCGCCTCCACGTCTTCCTCCTTCGCCCAGTCGGCAAGATCCTCGTCCTCGTCGGCGAGGAAGAGCGGTTTGGCATTCTGCACAGCTGCTCGACGAGGTTGCTGTCTCCGCGCGGGCGACTCGACAGCATTTGTCGAGCCTACAATGCTGAAGTCGTCTGCTGCATCCTCTTCCCTCTGCGGCTCGCTTCGACCTGGCTTTTCATCGTTGAATCCTGCTGTGGCAACAGCCGTTTTGGCTTGAGAGGCTCTCTTGATGGGTGAAGACGGAGTTGCCGACGGTGAAGATGCAATAAAATCGCGAGATGGTTGAGACTGCGGATCCACACTTGACTGCGAGGTCATGGCTGCGTCGGCTTCCTTCCGAACGATCGCAGCTCGACTCAACACGCGATGTGGCGGCGGTGAGAGTATCAAGCCTGACGACGGAGCTTCCGATGCAGACGATATGCTGCTGTCGTTCAATGTGTCATTCAGACGGGCTGAAGAAAGTGACAAGCAAGTTCCTCACCCTCGCCGCCACTCGAACTCAACTCAGCTATCCAACGCTCTCGGTACGGAACTCAGCCAATTCCGAGGTGTTGCTTTCCGTTGCTGACAAAAGTTCAACGCGAAGCGCGTAAATGACTGAGCCACGCGGGCATTGGCAAAACAGCGAATCGAGATATGATTGGCGGCCCGATCAGGCTCGATCAGCACAGGAACGAGTTGGTTGGTGCGTGGTTTTTTCTTGTGAGACACGAGAAGAAATTTGGTCAATCCAACCCTTGCGCACGTTTCGACTGTCGAGGAACGCTCGAAATCTGAGTTGCACTGTACGACTCCAACACCACCACTTCATTCAACCCTCTATCAACCCAACCCAACCCCCCCCACACACACATAGACCACCCACACAATGGCAGGCGGAAATTTCGAACTCGTAGCTCTCGGCAACCCTCTCCTCGACATGCAGATCCGCAACGGTGAAGCCATGCTGGAAAAATACGGTCTCAAGCCCAACGACGCCGTCCTCGCTGACGAGAAGCAACTCGCCATCTACAAGGACATTGTCGACAACTACGAAGTCACCTACGTTGCCGGTGGTGCTGCTCAGAACGCTGCTCGTTGTGCCCAGTACGTCTTGCCCCCTAACTCGACTGCTTACCTCGGATGTGTTGGTAAGGACGACCTTGCTAAGCAGCTGCAGACGGCCAACGACAAGGAAGGGCTCAAGTCGATCTACCAGTTTAGCTTTGATCAGCCTACCGGATCGTGTGCTGTCGTCATCACGGGACACAACCGTTCGCTGTGCACCAACTTGGGCGCTGCTGAAAAGTTCTCCAAGTCGCACTTGGAGACGGAGGAGGCGCAGAAGGCGATCAAGAACGCAAAGATCTTCTACCTCGGTGGATTCTTCTTGACCCACGGTGTCGAGTCGGCTCTCGTGCTCGCTGAGGAGGCCAAGAACCGCGATGTTTCGTTCACGATGAACCTCTCGGCTCCTTTTATTCCTCAGTTCTTTACTGCTCAAGTCGACCAGGTTGTGCCTTACGCCGATGTGATTTTCGGCAACGAGACCGAGGCCGAAGCTTGGGCTGAGGCGCACAAGGTCGAGTCCAAGGACCTCAAGACTATCGCTCAGGCTATTGCTGACTTTGAAGCCAAGACTACCAAGGCTCAGAAGCGTACCGTCATCATCACCCAGGGTTCGCAGCCCACCATTATCGCTAAGCGCGGCGAGAAGGAGCAATTTGTTCACGAGACGCCCAAGATCAACCCTGCCGACATTGTGGACACTAACGGTGCTGGTGATGCTTTCGCCGGTGGTGTTGTTGGCGCTCTTGTGCTCGGAAAGAGTGTGGACGAGGCTATCGAGGTCGGTCACAAGCTCGGCGGTATGTGCATCGGTCAGGTTGGTCCTATCCTCAAGTTCCCCAAGGAGAACGTTCTTTAGATGGGTTTTCCGTCATATACTTGCATTCAACATAGCGAACTTTGTCTCTCTCTCTCTCTCTCTCTCTCTCTCTCTCTCTCTCTCTCTCTCAAAATCCTCTTTAGTCTCGTCAAAATCGCATCTCGGGTGCTCAACATACCCCTCTCTGTCCCGCCGTCTCCCCACATATGTTCTCGGCGCACCATCGGACGCCTGTAATACACCCATACACTTGTTGCTCATCGACTCGCTCTGTGCTCGACACACCATCATCCACGAAACGCTACACGACACGCTAGTTAAAGTCCGAGACTACAAATACAATCGAAACCCATTACGAGAAGAATCACTCGCTGATACGCGATCATCCTACTCGATGACCAACTCCCCCACCCACCATCCAGCTACCATCGCTCAACAACCCGTCAACTTGTTCTTGGGCCACTTGTACCGATAGATCGTGTGATTTGGGTTGAAATAGATATCCGGATGGTCCGAGATGTACTGCGCCGTGGGATGATCAGGGGGGTCACACGAAATACGATCCGTCTGGCCATCAAGCTGGTAAACACGGACATAGTCGACCGACATGGTGGCAGGAAACTCGACGCCGCCGGGACCGAAGTTGATGTGCTGGAAGGTAGGTGACATGCCCAAGTTCATAATGATCGACATGGGCTCAACCGAGATGATGCGTTGACCGATATCCATTGACGGGTCAGGAGGCAGCGCCTTTCCCGTGATGGACCACGTCGGCTTGCCGGCAATGTACCACGTGATTGAGCCGCCGCCATTCTCGTTCCAATCCGGGTGATACTCGACTCCATAAGTGACGTAGGCATTGTTGCTGTCAACGTAACCCGTGTCAGGGATCTGGGTAAGTGCCGAGACTGCCTCTTGATACACATTGCCCTTGTACGTGTTGATCCTGGTGATGTCCGAGTCGTACACTTGCGAGCCGGTCAGATTGTTCCACTCGTAGTTCTCGTCAAATGGCGCAACCTGGTACGACTGCGACGCGTAGCCATGCGACACGCCTTGACGGCTTTGAATTTGCGCTTCCAGAATATCCAGCTCTGGCGACGAACGAGCTACGTTGACGTTGGGGCCAGGATGATCCTCTCCCGGGCACGTGCACCCTGACGATCGCATCCCTGACAGCAACGAGATCTGTCCATTGACCGAATACGTGCCCTTCGACTGGATGGCGCCTTGAGGACCACTGCCGTTCACGAACGTCTGTCCCTTGAGGATGCCAGTATCACAGGAGGAAGAACCGTACGAGAAAGGCCACATCCCATCGGTCGATCCTTGATATCCTGGACGTCCTAAGTTGCCCATCAACCACGCCGCCGGCCAGTATCCTGACGTCGAAGGCGAGCCTGGCATGCGAATGGAGAACTCGATATAGCCGCCTTGGAAGCAGAACTTGTTCCAAGATTGAAGCATTCCCGATTGGAAGTTGAGGTTATGCGTTTCTTTTTGGGTCATAGTGATGGTGAGAGCGCCGCCAGTGGTGTTGACGGCCTCTGGGGAGTAATACTCGGTGTCGCCCGTACTGGCGTAGTAGAGATCCATGGCTTCCCAAAAGGGGTCATCGCCTGGCCAAAAGGTGCGGCCTTCGAGTTCGAACTCGTCGGAGAAGACAAGATGATACGAATTGCCGTCGGCGGGTGATGTGCGCGTCAGGGCGGACTGTGGAGTGTCTTTGTCGATGAGGCTGAAGAGTGGAAGATCGGGTACTTGGCCTGATCCGTTGGTGCCGCCAATATTGAACCCGGTTCTGGACTGGTTGTTGCCCTTTTCAAAGTGCGAAATGATAGGGTAGCCAGCAAAGAGAGCGACCAGACCGACAACAAGGACAAAGAGGGTAAAGACATTGGCGATTCCACGGCAAGAGATTCCATGCGAATGAGTCTCCTTCTTCCAGTCGTGCATGTCATCGTCGTCCTCGGGATCATTGAAGAGGGGCTCATTGGGTCCGCCGGTCGCGTACTTGAAGCCAGCTGCCGATTGGGACGAGGTGGAAGTATTGGCCCGTGTGCTGGGGATAGTGGTTTCCGTACCTGGTTGGGCTGGGCGTGACTGGTAGCCGACCGTGGGCAAGAGGCGACGTTGCTGAGAAGAGCCACTGTCACCACTGGAGAAGGAGCCAGACATGGTGTGGGACTGGTCGGAGGGTAGAGCGCGGGGCCCTGGTCGGCTTGGGGCTGTTGACGGGGGAGAGTATGAGACCTGCTTGTAGGAGGGCAAAGCTCGCTGTTGTGCTTGCAGCTGCGGGTTTGACTGCGGCTGCGAGCCTGGAACGCTCTGGTAGGCACCAGCTTGTCGACTCATTGGCCGCGATGACGAGATGTGAGGCGAAGCTGAGGGTGTTGCTTGAGCTTGACTACAAGAGAGGGAGTAGGGAAGCGGTGGAGACAGCCGACAGTGCAAGGGAGAAGTCGGTGATACGAACGGATCAGCAATGCCTACGAAACTGCTCCGACTGCTGCAGCCAGCGGATGGATGACGAAGGTCGAAGTGGATATGGTGGAAATGAAGGTGATCAGGACGAGGACGAACAATCAAGAGGGAGAAATGATAGCAAAGAGGCTCATTCAAATAGGAGGCAGCGGAGAAACGGTGCAGAAACTCAGATCGGTCCTAGAGAGACTTGAAACATGTCGGTAAGAGGCAGACAGGAGAACAGAAGCGGAAGAAAGAGAAGAGCGAAGCAAAGTCAGGCGAAACGCAGAAATAGGGAGTGGACGGGTCACGTTCGGCCTACCTGGTTACGCGGAAAAGGGAAGGGAGAAGACGGGAACGTCGACCAGATTGGTGGACATGGGAAGAGGCGCAGACCCTGACAAGCTGCTTCCTCGGTTGCGCTCTCGAGGGAAAGGCGTGACCATTCTGATGAGCGAAACGACTCTGTCGGGATTGCGAGAACTGCCGAGTGGGACAGTCGCACAAGCTGAAAGGCGAGGCAAGTCGAAAGGAGACGAGACGAGGCAATCCCGCACACCATCACCGACTGTGCAAGAGGGTGCGGTGGCGGAGATCAGACGATGCAATGCGCTGCGATGCGCTGCGAGGCGAGATTTTAAAGAGGACACGCACAGAGAACGAGAGAGAGCGCGATATAGCTCAAGACAATGGAAGCAGGTCAAACGTGGTTTGCCACTGAGAGGAAGGGGTTGCTGTGGCTGGATGGCTAAAAGTGCAAAGCCGAACTGGGAAAGCGAGAAAGAGAGAGACACAACTCGGCGGCAGACGACCAACATGAACTAAGTTACAGTGAGACATGTCTATTGTCCCTCTTCGGCAAGACAAAGAAATGATCAAGTTGACGGATCTTGAAAGTAGATGGCTCTGTGGCTGTATGGCTCTTCCATCGGTACAAAAATCCAGGTTCGGCAAGTCCTTAAAATGACAGCTCGTGTGGCTCTTTTTGGTTTGTGTTCCTACGTCTGGTGCAGGGTGCAGACTGCTGCTGCGTAGAGCACAGATTGCGCGTCTAAGCATAAGCGACGCGAGTCTGATGTGTGAACCCGAGGCAGAGCCGAGTCAGGCGGCGGGACGCGACCGCTTTGTCGACTTTTGCAAGGCTTCAAAGCGTTGCATGCGCTTGGACGATCTCGCACCCTGCAGTGTGGAAATTACTTTTTCTTTTTTTTTTTTTTCTTCTTTTTGCTTTTGCTTTTGCTTTTGCGCGTGGACATCCACACGCACGCTCCCTTCCGAAGGAAATGAGAATGCCATGGATCGGGGTTCAGATCGGTCCAAACTCATCCCTCATCGGCCTGATCCACTCGCAACACCTTCTCGTCGGCCTTCTCCGAAGAAACACGAGTTTCTAGCAAGACCCTGAAGTTTTTTTCGTGCCCGAAGTAAGTTAGCTGCATAGGTCCACCATCCGAACAAACCATTGCACCATCGAATTCGTCGATTCTGTTCTAGACAATGCCAAGATGCCAAAGTTTGTTGTATTGTACCAAAGTGCAAGAATCTTGGTTGAAGCCGACCACACTGTTTTGTCTAGACTCGGGATTAGCCGAGGTGAGGCGACAGAGTCGTGTGTGTCCGTGGGTGCCTGTGTTTTCGGTTCGGATTCAGCCGTGATTGTGGCTTGGCTACGGCGAATTTGCCATACTGATTGATGGCTTTTCGCTTCTTCTTCTTCTTGTTGCTCCTTGCCTTCTCGCCACCACCACCATCTTCTTGCTGCAGCAACTCTCTTGCTGGATCTACAACAATGACTGCCGCACAACTCGGAACCTCGCTCCCGGGCTACGCCCACAGCACTACCACTGTCGAGACCGTCCCCTCGTACCATTTGGCAAGCACTACCGCACCCTTCCCTGCGCAGCTTCCATGCTCTCTCACCGTCAAGAACCTCGATCGCAAGCGTGACTCGATTCTTCTCGTCGATGCCAACCAAGACGAACGCGTCGTCTTTGAATTCGTTCAGCTCGAGTACAACCGCAACTCGGATCTCGACGACTCGCTCTACAACAACCTTGTTCGTGACGCTGCAGAGATCTTTGCTTCGCCCGTCAAGCTTGTTGTAGCTGCACAGAACAAGGCTCCTTTTGCCGTTCGAAAGCACGTCGCTTCTTCCACCTACGAGGTCATCGAACTCGAGCAAGATGGAAGCTTTGGTAAAGTCACCAAGATCCAGACCAAGGGTCTGTTCAAGAGCAAGTACCACCTCGAGAGGCCTTCTGCAACCGCTGCGGCTGCCGAGACGTCGCAGTCTGACTCGTCACCTAGCACACCTCACTCGGACGATGTCTACATCAAGGGTTCCCTCAAAGGTCTCAATGTTGCTCTCCGCCGCAACGCTGATGGTCACAAGTCCACCCTCGTCGAGCTCATCAAGGGAGTCCACGCCACCGTAGCTCACTTTGACGCTTCCATCACCTCTCTGCCCTCGAACTTCTCTGTTCCTTACCTCGTCGCAACCCTCTTCGCTGCCATCGACGCCCACCGCGAGCACTACCTCACCTTTACAACCGACGAAAAGCTCGACGAGCTCCAAGCCAAAGTCCGTCCTTCCACTTGGGACAGCCTCTTCTTGCAGGCAGGTCAGACGACCAAGAAGCAAAAAGAGTTTTCGCAGCAGCTCGAGGCGGAGCGTCAGAGGGAGTACAGCGAGGCCGTGCACAACAAGAACGCCTTTCCGGAGGGATTCTATCCTGCTCGTAACGCTTCCGCCTCCAGGTCCAGGTCGCGTGCGCGCGGTACGTCCCGGGACAATTCGAGGACTGCTAGCCCCGCTCCGAGGCAGAATGTGTTGCTCAAGGTCGATGATGCGTCGGACGTGGGTGGTGAGGAGACGAGGGTCGTCGTTGAGTGATAGCTTTGTTGTGTCACGGTTACAGTCATAGATTTTTCTCGTTCCGGTTCTTCGTTTGTAAATCCTTGAGTTTCGGCCTAATACCATTTCGCTTCAACAGCCTTGTTACGTGTGCATGCGAGTCAGCCTACAGAGAGAGAGAAAAATTGAGATGAAGCTATTGCGTCGTCACGTATCATCGGCGACCTTCTTTTTCGCCGGCATCCGACTCCGAGACCGGCTTTAACGGGGTGCGCTCTCTCCTTGCGTTGCAAAGCTTTCATCCGGTGCGGCGGTGCGGCGTGCGAAGTCTTCATCAAGAGGTGGGATGAGCTGCATGCTAGCTGGTGCTTTTTCACAAAATGAAAAGCGTGACTCGGACTTCGGTCCCACGCTGCAACTCTGGCATGAAAAGTCTACACACAAAGGGGGGTGTGGATGTCGTACCCACCAAACGCTTTGTCTCATTGTGCCTGATAAAGTCGAGCGTGACTGAGGTTGTTGCCTGCCAACGGTTGCATTGGTATTAAGAAAGAGAGATTGTGTTCAAAGGTCCCCCACTTTACACCTCCTCTCGTCCACCACCATCTTGTCTCTCCCCGCACACAATGAAGATCACCAACCCCTCAAGCTTTTTCCTAGCCATATCGCTAAGCTTTGCCTCTGCTATACCAATCTTTGCAGGCCCAGCCAAAGATGGTTGGATCCAACACGTCGCCGTTTGCAGTAAGTTTTCCCGAACCCTCTTACCAAAAAAAAAAAAAAAAACCCCTTCTCTCACACGCATTCTTCTCCCCGCAGCACTTCCGCCAAACACCGACCCAAAGTCCCTCGGCAACGCTTCCAGAGGTATAGCTTTCACCAGCTGTCCCCACCCTCCCGCAGGACAGAACCTCGCTTCCGTGGCGATTACAGCCGATTCGGGATTTCAGGAACAGTTTTTCGCCGCTGGTACCTTGGATCCGTACTGGGTGAAGCTTGTAAGTTTTTCTCCAAGCGGGATGAAACCTCGAATGTGGTGCGATAAGAGCTAACTGCTTTTGTTTTTGCAAAACAGTATCTGTCGCCGTTGGTTCCAGGATTTCAGGTTGATTGTTGGAAAGCTCCGGTGGTTGGGTGTGCCAAGCCGGTCGTTCCGGCAGCGGCACCTCCAGCGCGTCCACCGCGTCCAGCCAGGGCTGTGAAACCGGCTGCTCCGCCGAGCGATGCTCAGCTTTTGCCCTTGGTGCGTCGCTGACGCGCTGACGGGAGACGGTTCGCTCTAGAGGCTTGCTTTGACGGGGGTTTTTGCTACGATTGTTGGGTTAGGTTTCCGTCAGTTTGAATGCTACGATTTACAATGTCATCTATGATGCTATTGAGTGTGAATGATTCAAGCGTTTGGTCATGACAAATTGGCTGAAGTAGCTCAGCTCGAGCTTTCGACTCTCCTAGCACACACCGTACACACTTGAAAGGAGGTAGAACATAAACATTCACAAATCTGAGTGACAAGTTCAACGGTGAAGCATACGAAAGCCTCGCCCGCAGCTCGAGCTTTGGCGCTTTGTCGTACAGATCCCTTCCTACTTTTGGAAACACCTTTCGTCAGCGTCCTCCAACTTGTAGCATCTGAACGTGGGGTTGCAGTTGGTCTGCTCCTTGACCGACTGCCTCAGATCCTGTATTGAATATCGTCATCGAATTAAAAGGCACGTCAGCTCTTCCCTTCCTTCTTCTCCCTCTGACTCTGAATTGTTTTGAACGTGTACGTACCTGCGCAACCTTGTGCAAATCAGACATGTGATCGGTGACATACTTCTCACAGTCCTTGTCCTTGTCCTGGCAAGAAGCCCAGAAGGTGTTATAAAATCTGAACCCGTTGAAGGTCCAGCTCAGTACAGACCAGACGGGCTTGTCTTCGGAGCAGGTCGAGAGCTGCACGTTTCCTTTAAGGGGAATGCCGGTAAAGTTGTCTGCCGCTCGACAGGTGTGGTCTCGAACGGCTGTAGTGCATGCAAACGTCAACGGAAGAGGGTCAGTGTGTGCGCTTGTGAGTAGGAGAAGGTATTGGAAGAAGAGACAGAGAGGTAGGCAGGAAAGGAGAGGGCCGGAAACGAAGGTGATACCTACAGCAAACGAATTTAGGATCGGCCGGTTTGCCAGAGTTCTCCTTGGGATCGTAGTCGCGCGTCTCGGTGGTGACAGTGGTTTCGGCTTGGACGATGGCGGGCATGGTGACACCAATGGCCAGCAGAGTAGCGACAGTGAGGGATTTGTTGAACCACATGGTTACAGAGAGCGACGGTAGTCGTTGCAGTTGACAGGGATAGAAAGGAAGATGATAACAAGAGAACGAGAAGCAATCGAGACTGTGGAAGATGTCGGCAAGTGGTTATAAGTACAGAATCTTATGCAACGAGCTCGAGCAGCGATTTCTTCTTCTGAGCGGGAGCAGCCAGTTTCTGCTCCCTAAATCGAGACAATGCTTCTTCATAAGCACCCACTGACAGACACACTTCATAAGCACCCACTGACAGACACAACATCCCTGACAGGACATGTCTTGACGGCGACGACATTGCTCATCGCCATTCACAGTCTATGCATGCAGTCCCTATGGGGCCATCCGACAACAAGCCACATGAAACTCCCCACCGCTTGACAGCAAGCTGAAGAATGGAAGCATCGAGTAAAAGCGTCAAATGAAGCATGCGCACGGCTGGTCCAAGCAACAGCCGATCTATGCGAAGCACTCTGCATCGACGGCATCACGAGTCCCATCTTCCCTCGTCGTCGTCAATGCAAGTGCGATCATTCCTTCTCACAAAATTGTTCCCCAGCAGATTAGACAGTGAGCCTTCTTGGTGGCCGGAGTCTTCGCCTTCACTTTCCCTGGACCTCTCGTATAGCCTTCGTTTGCAACCGAACATTACATCCTCTACTGCGATGGCTGTTGGCAGTATCATTTCAGGGAGAAGGAGGAGGAGGATCCGAGGACGTATGATCGGGTGAGCTCGAAGGTGGGTACAGTCGTACCTCTCAGAATGAACCCTTTTTAAGTGTCAGAAAAATGGGGTAAGATAATGTGACACAAAAACATTATCACAGAATGTATGTATGTATAATGTGCTGCCTGAAGGCTTGAAACTTGTGACCTACATATCCTTGTTATGATCCTGTTGACAAGCTGGATACAATCAAGTCATCAAAGGAAAGCTTGCTGCTACTTTAAAAATCCAGAGGATTTTTTCTGCTTATTCTTACACAACATGTCTTTATTAAGGCTGGACAAAGAGGGAAAGCTTTCCATATGCCTGTCTGACAACTTGCATGTCAGCAGTCAGCATTGCTTTGAGGTCCAGACTTGCAGCATGATTTCTAGCACAAGTAACTCCCACCATATAGTATCTAAGCTGATCAGCTGCTTTCTTCTTCAATTCAGAGCTCAAAAGGCCAGCTTTTGACAAATTCTCAGTCTTGTATGCAAAGTGTGAAAAAAGGATATCTCAAAAATTTTAAGATAAAAAAGGGTTCATTTTGAGAGGTACGACTGTAGACCTCTCGTTATTCCTAAGGCGTCGTAGAAGGGCCGTAGGAAAGGGGACCTTTGCTCTGGCTTTTTGGTAATCCCTCACGCAAAAGTCTCTTCATCCTCGCAGTTCATGACAGCATCACACAAAATACGAGCAGGTACGCACATCGAAAATCAAGGATGAATAATAATAAAAAAGCGTGTATTGATGTCGTGCACGAAGTAGACTGCTAAAAGTAATGTGAAGGAAGTGTGATGTCGAACTACACCTGCTTTACCGACATCGGCGCCATCAGCGGCGAGATCTCAGCAGCCCGCATTGACTACTTCTTGAAGCAGTCGTCCTTCATCTCGTCCAGACCATAGCAGTCAAATTTAGGCCAGCAATTGTTCTGAGCTCGAGCCTCAATGGCCAAATCCTGTCAAAAACCCAACGACTCAAGAAAACGTCAGTATCAAAGTGTTTTTTTTCCTTCCCAAACGTTGCCCTTCACTCCAGTCAACTTACATCATCAATATGATCCCAGTCGAGCTCGTGTTTGTCGTTCTCTTTTTGCTGCAAGTACTTTTCACATTCTTCACTGTTCTCGGCAGGACAATGGGCTTTGAAAGTGTAGATGTAGTCATCCTTGAACAATTTTCGGAAAAATCGCATGGGCGAGTTGTGTTCGTAGCAAGCGGAGAGCTGGAGACCTCCAGGGTAGCGAGAGGAGGTGATTTCTGAGGCCACGTTGCATTTGGGTGTGTTGACAGCTGTGGGGAGAAAAGGTTGAAGAGAGGGAAGGAGGGAGTTAGTGGGGAGAGGAGAGAGAGAAATCGAGAGTTGGGTGGGAAAGACTTACTGCACGCGAAACGAGGTCGGTCGGGGGCGTCGTCGGCGACTACGACGGTGGAAATGGCCGCGGCAACGAGGAGCAAGGGAGGGAGAGTGATGGGGTTGGTGAAACGCATGGTGATGACTTATGAGCGCGAGTTGATTTGTCGAGAAAGTGTAGACAAATGATGCGAACAAGATCGGAAGAAGGGGGCAACAGTCCGCCTTCAAATACCTTTTCGTCCGAAGTCTGATCAGCAAGATTCAAGGGGATGAGGTTGAAGGTCACCGCCTTATTAGATGGTGTGGGGCCCGCATTGCGGCTGGTGCACTTGTGGGTCAGCAGGACTTTAGTGGTGATGAAGTGGGAGCAGTCGATCAACCGCACCAACACGCTAGCAAGTTATCCGCGCCACATGAAGTTCCCACCTTGTTGACAGCGACCCTCAACAACAAAGAGGGGAGCACACGGTGGATCACCAAACAGGGCTGGCTAGGAAGTTTTCAGCAACGCAAGCCACCGTACTGTACCCTGTCTCAACATTGATTTTCACCAACCTGCATCACTCGATCCCACCTCTTTCAACCTCACCCTGTTTAAACCGCCCTATCTCATGCACTTTGCCATCCACTACTGTGTCCCTGCGTATCGAACCTGACCTTTGCCCTGTCCGGCTGTGAAAGCGTCCTGCGTAGCCGGGGTTTTGGCCGGATAAGGCGCGCTCACGCATGATGACACGAGACATTTTCACTTTCAGTTCACGGAAATCAAACGACAAGAGACGAAAGGAAAGTGTGTTGAGAATTGCTTGCCAAGGTCGGCCGCACAAATACGAAGAGAGGGTAAACAGAATGTGATCGGGACGACTTTGTTGCAGTGAGCTTCTGCCGAATTTGACAGAGCAAACACTGGGGCTGGGAGAAAGGGGAGGCAGCGCAAGGGGACGAAAACAGGACGTTCAAGGGGAGAACCTAGTCTCTACTTGCCATCGTTCTTATCGTCCTCCTCATCCTTCACCTTAGGAAGACACTTCGCATCAACATGCTCGACACCATAACACTGGATAGCAGCATTACAGCTGCTATGAAAGTTGATCGTATCGGCGAGCCTCTCTCTCACATCGCGAGCAGTCAACTCCGCCTTCTTGGAGTTAACCTCGCAATCGCTATGGCTCTCCGGCTTAGTAGCGACGGTGGCAGTGGAGCTGATAGCAACGTAAAAAGTGTTGGTAAACATTCCTTTACCCGTACCAAACGGCATCACTCGATGCCAGTAGGAGACAATCGTTCCATCGTGGTGACAGGTGGTGAGGTTGAGTCGAGGGCCGTAGTGGAGTTGGGTGTAGTGGGCGGGGGATTTGCAGGTTGTCGACTTGATCACTGTTCCAGCACCCGAGGGCAATAAGATATCAGCATCGCCATAGGGATGAAACATAGAAGGGGGGAAAGGGGGGATGCGAGGAACGTACCACAAGCAAAGCGCGCGTCCTTAGGCTTGTGAACCTCGGAATCGGTGTCAAGCTCGATGGTGAGGCTGCCGGCTGAAACGCCGATCGCCAGCAGAGCTGAAAGGACAGCAAAGGTGAAGAGGCACTTGAGCATGACCATGATGACGACTAGGTAAGGAGGTGGGAAAGAGGAAAGGAGAGGCAAAAGAGAGTAGATGGACGAAATAGCGGTCTGGTCCTTGTGAGAGAGAGAGGGGGGGGGGGCTTTTATATCTCGTCTCAACTCTCAATGTCACCGCTCAGCTAAGAACTGACAGACACTTGCTCTGACTTGGACCTGCTCATTGTCGGTCGCTGTTGCGCTGCAACAATCTCAGGGGTCACATTTGCCGTGTGTTCATTGCATCAAAGCAATCGCGCGTTGAAACAGTGCAATCCCGACTCAGTTGATAGACGCAGGCAAGATACCCCTTAGTTGCCATACCCACGCCGCATCACAGCCCACGTCGGGTTCCGCACACATGATCCCGACTCGAAGAAACACCGAGTCCACCGCATATGCCTGCACAACACAAAGTCATGCGGTTTCCCCACACACCCACTCCCAATCTCAGCGTCGCTGCACCGTCTCCTCTCCACCATCACACCAATCACACCCCCACTCGAGCAAAAGAAGATATCTAGATTCTGATGACTTTCACTTTGATCAAAGACACTACAAACAAACACATCTAGCCTCTACAAACGCTCTACGAAAGGTAACCATTGACCTTCAACCACTCCTCAACATCCTTTGCGTCCCTCTCAACCCACCTAGCCTTAGCCCTGACGGCATCGAGACCCTGGCTGAGACCCATGCTGAACTTGGCCGTGTCCTTGTCCTTGAAGAACTGCTCGACATCCTGTGCATCCTTCTCAGAGCTGAAAGCGCTGAACGAGTACTCGATGAGTCTGCTGAGCGAAAAGTTGCCAGCAAAGCGCTTGGAAAGGACCTCCCAACGAGCCTTGGTAGCGTCCCAAATGGTTCGTCGTCCCTTAGGGTTGCCGCTGAGCGCGGCAAAGAAGTACATGAAATCTTGCTCCTTGACCTCGCCGCCGTAGAGGAATTCGACGGTGCGCTCGAGCAGCTTGGGGTCCGAGGCAGCACCGAGAGCAAGCATGGCGGCGATCTTGTGCGTGGGCGTCTCGGGCTTGCGGTAGATTGCGAGCACAGACTCGTACTCCTTCTCGCCACCATGCTCGACAGCACGACTGAACACGGTGCGGAGCAAGTCCGGGTGGATTTGGCTCTCGTCACCTGTAGCAACATACTGCTCGAAACGCTTCTTGATCTCGGACAAGGTCCACTCGTCTTCGCCGTTGGCAGCAGCTGAGATGGCAATCGCACGCAGCTGCTTGAGGTCGGGAGAATCGTTGGCGCCAAACTCAAAGCCGAGCTTCTTGGCGGTGGGACCAAAGATGTCGGCGCGCAGCTTCTTGATGGCGGACTGCACCTTGGCGTCCTGCTCCCACCAGGCGCTGGCGAGGGTGCCGAGGTTGACACTGGAAGCCTGGTTGACGAGGTAGGCCGGGTCGTTGCGCAGAGCCTTGAGCAGCGACAGACCACCCGAGGTCTTGCCGTAACCGGCAGAAGCAAGCGTGAAAGCGTCCGTGACAAGGCCGACGCGGTCCTCGAGCGAGAAGGCCGAGTTAGGCTTGCCAGCCTCCTCACCGAGCTTGGCGAGACGCTCGGGCGAGTAGGCGACACGGTAGACACCGATCGTCTCGGCGTTGAGCTTGTAGGTGGCATCCTTGGCGTTGGCGAGGGGAATCTTGACCTCACGCTCGCTGTTGAGGAAAGCATCGCGGTCGACCGAGACCTTGCCGTCGGCACCAACGGTCTTGAGCATAAGAGGCACATACCAGAGCGTCTCGTCCTCCTCTGGGGTCGGGTCACCGGTGGAAAGGAAACGGTTCTGCTTGATGCGCAAGCCATCGGCGTCTTCAGTGACGGTAAGAACGGGGAAACCCTGCTTCAAGATCCAGTTGGCCATGATGGAAGCAATGTCGCGACCGGAAGACTCGCTGATACCGTCCCAGAGATCCTTGGTGACAGCGTTGGCGTAGAGGTGCTTCTTGAGGTAGATCGAGACACCCTTGAGGAAGACATCCTCGCCAATCATGTTGGAAAGCATGCGGAGGACACTGGCACCCTTGGAGTAAGAGATGGCGTCAAAGACCTGGTTGATGGCATCCTCGACGTTCTCACCCTTGAGAGGCACCTCGATGGGGTGACTGGATCGCTTGCCGTCGAGGTCGAGGGCTCGGTCAAGATGAAGGTTGATGAATTCGGACGCCGACTCCCACTCTGGGAAGCATCGGTCGAGGATAACGACCTCGCCCATGAGAGTAGCGAAAGCCTCGTTGAGCCAGAGGTTGTCCCACCAGTCGAGGGTGGCGATGTTACCGAACCACTGATGGGCGACTTCGTGCGACTGGACACCGGCCGTTCGCTTCTGACCCTGGAGACCGGACTTTTCGGCATCGTAGAGGTAGACCGAGGTTCGACCGGTAATGAGACCCCAGTTCTCCATGGCACCAGCGTCGAAATCGGAGGCGACAAGCGTGTCGAGCTTGGGCAAGGGGTAGGCGACATCGAAGACGCGCTCATACTCGGGCAAGACCTTGACCTTGACGTCGAGGGCGTATTGAGCCTGGTGGATGTACTCGGGAGTGGTGTAGACCTTCATAGGGATGACTTTTCCGGTCAGAGGGCTGGTGTAGCTGCTCTCGAGGCTGACAAAGGGACCGTTGGCCCATGCGACCAGGTAGGTCGAGACCTTGGGAGTTGTGGCAAATTCGGTGAGAGTCCAGTCGTTGGAGGCGGTGGACGAGACCTCGGTCTTGCCTTCGGTCTTGCCCTCAGTTTTGCCCTGAGTCTTTCCAGCAGCAAGAGAGGCCTGGTCAAGACCGAGCTCGGAGGCACGGAGAAGCTTGTCTTGCTCAACCTGGGAGATGTGCTTGGAGCTGACGACGTTCATGTTGGCGAGGGCGGTGGTATCCTTGCGGTGGATCATGCGGAAAGTGTAGGTAGCCTTGAGATTGGGCTCATCCCAGGTGGGGATGGCACGTCGAGCGGCGGTGGGCTCGAACTGGGTGAGAGCGTAGTAGCCCTTCTTGCCCTCGTGCTCCCAAGTGGAACGGTAGTAGCCCATCATGCTGTTGTCGATGTCGCTGGCAAAGGCAACGACAAGCTGTGCCTTGGAGCCCTTGGGGAGGGCGTTGGGGAGCTTGGCGGTGGCACGCTCATGCTTGGTGTCGACGTCGAGGGCAACGATGCTCTTGTTGTCGGTCTTGAGCGCCTGGCTGAGCACAAGCGACTTGCTGAGGTGAAGCTTGGCAGCGGCGTTGAAGACGATGGAGTCAGTGTCCTCGAGAACATCCAGATCGATGGTTGCAGTTCCGGAAAAGGTGAGAGCCTCGAGGTCAGACTTGAGGGTGATGTCGTAGTGGGTGGGGACCACGTTGCGAGGCAAGCGGAACCACTTGGAAGCGTCGGAGGCGTCGGTCATGGCGGAAGAGATGGGAGCGAAAGCGGGGTCTGCGAGGGCACAAGTAGCGTGGTTCCGGAGGAAAGAGGAGCAGGCTGTGGATCTAAGCGACTGCCAGAGGGTGAGAGTGGAACCAGAGGGAAAGAGGATAGCAAGGATTGCAGCCAAGAGAGAAAAAGCGAGGATGAGGTGAGCGTTTATGAAGAAGAGCGAAAGCAGCGACCGCATCCCTAGCAGCTCGAGGGAGGGAGGGAGTGGTGAAGAGAGCTTGACGAGGTTAAGGTTGCCAAGACAGATGGTGGAGTAATTGCATACCTTTGAGGGTCTAGATTGGAGAGAGGGAGGTAAATGCGTGGCACAGCTGTGAAGCAATGAACCGGCAGTCTTGGACGGGGCGAAGCGGAGAGTGGTTGAAGCGGTACGCGGAGCGGAATAGGCTCGAACGGCGGATAGAGAAAGGAGCGAGGACGGTTTCATCTGCAAGCGGGTTGGTGGTGAAGCAACAAAACCCACACAGCAAGCAAAGCAAGGCAATGAACGCAAAGTGGAGCCAACGTCAGCGCTTTGACACACTTCGCACACAACAGCAGCCGCCAGCAGGAACAACACCGGGTCACAATCAACTTACGCACGAACCCAAAATTAGGAAAGAAGAAAGACGCGATCGACCGTAAAAAATACAAGATCGCTCCTGCGCACACCCTTTTTCTACTTGTATAAGCTTATCTAGAGGGGGGAATAGCGCTGTCCACACAGTGGGTCGTGTCTTTGCGATGATGGCGGTGATGGTGATGGTGAGAAGGATGGATCCGTGGCTTGCTCATACACCACTTTGTGACGACGCTGACGACGCTCTGAGGGTGGACAAGGCGGAACACAGCAATCCGGTGCAGGTGCTGCTGCTGCTGCTGCAGTATTGGTTGGCACTGCAGCACCCTAAAGGCAAAAGGAGAAGCGGGTGACCCACCTGTCAAAAGAAAAACAGAAAAAAAAAAAAAAAAAAAAAAAAAAAGCTGAGTCGTGTGCAGAACCGTGCGCTGCCGCAGGAATTGCTCAGTCCCTGCTCAACCTGCTCAACCTCGTGACCGCTCTGCTGTGCCACCTCCATGGTGTTGGTTGAACTTTCGTAGGTCGAGCTGTTGACCGACAACCTTCTTGGTGTCGTTGCTCTTCTTCACTTTGTGTTTCTCTTTGATTGCGTCTTAGCTTGATTGTGGTCTTTTGTCGGGCCGAGAAACACGGCAGAATTGGCAGACAATAGGAGCTCCCCTCGCTGTGCCTGCATAAAGACTGACTTCGGCGCAGCGTCGCCCGATCCAATCCCAAGCTAAGTAAAACTTCGGCTACCTTCAGAGAATAATCTGTTGGTCACCGGTCTCAACGGCAGAGTCTCCTCCGTACACACCTGCTCAGCCTCGATCACCATTGTTTTAGCTTGCACTCTTCCAGATAGTATCCCAAGCTTCTCGTTGCCACCACCCAATTTCCGCAGCCAACCTCAGCGAGATACTTGTCTAATTCAGTGTTCATTGTACTATTGGCTCAGTCAAACAACAGCATCCACAAGCGACCTCTGAGTATCGAATCGAGATGCAAATGAGTTGTAGATAAGAATCAAGAGAATGTTTCGCACTCACACCCAGACCGAGTGCGAGGCAATCGACAAAACGACCGTATTAAACAAATGTGAATATGTTGCGAGAGGATGCAAGGCGAGGTGCAAAGAGAGCGTCTATGATCGTCCTCGAGTGTCTGTTTCTAAAGTTCCGCAAGGTGATTTTCGATGGCACCTCAGTTGCCAAAGTAGCCAGGAGGTGGTGCTTGTTGGTGCATGTGCAAGTTCGCCGAGCTGCTCATCGCCGACACCTCGCCATGACCGCCGCTCCCGACGCCATTGCCGCGATGCGCCTTTCGCACACGCAGCTGGCGTGCTGGCCATCCAGCGTAGACAGCACCTGCTTCGGCAATCTCACCCGATGCCACCAACGTGTGTTCGAGCAGCATCGACCGCGGCTCCATCTGCGCTCCCGAAAGCAAACGACTTCCCGATCGCATCGCACATCCATCGCCAATGCGCAACTTGTTCAAACTGAATCGACCTCGCGAGTTGATGTGCGCAACCACCGAACAGTCGTCGATGCTCACACGATCGCCCATCGAAACCAACTCGGGTTCCGTCAGCTGCAGCGACGGCTTGCCACCTGCCCAGATGGCACAATCCTTTCCGATCTTGGCACCAAGCGCTCGAAGGTACCACACCGCGAAGGCCGTTCCCGAGATGTTGCCGTAAATGTGACCGCCAAATCCACGTCCGAGAAGCTTTTGCAACGTGAGGTGAAGCTGCCATCGCTGGCAGTACGACGACTTGTCCCAGTCGTAGCGACCTTCGCGACGTCGTCCGATCACGGCCCACTTGGTACCAATCGTCCACAAGAACGCAAGCAGAGCTTGGATGGTCAGAATCACCACAAACAGCACCGCAATCATGCCGTAGATCAGACCAGGTCGCCACCAGTGGTCGTCGAACAGGAATCCAGCCGACGAGTACTCAAAGTGCTTGCGCAGCACGTTGAGAATCAGCACCGTGCCCACCGCAGCAGATGCCCAGTACGCCGAAGAGAAGATGGTCATGCCCACGTTGATGACCACCAGCATGAGGTAGGGGAACACGAAGAAGTTGGCCTGACGCTTGTAGAACGCACGTCCGAATGGCGTGATGGTCTCCGCCTCGCCGTCGCTGGCAAGCACCTCGCTCTTTTCGGGCACCGCTTTACCGAAGCTGACGGCCTCGCCGTGCTTAGAGCCCATCCAGACACTCCCCTCTTCGTAGTGACCGTTGCGACGAGCCAGCGCACCGGAACCCATGACGCACTGTTTGCCAATGATGGTACCGGGGAGCAGCACGACACGATCCGCGATCATGGCACCTCGTCCGACGCGTACGCGCGCCCAACCGATGCTGTCCGAGGTGAACACTTCCGAACGCGAGCCAAACACAACGTCGTCGCCGATCTCGAGCAGTTCCGGGTCGGGACAGTAGATGCTGGAACCAGGCCAGTAGACACGCTTGCCCACGCGAGCACCCATAGCACGGAAGATGACCGAAGTCATCTCGTAGTGGGTACCCAAGATGGCGAGAGCACGGCGCACACGAGGCTGGGAGAGAAGCTGCTGGTTCATCCATCGACGGAAAAGTGCATACTGTGTCGCATTGCGCATCGAGCCTTCCTTGTTGAGACCGAGCAGGCGCTTGACAAAGATGCCTAGAGCGAGGTTGATGAGCGGCGGCATACCGTTACGCAAGATACGAGCGACGTAATGCCAGCCGATACGACGAGGATAGGCGAACCAAGCGATGACACCTTTGACACTATCGTGGTGGTCGAACGCAAAAGGCTGCGACAAGAGCATAAAGAGCGAAGCGAACCACGGAACGTAGCAGGCGAAACGAATGAGGAAGATGATGGGCCAGCCAATGAGCACCATCAGGGCCCAGTGCGGCTGAGGAGCGTTGTTTCGGTTGTAAGCAGCGTATGCATCTGAAGAGGGCTCTTCGTGTGAAGACGATTGCGGACCCCATACCGTGCCGTCAGCTAGCCTGGCACCGGGCGAAATCTGAGTGAAAGTGTTGACCACACAGTCGCGACCGATGATGATAGGTTCGAGTCTGAAGTAACCATCGCGCTCCACACAGAATCCTCGAACGAGACACTTGTCAATGCGGGCACCGTCGTGGATGGTGATGAGGTCGTGCTCGGCAATCTTGGCAAACTGATCGATCTTGACGTCGGATCCGATCGACATTCCGAGAAGGCGGTAATACGTCTTTTGCAGACCTGGTGTCATGGCAAAGAGACCCTTACCGGCAGTCTTGAGCGACTGGTTGACAATCCACCATCGAAGGTGGTAGTTGCACCACATGGGATACTTGCCGGGTCGGTAACGCCCGATGACGATCCACTTGAATGCAATGGCGGTGATGGGACAGATGATACGACTGGTGAGTCTGGCTACGAGGATAGATGCGAGCAGGGCACCCACTCGCTCCCAGAAGATATCACGGATGTAGAAAGCCGAGAAGGCCAGACCGTGCAGAATGACGGTCCAGGTCCATGCAGCCTTGAAGGGATAGAAGAAGAGGAAGGGGATGGCCTGGATAAAGAGGACCCACGGATGCGTCTGGCTGCGTGATTGGTAGCCATGGCTCTGGAAGGCAATATCTTCTTCCTCGTCGTAACGGTGAGCTGCGTACGATGCACCGAGAGCACCCTTGTCGTCGTAGCCATCGTAAAAGTCGTCTTCGTCCTCCTCCTCATCGCCCTGCTCGTCATCGACCAAGTCAGCAATGCCAGCAATAGTCGAGTTATTGAAGAGGGTGGCTACCTCGAGCGACACACCGGTCTCCTTGCGGATGAGGTGCACGAGTCGACCAAGCAACAGACTGTTTCCTCCCAAGAGGAAGAAGTCGGACTCGGCTGTAATAGATCCAGCTTCGGTGTCGAGTAGGCGAGCGATGATGTCACGCACGATCAGTGCAGTACGAGTCATGCTCGAAGCGTTCTGTCTTCGTACCTCGGCCTCCATGGTGTCAAAGTCAATCTGGCCGCCGTTCTTGGCAAGAGGTTGTCGGAAGACGTGGAGAGGGTTGGGCACGACATAGCCGTGGAGAACTTGTGCCAGTGCTCGGTCGATATCGGCGGCATCGTAGTCGGCATCCTCTTCGACTTGAATGAAAGCTTCGGGGGCACCATCGCGGCGCTGACGGACGGCAGCCTCGATGATGCCTGGAATGCGGTAACAGGCGCGCTCGACGGCTCGCACATCGACAGTAACGAGGTTGCATGGAATTGGCTCGGAGAGCGGGACCTCTTTGCCTGGCGCTTTGGCTTCAAAGTGACGCTGCAGCGGCGGCACATCATCGGAAAGCGGGCCGATTCCCAGACGTGTGCCGAGCTTGATACGGAGCGGCTTTCCTGCCTGGTTCTTGGGGACATCATCCATGTAGACAGCTGCAAACGGCCATTTGGAGGGATGCAAATGAGATCGGAGCATGTTGTGAAGCTCGGCGAGACCGACGCGTGGTTGGTTGGGGACAGGCACGATGACGACACCGATTGTCTCTTGCAACACATCGTGCTCGATGGAGAAGGCGAGACACTGCTTAACACGATCCGAACAAGCTTGTGTAATGGCTTCTTCGACTTCAAATGGTGACACGACCTCACCACCCTTGTTGATGATCTCCTTTGATCGACCGGTGATGTAGAGGTATCCGTCGGCATCCATGTGACCCATGTCACCCGTGTCGAACCAGCCTTCGCTAGAGAAGGAAGAAGTGTCGAGCGGGTCGAAGGGATCGGCGGACGTTTCGTAGCCCGAGAAGGTAGGCAGACCACGGACCGAAACGGCACCAGTCTGACCGACGGGTAATTCGCGCTCCTTGTCGAATGGATCACGAATGGAGAGATCGGGACCACAAGCGACACCGGAGCATCCAGGACGGTCGAGTTGGTAGTTGGTGGGAGGCGAGGCGATGGGCATGCATTCCGTCATACCGTACGATGGCAGCACAGCGCATCCGGCAAAAGTCTCCTTGAGCTGCACGGCAAGCGAGGGCAAGAGACCTCCTGCGGCGTTGGCGATCATCTTGATGCTGGTTTCCTTGGCGGCGTCGATGCCTTCCGGTTTGGATGCGAGGATGGCGTGGTGCATGGTAGGGGCAGCATAGTACCACGTTGCTCCCAGCTGCTTTGCGAGCGGCCACCAGGCGTTGGCGTCGAAACCAGCGCACATGATGGCGCTTCCTGCTGAGAACACGGGAGACCACAAGTTCCGAACGATACCACCGACGTGGAAGAGCGGCATCATGTTCATGTTTACGCTCTCTGGGCGGAGATCCCACGAGTAGACGACACAGCAGGTACCGACGATGAGATGACGAAGCGAGTATGGCACTACTTTCTTTTTGCCCGACGTTCCGGAAGTGTGAAGCACGAGACTCTGGTGTTCAAGCCCGTGGGGTGCTGAAGGACGACGACCTGCAGTGGACGCAACGCCATTCTCGCCAAGCAGCGCCATGTCGAAGAGACCGGCAGGACCAGAAGTGCGAGGCTCGATAAAGATGATCTCCATGTTGTCCTGATCACGCAGGGTGTGCAAACCCAATCGCTCGATAGCATCTCTCGTGGTGACGACGGCTCGTGCACGAAGGCGGATCGCATCGTCACGCAATTCGCCGGCAGTACAGCTGGCGTTGACGGGAGCACAGGTGTGATATGCGGCGACCGAGAGGAGTGCCAGCGCGTTCTCGGGACCCGTTGGGAGCGCCATCATGACGCGGTCGTTGGGACCGAGAGGTGTTGAGCGCGATGAGCATGGTAGGATGAAGTTGGAGACAAACTGCTTGATATGACGGTGCTCTAGCGGTGGTCGGGAGAGGTCGGGTGACCAGAGTGCTGGGTTGGATGTGGATGGAAGACAGTCGATGAGGGTCGAGATTCTGCCATTGTCGGTGACGTGTTCTGCGATGTGGTCACCGAGCGATTTGGTTTTTGGCCTGTTGGGGAGGCTATACAGGAAGCCGAGAGGGAAATCGGCGCTCATGCTGGGCCAGCCCTGGCGAAGAGTGTGCGTGTGTCTGTGTCTGTGTGAGAGAGGAGAGGGGGACTGAAGCGATGCTGATACGCTTTAACGCTTTAACCGGTGCAGGTCGATGTTGTGCTGCGCTCAGTTGCTGATGCGCCAGTGTCGATGATCGAGACAGACGGATGATGCGATGTGGCGGTGGCAATGGATCAGCGTTGCATTTGTCTGATGATGATTGCGCTTCTCAACGAGCGACCGATGTGGTCGGAAGAGCCGATACGTAAGCTTGGTGTGTGCTGTGTCGAACGATTTGTAAGTCCGATGGCTGGCGTTGGACTTTGAAACCAAGCTTGCCGATTGCGACAAATGAAGGCAGAAACGATCGAGTCGTGACGACAGTACGCTCGACAGATGATGAATGGTGATGAATGAAGAATGCAGGATGGAGGACGGAGGATGATGGTTCAAAAGGACACAAAGCGAATGGAGAGAGAGAAAGGCAACAGAGTGCCGAAGGTGTGTGTCTGTCTCGTTTGGATCGTCTGCGACAGGGGCAGCCGCACTTTGAGGCCATCTGCTGTCGCAGTGTGTGTGTGTGTGTGTGTGTGGCATGTGTGACACAAAGCGCGCTGCGCTCCTGTTTCTCTCTTTTTTTTTCTCCTTTGTGTGTGCGTGTGTGTGTCTGTGAGAAATCACATTTCTTGCGAAATTCACACACCGAGACACAGAGCGTGTGTGTAAGAGAGCTGTCAAAAGGAGGCAGCAGCACAGCTCTGATGGCCCTGACGATCGCGGAGGAAATTCAATCAAAAATTCCTCAAACAGCGCGGTTGTTCATCGACACTGATCAAGTGCCCAAATCTGAACTGCAATAATCAAGGATCTTCGGCTCTGACCTCTTTGTCCAAAGCACGGCACAGCACAGCACAGCACAGCACAAAGTTCAGCAGGGCGCAACCTTCAGACGCGAACAAAAAAAAAAAAAACCCCCTCGGCAACCACCGCCGAAGCTAAGTGTGCTGCTCCCAACCCTGCTGGCAGTCATGTAAGAAGAAATCATCGATTCGCTAATCCGTTCCGACTTTCACCAACACGAACATGCTCCCAATGACGACAACCCAAAGCTCTTCTCAACTTGGGCTGCAGTCTTGAAAGGACAGATGTGTGATGATGATGAACACTTCTGTCTGTATGCGAATGTATCATTTGTGAAAGGAAGGAAAAGGGAGCAAGGCAGGCGAAACGGCAGGCAAACAGGTTGGTGCCACGCAAGACGCCAGCCAAGCTTGGCAACTCAGAGCCTGGTTGCAGCTTAGAACAAGTCTGTCATCGGAGCATGAAAAGTTTGTGCGCCGTGCAGCAGTGACAACAGCTTCGCATTGCTTCTGGTCGGCAATGCTTTTTTTTTTTTTTTTTTTTTTTTGATTTTGCTCCTCCTGCTGTTTGCGCTTCTCATCATGTGGGCTCCGTATGTGACTTATATACAAAACAAGTGTGAGCGTGATTCCGGCACTGCAATGCATGAATCGGCAGGCAAATGGCACTGGGGCAGGCCACGCTCTGCCATTATCTTTCTCGTTCACATGGACCGTTGTCCAACGATGCCACGCTGGAGGACCAATAAGCGTTGTGGGAAAGACGGCACCGACAAAATCTGCAAGGTTAACTACTCGAGATCAAGCCATTGCGCATCAGCACCGAGCTGTCACCTGCCCACAGGAAGATTGTGCATCTTCGCATTGCAGGAGACGGCGTCTTCCTGGCAGCAAGAACTCGACTTGATTCACCGTCAGGTTCCGGTTCTGCCGTGACCAAGCTGCACATCAGAACGAGCAGCTAAGTTAGACGGCAGCAAGCGACAAGGCTGATCGCCGCCCACGAAGGCCATGCTGCTCCATTGGCGGCCTGCAATACATTGTCGAGATCGAAGAGATCTATCGAAGAATGTTGATCGCATTCCACACGGAGCACAGTTGGAGTCAGCCATGGGTCGCACCTCGCACCTTGCACCTCGGAATCGCTTTGGCGCAGTCCAGTCGGTGGCACAGACCCTTGATGATCACCAACAAGTGATTCGCGGCGACTTCATGAAGGCCTCCGCTTCTACCAAAGCAACGCCAGATGGAAGAGGACGATCACGAGCCGCCATGATCAACTTAGCCGAGACAGCAGATGATTGGCAAGCGCTGCTTCGTCTTCCACGATCGACGCAAGGCAGATCAAATGCAAAGATCACACGGATCGCGTGGTCTTCCTTCGGCAGTGCAGTAACTGCGGCCTAACAGGCTTCCTTTTTGAGCTTCTTGTTTCGCACGGCTTTCGCGAGCCTGCTTTGAGCACTGATATCGGATCTCTGCCGTCAAGAGAGACCTTGAGCCAGGAGCCCTTTCTTCCATGTTCATGATCGCAGTTGGGGATGCGCATACGCTTCCGACGGGCTCTGTGTCTCTCAGGAGTTGATCAGGTAGGCTTCGTCCCCTCAGAAGGGTGTGGCATTCTCGACCCGACTCGGCCTGATATACCAGTCGACGCTCGCTTCTGTCGGGCGAACAGAGCAGGGTTTGAGTCTCTCACACCGCAGCGTGTGCCACGACGACCTATCGGGTATTGCGGATCGAGAAGAAAGACAACCTTTGCGAGACCCACACATCCCCCCGCTCGTCCAAAGTGTGGGGAAGACTATCCCCGCTGTTGAGCATCGCCGATACAAGCGGGTCGACGAAGGAGCCAAGCTTTTGTTCGAGGACCGGTAAGAAGGAAAGGCAATCGATCCGGACATGTCAGGAATCCTCGGCTGGAACACACAGCGAGCGAGCCTTTGTGAGCGGTGAACGGTTGAACCTCGCTGCCCTCTCTCTCTCTCTCTCTCTCTCTCTCTCTCTGCTATGGCACTCAACGATTTTGATTTTCAAACGCAATTTCTGGGATTGAATCTGGGGGTGAGCTTCACCAAATTCGCATCACAGCTTTAGGGGTGGTCAACGATATCTTTAGTGCTGCTTTACTGTATTTCAACTTTAGCATAAATCCAATTTGGCTGGGAAAATTCCAAGTCTCATGAAGCACCTCCAGAGGAACTTTATGCTATTAATTCTTTGGAGACAGCATGTGAATTGTGCAGGGCCTGTAGATCAACAAACACATTGACAAGTTCCAATCATTCACACCATTATCAATCATGACCACAAATCAACTTCAGTATGTCAGCACCACAGCAATCTGCACAAGCTATCACCACTACACCAACAACCCCAGCAGCTTCAATACAGCCAGGCAAGAGAAGACAGGTTGAATGGACAAGGATGGAGGAGGTTTGTCTAGTTGAGATTCTCTCAGAGAATGTTGACTGGGCCAATGTTCTGATACACAACTGCAGTAATGATAGAGTTAGGGGTGCAACAAAGACAGGCATTGCAAAGGAGATTGGTCTACATCTCTGGCAACATGATCCATCTGATCCAAAGACAGTCATACAGAAAGTCAAGCAGCTCAAGGAGCACTTCAAGAAATGGTTCAACACAATGAACCAGATGGGATAAGGTTTCCTTTTGGCAGAGCTGCATGTTGATTCTCAGCTACTCCAAGACTGCAACTGCATTATCCAGGAGGAGCTGTGGTTTGACAGGTTCCACCAGCTTTACATCAACCAGTAGCCAGCTGATTCTCCCAACATTTCCACAGGAGGCTTCTCTCAAGCATCATCAGCCACAGCAAGCTTTGGTTTTCTAAACCTCCAACTTGACAATGATCTCAGTGGAAACAGCCAAGTTATTGATGGAGCTTCAGATGAGGAAGATCAAGAGTCATTTGCAGAGATCTCATTGTTGCCTAGCCTCAACACATTTGCCAAAGCAAGTCAATCACCTTTACCATCAACCAGTGTAAGGTGCAGTCAATCAACAATCTTGTCAACTCAGTCTACATCTACCTCACAGCTTCCAAGCAGCCAGAGCTTATTGCAGAAGAAATGGCCCTACTCTATCTTTCAAGACAGCCAAAATGGATCAATCACACAGTCTCAGAAATATATCTCAGATAACAACCTTGAAGCAATCAGGATACAAAAAGAGCAGTGTCAGGAAGAGCATTCCTTCATGGAGAGGATGTTGGAGAAGATGGATGACATGGCAGCAAGACAAGAAGCAAAGATGCAAGAGTTTATGACAGACTTGATCAAAGCAGTGAAAGGTTCTGCATCTAGTGGACCATCATCCAATGCTTAGTGTTTTCCTGTAGTCTTGACTCTAGAGTAGTGTCAACAAATCAAAGTCCCTTGACTTCAAACAGTGCCTGGTGAAGAGCTTCTCTGTAAAGCTTTGCTTTCTGTTTCCATGCTTGATCCTGTTGATACCTTCACAAGTGCTACTGTTGGAATTCCTGCTCCTCCAGGTACAGCCTGTTTGCATCTTCTTGTTGCTGCTGAGCCTCCCTGACAATCTGCTCTGGGCATTGTCTGTCATCTAGGTAAAATTTGGATTCATTGACATCATCAAAGAGAATGGCAAGATTATGTGCAGCAATTGCTGCAATCACCAATCTTGATGCATGTGCTTGTGAATCTTTGTCTTGAATCATGTTATGCAATCCTTTAAAGCTTAAAAGCAGCCTTTAAGATACCCAATAGCATGTTCAGATCTGATGGGGATGTTGCTGACTGCAGTGTTGAAGTGGTGGAATTCCTCAGAAGCAAGTGATGCCAAATGGCCATAAGGTGATATAATGTGTTTGGAGAGACTGTAGCCAAGATCAGCCCAGATCCATTTGCCTTTTGTAAGGTATCTCTGTGGATTCTTGAAGATGTTGGATTTGGAGAATGCACTGCTGTCTTGCATTGAGCCTGGAAGGCCAGCAACATACTCAGTCACTTTGAGATTGTGTGGCAAGACAACAAGTTGCACATTGAGGCTGTAGTTCTTTTTGCAATCAAAGTGGCCCTCCATCTGCAGAGCAAATTGAAGGGGTACAAGTGTTCCATCAACCATTGAGAAGCCATGCTACCAACTTGTAACACCACTTCTTGAAAGAACCCATGCCTTTGATTTGAGCTTCTCCTCCAAGCTATTGCAGAATCTCTCAGATCAAAGAGTGCTGATGAAACATTGTTTGTATAGTTAACAACAGATCTGGTGCTGAGACCCAGATGGTGTGCAATATCTCAAAGACTTGCTCCATTGCCATGCCTGCCCATGTGGTAGAGGATGACTGCAAGTTGGTACTCTGGCATGCAGCTCCAAGATGACAAGAACACTTTGTGCCCTTTGATGAGATTGAGGATATGGTTGAATGCTTCAGGCCACATTCTGACCAGCTGCTGGAATACATGTTGGTTGTTGTTGCAGCTCTCTCAAAGCAAATCAAGAATGTCATCTTTCCTTTGGCCTCTTCCAGGTTCTGAGTGGTCAGCAGGGTATTGTTGAGCTTGAACTTGAGATCCCAGAAGGCCAAGTACTGTCATGAAACCTAGAAGATCTGGTGTTGGACCTGGATAGGCTGTCATTGGCAGGCTGATCAAAGGAACCAGCAAGTTAGCAAAAGCACCTGGTGCTGCTTGACAGATCTTCTTTGTGTATTGAGCAGGCATTGATGTGTAATAGGAGTGTAGAGTGTGTTTGATTGATGGGTTATTAAGCTGGAAATAGGGAAAGAAAGTGAAAGCAACCTGCTCAAAAGGCAGGCCTCTCTGATATGTCTGCCAAAGGGTGGATTTCAGTCTGGTTACAGGCAGAGAGAAATTTCAAAATTTCCAGTCTCCACAATTTTCTCCCAGCCAAATCCAAAAGTGACCTGTCCGAAAAGACAGGTCACTTTTCCAGTTTCAACCTTGACCACTTGGATTTACTCTGCCTATTGCACTTTGCTTCGTGCGTCTCGTTGACCACCCCTTTTGTTGTGGAGTCACGGAGTTGGACCGGTCATTGAATTCGCCTTTTCAAGCCGGTCCAGATTTGAATCGGCTTCCCCGCTGCAATTTTCCTTGCGTCGTTGCGTCACACACATTCTCGCCCAAAGGTGAGTCGAGTCTGGAAGACAAGATGCGGTCTGTCTGTTGAGGTGTGACCGGTTCAGATAGCCGGGTCGAGCAGCGCTATGGGTCGGTCGCCCGTCCATATGAGAAGCTGAGAGTATCGTATCTTCTTGCTTCGCCCATCTTGTTTCTTCCCCTCTATCATCGTCCAGCACACTCGCACTCCCTTCTCTTCTTCATCAGGAGCATCAAGACCCCTCGAGCCTTTCAAGACTGGCCACTGGATCCCTTTCTCCTTTCGCTCGTCTGCAGTGCTTGTTTCCAACAGCGGCTGCTCCCTATGTCACTCCTCGGCTTGAGTCGTTTGCAAGCTCGCACGTCTGCTTCACGAATCGCTCTATCTGCTTCCACCGCTACCAAGCCCATCGCTTCCCTCGCCATGTCACGCTACAACTCCACCTCTACCAAGAGTGGTGGTATCGGCAACGGTCCCATGTACGAGGGTCAGAGCGCCATGCCTCACCTCCCGTCCCTGCTCTCGAGCAGACGTTGAAAAAGTACCTTCGTAGCACCGTCCCTCACCAGACCAAGGAATCGCTCGCCAAGACCGAACAGGCCGTCGAATCTGCTCTTTCCGGTGCCGACTCTCAGCTCGTCCGCACGCTTCAGCAGCGTCTTGAAGACCGAGCCACCAAGGAGGGCCGCGAGAGCTGGCTCAGCGAATGGTGGAACGATGCCGCTTACATGGCCTACCGTGACCCCGTCGTTCCCTACGTTAGCTACTTTTACGCTCACAAGGACGACAAGACTCGCCGCACCGGTCCCAAGCGTGCCGCTGGTCTGCTCAAGGCTTTCCTCGCTTTCCGTCGACTCCTCGAGACCGAGCAGCTGGCTCCCGAAAAGGGCAAGGCTGGTCCTCTCTGCATGAGGTCGTACAAGTGGATGTTCAACTCCAACCGTATCCCCGAGAAGCCCTCCGACACGGCTGTCAAGTACGACTGGCAGGCCAACAACCACCTTGTTGTGCTTCGTAACGGTCATTTTTACGAGTTCGACCTCGTCCACAACGGTCAGGAGCTCAGCGAGGCCGAGATCGAGTCGCAGCTGCAAAAGATCCTCTCCGATTCCGTCTCGAGCAAGCCTGCGCCCCAGCCCATCGGTGCGCTCTCGTCCAACAACCGTGACAAGTGGACCGACTCGCGCAAGGCGCTGGCCTCGATCCCTGGCAACCAGGAGGCGTTGGAGCGTATCGACAGCTCCGTCATCGTCGTCTGCCTCGACGAGACGTCTCCTCACAGCATCGAGTCGACCGCCTGGGGTCTGTGGTGTGGTGACGGCAAGAACCGCTTCTACGACAAGCAGCAGATCATCACTTTTGCCAACGGCAAGTCTGGGTTCATGGGCGAACACTCGATGATGGACGGTACTCCCACCTTGCGTCTCAACGACTTTGCTCTGCAAGCCTTGCAAGCGGGCAAGATCGACCTCGGCAGCTCGAACCGCACTGATTTGCCGGCACCTAAGCAGATCCAGTTCAAGACGGACAAGACTGTCGACGCTCAGATCGAGGAGAGTATTAAGGATTTCAACGAGCTTATGGGACGTCATGATTTGGCAATCTTGGACTTCCAGGGATACGGTAAAGGAGCGATCAAGAAGTTCAAGTGCTCCCCCGATGCTTGGGTCCAGATGGTGATCCAGCTTGCTTACTTCAAGATGTACGGCAAGCCCTGCCCCACCTACGAATCGGCTCAAACGCGAAAGTTCAAATGGGGACGAACCGAAACCATCCGTTCCGCCAGTGTCGAATCCAAAGCTTTCTGCGAGGCGATGGAGTCGCACACCGCCACCGACGCTGAACGATACGAGAAGTTCCAAGCGGCAGTCAAGCAGCATCTTTCCTACGCCACGGCCGCAGCCGACGGTCAAGGTGTCGACCGCCACCTCTTTGGTCTCAAGAAACTGCTCAAGGAAGGCGAAAAGGTGCCCGCGATCTACGAAGACCCTGCTTACGCTTTGAGTTCGACGTGGAAGCTGTCCACTTCGCAGATCTCGTCGGAAGTGTTTGCATGCTGGGGCTTCGGCGAGGTGACTCCCGAGGGCTTTGGATGTGCTTATGCGATCAAGGAGAATGCGTTGACGTTTACCGTGACTTCGTTGAAGTTGGGTGCGGAGGATTTGCGACACTATCTCAATGAGGCTGCGGTGGAGTTGAGGGATTTGCATTTGAGGTTGCAGAGCGAGGCGCCCAAGAGCAAGGCTTGATCGGGATGGCGATGAAAGGATAGCCTTTTGAATTTTTCCTACTTTTGTATATGAACAAAGGCTTAGTGCAGCAATAATAGACGGTTCACGAATGACTTTTGTGTGTGAAGTGTCGAGGACAAGATGATGAGGAAGAAGATGCTTTTTTGGTGCGCTTTTTGAGGCTCGCTTTTTTTTTTTTTTTTTGGCAGCTTTTCTTTGAGTTAAAGTGGAGAGTGACAAAGCACCGAAAAATTTGCCGATTTTCAGGGTTCAAACCGGTTTCTTCTTAAGTTTCTTTCACGCGACTATGACGCTGGAGTTGCACACCATGACCTCTGTATGAGGATCTTTCTCGATTCGACTTGTTGACGAGCTAGCACAAAAGCAGCTTGAACGGAAAGACACAATGCTGCGGTGCCTGGTGCGAGCAGCGTCCGGCTCGACTGCAAGAATACATACCAAGGCACTGGCCCCATCAATACCCAAACTACCATGGCCGACGATTCGCACATTGACGTCTTCCACACCATTTAGAAACACCCAACTCACACCAATCACAACCACAGATGGCTCAGCGACACATCCATCAACAAACAATGCAGCATCACCCTCCACCGCACCACAAACTTCGACCTTCGTCCCGCGCCAGCGCTTCGACCTGCCCACGACCACCCCTTCCTGGTACGCCGGCCACATGGCGCGAGCCATCCGCTCCATGCCCTACCTACTTGCGCGCTACCCACCACCACTTGTAATCGAAGCACGCGATGCCCGCTTACCACTCACCTCGATCAACCCTGTCTTCGAAAAGCTACTCAAAAAAGCGCCCACTGCCAACGATGGATTGGACGAGCTTCCCTCACCACACACGACCAAGGGAGCCGATGCATCAACGTGGCGCTCTCGCCGATTGATCGTCTATCTCAAACGGGACTTGATCGATTCATCTGTAGAACGTTTCATCCTTGACGCTATGAAAGCACGAGACCCGCACCAGCACATCCTCTTCATCGACACGCGCGCAGACTCGGACGTCAAACGTGTGCTTCACTGGGTAACTACGCAAGCGCGCAAAATTTCCGCCGATGAATCAGTCAACTCTCCACCAAAGGCGTTGACTGAGAAACAAGAGAGGCGAGCGAAGAAGGGTCTTTCGGGAGCATTTCGACACACACCGACGCCGGAAGAGGGGGTGAGGCTGTTGATTCTGGGTATGCCGAATGTGGGGAAGAGCAGCTTGTTGAATGCACTGAGGAGGGTGGGGACGGGAAAGGGGAAGGCGGCTAGTACTGCGCCTCATCCGGGACATACGAAGAAGCTGACGGGTACGGTGAGGATTAGTCGCGCTGGTCCGTCGAAAGTGGAGAATGAGGTGAGGGAAAGTGCTGGAGGAGGAGGAGGAGGTAGGAGGTCACGGGCGGCTAAGGAGAGGGATGGACGGGAAGAAGAAACAGAGGTTGGAGGAGGAAGTTTCATCATTTCTTCTAGCGAAGAGCCCGAACCCACGTGGGCAGAGACAAAACCCAAAGATCCCCCGATCTACGTCTACGATACGCCCGGCGTAATGGTCCCTTTCCTCGGCCATGGCCCCACCGGCGCCGAAAGAGGTCTCAAACTCGCCATCACCGCAGGCATCAAGGATTCGCTCTTCGACGTCCAACTCCTCGCCGACTACCTCCTCTTCCGTCTCAACCTACGCACATCTTCGGAATCGTTACCGACTTACATCCGAAACCTGCCGCTCTCGATCCCCACCTACCTCTCGACCTGCAACGACCCTCGTGGACGAACCAATTCCATCCAAGAACTGCTATGGCACGTCGCTGGCAAAGCGCCCGGTTCGTTGAGGAAGGGGAATGTGAGGGATTTGGACGCAGCCGCACATTTTATGTTGCAGCATTGGAGGTTGGGCAAACTCGACGCTAACACGGAACTCGATTTGAACACGACGGATGAAGGAGAGATCAAGAAGAGGATTGCCGAGTTTTTCGATGGTGTCGGTGAGATGGGGAGTGGCGAAGAGAGAAGCTATAGAGAGATTGGGGAGGAAGCAGAGGGAAAAGAAAAGGGGTTAGTGGTGGATAGGAGTAAAACGCAGGTGAAAAAGAAACAGAGAGCTGAAGAGGTTCTGGCGAGGAAAAGGAAGTTGATGAGTAAAGGTATTGCTGTGGGAGGCAAGAGTAAGGGTAGGAGAGCCCCTGGTCCAGGCGGTAAGAAGAGGCGCAAGTAGAAGTCTTGTGGCAATCACCACAGCTATTTGCAGCATTACAACAGAACTCATTCACAGCACAAAAGGGCATCTCTCTCTCTCTTTTGATCATCTCTAAGCAAGCTCAACTTTCTCCGCAAACCTCTCATCCGCGCACTCTGTACAACATGGCATCTATCAATCACATCATGATCACATTAGAACCTTTGCAACCAAGGACAAAACTCTTCTACATCTTGATCGCCACCAACTCAGTTCTTACCCTTATACTCGGTAGGACCAAGCATAAACTCCGGACGCACAATCTTCTTAAACTCTTCCTCCGTCATCAAACCCAACGCGACCGTAGCATCGACCAACTTGGTCCCTTCCTTGTGCGCCTTTTTGGCCGCCGCTGCGACATTGTCGTAACCGAGGTGCGAGTTCAAGATGGTAGCAAGCATGAGGCTCTCGTTCAGGATCTTGTTGATGGTATCGCGGTTGGCCTGGATACCGACGACGCAGTTCTTGGTAAACGACCGAGCGCCGTCGGCCAACAGACGGATCGACTGGAGGAGGTTCTTGATGAGGACGGGTTTGAACACGTTGAGTTCAAACTGGCCGTACGAACCGGCGACGGAGATGGTGGTGTTGTTGCCCATCACTTGAGCTGCTACCATGGTGAGCGCTTCGCACTGGGTAGGGTTGACCTTACCGGGCATGATCGACGAACCGGGCTCGTTTTCCGGCAGGCTCAGTTCTCCAAGACCACATCGAGGACCGGAACCGAGATAACGAATGTCGTTGGCGATCTTCATAAACGACACGGCGACGGTGTTGAGGGCACCGCTAGCCTCGACGATGGCATCGTGGGCAGCGAGAGCTTCAAACTTGTTCTCGGCAGTTTCAAAAGCCAGACCGGTGATGTTGGAGATCTCGGCAGCCACTTTTTTGTCGAAACCAATGTAGGTGTTGAGACCGGTTCCCACAGCAGTACCGCCCTGAGCCAGCTGTGACAGACGAGGGATAACAGCCTTGACTCGCTTGATACCGTTCTCGACCTGCTTGACGTAGCTGGAGAACTCCTGGCCAAGCGTCAAAGGCGTAGCATCCTGCAAGTGGGTACGACCGATCTTGATGATATCGTCAAACTCGGCACGCTTGGCGTCGAGAGCAGCCTTGAGCTCTTCCAGCGCGGGGAGGAGCGACTTGGTGATCTGGGTGACCGAAGCGACGTGCATAGCGGTGGGGAAAGTGTCGTTGGACGACTGGCTCATGTTGACGTGGTCGTTGGGGTGGACGGGGTTCTTGCTACCCAACTCACCACCGAGGATCTCGATGGCGCGGTTGCTGATGACCTCGTTGACGTTCATGTTGGTCTGGGTGCCGGAACCGGTCTGGAAAACGACGAGGGGGAAATGGCTGTGGAGCTTTCCGGCAATCACCTCGTCGGCAGCCTGGCAGATGGCATCGGCGACCTTGGGGTCGAGACCGAACGACTTGTTGACGGTAGCAGCGGCCTTCTTGAGCACACCAAAGGCCTCGATGAGGGGTTCGGGCATGCGCTCCTGAGGTCCACCGATGTCGAAGTTCTGGAGGGATCGCTGGGTCTGAGCACCCCAGTAACGGTCGGCGGGGACCTGAAGGGGACCAAAGGTATCCTTTTCGGAACGGAACTTGCCCTGCGACATGACGAATGCGGACGAGGCGAATCCTCGGGCGGCGGTGGGAGTGGCAGAGGCGATGGCGAAACGGGGAGCGACTCGAGCGGATCCCTATGGAGTAGCGCGAAAGGTGGGGTCGTAAAGAAAGTGGTAGGAATCAAAGTGTCAGCGACTGAGACGTGCCTTTTGGTGATGATAATGATGGTGATGGTGGAGACAACGACAGTAGATGGAAGCTTCTCCACAAGAAAGCCAAAGGAGCGGACAGCAAGGCTTTCCTTCATTCTAGGCGAGCTGTGAGGAAGCATCAAGAGGCGAACGGGCCAACCCTGCTCCTCGCTCCTCGCTCCTCGCCTTTCCCTCCATTCCGGGCCGTTTGTTGATGCAACCCCGCATCTTTCCGACAGCAATGATCCGCTACCAATGTCTCGCAGCTAAAGCCGTTCGTTCTTCACACTTTTCATTGTTCGAAGAGCTAGGATTGCTACGCCAGCTTGGGCATCGAAAGCGGCTGTAATGGAGCGCCCAACTCGCTTGAGCCGAACGTGCCCTGCGCGTGTGCCAAGATCGGATGTGCCGTCGTCGATCCAGCTAGAAAAATCAATTTCCCACTTTTTTGTGGACCTTGTCGACGCACAGCCGTGAATTCCTTCGCAAGACCTTTTTACCCCTCTTTCCTGTCAAAGGCCTGATTGCCATCGCTGCTGCTGCTGCTGCTGCTGCTGCTGCTGCTGCTGTTGTTGTTCCAGTATGCTGCGGCGAGGATAATTGTAACTTACCCTGAGGGATCGGAGAGCAACAGATCGAGCAACCATTTTTGACTGAAGAGAGTGTGTGTGTGCTTTGACGAGCTGGTGAGGATCGTAAAAGGACGGGACGGATGGAGGAGGTAGGTGATGAAGGAGAAGGAGAGAGGAAGGAGGGGAAAATGGAAAGATGCGTGTGCGAGAGAGGCAAACAGGACGAATCGGAACAACCGTTGCAGGCGGCTTCTTCTTACGTTCTCACACACAAACCCCCCCACCAAAATACACTCATGCACGCTGTGCGCACACCTTCCTTCTCACTCCGGAACATCTTATCGCCGGACCAACACCGAGTGTACAATCCCTTCTCGATAGCAGAGCAAGCTTTTGTCTTTGAGCAACAACAGCTTCGTCGTTCGCACTCGAATTCCGTTGTTCATCTCACTCTCGAGCCTGACTGCCATACTCCCCTACGAAGAGCGCTGGCGGCCACGATCCGTCCTAACCTTGCAGCGTTGCTGTTTCGCTCTCGTCACATTTCACAAACGGAAGCTCGCCGAAAAATCTCATCTGATCCGTGACTTCCCGACTCACCTGAGAAAAAAATCGCCCGAGCTCACGCCGAACTTTTTTAAACCCGAAAACCCTCCACAGCCTGACGTCGATTCGCAAAAATTGAATTTGTAAGATCGTCGACAGCTATCATCCATCAGTCAGCAAAAAAAAGGGATCTGCTGCTATACACCTTCAAGAAAAGCCAAACCACTTGCTCCATTTGCTTGCACCTTCGTCGTTTCGCTGTGATGTATCATCCAGCGATACTGCTCGACCAAAGACGTCTTCGAGACCTGTGGGGTTTTGTGGCTCCCAAAACCGCTGTGGTCCTAGCTGGAAATCGTTGTACTTCGAAGATTGACTGCTGCTAGCCATTGGGGCAGAGGTTGAAGCAAAGCCGGGCTGCTTTGTGGGTCCATTCACAGGCCAGTTGCGGGACCACGTAGGAGCGGGAGGCGCAGGGATATGTAGAGGGTCTTCCTCCCAGTCGTCTTCGGAAGAGCTAGACGCTCGGCGGGCCACGTACTCTGCGGCATCTTCCATTACTGCATCGCCGTCGGCGTCGCGCTCGACCCGAGGTAGTGTACCGCTCTGTTCTGCGTGAGGGCTCAAGATGGACTCCTCTTCGTCTTGCCTTTGACCGGATGCAAGAGATGGTCGCGCAGCTTTGTCGTCCAAGCAGAGGCTGGTGAGCAGTGCATCGCTCGCCGGGTGTGTAATCCCAGAGCGCGGTTCGCTTGCATTGATCGGCCGCGACACTAGTTGAAAAGGAGCTGGCGATCGTACTCGAAGCTGAGAGGCGGCGAATGCAGTCAGACCGACTTCGCTGATTAGTAGGGACCCAGCAGTCAGCTGCAGCAGCTCGTCTCGACTCTTTCCTGTCATCACTTCCATCCACTCGAATGCGTCCGCAGCGACATTCGACAGGAAAGCAACCGACGCCACCAAGAGCAACACGACCCAACGTAGCACTACAATCACGCTCTGTATGGTGCGCCACACAATTAGCCCTTTGACCTCGACTCGGAGCTGACGTGCTCGTGCGCGTTCGACCGAGCGCTGGAGCGGATCCATTCTTCCACTTTTCAGAATGAGCCTCGGCAGCAGAATCATCACCAAGGATTCAAGCGCGGTTGTCAATAAAGAGATCGGCTCCCTTCTGATACCATCCGCTACTTTTTCCGCTGCCGAAGCCACAGCATGTGTCCGGAGTATCGTCGCCAAGTAGACGATCCAAATACCGGTGTTGATGAGCACGAACATGACCATAGCCCAAGTGGATCCATCGTCTGGATTGATGATGTTGCCCAGAGCCCCTTTGATGCTTCTCCAAGTGGAGTGCGTGGGTATATTCGGGGTCGGAGCTGTCTGCTCTGAATCGATGGTCAGACTTGAAGACAAGCCCTTCATTGAATCAGCAAGTCCGGTCAAAGACGCCTTTTTCTTGAGATCCAGCCACTTTCCAAGGCTCCAGCTGCGCGCAAACTGATCGCGTTCCGTGATCCTCTCCTCGACTTTGGGTGCGCAGTCCGAGCACACTGGCGGGTATCTTGAAGCTATCGAGGCTTCATACTCGGGTAAAAGTTGGAGCTTGTTTTGATATTCAGGATCATCCTCGCTAGGCAGATAGTTCGCGAGCATGTTGAGAGTCAAGACCTGGTTGGTCTGGCATGTGTGACAAAACTTGAAGGCGGCTTGGCCGGCGGTGCCTGTTTGTGAGCCACTTGCGCGATTTGAGGGCGAAGATAAGACGTACGCTCTGGCTGACTTGGGAGTCTGAGGTCGTGTATGACGCATCAGCTGACTGCGGTCGCGGTTCCAAGCTTCGTCCCACATAGGACGGGTGTATTGCTCGACAGGCGTACCATCTTGTTCGGCGACGTTTTGACAATGACAGCTTGAACAAAACCAATTGGTGGGCGTGCCGGTGGAGATGGTCGAGGTGCTCGAAGAAGTAGCCATGTTGGGTTGTTGCTGCGTCGGATAGCTGCCTGGATCGTTTCGAAGTGCGTCCTGCTGCTTGTAGGGCGGAAGAATGATGCTGGTGGTGCGACAGAAGAAGCATTCTCGTTGTGGGTAGCCGGATGCACCCCTGCCGGTCCACGGCAGCAGTTTCCACATGGCAGCGAGCACTATGCCTGACTGGCTACAAATGTGCTTGCATGTTCCATCCGCTGTATGGTGTTGGTGGTTGTGGACTGTAAACGAGGATGGAGATGGATGTGTGCCAATTAGAGTTGGTTGCTTTTCAATCAATTTTCAGGGTCCAATTCCGGTTCTGCTGCGCCATTTTTTTGGTTGCTGAGAAGAAACAATTTTTTTGCCTTTGTTCCTCCACTTCGCACAAGTTTCTTCTTGTTCTTCCCTTTCCTCTTCGCCACTCTGTCTTGCTTCTCTGCACCCTTCAGAGCTCTACAGTCCGTTCATTAGCCACCGATGAAACCTGTCCTACGATCTAGCCAGCTTCGGCTCCCAGCAGCGAGGCTGCAGGCAAGAGATGCAGCGTACCTTACACCAAGTCGAAACGTCTCGTCCAGCTCTTCAACCAGCTCATCGCGAGCAGCTGCTCTAGCAAAAGCAGCCGAAGCCTCTGCTAAGGCCTCCGAACGATTGGCTGCAGGAGGTGCACCTCTAATGGGTAACTCGTATCTCTCGCGGCAGGACGCCAACAAGCTCGACTCGACACACCGCATCCTCTCTGACCACGACGAAGCAAGCGCTCACCTCAACCTCAGCCCATCACAAGCACGTCGCTCTCGAGCAGCTCGGTTCGGTTCCAGTCGACACACTTCGTATGCCTCGCCTCATCTCTCAGCACAACAATCCAGCCAAACAGCACAAGAACAGGACGAAGACGAACAGCTCGCTCTAGCATACGCATCGCCCACCGGCACATCGACATCGTCGATATACTTGCCCGAATACGTCGCTTGGGCTATCTCCCAGCTCATCGCTGCGGCCAACGATCCAAAGCTTCTCCGTGCCGACCATCTGAAGTTCGCACACCTGACCGATCCACAAGAACACATGGCAGAAGCAGCGCATATCCCACCCAAACGTTCGTCTCTGCTTCATTTGGCGACTGTCTCACCACATCGATACGCTGCCATTCTCGCGGTGCTTGCCGAGGTGCGTCAGAGGCTGTCTACACCTTCTCTCGCGCATTCGGAGCTGGATGAGGCGCTGCCTCGATGGACACCAGAGACCGTGCTCGACTTTGACTGTGCCGCAGGCGAAGGTCTTTGGGCAGCAGCGCAGGTGTTTAGACAGGACGGATCAGATCCACGCAGCTCGACCTCTGTGGAGCGGTATTATGGATACGATCGTCGACCGAACTTGCTTAAGAGTGGCAAAAAGGTGGCGCAAAGTTCGGCGTCCAACGTCTCCCCCCTTGACCCGCCAAAGCCTGAACGGCAAGTCAAACTCAAAGACGAGGGTGAAGAAATCGAAGTCGACGGCGTAACGTTTTACGAGCAAGAGTCTGAAGACGTCAAAGAGGCTGAGCAGACAGCGTTGGAATACTTTACCGGACCCAAATCCGCCATGGCCTCGGTCAACAAGACTTTCCAATCCGTACCCCTTGCCAAAGATCTCGCTACCGTCGGGTCGGGTGGCCGCTCGCTCGCACTCTCTGCATTCGCACTCAGCCTCATGACTAACGACAGTAACCGTTTCGAAGCCGTACAAGCCATGTGGGATTCTGGCGCCGAAGTGATTGTGATTATCGACCAAGCTACACCGCGTGGTTTTGCCAGCGTCGCCTCTGCCCGAGCGCAACTGCTCCAACTAGGCAAGACAGACGCCGGAGGAGGGGGAGCACACGTCGTCGCACCGTGTTCGCACGACAAGCCGTGCCCGTTATTGCATCCGTTTGCGATCAGTTCGTCCGTCGCCTCAGCCGTAGGCGCGAGAGCGGATACGGGTAACGGAGCAAAGTCGAAAGACATCTGTGGGTTCACAGCGAGGTATCATACGCCTGAGTTTTTGAGGCGCACAAAGCATTCGGATAGGGGTGAGGAGAATGTAGGATATAGTTATGTCGTGGTGAGGCGTGGAGTGAGGCCGAGTTTCGAGGGAGAGGCGAAGAGGAGGTTGGCGGTGCAAGCGAGGGAGCGGGTGGGGCAGGAGGAGGTGAGGGAGATGGTGGAGGAGTTGGAGAGAGAGGCGGGGACGAGTAGGACGGGGATTTTGGATCTGTTGCGGGGTGCGAAGAGGAAGGAGGGAGAGAGGAGGATGTTGCAAGAGGTGAAAGTGGATGAGGTAGTTACGGAAGGTGAAGAGGCCATGCGAGGTGACGAACGCAAGGGCGAGATGTCGGACGATCAAGCGATGGACGAACTGCTCAAGCTTCTGCCCGATGTTGTCAAGGCGGAATTCGAAGCGGGATCCAACAAGCAGATGACGGCTGAACAGCTTGATTCGATCATGGCATCCATTCGCTCCTCCACCACTTCCACCTCTTCACCCTCCTCATCACCCTCCTCCAACACCACCTTCGACGACCAAACTGTCACCCTCCCACCCCAACTCCGCAATCCGACCTCGCGATGCGACTCGAATCCTACACCTGGCCTCGACTCATCAAACCTCCGCTCAAAAAAGGCGGACACGTAACGCTCGACGCCTGCTGTTCCACAGGCAACATTGAACGTTTCACCGTCAGCAGAGCTTCCGGGAAACAGGCGTATCAGGATGCGCGGAAAGCCAAGTGGGGAGATTTGTTCCCGCATCCGTCGAGGAGTCGGAGGGTGGTCAAGGTGTTGAATCCGGTGTTTGCGGTGGAGATGCTGGACGAGCAGAGGGAGGGCAGTGAGCGGGGTGAGGAAGGGAATGGGCAGGTGGATGTGTTGGAAAAGCTAACTCTACGAGCGCCGTCCAAGCTGACCGCTACCATTACCGGTGGGAACAGCGGCGGTGGAGTCAAACTCATCGGCGACTACACCGACGACGAAACCAACTCGATCCTCGCCCAACTCTTCTCCGACCTCCCCGAAACCTCTGAAACCCAAACCGTCCACCGTCCACCACCCACCGCACCCTACGCACACATCGACAAATCCCTAGCCTCCTACCAACTCATCTCACCCAACCTCATCACCCCAACCAAAAAACAAACCAAAAAAATCGCCCTCCACTACAGCAACAAGTGGAACACCACCACTTCAAACCTACACAACGCAGCAGCAGCCTTCGAAAGCAGCTTGGACAAGGTAAATGTCCAACGTAGGTCGTCGAGAAAAAAAAGCCGTGGTGACTGGGATACCGAGTTGTTCGGGTAAAGCACTATGTACACAGTCTTTCGCAAAATCAAAGTCTTGGCGGAAACAAAGAAGACGGTATATTGATAATCAAAACGAGTTGCAGGAAGGAAAGAACAACAATGTGCTTGGGAGCTGAGCAAATGCTAAGAGAATGGGATAGAACAGAGAGGGAGGACACGGGCCGGAGCGGGCGGCCTGAATCCAAAAAAAAAAAAAAAGCTGTCGTTGCTTTCCCGCTTGCGTGTCGCCTTGCAGCAGCTGGTCTCAGCCGACGGTGGTAGTCGCCGAAACGCGCGCAGCTTCAGCCGAGGGCGAAGCGGAAGGTGAAACGCTCGCATTCGAACGCGGAAGTGGTGAGGCCCTCAAACTGCTCGGTGTGCTTCCTGGGCTAAGTCGCTTGCCCGCACCATTCGAGGTGATATTGGCTGGTGCGGAGAGCAAGCTTCCCAGCCCACTCGCTGACGGCTTGGTACCATTACCGTTCTTGCCGTTGCTAATGTTGCTGAGCGACAGGCTGGCGAGATCGGTTTCGAGCGTAGCGTCGCAAGTCTGACTGCTGTTGCGCGACATTTTGCTGGGAGATTCAGCCATAAGACCCGACCTGGCAGCAGCGACAGGGTTGGCTGGAAGACCGGCAATGCCGCTTAGCGTGTCGACGCCGGCCAGCACGCGGTTGGCGGGAGAGGGACCGCCATTAGCAGCGTCGAAAAGCGCGGCTGCGACGGGTTTAGGCGGTAGGTTGGGATTCGAACCGCTCTGCTGGCGTCGATGTCCAAATGTACGCCCAAAGGAAGGAGTGTGCGCATGTCCTCGCAAAGCTTTGGCGGGAGTGTCGGGCGTGGAAGGAAGTGCAAGCTCGGCGGGCTGCTTTGTAGGGCTACCTAGGATATTGGCACCGCCATTGGAGCGAGAACGTTGTCGGTTCGAGACGCTAGAGATGATAGCACTAGCATCATCCCGATCGTAAGGCTTGATTTTTGCGGGGACGCCGTTGTCGTTGATGAGCTGGTGCGGGGGAGACATGATGGTGCGGAGATAGGATTTCTTGGCGGTAGCGGGATCGGCAAAGATGATGAGCGCGGTGGTATCGTCGACCCACTTGATCTTGTAACCGCCATTGTCGTCCTCGTAGGCTGCAAAGACTTGTTGCAAGTCCCTAGTCTTGAGCTGTGGAGGGAAGCCGGAAAGTTGAAGGATGCGCGTCACCAAGGGTGACAAGAGGGGCAATGCAGAGGCGACCGACATGATGAGAAAAAAAAAGAAAAAGAAAAAAGAAAAAACTGAGGGAAAATGTACTGAGGAGCAGTGATTTGAGCGCTAGGCGTGAAAGTCAACAGTGACAAAAGGCTGACAGGAGGGAAAAGGTGGAGAGGAAGAAGATACAGAGAAGTGATAGCGGCGTGTTGAATGTATTACAGAAGTTGCAGAGACTGATGCGAAAGTAAATGGTGAATGTACCCGACACTCGAGTACCGGAAAGTCAAAGTAAAAAGCTGAAAGGTTGATGGCTGAGTTAAGGTGGCGTCAGAAAAGCTGGTTGAGGTAAATCGGACTTGAAATGTGTGTACTTGAAACGAGACAGAAAAAGAAAAGATAGTGACGCAAAGTTGAGGGGAAAGCCGAGATGATGGGGTTAAGGGAAGAAGGATGGATGAATGCAATGAGAGAGGAATAGGATTGAGGGAGTGAAAGAGAGATGATGGAGGTGAGAAAAGGGAAAGTGACAATGACGGCCATGATGAAATGTCCCCGCTTTGCTTGAGCTGCTTAAGTTGCTGAGCTGCTCAGCTACGCAACTGCGCACCCTGCAAAGGCGCGCCGACACGGCAGCAAGCGGCAGCGTCAGCGTGCTTGCAAAGCGAGCGCGCGCCATACAGTATGGCGGGAGAGCGCGAGACCTGCAGCAAAAATTCAGCCCGTGTGACTTGGACTGTTTTTCGGGCCGTGCGTGTCAGTCATCCTTTTCTTTCAATTTTGTTTTTGAGTTTTGCTCGAACAAACAAACGTGCAGCACAGCGCAGAGAATCCTTACAAATCCTAACCTTTTACTTTTTCAACGCGGCGCGTAGATGACCTCGTCGTTATGAGGATCATGTTTCGACAAGAGCAACAACGATCCGTCACTCGAGCAACACCAAGCTAGTCCACTTCCGGTCAGCGCAAGGAAAAGAAGCCAAGGTCTGTCAGTCGGTTGGCCGTTGGCGTGGGCTGTGCTGATGCGACGCGACGCGACCAAACGGTGGGCGTAGGGGGAAACAACCTAACATTTTGGGAAAATTCGCACCTCAGGGTCGACGTGTCGGACGTCCTTCCTTCTCGACGCCGTAGACTTGCAACATCACTCGACTGCTTGCACGATACACGAGTGTCAATGCAGGCAAACAATAGCAAGGCCACCCATGACAATCATAGTCCGCATGCAGACTGTCGGCCTCCACGCATAACAGACCCGCCCATCTACGGCAACTTTCAACGCTACTATCACATTCGCAACCCGGTCACCTCGGCCGCAGATCATGATACCCCGAGCAGTGCCCATCCAGCTCTGGCGGTGGACAGCCGTGTCTCTGCTATCCTGAGGTATCTTCGACAGCATTGTGCTTCTTCAAAGCCTAGCGAGGACGTTAGAGTGCTCGACATCGGATGCAATTCTGGAAAGGTTACCATCGAGATTGCGCAGACGCTGCCGAGGCTTTTGAAGCGAGATTCGAAATCTGGTGGAGCGGAAAGAAGAGTCGAGATCGTCGGTGTGGATATCGATCCATCGCTGATCAAGCAAGCTAGAGCGGCGGCTGATGTGGCTCGTTCGCGTTGTCGACCGGTGCATCTTGGAGAAGCGGTTGGAGAGAGCGTGGATACCAAGGATGATTCGCTGCCTCGAGAATCTGTCTACTTTCCCTCGGTATTTCCATCTCTCTATGGCTATTTTTCAGCTGATAACAGCGCGGATACCGAGGCAAACTTTGATCCACCAAACCTCACCTTCCTCACCGCCAACTTTGTCGAACCCATCCCCTCTGTCGCCTCCCACACCCTCCTCAACACCCGTTTTCACCTCACCCTCGCCCTCTCCATCACCAAATGGATCCACATCCAGTTGGGTGATGTCGGACTACTGAAATTCTTGGCCCGTATCGCCCTCACCCTCCTTCCTGGCAACTTACTTTTCTTAGAACGTCAGGAATGGACCAGTTACGCCTCGGCCAAGAATCTCGATCCCACGATCAAAGCTAAGATCAAGAGGTTGAAGCTGCGACCGGGAGGAGACTTTGACTGGTGGCTAGAGACGTTTGGGCTGAGGTTGGAGGGTGAGTTGGGACAAGGGAGGGGTGTGGGGTTTGAGAGGCCGTTGCAGGTGTTTAGGAGAGTAGAAGCGGAAGAGGAGTCAATCGAGTACTGGGCGAGGACGCCATTGAACGAGTTGGAGATGGTGCCGTGGGTAGCGAGGTCTGCTTCATCGGTAACAGGCCCACCTTGTCCGACGGACCAGAGAATCGAGCTGTGATATGCGATCGCAAAAGTGTGTGTGTGTGTGTGTTGAAAGCGAGAATTGCGTGATCCTCACATGCTGGCAACCCTCGGCGACTTTGCGGAAGCATCTTATCTGATTAGCACCTGTCCTCTCCTAGAACCCAATATGCGCTGCTATGCAAGGCAATTCGCTTCGATCAAGGTCAACTTTTGCTGCGTCAGCTTTACAAGTGCGATATGCTCGCGAGCAGAACGAATTGGTACGTGCGTTTCTTTTACGTCGCAATGCGGGTTCCGTGTGACTCGAAACCGACGAATGGTTCTTGGCAAAGCTGTTTTTGCAGGACTCTCTCTTCGCACTCTCACCGAGGTGTGCCTTAGCTTGGAGACACGACGCAACGCAACGCACCAACTGCATGCCTGCCGACGAAAATTGAATCAGATTAGATCCTTTTGGGGTAGTCCAACCGAACTTCTCGCACCATCTGTTCTGCAGTCATACAACGAACTGCATCGACTTCGGGTTTTCGACGTTCGAACTAAATCGCTTTTCGCACTGGGTTTGCAGCTCTCTCCCTAGCGTATGGTTTTTTTTTTGCAGGCGTTGGTATCCTCAACCAGTTGACTTTTCTTCCCGAGGTATGGTGGCTGGCAAAAGGTTAGAGATATCAGCTCAGCCCCGTAACGTCCCGCGCGCGTTTCATTTTATTTTATTTTTCGTCCACTGGCTTTTTTTTCTCGGCTCGGTGGATCTGCAGAAAAAAATGAAGAATTGTTTTTTTTTTCTTTTTTTTTTTTTTTTTGGTGAGAGGCTCTCTCGGTGTTTGGGGGCCGTTTAGGTTGTGCGTATGGTTTACCTCTACACCACGACATCTCTTGGCCTTTGTTCGCGATACCTTCTTTCTTAACCCCCTGTCAAGGCGTTCGGTAAGGGCGCTCTATCGTGACGAAAACGAGGTTTGGGGCACGGGACGCGACGACGCGCACCTCGGACTCAGCCACAAGCAAGTACTTATAAAGGCAACGGATTCTTTATCTCCACCCTCTTCAACTCCTCCCTCCCTCCTCCTCTTTTCGCACAACGCTACGTCTATCAACCGTACCTTCCAAATGACGTGTCCATTCGCCAAGTTCGCGAGCATGCTTCCACCTCTCAACCCTACCAAAGTCGCCGACTTTCACCGCCACCACCCATCCTCTTCGCCACCCCACTCGTCCACGTCCACATCAACCACGCTCTCCGAAGCCCTCCGCATCGGCACCTCAACTTCGCATCGAGCAGTCGAACGATCTCTTGGCGTATCTCTCCTTCTCTCCTCCTCTACCTCCACCACCTCCTCCGTGCACTTTTCCCGCCTCGACTATGTGCGGTTTCAACTGATGCTGATGTGCATCTATACCACGCTTGAGTGCGGCTTGGTTCGTTCGCGTGCGAGTTTGGAGCCACTGTTTGAAGGAGGGTTGATGAGGGAGTTGGCGAGGAGTGGGGTGGTGTGGGAGGATGTAAGGTCGCATTTGGATACGATTGAGGAGTTCGAGGGGGCCGAGTTGGCCGAGTTGGCCGAGCAGGTTAGAGAGGAGTATGGTCGAGAGGATATCGGAGCGAGGGACAAGTTGTTACACAGCGTTCAAGAGAATCTACCGCTAGCAACAAGCCTTACAGGTTGCTCGTTCGAGTTGACACACGACCATTTGGCACTGTTAACACCATCACAAATCTCATCCACCCTCACTTACGTTTCCCGTCTCAACACTGCCACACCTTCGCAGTTGCTAGCCCACGCATACACGCGCTACCTCGGCGACCTCAGCGGTGGCCAACATATCGTTCGCAAAGTGTCCAAACGGTTCCCCTGCGACGGCGGCAAAGGGTTCGAATTTTACCACTTCGTAGGCAAAGAGCTAAAGGGGAGGTTCAGAAGCGCGATGGAAAGCTGCAATGTAACCGATAGGGATGAAGTGGTACGGGAAGCCAACAATGCGTTTGACTTGAACACGGTGTTGTTCGAGAGCTTGCTTCCGGAAGAGCTGAGGATGAGCGTTCAGCAGCAGGAGGCAGTGGTGGTGCGAACAAAGCAAGACAAGTGGAAAGCAGATTCTTTGGTCGTAGGGATATTTGTCGCCGTGTCGCTGGTATACGCTTTCAACCTCGTGGCTGCCAGCAGGCACGCTGTCGGTGTTCATGTTTAGCCATTTGTACATCATTGCAAATCGTTTAAAGAGGTCATAAAAAAAAGTTACATGTTCAGCCTACAACTCTCCCCACTGAGCGCTGTCTCGAACCTATCCGCCGAGGAGAGCGGGGAGGAGGAGTGAGGCTCATCTTGCCGACTAGGTCTGTAGCCGTGTCGATTTTGCTGCTGTTGCTGCTGCGTCGGTTGATGTTCTGAGCGTTGGTGAGATCGGCGAAAGCATTCTTGGCTGTCTGACTCGAAGCTGTAGGTGGGGTTGCAGCTAGCGTCGGTCTCGCAGGCTGAGAAGAGCTCACCCTCGCACGCCGCTTGTACGCCCTTGGAGGGGCGGGTAGAGAACGTGGAGCTGATGGATCATCTCCTGACATCCTTGGCGTTCCTGGCTGCGTTGCCGGCTTGACCCCACTCTCCACCACCCTGCCTTGCATTGTCCCTGCCCCACCCAAATCCCAAGCAGACATCGAACTCCTCAACCGCGGCATCGCTGAACTAGTCAACAAGTCCATCGATGCTCCTCTGGTCGCAAAAGTCTGACTCGCAGCCGCTCGCAACGAAGGTCGGCGCACACCAGACGTCGCTGCTGCCCAATCCAAACTGCCACGTCGACCGCAAGCCTCGATCTGACGCAACCAGTCACAGCTACGACCGGTCGGATCGGCGGCACGGAGCTTGTCGAATGTGTCGATGATTTGTTTTGGTGGGAGGATGCGTTTGCTTGGCAGACAGGGGGACGAGGTGTCTGCTCCGTTGTCCGCTGCGTCTCGAGCCAGAAATTGTTGAAGCTTGATGCTAGCAAGCTTCTCAGCTATACTGTCGTCAGAACTAGCTTGGTGTTTGGCCTCTCGCGTCGCATCAGCCCGACTGTCGTCCGCAACACTGATGCTCGGCGTCCCATCCCCAACAAGCGACGAGTCCCAATGGTCCACCTCTGACGCACCCGCCTCTCGCGCCTCTTGGACAAGCTCGTAACTAAAGTCGCAGTCAGAAGTTTGGATTCTACCAGAACTCTGCGTTTGATCTGCAACGCTAGCATCCTCGTGCGGCGCGGCAAACACCGTCCTGACACTCTGGCGAGAAGACGATCTTTCGCGTAAAGAAGCAAAAGTGTTTTTGGTGATGCTGAGCAACGAGGTGGATCTCGACATGCGTTTGCTCTTGGATTGAGAGGCAGGTTGCTGTGACGCCGCTTGGCTTCCAACCAAGGTAGTCTCGCTATCCTGTGCCACGGCCGTCAACGCAAAGCCGACGCTCTCGGCACGACGAGCGTTGAAGCATGCATTTACATCCTTGATGCTCCCCTTGCTTTTGGTCAACGAACGCAACGATTTGAATGCAGAAAGCGCTTTGGTAGCCTTACTCTTCTCGCTGCAGCTGGATTGAGTGATGACACTGGAATCACCTTGATCAACTTGCAGTCCCAAGCCAGTAAGAGCATCAGCCGTCGCACTTTGATCGACTGCAGTAAAAGTGTCTCTCCATGCCAAAATTCGCGCCGAGCCAAACTTGATCAACGAGCCAGATCGGCGGTGTCTCGAAGCTGGCTGAGTATTATTCGATGTAGGCTTGACAGCCTCTTGGGTTACGTCGACTTTGATTCCGATCGAAGCCTCAGCAGGAAGAATCGTATTCCGTTCGATGCTAAAATCGAGTTGTTGAGCCGGCGACAAGGTCTGACTGCCAGAAGCCAGAAGCTGAGTGGCCGATACACTGTTGCGGCGTTGATCGGAGAAACGACTGGACGAGAGAGACGAGGAAGCGGTGGAGATAAACCTCTTGTGCTTTCGTCCTTGTTTTGCGCCCTTTCCATCTCTGACTCCAAACATGTGCGATGCAGCAGAAGAAAGCGCATCTGCCGTACTCGGACGACGTTTAAGAGGCTCGTTGAAGGTGATCTGTTCGCCAAGCCCCACACCCGCAGCGGTTTGTTGATCCAAAAGAGACCCAGCTGCACGATCAAAAGTCTTTTCCCGTATCTGCCGAGAAGCACTCAAAGCAAAAGACAGACTCGCAGCGGAAGAATGGCGTTGACGAGTCGCTTTGGGAGTGACGTCTTGAGCAGAAGGTTCGACATACGCCTCGGTGCTCGGAAACACTGGGCTAGCCTGCAGGATGGTAGGTGTACGAAAGCCAGGAAGATTGTCAAGAGACGGTCGCGTCGGCACTCGACTGTGCTGCTTGATCATAGGAGACGATGTTGTCGCTGCTTGGTTATGCATCTTGATTGTCAGCGCCAGCGCATCCAACCAGCTGCTGTAGGAGGTTGGTGAAGTGGCGCGAATCGGGATGTTGTCCGGAATGGGGCTGAAGGTAGCTGAATGGGGTGTACGAGGAGAAGGAGCGCCGCTGGAGGCGATGTCAGTAGATGCCCTTGCTTCGATGCTCGAGATTATGCTCGAAGTTGCGGAGCCAGAGTGGGAAGCTAGATTATGGTTGATTCGCGGACTGCCGTTGGAGGGTGAAGAGAGTTTGGCATGTAGCCTGCGTGAGCCAAAGCCAAATTTGGACCACGACTTGGTGGGATTGGTGGCGAGATCACCGGTGTCGGTGTTGTCCGAGATCTGCGAAAGCTCGATGGAGTTGAGAGGACGTGATTGAATGCTCATGCGGCTGATAGATGCCATGGATGGTCGCGGTTCGAGGTCGAACGAATCTTGTCGCGATACAGACTCGGCTTGGAGGCGGTTGAGACTTATGGCTGACTTGGGACGAAAGAGTCGACTGGACTTGGTAGTCTCTGGAGGAGTGGTGCTGAGGACGAGCTGGTATGCGTGCTCAGAAGTCGGTGTTGAAGGCTGGACGCAGGCAAAGCTGTGAACGTCGATGACAACGCATGTATCCTCTGGATCGATCATGGCAGCTGTGCGGTCGGTGTATACGAGCAGTTTGCCATCTTCGAGACTGCACCATCTCTCTGACCATGCGGTACCGTTGCTGGTCTGAGGAGCCTCGGACAGAATGGCGTGGTTGAGGATGAGATGACCTTCGTAGCAAGGCAGACGCCTCTCGAGGGTGGTAGGCGGCATTGCGTCCAAGTGCGTGAGAACAGTTGTTGGAAGAAGAAGAAGAAGAAGCTGAGGGATACGTTGCTGAATGCAGAGCAAAGATGCTGCTTCAGAGTCTGTGCGACCGTACGAAAATGATGATTGGGCGGGCTAATGCATGCTGATGTGGAACGGAATCGACGGTGGTGAATGGCTGGTAGTGGTAGCAAAGACGTTGGATAGCCATCCGGTGGGTTCGTGCGAGACGACTGAAAACAGAAAGCGTGCCTGTAGCATGTCTCTGGCAGAACCTTTGCAGCAAGCAAGGATTGAAGATGTCAATTAATTCCGCCGAACCGTCACAAAAACCAACACCCACAGGATTGACACCTTCAAAACGCACTTTCTTCCCTATGATCACACAATCCCGCGTTCCCGTTCCTCTGCAGCACAACGTCCCACCGTCCTCTCTCGGGAAAAAACAAAAAGTGATGGTCTCAGCTAAGTTTTCCGCTTGTCGGAGCTGGTCTGCCGCATGAAAAAAGGCGCACGCGTCCGCGTCATGTGCAACCACTCGCTCCTCGCTTGTCACACACAGAAGCTGAGTCGAACAAACAAATCCCGCTTCAAGCCACAAACAAACAAAAAGAAACACACTTTCTGCCGAAAAAAAACCCCCATTTTGCTTAGCTTCTTGGCTTGAATTTCTGCGCTACTTGAGCGAGGTACAATAAATATTCATGATCATTAGGATCGGCAGAAATGGGTTGTCGTCAAGTTGCCAATTTAAATGTTGTCGCCGTACATGAAGTGCTCTTTCTCTCACGCCACCGTCGAGTAGAAGGGTTGAGCAACGGCGACGTCGAGAGCGAAATGACTTCATGTGGGAGGAGACGTTCCCCAGCTTCTCTCTGTTGTTTCGTTATCGTTGGTCGAGACCTCCTCCCGAGAGCGAGCTCTGGCTTTGAGGTTTCATCGCTTTTTGCTTTTCCGAACAACCCCATGTGTGTCCAAGGCCGTTAGCGTCTCCTCATGCAGCAGCGATCCCATGTGCCTTACTGCAATTCAACCCGTCGATCTTCTTTGCAAACTCTCTGCACCTCTTGGGGTCGAGAAGGCTTACGTCCGGCAACACTTCGGTTCTCCTCGCGCTTTCGATGGTATTCTGAACGCTGAGTTCGGCAGATACAATTCCACCAGCGGCGTTGATGAGTCCCGCTGCGATCATGGTTTTGGTCCAAGGGGAGAGATGTTCAGCTAGGGAATCGTGTTGATGCTTGCGTAGGTCGAGCAGGGCGGCTTCGAGTTGGGCGATGCGTTCGTGCGTGTCGATGTTGTCTTGAACTAGGCGGTCTTGAATCGGTCGGGAGGGTGTGGTGGGTGCGATGGGAGGTACGGAACGTGCGGATCGTGAAGAGGGGACGGATTGAGATCGTGTGAGCCTCGATGGGTAGACCGGTGTGTGTTGGATGGGGTCGTCAAAATCTCCAATCCTCATGCTTGGTGTACGACTGATAGCGCTACGAAAACTTTCCGCGTCTTCCTCTCCATTCCTATGCCCTACCACTGCCTCTGCTGCTTCTCTCAGCCCGTCCGTCTCACCCCTCTTAGCCAAAACCCTTCCTATCTGAACCACACTCGAGCTGCGCGTTTTCGCAGTAGCATCAGCTTGAGCTACAGCCGCTCGAAGCTCCGCCAACCGAGCCTGCTTCTGTCGACGCGTAGCCACGGGTATTGCCGAACTGACAATGTAGCCTCCCGTACCGAGGGTGGTCAGTCCAGCCGCTACGCCAGTGATCCACTTTTCTCGTCTTCCAAAGACTTTTCGTTGCCTTTCTGCTGATTGGATCTTATCATCCAGCTGGCTGTAGGCGCTTTCGAACGATCGGATCGAGTCGTCGACAGACGCTTCCAAACCGGATGGGTAGACGACGGGTGCAGCGAGAGCGCTGCTTGCGAGCGACAGGTAGATGATGATGAGTGTAAGTGCTTGCTTCATTGTTTGCAAAGGAGGTTCTGAGTTGACGAGCGGGTACGTTCGGGGTTCAGGACACTAGATATACGCTGTCGAGAGACGCACCCACTTCTTGTACCTGTACCTTATCGCAATTCTTTGAACTTGCATCGAAAGATTCCGCTTCAGCATCCCCCTACTGTATTCATTCCTTATCGGATCGACACCACGCCATCTTCTCTCGTCTTCAACTTACAACCGTACAGCAAAAGCCTGCCATCCCAATGAAAACCTCGGTCAACCGCAGTCCATCACCCACCCAACTTCATCTGCTACCTCAGGCACCTCAACTTTGCATCCTTATCTCTTCACAACGACTCTCTCGCCCGTGTATAATCCCGACCAACCGTCCAAAACCCACTCACATGCCACGCAATATGCGCTGCCCTTATCGTACTTCGTCGGCTTTCAGCACGGCGTCAACATGTCGCATTGTCTACGGTTAACTCGCCGGTTGATAGGAAACTTACCCGCTTTAACCCACTGGAGGCGTAGATACGAACTGCTCAACACTGCCTCATGATCTGCTTCCAAATCCTATCTGCATTTCACTTCTGCTCCGAGATGACATGGCTTTGATACGACCAAGTCACGTTCTGATAAGAGAGAGCGCTCACGTGCTTTCCTCCCACCCATCACGCCTTGCCATTCCTCGCCACTTCATCCAACTTCCCATCTGCGAAATCCAGAATCAACCCAACAACCTTCTTACGCCGTTCCTTCATCTGTTTCCTCTTCACCTCGCTCTGCTTCGCCATCGACTTTGTGATCCTCTCCCTATTAATCCCCGCTAACCGTACCGCTTGAGCTAGTTCAAAGACGTGCGATGAACTCTCTTCCTGCTCGTGCGCTGCTTTCCCCACCTTCATCGCAGGCAGCAGTCCTCTAGCTCTGCTATACTCCTTCTGAACATACGACACCGACCTCCTGACCAAATCATGAAGAATCTTGTCCGACTTCATCCCCGCATCTAGTGCCTCTTGTAGCATCTCTTGAGCAGCCAGGTATCTTCGCAGCCTCATCAGCGAGTGGAAACGCGTAGCGACGGACCTACTATCTGTGCCCACCGGTCGGTCGATCAGCGAGAAATTCCTACGACCACTCTGTGCAGCCTCGATAATACTGGCAATCGTATCGTCAATCTCGTACCTCTCAGTCAACTCTTTGATCTCTGATCGAGCAGCATCAGTGTCTCCGCAACGCACATAGGCTCGAACCAGCGCCGTATGGATACGCAGCGTCGGCTCAAACCCGGTCACTTCGCGGGCGTTTCGCTTCAGCTGTTGAGCCTCCGAAATCTTCCCTACGGCACAAAGACCTTCGATGAGCGGTGCGATGTGCATCATGGTTGGTTGGACTCCGTGGGCGAGCATCGAGTGGTACACTTGCTGCGCTGCTTCGTAGTCCCGTCGGACTACAGCGTAGACTCGGATTCGCATGGCGTAGGCTGCGGGGGAGAGTGGGCGGGATAGATCTTGGGCGAGTGCCGGGTTGGAGAGAGTGGTTGTGGAGGTGGAAGCAATGCCTGTGAAGAGCGACGACGTGTCTTGCATAAGCCATTGTCGGAGTTCGTCCTTTGACGATGCAGTGTCGTTGGCTGGTTTCGAATGCGTTGCTTTTGTCTTGGTGAGAACGACATCAGTGTCACGAGAGAGGTCTGTGGCATGCTGTGAAGCCAACGCGACACGCTCGGATGCTCCAAGATGCTGCAAGAGAGCCGACAACGATCCGAGCCGCTGCTTGCGTTTCGTCCGATGCCCGTCTTTTGGCAACAGTCGTCGAAGAACACGAATCGATTCAAGCGCATCCTGATCGATCGTCGAAAAAATCAACCGAGTCAGCCCACGCAGCACTTGCTCATCAATCGCATGCCCATTCTGCAGCAGGTGCACCACAATGCGTCTAGCAGCATCCGGCGTACCAATGGCAGAAGCACACTCGAGCAAGATCCGATAGTGAGCTGTCGTAGCCTCGATCTCGATCTTCGGCGATGACGGCAACTTGAAATCGATCGATGGCGGAGCTTTGCTTTCGGCGCTACCGAAATATGGCAGCCCCAGCACCTCCGTTGCGAACGACATAGCTCGCACTGGATGGCCTGCGTTGAGATAGGCCTTCATCACGTGCGACGAAGCTTGCTGTAGCACACCTCCATCCTGATCGGTCGCCACACTGACCGCAAGCCGATAAAACCCAATTGCTTCTTTGTCACGTCCAAGACGACCAAACATCTGCGTCATCACAGCATACGTCTGCGCGTTCGGCTGCGGGCTAGGACCATTAATGATCGACACTCCGACGTCATCCACCGAGCCTCCCTGCGCACCAAGCTCAATCGTCGGGATTCGAAAGATACGCAACACCATCAGCGCACCATCCACATCCAACTCTTTCGACAGCAGCAGCAAAAGCTGATTAACCACGTTCAACGTCGGACTCTGTACGATCTTGGCATCTCGTTTCAACATGGTCGCTAGTGTCGGTCTGAAGCTCTGAAAGCCTCGGAGGATGGTAAGCCAAGCTTTGGCGTCGACTTCGTGTCCGTGCTTCGGCATCGCTTCTAGCACGTGGTTGAGTTGGGAGACGTCTTGTCGATGGACGTGTGTTCGGAGTAGCAAATCGAAGGTCTTGCGTGGAGCAGAGACGCCGGCTTCGGTGAATAGGTTCCAGTACTGGGTAAGATCGACGTCCTTGGATTGCGCTACAAGAGCTCGGAGACGGAGGTGAAGCAGCTCTACGTCCGCTTCACCGCCATGATGCGACTGAGCAACCTGACAAATCTTGAGCACTGCATCGTATCGTCTTGCTATCCCCGCTCGTGCTGCCAGAGCATGAAAGCAAGAGATCGGCAAAACACCAATCTGTGTCTGAACATAATCTAGGAAAGGCACGAGCCGATCCATCGAGTCTTCAGCATCCAACTTGACATAGGTCTCTGCTACCTTGCCAGCCAAGTACAGAGCCACATGACGATCCTGAGGACGACGCAGCGGATGTTGCACATTCGACCAAATCTGCTCTCTTGCCTGCCGCAGCGTCTCGAGCAGTAAATCGGCGCAATCAGGATCACCCCGGCTGTTGGAGATATCGTCCAGGCTATCTAGTATGAGAAACAGCTCGTGCGTGAGCGGATAGTCGTCCGGCACTTTGAGACTCCACTGCAATTCGGGAAGCCATGCAGCAGATGCCTTGATTTCGTCTTCGTAGAGTGCTGGTGCATCTTCTGGTAGATTTCGCCGTCTCAGAGGCACGCTGAAGCGATTGAAGTCCATCTCTCTTCTCCATTGTGTGCTGGGGAACTTTCTGCGCCAGTCGGACGAGGTAGCAGAGCATCGCCTTGTGTCTGTGTGGCGAGTGCGGGATCGAATCGATTGCTCTTCGGAATGCTCGACATTGCGGTTGCTCGTCCAGATGCTGGATTGGGTCGATGCTGGAAAGCTATTGTCGTTGCTATAGGCGTCATCGAGTGTTGGAGCGGTTGTTACTCGGGAGGAGTAGCCGCGGATTGAAACTGAGCCAAAAGCAATTGGCGGCTGCGTGTCAGCTGCGAGGAGTCGCCCACATGAGCGTGCCTTTGCCCTGCTTGAGAATATCTCTGACTGTGAAGATGAAGAGGAGGAACAAGGCAAGCTCGTCGTCTGGCTTGTGCTTGGTCGTGAGTGCGAGCACTCGATAACCGGACACAAGAACGACGGCGGAAGCGCTTCCTGCACCCTCGACAGCTCCGTCCCACTTCTCAGCACCCTTCTGCCAGCCTTTGCGGCCACCCTCGACCCGGCGAGCATCGCGGTCCCGGCTACCGCTTCGAAGTGTGACGGGCCATGCAGTGGTCCAAGTGATGACCGAGACGCTTGTGCAGCTGCCCGATCAGATATGAGCCAGAATCGATCGTATTCTAATGCGCATTTGCTCGTTGGTTGCCGTCGGACGATGTAAAGAGGTTGGAGGAATAGGTGGTGTTCTGGAAGAGACAAGGGTCAAGAAGGATGAGGTAAGTTAAGGCTTGAAGCGAGAAAATATTTCAAAAGCTTCGGAAGATCCACAAAGTCGCGTGCACCCGTCTTTTTTTTTTTTCCTTTTTTTTTTTTTTTTTTTTTTTTTCGGCTTTGCAGCAAGCAGCACACGTCTCTGGTATGAGGGTCGGTGACATGGTCGTTGTCTTTGCTTTGGTGCTAGTGTGGCTGGAAGGATCCACTCAGGCTAGGCACAGTTGTCAAAGTATGGGTCACCAACCCTGATTTTGAGCTGAAGTCTAGTTTACAATGGGTTATGGAAGCGAAATGCAAATGGTGCTGGTGAGGGAGCTACTGCTCATGACTGGATTAGCCTAGTCATGACATGCGGTGCTGAAAGGAGATCGGATCGAGTGTGGTGTTTTATGACTGAGCACTTCGACCCTTTGCCGACGTCGAGTTCGGCATGGTCACTTTACGATAGTTGAGACGCTTTGCGAAAGCACCCTTTCCAATACGGATCACCGAGTTTCGGTTCTTGCCCGATAATGGCACTGGCTGATGTTCACCCTCCTGTCCTGCAAATGGTCTATACCCTGTTACAGGATTGGTCAGAAGGCGACCACGCGGCTTGTTATCGCCCAGACTCTCCATCTTTGCCTCGTCAAAGCGTCTAGGACCCTCAACAGCCACTGTCGCTTTCAACCGCAATAGATGTTCCTGTGCCATATTGACGAGCTTTTCTCTCGCCTCCATTCCCCCGTACTGTACAACTTTCGTGATGTTTTTGCGTGTGATGGGGTTGAACCGTTCGTCCTGCTCCATGGTGGAGAGATCAAACTGTCGTCCCGTCAAGATATCGTCTCCTCCGCGCTTTGCGATTCGGTCGTACACCTCCTTGGCGAGCGTCCGTGCTGTCATCTGCATACGCAAGTCGAATGGGTTGTCTACCAGCTCTAGGATGGCTCGAGGTGCATGGTCGCCTTTGCGGTTGCCGTGAAGGTGGATTCGTGTATAACCACCGGGACGGTTGGCGTATCGTTGTGCGAGCTCCTGCAGCTTGGGCAAAGTCTCTTGTTGCGAAAAGAGGTATCCTCTTGCACCATAGCCGGCTTGTACTGTGCCTCTCTTGCCGAGTGTGATGATCTTTTCCGCTTCACGAGCCGCTTCTTTGGCTTTGGCTACGGTGGTGGAGATGCGTTCATGTTGAATGAGAGATGAGACGAGGTTTCGAAGCAGGTGGTTGCGATGCGACGATGTCCTTGACAGCTTTCGGAACGCGAGACCTTTCATCTTGCTTGTCCTTCAGTTGTGTACGAGGAAAGGTGCTGCTGATGATGGTGGTGTTGACGATGACGATGAGATGTCAGTTCTCTGAGTGTCTTGTTTCTTCTCACGCCCAAGAAATGTTCTCGGTCGAGTGGAAATCGATCAAATCCACACTCACCTGTATCGGGTCACTTTGCCCGATCTTTCCTGCTTCACCTTCCGTGCTCGCCGCTTGCTGCGTTGCTGAGCGAATATTGCAAAATTTATGGATCTCATCGCCATCAAGCAACAACTTCTTCTCTCTCACATCTCCCACCACTTCCGTCACTTCACCTCACCGACACACACACACACACACACACACACACGCATCACTATCACAATGGTTGCCGCTCTCCGATCCGCTGCTGCATCGCTCGTCCGAGCTCGTGCTCCTTTGGCCATCGCTCGCCAGGCTGCTCCTGTCGCTCGCGCTGCTGTTGTCGCCCCCCGCTTCGCACCCGTCCGCTTCTACGCCGCTTCGGCAGGTCTCTCCAAGTCCGACATTGAGAGCAGGATCGTCGATGTGCTCAAGACTTTCGAGAAGGTTGACCCCAGCAAGGTGCGTTTCTTTTTCGATCCCTCCACCAGCATTTCATTCTCGCCCGCGAGTGGACATTGCAGACATTTGCAGGAGAGATTATAGCAGAGACGATTTGGTCACCAGAACCAATACAGCTGCACAGATCTCCGATTGTCCAACTGCAGTATTAGAGGTCTAGAGTGTGAAAAGTACTGACAATCTGCAATCTTGCTTTGTTTGCTCACAGGTCTCGGCCGCTTCCTCCTTCACTTCCGACCTCGGCTTGGATTCGCTCGACGCCGTCGAGGTCGTCATGGCCATCGAGGAGGAATTCACCATCGAGATCCCCGACGAGGAGGCTGACAACATCACCACTGTTCAGCAAGCGATCGACTACATCGCCAAGACTCCTGAGGCTGTGTAAAAATCTCCCCCCAACATAAGAATCTCACCTCACTATTTGCATCAAGCAGCGGTCTAGTGATTATACGAATAGCTTGGATAACAACACTGTTCGAGCTTTCTCTCTGTAAATCTCGGATCGCTTCTACTGCAAATTCCAAATACATCTCAGCCTCCTACAGTTGTGCCGGTTGCTGCTCATCTCGCCTGGCAAAGACTGACTCGTTCGTTGAATTCGGCTCTAGCTTCTGCCTTGCTTTGATCGGCTTTCGCGTCTTTTGCACACACGAGACGATGTCTTTCTGCTCTACACCAAGGGCACTTGATGTTGGCAAAAGGTCTTCGAATTGCTCGTCAAAAGCCAAAACTGCCAAAATCAAACTCTTGTGCTCCCTGCTGGCTGTTGCTAGCTGCTGCACTCTTGAAGATGCTGATTCCCTGCTTCTTTGGCTCGGGTGCGTCATCCGCTTTGCTACTGACCTCCTTTGAATGTCCGTTTGCAGCGTTCAGACTCAAAGGCTCTGCTGTGAAAGATGTCTCCTTTTGCTCTGCAGTGGGCGTCTTGTGCGTCTCTGCTGTCTGTGAGTTGATCGCGTCAGATGTATCCACTTTGGTCTCCTGTCGAGCCGCGTTTCCTTGTGCAGTCACCGCCGCGCCCATGTCAAGATCATTGATGATACTCGACCTGCGTCGCAACAAGCTGCTTCGGCGAAGAAGCATCCTTGGACTGCTCGGAGGCGAGATGGTGCTTTGAGACGTGCGTCGACGCAGAGACGTTGGGCTCTTCGGAACGCCTTCGCCGTTGTGCGAGCTTGTTTCGTTGAGACGCAGCTCACCAAAGGAATCGATGCTTTCAGCCAAGACCGTCTCGTCCACCCTTGACAGCGTTTCGAGATCGTGCTTCGACACACCGTGGAACTGCGTAGAGGCGCTCGACACCGAAGGCGGCTCAAACTGCCAGTTTCGCAGCAGGCTCAGCCCGATCGAATGACATCCCATACGGCACAAGGCTCTGTTGGTGTTGAGCACAAAGTCAAACACCTTCTTCTCCGGGATATCGTACAGCCCCTTGATCGTCTGCAACGACTTGGTCCGCAGTTGCTGGAACAGAAGCGCGAGTGCAGGATCGCTGTAGCTGTCATTTCCACATGTTACCGTCGAGCCCAGCAAGCTGGCTACCTCCTCGTCGGCGATCAAGTCTCGCAGCGGAGTGACAATGATTCGCACCGCGAGGTCTCGACGCTTGAGCATCCAAAATGCCCAACTGCCCATCCAGCGATCGCCTCGCTCGAATGCAAGAGGAAGCACACGGGTCTTCAACAGGTCTGTAAACACAGGTCCGTCGTCACGGCCCTCTTGGATTCTTGCTAGAGCGATGGCCAGCGGCAGATCGTCCAAGTTTCGGACACAGACGTTGATGGCATCCCGAAGACTCTCGCCAAGCATAAAGAAGGAGGCGGCGAACTCGTAGCGTCGCTGACTGAGAAGCGCAAATGCGTTCTTCTGCGCTGCCGTCTTCCAGCGCTCCTCGTCGAAATCGTGAGACAAGAATTGCAACATCTTCTTCTGCTCCGGATGCCACACCGCTTGCCGCCAAAGACCCTGCACGACTTTGCGTTTGCCCAGAGCAAAGTAGAGCAGCGAGCACTTGACGGGGTCGCGGTCTTCGGCCGACATGAATTGCGCCCTTGCCACGGCTTCTGCCTGCGCTCGCACTGCTGAGGAATTCTGGAGCCACGCGAAGATGCCGGTCGATCGAGCTGCAGGCCAGTCGAATTTGTTTCGATAGGACGCCTCAATCGAAGCGAGGAGAGTCTCTTGGCTGTTGCTGTGGAAAGCCCATAGAAAGTCGCGGTACTCGAGTCCAACGTCAGATGCCACTTCTCCCCCGTTCAGCATCTGGCGCAGCACCAGCGTATAGCGCAGACCAGATGGATCCAGGCTTCTATGTTCCCGCTCCGCTTCGCCGATGGTCCTGATGAGATTGACTAGCGCACCGAGGTCTGACGAAGAGAGATGAGGTGGATGAACCCCCTTGAGGCGGCTGACAAGGTCATCGATCTTGTCGCTTGAGAAGATGTCCACCTCATCCGTCTCTTCGGTCTGATTGGGCTCGTCAAAGATGCTGCCCCGCAAGCTCTTCTGCAACGGCGCTGCTGATCTTGACACCCCGTTGTCTGCCGATGATTGGGCTTCAAGCACAGCGTCAAGAGGGACATCCTCGAATGCCCATGTTTCGCCGACGTCTTGAGCATTGCAAGCCAGGACAGCCTTGCGCAGATTGGTGACGATCGCTCTTGCCAGGCCAATCTTGTTCCAGACAGCACATTGGAGCAAAAAGGTGGGGTGATACTGCACCACTGGTCCACCAACTTCAGCGACAAGCTCGGCTAGATGTATTTTCGTGCTGCTCGTCCCATCTCGCAAGCCGGGTTGAACCCAAGGACCGTAGACATACAGGACGGAGCCGGAAGCGATCACAAGCTCCTCTGAACTCAACCAGCAAGCAGCTCGGATCGAGCTTGGCGTGCAAGTTTGCAGATCGAGACGAACAAGCAGCTGCCACTGCGGTCCTGGCTGTGCACCTTTGCCGTCGAAAGGGGAGCATCGCCCTGGAGCGATAATGTCCACATGGTGCTCGAAAACGACCGCTAAAACGCTGCCCGACAGCGACGAAGGGGACCAATCTAGTGCAACGATGGTCTCTCCTGCTCCGAAAGATTGCCTATGCTCCTCGCCTGAACTGAACGAGGTTCTTTTGGAATCAAAGACGACCAAGGTGTCCATGTCTTGGTCGTTGCGCATGACCACTGCGACTAGGCCGCCGGCGCTGCAGCGCACCAGACGTGGTGTTCCTCTTGACTCGTGGAATGTGGCAGCGACAGCCCACCGGAGTTTGCCGGTGGAATCTTGCGTCGCTTGTCTTACTTCGACGCGACCAGAATCATCGATCGAGACGAGGCGGAGATCTTTGCTGGGCCCATTCGATGCGCTGATTAAAGCACTGGCTGAGATCAGGTGACGATCTGTACTCTTGTCAGACCATAATGGTGATGTCTGGCGGGGCGTCAAATAGAGTTTCTCTGTCCCGTGCAAGGACCACGAATGAACTTGGCCAGACACGGTGACTGCAATAAGATCATCAAAGCCGCCGAAGGAGCCAAAGACAAGGTGCTTGACATCTGTATCGCAATCAAAGCTCAACGAAGATCCATCCGATGGTCTGTAAATCTCTCCAGATCGATCGCTGGTTATAAGCGCCGCAAGTGACCCGTCGGCCGATATCGCTGAGAGGGAAGTGAATCGCAATGAGGCTTGATACTGCAGATGTCCTTCGGGCTTGGATGAGGAGATGTCCAAACTCCAAGCTATCGACTCTTTGGCCGAAGAGCTGAGTAATGTCTTGCCATCGCCGGATCTTTGCAGGGTTTCGATTCGGCCTGTGTGTCGCCGCAAGCGTGTTGCAGAGGTGTCATTGGTGGGTGGTGGCCCGCAAGGATGGCGGCTGTCCGCCTGGAATCCCAAGCCTCGACCATCAAAGAAGGCTGCTGGGTTGATCGCATACGCTGCCGATGCGCCACCATCGAACTGAACATGCAAGATCATCATGGAAACAGAGCTGCTCGCATCTGGAGCTACATACAGAGGAAGTGCTTTGACCGCGATGATGGACTCAGCTTCCTGAGGTAGGGCAAAGGGAAAGCGCAGCACTGTGAGTGCCTGTAAGAGGGTGGGCGGTCGCCGATCAATGTTGGCGACGGCCGTGACGCTGGCAAAACCATCTTGACCAAAAGAGACAAACATGTCCGGTGTCTCGTTGAGGAGTTGCTCGAGTCGACGCAATCGAGTACGTTTGAGATCCATATCGAGCTCGCTAGAGATGCCAACACCCAATTCGACCATCTGAATCTCTCTCTGCAAGATGCCGATGTTGGTACGTAGTGCAGCGCAGACCGTATGCGCATCAAGATAGAAGGCAGAAGGAGCGCCGGCGGTAGCCTCGGAGCCAGAGGCTTGAACGCTGCACCAAAGTCGAAGCTGTGTCGGCTCATCGATGACTGGAGCCCAAATGCGGCCGATCCCATCTGAAGCGTAGGTGATCAAGACATCGGCTTGGCTGTTGTGCTCTGGTGGCTGCCTCCAGCTAAAGCTTGTGACGGGACGTGCATGGTAAAGGCGCTGTTGCAACACGGGTGCATTTGTTGACCTAGGCTGGTACTGCCACAAAAGAACATATTGACCGCCCTGAGCAACGGCTGCGATGGTGGTAGCGTCCGGTGAGAATCGAGCAATGCCGATGGCGGCTGGGGTTGACTTGGTCCAGAAACGCTTCCATATTGGTACGTCGGAGCTGTCGAGTCTCCATAGGGCGAGGGTGGTGGTAGTTCCGGTGAGCAGCTGACCGTTGACAATGTCCAAAGTGGTGATGACGCCTTCGTTGACGGTGAGTGTCGAGTGAACCTTCCACCTGCGTGATGGGTTGGATGAAATGGCGGGTGCATGCCATACGGCGATTCGGTGATCCATAGCAGCAGCCACAAAGATAGAGTCGCGCTCTACAGAGAGACCGATGGCAATAGAAGAGATGCATCTGTCCGTACCCTGAGACCCTGGAAAAGCGTCCCAGAATGGTAGAGCCTGATCGAAGCGGTGATCGCGTGAAAGGATGCATACCTGGTCGAAGCTCGCCTGGACGGTGAGGCCATCTCTGGGATCCCTGCCGGCAAGATAAGTGACGCTATCATGTTGCGTGCGGTGGTGATTTGCAGCATGTCGTGAGCTTCCTGGTTGCGAGTCATGGTGGTCGATTGTGCCAAGCACCACTTGAGAAGGCCGCGAACAGGTCGCCAGAGGCTGCATGGAAGCCATTGCAGCGGATTATCCTATCCGAATGAAGGACAAAAGTAGAGATGGAAAGCAACAGCTCCTCATCGGCTGGGGCTGGATCGACAAATCAAAGCAGTAGGTGGTAGATCTACCTCATGATTCGAAGTACTCCTTGGCCAGTACCGCTTGCTGGCTGTCTATGGAAGGGCCGAATTGGTGGGCTTGGTCGCTGGACGCCTCGTTTGACTCTGTCGCAAAAGCGTCAGCAGATCACCTCGACCCGGAGCAGATCCGAACGAGTTACTGATCCTAGCGTTATTGAGGGTTGAGTGTTGAGTGTCCGTGTGTTTGTGGTGTTGCAGTCGGGTCGTCCGTCAAGAGTCGGGATGAAGAACCGTGCGAGCGAAAGCTTGAATCGGGATTCGGCGTGTTGGTTTCAGCCTCGCTCATGAAAGCGCTGAGGAGAAGGGTGAGTCGCGTGTGTCGAAATTAGAGCTGTGACGACAAAGAGGGTCCAGCCGAGGAAGGAAATGGCAGCAACAGCAACGACACGGGAAGCTCAGAGCGCCACTTTGGCGCTAATCTTCTGAAAGCTGAGCCAAAATCATTGTCTGTAGCGGACACTTCTCTCTCCTCGTTTCCCTCACAACTGCAGCTTCCCTTTCTACGGTCACATTCCTTCACACGAGTGCAACAACCTCTTCAGCCACCTCTTCTGCAACCGAGGAGCCTTGACAAGGTGCGCCCGTGCGCTGCCCACTTCATCTCATCAACGGCTGAGTTTGGTGGATTTGCGCAGCAATCTCTTTCATTCACCATCCCGTTCAAGCGCTGGGATCATCGCCAACGTCCCTTCCTGCGACACACACACACACACCACGTCTGCTCTTAGCTACTCCTCTGTGATCCTTGTGCTTATCTCAGGCCTCGCATACACCTCGCTATCCCTCAACCTTCCACGGCGCGCATCTACAGTCAGCACCAGCTGTGACGCTCAAGATGACGACGCAAGTTCCTCCGCGTCTTTATCGCTCCGATGTCGTTCACCGCAAGCACGGTAAGGACCACGATCACAAGGTCGGCATGGTCTCCAGATGCTACCTCGACGATATCGATGCTGATCCAACAACTTTTGCCAAGAAGGGCCTCGATCGCCAGCTCAAGGAGGGCGAATACGGTGTGCTCTGGTATCCTTGTGGAGAGAGGCAGATCATCTCGGTCGACGAACTCGAGCTCGTCGATCGCGTGTTTTCGGTAGGCTCTACTTGCAAGCGCGCGCTTGGAGACCCCAGCTCGGGCGTCGTCACAGCTACTACCAACACACTCAAGCTGCAGCACCTCTTCAGCAGGGAAGAGATCGCAGATTCAGTGCCTGCGGACGACGTCGTCAAGGGCAACTATCTCAACCACGGAGATCTCGTCATTGCCGATGACTGGATTGGAGAAATCGACGGTGTCGTCGAAGAAGCGCTAGTCAGCAACCCAGACAACGACAGATTGGTTCGCGTTTGCGAGATGGGTGGACGCCTTCTTCTCGGCAGAATCCCCAAGGAGCACATGGCAGAGAACGAAATCGGCATCAAGCTCGTTCAACTCGGTATTCGAGAGGCTTCCATCGTCGACATCAGGCAGACGGTCCTCTACATCAATTGGCTGGCTCTCAACCAGAAGCTCAGTCCAGAGGAGCAGGCCAAACGGCCCAAACCGCCAGCGCTTTGGACCGACTACAGCAAGCTCACTCTGGTAAAGGCATTCGCAGAACGCAACCACGAGATCGGAGACCGAGTCGTATTCCGTACACAGGACCTCAAGGACAAGTACGGAGCCAAACCCACCTACCACGGGCGCCAACGTCATCCTGTCGACGTCATGCTCACCGTCGGCACCAAAACGACCCTCGAGGTGCTCTGGCAGGACGGCTCTCGCACCAAGGAGCAAGCCAGCGACATGATCCCCCATCCTCACCTTGACGAGCACGAGTCTTGGCCAGGCGATTGGGTTTACTGGAAGTCGGAAGAGCACGGCAGCGTGCCCCGTATCGTCCAGAGCATGGACCCGCTCGAGCGTACAGCTGAGCTACGCAAGCCCCTCTCCGAGCCTGCCGAGATCGAGCTGGTCCCCTCGCTCGAAATCGATGTCCAAGGAGCAGACCACAGCGTTTTCAGCCTGCACCGAGGAGACTCGGTCTTGATCTCGGATCGACCTACCGGCTGGGCTGGACCATTCCTCACCACCGTCGGTGACCCGCGCCCTGACTACAACGATATCAAGATGCACAACGAGCTCATGAATGCCGAAATGACCATCGTCGGCTTGCAAGGTACGCACAAGAGCACGACGCCCAAACCTGGCTCAGAAGCTACCGAGATCGACTGGTACGGTACCGTCGAAGACCTCCTTCTGAACGGCTCTTGTCTGGTCCGATTGCCGTGCGGCAAACACGTGGTCGAAAAGCTCGACAAGCTGCAGATCCTGTCCGATTCGAGCTTTGGTATGCATGAGCACGCCATGTTGGACGATGATGACCCGGACGACCCTTGGAACATGGATCTCGACGATGAGTACGACGATGACTTGGTGGACGACGATTACGATGAAGATTCCATGTGGGTCGATCAGAATGGGCAAGTGGTGAGTGGCACCAACGATTGGGAGGACATGTCGGACGGTGCACCTGAGGTCGCAGAGATTCACCTTGACGAGCCTAAGCCCGAGCACGAGCCGGCTGAGAACAAGGTTGTCAAGGTCGAGGCTGATGCGTCTTCCGCCGCTGATGACAAGAAGACTGCCGAGACTGCCGAGACTGCTCAAAAAGCCATGGAAGCTATCGTCCCATCGGACGATCCAACAAGCTCCGAAGAGCCCTCTGCGCCCACTGAGCTGGCCACAGCGAGCAGCGACAGCAACTGGAACCAATTCGCCGTCCTCGAGTCTGCGCCCACCTCGCACGTATTCTACGCGAAACCACTCGCTACTCAGCCTGGAGCTGCTTTCTTCAAGCGTCTGCAAAAGGAGATGAAGGTGCTCCAAACATCGCTTCCCGAGACCATCCTGGTTCGCGCCTACGAAGACCGTTCGGACCTTCTACGAGTTCTCATCATCGGCTCCGAGGGCACACCCTACGAAAACGCACCCTTCCTGCTCGACTTTCAGCTGACGTCCGATTTCCCCAACAATCCACCCATTGCGCACTTCCACTCGTGGACTAACGGTCACGGCCGTGTTTCGCCTAACCTTTACGAAGACGGTAAAGTGTGTCTCTCTGTTCTCGGCACTTGGTCTGGAGTCGCTGAGGAGAACTGGACGCCGAACAAGAGTTCTTTGCTCCAAGTGTTTGTTTCGATTCAAGCGTTGGTGCTGGTTCGAGAGCCGTACTTTACCGAACCGGCATACGAAAAGTTGAAGGGCAAAGAGGAAAGCAAGGTCAACTCGAGAATGTACAATGAAAAGGCGTACATCCTGTCGAGGGGCTTTGTGAAACGGGCGTTGGAGAACAAGCCAGAGGGGTTTGAGAGGGAGTTGGAGCTGTTTTACTTTGAATCGGGAAATCTGAAGAAGGTGGTGGAGAGGGCGGAGGGGTTGTTGGCAAGTATGGGGAGTGCGGTGTCGGAGGTTGAGGCGAAGGAGGGGGGAGAAGGCGAGGAGCAAGCGGTGCAAGCTTTGACAAAGGGCGGTGGCATCATGCTCGCCAGGTCGGTCAAGACGTTGAGGAGCATGTTGGATGCGAGGCAGGCGTAAAAAAAAACAAAGCGTAGTTGGTTGCTGAATACACCGCGTTCACATGAACTTCTTGGTCCGCTTTTCCGTCTGAGCCCGTGACTCACACACACTGCAGGCAACGCTTCCTCGACAGACAGACGGGTTCGGCAGACCAAATTTTTGTGACAAAGGGGCAAGTGAGAGGAAACCACATGAAAATAGAGAAATTGAACAAGACTGCGGGGAGCGTGTGACTAGTGTGTCGAGAGGTCAGTGTAAGTGTGATGGTGAGTGTGAGATGGCGCTTCTTGTGTAGGCAGAGATCGGAAGGTGTGGCAGGATGGGAGTGAAAACAAGTTGGGATCGCGAAAAGAAAACAGTGAGACAAGTCGTTCTCGACCGTCGACTTTTCGCATCACAGTCCGCCCCGCAACGTCCCCAAAACCCCATCACATCTTGCGCCTCCAACGACAGCACCCAACAGCACCACCATCCCCGACACTTTCCTCCCCCCACCTCAGAGAATCATGCAATTGTTCTTCTTCTTCGACTTGACCGGCGCCGGAGCCAGCACACTCCGAATCGCCTCATCAAACACCCCCTTCAACCCCTTCTGGGTCAACGCCGAACACTCCAAATACTTTGTCGCATGGATATCCCTCGCCATCTGGTTACCCTGCGCATACGTGATCGGCTGCATCCTCCTATCCCTCAACTTCGCAATCGTCTCTGGATCCTCCCTGAGATCCAACTTGGTGCCCACGAGGATCGTCGGGATGTTGGGAGCATGATGAGAAATCTCGGGCCACCATTTGGTCCTCACATTCTCAAACGAAGGCGGGGAAACGAGAGAGAAACAGATGAGAAACACATCCGTCTGTGGATACGACAGTGGTCGAAGTCGATCGTAATCCTCCTGTCCAGCTGTATCCCATAGACCGAGAGACACGGGCTTGCCATCGACCATGACGTTTGCAGAGTAGTTGTCAAACACTGTTGGAATGTACTCTCCCTGATTTCACCAAAGGAAAGATAAGAGGGTTGAGATTAGAGAAGGATCTTGGGGTAGAAAACGGCAGAGAATTTGGAGAGAGAGAGAGAGAGAGAGGGAGGCAAACTTACTGGGAAAGCATTGGTTGTATATGAGATCAGAAGACACGTCTTTCCGACGGCACCGTCACCTACGACTACACACTTGATCGTCTGCATCTTTGCGAGGGTGTGGGGTTTGGGTCCGGAGAGGCTGAAAGGCTGGAGTGGTTGGAATGTTTCTAGCTACGGCTGGTTTGTAGTCGAGGAAACAGCTTCTCGAGACTTGCAACGGAGCGTATCGATGATGCTGCTGTGCAAGACGATAAAATGCGTATGCGTTCGGGATGCCGGTGCTGGTGTAGCGGGAAAAGACCGACAAACGCGCCTGAGACCTGATCGAGCGCGCGTTTACGACAGAATCCTTGCTGTTGCTCTACGTGTACTGAACAGATCAGAACCGAAAGCAGATCAAAGTGCAATGCAAAAGGTGTTGAACGATAGAAAAGGCCGCCCTGCGATAAGCCGAAAGATGCTGATCCTGAAGCAAAGAAAAATCTGAAACCAACGATATGGCACGTGGGTAAACGGGAACAAAAGCGCTTGCCTCCCTTTGTGGAAAAGAGAGGGTATCGACAATGAATCCCAGCGTTATTCGAGATCGACAAAACGGGAACAGCGATCTACCTTTGCGACGAGACGCGCGATTGTGAAAAGACGAGAAAGATGGTCAAGAAGTGAGGAAGGTGGTAGTACGAATCGTTGAAAAAAAGTGACAGATTTGAAAAAAGGCGGGTTAGCGCGCGCGTGTGTGTGTGTGTGTGTGTGTGCGACCAAATTTCTCTCTCTCCAAAGCGGGGGGGAAATCGAGGCAGCGCGAGGGATTCCAGCCAAAAGGGGCTAACACAGAGGGAGAGAGAGAAAAGGTGTAAAATGGAACAGGCGTGTCTGTCTGTCTCTCTGTGTGATTTCTATTTGATTTCTGACTGTGCGGTGGCGTGTGTGTGTGTGTGTGTGTTTGAGAGACTTGCGTGCGTTCAAGGCGCGCGTGCAGAGTGCACCGGACGATAGAGTCAAAGCGCACGAGGCAACCAACCAAAAAAAAAAGAAAAAGAAAAAAAAAGAAAAAGAAAAAAAAGGAAGAAAAAAAAAACGAAAAAAGTCGTGCATGAGCCCCCTTCTCTTCTCTCTCGATTCCATTTCTATCATTTCACCGATTGCCAGCTACCAAAAACAAACAAAAGCGGTGGCTTCTGTATGAACAGCGATGATGGTGACGCTGACGGCGAGGGTGTTGGTGAGCCTTATCGCCCTCGGACGTCTCGGACTAAGTCTGCTATACACTCTGCCCGGTCTCCTAGGTCTCGGACTTTGCTGGATGGTGATCTTTCTTTGCTCGAGAGCGGTAACCTGAGCGACCCCAAATCTGGCAGATCGGGGCGGCTGCAAAACCTATTCGTTGTCGGATCGCGAAAATAATCGGTTCACTTTCTTTGCTTCAGCATGGGTTTTTAATATATTACCGATCGCTTCTTCGGCCACATCACCCCGTTCTGACCCTCCAGCACCCGAAGCTGGTCATCATCAGCATGAGCAGCAACAAGAGTCGCGCCGATCAGCAGGCGCACTTACAATCTCAAATCGTTCAGATCGAAACACAAAAAGCCTCTCTCGTCTTTGCCGAGTTGAAAAGCTGTATCGTTTGTGAAATTCGGAAGTCTCATCCGTTCCACCTTTCTGTCGCAATTCGACCCGATACAGGACGGCATTGTGATCTCGATCGCTCTCTTTTCAGGTCACACTTTGTTCACCTGTGCGGTGGGGAACCCGAACAAACTCGGTCCGGACAACCACGACTGGCTACGACGCAAGAGCAACACGGTGAAACGCTTCGGTCATGCGAGCTACCTCGTGGGAAGACAGAGGCTGTTGAAGGGGAAAGAGTTGGACGGGTTGGGTGACGATTATGCTGCTCATGGTGGTGGGTTTCCGATTCGTGTCCAGGGTTTGACCGCCGGTCCGGTCGATGTGGTTGTCGTGTCCGGGTTGAAGCAGGAGGATGATCATAGCTTGATCGTGGACGCGCTTGAGAAGCTGCTCGAGAACAAGTGATGGTCAAGGTGCTCACAATTCCATCCCATCCTTTCACGCCTTCATTTGTTCCTCTCATCTGCATTCACTAGCATTCAACTCAACAGCAATACAGCATTCTCAGCATGTTCAGACAACAATCACTTGAGAATTGGAATCAGAGAATCGACCCCATAAGAGGGGCTTTTGGGATTGCAGCGCACAACAGTGTGGATGTGCGTGTGAATGAGGAGAAAAAGTGCAAAGATGCAAAAGGTGTGTAATGTGCGAGAAAAGAGGTTTGCTGATTGTACACGAATCCTGCCTTTTGAGCTTTGCCCTGACGATGCCTGCTTTTTTGGAGTAGGTGTGGATGGGTGTGGAAAGTGATCAAGAGCAGGAGATGCATCGCGAGATTAAAAGCCAAGAGACAGAACACAAAGAGGATGACCGAATGAAGAAACTACCGGAAAAAAAACCAAGCTTGCTGTTGTTCTGACAAGAAGAAACGCATCAACATCTGCCGCATGTACATTTGCCTACGTGCTAGCGGCAAAGTCACTCAAAGGTGGCGTTCCGACCAATGAGGCTAGCATACCAAGCTGACGAGAAGATCAAAGTCATGCTAAAGAAACAGATGTGTTCGAAACAGAGATGCGCCTCCATTGGAAAACAATCGAAAAAGCAAAGCACGTTTATCGAAGTCGTCGGGCCTCACGCTCGGACTCGAGGAGGGCAAGGATGTCGTCGGCCTTGACGGGGCCCTTGACGTTGCGGATGATCGATCGGCGGGTCTCGTCCATGAATTCGACACGGACCTGGATGATACCACCGCGCGAGCCGGTACGGCCGAGGACCTTAGTAACCTGTTGTGTAAGGGAGATGAAGAAGTGTGAGCGAGACTATCGCGATTGAAAGGGCGGAGAGAGCAAAATCGGGTCCATCTTTCCATCTTTGTAGCAGTAGCAGAGTTGAACACCGTAGCAGAAGCAGCATGTAGTGTCGATGACGGGTAGACTAAGTGGCGGATGAAGAAGCGCAAGCATGTTGGTCGGGATGATTGTTGGTTGTAGCGGGACATTAGACCCATCGAGTCCAGTACAAGAATGACACCTGATCATGATGAGCCTGTAACAACCAATCCAATTCCTGTGTCGTGCATGTAGACGGCCTATCAACCTTGGACTGCAGCAGAAAATGTTGCACCCATGACAAAAGGCATCCTCGACCAAGTCACCTCTACCTACGAAGCAGCCTGAGCGATGCCACGTCCGCGAGCAATTGGGGGACAGGGGCGATGAACGATGCTGGCGGCGACTGCGCTTTGTGTATGTGCTGTTGGCTGCCGATTGATGATCATAAATATCCCGGTTTCTTACTGCACTGCCACGAGTTGACTCCATCAAGTGCAAGAATGGCGGCGTCGGAAGATCGAGCATCGCAATGCACTTCGACGAGACCGTCGATAGAGTACATGTATTGACGGTAGATTAGCTTGACCACATCACCCTGCTCCAAGCTCACCCATTTCTCCATGCACGACTCTTCGTCATGATTGTCGCATGATGTTCTGCCTGCTGTATAATCATCTTTGTGTACTTCTGCGAATACTGGTGGTACGTCGAGTGCTGCTATAATTGCTGGGTATGTCGACATAGCCATGCTGTCTGTCCCTGCTGCTGCTTCTGCCATTTCATCGGTCGATTCTGCCGACTGCTTTCGATACTGCTGGTAATGGACTCGGTCCCGTATTGCTCGTGGCGTAATGTCGGTGGCTGATGCTTACACGAGCGAGCTTGACAGGGACCTTGTTGGACTCCATATTGACGATAGTTAGGCGATGTGCTTGAAAGGTAGGAAAGGTCAAGGTGGATTTCGATGGCGAAGAACACCCCTCGAATTCTCTCCGCCTTGGGTTCTCTGCTGCTCTCTTTGCTCACAGGCTGTGCCGCCTTGCTGTGTGCTCTGCTCTGCCGCGCGATGCAATTTCGCTGCCTCAGCTCAGAGCAGACAAATTTCGCGTCGACTGCTCGCTCGGTTCCGAGCAGAATTGACCTCGGCCGAGCTTGTTCGAAAGAATTATTATTTTCTGTTTGTGATGTCGTAGGGCTTAACACTTTGTAAAAATCGATCAGGTTCGGCTGGTCGCCTGTTAACGCAGCTCTCACCTGGCAGCACGACGCGACGCAGCACAGCACAGCCTGCTCATTCTTCCACACTTCGTCTTGCAACGATTGGCTCGATTGCCTACGAACGCCTTGTGTGAACATGTCGAACCTCGCTGCAATGCTCCTTCAAGCTTGAGCAGCAGGTACAAGCTTCCGCGGAGCCAGCAGAGATGATGATCCCTGCACATCGTTGATCTTCTTCCCCTGTTTTCCCAGACTGAGTCGTGCGACGAGCGACCGACGATTCGGTACAGCTCCTTTTACCGGATCGTCAGCTCGACTTGAGCTGTCGGTGTGTGACGCCGTCTCAGCAGCTGTATCAACTGCAACCTGGATCGTCCCCACCTGCAGCTGTCCCGACACCCGGCGACCGAAACTACGTCTCCTCGGCGGAATCACCGGCCCACTGTTGCCATTCAACGGCGTCCTACACCTCTCTAGCCCGTTACTCGGTGCGAATCTTCCTCCGCCTGATCCCCATTCTGCATCGGCGGCACCACTTGACCAGCACCCAAATTCAAATTCAACCCTTGCTGCGCTTGTTGCTTTTTGAAAGCTTCCAACCACTCTTTCGCCTGCTGCTCTTTTTCCGCGATCATGATCCGACGTCCGGGAGCAACGTCGAACGCCGGGGCTGTCAAGTTGCCGTGGGAGTCGGTGGAAAAGGCACACGATGGCATGTGTGGAGACCTGAGTACGACTCCGGGGATCTTTTCGGTGGGCAATTGAGGCGTGGGAGGGGTGACCATTACTTGGACTTCTCCGAACCATTGCAGGGGAAGCGGGGAGGGACAGCTTACGGCTCGCTGTTTTTGAGGTTGAGCGCTGATTGGTGGTGTGGTTCGACCATAGCCGGAAACGACACGGTTGGAGATCTCGTCGAGCGAAGGCGGTCGACGTGGAGCACCATGACCAAGTCGTACAGCCGAAGCGCGACGAGGTGGGATGGCTATGTTTCGTCCCAAGCGTTGCAGCATGTTGAAGCTGGCTCGTCGTCGAGCTTCGGACGAATCGCTCTCGTTGGAAAAAGTAGTGACGATGCTCGACTCGCTCTTGTCGATAGAAGAGTCGTCTTCGAGACGGATACGGACGGGAAGGACTATGCTGTGTCCTTCGTCGGGTTCTGACGACTGGCGAGGGCAAGATGTATACCCGACACGATCGTAGCGATCCTCGTCTTCGAGACTGCCAAGGCCTCCAGTCCAAAAGACATCACTCGCCCTCGCAGGTCTACTGCTCGGCCTGACCACACTGCCCGTCATAACCATCTGCGTACGATCATGCCGATTCAGCACCGGCCGCACAATGTCTTCCAACCCCTCTTGTGGTTCATCCTGCAAACGTCTCTTCGACCAATACCAATTACCATTGCCATCGAATGCGCCAAACACCGTTCCTGGTGCATCGTCTTCGCCATGCAGCACAGCATGCCGGTTGGCAGGAGGCGACGATTCCGGGGTCGAAATCGAATCGCTACTCTCTCCACTGGTGCTATCGGCTTCACCATCGTCGTCTGCCTCTTCGTCCTCGTTTTCCTCCTCCCTGTCCTCGTTCGCGCTATCGCTATCGAACCACTCCAATAGATCTGAGCACAGAGTATGCCCACGCTGTTGCTTCTGCTTGTTTGAAACTTTGCTGTTGATGTTCATCGTTATGAACTGAGTTGCTGACATCTTGGTAACGGGTTTTTACTGTCGGTAACCCCTTAGGGTTGTGCTTGATTGGAGCTGGTACGTGAAAGGAGCGTTGTAATAAGTTCTGGGACCGGCCCAAGAATTGTCGATAAGTTGCAGGAAGTAGTAAAGAGAAGCACCAGGCCTCATATGACAAAGACGGGGGACGGGACAAGAAGAGCACAAGAGCAGGAGGGGTAAACGAGACGATTCGACGATCAGAAAGCTTCAACTAGTTTCGTTGCTTTTTGTACAAACTGAGATCCCGAAGGAGAAGGCCTCCCACCATTCGGCAGCTTGGTACACAAAAGATTCCTTTCCCGAACCGCCTGCAGCTTGGGTCGTGTGGGGAGGGTATGAATTTTTGTGGTGGTGCCTCTGGTTCCACCCCACTGCTTCGAAAGAAGCTTGTAATCTTTACCCCCTGGTGTTACAGCCGCAGGTAAAGCGCACGGGCCGAAGGGCTGCGGGGGAGGTGATAAAGATGTAGGATAAATTGTGGTTGATCCTAATACTTGCGCCACTGTGCAGCTACATATTGGACAGTCAGTCGGGTCCCTTTTGCTTCATCAGAAGATCCAGCCCGCCTTCACGACACTGAAACGCTTCACTGAACCGCCCTTCGGCTCAACTCGAAATCCAAACCTCCTGTCAATCTTTCGTCTGACATCACTGCCTTTTAACAAGACGAAGACCCGTCGTGCTGCGTCACATCTATCGACCTGCATGCAGGATCAGAATGAAGAAGCAGGGCGTTACCTCATATCACCAGAACAGGTCCGCGGTTCTCGACGCAATGAAAGCGATACACCAGAATTTCTCCCGAGGTTTTTGACTGCAAAATTAGCCCGCAATTTCCCTTTTCGCACTGTTTGACTGTTTGACGCCTCTCTCGCCGCGGCTTCAACTCCAGCTGCACGCACGCCTAGAATTGGACTCTGACTTTGGTCTTGTCAGTTTTTGGTCTGTGAATATGGATCCAGTGCAAGCTCTCCTGTGCGCCAACGTTTGTCTTATAAGAGCGTCAGCTGATCAGCTTGACATCTTCCGCAGAGCAAAGCGGGAGCGCTAATCCTATCCGAAAGATAAGTTCTTCTCACCCGCCTTCCTCAAGTGCAAGAATTCTGTTAAATATAATTGATCAAGTTGCAAGAGATAGAGAGAATACAGAGGGATATCGGGAAAAGGTCGTAGGAGGATGTCTATCTAGGGATGTAAGATTGCATGGCAAGCTCAGAAGTCTGCGGAATCAGTGATCCGCCGACGCACCGTTCGCCTTCTCCGCAGCCGCAATCCTCGCAGCCACCGCCAAATCCGCCTTTGGTCGTCCATCTGCCTTGACGCTCAGACTCCTCGTCGGCGTAGCCGCTCCCGGAGGAGTGGTAGCCGGTTTATCATCCACCTCGCCTGCTTCTTTTTGCTTCATCATTTCCGTTTCTGAGATCATATGGCTCTTCGGATGAGGAGGCACGTAGTTCTTCTGCATCGCCAACTGTTCTTTCAACAACCCGGCTGAAGCAGCGATGAATCCAAGGAATGGTGGCGAAGGGTTGAGTGGTCGCGAACAGAATTCAGGGTGCGCTTGCATACCGACAAAGTACGGGTGATGACGGAGTTCGGCGATCTGCATTCGTTCGCCTTTTTCGTCTCGACCGACAAACTTGAGCTCGTCGATGCCGGAAAAGAGGTCTTCAGCGGCAGTGGACGAAGAGCCGAGTCGGGGCGATGTGAAAGGTGGAGAGACGGCAGGGATGTCGGAAGGAATCTTTTGTGGTGTCGCTTTGGCGGATGGGTTGGCAGTTGCACTTTCAATACGCTCGACGTATTCCGGGTTGACCTCGTATCGGTGACGGTGACGTTCCCAGACCACGGGCTGACCACCGTAAAGCTGACGGATCTTGCTCCATTCGTCGGTGTCCTTTTGGAAGATGGATGGGCGCAAACCGAGACGCATGGTACCTCCGAGATGAGTCTTGCTGATCTCCGGCATGTAGATGATGACGGGATCCTTGCAGGTAGCGTCGAGTTCGGCAGAGCCGGCAGTCTCAATACCAAGAACGTTTCGGACGTACTCGATGACGGCAATCTGGAAGCCGAGACAGATACCCAGGTAAGGGACCTTCTTCTCTCGCGCCCATCGAGCGGCGCTGATCATACCCTCGGTACCACGCGTACCGAATCCACCAGGCACAAGGATACCTTTGGCCGAGCAAAGTGCTTGCCAAGCCTGGTGATACTTGACTGGGTTGTCGCTCTCAGCGGCAGGTTCGAGATCGCTCGACTCGACCCACTTGAGCTCGAGCTTGCGGTGGCATCGGAGAGCCGCGTGCTCGAGCGACTTGACGACGGACATGTACGAATCGTGGAGCGAAGTGTATTTACCAACCAAGACAATCTCGACCTTGTCGATCATGCGATCATGACCGACAGTGAGGTCGCGCCATCGGGTTCGAAGCTGGTTGCCTTGCTCCTTCATGGGACGTGGAATGCTTCCGTTGACATCGAGGCCGAGACGCTTCTGGAAGAAGCGAACCATGCCTTGTTCCTCGAGCAGGAGGGGAACATGGTAGGTGGAAGAAACATCGTGGACAGCCATGACCTGCTCGGGACCGACGTGGCAGAACATGGAGAGCTTGTTGATGACGGCGCGTTCGAGAGGGACAGGGCAGCGGGCAGCGATCATATCGGGCACGAGACCAAGACCACGCAGATCGCGGATAGCAGCCTGAGTGGGCTTGGTCTTTTGCTCGCTCCAATGACGGGGACAAGACTGACGTGAATCAGGGCAAAGTTTTCGTGGCCGACACGGAACTGGAACTGACGCATAGCCTCGACGAAGGGAGCCGACTCGATGTCACCGACGGTACCACCGAGCTCGATGATGCAGACTTCAGGTGACTCGCCGCTACCATCAACAGGTCGCTGAGCAACACGCTCGATCCAGTCCTGAATCGCGTTGGTGAGGTGAGGAACAATCTGAACCGTCTTGCCGAGATAGTTGCCCTTTCGCTCCTTCTCGATGACTTCACGGTAGATCTTGCCGGTGGTGATGTTGTTGTCGCGGCTGAGAGTGACGTCGAGGTATCGCTCGTAGTTTCCGAGATCGAGATCGGCCTCTCCTCCATCGTCGAGGACGTAAACCTCACCGTGCTCGGTGGGTGACATGGTACCGGCATCAATGTTCATGTAAGGGTCGACCTTGATGGCGGTGACGCGAAGACCGAGGGTCTTGAGCAAGAGACCGGTGGACGAGGCGATAACGCCCTTGCCGATACCGGAGATGACACCTCCGCTGACCACGATGTACTTCATCCTGTCAAGTGGCTGCCTGTGAATAATTGCTATTGGGTGAAAACTGCGACGACCTCGAATCGCAGTGTCCTTGAGTGCAAAGCTGTGGTGTGGTGCTACCTTGCCGATGAGAGCTCCGGAATGAGACAGCAGAAAGATGAAGAAGCGACAGGAGGTTCGGATAAGGTAGGAGGTAGTAAGACGTCAAGATGATCTCGAACGACTCGGCAAAGGTATGTCTTGGCTGGTGTTTGCTGCTGCTTGTCGGACCAAAAAAAAAAAAAAAAAAAAAAAAAAAAAAGAGGTTCTGACTTTGTATCGGTATCGAACGCCAACTTTTTCCTTTTGGAAGAGCCGAGTTCAAAGGAATTTTTGTCGGGCTGCGCTCTTTGAGAATTTTTTGAGAATTTTTTTTTTTCAAGTTTGAACCGTGCTCCAGTGCCTTGGCAACCTCGTGCTGATTCCACTCAACGCGTCGCGCTAACCACTCAGAAGTCGAGACTCAGCTGAGCCATCAAAAAGGCTGCAAGGAAGCAGACCCTGAATTTGGCTAGGAAAACTGGAAAGTGGAGCTGCTGTGCTGAAATTTCAATCGCAACAGAGGCTCAGTCAATTCTCAAAAGTGTTGGAGTCGAGAAGAGAAAGAGCAACACTTCTCTCGATCCTCGTTTGATTAGTCGCTTGACACATCGAGCTGCGGAAGCACTTCTTTCGTCGTCATTGCAATCTTCCTCTTCCCACACCATCCTTTTCCATACACCATGCCGAGCTCAACGAGACGTCGTCGAGTCGACGACAGCGAAGAAGAGACCGAAGACGTAGCTCCACCTTCACAGCGACGAACGCAGCTCTCACGATCCACCAATGGCGCTGCTGCTGCTGCTTCCTCCTCATCAGCAGCCGGTCCAAGCAGTTCTCACCATGCTGCATCAAACCAAGTCGACCTCGACGCCGAACTTCGACCACAACCTCTTGGTCGAGACCACGTCCCCAACGTCCGCAGTCTCATGGCCGAACTCAAAGCCCAAGACCAGAGCATCCACAAATGCATCGAGCTCCTCAACGAAACCGCCGAACAACTCGCCGAAGCCTTCCGTGCCCACGACGAATGTCAAGAGCTCGACCAAGCCGATCTTGACCTGCGCGAATTGATCGATGCACAAGCGGAAAAAGCGATTCGACGAAAAGTACTCGAAGAGATTGCGCAAGACTTGCACACCGGTGTACAGCTTGTAAGTCCACCGCTCCCATCCCCCCTTCTTTCTCTTCTCTACGACAAACTAATCCTCCCTGCACTGGTGAAATACAGGACCACCCGGCAAAACGTTACAAAGAAGACGTAACGACCCATCTCGACGCTTACACCAAACAAACATCGCGCAAGAAATACGCAAAGAACGCCGACTATCACAACTTCAAAAACACCGTCTGGGTTGCCAAGAACGACGGTGCTATGCCACCAGTGACAGATCTCATCCCAGCAGAACCGGGCGACGAAGACGCTTCGGAAGATGAAGATATTCAGACCGGTGGTGTGGTTCAGAACTTCCGTTGTCCGCTCACTACGAACATTATGGAAGACCCTCTGTCCAAGTACGTTTCCCCTCCTCCTCCTTCCCCCACTGACCGTTGTATAGACTTTTGATGCTGACCAATTGTCTTTTGTGGCGCGATAAAACAGCACAAACTGCACCCACTCCTACTCGTGCAGCGCCATCACAGAGTACGTCGCGGCAGGCAACAACAGGTGCCCCGCAAGCTCCTGCATGGCCAACGTCAGCTTGAGGTCGCTCAAACAGGATCCGGCTCTGGTCAAGAAGGTGGCCGCTTTCAAGAGGAGAGAGGAAGAAAGGTTGATTGCAAGACGCCAGACTTCGACCGTTTTGTATTGATTCTCACCTTTCACAATCCGATCAAAGCAACTTTCTGTTCACACGCGAGAAGAAAACGATAGACAAATATAAACGATTGCAACTATAGCAAGTGGAAGCGCTTCTACGCAATAGCGCTCATAACCAACTGACAAGCAGCCTCCGACTCGGCTCTCACCGACAACTCCATCGTCACACCCTGCCCCGCAGCATACGTCATCCTACACCTCGTCAACGTCTTAACCGGCTTACCCGGACTAGCTACCGCACCGGACAGATTCAACGTATGCACCGACGTCGACGACGGAGACTCGGTACCGCCCAACGGCATCATACCCAACAACTCGATCAGCGTATCGCATGCCGTCTTGAGACCGTCCAACGCTGTAAGCGCAAACGTCTCGGTAGCAGCAGGTGCCGACGCCATCTTGTCCCACTCCTCACCAAAGTTGGCGTACACCGGCTTGATGTAATCCGCAACGCCCAGCTCGAGCTCTTCGGTCTGATACTCGTCGTCGTATCCTTCTTCTTCCGGTTCGCCGGAAGATGGGTCGACTTCCTTTGAAACAAAGCGAAGCGTGTTGGAGAGTGTAGCTTGTGCATAATCGGTTGCACCGCCTTGACGAGTAAACGAAACATAGACCGATCCACTAGGGCTCTGCGCAGATAGCGCCGGTACTGTGACGATGAAATCTTCCCACAGACCTGCTTCCGCAGCACCACCAACGACCACCGCAATGTTCTCGAGCACCGTATCTGGCAAGGTGTTTGTGACGTTGTACTGGATAACAATGTGCTCGGCAAAGACATGCTTGACCGCACTGACGACGTACTCGGTCTCGGACTCGGTGAGCTCCACCGGCTTGGGTGAGCTCTTGAGCACAGGACCGTAGTCGGCAAACTGCGGCACCTCTGCCAGCTGCTTGGCATACAGCGTATCGGAATCAACCGACCAAGCCGCCTTGGACGTAGAGGCGCCATTGTTGGAAGCATTGTGCACGCTCTGCGAACTGTCGGCAGCCATGGCGACGCTGGCGGTGGCTTCGCTCTTGGCTCGAAGTGCCTCCTGTCGTGCCTCTTGGCGAGTGACGCGCGGGATCTTGGTAATGTCAAAGCCACTCGTGGACGAAGATGGATCCGAGACGTACGACTGAAGTGCCGACTCGAGGGCTGTAAGCTTGTAGCTCGACTCGTCGTTGACGACCTTGGCGGCTAGCCTCGACTCGCGAAGCACGCGCAGATACATGGCAGCACGGTCACGCACCTCGTCATCGACATCGTCGAGACATCGCTCGAGCAACACCTTGATGCGGGCGTTGAGCGACTTGTCCGCAATGCCAAACTTGGCGAGCGAGCTGACGGCTGCAGCCCGAACAATGGCGTTTTCGAGAATGACGCGGTTGTAAATGTATCGGATGTATTTGTGAGGCTGAGGCATCTTGGGACCTTCGACGCCGAGCAGATGAAGGATGCGCACGCTGAGCTTGGTGAATTCGCAATCCTCGATAAACTCGCAGAGGTGGGCGAGCGCCGTCTCTTTGCATTCGCCGATGAACTTGATCATGTCAAAGATGGCCTCGACGACGGCACGCTTGTATTCGAAGCCACCCTCGTCGCGCAAGACACCGGCAAGGAAGCTGAGCATGACGGTCTGCTTGGAGGGGAACTTGAGGCAGAGACTGCGAATGGCGTCGACAACAATCACCTTGAACTCGTCGCTGATCTCGGACATGAAGCCGCTGATCTGCTTCATGAGACGGTCGACGGAAGCCTCGTTACCGGTTTTGAGCAGGGTGGTGATGGCGTAGGTGGCGATGCTCCTGTTGGTGTCGGTGATGAGGTTCTCCATGTCAACGTTGCAAGTCTGGACGGCAGCAGGCTGTGTCTGGGCGAGCTTGGCGAGTGTTCGGATAGCAGCAAACTTGAGCGTCGACTTGGGTGAAGAGAGGAAGAGCTGAAGCACAGCGATGGGTCGATAAAGGTCCTGGGTCGAGACGCCCTTGATCTCGCAGATAACACGAGCGGCCTCGTAGTTGACCATGTCGCTCTTGTGACGCAGCCAGCCCTCGAGGAGCTCCATCATGGGTGCACGAAGGTTGGGGTCTTCTTCGGCGACCTTGGCAGCGTATCGCACGAGCATGCAGATTGCGTAAGGGCTGCGAAGGACGCTACCCTGACCGCTGGAGGCGCCTCCACGACCGCCGCCGAGCTGCTGGACGAGCTTGGTGACGGCCATACGATCGCCTTGTCGGATGAGGTAGAGGAGACCGAGGGCGTGATACTGAGTGATGTAGCTGCTGCTTGCAACGGCCTGGTAGGTGCTCTGCGCTTGAGACTGAGAAGAGCCAAAGCCGAGGTAGCTGCCGGCACCGGCAAAGCCGCTGGAGAAGCCAGCACCGGACGAACTCTTGGAGTTGATAGCCTCCTGCGCTTCATTTCCCCACCTGCGCACGACGTCCCTAGCGGCAATCTGAAGCTGGTAGGCAGAGACGAGGGCGGCGGAGCTGATGGAAGTGTTCTTGTCGACAATGGCGGATTTGAAGAAACGCTCGAGACCTTGAACCATGGAAGGGTCGACGACACGGCTGAGACCACGGATGGCGTTAGGGCGGTAGATGACCTCTACGTTGGGCTGCATATCCTTCATGATGGAGGCGGTGACCATAATGACATCGTCGGAGAAGGGACAGAGCTCCTTGATGGCGAGGTAGACCATCTGACGCAGGGCGGGGTCCTTGTGTTGGAAGAGTTTCGTAGCGCCAAAGAAGAGAGTGGTGGCTTCCTGACGGCTGAAAGTCTCGCCCATGTACAAGAGGTAGATGACTTTGGTGAGGAGGATGCGGCATTTTCGAGGACTGATGGGTGTCTCGTTAAAGACACGAGCTTCTTGGATCACGGAGGTCTTGTCCTGGTAGAAGCCGGTGGCCCCGGCCTCTTCATCCTTCTTGAACGACATGGTGGGTCAGCTAACACCAAAATAATTGCCAGTGAGCTGAAACGATGTCGTTGTGTGATGAAGGAAGAAGGAGTGATGTTCGCAAAAAGCGAGTTGGTAAGGAGAGAGAGAGTGTGTGTGTTGGTTGTAGATATTTCAATGGGAACGCGAAGCTGTATGTCACGGTGTGGATCGAGCGTTGTGTTGCGAATGTGCGTGTGTGTGTGTGTGTGCGGCTGCCTGTTGTGTCAATTGCAAAGCTTCCAGCTCAACACCTCGCGAATGGACCGCTCTGGCGCTGTGACGCGGGAGCGACTGCCTTGTCACTGTTAAAATTGGTCGGTGCGCTGGCCTGTTTCTCGAGACGGAGATGCAGCCTCGATTTGTGATCGGGTCCGTGTTTGCGATTTCGAGGCATGACACATGCGTATGTAAGCGTATTTGACATCTGTGGAACAAACGCGGTCTAACAAGGATATCGGATCTAAGCATTCTGGACGATGCTGTGTCAAGAGGAAAAAGCGATGCAGATAAGTCGAAAGGCAGCACAGAGGCACAAGCGACGTCGACTGTAGCCAATCACGTCAGATCAAGCCAAAAAGAGGCAATCCAGGCTTTTCTGGCGTGGGTCGCAGCCTCAACGCAGATCTCTCTCTCTCTCTCTCTCTCTGCAACCTGCAAGAGCCATGCAGGCCGGTGCTGTGCTCTTTCTCGTCACTCGCAGCTCCATGGATCTCATCCGGCCTTTACCGTAGAAAAAGAACTGCACGCAGCCCACACCCTAGACTCACTCGATCCCACAGAAGCGGTGGTGGTGACCATCTCTCGATAAGGCGTTCTCTGCCTCCGTCTCCCACGACTGGTGGAACGATCGAGCAGCACACGCCTATCCTTGGAACAAGACTTAGAAAAAGTAAGCACATTTGTCGACTGGATGGAGGAACAAGGCTTTCAGTGCCGATGTGCCTCTTTCTCATCCCGATTTCGGAAATCACCGTAAAAGAAAAGCCAAGGAGGAAAAAAAAAAAAAAAAAGGCGACCCGCGGTTGGGGCAAGCAAGCTGTGTTGCAGCCAAATCCAAAATTGTTGAGCTGTACCATATGAAAGCGCATTTCTGTCCAAGTCGCTTCTAGCCAACCTCATGTCGCCTTTTGCTCTTCGCAACCAACTTGCAACCGTCGCTTCATCTTGACCCTTTTCGTATTCGTCATCTCGACTCCATCTGAGCATTCTCAACCAAGCCTACTGCAGCTATCCAATCGTTCTTCTCGCACCGCAACAACACGCCTTCCTCGCTACTGCAGCAACCCAACATTGCAGACCCACACGACTCGAAACCCCTCTTCCTCACGCTGGCTGGCGGAAACGACTCATCCGTATCAGCCCGCCCATTCTCGATTCTTCCCGTCAACTCAACCTTCTTCCTGTCGCCCGAGCCATCCACTCTGTTCTTAGCACCATCATCGTCTTCTTCCACCAACACCTCTCAAACGCACCGGCAACGTTACGTCCCATTATTCATTCAGACATCAGCCGTGTCGTAAGACTTCCAACGCGCAGCCGGGTATTTGGCCGAAACAATGCCCTTCGAGGAGAGTCCCAACTCCTTTCTCTTTGGACTCAACCAGTTCACTTCCACGCCCGCCGACTCCCAGAACGACAGCGGAAACAACTCGCGCTCCGACAGCATGCTCGCCAACCTCGACGCTTTCGCCGTCTCGGATGACGTAACTGGCGCTTCTGCCCACAACGATGCCAACGGTGGCCAAGCTCCCAACTTTGCTGACCAGCTGGCTCTCTGGACCAATGCCAATTTCAGTTTCGACGGTCCTACAGGTCACGCCCTGCTAGGCGATGAAGAGAAGGAGAAGGAAGAGGCCGAGCACAACCGTCGACGTGAAGACGAGAACCGGCGTAACCAGCAGGAGGAGCGAGAGAGGCTTGCTAGGAATGCTGCTGCTAGCTCTCGCGGTAGCCATGCGCTTCGAGGAAAGGCACGCGAAGTCGACTCGAATGCTCAAGGCTCTGCTGCTCAACCCTACCCGCCTACATCGCAGCCGCATACGCCATCAGCGCATCCATCGCAGCACTCTCAGCAACAGCAGCAGCAGCAGCAGTCTCATCCGTCTTACTTCCCAGGTGCGCCCAACTTTAATGCATCGGTTCGACCATCGTCAGCTACCAACCTTCCCGCTCCGGGCGTCGGTGGGCCATTCCAGCTCTTCAACGGCTTCCCTCATCTTGGTGGTCACGCTGTTCCCAACGCACCGCAGCTGTCCGCCCAGCCTGGCTTTGGAGGTTCCGTTCCTCTCGACATGACTTCTGCCCTGGCTCTGCAGCATCTCTTGGCCAGCAATCCGCTTGCTCTGGCTAGTCTGAGCCAGCTTGCTGGCTTGACCAATCCGCAGCTGCAATCGCATCTTGCCGGCATTGTCAATGCGGGTGCTGGATTGGGAGGCTTCAACCCAGCCCAGCATGGCTCTGCGCCGCCGCAGCAGCAGGGACAGCAGCCTCATGCCAATGGTCCCACGGGTGCATCGCCTTGGCTTGCCGCTCAGTCGTTGGCAGCTTCTCGCAACGGCAGTGTGAGTGGGCCGTCGCCTCAGAATGTCAACTGGGCTGGTCCACAGCAGCTCGCGGCTGCTTCGCCGGCTCAGATTCCGCAATCTGGTGTTAATGGTCTAGTTAACGGCACGGGCGCGCAATCCAGCTCTAGCGGCAACGCTGGCAGCTCCAATGATGCGTCGAAGAACGACGAGGCTGGTACGTCTGCTGCCTCAGGTTCGGGCTCTGCACCTTCCAAAAAGAAGCGCACTAGCACGTCTGAAGGCAAGAAACCTCAGATTGACCCTGATGCCGACGACTCGGACGAAATCTTGGGCAGGCTCGAAGACATTGAACGACGCTACGAGATCCCACCTCTCAAGCTCATCGACACGGGCAACCCGGAAGCAGACGCCGAAGCCAACCGTCTCGCGATCGAAGAAGATAAGCGTCGACGTAACACAGCTGCTTCCGCCCGATTCAGGATCAAGAAAAAGCAGAGGGAAGCAGCACTCGAACAAGCCGCCAAGGAGTTGCAGCAGCGACTTGCCGATCTGGAAGCTGAGAACGCACGCCTGCGGACCGAAAACGGCTGGCTCAAGAGCCTCATCACTGTGCGACCGGATCAGGCTATGCCTGGTGGGTTGGATCAGAGTGCGGTTCCGAATCCGTTTTCCGGTGGAGCGATGGGACAGGTGCAAGGGTCGGGAAGTTCGACCCCTGTACCCAACGAGAGGGATGTGAGGGATACGCCGGAGAGGCAGAGTGGGCTGTTTCCCAGAGGTGTGGGAACTGGAGGAGGTGGAGGGGAAGAGAGTGGGGGATCAAAGAGAAAGGCTAAGGATGGTGGGAGGGGGCCGAATGCGAATGGCAACGGGGCTCTGTTGAAGAGGGATAGGGAGGAGTAGTCCATTGGCCGTAGCGGTTAAAGGGCGCATGCAAAAAAAAACAGGCTCCAACAGCTTGAGACGATCCAACTCGATGCATCGCACCGCCTTTTTGTCTATCACTGTAATTTTTTCTCAACCGGCTCCCTCCAACATGGGTCCGTGCTATACCCCCCTTTCTTCTGTCAACGCCCCGTCTCAATGTAGTTTGTATAAACTCATCAGCGTGTGTTTTGTGAGCGCAGTGAGAACACACTTTTGTTGCACGTGAGCGGAGAACAGTGCGGGTTTATATTACACGATAATCAAATTATCGCGACAACAGGCGCAGTACAGGAGCTCGCCGTTGGCGAACGAGTGGTGTCGACCGGCGGTTTTGAGGGTTGCGTCGGTGGTGGGAGCTAGAACGGTGGAGTTTGAGGGTGTGTGGCCTTTGCTTGCTATCCTTACTGATTGGGTGGGAGGTGTGGTGGTGGTGGTGGTGGTGGGGAGTGCGAGGCGAGCGGCGAGCATCTGGAGTGATTCGCGACGACGGTGACGCTGTGCGGGCGGGAGGGGGAGTTCGGATGGTGGGAGTGTGCGGATGCCTCGTCGGGTAGGAGTCGAGGTGGTGGATGCGCTCGAGGTAGCCGATGGTGAAGGTGAAGCAAGCCCAACGGTCGGATCTTCCCGTTCAGCTAGCGGCGAGAGCGAAGGAACATGCGAACTCGTCGCGCTCCTACGATGACTCTTTACCACTCCTTCACCATTCACCGGACCCAATGTGCGCAGCTTCTCCTCCAACTCAATCGCCCTCTTCGTCGCACGATGAGCTTTATCCGTCTCTTCAAACACACTAGCCTCCAATTTACGTATCATCGATCGCAAAGTGCTCTTCTCCAACTCGTGCGTCTGCACCACATCCTCCAAACGCTCCTTGCTGAAGATCGTTCTGTTGTCCACTTTCACTTCCGCATGTTGCTCGCGAAGCTTGGTCAGCGCTGCTTCGGATTCCTGTGCTTGCGTTTTGACTAGCTCCAGCTCCGATCGTAGAGCTTCTACTTGCAGCTCTTGCTCACTGCGCGTTTTGGTGGTTTCAGATCGGAGAGCTTCGAGCTGCGTCCGCAACTCGGCGTTCTCCTTCTTGGCCGCTTCCGACGAAGATTTGGCGGTGAAATGCTTTTTCTTCAGCGATGCAATTTCGGATGTGAGCTTTTCCAGGCGCGATGAAATGAATATCTTCTCTTCTGCGTTGGACTCCAGGGTGGATTTGGCTGCAGAAAGCTCCGACCTGAGAGCGTCCAGCTCAGCACGCAGGTTGGAGACCTCAGACTGAGCTGTCTCTGATCGAGCGCGTTCGGATGACAGCGTCTGTTCGTGCTCGCTGCGTAAAGTGTCGAGATCCTTAGCCTTGACATCGAGCGCGGAAGCGTGCTCGCTCTGAAGCGCTTTGATCTGCTTATCGCGTAGAGCCACATCGGTTTGCACGTTGGCATACTCTTTTTGCAGCTGCTCGAGCTCCTTCGCTTTGCCTTGCAGTGCGGAAGCATGGTCGCTTTGAAGATCTTTGAGTCGCTCGTCTCGTGAAGTAAGATCGTTTCGTGCATTCTTGACCTCGGTCTGCAACTGTTCGAGCTCTTTGGTCTTGCTCTGCAGCGCAGAAGCATGGTCACCTTGAAGCGTCTTGAGCTGCTCATCGCGCGCAGCGAGGTCGGCTTCGAGACTCTTAAGCTGCTTATCGCGTGAAGCCAGATCACCATCTCGTGCAGACAGGTCCTTCTCACGAGCCGTAAGGTCAGCCTTCAACTGCTCGAGCTGCTTCTTCACCGTCTCCACCTCGCCCGAACGCTCCTTAAGATCCTTCTGTACGCTACTCAGACCCGCACGAACAGAGTCGAGCTCTCCAGAACGCTTGCCCAGCTGCGTCTCCTTATCCCTGATCTCGGCACGAGCTTCCTCCAAACCTTTGCTAAGGTCCACCATCTCCGCCGTGTGAGCTGCCATTTGCTGATCGCGCTGCTTCTGCACTTTGTCAAGCGAAGATTTGAGCGCAGCGAGCTCCTTCTCGCTTGCCTTTGCTGCGCTGCTGTGGTCTTGGGTAGCTTTTGTCAGCTTAGACTGCACTTCGTCAATCGCCGTACGGTGTGCAGCTAGGGCAGACTCGTGCTCCTTACGCAACGCTGCAAGCTCGTCGCTCAGCTTAGCGCGTTCAGCAGCGGAAGCGTCCGAAGCGATCTTGTACTCCTTTGCAGCCTTGGCGAGAGCAGCTGCATGTTCAGCTTTGGCCTGCTCGTGTGCAGCTTTCAGCTCTTCCACCTGCTTGGCCAAGGCTTGCTTGGTTGCGGCATGCTCACTCCTGGTCGCCTCGTGCTGAGCTCGTAGCTCTTCGAGCTGTCTGGAAGCCTTTTGTGCTGCATCGGCATGCTGAGCTTTGGTCTTGTCGTGCTCCGCTTGTAGCGCCTCGAGCTTACCAGTAGCGGCTTTGACGGAAGCCTTGTGCTCTTCATCTGCCCTTGCTGTTGACTTGGCGTGCTCTTCTATGGCTTTCTTGTACTCGGCCTCAAGGTCTTGCAGCTTCTTGGACGCGATCAAGCTGGACTCTGCATGCTCGGATTTTGCCTTTTCGTGCGCTGCCTTGGCTTTGTCCAGCTCTGCTTTGAGACCGTCGAGTTCTTTCGAAACGTCGGCTGCTGACTTGGCATGCTGTGCTTTGGCCTTCTTGTGCTCTGTCTGAAGAGCTTGGAGTTTCTCAGCAGCGAGCTTCGCAGCAGCCTTGTGCTCTTCGACCGTCTTTGCGAGCACCTTCGCATGCTCGGCTTTGACGTCTTCCAACTGCTTGGATGCAGCCTCGACAGCCGATCTATGCTCGTCGCTGATCTTTCCAAGCTCTTTAGCATGCTCGTCCTTAACTCGCTCGAGCTCCGATCGAGTCGTGGAAAGCTCTTCGGCAGCAGCCTTGGCCGCCGTCTGGTGCTCTTCGGTCGCCTGAGCGAGAGCCTCAGCATGCTCTGTCTTAGCCTTCTCGTGCTCTGCCTTGAGCGCCTCGAGCTGCTTTGCTGCAGACGTGACAGCAGCCTTGTGCTTCAGACTGGCATCTCGAGACGACTTTTGAGCTGCAGCCAGATCCTTTTCGAGAGATTTGAGCTTCTCGGCCTGCTGCTCGACTTGCTTCTGCAGCACGTCAGATTCTTCTTGCTTGGCAGTAAGATCTTTATCACGTGCGGCGGCTTGGTCGGTGAGTTTGCTGATTTCGTTGTTCGCCGCCTGGAGCTTGGCTTCGAGGTCTTGTCTAAGCGAAGTCTCCTGTTTCAGCTCCGAAGATGCTTTCTCGTGAGCAGTGTTGGAGGCAGACAGCTTGGCCTCGAGATCCGCAATTTGAGCGCGAGCCGCCTCGAACTCCTTCGACTGCGCCAGAGCTGCCTTTTGATGCTCGTCGTGCTTAGCAACGAGGGCATTATGACGTTCTTCAGCATCTTGCCACTTGTGCTTGATGTCGTCGTGGGTCGATTGCAACTGCTCGAGACTTTCTGAGAGCTTGTCCGCCTCCGCTCGAGCTCGCTCGTGATCTTTCGAGGTCTTGTCGACGAGCGCGAGCTGCTTCTTGAGCTCGGATTGCACAGCTTCGTGATCCTTCGTCTTCTGCTCGTGCTGTTTTGAAAGGTCAGCATGAGCCGCAGTGATCTCTTTGAGCTGTCCTTCCAGCTCTGAATGCTGCTGTCCAATCGTCTCGAGTTGCTTTGCGAGTTGCTCTGTTTTCGACTTGTGCTGATTGGCTTCCGAGCTCTTGCCTTCGAGTTCCTTGCCTCTTGCCTGGAGTTCGGATTGAAGCTCCTTGACGCGGGCCTGAGCAGCAGCTGCATCTTCCATAGATTTTGCCAACTTGGAATCTGCATCCTTGAGCTTGGCTTGAAGCGCATCGATCTCTTTCGCCTGTGCTTCGACCGAAGATTTGCTTGCTTTCGCCTCAGCCCGTGAAGCTTCGAGCTCTTTGCCTTTGGCCTGCACATCACCTTGAAGTTGCGCAATCTGCGACTTGGCAGCGGCGACTTCATCAGTCGATTTGGCTAGCTTAGCATCTCCATCGGCAACCTTGTCCTGTAGCGCCTTGATCTGTGCTGCCTTCTCCTCTGCGGATTTGCTATGAGTCTGAGCTTCCGATCGAGACGCCTCGAGATCCTTCGTCTGAGCTTGCAACTTGCTCCGAAGCTCGTCATGGCGAACCTTGGCGGCAACCGCCTCATCCGCAGCCTTGGCCAGACTGGCCTCCGCGCTCGAAAGTTTGCCTTCGAGAGCCTTGATGTCTTTAGCCCTGGTCTCTGCAGAAACTTTGTGGGTCTGCACATCGGCTCTGGACACTTCAAGCTCTTTCTGCAGCTTAGCCTTGTCGTTCGCTAGCTGGTCGGACGACTTTTCGAGACTGCTGTGCTTGTCTTGCCAGTCAGCGATTGCCGCTTCGTGAGCTTGGATCATTTGCTTGCTTTGCGAGAGCTCCTTGTCCTTCTTTTCGGAAGCTGCACGATGCTGCTTGAGTTGAGTAACGGCATCGCTGTGCTCCTTTCTAGCTTTCTCCAAGTCAGCCGTCAGGGTTGCAACCTGACCGTCGGAAGCCTGCTTCGCTTGGCGGAGATCTGCAATCGTCTTGTCAAGCGTAACCTTGTTGTTCTCGAGTTTCTTGGAGCCATCCTCAGCTTTGGCAAGTGCCGCCTTCGTCTCCTTGAGCTCCGTGCTGATCTTTGCAGCTTCGCATTTCGCAGCTTCTAGCTCTTTGAGGCGATCAGCGACGGCCGACTGCGCTTGCTTGTGATCCGATTTGGCCTGGTCAAGCTCCGAAGTGAGCGACTGGAGTCGCTTGTCCAGATCATCACCACGCTGCGTAGCCGTCTCCAACTTCGTCTGGATCTGTTTGGCTCCGTCCTCAGACTGCTTGTGGGCTTTGACCTCGGCGTCGAGCTTGTCTTGCAAGCTCTTGAGTGCTTCTTGCACTTTTTGTGTCTCACTCTTGGAGGTTTCAAGCTGCAAAGTGAGGTCGGCTATTTGCTTTTCGTGTTCGGTGTTTGCGCTACTGGCCTCCTTCAGCTTCTGTTGAGCCTGCTGCAACTCCTTCTGCGCCTGATCGTGCTTAGAGGTGACAGCAGCAAACTCTTTCGAAGTCGCCTCGCTACCAGTCTTGTGAGTGTTGATTTCTGATCGCAAAGTAGCCAAGTCCTCGAGTGCCATAGAATTGGCGCTTTCGAGCTCCTTGTGGTTGGCAAGCCACTCCTTCTCCTTGGTCTGGAAGGACACAACTTGCTTCCTTGACGCTTCGAGCTCTTCCTTGACTTTGGCGGCTGACGAATCGAGTGTCTTGTGGTCGCTCTGAGCTTTTGCGATTTGCTCGTTGAGGCTTTTGATCTTGTTTTGCGACTCGGTACGCTCCTTCTCAGCGGAACTCAGCTGTGCCTTGACGTTCTCGAGCTCTTTGGTGATCTTTTGCGCTTCCGACTTGGCTTTGGCGAGGTCTTGTTCGGTCGACTTTTGCTGCTCCTTGGCGGCAGAGATGTGACCGTCGCGCTCTCCCAGCTGGGCTTCGAGCGCCTTCACTTTGCCTTGCGACTCCTTGAGCGAAGCAGAGAGGTCCTGCACCTCTTTGGCAGACTTACTACCTTGCGACTTGGCATTCTCTAGCAGCTTTGATGCTGCCTGGCTGTCGGCCTTGACTTGGTCTTCCAGCTGTTGCACTTTGCTTCTGAGGTTCGAGATCTCGATTGTCCTCTCCTTGTCCGACTTCTGCGAAGTGTTCAGGGCATCGGCTTTGGCTTTCTCGAGGATTTCCTTTTCCTTTGCGAGCGACTCGACCTGCTTGTTGGCATCAGAAAGGGAGTTAGCAAGCTGCTCCTTGTCCTTCTCGACCGTTGCGAGCTGCTTTTCGGCAATATCGGCGTGGTCCTTGGCACTCGCCGCCAGCTTGTCGCTCTGCCCTAACGATTCCAAATGCTCTTCGACTTTTTTGGACAAACTTTGGACTTCCGCTTGCGCCTTGTTGTGCTTGTCTTGGAGCTCTGCGTGTTGTGATGCGAGTTTAGAGTTCTTGGCCGTAGTTTCTTGCAGGGTGGAGTTGGTCTTTGCCTCGCGGTCCGTTGATACTGCGAGCTTGACCTCGAGCGCAGTGAGGGCTGATTTCGATGTCTTTGCTTCCTGTTCCAGATCCTTGATCTGCTTTGCCAGCTTCTCGCTGTCTGCAGAAGAGCTCTTGAGACTTTTCTCCTTCGTGTCCAGGTCGACTTCTAGCTTAGAGATCTTCTTCTCCGCTTCTGCCACTTGCTTGTTCAATGCGTCGATCTGGTTGGCTTTGCTTGGATCGGACAGCTTCTTCTCGAGGTCTTGAACGGTCGTCTGGCGCGTACTGAGCTCTTTACGAAGGTCTTCTGCTTGCTTCTTCTGCTCATCTGCATCCCGCTGCAGCTTTGCCTTGTCCTCTTGGAGCTGTTTTGCACTCTTGGATTCCGATGCCATCTTGGCTTCAGCATCCTGGACCCTGCTTTCGGCTTCCTTGAGCTTGGCAGCTGTCTGTTGTGCTTCTGCAGACGCCTTTTCGCTTGCCTTTCGAAGGTCTGAGAGTTGAGATTCAAGTTGCGACGAACGATCCTCGGCTTTTTTGTGATCGGATTCGAGGCGGGTAAGTCGATTCTTGAGCGACTTGCTCTCGTCATCACTCTTGTTTTGCAAAGCTTGGAGATCAGAAAGCTTGTCTTTCGATGCCTTGGCTTCCTTCTCAGCAGCTTGCAGGAGATTTCGCTGCTTCTGCAGCTGCTTTTCGAGTTCTGCTGCTTTTGCCTTTTGCTGATGGAGGTCGCTTTCGAGCTTTTCGGTTGCTTCCATTGTTGACTGTTGAGCAGCTTGAGTTGCGGATTGCGTCTCTTCTTTGTGTTGCTTGAGCTGAGCTTCTAAAGATGAGGCCTGCTCGGTCGCCTTCTTGAGATCCTTTTGTGTGCTTTCGAGTTGTGAAGTGAGGGTGGTGACTCTGCGTTGAGCCTCTTGCAGCTCTGCGTTGTCGTTGGCAGCCTCTTCGCCCTGGTCAACCCTTTCAGCTTTCGATTTTGCCGCAGTTGCCGTGCCGTTCTCGGTTGTTGAAGCTGCCTCGTCGGGCGTTGAAGTACCCTCTGCTGCTGTTGGCGTAGAAGCACCGGCTTCCTTGTCGACGCCATTGCTAGCACTTGCTCCTGCCTCTGCCTCGGCAGCTGCCTTCTTCTGAGCTTGATGCTTTTTCAATTTGGCTCTGGCTCGTGCTGCCTTTGCAGCTCGTTCAGCTGCCTCTGCGTCCGCCATGATGGTTGATCAGCCCTAGATACCTCCACGAAGCAAGCTTTCTTCCTTGAGGTGTGCAGGTCAATTCGATGTTCAGAAGGTGGCAGCCATCGATGCTGTGCAGACCGGAGCAAGAAGAGTCGAAACGAGGGTGTGGTGATGAGTGATCTGTGATGGTCGAGGTGAATGAAACCCCTTTTGCGAAGAACGTCAGAGTCGGCTGCAGTTTTTTTTTTTTTTTTTGGGAAAAGCTCAAAAGTGGTGGCCGGTGCGTTTCGCGGATTTTCCGACACAGACCTTCGCGCCACGTAACTCAAAAATTGACACGCGCTCGAGTGAGCAAATCGACGCTGTGACTCTCAGATCCTTCTCTTCAAATTGCTCGCCGCCCACGCTGACAATGACGGAAGTGCTTCAGATGAGATAGTCGTGAACACTCGGTGAAAGCAAAAAGACTGTAGATCTAAGAAGCGTGGCTGTATTGCGAGATTGTGCTGCTCTAAGCTGAAACGGCCGAGGCAACTTGAATGGGAGAGCTGGCATTGTCAGCCGATGTTTGTTGAGCCTCGTGCTGCTCCTTTTGAAGAGCTCGAAGCCTTCTCGACTCAGCCGCCTGTGCTTTCCGCGTCGCCTCTCGCTCCTCTTCTTCGAGTCTTTGCTTCTCAGCCTTCAATCGCTCTTCGCGATGATTGAGAATTCGCTGCATCTGTCGACTGTTTCTGCGTGCGGCGAGATCATGAATACGCTCATCCAGTCTGTCGTACAGCAGCTGCTCCAGAGCTTGCGCCTGTTTCGAAGCCAGTCGATGCTGCTTGCGAAGTCGATGAAGGAACGCAAAAATCTCGCCGGGCTTTTGATCGTTGAGCTGCAGAAGAGCAAGGCCTTCCTGGTCGTCCAATGAAGAATCGCTGCCAGCCTCGTGTGCGGCTGCGAGCTGTCGCGATTTGGACAAACGTGCTTTGTAGACTTGCCATGCCGTGTCAATCAATCGAGTTTCCGCAGCCTTGTTCTCCAGAGCTTTGGACAGGATCGACCGGATCCAACGCAGATCGCCAATGCTCTTGCGCGCAGATGCGAGCGAGATGAAGGGTTCTAGCATCGTAGCTGTGATTGCGAACGATGGCGGCTCGAGGATGGGCATGAACTCGGCATCCAACGCTCGTCCTGGCGCGACAGAGATGCGCAGATGTTCTGGACGAAGTTGCATCGAGTCAGCTTCGTTGGTGAGATCTTCGGCGGTAGTGTTTTCCTGAGCATCGTTCAACTTCTCGGGCTGCTCAGACCGCTGTATTTCGATGCCGAGATTGCGGGCTATCACACGCAAGAGCTCGTCGGATTTATCCAAGGCTTCAGAGAGGAGACTCTTGGCAAACAGAACGTATGCACCTTTGGTCCTGCGCTCCATTTCAGCAGCACGCAGTCCACCATCTTGCATATCGGCAAGCGCCGATTCGGTGGACTCTTTGGCGAGGGTGGCGACGTCGTTGGTGCTAGCTTCAGTCTTGAGAGCGACAGGAGATCGAAGTGGATCCACTTCGCTGCAGCAATGGCGCAGCAGTACCTCAAAGGTTTTTGTGTTTGGAGAGATCCTCTGCGGACTAGAGTAGGCAAACACCTCGGGCACAGTAGACTCGTCGGCGTTGTTGCCTTGCTGTGAGACCTCTGCGTCGCGATTGCGCATGCTGCTGAAGATGTCCTTCCAGTTGGTGGAGAAGACTCCTTCTGCCGACGGTGCATCGTGTGCAGTGGCAGTGTTGAGCGGGAGTGGCTTGGCCAGCGTCTCGAAAGCTGCGATCATCTCTGGTACGCTAGCTTGTTCGCCGAGGGTCATCAGGATGGTGTTGAGGGTGTGCAAGGTGGGTGCGATGCCGTCCTGTTGCTGCTGTGCTGCATGGGCAGAGTCGGGAGCGTTGAGGTCGATGCCGTAGGCCTGCTGCATGAGCAAGTGTAGACCGTCGATGTGTCCAGCAAGCCTCAGCGACCTGGCTGCAAAGTCGAGTGTGATCTGATTCGGCGTGATGGCGTGATCCTTCATATCCTTGAGCAGGGCCATGGTGCGTAGAGCTGCGAGGATGGCAGCAGCTCGTGCTGAGGGGGCCAAGACCTGTCCGAACTTGGCCAAGCCTGCTGCTGCGGACTTGGCCGACCTTTCCTTTTCGAGCTGTTTCCTCTTTCCCGAATAGCTGATGAGCTTGGAGGCTTCGCTCTTTTGCACTCTCTCGATCTGCTCGGTGGCATGTCGGCTGAGTCCAATCATGAGCTCTCGATACGTGTACTGATTTGGATGGAGACCTTTGGATTGTGCGGTGGGTGAAGTGCCGGTGATCTCGTTCCAAATCGACGACATTGGGCCAATGTGACCGCCTGAAGCGAGACGAGAGAGGACATGGTTGTAGTCGGCGAGGCTGGGGAGGGGCTCGACGGAAGAGCTAGTGGTGGGCACGATGGACGAATGGAGCCTCATGTCGCGAAAGATGATCTGGACGCGGCGCATGTATTCGCTTACGGAAATGTGAGCATCAAAGATCTTGCCCGAGTGTCGAGAGCTGTGTGGTTCGACGAAAAGGATCTTGGAGGGGCTGTTGCCGGTGGCAAGCAAGGATTGCTGCTGCTGCATGGTCTGTCGACGCTTACTCTCAGCACGGGAGAACCTTCTTGTCCTTGCAACAGCAGGGTTGATGGCACGCAGAAGGTGTTGCAGGTGGCATGGCTCGAGCTGTGTGAGGAGTGAGGGGGAAGCGGTAGAAGAAGAGCCTGCCGCGAGGTTGGCGTCGTTGGACTCTTTCAAGTCCATGTAGGCCTTCCAAACACGATTGGCGGCAGGATCGCGTGAAGTGCTGTAGATCTCGGAGATGAGCTTCTTAACAAGAGGGTGCCTTGCTCGCGGAGATGTCGGTGGTCTTTGAGACCAGGGAAGGTGATCCGGGAAGAAGAAGGACCAGCTCTCGTGACGTTGTTCTTTCTCGCCTTTGACATCCTGTCGTCGTGGCTTGGGACTGCTCAGCCCAGATGTGGAAGGCTGTGCTGCAGCGACTGGAACTGTTGTCGAGATGCTTCGTTGCAGAGCTCGAGCGGCAGGTACGAGATGCCGCCGACTGTAGCAACGCAGAACCATATTGAGCGGGCGGCGTTGCCGGTTATGCTACTGTTGCCAGCTAGCTCCCTGTCGAAGCTTGGTTGACGCAGCACAGTGTCGTTCTGACGTGTGGCTCGTAGCGATAATCGAAAGCGAGAGACGCGGTGAGAGGAGTGTCGCTCAAGATGGTGTTGGCAAGAAGTGTGTGTATGTGATCCAAGCGACAGGAAGATTTGGAAGAAATCAGCTACAATACACACACAATCAGCCGTGCGAGACAAAATTTACCGCTGTAAGAGCGAGGCAGAGGCGAGGCGAGAAGAAAAGGTCGCACGATGCGCTTTTTCCCACTTCTCTTTCTTTCTTCTTTCCTTTTTTTTTTTTTTTTCGAGTCACTTTTTCGACCGACTTTTTCTTCATTTTTGCAACGACTGAGCAGACTTTGTTTCCCGCACATTGAGCTTGCGGTAGCGGGTCAGATATGCTTCGTCAAACTTCATCAAGCACCATTTCGACTCGAGTCTGCACTTCGAGAGGTCACGGTCGTAAGCCGGTTCTTGCGTTCCTTGCTATGAGCAGTGACTCGGATCGACATGAGCGGCTTGCATTTTACCGGTTGCCGCTTGCGAAGGAGCGTTCGGCTGCTTTCGTCCGAGCCAAAGGGAAGTTGAGCGTGTGACTGTGCTTCCGAAGTCTGAAATGCCAAAAAAGAAAAAGAAAATTAAGCTTTAATTCAGGGCGGGCCATATCGCCGCCTGCTATGCCAAATTGATCCTCAGCTTGGCTTGTCGAAAAAAGGAAGAAAAGAAAGAACTGCCAAAGAAAAGAAAAAAGGGAAGAGCCTTTGCGAAGAAGAAGGCTGAAGAATTGGCGAATTGAAAGCGACTCGCTCACTGCGTTCCGCAACCGCAAAAAGGCTTTGTTCAAAATTTTCCTGCTTGAAGAGCGGAAGAAGAAGAAGAAGAAGATCTCGATGGAGATGCTGCTGTCCCAAGACTGATCATCAACGACGACTCGACTCTCACACTTTGTGTCAACGACCTCATCACCGTCTGTCCACTTCATCCACGTCCTTTGTTCCCGACCTTCCGCCTGAGAGCTGTATCGCTTTGCTGCCGTCAGCTCATTCTCCTCTCCCGCTCTCATCATCGACCTTCATTACTCTCCTCCTCGACCGCCTCCGATCGACCCGACCCTTCCTGGCATCGATTCGAGCAAGCTTCGAACTACTCCATCCTTCGCAGCCGATCCACTTTGCATTCACCCTTGCGCTTTCCAGCCTCTCCTGAAGAGCATCGCCTGTTGCTGCTAGGCAAACATCGCTGTTTCACTAGCAGTCGTAAAGAAATCTCCTCCGCTTCGTCAACCACCAACTGACGTCCAGAGTTGCAAGTCTCTCTCTCTCTCTCTCTCTCTCTGTCGACCCCATTTCAACAAAAGCAGTGGAAGCGAGGCTTTGGTGTGCCCTTCCATCTGCTTCTCTCATAGCTAAACCCGCGCGCTATCATGACCGCTACCCTCTTCCAGGCGTCCCAGGACGGCAACGTCGAGCTCGTCACCTCCCTCCTCGAAGAGCCTTCCCTCGATATTGATGCCCGCGATCAGACCGGTCTCACCGCTCTCCAGTACGCCGTTCGGGGCAACCACGTCGACGTCGTTTCGCAGTTGCTCGCAAAGGGCGCCAACGCAGTCGAGGTAGCTCAGGACGCTACCCTCAAGCAGAACCCAGAACTCGCTTCGGTCATCAACAACGCCTTGCAGCACACTCAGTCCGCAAGCTTCCAGACTGCTCCCGTCGTCGACTCGCACGGAGGCAAGCAGCTCCCGGACGGTACCATCAGCTATGTGCAGCCTCCCGCCTTCCCGGGTCATTCGTCGATGGACCCTTCCATGCACCAGCAGCATGCTCTTCATCACCCCATGTCGCAGCCCATGTACCACTTCCAGCCTCAGCACTCCTTCTTCGACCCCTCGCACAACCCAGAGCACCGCGGTCACGCACACAAGGACAGCTCCTCCGGAAGCTTGCCTCCTCCCGAAGTCGCCAAGATGATCCCTTGCCGTTTCTTCCCCAACTGCCGATACGGCGACAAGTGCATGTTTGCCCACCCCGTCGCTATGCCAGCATCAGCATCCAACGCCGGGCCCGTCTCGCCGGGTCAAGCGCCCATCTTCTACCAGTCTCCCGCATACGGTTACCCTGCTTACGGCCCACCGCAGCACTTCTACTCAATGGCTCCTCCCATGCCTATCCAGTACACGCACGCTGGCGTGCCCATGCCTGTTCACATGACGCCTCCCCCGCACATGGCTCCTGCACACCAGGGCGCCGAACAGGGCGATGCTTACGCCAGCCACTTTAACGCTCAGTCTCGTCAAGCATTCGAGTCGAACCAGGTTGCCGAGGGCGAGCAGCTCGAATCGGCGAACAACGACAGCCAGCAGCAGCAGCAGGAGGCCATAGCCGAGAACTCGTCCTCGGTCGCGCCCGCCGAGACCAACGTAGACGAGGCTGCCGCCTCTGCTGAGACAACAGCCGCTGATCAAGAGCCAGCAAGCTCGTCGGCAGCACTAACAGCAGCAGCAGCAGCAGCAGCAGCAGCAAGCTCGACCAACACCACCTCCTTCAGCGCCTTCATGGCCCACCACGTTACTCCCTTCCAGCCTGCACCAGGCGCACAGAACGGTGTATCTATCGGCGAGGACGGTAACGTGTTGAACGGCTCCCAGACTTTCTCTCGTGGTGCCAAGCCTGCTCGTCGAGGTGGTGCCTCCATGGGAGGCAGCTTTGGCTCCCGTGCCGATTTCAACAAGCGTTCCACCGAGCGTCCTGCTTGCCACTTCTTTGCTCGCTCTGCGTGCAAGCACGGTGAAGACTGCCGCTTCCCCCACATCCTGCCCGATGGCACCGATATGCGTGGACCCAACGCCGGCCGCTCCAGCCATTCGATCGAGGCTGCCCGTGCCATCAACCGCGCCCTTGCTGCCAAGAGTGCCCGAGGCTCGGCCAACGGCTCGACTGCCAATGGTAACCACGCTGCTCAGTCGTCGCAAGGCGCCAACGCAACTGCCAACAACGACAACAGCAGCCTTCCTGTTGTGCCCACCAACGTGACGGTGTCGACATCGCCTGCTTCCGCGCAGACCACCATCACCTCGACTGACGCGGACGAAGCGGCCAAATCTTGTTCGACGGCGACAGACAAGGCAGCGGCGCGAGACGAGGTTGGTGAGCAGAAGCCGGCTGTCAACGTCAACATTCCATCTTCGGCCGCCTCGACTGGCGCTACCAAGAAGGAGCAGAGCAACGGCGCCAAGCCTGCCCATACGGGTGCTGCTGCTTCGTCGTCTGCACCAAAAGCTGCTCACTCGAACGCTGGCGCTGCGGCCAAGACCGAGTCCAAGGTGGAGAACGCAGCGAATGGCAAGCGTGCTGTTCCTGCCGCCGCGGCAGCCGCCAAATCGGACGAAGCCAAGCCTGCAGCCGCTTCTGCCGCCAACGGCAATGGCGACCGCGTTCCCGCTTCGATCCCTTCCAAGCCCGTCGTCAACGGCAGTGCTGGCAATGCCGCTGTCCATCGACAGAACGGTGCCAAAGCGCAGCCCAACGGCGTTCAGGGTGGCAAGGGCCACCAGAACCACCAGCAGCAGCAGCAGCAGCAGAACGGAGCTCGTCCTCGCCCTAACCAGAACAGCAATGGCCGTCCCAACGGTCAGGCAGGACAGAACGGTACTTTCCAGAAGAAGCCTGCCACTCAGCAGCGTCTGCCCAGCGCCGATGACTTCCCCGCTCTTTCCAACGGTCACGGTGCCTCGGCACCTTGGACGTCGTCTTCTGCGCCCGCTTTCAGCGCCAACGGCGTCGCCAAGGCCAACTTCTCTGCCATTCTGTCTGCGCCTGCGCCTGTCAAGAAGCAGCCTGAGCCCGTCAAGCAGACCGAGGCCGCTGCTGCAGCTGACGACAAGGCTGAAGCCAAGGAGACGAGCGCTTCCACCAGCGAGGCTGAGACCAAGTCGACTGCTGCTGCCGCGGCTGCTAAGCCAACGTCTACGAGTGCAAACGGCACGGCTGCTCCGATGCTCGACTTTGCTGCGGTTGTTCAGTCGAACCCTGTTGCCGTCTGAGTGTCTCACTCAGAGGGCTGGCTTCTCACAGCTCTAGCCTCAATCTGAGGCTTCCCAAAAGGTCGTTCTTATGTACCCATCGCCATGCATGATACGTCCACCATCTCTCCCCTGGCTCTGGCTCGACCTCGACGGTTCGATATCAAGCCACTCTTTGCATCTTCTCCTCTCCAACCTTGTCTCTGTCACCCTCTCCACCTCCCTGTCTCTCTTTCCTGCTTCATGATAGATGCTTTTCTTTTTCTTCTTGGGCCTCCATATATTCGCATTCGTGTCGATTCTATCCACACCTGTTACGTTTCGCTCTTCGACCATATCCCTTTCTATCTCTTCGACCGGTTTCCCGCTCCAACAACATACTATAACAAGATTCGTCTACATGGTCCCGGTTCTCTGTATACACCCTGTACGCTTGCCCAGATTCTGCAAATATCATGCGTCAAACATAACTGCAATCAGCGTGTGAGCTCGGGAGCAAAGCCAGACTATCTGTTCAGCTGACAGTATTGCAAATAGCTTCACACTGTGTGAATATTCGAGTCAAAGGGAGTGTGGGGTAAGAATGGATCGCGACCAGAGGCGTGAGGAAAAGGGGTTCCGCGCGCCATTACGTCAAAAACAAACACGGTCGGGCGTGTCAAGTAAACTTTTAGCTCGCCTTGCTCGTTGTGTTTCCATCCGAGAAATGTGGGTCTTCAGGGGGGAAGGAAGGAAGCTCGCACTCGCTCAGAACGTGGGCCTGGGCATTTGAACCGCATTTTGAATTCAAGACCGGCGGCATCCAGCTGCTTCCCATTGCTCTGTGTCTACGTCGTTGACAGGAGACGAGGAGTAACTTGCAAGGCGAGGACCAAGTGCAAAGCGGAAAGCAATGGTCAGATGTCTTGGCAGCAAGTCAATGTAAATTTACTCTATGTCGGCTCCATGGAAATCTCTGTTTTGGCGAGCCAGGAAGGAGCGAGTGAGAGACTGCTCTGCTGCCGGATGTGACTTTATTTGGAGACAAATTCCCAAGATGCCACACTCGTCATCGACTCCATTCTTCCGCTTCCTCGCTCTCGCTCTCGCTCTTTTCTCTCTTTCTCGCCATCTCTCAATCATTTGTCGCTACGTCCATCACCTACCAATCTAGCCGCATCTTAGACGACATCGCCCAACGCCGATTTGCCATATACTATAGCTCCGAGGCTACCTTACAATCGACGACGAATCTGCTGCCTAGCCAGCCAACCTTTGCCTCGCTTCATTTGACGTCTCACGCCCTGTGTGGGTCGATTCCGAACGTTGATCCCAGTCGTGTGGGGTTTGTCTGGACCGCGTTGCCAGCAAAATCAGCTCGCAGGTACCGACCATGTCGTCTGAAGCTGGCAGTTCTTCTGCCGAACGGCCATCTGGTCTCGCTCCTGCTCTCAACCTCGATGCCAAGGCCACAGCAATAGACGACAAAAGCGATTCAACCGCGACACATCATCCATCAACGTCTACAGCAGCAGCACCTTCTTCCAAAGACGATGCCGGTGTCCAGCGCAAACCGACAGAACTTCACAGCAGGCCAACCAGCATCATGGCGCCCTCGGTCCAGTTTGACGAGCACAACCTGCAAGCCACCCCATCAGCTCAGAGAAGAGGCGACAATGCGTCCCTTCTATCCTCACCAGCTTCGGTCTCGCACCTCTTGACCGGATCTCCTGCCGCCGGTAACAAGACCTTGATGCAGCAAAGGAAAGAGGCGAGCTCAAGTCACCAGTCGAAGAACGCGGGTCAGCACCATCTGCGTGGAAGTCAGAGCCAACAAAGAACGTCCAGTCGAGCTTCGGCGGCAGGTAGCTCTTCCAACGCGGCCGAAGGTAGTCGGCATGCGACAGGATCTAGGAGGAGTAGAGCGAATCCCGCTATCGTCACTGTTCCGGTATGGGCGCGCGACGAATCTCCTAGCCCGCCGCACTCGCCGCTTGCCAGCCCACAAGCTCATAGCATCCCAAAATCACTGCGCGATATGGAGTCTCTCGCTCTCCCAGCTGCAGAGACGCGTACCGAGGACCGAAGCGATCGAGGCGCCTCCTCAGAGAACAGATCCGATGCACCTCAGGACGACGGCCAGGTTCTTGGCAAGACTGGCCTGGCTTTTGATCGCGCCGTCTCCCCGGAAGCAGTCGAAGAGGCAGAGGCACAAGAAGCTCAGAGTACGTCGCCAGATCGTTGGTGGACTTTCACCTTGCCCCAAAAGTATCGTTCGCGGCTGCACGAGCATCATCTGCGCATGGCTTTCCAACGTGAACGACAAGAGTCCGAGTCGCAAGAGAACATTACCTCGAGCAAGAAGGCGAATCGCAGCAGCCGAAAAGAGGGCCAAGGGACAAAGAAACAGCAGCAGCGTCAGAACTCGAAACGTTCCAACTCAGACTCATCGCGTTCGGATGCAAGCAGTGACGGGGACAGCAGCGACATCGAGATGCAGGAGCGCACAAGCAGAGAGCGTGGCGAGCCGCATCACGGCTACGGATTTGGTGCGGGCGTGTGGAATGGCATGGCTGCAGGATTGGGTGCGAGCGGGCTGCTCAATAACAAGCATCAAGGAGCATCGCCATCGGCCAAAGTTGCAACGTCTCCCAAAGCAATGGGCAATGGCGATGCTGATCGGCGGCGTCAGGCGTCTCCTTCGCCAGATGGCACCTCCACCACGCGCGGAGACGACCGCGATCTCGAAAAGCAGCACAAGCAAGACCGCGAACCAGAATACCCGACCATGTCCTTCAAAGCTCGCGTCGAGCATCCGGACATCTTTACGGTTCATCAGCCCGCTACACCTGGTTGGGCGTCACCTTGGAAGCCCGAAGAGCGAGGTCATGGCGGATTGAGTGCTGCCGGCTACTTCCCACGCACCGATTCCGGACGGACGATCAACTCCAAAGACGGACGCAGGAATGCATGGTTCGAGGCGTGGAAGAACTTTTTGATCCACAATCCGTTTGTGCCTCTGCTGTTCCGTACGATCAACATTGCTTTCACCTCGGCAACGTTGGCTGTAGCGATCAAGCTGCTTGTTGTGCTTCGCCAGGAAGGCGCGAACGACGCTGTTGGCGCTTCGCCGCTGGTTGCGATCATCTTTGCGCCGCTCAGTCTGATCCATGTGGGATTCCAGATCTGGCTCGAGTACTTTGGTCGACCGATTGGGCTGTGGACGGTGCAGTCCAAGTTGTCGTATACCGTTGTCGAGCTGGTCTTCATCTGTCTTTGGTCATCCGAACTGTCCTTGACGTTTGACAACTACTTCACGTCGACGCTGATTTGCGTCAACTACGGCAGTCCGTATGTAGGACCGCGCGAGCCGCCGGCGAATCAGATCAGCCCGTTGAACAATCCGAGTCGCAAGCCGTACATTTGCAGGCTGCAGGGTTCGTTGATCGGGTTGGTGTTTGTGAGTCTGTTGGCGTATCTGATTGTGCTGACTGTGTCGTTGTTTAGGATTTTTGTGCGCGTTACTGGCGGCAGTCGGAGGTGAGAAGGGGGCGCGTCGCTTTGCATCACTTTTGGCGCATTGCACACTGTTTCACTTCGTTTCGTTTTGTTTCGAGTTATACCAGCATCTCCATATCTTTGCAGTCTTTTCAGTCTTTGCAAATCGTTCATTCGTCTACGTCGTGTTCGAAGCAGTGTGCAGAGTGGGCAGAAGATGGTCGGGATTGAAAAGGTTAAGCTTGAAGCTTGATTCTGGAACCAAACCCTGACTCGTGACGTCTTGCTTTTGCGCTGCTCAAAGAGATTCTACGCTCTGCAAGTGAAGCGTCGCTCAAGGGCCGGAGGAGCAACGTTCTCACAGCCAACTCGGACGTTTGGCAAGAAGCGCCTGTTTCTGCACGGTCCAGCATTGATGAACAAGATGAAGACTGTTTACACCGAACGCGCTGATTTTCTTACTCGCTGATCAACCCACTTTTTTTTCCAGTCAACTACCGTTCATCGATGGAGGGCGCAGCAATTCTTCTCCAGTCACAGTCAAATGAAATCAGTGCATGGGATGAACCATGAACTGCCGGAGAGCCCACGAGCTGAGCTTGTGTTTGTAAAAGCTTTCCGTCAGTTGTCACCGTGTTTCCGCATGTGATTGGAGTGTGATGTCTGCGAAAGGGAAAAAAAAAGCTGTCAGAAGTCTAATCACATGAGGAGACAGTCAAAAATTTGCCTATGTACCGCTTCTCCTCTTCTTCCTTTCGCTGTTCAGTGTTTACTGTGGACCACGACTCGGATTTGTCCGACCTCGGATTCAAGTCCTCTTTGTCAGACATCGGTCGGAAGATACATAAAGAAGGAGTGTTGTGCGCATCTCGATCTATCTTCTTTCCCACATGCGACGTCTGCTGGCCCACGAAGACGTACAGTATCCCACAACGCTTCATCCATCGTTGCGCCGACTTGCGATCTCAAACCCACTCTACATGCTCGAGATCCTGCGCTAAGCCACGATCTGTTCGCCATGGAGGACAAAGACAGCTTTCGAGCGGAGGAGAGTTCTGCTCAGAGCATGCCAACTCCCACCAATGCAGGTCTTCCCTGTCGACCCGAGGGCGTTGCTGAGCCGCATACTCTGGACACGATGAGCCAGCATAGTGCTGCAGTAGCTTTACCGGGAAGAGGACGTGGTAGAGGAGGAGGAGGAGGAGGTGGTGGTGGTGGTGCTCGTAGCAACTTTCGCGGTGCATACAACCAAGGTCGAGGTGGCTATGATAACACGAGCAGCTCCTCGTACGGATATTTGCAGCCTCGTCAGCAGTATGCCAATAGACAGTCAAGCTGGGACTCGGCGCAGGGAGAGCAGCACCAGCAGTACGTTCCTCAGCAGCAGCAACGGGCTGGTCGCGGTCGTGGTGGGTGTGGTTACGGGCAGCAGAATGCGGTGAGGAGACCTTACCGTGCATCGGGACGATATCGAGGTTCTTACTCTCGTCCTAGACGTTTTCACTACGATCAGGTGCCGGAGGATAGCCAGGATATGACTGGTATGCGTCAAGCTCCAGAACAGTTTGCAGGATACGCTGGTGAAGGGGCTGATATCGAGGCGACCACCACCTTGCCTCCACACGAAATTGAGGAGTCTACTGGGCAGCATCATGATAAGGTGCACACCCCTGTGCACTTTCCGAACGAGCCTATTGCAAGCGTCGAGTCGGTCGTTGCATCCGCCGCCGCCACCCCTGTGCTCGAACCGCACACTCCCGAGCGAAACGATGCGATGTCATCACATGTGCGACCGGACCAAACCCCATCGCTGGTCTCCGACACCACCACCACGGAAGCAACCCCATCCTCAACCGAGCAGCACGACACATCAGTAACGACGAACAACCCTGACTCTTCAAGCCCAACTCGTCCCGTCAACTGGCAAGACCTCCCCTTCCACAACATCGCCAGCCTCGTCCACCCCAGTCACGCCCCCGAGATGGTCTACGCGTGGTACCCCTATGCAGTTATGCCTGGAGACGGCGCACACACCTCTCCTCCTCCTCCCCCTGTGCCTCTACAAAGCCCGTTGAACATGTCTTCAGCAGGCGCACCTCCTCCTCGGCCTCTCCTCCAACAAGCTCCGCCTCCACACCTCCCACCACCTCACTTCTATTTCACCCACGACCATGCGTTTTTGGCGCTCTGCCATCCGCTTCCCTTTATGCCTTGTCCGATGTTGCCCATCCCATATCTGCGCTATTGGGGGCCGGAGAGGGTTGGCGCCAATCCCAACTTTTACGATGTACCTATGGTGAGTTTGTTTCGTACTTCGCAGAATTGACCCCCGGGGAGACACACAAGTTTTGATCGACTCACACCGCCTTCTACTATGGATTTTTTTGGGCACACAGTTCGCCGCAGATGTATAAGTCCGCTCCCCGCTTCTCCTCGCACAAGGTTTTGCAAAAAGCATGACGTTCATCAAAAATCTAAAAAAAAAGGTACATTCTCAGTTGCAAATGCTGTCCTTTACACGAAATCAAACTCCATCGGATACTTTTCCTCACCCTTGGTGTTCCGCCTCACATCCGGCGCACACGGCTCTCCCCTCTCCCCCACCCTCACCACCTTCTCCCCCGCCGCCACACTCGGAAAACTACCAAAGCTCTCCGGATGCGCCATCCTCGGCTTCTCCTCGCCAAACCACCTATGCTTCAACGCGTCCTCCGCACCCACTCTCTGCTTCGGATCCCACTGCAGCAGCTGAAACAGCAGATCCAGCGTCGCTTCTGACAGCTGTGTGGGGGCAAACGCAGCCTGTAGGTTGGCTTTTCTCTGCCTTGCTTCTTGCTGTTTCTCCTCAAACGTTGCTGAAGTGGGACGGTGGTGGTGTGGTAGACCTTGCCAGAGCATTACGTCGGGCCAGTTGGTCGTGTTGTACTTGCCCAAGACTCGCTCGATGCGTCGTAGTTGATCGGGTTCATCGGTGCCTTGAAACAGCCCTACGCCTGAGGGGAGAGGAGCTCGGCCATGATGCAACCGACGCTCCACATGTCGATTTTCTCGTCGTAGATCGGCAGTGGCTGCAATGGTTTGGAGGATGGTTTGGAGTGCAGTTGGTAGAGCTTGGTGCGACTGATGGCGGTGCGATGTTGTGCTGGGGTGTGCCGGCTTTCTCGTGCTTGGGTTACGTGGTTCAGAAGGAGCAATTCGGGTGCACGATACCACAGGGTTACTACGAGATCCGTCATCCCACCGTCTACTCCTAAACCTTGCTCTCCCATCAACCTACCAGGAGACACGGAAAGCGGCTCACCAACCTTCCTCGCCAACCCAAAATCCCCCACCTTCACCCTCCCCCTATTATCCATCAACAGATTACTACACTTTAAATCCCGATGAACCACCCATTGCCCATGTAAACCCTTGACCCCCTCCAACAACTGCCACATGATCGTCTTGACCTCGCTCATCGCAAACCTCTTGTAGCCCAGTAAACTCTTCAGATCGTGTTCCATAAACTCCATGACCAAAAAAATCTGATCGAGCGTTTTGCCTACACACACCTCGTGCAGCCGAACAATGTTGGGTAAGGAACGGGCAAGCGTGAGCATGTGAATCTCGCGTAAGGAGGTGATGGGGAATCCGGATGCGTCGAGGCTGGACGGAGACAGTTTGAGTTTTTTAACGGCGACGACGGTCGGCGCTGACGAGGACGACGGCGACGAGGAGGTGGCGGAGGAAGTGGTGGGCGGAGTTGTGGTGGAGACGGTGGGAAGAAGATCGCGGGGTCGTGCACGAAACACAATCCCATAGGTTCCCTCTGGATGTGGTTGAGTCGTTCGTAGGTGTAGATCGAGCGTGAGGGCGTGATGGGTGGGTGGGCGGATCGTCGGAGGGCTGACCAGAGTCGAGGAGGAGGTGCGGGTTTTGGTGGTTGTGATGGCGGTGAAGGTGGTGCTTCAGACGTCGATGCTCGCTGATGATCCCCTTGCGCTTCTCGTGTCTTTCTTGATCCTGACTTTGATGCTCGCCGCTCTACAGGATCTTGTGTCGTTTCCAAATCAATGTCTTGTGATCCGCTTCGAAGCTTCTGCCGTTTAGCTTCCGGCTCGTGACCACCTTGCGTTTCATCCTGTTGCCGCTGCTTCCCTGCCGAGCTTCTACCAACCGCTGTCGAAGAGCCGCTCTCTCGCTAGCTCGGCTGCGGACGAGACTTGATCAGCAGAGGACTCTGTCATGACGGCGAGTTCACGAACTGCCGCTGTCGAAAGCAGGCCATCCAGAAAGGAGGTTGGTAGATTGCGGAACGAGGTGGTGGTGGAGGTGAAAGAGTGGAAAGTGTTGGACCCTGAATGGCGCTGTGCTTGAGGAAAAAAAAAAAAAATCAAATCCAGAATCTGTGCGGATGGAGGATCTTACACTTTAGATTTTTTCGATCGGCGTCGTCAGGAGACCGCCTTTCTTCCTTCTTATCCTGTATCACCTCCAGCCTCAATCTCAATATTGACGGTTCTCACCAAGCAAAGTTCCTCTCATCACGAAGCCTACACAGATCGTCTGTACAGCATACAACATCGGAAACATCGGCTGCATTCAGATGACCAACGACCTCCTAGCACAATCCAACGTGCTCGTCACGACCCTGCCCAACCTCCTCCTCGCCGCCTGATACGACGGATGGTGAGCAGCCGTTTCGATCAGCCCTACCAGCGCTTGTCTTGTCTCTCTGTTCAGGCTACGATATTTGACCCCACCAAATTCCTTTGTCTTCTTTGAGGTCGGCTGCGACAACACAGTGAGAAAAGCGCTGTACCTAACCAATGAACGTAGTGGGGCTGCACTCTACAGCTCACTTTCCACTTCTTGCCTCGGGTTTGCCCTTTTCGAGCTTGATTTTGGCACTGGCAGCTCTAGAGCCGACGTATCTGGACGTAAACCGAACCAGCCTCTGTATCGCTCTCCACAAAAATGCAGCTTCGAACACCACTTTGAACCGCCTCAACTCTCCCAAGTACGCAATGAATTTCACCGCTGCGACCAAGAAGCTCGCATATATGTTTCCATATACCCGTCTGTCGCCGTTGAGCGCGGTATCGGTGAACAAGACGTGACAGCGCGATTTGACCGACTGGATTAGTTTCTCGACGAGCGCTGAACCGGGTCGTCTGGAATACTCTACGGTCAGCGTGTCACGTATATCCAGCCCAGAATAACGAGAGAGATCGGTAGAGACGCCGAGCGAGCGAGTGTTGATCGTCAACCCGCACCATGGAAACTCTTGGCCGTAGAACCTCGGTATTAGCGGTTCGTTTGCCGAATTGAGATCCATCAGATCAAAGTTGGTCAGAGTCTTTTCGGGACTGATAAAGCATCCATATTCCGGATGACCCGTACGCATCACCGAATAGAACGTTTTCGCTGTACGTTTGCTTGTCGTCACGAGTAAGAAATCGTCCGTGTATCGCATGAGCAAACTTTTCTTGTCCCCTCCCAACTTGCCGAGGAATTTATGATTCGCCTCCATATCAGCGTAGAAGAAACTACACAGCAACGTCGACAAACTCGACCCCTGCGGTATGCCTACTTTTTGCCGATAGAATTCTTTGCCGATCTTGACCAGGTTTTCCGTCACATGCTGACGCAGCAGTCTGAGTATCAGCGACGTCGACTCGTATCGGTACGAAACGCTGTCGACAAAGATCACGTCGTGCAGAGCTGCAGAGAGGGAAGAGGCGAGGTCGAAAAAGTCGATATGTTCGCTATCCGGTCGTGCGAGACGTACGAATTCCCGCTTGACGTTGGAAGCAGTGGGCATGATTTTGGAAAACCGATGGATGCGATAGCCATCCGAGGAGGAGGTGGAGAGCATCTGTTCGATAATGTCGAGCAGACGCGACTGGTCGATCGAGTCAAACGCGCAGCGTACGTCGAGTTTGATAAAGTAGAGTTTTTGCGTCGTAGCAAGGTGCTGTTTGAACGTTTTGAGGCGGGTGTAGATTTCGTTGGGACCAAAGACTGAGCTCGATAGCATCTCCAACCCTCTCTCGCGCTGGCTGCAGCTCATATCGTCGTGACCGTTGGTCAACAAGCGACACTTTTCATACGTCAACACGTGAAACACCGACTGCAAGATGTAATTGATCGACTGACCCAACATTGCCGACTCCCTTTTCTGTTTCGCCGACATCACTGCACTCCCCCTCGCCTTGCCCTTCACCTTTCCCTCCTGCTGTGACTGCTGCTCCGTATGAACCTGCTTCGTACTCCTCCTCCTCAAATTCACAATCGGTCGCACACCCGTCTCCTTCGGTAACAATCGAACATGCGAATACCCCAACTTTCTCGAACTCATCATCCCCAACGCTTCGGCTCTCGTCAACGGTTCGAAAATCGTCTCCTTCAACTGTCCCAGCACGGGTTTGGAGAGAACGTGCCAATCGTCTTGTCTGAAATACAACACTTTGTTCCTGTACGCTGTCGTTTCGGTAATGTAAAAAGTCGTTCGGAGGAGAGGGATGACCAACCCATCTAAGAGCCAATAGAGCAGTTCGAGGACGATCCGCTTGCGCGATTCGGATTCTTGGCGTGTTAAACGGCGAGCACGGCGCACTGCTTGGCGAGGTAGGGCCCAATCGACATCGGTGAAGCGGAAGGATTGTGAGATCTGATGCAGACTGAACGTTTCGTATCGTCGTAGTCGGACAAAGTCGGCGATGGTGGAGAGGATGAGGTTTTGGTTGTGTAGCGAGCCGAAGATGTCCCGTGGTAGCAGAGATTTGAGGGTGAGGGTGACAAAGTGGACGACTTGGCCGGTGGTGGGGACCGCGTAGGTCGTATATCGAGGTTTGCGAGGTGCTAGCGCTGGTAGTTCGAACTTGGCCGAAGCTTTCTCTGCCGTCGCGTTTGGCTCGACCTTCGTCTGCATGGATGCTCCCAGCACGGAACGCCGTCCCTCTCTTGCAGCAGACTTGACAGGAACATCGCAACAACCCAGACCAGGCTGCAGCGTCTCAACCTCGGCCAAATCCTGCACGATCTGCTGCCTCTCCTGTGTCGTCAACCTCCCTTGGGCACTCTTGACGGACAGCATCGATCCAACAACGCTCGGTAGTTGATTTTATCGTGTCTTGCTACGATCTTTGCCAGCACAGGCAAAACTGCCCGTAGCGACTTTGGCGTACGCTTTGCTCCCAACGCTTTGATCTGGACCTCTCTCACCGTATAATCTCGAAATGGTTGTGTAGTGGTATCAAAGTCACGCGCGCCAGTGAAGACGTTGTGCAGCCCGAATTGACGTGGGAAGATGTATTTGGCCAAGTGTCGGGTTCGGCGTTCGTGAAAGCGGATTTCGGAATCGGAGAGGTCTTGTTTGCTGTTGACAGACTTGCTGCGGAGGATGAAGAGGAGGCTGTAAAGCTGGGAAGCGCTTTGTCGAGCTCCTTTGCTAGATGAGCGCGGTAAGACGTGTACGCTGGGAAGCCCAACTGACTCGACCGGACTTGTTGCGGGAACAGCGTGCGTAGAACATTCGGCTTCGGACGAGGACGATCTCGGATGGTTTGCGCTCGAGTTTGCTGCCAGCTGGTGTGCGACTGCTTGTAGGATCCAGATCGGGTGCTGAGGTCGCAGAGCGCACGCTGATTCGCGAATCGACTCGTTCCAACGTTCTCGATCGCTTTTCTGGGGCTAAAGGATCTGCTGGTACCGGAAAGGGAGTGTTCTGCTGAACCGATTTGCCATTCGCAACCGCTTCTCCGTGTTTGCGTTTGAGACATATAGCCTTTGAGTCTATATCGATCCTGGTAGTCGAACGCTCGCTAAGCGCCGCACCGGTCAGCTGCACAAAGCAAGTCCCATCAGCCCCATTCCTCAACAGCGGGACAAAGATACTCGTATTGACGAGCAGCCAAACGAACCGCTCCGAACCAATGCGCTCGCACAGATAATGCCACTCCTTCTCCAGCACGAGCGCAGTGACCATCGAATTTGGGTAGAGATTGATCAGACCGGGTCTACCCGTCGAGGTGACGCGAAAGGATTCCAACCGATCGTCCGGTCGACGATATCCTTTCAAAAGCACGTTGCTCGATGGATCGTACCTGCCTCTGCCCACACTATGTGGTGCGGCGGCAGCAGCGTTGGCCAAGATCTGCAGCTGCGCTTCCTGGAGAGCTTCGTAGATGGTTGTGCATGGTCCTGTTTGACTTGCTATGTGGGCGGGTAAGATGTCGTTGAAGCCGACGAGTGTGCGGTTGAGACGCTGCCATTGTTCCTCGGAGAGTTTGGTGGCTGCCTTGGAGGTGGAGGCAAAAGCTTCGATTCCAAAGTGCTGGCGAATGAAGGTCAAGAGCGGTACGACGTGGATGAAGTGTCTCCGGAGCACAGAGGATCTGGTGTCGACGCTGTTGGTCGACTTTGGTGGCTGCAGCATCTCAGCTCTTCATGGTGCTGTGTCGGAGGAAGAGAAGGTGGAAGTGGACCCTGAAACGAAGGATCCAACTCGAAGGCGCAGAGACCAAAAAGGCTCGCGTTTCGCTTTACAGGACGCGCAATGCAAGAAAAGCTCTCAAATCACAGTTGGATCGAAGTTGATGTCACAAACAGTAGTCTTTCGGTGCAAGGGTATCTAGCTGGATACATGCTGACATGTGTTGCTCCCTCACGCACATCGCGCAAGAGCCTCCTTCAACCCCTTCACACTCTCCGTGCTCTCCAACCGCAGCCCAAAGTCCTGTCCAGCATGCTCTGACGCCTTTAGCTTCTTCAACAAGTCAGATACGGCGCTTGACTCCTCCTCCGCCATCTCTCCCTCATCACCGTCTGAAGTCGTCTTTGCTCCACCCGCTCGCGACAGCAGCGGTCCGAGTGTCAACTTTGATTCGGCTTCCTCCTTTACTGCATGGATCTGGTCCCAGAGCTGCGAAAGGTCACGCGGACTTTGAGAACTCTTGAGGTAGATAATGTAGAAAGCATCGAATCCTCCAGCGCCTGGGATGCTTCCTCCGACCACGCCGGGCACTTGGTCGCTGATCTTCTTGATCAAGCTGCCGATCTCGGGAGGTTCGATGGGGACACCGGCGCGTTGACCGAGCTCGCGCATGCCAGCACGGATGGATCGAAGACTGTTGCGCACGTCAATGAGAGCTTGAAGTACTGTTCGCGGTGTGACGCGCAAGTCGACGGTGGAAGCGTCTTCTTCGGCACTCTGCTGAACGTCGGTGTCTTGCAGCAAGGTTTTGAGCACTGCATCCCATTCGACAGAGCAATGTGTAGCTGCCGAGTCTGCAACTTGCTCATAGACGATAGCATCGGAAGCATGCAAGAGTCGCAGTCGCAGCAGATTATCTGCAAGGCCTTGGTTGGAAGCAGCAATAACGTTGTACAACTGCTTGGCCCATTCCGGCTTTTCTTTCCTCCACGCCAGCACCTTGGAAACCAGGCTTGGAGTGTTTGAGCCAGCATCTACATCTGCGAGAAGCAGATCGAGGCTTGGAGGCAACTGCAGAGGCGCAGGCTTAGGTACTTGGTGGTTGTTCGAGACAGCAAGCCCTTCTGTGGCAGTGGATTGCGATTCGCCAGTTGCAGCTAGCGGAGAGGCCACCCAAAGCGGGTTGTATGGATCCAAGACAGGCAATAATTCGATTCTTGCCGACATCCTCGCCTGCTGCTGCTCCTTTGTTTCTTCGCCCTCAGTGAAAACCTTTTCGCCTTCGTCGAGACACGCCTGCAACACTTTTGGCTCGAAGCGTCGATACAATTGACTTCCCCAGATGGCAGCACTAACATCGAAACCGGATCCAATCTTTCCCTGTGCCGCGCAGTGTGCGAGTTGTGCGAGATTGTGTATCAAGGCCAGGTCTTCTGTTGCTAGCGAACCGGGACCATTTGGAATGACGGCTTGCAGGTGAAGGAGGAAGCAAGCAACGAGGGAGGTGGTCATGGCTGCACTCGATCCGAGACCTGTCTTGTGCACGTCACCTATACGGCATTTCTGAGGCGAGAATGGTGGGAGATTGTGAGCTGTTCCACTGTTGGTGCTGTGCCTTGCGGAAGATTGAGCGTCTCTCGTTGTGAATAGAAGTCGTTGTCTGCTGCTACGGTGATCTCGATGCCTTTGGGTCCTGTCCGTTGGAACAAAGCTTCGAGCTCGTCTGCGCCATTAAGCTCAGCTGCGAGCCTCAGAGTGTAGGCAAGGGCGAGAGACACGAAAGGGTTGCGACCTGCTTTCTCGCGGGACTCGGAGGTCTGTTCGATGGTCCAATGTTGTCTCGGTTCGTCATCCTTGGATGGTGTTGCCGGCACAGCGAATGCTTTGTAGACCCAGACCGCATCGACAAATTGAGGTGAGCGCACAGTGATTGTGCAAGCTGCTGAACCACTTTGGTGTTGTGATGTTTCCGACTGCGCGTGACAGTAGAATCTGGACGAGGTGGAGACGACAAGGCCTGGGTAAGCTGGATCGAGGACGAGGTAGCCGCCAGCTACGAGCACCTTGCCTGGTGCAGAGACGACGACCTCTCGTACGCTTTGTTCTGCCATTTCGTGGACAGTCGGATTGGGATCAGATGTCGATGGAGGATGCAAGGAGGAGGATGGCTGGATCGAAGGTTGCTCAAGAAGAACGAGGATCTGGTGATTCCCGAAAGTAACACTTCGCAACGTCACGTGGCGAGGAAAAATTCAAAGATGTTTGGACTCTTGGGCTAACATTCCAAACCAATTCGCCACGTGAAATGAAGCTTCGACCGTCAGCAAGAGCATACTGTACCTCGGCCAGAAAGCTGCTGGCAAGCCAAGCCAGATGGGCATCTTTGAGTGTTTTGTACAAGACCGAGCCGGGAGAACACAGCAATGATGGCGCAGAGCGAGGTCGTGCCTGAACATTCAACTCGGCCTCGTCTACGCAGATGCACGGCGAGCTTCTGGACCAAGAGACATGTTGACGAAAGTGACAGCGGCTGATGTCCCATTGCCCAGTCTCCAAGTTGGCGCTTTGTGTTCGGGCTTGCCAGCCAGAGCAGAGAAGAATCGTATATTTGTTTGAGATGCAAGTGACATAACAGTTGTGCAGCTGAACATGTCTCAGAATAAGCGTCTTTCTTTCGTTGCCGCGGTTGCAAGGCGGAATGTTGGTGTCGGGCATCCGCTATGACCTCGTGGGAATAAAGCTCGAAAGCGAAAAAGCCAATTTGTTCCCACGCAGCACAGGTCGATCTTGGTTGACTGGACGACTAGGCGGGGAATTGAGAGGTGATTGGCAGCAACCATGTCGCATGACGATCATGATGCTATTGCAAGTTGTCACTCCGACGGTAAAAGTTTGATTTTTTCAGACTTTGCTTCGGCAGGAGAAGATGCTGCTCGGCCCCCATGCGACCAAGGTCAACCTTGATGGACTGCTGTAGAAAGCAGGTACAGTACTACTGTAGAGACAGGCTGGAGGTCTATGACGCGGTCAGATCGGTCGTCATGGATTTGCTTTGACCTCTTCTGTGTGCGTGTGTTTTGTCAACAGGCTCATTCTGATGGAAAGGCTGCGTCAACAGGAGCCGCACGTCACACGATAGGCTAGGTCCAGAATGTTTGTTTCCAGAGCAAAACTTTAACTTGATCCGAGCAATGCACGAGTTTCAGAGTCAGACACACGGAACATGTGTGCACGCTAAATGACGTAGAGTGAGGACAGCCAAAGTTTGCCCCGCAACGATACGCGTTCTGTGCATCGAGAGAGTGGGCTACAGTATGCGGATGGCAAAAACTACGAAATCGAGGCTAACGTACATTACTGTAGGTACAAAAAAAAAGTTGGGTATGGCTGCGGGCATAAGTCAGGGGCTAGAATGAGGAGAGGTGGTCAATTGGATGGATAACCAATCGACCCCAGATTATGAACAAGATTCGGCAAGATACTCATCAACGTCAATGAGTTCATTTGTCAAGTCTAAATGACAAGTTGATCAGCTAGCGTGGCTCATGTTCTGGAGCCGAGTGTTGAAGATGCAAATAATGGAGCCGAAGATCGGATCCTCTACCAAGGCGGGTGAAGCGAGGAGGAAGCAGCATGATTTCAAGCGGGAAAAAGACTTGCTGATGACTACGAGATCGGAGCATCCTTGCCGATCCAAGAGCCAGAACGACGTGGAAAATTGAGCGAGACACAACGGGGCACCGCAACGCTGCATCAAGCGACGGTTTACTGAAAATTCAACAACTATTCAAATGATATTTTGATCGTGTTGGCTTTGTCGGGAGCCGCAGGAATTAGCCGAACGCTGCTCATTTGCCGTAGAGCTGCATTTCACGCGAGCAGGCAATCAATTGGCTGTCCAACATCATCGCTTTGGACTCTGCTATCGTTGTCATTCAACGATATAGCAGCTCTAACTTAGGCGATGCTTTCTGATATCCACCTCGGTTGCAACCGTATGATGCTTGTATTGTTGGCGGTTGACATTGGACTTAAAACCTTGTCGAAAGCATCGAAGCGGCCAAGTCGGCTTGGCTAAGGAGTGGCATGAATCGAGCCTGGTCTTCCGGTGGTAACCTCAAATTTTCTTCACTCCCCGTACTTCTCTGAAACAGCGGGGGCGGTGCTCGAACTTCCCCGCATCGTAGTCTACAGTGGTGTGTAATTCCTACTTGCTCCGATATCGACGGGGACATCTTCTTAGATTGGGGTCGCTGAAGATGTTCTCGGAATCAAGGTGCAATCATGTGTGCCTTGCAGTCGTCAAAAGTAATTGATGAGCGGAGCAAATTCGCCAATCAAGTTGGGCTAATCGATCTCATCGCGACCAGTTAGTTGCCCTTCTCAAACCAGCGATGATTTCTGATCAAGGCAACACTGGAGAAACTCAAGTACTGAACCGTTGATCTCCTCGTGTCGGTAAGACGATCATGGGAACGACATGGGACTACAGTCCCATGTCGCCTTCGTCATCTATGCTCTTCTTCCCTGTTCGATTGCAAGAGAATCAACTGGTCGCACTCCGACTCTTTGAGCTGTCTCTTCTGGATCAGAAAGGCGAGATTTTTTGGTTGCGCCCAATCGCCGTTCTTCTGTGTACAGTATGCCGTCGTCGCTCTTTGAATTTGATCGAAAGCGTGGAAAAATGTGTTGTCCTTCAGCGAGAAGGTGGTGGCATCTTCAAGAGGCCATCTTGACAAGCTGATTCTTCACAGTTGATTGACTTGGTGCTGAGCTGGCATCGATCACGAGTTGCAAGAGATGTCCTCGTTAGTGAGTCGGTCGGCTGTCGTCAAGCATGACCAAGTCGGACGATCCGGGTGTCGTCTGGCCAAAATTTCTCCTCAGCCGAGCAGTCACACAGTCACACAGCGTCAAAGCAGTCTAAATTTAAAATATATATATATATATATATTATTTTTATTTTTTATTTTTTTGCTTCAGTCCGGATTCAATCTGGGCCGGCTGGATGTGCTGTTCCGCACCCGGAGCTGCACTTCTTCCCTCTCTGCTGCAGTCACACTCACTTGGCTTGCTCGCTTTGGTCTCTCTTTGATCTTGTCACTCTCCTACTCTTCACCATTCCACCATCATCCCTTTATCCTTCACCAAACACCATCTCTTTTCTACAGGTCATTCGTCGAGCGCAGCCTGCAGTGCGGTAACGCTGCTGCTCAACCCCGCTGTACAACTGTAACGACGCTCGCTCGGCCGAGAAGCATCTTGCAAGCTCGGCATAGTCATCTTCTACACGAAAGCTACTCCTCTATCAGGTCGATACTGGCGTTACTCCACGCATCATAGCTTTCACTTGTCTACGATCGCGATTCCTCCGTCAGGCGACCATTCAGGATCGACACGCCTGCCAGCTACGACTTCTCATTCGATGCTAACAGCGCTAGACTTCGCAGCAGCGTCATTCAGACCTCATCTTTGACTTATCGGCACCTTCGTCTGCCGCTGAGGAGGCATCGCATGCCCCCGAAGCATCACCCTTCCGCTTCCTTGATTCAGCACTCCAACTCTTCTCCCAAAAAGCAGTCGAAGCATGAGCGTTGCAGTTCAGCTGGCCCCCAACAACGATCATCACATCATGTCTACTCCCTCGACATCAGCCGCAGCACTTTCGTTTGCTCCTTCCGCCTCTTCGTCTATGTCCGCAGAAGGCATGACACAATCCACCGACTTGACAGGCAAGGCTTCCGACCTTCCTCCCATGCCCGTTCCATATGAAGGTAATTGCATCCTCGCACCGAGTCTATCACTTGACATGACGTTGCTGACGATCAAATCAATCTTGCTTTTCCTTGTTCCGCACAAACCAGACTTCCACTTTTCGCTCGATCTGCCAGCCGAGCTCGATCTCAACGACCTCCAATTCCTCAGTTCAGTCGATCGCAAAGGTGGCCCATCGAATCCTATGACACCAGGTCTCACCTCGCACTTTATGGCTTCAACTCCACAGGCCATGTCATTTGGTCACAACGATATACACATGGCGAGCACGGGTAACAGTCGCAGAGGAAGTCTCTCCAAGGGAAGCAGGCCAGCATCGCCCAGAATCGGCTCTTCTCGCTTCTCAGAATCCGCCTTGCGCCCACCTCCGCCACCCGACTTTGAACCCTCGGGACCCAACATGTTCGACGTTGACGCCTTTGCGAGTGGCACCCTATCGCCTTTTGGTATCAGCACACTGGGCACTGGCGACAAACCTGCTCAAAGCAATTCCCTCTTTGACGCAAAGGAGAAGAATCTCTTGGTCAACTTCTTGGAAGGCTTTGAATGGGACTTTGATCCCAGTCTACCCGAAGGGATGCCCAGCTTCTCGGCCGCCGCAGCAGAGAGATCAGCAGCTGCTGCAGCGGCAATGGGCTTCCCAGCAGATCTTGGCTCAGCAGCTGCAAATCGAGACCCGATGCTCCACGAAGGACCTGCCATGTCAGCAGCAGCACGAAGATTGCAGAATCGAAGCGGCAAGGCGGCGTCGTCCGCCTCCACTTCCGGGTCAGCGACAGCTTCTTCGCAAAGTCCACACGACACTTCTTCGACTGCTACATCACCCCATGGCTCCACCCGCGGCACTCGGCCGCGACGATCGCACAGCAACAACAAGTCGCGTTCCTTCCACCGCGAAGCTGATCTCGTCAACACAGCTTTTGGCGGCGGCTTGTCCGAATGGTCTTCGGCCGGCGACGCATCCCAGCAAACGCCACCACAGACATATCCACCGCAACACGCAGTCCACGACAACTCTGCGACAGGCAGCAAACGTCATGCAGGACACTTTGGTGGTGGAGATGCGGATGAGCAGACTCAGGCTGCGCTTGCTCTTGGATCGCTCACTGGAATGCATGCAGAGATGTTCCGCATGAGCGCTGGTCTCGACATGGCGCAAAGCAACGATCCTGACAGCAACATGAGCAACAGCAAGAAGCAGGCTCCAGCAGCACAACCAGCTCGATCACCCGCCAAGTCTGCATCGCCTACAAAACTGAGCGCACCTGGCAAAAAGCTCAAGACAGAGCACGAGGACGAAGACGACCGGTTCAGTCAAGCGGATGGCAGCGCGAGTAAGCGCGAACTGCTTACCGAATCCGAGAAGCGTCAGAACCACATCTTGTCCGAACAGAGACGAAGGAACTACATTCGAGAAGGATTCAAGGACCTAGTGGTTCTACTCGACGACGGGCGGAACTTTGGAGCACGTGCATTGGGTCTTTCTTCCGGCTTCGGTACAGGTGTAGAGGACGAAGGCTTAGATGATCGATCGGACATTGATGATGTCGTCGACGTGCTTGCTGTAGGCAGAAAGAAGCCGCCGAAAAGGCCAAGAAGGCGGGCCCTGACGGTGTTCGACAGCGCGGCAAGGGCAGAGGTAGAGGAGGCAGTGCGGGAGGAGGTGCTGGGTCTAAGAGTGCTGTACTGTTTCAAGCGGTGGATTTGATAAGGTGGTTGGATGGCAAGAGTAAAGAGTTGGCACAGCAGTGTGAGGCGTTGGAGCAGTTGGCGGGGATTCAGGATCCTGAGTCGATTGTGGCTGCGAATCGGCCGGCTAGTGCTAAGGCTGGTTAGTAAGAGATTCTCGCTTTGTTTTTGCATTTGGTCTTAATAATATTGTAACACTACATCTATGCTGTATGGAATCGTTTGTGAAGGTCTGTGTCGACGACAGATGTGATTTTTTGAGGTGTTGATGCAAGCGCTTTGCGGTGGGTGTTGGTGTCGCGTGATAGCAGCGAGTGTAGAGGCTGATGTGGAGTAGGATGTCCGAATTCCGAAGTCTGAGAATTTTTTTTTGGACAGCTCCCTTTCTTATCATGCTGTTCCTGCGTTCTTCCAACAGCTACTTGCGCTCACCGACCATCACTCTGCCGCGAGCAGAGTAGAGCTCGCAACCATGGTAGAGACGCACATCCCTACAGTGGAAGCCGACCAAACGCCTTCGATCCAATCCCTGCTACGCTACCCGCCTACCACGCCGCATTTGAACCGCTTCAACCTCCTCATCCGCAACGACCCTGCTCGAGGACGTTCCATCTTTGCTTCCGCTCCTCTCCCCTCCAACACTTTGATCGAGATATCACCGGTCCTCCTATTTCCGCCCGCCGAATATTCACTGCATGGCAGCAAGACCCAGCTCGACGGATATACATTTGTATGGAAGCGGACGGAAGGTGGAGGTGCAGTGATGGCGCTTGCGTTGGGGTTGGGGTCGCTGTTCAACCACTCGAGGAGTCCGAATGTGAAGTGGTCGTTGGATTACGAAACGCAGAGTATAATGTATACGACGGTGAAGGAGGTGGTGGAGGGGAGGAATTGACGATTAGTTATGGGACAGGGAGGATGTGGTGGGAGGCAGAGACGAGTGAAGAGAAGAGGAAGGAGGAGGAGGAGGAGAGGAGAAAGGCGGGGGATCCGATGGAGGAGGTTTTGCGGATGGGGAGGACTGGTTTGGACGACGATGACGAATCTGTTGCCGAAACTGATCAGCAAGTAGCTGTTAAGCAAGGAAGGGAGCAAAACGATATCGAGGAGCAACAAACACCAGGCCCAAGTCGAACCTACCCACCAATCTACCGCCTCACCTCGGCCCTCGACCCCCAAACCCTCCCACTCCTCATTCGAGACGCATGGATCATCGACATCCCCCCAACCTCCGCCTCCCTCGCCGTCAAGTTTCTCCAACGTCACTCCTCCACCCTCCAAAACCGCGACGACGGCCTTTACTCCACCCGTCACCTTCGCTCCTTCCGCACCACGTCCAACCGCACCCAGTTCCTCCTATGCCTCTCCAGCGCTTTTCCCGACCGCTCTGCCCTCATCGCATGGCTTACGACCGAAGCAGGTGGCATCTTTGGTGACAACCCCGCACCGTATTTGGCCAAAGTACCGGTGATCGCAGCGCCGACCCGGGAGAGGTTGGCGGAATGGCAGGCGGTTTGGCCGTGTATTGTGCGGACTAGTCCGAAGGAGTTGCAGCCCGGGGGTTCGGGGGCGGTGTTGCTGGTTAACAGGCAGAAAGACGCAGCGATGTGGGGAGGGGATAGAGCGAGACTCAAGTGGGCACTTAATCGGTTTAGGCGTGTGGTGGCGCTGGCGAGGTATGCGAGGGATAACGGAGGTGTAGCGTCGGGTGTGCATGTTACGCATCCTTTCGATGTCGCTAAAACCTTCCGGCTGCGGGAGAGCGTTGGGGTGTCGTGGCAAGAGAGGGAGGAGCGGGATTGGTCCTTGTTAACAGGGCTGCGGGCGCCGGTGGTCGGAAGAATACGGAGCGATGGCAGCGAGGTGTTGGAAACGCTGGGTATGTCTGAAGACGAGTGGTATGCTTTCAATTCCGATTCAAAGGCGGTTTATACAGCGCAAAACAAGTCAGGGACCATCGAAGTAGACGCCCTCGACCAGCGGATCGCTCGTCGAAACCCACTCAAACATGCGGCGATAGACGCAGTCGCACGCGTATCCGTCTTGCGCACCATCGATCGCTGCCCCCCATCAACCTCATCCACGTCGTCAACACCCCCCGCAACCAACGGCTCCGACTACCTCCTCACCTCGCTCTCCCTCTTCACCCTCCACGAACCGTGCGTCTACTGCACCATGGCGCTCCTCCACTCCAGAGTGTGCGAGATCTACTTCCTCCTCCCCTCGTCCGGTCGCGGTGGGTGTTGCGGATCCCAACTCGACCCACCGTCGAGGTGCGATGGCGGTCAAGACGGCGGTATGTATGCGCTGCAGGAGCAGAAGGGGTTGAATCATAGTTTTACGGTGTGGAGGTGGATGGCGGACGAATTGAGGTTGGCAGATGGCGAAAAGGGTGAGAGGGTAGATGATTTGGCGAGAGAGTTTGATCTTGGGCGGTTGGATCTTTGATCTTTGAGCAAAGCGTTCAATGTTTGGTCAAGCACAGTCATCATTCGGGCAGACAATGCAGCGATTCTATTGACATCATAATCATCGTTTCATCAAGACAAACGCCCGAATCAGTGTGCGTTTTCTGTGCTGTTCAACGTAGACTGCGCAGCATCGACCTCATCGCGTGCCTCAGGGATCTTGACAGGCTTGTTGCCAATCTGCACTGCTTCCCCTGCATCCGTCTGAGCTTGCTCGAATTCAGAATCTGCTGCTGGCCCCTCCGCCTTGGCGACATCAACAAAAGTGGCGTCGCCGTCGTCTTGAATCTTGTCATCGACACGCGCTGGCCCTGATGCCTTGTGAACATCTCCGTGGCCGTTCAACTGCATCAGCCCAAGCGCGCTAGCAGACGTTTCTGCTTGCTTCCCATCCTTCGCCTCCACTGTTCCAGAATCTTTGGCTGGACGTACCGGAACTGGAGGCGGATTCTTTGGAGTCGAGTGCGTCGCGGCGGAAAGCTCGGCCAAGGCTGGTGTGGGTGATACGGCGTCCTTCGACCTGCTTGGACTGTTCGTGTTGTTGACGGCGGTGCCCTTTGCACCGCCACTGCTCAAGATAGGACTGCCGAAAGCCGGCATCTTGAACAGCGAGCTTGCCCTGAATGCACTCGGCGAGGTCTCGGCATCGCTCTTTGAAGCAGCGGCCGGCTCAGGCGGGGGAGGCGCACTGAAGCTCTGCGGTCCGGCTTTCTGCATAGATGGGATTCCGGGGACAGCCATCATGGTGGCTCGACCGGGCTGCTTCTTGATGCCCGAACCGAGACTTGGCGAAGAGACCTCAGCAGGCACAGCGGTGTGAGGCTGCTCAGCGTTTGCAGCAGCTTTCTCGGGAGATGCTCCCTCTGCCAGCGTGTCATTCTGAACTTGCTTGTCCGCATCTAAGCCTTTGCTCGATGCAGTAGGCTGCTGCATCCCAGCCTCTGGTTCTTTGCTGGCTGGCTCTGCCGCAGGACGGTCTGGCTGCTCTGAATGGCCTTGCCTTGGCGTGGGAGTTTCCATGCTGACTGCATCGCTGACCTTGGGACGCTCCGGCGTCCGCGGCTTCAAAGACGGACTGCCATGCTGAATCGCAGAATCGCCCTCCAAGTTCGAAGGCTGTGCTCGCAGGGCAACTTCAGGCTTGTGTGGGATCGCATCGCTATCCGACAGGCCAGATGCAGAAGCAAGCTCAGTCGTCGCAGCAGGCGCTGGCGGAATGAAAGATACACCGCCGCTGCTCTGCCCTGCCGACGAGATGCTGCTGCTGTTGGTTTTGTGACGAGGCAGTGTAGGCGGGGTCAAGACGGAGGCTCTTTCTTTACTGTGTGACCTTTCCAAGGCATTTCGCTTTGAATCGTCGTCCTTGTCCTCGTCCCGGTCGTTGCGGAAGGCAAGTGTGGGAGGCGTCAAGGAAGGCACGTCGGCATCCCATTTGCCGGACCAGCTAGATACCTCGCCGGTGGACTTTTCGGACGGCGCGATCGAGGTAGATGCTCCGGAGATGGCTTTTGACGAAGAAGCGCCGGAGGGCGTTCGATCCGTCGAGCCGCTGTCGAATCCATGTACCTTTTTCGAAGCCCTCAACTCTCGATAAGGCTGTCGATTGCTGGAGTTAGAATGCACGCTGGCATTGTCGTCGTCCGTGTCCGTAAGATTAGACCGCATGTTGGCGTAGAAGTTGGAGGTGCTCTGCTTGTCGCGGTTCCCACTGCGTGTATCTTCTGGACTTGCCTTGTCAAAGCCAAGACCATAACTTGTGGGATCGGGCGGACTGCTGGCAAGCCACGCCGACTTGCCGGGCATCAGCGACAAGCGGCTTGATTGCGACCGGTTCATGCCAGCTTGGTCATATCGCTCTTCGTTGCCGTCATCCATTTGACCTCCGCGTCTGGCTTCAGTCCGTTTGGTGTTCCAATTTGTCCAGCTTCTTCGGATAGCTTCTTTTGCATCGCGCGCAGCCGCCTGTCTCGATTCCTTGTCCGCCATGCTTGCCTTTGCTTTGTTCCACGAAGTCAACAGCATTGCCGAAGTGGAGTTCGCAAGTGCCCCTTGCGACTCGTTGGCTGCTCGGTCACCGTCGTTGAGGCCGTAACGACTGCGCTGGACGCTCGAGAGTGCCGCCGCGGCATCTTGTCGAGGCACACTTCGATCGTCTCGTATAGAAGACGCTGGCTTACGCGGTGGCGGCGGAGGTGGCATGCCACCTTGCGAGCGGCTCGAGGTACCGGACACCATGCTTTGCTGCTCTGAATCTCTCGAGGTCTGGCGAGAGACGTCGACAGAGCGAGAGCTGTTGAGCTCTTCCGTTGACCCTGTGGCTAAGGATGCTCCGTGGACATTCTGCTTGGTGTCCGGGAGAACGATATCGGACCTCGAGCTTCGGAGGGACGATCTCGTACTGTGAGTTAGGCTGGTCGGGCTATCGATGAAATCTAGTTGTCCGTCTCCAGCCCGCAATGACGTGGCTTCCGAGGTCGCCTTTGTGTTGTTCGTGGACGCGACAGAACCTTCGGCGTCTTCAAGCGAGAGCACTGGCTCGGAAGCGCTGGACACGATCAACGAGGGATTCGCACCGAAAGACTCCACGTCATCTGCAGAGCGACCTGTCTTTGCATCATGCGACGTCTTTGAGCTCAAACGGCTACCAGCAGAGGTGGACAGGATGCCATCATCGGTTGCCTGACGCACGGACATGTCCGCCTCATCGGTCGTTGCCGGAGTTGGCGTGGAGCGGACAGATGCTGGGCGGGCGGAAGAGTCAGACACCGTGCGTGTTGCAGCAGTTCCGGGCACAGAGAGGGCGGAATCGCTTTTGTCCGAAATGCTGGCCGAATGAGAGCGCTGAGAAGGACGTTGGATGCTAGCATTGCCAAGCGCCAAACTGCTTTGCTCTCGGCTCGATCTTCCACCCAAAGCAGCAGCTCCCAGGCCTAGCGACGAGAGACCAGACGGAGAGCCGAGACTGGAGACGGAGGACTTGGGTCCGCTGCCAAACCATGTCCTGCGCTTGTTGCCCTGCACATCTTGTCGGGGAGGAGAGCCGCTCATACCACCGCCGCCCGCCGCAAGGTCACGATTCAAGAGATCGCTGAGACCAGCAGCGGCAGGCGAAGAGGTTCGAACAGACTGCAGTGACGGCTCCATGAGTGCTGATGAAGACTCGAGCGCACTTTTACGGTTTCGTAGAGCGTTGTTGGCCGGAGCACCAGCATCGACCGAGCTTGCCTGTCCGTCCTCTTTGCCAACAACATCATGCAAAAATGACGTGCCAGCCTGGTCGGGTGTCGATGGGGTAGCTGTACCAGAGACGGGCGCGCTTGCCGTGCCTACTTTAGTGGCGGTAAGCAGATCCGAGGTCTTGAGAGCAGTCGCATTGCGTTTGGCGTCTCGCTCTGATTGCGTCGAAGCTGTAACGGGCGCCGCCGGGGTCGATGTAGCCGACGATTCTTGACCCTCAGCACGAGCCAAATCTGCCTTCTTGGCGGCGTCTGCAAAGATACCACCGCGCAGAGGCAGCGAGCGTGTGTCGAAAAACGAGATGTCATCCATATTGGGGACGACGATGGACTCGCTCAGGAGCTCTCTAAGTCTGCCTTCGATCAGCCGGGTGACCATACCCCACTGCACTTTTCTCTCGCTGACGACAGGCTCGATTTCGATCTCCATCTTGGGCATGGTGGTAAAGCCGAACCAGAGACGATTGCTTGGTGGACGCTTCACGTGAAGCAGCAAATTGCCCTCGAGGGATCTGAGCACGACTGCCAGCACGATGGGAATGTTGTACGGCTTGAAACGGGAGCCCAAGGATAGAGTGAGCGTGGTGGCGATGGTGATGCGCACCTCGCCAACGTAGTGGACGGCAACCTCCATGCTCGCTTCTCCTTCGCTGGTGAGGGCTTTGAGCATGGGTCTGCTGAAGCCTGGAGCGCGGCGGCCGACATCGACTTGGACGACCTTGATGTCGCCGAGGTAGCCAGGAGTCTTGACGCGATTCATCTTCTTGATCATCTTGGATACGATGTAGTCTTCGAGCCAAGCAGTGCGATAGACGGAAAAGAAGATGCGGCCAACGAGGGCGTTGAGCCAACGTAGTGGAAGAGGATCTGGAAGGCTGTCGAGCGAGACTAGGAGCGAAGCCATGTCATCCTGCGAGAAGGTGGGACCGATGGGATCATCGAGCTTGCCAAAGAGGCTGGAGAGTGCATCGATGGGCCCATCTTCGGACGACTTGGTGGATGCGACATTTGGCTCTGGCATGAGGGAAGCTTGAAGCAGCGCATGGTACCAGTCCTCCATGAAGTAGTTGTTCTTGCAAAAGAGGAACCATTGCGGCCTTGGTTTGCTCAACTTGGATATGCGTGTGGACGAGGCGTTGCGACTGACAGCGGATCCAACGATGCGAATGGCATTCCTTTTCATAAAGAGCTCTCCGTCGCTCACCCCGGCGCGTTTGGCTTTCTTCCAAACCAGCTTGGGATCGAAAGCTTGTTGGTCAGCGACTGCATCGCCAAGCTGCTCATCGTCGGTGTTAGATGCTTGGTGAGTGGCCGCTGATTGCTCTGGATCGAGATCACCAAGCGTGTCCCCGACGCCGGCGACAAAGATGCTGACGCGCTTGCCGCGGAGATCGATGGCAGCATGGCACTCGGTGTTGGGACTGGCAACATTGTCGGATGAGTAGAGGTACAAAATGGGGGACTTGAGGATGCAGTAGAAGTTCTCCTTGCCAGCGGTGCCGGTTGGGGTGGCGCCTGGGGCGGTGGAACCCGGTGTCGAGCGAGCATTGGCGGCAGCTCTGTTCAGACGATAGTCGAGAATGCCTCTGTACATCTGCGACATGTATCCGGATCCAGCATTGGCTGCGTTGGGTTTGGAAGCTGCGACTGATGAAGCGCTTGCGGCAGCATCGGTGGCTTGAGCTGTTGAGCCTTCATCTTGGGAATGGACGCGGCTTGCATCTGACTCGCTGTCGACCAACGAGGCTGGGATTGCGGCTGCAGCATTCGTAGCACCACTTGGAGCGGGAGCATCCTTGTCAGCTTCAAAGTGAGGACGGACCGTGAGCCAACCGGAAGAGAAGGGCTTGGGAGCGGCCGAGGTAGCGGGACCAGGGCCAAGACGTTTGGCAGTGGGAGGAGCGGTAGCGTCGCCCTGCGGGTGATCTTTGGCTTTGACTTTCTCGAGTTCGGCATGGATAGCGGCGTTGCGTGCGGCGAGATCGAGCGCAGCCAGCTTGTTTTCGTGGGTGAGCTCGATATCGGCATCTATGCTGGGTGGACCTGACTGTTGGTCGACGGGCACATTGAAGTAGAAATGCAACACGACGGCGAGAATGCAGAGTGGGGGCAAGGTGACACCTCCGAGGAGGTAGTAGAATGCCTCCCGCAGCATGTTGAGCAGGCAGTGCGATCGCCGTAACGACGCAAATCAAGCGTCGTCGCCAAGAGAATGCTCGAGTTGAAGCAGGCGACTTTTAAAGACCCATGATTGCGATGCTACCTGCTTGTACGTGCCGATCGATGAGAGAGGTGTTGTTGTCCAAAGCAAGCCGCTATCAACGTGGATCGTTCGATGCTGCTTTGTGAGGAGCAGCTTGGACCCTTTTTGACAAAGTCGACGTCAGAAGGGGCTGCCAAGGTTACCTCGCTGTGGATCAAGTTGAGTTTGACTTGACTGAACCACGTCAGGCTGCGTCAGAGAAACGCCAAACAAGGCGAGGAAATGTTGCTCGACGGATTGTCTGTGCGCGGCCAAGAGCCAGCAGCAGCAGAGCGAGACCAACACACAGTCACGTCGCCGTCTGCAACTGCATCTTTTTTCGCCTTACTTGAACTCATTCCAGAATCTTACATCTACGCAGAAAAAGAAAAAAAAACCAAACCAGGCTGAGCATCAGCCAGCCAGCCAGCCAGCCAGCCAGTCAGTGTCGTGGAGCAAGTTTATCGTGTGGCAGAGCAACACCAAAAGTGCATCACCAAAACGCACGCACACGGCAACTGCCCCTGGAATCGCGCTCAGCTGTGCATCTTTGTTGCTCTCTTCCAACACCACCTCATCAACCAACCTCTTCCTCTCCGCCGACACCTATACATAAACAACATGGACGAGAAATACGGTGAGGATCGTCCCGCATCTCCGCGACATCGCGCCAATGCCCATTGATGTGTTCACCATCCTGACCTCTGATCGCATTTCATAACAGACGCCGTCATCCTCGGCACCGGTGTGACCGAATGTGTGCTCTCCGCACTTTTGTCTGTCGATGGCAAAAAGGTGCTCCACATCGACCGCGGCCAGGTCTACGGTGGCGAGATGGCCTCGCTCAACCTCACGCAGCTCTACGAAAAGTTCCGTCCAGGCGCAGAGCCTCCCAAGGATTGGGGTCGCGACCGTGACTGGGCCGTCGACCTCATCCCCAAACTCATCATGGCCAACGGTGAGCTCACACAGATGCTCGTCCACACCGACGTCACCCGATACCTCGAGTTCAAGCAGATCGCCGCCTCGTACGTCTACCGAGACGGCAAGATTGCCAAGGTGCCTGCCACCGAGATGGAGGCTGTCCGTTCTTCGCTCATGGGCCTCTTTGAGAAGCGAAGAGCCAAGAAGTTCTTCGAGTTCATCCAAAACTGGCGCGACTCGGACCCCGCCACCCACCAGGGACTCGACCTCGACTCGGACAGCATGGTCAAGATCTTTGACTACTTTGGTCTTGAGCCAGGCACCAAGGATTTCATCGGCCACTCGATGGCGCTGCACCTCGACGACTCGTACCTCCAGCGCCCCGCCCGTGAGACCTACAGCCGCATCATCCTCTACACCTCGTCCATGGCTCGTTACGGCAAGTCGCCTTACATCTACCCTCTGTACGGTCTCGGCGAGCTCCCTCAGGCCTTTGCTCGTCTCTCGGCCATCTACGGTGGCACTTACATGCTCGACAAGCCCGTCGACGAGATCGTCGTTGACTCCGAGACAGGCAACTTTGTCGGTGTCCGCAGCGGCCAAGAGACCGTCAAGGCCGATATGGTGATTGGTGACCCCAGCTACTTCCGCTCCGGTGTCGCTGGCAAGGACAAGGTGCGCGAGACGGGCAAGGTCGTGCGTGCCATCTGCATCCTCAAGCACCCTATTCCCAACACGGACAACTCGGACTCTGTCCAGCTCATCATCCCTCAAAACCAGGTCGGCCGTAAACACGACATTTACATTTCGGGTGTCTCTAGCGCACAAAACATTGCCGCTCGTGACTTTTACGTCGCCCAGGTTTCAACTATCGTTGAGACGGACAAGCCGGAGCTCGAGCTGCGACCAGGTCTCGACTTGCTCGGTCCCATCCTCGACAAGTTTGTCGCCATCAGCCCGCTCGAGGAGCCTATCGAGAGCGGCAAGGAGGACAACATCTTCATCACACGCTCGTACGACGCCACTTCGCACTTTGAGACCGTCGTCGAGGATGTCCACGATGTCTGGAAGCGGATGACCAACGGTCAGAAGCTTGTACTCAAGAAGCCTGACGATTCCGAGGGTGCTCAGGTTCAGGCTTAGATGTGATTTCCGCGTCCACTTCATACACTGATCCGTTTCAGGCTTTCTTGCTCGTAAGCCCTTTTCTTTTTCTCCCTTTTGTTCGCTTCTGTGCGTTGCCTTTCGACCTTCCTGTTCCCGCTCTTAATCCACTCAGAGAATACCAATCATTTGCTACACCTCGAGCCACCGTTCTGACGTTGAGGTCTGAAAGTGCCGTTGGTGTGTCAAGACCCGCCTTGAGTGTGTGGAGGAGGTATGAAATTTCTCGGGCGAGAAAAACGTACAGGCGCGTTTTACCGGCTCTCCGGCCTTTAGCTGACGTATCCGAATGTGTGATTGCGGGGGGAATGGCATCTTCAATTCGATCCATCCTACCAACAACGACCACGATCCTTGCTTTCGATTCTGACGGTCATCCTTCTTCACTCATCTATAAGGCATTCGCCGTTCGTTCGCGCTAGCAACATCCAGTCTCGACTAGACTCCGTCGTCGTCCATCCACCATGGCGGACGACAACAGCAATGACGCCGGCGAGGCATCGTCCGCCTCCTCTTCCTCTTCGACACCGCAACTCACTGACAGGTCACAAATCCTAGCACAAGCAACACGCTTCCTCACATCAGCCAACATCTCCGAGACGGCCTCTGACGATGAAAAGCGAAAATTCTTGCGGTCCAAAGGTCTATCAGAAGACGAGATCACCCGCGTGTTTGAAGATTCAAAGTCGCCTGCGGCTTCTGCTCGTCCCAGTGCTTCACATCAGCCAACGGCGGGAGATATGGACCCATTCGAGATAGCAGCTCGACAATTTGACGATCCTATCAATGCGGATGCGCTCGTTCCACCGCCCAAGTCGTACCCGAACTCGCCACTGGCTCTGTACTACGACCCACCTGCACAAACCCCGCAGACAACGGCACAGCCAAGTCAGGACGCTTCGCCGCTAACACGGTATCAAGTGCTATTGCAATTCTTCCGCACCCTCAGCTTCATGATGATGCTCGGCGGAGGTCTGACAGCCATCCTCGTATCGGCGTATCGGTCTTATATCCTACCCAAGATCACGGCGATGTTCGATGCGAGGAGTATCGTTCTCAAGCATCACATTGTTTTGTTCGACAAGCTGAGGAGCAACGTTGCGAGTCTTGCGATGTATGTTCCCGTTCAACATGGTCGTTTGAGTAGCGCTGACGAGACAGCAGTGGCATCGCCGTTGAAAGGCGTGCTGAAGAAGGTGCATTTCCATGACGAAGTGGAAGCGTCAGCGAATAAGGATGGTGAAAAGGAAGGGGTGAAGTCGACGCAGCATGGAAGCGATGCAAAGTCGGAAAAGGTGGTGATGGCTGGAACCGATGTGGTTGTGGATGCGAAGACTCGTTTGCTGTCTGATAGAGAAGGGTCAGAGACGGACGCATCAACCGTCGATGGTGAAGAGTCCGAATCGGCAGCGGCCAAACTCGGACCGATCGATCTGATGTCACCGCTCCGTGAAAGCATAGCAAAGCTAGCAGAAGCGCTCAAAGGCGATCTATCCGGACGTCCTGCTCCTCCTGCAACCACCCCATCCACGTCACCTCGTCGCACAGCCCGAGTAGCATCCGTAACCGACGCCGACTCGGACGAATGGGAAGACGACTCGTCATCCGACGCCAACGCTTCCGACCCCGACGATGACGGTTTGGAATTCGACCCTTACGGAGCCTATCAGAAGAAGCACAAGCACACCCAAACTTCCACCACCACCTCTTCCACTTCCGGATCCGTCAGTCTCGCCAACCTCAAATCCACCCTCGTCAGCTTGAACGCGGATATCTCGACGCATGCCTTCACAGCGACCTCCTCCGCATCGAGTGGTGGCGGTGGAGGAGCGTTCAGATTTGGACCGACGGGAAGTAGCGGTGCAGAGAGTCCCAAGAACGGCGATCTGGGTCAAGTCAAAGCAGAGATTCGTAGTTTGAAAGGCTTGTTGTTGAGTAGACGAAATTTCCCGAGTTATGGTGCTAGACCGCCGCCGTTGCCGAACGCGGCGGAGGCGAGGAGCGGGTCTGCTGTTGTTTAGTGGCTCTCGGTTGCAATGCATTCAGATGTGAGTCGGGCTTTGCGAGGTGAGTGAAAGTGCGTGTGCGGGAGTGATTCGATTGAGTTTGAGAGATGCGAGGTGCGAATGCCAAGACAAAGTGCGAAAGGGGTGAAGTGCGAAGATGAAGTGCGAACTGCGATGTGCGATGCGCGATGTGCGATGTGCGAACGTATTGACTACAGCGAAACAAAGGATGCGAATGCGATAAAGAGATGCGAAATGAGTTGGTGATGATGTACAACCTCAATCGTCTTTGATGAGAAAACAAACATCAAACCAAGACCTGCTTCCCAGACCTTAGCTCTCCAAAGCCGAGTCCCCAACACCATACCTAGCATGGATATCTTTCGCAGGAAGCTGTTGTATCTCCGCAATCTGTTCCCGGCCACAAACTGTAGTGTCAGTACCCTAGCTTCTTTCACCGATGCGCAGGAGGAATAGCGGTGACTATTTACCTTGTCAAAAATCAACTGAGCACTATCTTTGACCCTATTGTACTCGGTAAGCAGGGCGATGTACTCGGCGACAATGTGTTCGGGTTGTTGTTCGGTCAAGTTTGCTTTGATGCGGGCTTCGTTGTGCGTTTTGAGCTTGTCTCTGTTTCATAAACGCTTGTTGTTCAGTGTTGTACTCTATCGAAGGTGAGAAAGAGTGATGAAGACTTACTTGAGGATCATCTCCATGTCTGCTACTTCTTCTTGCAGTTCTGCCATGGTTCGCGATCGCAGTTCTCGCGTAGCCGCCGTGGTTGGACTCGTTGCAGCAGTTGACGACGAAGACTGTTGCGCAGTTGGTTTACGTCGACCTTCGAGGCCACTCAACGGTTTAAAGGGCGTTTTGAGAACTGCAGACGAGCCAGAAGCAGTGCGTGCGGGTCGAGCAGGTGTCGCGCTCCGCGCAGCTTTGGAAGGCGAGGCTGATCTGCGCATGGTGGATCGACTTCAGAACTAACCGTCGCCCATGCGAGTGGACTGAAGGGATGGTGGTGGGAGAGAAACAAGAGTCGATGTGAATTGCAGGCACAGCCGCTTGGGTTCGCCATAAAGCCCACATCGGAACTTCCGGAGCGGGTTGATATGAAGCTGTCAAATAATGTGAGACATTTTTTGCTGCACCCTTGAGACCATCACATCGCTTCTCAATGATATCACACCAGTCCTTAGGAAGTTCCGACTACTGTAAGCTCCTCACTTCAACGTTGACGGCATTCATGATGAATAGCACAGATTCAAAGGATCGTCTTCAAAAGATTCCTTTTATTTCGAGGATCACGTCAAATAGATTCGAGACATCAAAGCGTTATTCGACAAGAGCCTGCCTGAATGGTATCGAGCCGAAGCTTTAGTAGTCCGAGTTGTTGTTGCCGTAGCTGTCGTTACGGCCGTAACCGCCGCTCTGACCTCCTCGGCCACCGGAGCTACCATAGCTGTCCGAGTCGTTGCTGCTGCCGAAGCCACCACCGGACTGGCCTCCACGACCTCCCGAGCCGTACGACGAGTCGTCGTTGTCGTTACCGCCGTAACCGCCGCTCTGACCTCCTCGGCCACTGGAGCTACCGTAGCTGTCCAAGTCGTTGCTGCTGCCGAAGCCACCACCGGACTGGCCTCCACGACCTCCCGAGCCGTACGACGAGTCGTCGTTGTCGTTGCTGCTGCCAAAGCCGCCACTCTGACCACCACGGCCGCCAGAGCTACCATAGCTGTCCGAGTCGTTGTTGCTGCCGTTATGGCCGGAAGAGCCGTAGGAGTCATTGTTGTTGTTCGAGCTTCCATAGGAGCCGCTGTTGTTCGAACTTCCGTAAGAGCCATTGTTGTTCGAGCTGCCGTAGGAGTCGTTGTTGTTGTTGTTGTTGTTGTTGTTGTTGCCTCCGTAGCCACCGCTTCCGCTGTTGTTGTTGCTTCCAAATGAGTCGTTATCGTTGTTGCCTCCGTAACCCGAGGACGAGTTGTTGTTAGAGGAGTTGTTGTTGTTGTTGTTGCCGCCAGTGAACTGGTTGAGCATGTCCTTGCCCTGCTGGGAGCCAGCAAACTCCTTAGCCTTGTTGATGAAGCCGTCCATTGTGAAGAGATGTGATGGATGTGTTGAGTGTGGTTGTACGGGAAGATTTGTTTGTACTCTGGAAGAACGTTGAAGCCAAAGCAGCTGGTTATATAGTTTTCAGAGATGCCCCGCCAAATGACATGCGAAGCAGCTGGTAAGTTAGCCACAGCGAAGCCTCAAGCGTACGCCCACTTTTTCCCGCTTGTGTCACTTTTCTCTTGCTTCCCTTCGGGCACACGAGCAGAGGGATGATGAGACATGGTCGGTGCGAGCGATACTCTATGCTGTGCTCCGTGCGCAAAAGCCAGGTCATTCGACTCGTTGCCTCATCGGACGCCAAGTGACGTCTCGCCTTTGCTCGTGGCTCTCACAAGCGAGGCGAGGGCAAAGCGCTCGAACGAACACGGAAAGGAACTTCACTTCCGCTGCCAGAAAGCCTCGACCAACGAGAAAGACCGTGTGGCCGCATGCCTGCCCATCGCACGCACGTTTCGACTCGAAAGCGAAGCATTCGGCATTTCCCTTGCCTAGCGCCATGCGGTGCTTTCAAGCAGCCTACTTTGGCGTGAAAGCGACGGTCGCTGGTCAGCACGGCGAAGCACCGCAAAGAATCTGAGAACATGCGCGGGGAACCACCCTGTCAGAAAGGGCTAGGCCCGGCGAGGCTGTTCAGTTCTGCATTGACAGTCGACGCATGTCGGTACAGCCCCAAGTGATGCATCGCTTCCGAATGGCCTTCAGGAAGAAAAAAAAAAAAAAAAAAAAAACTTTGGCAGGACAAAGACAAAGACAAAGAGTGTTGCACTCTCTAGCGCGACCACGATGCTGTGCATGGCTCTCTCGAGAGCAACACTCAGACCTACAGTATGCAGTATCACGTTTGCGGGCAAAACCCTTGTGCGTCTGCCTCTGCCTCGAATCTTTCCGAACCGCAGGAAAACGAGAAATGGGCACGAGAGCAGTCGAGTCCTATCGAGCTGACGATGAACCGTGCGCTTTTCCTCCACCTTACTCCTTTTGGAATGTCGAAGGCTGGACCCTCGGCTGTCAACCTCTGGCGTCAACTGTCCATATAGCCAACATTTTCGGTGTGAGATGCGTCGTGTTGTGGATCTCTTGTCACAAAAAATGACCTATCACCTTGAACACTAGCGCAATTAGTGATCTGCAGGGCATGCGAAGATACTGTACGCAACAATGCGCATCAATCGGTTCGGCAATGAATTTAGCTTACAGTCTGCGTTGTGTGTACCTGAAGGCTGTGCGCGTTGATATGGTGTCTATCCTTTCCGTGGCGATGACGAAAAGTGTTCGGCCCGCTGAGCCGCAAACGACCTTTCTCGACTCTCGTCGGCCTTGCGCTGGATGGTTTGCCTTGACCTTGTTGGAGAGTTCTTGCCGCTGGTCGCCGTCCGTACAGTGGAAGCGACGTGATGCTCGCTTCCAGAAACACCGGTCACGATACGGCAAACGAGATACAGTAGAGCTTCCCTGACACCTGACATCGCTCATGTGTCGCAATCTTCGGGATGATCGGCCTCACTCGTCCAAGAAAACCGTTGGTTGAATCACCCGCTCGTCACCTCAACTTGGCGTTCCCGAGCCCGTGAAATGAGAGGCACAGGTTGTCAGGACCGCCGTCGGCGCTACGTGGTGGATACACATCTCCAGTGACCCTGAAGGTGATGCTCTTGCTTCTGATGTTCTTGGAAGAAAAGCTGTTGCAGCGGCGAACGCGTGGATGCGTGAGCCATGCTGTTGCTCGCCGATGTCCGTTTGGCTGTTGAAAGGGTAGTCTTAGTGGTTTGCTTGATGGCCTGTGCGTGCAAAGGCATCTTTGTGCGCCTTTGGCATGCTACCGAATGCTCTACGAGTCGGCCGACATTCCCATTTGGGTTGCCGAGTGACCTCTCGTGCTTGCTGCTGGTTTGTGAAGGAGGCTGCGAGGTATACCTTGTTCGAACGTGACGGCCTGACACCGCCCTAGCAAATTTTGATCGGTCGATGACTGCCAGCCCTTTTCGGGACCTCCTTTTTTCTTATTAAATTTTTTTTTTTCCTGCTGAATCACATATCTGCTCACAAAACTTACTGTCCCCTATGTTCGTAGTGATCTCGCGCTTACAACCGCTTGCAATCTCCTCTCATAGGCGATTACACTCAGCATGCATGTCAAGCCGATGCTGCAACAAGCTTCACGAAAGCGGGTCCGACAATGATCGGCAAGAGCCATCCATGGGCAAAACGAGCCCCGATCCAAGCCAGATCGGATAGCGACTGAAGCCGATCTCGCCTGAGCCAAGAAGAGAAGGTTCATCCGCAGCCTATCTGCTCGGCGACTAAAGAGGGATCGACATGTCACTGCTGTACCGGCCCAAGAAAGAGCCACGAGACGTGTCAATCCAGCTTGCGGGACACGATCCGAAAGACTTGTTCACCTTGAGCAGCTGAATTGGTATCGACGCAGCCCAGTGATCGCACTCCAAGCGGGTCACTCGACCAAAAAAAAAAACAAGGTCGAGGCTCGTGCTGCTTTGTCTCGCTTCCAAATTCGACCTCGGACCCTCGTTCTGATCTCCCATTTTTTTGCGGGTCACTCAACCCTAAAAGGGAGGCAGACACGCCTGCTGTAACGCGAAATGGTAAAAAATTGCTAGGAAAATGATGCGGCGCCACTCGGACGGCCCGTGACAGAGACGGCTGAAAAGCGACGAGTTGAGATGATGAAAAATTGAATGGAGCTCGCGCATCAGCAATCACACACTCTCAGTCCAGCCCATGCCAGCTACAGTAACTGAGCACCCAACTCTGCGCGCTATACTTGAGAGCAACAAGGCGAAACAATCGAAAGTTCGAACGAGCCCCAAAGGCAGTTCTAGGTCTGCGTCGTGGGAGCCTTGAGTCTTTCTCCAATTTCACCATCCGTGAGAAGATGGGCTGGCTCCACGCGCAGATTTGTTTCGAAACGCAACGTCGCGGATATCAATATTTTTGGTTGGTCATTTGCTGAGAATTTCAACTTTTATTAAGATCAAAGCTGAAGAGCTGAGCGCAGTCAGTCAGCCAGCAAGCCAGTCAGCTAGTCAGCTAGTCAATCAGTCACAATAAGCTTGGTCGCCTCGCTTCACTGAGACAAAGGCAAGCAATTCGGGGGTCGATGCGCACGTATGAGATACAGTACAGGAGGATCAACCGTGACAATATTCCACGTTTCGCCTCGCCTCGCCTCGCCCGAGCAGCAATCATTCCATCGCAGCCAACTGCAACTCGCAACTTGCAACCCGCATCCGCGCGCAACGCACGCCGCGCTCAACCATCATCGCCACCACCACCACCATCCATCATCGCGCCATCACCCTGTACCATTCACCACAGCTCGCGGTCCGCCAACTCCACTTCTCCTTGCATTCCGCATTCCACAGTGGTTCAAGGCGGTACCCGATATCGAACCAACACCCATCGGCTGCATCAAGGCACGGTCTGAAGGGCGATCGTGTGCCCCTGGCGTAGGATTCAAGGGGACGGAACCGTATCCGCGGCAATTACAGAGTCTCGCAAAACGCAAAGCATTCACTGCTTGTCACACCGCATTCCGGGCTCAACATCCCGCACAAGCTGCAACAAGTTTGACCTTCGCGCTGCGATTGGAGATCAGAGGCCATGAGTGGAGAAGATCGAGGCACAGCCTACCGATATGCCGGCGGCCGTCCAGCAGCATATCCAGCCGCTGACGGCTACGGTCGGTACGAGCAGGGTCTCAAGAGCTCCATCCCTTCCCGCTCATACGACAACGCTGCTTACCCAGACCAAGCCTACGACCGACGCTTGCCGGAACGAGTCCATCCCGCATACACCACCGGTCCATCGTACGGCGGGCCCGCTCATTCTCTCCCACCACCCCCCTCAGACTATCATCGACCGCCGCAGCCCGCCTACCGCTACGAAGACGACTATCACCACCGCCGACCCGCAGCACAACCACACCTCGAATACGAACAAGACTACCGCCGCCAGCCCGTGCACAGAGTTGCTCAGCGAGAGATCGACGACAGGAGGGCGTACGAGCAGGTCCGACCCGACCCGTATGCATCCCAGTCGCGTCATGCCTATGCGGATCCATACCGTTCCGAGCCGCTTCACGATATCGACAAACGCAGACATGCGCCTCTCACCTACAACAGCTACAGCGTCAGAGATGAACCCCGACCTCCAGCACATGCCCCTCACGTCCAAGAGCCCATCTATCGCCGAGACGAGTATGATGCCTACTCTCGCGAGATTCAGCCTTCCTATCGTCGAGGCGCTCCCAGATCTCCTCCGCTGTCGCCCCAGCCGGCCGTGAGCGGCGCACACATGCACAGCAGAGAGCCTCCGATCCACGATTACCGCCCAGCGGCTCCTCGCTACGCCGACCCCCACCCCGAGCCAGAAAGCCCGCCAAGACCCTCCATGGCCATCGGCAACATGCTCAATGATCACGCCGCAAACGGGGCCGCTGGTTCTGTCCACTCGAGTCCAGCCAAGACTGCCGTAGCTGCTGAGCACGAGGCGTATCCGCCCAGGTCCGTTGAAGCGAGCTACCGCACTACCGCCGCGTTCGATCCTGCAAGGGAACAGTCTTATGGCGCAGCACACTCTATTCGACCACGCTCGCGCAGCCGCGAAAGCCGAGCTCGAAGAATCGATTTCTCACCTGATCCGGAAGACCAGCGGGAGCAGGAGCAGCAGCTCTCACAACATCGCAGAGAAGGTCATGCATCTCACGCAGAACATCCCAGAACGGTCGAGCCTGCCCCTTCTGCCGTCGACATTTCACCCGTCCGCGTCAAGGCTGAGGAAGCCGCCCCTGCTCCATTGCATGCACCTGCTTCTCTTGAAAGCGATCCACACCCAGCAGCACAGACTGGCAAAGCTGCGGTTGACGACAGCCCAGCTCCACTCAACGGCAAGGCCGATCCCGCTTCATCGGCAGCAAAGTCCACCTTGGGCAAGACGCAGCTCAAGCTTCGCAACAACCCCTTGCCAGCATCCAAGAGCAATGCCAGCTTTGTCGCGCCTCCTCCGCCTGCAAAGAAGAACCGCGACCCTGACGGCTGGGAGAGCGACCTCTCCAACCAAGAGAACCAGCCCCTGTGGCGAACCGAGCTCGATGACTACATGTTCGATGTGAGCGAGCGCCAGAGGCTCATCGAGGACGCCTTTGTCGCTACGCTGCATGAGAAGCATGTCGAGGTCGAGCGACGTCTCGCACGCGCCTACGAGGGCCGCCACTTTGCCATGTTGCGACAGGTCCGCATCCGAGAGCAGCAGGCAGCCTCGCAGAGGGATATGGAGCGTCGTCACGATCACGTACGTCAACAACGCGATCACGAGATCGATCTCGAGCTGCTCGGTACACTCAGCGATGGCCATGGCTCCAAGACAAAGAAGAAGAGGGGCGGCCGTGGTGACGATGTGGACGAGCTTCTTCAGGGTGATGACGAGGACGACGACAGCGACGATGTTGCGCTCGCCGATATCGCTGCTCGTGTCCATGGCTCCAAAGCCAGCATCATCAAGCTCAAGCGCAGCAAGGGCAAGCTCGGATCTACAGACCCTCGCAGCAAGAAGCGCCGTCTCGATGGCGGTGCAGCGCTGTCTCCTGCTGCAGGCTCGGACGCCGATTCCATGTTCGCCGAACTCGGTGGACACTTTGACGGCGACGAGTCTGCCTTTGCCTCTCGTCAAGCTTCTCCCACTCCGGATGACGTCAGCTTCGCTATGGACGTGGATGCCTCTGGCAAAGTGCCCATCGATGCTCGTCGTGCACAGCAGCTCGAAGACGCTCACCGTCGCATCTGGACCACCATTGCCAAACGTGACGTGCCCAAGGTTTACCGAACCGTGCTTCAGAGTGCTTCCAGCAAGACCATGTACTGGCGCAGGCTCTCCAGCGTCGTGCAGCGAGAAGCCAAGCGAGGCGCAGCGCGAAACAACAAGACGGTCAAGGACGTCCAACTTCGTGCGCGTAAAGTCATGCGTGAGGTGCTCGTCTTCTGGAAGAGAAACGAAAAGGAAGAGCGCGAGCTGCGCAAGAAGGCTGAGAGGGAAGCTCTCGAGAAAGCCAAGAAGGAGGAAGAGATGCGCGAGGCCAAGCGTCAGGCCCGCAAGCTCAACTTCCTCATCTCGCAGACCGAGCTCTACAGTCATTTCGTCGGCAGCAAGCTCAAGACGTCCGAAGCCGAAGAGTCGGAAGAGACGGCAGGAAGCAGCAAGATCATCGATCCCAACGCACAGCCATCCGACGCCACCGTCCCTCCCATTAACCCCCACGCCGAGGTTGCTGATGCCGAAGCCAGGCTTGCCGAGCTCGACGAGATCGACTTTGACGATGAAGACGAGAGCAATCTTCGCGCCCACGCCGCCCGCAATGCGCAGGAGGCCGTACGTCTGGCAAGGGAAAAGGCACAAGCTTTCGACGCGGCAGCAGCAGAAGAGCGCAGGCGCAACGAGGCAGCTGCTCGAGAGAGAGAGGGTCTCGACGCTGGTCCTGGCAGGCAGATCGAGGAGAAGGACCTCGGCAAGGCATTCGACTCGGACGACATGAACTTCATGAACCCGACCTCGATGGGTCAGACCGAAATCAAGCAGCCCAAGATGCTCACCTGCCAACTCAAGGAGTATCAGCTCAAAGGCCTCAACTGGCTCGCCAACCTGTATGAGCAAGGTATCAATGGCATCCTTGCCGACGAGATGGGTCTCGGCAAGACGGTTCAGTCCATCTCGCTTATGGCCTATCTGGCTGAGGTGCACGACATTTGGGGTCCCTTCCTCGTCATCGCGCCTGCCTCGACGCTTCACAACTGGCAGCAGGAGATCAGCAAGTTTGTGCCCACGCTCAAGGCTCTACCCTACTGGGGCAACGTCAAGGATCGTGCAGTGTTGCGAAAATTCTGGAATCGCAAGCAGATCTCGTACAATCGCGATGCGCCATTCCACGTTCTCGTCACCAGCTACCAGCTTGTCGTGTCGGACGAAAAGTACTTCCAGCGCGTCAAGTGGCAATACATGATCTTGGACGAGGCGCAGGCCATCAAGTCGTCCAGCAGTATCCGATGGAAGACGCTGTTGGGTTTCAACTGCCGTAACCGCCTGCTGCTTACTGGTACGCCCGTGCAGAACTCGATGCAGGAATTGTGGGCGCTGCTCCACTTTATCATGCCTTCGCTGTTCGACTCTCACGACGAGTTCAGCGAGTGGTTCTCCAAGGACATCGAGAGCCATGCCGAGCAGAAAGGTACGCTCAACGAACATCAGCTTCGACGTCTACACATGATCCTCAAACCATTCATGCTTCGCCGTATCAAGAAGAACGTGCAAAACGAGCTCGGCGATAAGATCGAGATCGACGTCTTCTGTGACCTCAGCGCGCGGCAGAAGATGCTGTACCGTGGTCTTCGCGCCAACATCTCGGTGGCAGAGCTGATGGATCGAGCCACTTCGAACGATGAAGCCGGTCTCAAGAGTCTTATGAACCTTGTCATGCAGTTCCGTAAAGTCTGCAATCACCCAGAGCTGTTCGAGCGTGCCGATGTCCGAGCACCTTTTGCACTCGCCGACTTTGCTCGTTCGGGCTCGTTGGCGCGCGAAGGCGATTTGCTCAACCTCCCGGATTCGACTACCTCGCTGATCGAGCTACAAGTGCCCAAGCTGCTTGTGAGGGAAGGCGGTCTCATCGACATTCCTGGGCACGAAAGCCGCAAAGGTTTCGACACAGGCTATCTGCAGAACCTGTTCAACATCTGGCGTGCACCTCACATCCACGAGTCGCTGCAGCACGAACGTTCACCTTTTGCGTCGTTGCCGTTGATCGGCGTGTCGGCTTCAGAAGCACAGCAGTCTTTCCACAGCATGGGGATCAAACGGATCCTGTCAGCAGCGGCAGAAGAACGTCGCTGGCGCTCGATCGAGAAGTTTGCCAGCGATGACACCTTTGCCGCTGCATCGATCCGTCCCATGGCCAAGATGCTGCGTCCGATGCCTAGCACGTCGGGTCGCGCGCCATCGCTGCTGATGCCCTTGGAAGATGTGGCAGCGGACTATCGCAGGCACTCGTATCTGGCCAAGGACTCGGCACGAGCTGTGGTCGCGCCCGCAGTTGCTCCTCCAATCAAGCTGTACAGCAACGATGGGCCCTTCATGCAGACGCAAGAGCGCTTCACGCGCGACCCACAGATTTCGGCGACGCTGTTTGGATTGTCACCCGAAGGCCGCGAGTCGGTCAAGCGTGTCGAACAACTGCAGCGCGAATTGCCGGACGTGCCTCCTCAGGGTATCATTCGCGACTCGTCGATCGACCAGCTGCCATACAATGGCATGCAGGTGCCGCAGATGAACAAGCTCATCGTGGATTCGAGCAAGATGGCCAAACTGGACGAGTTGCTCCGCAAGCTCAAGGCGGAGGGTCATCGTGTGCTGATCTACTTCCAGATGACGAGGATGATTGACCTGATGGAGGAATACCTGATTTACAGGCAGTACAAGTACCTGCGACTGGACGGTGCTTCCAAGATCTCGGATCGACGAGACATGGTGACGGACTGGCAGACCAAGCCGGAGCTGTTCATCTTTTTGCTCTCGACTCGAGCGGGTGGTCTGGGTATCAACTTGACGGCTGCAGACACGGTCATTTTCTATGATCACGACTGGAACCCGTCGAACGACTCGCAAGCGATGGATCGGGCGCATCGTCTCGGTCAGACCAAGCAGGTGACGGTGTACAGGCTGATCACCAAGGGCACGATTGACGAGCGCATTGTTCGGCTGGCGAGGAACAAGAAGGAAGTACAGGATATTGTGGTGGGTACCAAAGCGTACAGCGAGACGGGGATGGCCAGGCCGCAGGAGATTGTGTCGTTGCTGCTGGACGACGACGAGTTGGCCGAGTCGATGCTTCGGAAGAAGCAGGCGGAGGAAGCACAGACGGCCCAGGAGAAGGCGGATCTGGCACGCGCATCGCACGCCAAACGTCGACTGAACAAGGATCGCGCTGCAGCAGCTGCACAGTCACCGGCACCGGCTGGATCGGCGTGGGCGCTGGAGGACGACGAAGACGATTTCTTTGGAGCCCGTCCGCCCAGCAAAGCCGATACAGACACTGCCGAGACGACGCCGCAACCGCAGGCCAAGCGACGCGGCGGTGGCGGTGGATCGAAGCGTGGACGTGCGAGCGAGGCGGCATCCGAACGCATGGCATCGACGGATCCGGACGGAGATGCTTGGATGGGTAGTGTCGATGCTTCGCCTTCGCCGTCGAAGGGAGCAGCTTCGAAGCGAAAGTCCAAGAGTCATCGCAAGAAGACGGTGGACGAGCTGTCTGGGGTCAACCTCGATTAGGGAGCACGTTTTGATTAGCGATTTCCGTTTACCAGGCACGCATTCATGGTTGCATCTCATCACATCGCTTCTTAATCGCAAACAGCTGTTTTGATCACCAACTTTCAATGCTTGACAAATGGGGTCGGCTGTGCAGAGGGTTGAAAGAGCGCGATGCTCAGCTGTCAAGATTGCATCAATGCGCAATTTGAGATGCAGGAAAAGCGGTCGTTGTGATTCTCAGTCGGGTAGACGGGTGAGTGAGATGCTGGGTGGTTGAAATGAAAAGCTTTTTGCCAGTGTATAATGCGCAGAGTTTATGTGTGCAGTTTTGCGGTTGACCAATCAGAAGCGTTGATTTTTGGTTCTGCCTCGTGGAGGAGAATTGCTGATCTAGCCGGGGAAAGAAAAAAAAAACACCTCCATCTCCGACTCGAAAAAGCTGTCGATTGATTGGACTGTTTTGAAGTAGTAATGTAGATGCAATGGGTTCGGAGTGTAATCGTTGGCAGACGGATAAAAAAGGGTTGGTCGGACGCCGATCGGGTCATACAGAGAGAGAGAGAGAGAGAGAGAGAGAGAGAGAGAGAGAGGTGTGTGTATGTGTCGTTGGACCGAGCGTTTGCCCGTGTTTGCTCGATGATGACACTCAACAGATAAAGCGAGTGAGAGCAAAGGTGTGCATCAACAGCGATCGTATGTGCGCACTTACGAGGAGCGCAAATTTTAGGTCTCACTGAGAAAACGAAGTTGCTGGTCTTGTTTCGAGTATTGGCGCCATCCTTGCGTCCTTTGCAAGTTGAGAAAACGCAGCCTTTATCTGCATGTGCTGTCAAAAACAGTCATTGCTTCGACGCACGACGCACAACGAAAAGCCCAGATGGAACAAGTAGGCCGAAGTGAGACCAAGGCTGTACTTTGCGCATCGTTTATCTGCATTTCTGCATGTTGTTGCCGTGCTGGACAAGCTCAAGCTTCGAGCTTTGATTTCGGGAATACGAATAAGAACCGCACCGACGATCGACCGGTTCCTGAGGGATCTCTGCCTTGCAACCACTGAAATTGCATACACACTCGAAAGTTCAACCAAAGATGTACGGGATCGAGACAAAGCAGGGAAGCGCACCCCCGGGAAAGGAGAGGTGAATTTGAAAGCGGAGTTCGGGCCGCACATGGCCCATGACAAGAGGCTGGGGAAAGAGAGAGAGAGAGCGGGTGTCTTGAAGTTTTCCTGCGGATCTCCCATCTTTTCTAGCTACAGAGCATAGGCACGTTTGAACTGCAACTCTACGCAGGGCAAACGCAAAACAGCAAAGAGGAGAGAGATAGTCGGGGTGTGCAATCCTCGAGTCCGGGTTGCGAAGCATCGATTTCTCGCAAGCTGCCAAACCGGCCGAAAGCGGATCTCGAGTAAAGAGCAGGTGGCACACTAGATAGGCCAACGTGGATCAGAGAGTATGCCGAGAGCCGTTCTCCGAGCGTCGATTGCTCCACGTGGCGACACAGGGAGGAAAGTGGCACTTGAGCAGTGTCAAGGTTATGCGACAGACGGGGGAGCATACAGCATACAAGGCATTAAGACTGGATGAAGGAGAGCCGCTTTCTCAAAGCTCGTCACAAAGTGAACCTCCCATTCATGCTCGAGGATTTATTTATTTATTTTTCCAACACACTAGTTTCAGGTCTCGAGAGACAAAAAAAGTAAATACAGTATAAATAAATGCGTTGCTGTAAGCTGTTCCGTTGGCGAGTCTTTGCTTTTTCTCAAGGCAGCGACAGGGTGAGCCGGAATGACGACAACCTTGTCTCTCTCTCTCTCTCTCTCTCTCTCCGGTCTCGCTGGAGTGGGCATCGACCGGAATTTCCGCAAAAAAAAAAAGAAGCGAGTTTTGGTACGGTATTCCGTTCCCAGACTTGACATTGCGTTGTTAGCCGAGGGACAGCGAGCCAAAACAAAAGCCATGTGCGGCAAAAATAAATAAATAAATAAATAAAAAGCAGGAGGACGTCGATGATTGACCGAACGAAACGTAGGCTCGAATCTCGATCGAGATGCACTGACAGTGTTTTAGAGAAAAACGATTCGCCGGCGCCTCGGGTTTTGAGCGAACCCGCCTTCGAAATTTTTTGACGAAATTCTAGCCTCGCCTAATAGATGACACGCTTTCTCTTTTCCCTCGAACAACTGCTCATCTGCCCAACACATAAACATAACACTTTTTCCCGCGCTGATCCCGCTCGGGAGTTGTTGTTGGCGCTGATCACAATTTCAGTTTCAGCTTGTCAGAGCATGTTTTTTTTTTTTGTTTTTGAAGCCGATGCGCCACATTTTTTTCTTTTCTTCTTCTCGAAAGTGTCTGGGACTGTTGAGCACGAATTTGATTTTTGTGTGTGCCCCACGCAGGAGGAAAGTCGACCGTCAAAGCTCTTCTTTTCTTTTTGCCTCCTTGGGAAAGTACTGGATCGACAAGGTTATGTTTTGGATTCGGTCTGCTCGGGCAAAGAATTATGATCGAAGAAAGAAATTGACAAAAAGCGGCTTTCACCGAGGACCACCTGGGCAAAGGAAGGGGAGGCAATGAAATGGCCCAAAGTGGTGTAGTATTGGTTCCTGGATCGTTTTCTTGTCTGCGAATGCGGGCGGTCCGGTGGTGGTGGCTTCAGACACTGCTGCAGCGCAGAGCAGCCATGTCGCTCAAGTTAATTTAATTTTTTGTTTACATTTGCTTTTCTGCTTCAAGTGGGTTTCCGCCCGCACTCTGGTAATGAGTATCCGCACACTTTATTGTCGCGTTGCAGCGCTGCAGCCCGGACCTTAGGCTTTTCCTCAGACAAGCGAGACTTTTCTTTTCTTTTCTTTTTTTTTTTTTTTTTTTTTTTGCTGGAAAATGTCTCTCTACTGTACAGCCTCTTTCCCAACATGGCCATGTGGGAAAAAGTCGTGAAAGAAAAGAAAGAAAGAAAGAAAGAAAGAAAAAAGTTGCTGCAACTGCCTCTCCCGCGCCTGAAACGTTGCTTGCAAACTGACCGGAAGACGGTTCCCACGCCCAAACAGGTCCTAAACAAGAGAACTTTTGCGACCGGATGCGCGTGTTTCACTGTGCTTTCTCTTTTGCTTTGCGCAAGAACCAATCCAGACTCGTTATTGTTCCTGGCTGCAGAGACACTGCCGAGGTGCACCCTTGTTTCTCTCCCTCTTTCTCTCAATCAACAGCTTTTTGCCTTGAGTCGCCGCCGTGTTGGTGGATAGTTGATAGTTTGGTGTGGTATTCGCGATCAGAAAAAGAGCAACCGACGATGGTCGAAGCTCTCTGTCCCTCCGCATCGTCCGTCATTGTTGGAAGCATAGAGAGTTCTACTGCGAGTCGACATACACCTAGCATGCTTTTCTCCGTTTTCCCATCCCTTTTTGGCCCGCTTTCCTTCTTTTCTGTCCAGCGAACTCCAGCGCATACAGTCCTCTCTCATTTGCCACGAGGCCTCCTCTGTCTGCGCTGGATCAAAGGATTGTCCCTTTTCCCTCACTCCGATGATGATGACCGCTTGTCTCAGTCCGTCTGCCTGCTTTGCTTTACTGTACCTGCTGAGATCTCTCTCTCTCTCTCTCTCTCTCTCTCTCTCTCTCTCTCGCTGTCTGCTGAATTTTGGTTCCCCGCTTGCTGCTTGATGCTGCTGTCCGCTGCACGCTCTGTTTTCTCTCTTCTGCGCTTTCTCTCCCATCCTCCTCTGCTCTTCTTCCTCCAACTCGTGGCAAGCGATTGCGGAAGTCAAAGTTGCTTCTCCGACCCTGCCAGAAGACTCGTACCGAGGCCAGTATATCTCTCTTCCCCCCTTCCTTGGATCCCTTTTGTTTGGGGGTTTCTGCCCCTCGTTGGGTGTGTTTCCTCTCATCTTTTGTTCAAACTCAACTCCGTCCGTCCATTTCACCGTGCCCTTATAGATGCCATGCTCTTGGCCAATCCGCTTCCCACGTTTTCCCCTTGATGCTCCGCTTTCCACCCATCAACCAACCTCCCTCCGTCCCTAACCAACCTTCTCCGCATCATCGTTCCCCCTACTTGTTGTTGTCGTCACGCCACCATCTCTTTTGTCCTCACACGCGTTTCTCGATCGTTTCTGCTCAGCCGCCAAACACTTGCTCGGACTGCACGCTTCCACCTCTTCATAGCACTGCCTCGCTCGCAGCATACATCTTGCAACTCAAAAAGCATTCACGTTCGTTACACCAGCTCCGCATTCAATGTCTGGTCGTCCAGGCGCCCCTTTCAACAGCATGACGTACGGCATGGCTCCACCGATGCATCCGCATCACCTCAACCAGGGTCCCGATTCGGCTTCACCCGTTCCTCCCCCGTCCTACGCTCATCAGCAGCAGCAGCAGATGAGCCAGTACGGCGCCTCTCAGGTCGGCTCTCAATTCGCCTACACCAGCCAAGGCTTTTACGGCCACCCCGCTCAGCACCACCCTAGCCAAGTCGCTTCTCAACAGCAGCAGCAGCAGCATGGCGGCGGCTACTACTCCCATCACACTTCTTCACCCCAGATGGACCCCAACGCTCAGCTCTACGCTGCTCACCAGATGAGCCATCCGGACATGATGTCCAGCGGTGAGTTCCAGGGCCACCATCCGGATCTCTTGGCTCATCAGCACAGCTACGCTGCGCTCCAGGGCGCTGACATCCGACCTAAACGCAAGCAGGTCAAGAACGCATGCATCAACTGTCAGAAGGCTTGCAAGAAGTGTGACGAGGGTCGTCCTTGCGGTCGCTGTGTCAAGTACGGTCTCGTCGATACTTGCCAAGATAGCGCGCGTAAGGAAAGACGTCGTGGCATCAAGCGTGGACCGTACAAGCGTAGGGCTACTACCGGGTCGCAACCTACCAACCCATCTCTCTCCGTTTCCGGTCCCATGTCTTCGTACGGTCGTGATGGTCATATCTCACCTTTAAGCCGCAGCGACGGAATGCTCGGCAACACTCCTGGTGGAGAATCCAGCTTCTCTTCCCCCGCATTTGGAACGCAGACTTTGCAATCGCGTCCGCAAATGTCGCTTCAGATGCCCGGCAATGCGTGGCAACCCAGCGCCACCAGCCCCAACCTCGACGACCGCGAAGCTCTCCGGGCGAGGTACGGTCAGGCCAACGCATCCACCCAACCTTCGTACTACGGGTACGAGCAGGACGCTGTACATCATACGTACGATCGGAGTTCTTCTGCGCCCGTAAACCAACCTGGATCGATGCTCAGCCCTGACGGTCGTTTCCCGCAGTCCGGTACTCCGCAGTCGTCCACTTCGCAGCTGCCTAGTTTGGGAGGTCAGTCGTCGACCGGTAGCTATCTCGGCGGTGTCTACGGTGGTCGTGTAGGCCTCAACAACGGTTCCAGTTCGTCGCTCATCAGTCCTCCTCTGCATACCTCGGCTTCCAACACTAGCTTTCTCTCCGCTTCTTCGGCGCCTAACGGTATCGCACATCACCGCTTGCACTCGGACAGCAGCTTAGCTACGATGAATTCCAACGGGGCTTCTAGTAGCACTATGAGCCCGCGAACTCCGTTGAATGCTACCGAACCTCCTCTCCTCTCGCCTTCGGGAAACAAGATGTTTACCCCACCTCAGCCTACGGTGCCTTCGGCTTCCGGAACGTTTTTGCAACAGGACGCTTCGCGACCTTTTCCGCTCAAGATGCCCAAAGCACCGACCCGCGGTCGTTCCGGTACGGGAAGCTCGTACTTGGACCAACAACAGGTGATCCGCAGCGAGGGATCTTACGCAAACAATCTGGCTCCTATCAATGTGAAGCTCCCCGTTCAGCAGCAGCAACAGCAGGTCCAGCAGCAGGCTCAACAGCAGCATCAGCAGGTGCAGTTTCAGCGATCCAGTCCGTACATGGCTGTCCAGAGTCTTGGAGGAGCAGGGGTGGAGGATAGGAGACAATTTTTGAACGGTAGCACTCCAAGGATGGACATGTCGCCGAGTGCGGGCATGATGGCGTTGAAGACGGAGAGGGATGTGGGTGGGCCGCCGCCCGCTGCTCCTGCGGGATCGTTGGGGTTGGCTTGATGGAAACAACCTCCTTTTTTTCTTTTGTACACATAAAAACTTGATCGACTTTTTTTTTTCTTTTGGTAACGGTGTTTAGATATATACACAGTAGCTTCTCTCTTAGAAATGGATTCTCCCTCATTGACTCAACTTGCGTGAATCCCTTTCCCCCCTTTGAAATCAGACTGAGCCGTCGACACACGAGCACACAGCATATCTCTCGAGATTTGGAGATTGTCTATGCTGTCAGTCGACATTCTATCTATGCATCCTCGACCACGAACCCGGCCTTCCTATCTACGGACGCCAAAAACAGCCCGATCCCCATCCAGAACTGCTTCTGAACTTCGCTACCCGTCCAAAAGGGACACAGCGAGGTATGGTCTAGATGATCGATTTCGAACGTGTACCATTGGTTGTCGAGTGGGCTGAGGAGTTCCTGCTGCACCACGGTCCCACCACGTTCCTGCTTCTTGACCAACTCGTCTTCTGACTCGGTCGGAGTCCTTTTGGTCGCAGTGTCTTCGCTGACAGGCGTGAATTGTTGGGGAAGGAGAAACCCCAACTTCTCATCACTTGGAGTAACCAGCGGTGGGTCGTTCCCACCCATCGCTCGCAGCGATGTAAAATACGCAACCCTAGCGGCAGATCTCGCCGAGCCTAGCATGGATCTATTCGGAGCAGCTGTTCCACTATGCGTCGCTGGTAGCGGCAACTCTTCCTTTCCTCCAAGCGCCTGCTCGTCAATATCGACCAGCGTAGTCGTCTCCGAACCCGCTGGAGAAATCAGCGGAATCACCGACGACGTAAGCTGAACCTCTGTCGACTGCGGCCGTCTCTTCCTCTTGCCAAACGGCAAACTCGCAGGCATACCTTGAAAGTGTCGACACGTTTCCGGATGGCAGTCGAAAGGGTGAAATTGCGAAGCTAATGGTACGACGCCGTCGTTTGCCCACCACGTTGAGGACAGGCCTTGCATTGCGTACTGCTTCTCTCCGGACGACGAGGGAAGAAATGACGGCGGAGGAGACAGTTTGGAATAGTCAAACTTGCCAATCAGATGCGCGGTATACGTCAACGGCGACAGTGACCAGTACGATTCGGGTCGTTGGAAACCGTCGTCGGTAACAACGGTCATACCTCCCGCATAGGATCGATACCATGTTTTACCCGCACTTTTGCGCGGACGAGTTTCGAGACCCCATTGATCTTCGGGGCGATCACGATCGCGTTCGGCAAAAGTACAATCCCAGGGAGCACAGTCTCGTCCCCCTGCCCAGTCGCTTTTCCACAATTGGCGGATGAAGTGCGTCAATCCTGCCCTCTCCTGTATTGCCACCTTCGAAAGCCCAGATTCAGGATCATCTGACGATTCCGCAGTCACACCGCCGACCAATGTCGACCTCTTCACCGCCTTTCTCCGTCTCGCCGAAAAACTCCACGCATCGGCATGAGCATCAAAGAATGGCAGGTCCAAAAACGCCGCAATGTGGATAAACTTGGACAGCAGGTCTCCGAACGAAAACATCCTCACTTTAGGATACGGTAGTGGCTCGGAGCCCAAGCTGTACACCAGAGGTGTACCACGAAACGGCGACGAGACGGAGGTTATTGAGAGGATCAAGTCTTCCGCTTGCCATTCTTGGCCTTGCGTTTCCAGAGCGTGGTCGAAAAATCCGATCCTCAACAGCTGTTGGAGCTTGAGGATGGTCGGACCGCCCAAACTGTGTCCCAGAAAATGCGCTGGCATACCGGGACCCCAAGTAGGACACAAAGGTTGGTGGTACTCTCTGCCAAACCTTGCATGTCCGTGTTCGAGCGCATGCTGCTCGCCATAGTCGACGATGCCGCCACGTAGAGCGTAGAAGAGTTCACATGCTCGATCGTGAAGGCTGGAAACGGGGCCGATGGGCGCGAACACTACGGTGCGATCAGAGCCCAGACTGGAGCGTCGTTTGAGCGGTGATGAGGGTGAGGTGGAGAGGGCGTCGAGTAGCTGTTGATGACCTACGCCGAGGTAGGTGCGAAACTCGTTGCCCCAAACGACGGATTGGGCGGCGCTGAGAAAGCCTTCGACGATGATGAGAGGTGGGCTGACCGAAGAGGTGGTCGGTGAGGAGGAGGGTGAAGGGTCATGGGCTGCTGTTGAAGGCGACCCGGAGGCGGAGGTGAAGGGCCATATTGACAGCATCGAGTCGGTCTTCTTCCCAATCTTTCGTGACTACTGAATCTTCTCGGAGACGGAGCAGTCTCAGCTATGTGGCTGCGATCTTGAAGGCGACCGCCTTTTCATGTGAATGGTCTGCAACGGCTCTACCAGCGTCTTCGTTGATGGGGTGGTCGCAGAGAGAAAGTGCAGCTTATTGAACGAGTAGATCAGCTCGACATTCTACTCGACGTCCACCACAGCCACCTCTCTACAAGCGATGTATGATGGTATCGCGGACGTTTGACGGTGCAACGCTTGGAAGCTAGGTGCATGCTGTTCATCAACATCGCTCCACCACCATCCTGATAAAGAACCACATCACCGACCGTCGGGAACCCACCACATCCCACCGGCGAAATGCGGCACTTGCAATACCGTGGAATTCGACACATCCTTCCCTTGCGACAAGTCCTTTCAGCACAGGGTTTCGAGAAGCGAAAGGGAGATGTCGATTATGAAAAAAAAAAACAAGTGATCCACGATCCGTGGATGTCTATGAAAAAAACCTTGCCGATCGAGCCGAGCATGACCGCATCCGCCCCAACCACAAAGATCACCGCCCCATGTGGCATAAGATAAGCAGCTAGGTTTATAACTGGGTTGGAGAGGCGGTTCGATATCTGCGGCCATAGAACCTTGAAAGCACCGCATCCCGTCCGATCTGCGAAGTTAAGCAAGGTATCGCCTAGTCAGTACTGCGGTGGGGGACCACGCGGGAATCCTAGGTGCTGCAGTTCTGCCATTTTTGCTTTTGGCATTTGGCATTACCAACTCGACTCACACAAGACTTACATACAGTAGCACTAACCTTGCAATAAGTCGCCTTTGTGTACTGTACCTATCATCCACCGGTAAATGGCGATTCTCCTTCGCAAACACACACAAACGAAGGGGTTTTCTTTGAACGACCGCGTGGCATTCATTGAACCGCATCAACCACAGTTTTTGATTTTATGAAAAATGTCCCTACTACCGCCTCCTCCGACGTCCGGCCGCTGCATTAACTACAGCGAGATGGAAAAAAAAAGCGCCGCTAGGTTCAAGTTGCGCAGGAAGCAGTAGGCCCGACTTGAAGCCAAAATCAAGAGCAAGGATGCTTGTCAGCTTTCTTGCCTCGATCCGATTTCAAGCCGGGTGGATTGATCTTGGTCCCAGCGAGCGCCACGACAGCCCATTGCAAAGGCAGCGGTGACTCTATAAGCCAGGACCGTATGGAAGGAGTTTTCAGCACGGACGATGTGGGGCGGAAGAGGAGGAGAAGAGGGGATGGGAAAGAGAAGCACAGCCTGCAAGCATGGGCTCGCATGGATCGGTCATGGCAATAATGTCGTGATGTGTGTATTGCGTCGACGTATCGTCGGACGTGGGGGTATCAAAGTTGATTTCGGATATCTTGACGTTTGCAAGCCGGTGTGCGCTCAATCGTCTTCCTTGACCGGAGGCGGACCGCAAGGCTGCAACATCTTTTCGGTCAATTCAAACTTGACGCGAGCCTTGCACTCTCCATCGGCAAGGGCGTTGTACGAGAGCAGAGGCGGATGTCCAATGATCGACGAGCTAGTGTCGCGCAACTGATGTGTGATCCATTCGCTGTGTGTTTTGAAGCAAGAGTCAAGGTCCAAAATGTCAAGTCAGGAAACTGCGACGGCGTGAAAGAATCTGAATGAAATGCCGCAAGGCCGAACTTACTATTTCTCAGTGTCGGCGTTGATGGTGCCGGTGTATCTGCTATGCAGATGCTCCAGCTGCGAAGCTGCTGTGTATCGCAGATCCGACATTGATGCGAATCGTGACCGGACCCGACCAACGAGTGATGGCAAGAATGTGGTGAAGGATGAAGAATGGACTGAGCGCTTTGCAACCGACTTCTCTCTCTCTCTCTCTCTCTCTTTTTCTTCTCACGTCCAGAAAAGCTCGCCTCGTGATCACAGCCAAAGTGAATTTGTCAGCATTGGATAATTCACATTCGAGGAAAAGGCGGTCGCGTCTTGTTTGGCTGCCGGCTGCTGGCTGATATGGCTGCTGCTGGATGCGCTCCAACCCCTGAGCTTCAGAAATTCAGCGACGCGCTCTGCCAAAAAAGCTCCCATATCGGTGTTGGTTTGAGAGAAGACACGAAGAAGACAATCCGACCCCTTGCTGCCTCTTTCCATCGTAAGCTGCCACACACAACGATCGACTCTTACTGAGCGGTGGAGAGTGCTTTGCTTGTGCCGTGTGAGAGAGTCGTGTGGATTTTTTGAGCCAAAAAAAGGCAGCTCGGACTACTTGACAGCTGCTAGCTGCATCTCGGTCATCACTGCCGAGCCATATTTTTTTATGGTGCAGTCTGACAGGCACTTTGGCACTCTTTATGCCGCTTTTCACTCCCTGACAGCTCTCGCTGCTTGCTGCTCGTAACTACTGTATGGCGGCATGGTGGCATCGTGTCTTGTTCCGAGTCTTTGCCAAGCTCTCGACCTTTGCCATCCAGTGTGCCCGCCGATTGGCAGCCTCTCTGTCGCTGACCTGGCCCGCGACTCTCTCTTTCGCTGCTCAGGGTCCTCACTCTGCAATGATGCATGAATACCGATCGACACCATTTTTGGTGTTGGTCTCGCTGTCCTCGGCTTCAAATGCTCTCTTTGCAGCTCTTGCGGTTGCTGGTCTGAGTCGCTCGCTGCAGCGTTGAAATGTCCTCGTACAGTATCGTCCCTGCAATTCATCGTGATGCGCACGTCTGTGTCTCATCGCGATCGACGTTTCTGTGGTCTCGCTTTCTTTCTACCGGTGCACAGGCTCGGATATCGTGCAGACTCCGTCCACTAGCATCCGTCGACGATTGCCAGCCCTCGCTCGACAAGCTTTTTTAACTCGTGCCGGAGCACATGACTGCAACGATCTTCGTTGCAGCTTCCTCTAGCCGACCTCCGCTCTTTCTTGGATTTGCCAGTCCCTTAGGTTCGATTTCGATACCAGCCTGAACTCGCCTTTCGCTTCGCCATTACCATCATCAACTCCAATCCATCAACGACTTCCTCACCATCACGCTTGATCTCAACGGTGTTTCGCTGAGCGATAACGCTAGCATATCACGACACCGCCTCGCTAACGACAGCGACACGCGACTCTGTCCTGAGGGCTCGCGTTTGCCAGCATGTCGAGCACAGGCGCAGCTGCCGCTGGTGGCAGCGGTGGTCTCTCAACGCTCTCGGCTTCGCTCCTCGCCGCCGCATGTACTGCAGTCCTTGCTGCTGCCATCTTTGTCACCGTGGCACTGCGACGATATCTACACGCCAAGAAGCGCAGATCTCTAAGGTCTGTTTCGCCGGCACCAGCTTCAGCCGCATCCATCTACGCACAGCATATCAAGGAAAAGTCAATATCAACCGAAGACATCGGCGAGCCTCATCTCAGCTTCGCACCCGAGCGTGCACACAATGCTCAACATGATCTGGCCAAGATGTCACTGGCACAAAGGACTGCCTTGTCGATGCGACAACAACTCTTCTCCCCATCCAAGCCTTTCCCGTCGCCAAAGTTTCCCAAAGCTGCTCTGCTTTCGCCGAGGCTGGAACCTCCAGCTTCGGCAAATTTGCCTCCTCCACGAACGCCTCGCACACCCAAATCGCCTGGTCTGACAGAACTCACCATGTCGCCAGGTCCCAGCATCTTGCTCAAGCCTTTGGTGTATGGAAAGTCTCCTCGAATCCCTTCGCCATCTCCCTCCAATGCTAGTGCCGCAGACAAGAAGAAGGCGCCGTCGTCAGAACAGAAGAAGAAGCTCACTCGTAGCGCAGTGCCTTCCATGTTGCTTCGCAGCCTTGGCGTCTTGCCCAATCTGACAGCCAGCTCATTCAACAAAACTTCCCTCAAAGAAGAGAAGGAGACACTTGCAGATGTAGAGAAGCAGACCAACCAGGATGACAAAGATGCGGACGAGCCCTCTCTGACGCCCATCCTCGATCTCGGTATCGACTTTGGAAGCGACGAATCATTCGAAAAGGCACTTCAATTGCGTCAAGACTTTTCCTTTGATCAGCCTAATGCTTCGGGGCTCGCATTGTCTCAGCCAGCTCAAAAACCAGCTCAGGAGCAGAAGCCACCGATGAGCGCTGGCATGCAGAGTCTCATTGAAGCCTTGTCGCCCGCTCAACCAGAGACTGCCACGCTGCCGAGCTTCAAGGCGAGCCCACCTTCCAAGGTCACTGCTCTGCCTTATTCTGCCTCGACTCGATCGCACCTGCCAACGCCACCACCTTCAGCAGGATTGCCTCCTGCACCGACGAGCGCTCCCATGCACAAGATGCCCTCCAGCGGGTCTTTGCAGAGTAAGTCGAGCCAAGCGACAGCAGCAAGCGCAGCATCTACAGCGCCCGACTCTTTCCACAGCGCGACCGGATCCATTGGTCAAATCTGCATCAACATGCCACCAATCGACGCTGTCACATCTCCGTTTCTTGGCTCGGAAGACGAGCCATCGTCCTACCGCCCGTTGAGCCTCGGTCTGGGACCGGCAAAGAGCCCGTCGCAAGGCACTTTCACCAACATTTTCAATGGCTTGCGCAAGGTTCCTTCGCGAAACCAGGATGTCGACCTCGAAGCTGGCAACTCTTCTATCGACGAATCTTCGATCAGTCGGTCCTTCTCGAGCGATGCCATGTCGTACAGCTCCTCGCAGACCAGCGTCGACCTCGAGGCTAACTCGAGCATCGGCAAGGCCAATGTTGTTCCCGCTGCTTCCGTGCCACCGCTTCCACGCATGCCTCTGTCTCTCAAGCTGGCCGGGGACAAGACGCCAAAGGCCGTCACTGCAGCAGTCTTTGCAGATGAGGATGATGCTAGCAACACTGAGACGGTCGCTCCTGGTCAGACCCGCAAGAGAGCCTCGACGCTGGGCACACTTGACCGACCTAAGCTGACGATGCCTGATCTCATGCATCCACGCGCTGCACCTCTGCCGCCATCTTACGGCATGTCTGCGAAGATGGCGAGCCCGAGCATCCACATCGAGTCGGTCCAAGTCAACCGAGCCAGCATCATGAACCTCAAAGCCAAATCCAGCGATCACCTTCCTCTTTCAGGCGCTGCAAAGAGTGGCGCTGCCATGAACTTTGCAAGCCCTTACCACCGCACTCTCATCCCTGATCCTCCCATGGATGGCGCGCACCTCTCTCCAGGTCTCGGTGCAGACAGTCCGATCCTTGCACAGCTCAGCCCCGAATTGCGTGGCAACTCACCTTCGCTCAGTCCCAAGCCTGGCTTTGCAGAAAGTCTCAAGGCTAGGCTGAGCCTCTCGCGCAAGTCGCTGACCAGCTCGCCCGGTCTCACGTCTAAGAACAGCACGCCTCGTCTCAGCACCATCAACCAGTTCCCGAAACCCAATGGTGACGGCTTCCAAAAATTTGCCGACAGCGAGGGCACCGATGAAACTGCTGCCGCTGCTGCAACTGAAGCAACGCCAAAGATCGACTCCAGCAAGCAGGCTAAAGTACCGGTGCGACCAGCTACCGGCCCGCTCTTGGGTCAGCAGGACAAAGAAGTCGGACTTGGCTTCAGCCCCGCCATCCTCTTCAACGGTCAGGAGATCGAGCCCACCAAGCCGCTGCGATTCAAGAAGCCTTCTTCTGCTGGCGGTCGTCTCGGAGCTTCGCCTCAGTCGGTGTATTCGGCGGTGTCACCGTCGCCCATGCTTCAGACTGGTCAGTGGGGCACCGTCCTTGCCAGTAACGTAGGCGAATCGCCTCTCATCGCTGGCAAAGATGCCGCCTTGAGCCCATCTGGCGAGCACATCGAGTTTGGTGTCGCATCTTCTCCCAGCTTGTGCGATACTCCTGCTGCTCCAGCGCTGAAGCTGCAGAATCTCCCATCAACGAGCGCTCTGACAAGCCCAGAGATCGGCGAGGCTACACCACGACCCAACTCGAGCTGCGACGCTGATGCATTTGCTGACGAGGACGAGTCACAGCACTTTTCGTACCGCGACAGCGTGATCAGCGTCGCCGCTTCCACCATCAGCATCATGAGCAACAGCACATGCATGTCCGACGCCATGGGTGAGGATCTCGACCATGCTGCTGACCGTCGAACCAAGTTGCTCGCCAGTGTCCAGATGAACCTGGCAAAGGCCAAGGCTAAGGATGCCAAACGAGACAGCCAAGCTGCTCAACGCTTCCGAAAGTCTCAGATGTCGCAGACGTCGTCGCTTCGCAACATTCCGGAAGAGGTGTCTGGCGGTGTGCAGACTATGGGACTTGGCTTGTTCGAGAGCGAAGATGAGTCAGAGGAAGAGGAAGAAGAAGACAGGGAGACGCTTGCTGACAGCCCTCGCAGCTCAGCTGGTCGCGGATTCGAGCGTAAGAAGCCGAACAACCTCGTGCTTATGCCTCAACACGACAGCCGACTCGCTGACCCTCTGACACCACCTTTGACGCCGGTTGACGCAACTGCAGCGCACAAGGAGTCGCGACATGCACCGACACCCTCGACGAGCTCTGTGTCGTCTTACGCCTCTTCAGCTGCCTCCGTCCCTCACCGAATGCGACCATCGCAACGCCGACTGGCACCGATCGACACGGCCTCTGCTAACCGTCTGTCGCCTCACCCCGAGATACGCGATGGTGCAACCTCACCATCGTCGCTCAAGCTGCGACCGCTCAGTCTGGCCGCCAGCCTGCACGCAGGAGACGGTAGCCCAATGAAACGTCTCGAGCGACCCGCGTTCTCCCCCGCGCTGTCCGCCAACATCCCCAGCCCCGTACCCGCTCACGTAGCTGGCGCCAACGATCGATCTTCACGCTACAACGAAGAAGGACGCAGTTCGCGCAGCAGCCCGTACCGTCAAGGTGGTGTTCTTCCTACCATCAGCTCAAAAGGAGCACTCGAAACGGGTCGTGCGGGTCATGCCGAACCGTCACTGACCCACTCGGACAGCAGCATGTCGATGGGTTCGATGGCTTCTTCGCTCGGATCGTTTTCGAGGATGGCCAATTTCCCGAGCCCTGTCAAGTCGTCGTTCGGCTACCATGGATTGGGCAAAGCGATGGGCATGCGACAGACGTTGGGTTCGAGAGGTAGCGACACGTCTGACATGCCGGACTTGTCCAACTCTACCAGCGTCCAGAGCTTTGCCAGTAGCACATTGACCGGTGGTCGACTTGGATACAAGACCAGCGACTTGTCTGTTGCCGGCATGTGATTGCCCCTCACGATGAACATTTGATATTACAACACTCTTTTTCACGCACCTTGACTCGCTTTCCACACACTCTCTCGGTCCATACTCTTCCCCATTTTCCCCGATCGCAAGTACGCAATGCTATCCAGTCGGAGCGCAACGAGGACATCGCCAGGAATGCTAGCCATTCCATCCGGGATTAGTCTCTCTTGCGGACCACTGGCTGGTGCATCTGCCTTTTTTCTCCCCCCATCACCTGTCTTTGTATCGTCTCGGACCACTCCTCAGCCTCTCTTTTGATCGTAGGCATCAGACGTTCACCACATTCGCTCATAGTTTTTTCTCGTCGTGTTCAAACTGTATCATACAATGCTGCTCCAGCGCAAAAGAGATTCTGATCATTTATGTTTTCAGCTGATCGTGATCGTGCTTTTGACTGGCTGCTCTGCTCTTGAGGCCATCCAGATGAGGATGAGGACGAGAGGAAGACGGGCGGAATGCAGGCTGTCGAAGAGCGCGAGCTTGACGTTGTTAGAGCGACGGAACTCTAACAATTCGACTATCACCGAACAGCACGTGATTCAAGATCTACCTCGGCCGAACCTATCTGCTGCATCACGAAGAATTTGCCTTTTCGACTGCCCATCCGCGTGTCAGCTGCTTTGGCCGAGCTGGTTCTGCCAGTTTGCAGCCTCGTTGAAATTTCGACCAATTCTGAGCCTGCAGGTCTGCAATCCGAGTTTCGAGCTCTTCTCAAAGCGTTCTCAAAGATCGCCGTCTACAAGCACGAATTCTTTTCGCCCGGCAGCTCAGCAGTCACAGCACGCAAGCGTTGGAAGGCCCGACCTCAGTCAGAGAGCTAGTCGCCATCACCGTTCGTCAACCTTACCACCTTCAAGACCTCTTCACCTCATCTCCACCTTTCCCTCCCCCCGAAACTTCGTCAAAATGGTAGGTGCCATTGCACGATGCTAATGACAGAGCGACGAGCAGGATCAGTACAGCAGCATGCGTCGAGAGACGAACCAGCAAACAGCGACAACAGATCGATTATGGACAATCAGCAGAATTATCAGGGCGTACAACAGCCACGAAGAGTGTCATATATGATTGGAGAAGTCGTATGGATGATCACGCATGAAAACATGTGATCATGGACCGGTGTTTGTGATCAGAAAAGGTCACTTTGAAGGGGCCAAGCAGTGGTAGACAGGCTTTGATGTCGCAAAGATGGATGGTCTTGATGATGCAGACACGATACAACGATGATCACTCAGCATTACAACTTAGAATCTGGCATCGCTCGCAGGATGGCAACTTAGCGATCATGTTCGACCTCTTCAGCACGAGACTTGAGCAAATCGACACATGCACCAACTTGCAAAGCACTTATCAGTCAGGCTGCTACCACATCTGCAGTCCCTTTGGATCATTGCTATCTCGACACCGTTCAGCACGTACTCTCAGTATCAATGCTGCTCCAATGCCCGCGGCCGGAAACAATATGCACGCAGTTCGCATCACATTCGGCACATTGCATACCGCCCAACAAGTGCACGTCAACCGCCGACCAACCAGACTCTTTGCATACCGCATCAGCCCCTACGAGCACCTCCATGCACCACCCGCTGTCCAAGTCCGACTTCTCGTTGATATCTTTGACCTTGCAACCATGCTGCTGCACTCGCTACGTCGCTCTCCCAACCCAAACCAGCTTCCAATGCTTACACTCTATCCTCATTCCTACCATCCGCCACTTACACGCAAACAGGTTGTCAAGACATTCGAGCTTCAGTCGAAGTCCAAGACGGACCTCACCAAGCAGCTCGAGGAGCTCAAGACCGAACTCCTCAACCTTCGCGTCCAGAAGGTTGCCGGTGGTTCGTCGAGCAAGATCCTTCGCATCAACTCGCTGCGCAAGGACATTGCCCGCGTTCTCACCGTCATGAACCAGAAGCAGCGTGCCAACCTACGCGAGTTCTACAAGGGCAAGAAGCAGCTTCCCCTCGACCTCCGTGCCAAGAAGACCCGTGCTATCCGCCGCAAGCTCAACCAGGTAGGTTTTCCAACGCAACGTAGCAGATTTGGTTGGTGTAAAGCAGAGATAAGAGAGGACGTGAGGACTGTCAATACCATCGAAGGATGCTTGGTCAAATAGCAGCTGGGATCATCGGTTCGTCTGTCGGGACATTCGCTCGACATACTTCAGTCGCGACTCGAAGACATTGGAGAGCGACTCAACACGATGCGACAACCATCTGGCAACGTCGAGGAGCCGCATAGGACAGGTAGCTGCAGTTTCGACGTTGAATAGACCTTCGGATGGTTGGCTGGCAACAAGGACACGCTGCGTTCACGCAATTGTGAAGGATAATGGCGAAGATGCGCTCTGTCACATCACACGCGCCAAAGTGATCTCCGCCAACTGCTTCCAACATCAACATCCATCTCGACTCTGATACACCACCCAACCTGCTCCTTCCCCCTTCTCCATCCACATCGAACACTCTCACTGACATCCCTTCTCCCCTCCCCAACAGCACGAGCGCACCCGCATCACCGAGCGTCAGCACAAGCGCGAGATCCACTTTGCTAACCGCAAGTTCGTTCTCAAGGCATAAACTTGTTCTCTCTCTCGACTTCCCCGCATGCATTTCATACATCCTATAAGGCTATGACACACACCCGCGCTGAGCATAGCATGTTACACTAGCTTCTGTTGGAAACCCTGACAATGGGGTTTTCGATTCATGTCATCACACACACACACACACACACACACACACACAACACACCCAAAAATGCAACCTTTGCAACCGCTTATTCCCTGGACCCGTATATATGTGGCTGGGGGGAGACGGTTGCTGTTTCTTTCTCTTGATTTTTGCGTCTGTGCGGGAGAGGGTGAATTTGTGTTGGAAGTTGGTGGCGAGGTCGGTTCGTTGAGATTTGAGTTGAGGACTGCGATGATGAGGATGACTAGATGTGAGAGGAATCGGCGACACCCGTGGTTGCGGGGTTGACTGTTGCTACTCCAACTGCGCGGTCGTCATTTCGCTCAAGGGCAAGGACAAATGTCTAGGACCTCACCCACTGCTGCTTTCATCAATTCGTCCTCACCGCACCATCACTCAGACGAGAATGAACCCTTTGAGCCTGTCTGACTTGGCAATCACAAAGCAAAAAAGCGCATCCTACCCAGCCTCACATGTACACACCTTGCTTCACGATGCCCCGAACCTCGGTATCTGCACACATCCCTAGCATCACGACCCGAACCCGCCCGGCAAAAACACCACACAACGTCGTCGTCGGAAGCAAAACTCGAGCAGAAACAAGATCTGGTATTGTGACCGTGTACAAGCTTGTTGCAGAAGAGAGACGTTCAAGCGCCACCACTGTTTCGATCATATGAAAGCAACGCGTGGTCAGTCCGAGATTGTTAGAGTGCAGCAAGGGTAGTGCTTGAGGAAAACTTACACGAGCTGTGTTGATCAAAGGGAAGAAGGTTGGTAGAGCATCGTGCAAGGCAAAGTGAGTGTGGGACGAAGCGTCAGTCAGTCAGCCGTGCTAAGCTGTCAGGGTAGAGTGGATAGTGCAAAAGAACTTACGATCGAGTGAATTGGAATGTGAATCTGCCAAAAACGCAACCGATGAGAGAAAGTACGAGATGTCAGCTGAAAGTTGTCCACTTGCTCTGTCTTTCTCTCCACTACAACCACCTCCTCCCTCAACCACCTGTCGAAAGTGAGACCCCGAACCATGGTCACAGCACCGTCGAAGGGTCGTAGTGATAAGAGGAGTTCCGTGCTAGTATCGGTGAGAATGATACGTACGAGCTTAACAAAGTACCCAATGAACCCCATAACGACGAAACCCATTCCTACCGCTCTGCAGATCTGAATGTATTCTATATCAAAAAAGCCAAGAAAGTCCTTCAGTCAGCGATCAACTTCTTTCCATAACTCCACACCTCCCCTGCTAGCAGCTCCGCCTCTCTTTCAATCCCCCTGCTCTGTAACGACCAGGAGCAAAAAGCCGTAGAAAACCTGGAGCAACGGGACTTAAGCTGTCTCACCTTTGCGATTCGGCTTGGTGCAACGGTTGACAAAGTGCGTCCCTTCCCTGAAGAAGTTTTGTGGGATATCGACGATTTCCTTGATTGTGTCCGACATGGTTGTTTGGTTCGTATCGCTGTTGAGTTGGTGGATGTGGTGGGAAGTGGAAGGCGGGAGATAACTAGGAAAGTGTGAGAGGTGGTGATTGTGTGCGGCGGCGGTCAGATCTTCTTGAGAAAGGCAAGGGCACTTTGGCGGTTCTGGAGTTGGGGCGCCACGTCGGCCCCAATTAAAGGTGAGAGTGGCGCGCATCTGACGAAGGCAGGTCGGATTTTTACAGAGTGTTAGGTTAGTCAGGATAACAAAATAGGATTTTCTGGCTGGGAAGACGGAACCGATGATTTTCTTTGCCCGTTTCAGTCTTCTTCCTGACACTTCTTCCTCCTCCTCATCATCATCACTGCCCAGCCTCTCTAGCACGAACTGTCTATCACACACAGCATCATACTGGTAGCGTCAAACATGGCTTCTATCGCACGCACCTCCTTGCGCACGGCACTTTGTCCAACCGCCTCCTCTTCTTCGTTACTGGCATCGACTTCGGCCATCGCATCGACCAGCAAGCTTCCTCTCACCGTTTCGCGCTACAACTCGACCGCTTCCACACCAGACCCCTCCTCGTCCACCTCACCATCAGCCACAGCCGACGATATCACCACCACCACCACCTCGCCCACCCCCGTCCGCTACACCTACTTCGTCCCCCGCGTAGGTAAAACACTCTTGTCGCTCCCCGTCTACACCGACGTCCGAAACGGCGGTACCCGAACCATGACGGAACTACGCAAGATCCAAGGATCCGTTTCCGACCTCAAAACGGATCTCTCGCTCTTCCTGGCGGAAACGTACGAAGATACACCGACGTTGCCCGGATTCGAGGCGAACAAGAAGCCATTGAAGCCTAAAGCCGGTCGTAAGGTGGTGGAGAGAACGGGCAACCCGAGTTACATGGATCCCGTACAGCAGGCTAAGGTGGGCGCAAGTGGCAAGCTCAAGATTCGTGGGAATAGGGTGGATGAAGTCAAGGCGTTTTTGGAGAGTAGAGGGTTTTGAACCGGTCTGACTTGACGGGCTTATGTATTATCGCATTCTTCAACTCAGCATCGCACTCTCACACACGCAAAAGCATGCCAAAAATTCCAAGCAAGATCAGCTTTCAACCCTCAAGACGGTGATTGAACAATCAAAGTGATATGAGACCCACTAATCAAATCCCGCACCCGACCGCTGCTTCTTGCGCTTATTCGCCTTGTTATGCTTCTTGCTGTTCGCCTGACCCTGTTGCTGCTGAACTCCCTTGATGACAGAACCGTCGTTGGCGATTCTCCCCTGAATCGCAGCTGTAGGCAGACCCGTCCTTCCAATAATCGTCGGTCTCGACGAAGCCATGGTATCGAAGAACGCCGAGTCCAGTGCTTTGGATTTAGCCGACTGACGAGGTACACTGGATCCTTTGCGTTTGGTGAGCTCGGCGAGTTCGGCTTGAAGGTCTGCGTCAAGGTCATCGACATCTACACCGCCGGTGTTGTTGGGCCTATCGGCGTGCTCGGCGAGGTGTGCAGCTGTGGAAGGATCGTATTTGCGACCGGCGAGAGCTGCACGCGCTCGCTCGCGCTGAGCTGCGTTGTACGTATCCGCATCTACACCGGGCGGCGGGTGACTGTAGAGGAGCTTGGCATTGACGTAGTCCTTGAGCACGTATCGCACCGCACGCGATTCGTCTGGATTACCCTGACCTTGACGTGTGTAGCCTCGAGCCACGGCGTACGCAGTCAACATCTCGAGACCAGTAGGCACACCGTTTCCTCCTTCCTCTTCCGTCAGCGTGTCGATCCTGATTCCGTAGGTGCCCTCGACGATATCCTTGGGGATTCGCTTGGCGACCAGCTCGGCGGGTGCAGTGTACTCGCGCATTTGATCGATGGGCAACACACCATCGCAGACCAACTCTGCCGAGGTTGTAGCGAATTGCGGGAAAACCAGACCGGGGCAATCGCACAAGACCGTGGTGGGGGACAGGTGAATGGTCTGGAAATGCTTGGTCTTACCGGGAGTCGACGAGACCGATACCTTCTTCTCGCCGAGCAGTGCGTTGATGGTGGACGATTTCCCCACATTAGGGTATCCGACGAGACCGACGACGAGCTTCGAAGGTGCGGGCTGACCGTCGATGGCAAAGTCGTTGAGAGGAGGAGCACATGCCATAAAGAGCTCTTCGAGTTCGAGAACGTTGAGCACACGTGTAGGGTCGCGAGTGGCCGAAAGAGTGGTGGCGGCGGTAGTGGTAGCGGCGTCGACCGCATCGTCTTGTCCGAACGTCTTGTCCGCGACCAGGTTGTCACGCACAGCAGCGTGAGAGTGGTCGAGAATACGATCACTAGCTTCCTGACCAACAAGGGGCTTTGCATCCTTGGCGCCTTGGTCGACAGCAGCAGAAGCAGCCGAGAGCTCTCGCTGGTCATCTTGTTCCTCGGCCTCTTCGTCCTCATCCTCATCACGAGACTCGGCGAGCTTGAGCTGTTCAAGACGCAATCGCTCCTCTTCCTCCGCGCGGGCGAGCTGGATGGCGGCCGCATTAGCTGCACTGAAGAATGCGTACTGAATGCCTTGAGCATCAAAGTAGTCGGCCCAGTACCTCCTCTGTTGGTCGTCTAGCAAATCAGCCTTGTTGATGAGAAGCAGATTCCTCCTTGGACCCTTTTCAGCCGAATCCTCGTCGAGATATTCGATGCCATTGGTGGAACCGATGCCCAAACTGGAGACGTACTTTTCGAGATCTTCACATCGGAAGCGAAGCGGGTTTCTTGCATCAACGATCTGCACGACGAGATGACTTCGCTCGATGACACGCCAGAGTTGACGCCACACCTCGAGGTTCCTCTCAAAGGGCGTCAGCACCAAACCTACACCCTCCTGAAGCTCTGCGAGACCTCGCCTCCACTCGAGGAAACCGTCCTTTTCGGCTCGTTCGAGTTGGGCACGTGTAGTTGCGCTTGTCCACTCGGGACGTCTGGGTACATGCAAACGCTCCCTGTTCTGAACATGCTTCTTGAGCACCTCTTGCTCTTCCTGACCGGTGAGCAGGTAGGGGTTGTGACGGATTCGTTCGCGGTTGGGTGCGGTGATCACTGTGACACCACCGTTCCTCCTTTCGGCAGTGAAGTCGGCATCGGCTAGCGAAGCAGTGTTGAGGAACTCTTCGAGATCACCCTCGTGAGTGACGGAACGAAGGTTGGAGACGGAACCATAGTTGTTGATATCGGTGGTGTGGAATTCGGTCTGGTTGCGCTGCTTGGCTTCCTTCGCTCGTCGGTTGAGGATGGCCCTTCCGAGTCCGACTGTGTTTTTGGACTGAGCAAGCGGCATGGTGATGTTGAGGCCGGGATAGATGATGGAATAGCAGTGGCAAGGTGTGTACTGTAGCTTCTTTGCCCACCCTTGATGGACGTTTGACTGAGCCACATTTCAAAGCATAAACACTGCTCTGCTGCCTCAATCTTTTTCCGAGAAGAAATTTTTCAGATTTTTCAGATTTTCCTCCACACAAAGTCCGCTTTTTTTTTTTTTGCGCTTTCTTCTTGATTTTTTCAAAAGCGCAGTCTGCTGTGGGAAATTTCTTAGTGAGCGGAATCGTCTTCTTGAACCCTTACTTCCTCCTCACCACCTCAAAAGGTTTCCTCCATATCCCGTCTTCCCGTCATCTTGCAGCGAAGAGCGGACTCGCAATAATGGACCCGACGCTTAAGCTGCTCACACTGATTAACGTCAGCGCTGCAAAGCCCGGAAAGCGTCAGCGCTCCTCCAACCTGACTCACTATGACAAGATCATTCGCAAAGCCGTAGCCGCACAACACGCGACTGCTTCTACCTCTAAAGCTGCCGATGCTTGGCCTTTAAAGCGAGCCAAGACCTCCAATGGATCGAATATCTCGTCGCCACAGAAGGCACAGAATGGAACAGATCTGGTAGGCGAGGTCTCGGACGATGATGATGATGACGAGCCAAGTGCAGCCGCTGCCTCCTCATCCAACAAACAGCAAAAGCAAAAGCAGCTTACATCGTTCGACGCGCACTTTGGTAGCGACGGTCCGCACGCCCAAGCCATCTCCAAACTTCCCGAATCCGTCACCTCGCTCACTTGGTCAACCTCGCGCTCTACCCTCCCTGCGCTGCCCAACAAGCTCGTAGTCTCAACTCCCACTCTTCCAGACTTTGACGCACAGCAGTATCCAGGCCAACCCCAAGTCAAAGTGCTCGAAGCATTCAACGCCTACATCGCCAAAAAGTACTCATCTGCGACACCGCTCCACAAAGCGCTCGCAACCACACTGGGCAGCTACGCCGACTTTTGCGATGCCAACGTCGCCCTCCGCGATCGACCGCAGTACCGCCAGGTACTTGCGATGCATGCCATGTCGCACATCGCAAAGACTCGTCGCCGAGTGCTCAAGAACAACGAGAAGCTTGCCAAGTTGGCCGCTAACGGTGCTCCCGCTGACAGCGACGACCTCGATCTGCGCGATCAAGGCTATACACGACCTAAAGTGCTCGTCTTGCTCCCCTTCCGAAACTCTGCGCTCGAATGGGTCGATCTTTTGACCAAATTCAGCCTCTGCTCTCAGGTCGACAACAAATCCCGCTTTGCCAAAGAATACAACCTCCCTGAAGGAGCCATCGACAAGCTTGCCGACCCGACCGTCGCCGCCAAATATCCCGAAGACCACATCGCCAATTTCGCAGGCAACATTGATGACTCGTTCAAGCTCGGTCTCAAAGTCACGAGGAAGAGTCTCAAGCTGTTTTCCGGATTCTACGATTCGGATGTCATTGTTGCTTCGCCTCTGGGATTGAGATTGGGCATTGAGAAGGACGGAGGCGATAGTGATTTCCTGTCGAGTTTGGAGATGGTGATTGTGGATCAGACCGATGTGATCAGTATGCAGAATTGGGAGCATTTGGAGTTTGTGTTGGTGAGATTGAATCAGATTCCGAGGCAGAGCAGGGATACGGATTTCTCGAGGGTGAAGCAGTTCTATCTGGATAACAGGGCGTCGATGTTTAGGCAGACGGTGATGCTGTCGGCGTACGACTTCCCGGCTTTGCGTTCGGTGTATAACCATACGCTCAACAATGTTGCTGGTAAGATTCGCACCGTTGCTTCCACCGACGAGGCAGATGCGGAGATGAGCCGTGTAGTAAGCGGCGTCAGGCACACTTTCACCCGCTTCGAAGCGGCCAACCCGCACTCGGAGCCTGATCTGCGCTTCGCGTACTTCACCACCAAAACCCTCTCGCAACTCAGCAAATCCGCCGTCTCGAGCAGTCACACGCTCATCCTCGTACCCAGCTACTTTGATTTCGTTTGCTTGGACGACTTTCTTCGCACGCACAACGAAAAACGTCGTCCCGGCGAAACAGCCAACCTCTCCTACACTTCCATCTCGGAATACTCGACGCCCAAAGACATCCGTCGTGCCCGCGAAGCATTTTTCAGCGGCAAAAAGCGGTTCCTGCTGCTGACGGAACGAGCGCACTTTTATCGAAGGTTCAAGTTGCGTGGTGTCAAGACGGTGGTTTTCTACCAACTGCCGCAGAACGCGAGGTTCTTTTCGGAGGTGTTGGAGTTTCCATTTGTTACGAAGGGAGAGTTGGCGGGTGGGAATGGGGAGGAGGGAGAGGAGGTGGATCCGAATGAGGTAGCGTCGTACGTGGTGTATAGCAGGTATGATGCGATGCAGTTGGATAAGGTGGTGGGGAGTGAGCAGGCGAAGCAGATGGTGTCGATGGATAAGGCGACTTGGAAGTTTGTGTGAAGATGGGCTTGCAATGGCAGAGGAAGATTTTTACAAGTGAATTGACAGTGACGAAGGAGTCACCGAACGCTCTATTGTGTGTGCAGTGTGTGACTATGGTTGCTGGGTGAGCAACGAAAGCTTTTCCGACTTTGCAATGATGTGCTGAGGTACGGTATCTAGCACCTCCCTCGCCACCTCTCCCGACTCTGTCGCAAGGTGAACAATAAAAGGCTGAATAACGTCAACCACCAAACTCTCCACCAACCCGACAAAGCTTCTCCCCAACACAGCCATCGGCGTCTCTCCTCCTCCCACCATCCTCCCACCCAAAACCCTCTCCCAAGCCACCAAATTCCGCAGCAACCCGACCAACTCCTCAACAACCTCCTTCATCGCCTCTCCCCTTCCCCCACCCATCTGCTTCGGCACCACCTCCCTCAACCTCTCAACCTGCCGCCTCCACCCCTCCACCACCACCTCGCCCAAACTCACACACCTCGCATGCTCCCTCCCCAACACAGTCTGCACCACATCCACCACCTCCACCGCTTCCCTCGTCTGCCTCTCCGACCACACCAGATACCCTCCCTGCTCGACAACTTTCACCAGGTACGAAACCAACACATTACCCACAATCGACGTCAACACTTCATCGTCGCCACCTCCACCATCCGACGTGTAATCGGAAGCGCCGGTGAACCATCGAAACCGCGCGATTGCGTGCGACCCACTGTTGCTGTCGAATGGTGACCAAGGGATGAGCTCGAGTCGGGCGTAGAACTCCCAGATTTGGGCGAGCGAGAGTCCGCCCCATACCTGGGCGTATTCTTCGGGGTAGAGACGACGCCAGTCGGAGAAGCGGGAGACGAGGCTTTGGGGATGTAGGGAGGAGGAAGGAGCGGTGGAGGGCGAGAGGAAGGGGAGCGAGGAGGTGCTGTTGGAAGTGGCAGAGGCTGCAGGATCAAGGTATTCAGGAGCTTGCACGTCGGCAAAGATCCCCGAGAGCCTATCAACAATCTCTTGCTGAGCGATCCTGAATGAGAGCTCGTCTGCTGCGTCGAGATTGTCCAATTGTGTCACGTCGACTGTTTGTGCCGAGACGCTGTCCATCGCGAAATCTTCTCCATCCTCATCCGCAACAACAACAGCACTCATCGTCGGTGCTGAGCCAGCAAAACAACTCCCCAACCTCTTTCTCAACATCCTATTGCGTCTCACCAACAACTCCAACGCCTGCTTCTCCACCTCTTCCACCTTGGCCACTTTTTCCTCCATAAACCGCGCCAGACTCACCACAAACTCTTCGAGCTCGTTGAACCAGCTCGCCTTGTCTTCTACTGCCACCACGTCTAGCTTGTTCTCCCTTTCTGCTGCGTTGAGCGTCTCGAGCTCCTTGGTGGCGGAATTGATGACAGCCGCTGAGGCTGCCGTACTCTGCTCAAGCGCACGCAGGGTGAGTTCGAGCCGCGTAGAGCAAGTTCCGACAACCGGCAACGGTGCAGATTCGGGTATGGGGGCTGGTCGGAAGGGCGACGCTTCTCTCGATCGCGGCGCCGAAGACGTAATCGTCTGTACCGTACGTCGTAACTGCGCCCGCTCCCACTCCTCCTCGTCTTCATCCATCTCATCCTCCACCACAGCATCGTGATCAAAATCGCCCCTTACTGCAGCCTCCATTTCCCTCTTTTGACGTTCCTGCCATTCCTTTTCCGCCTTTTCACCGATCGGGATGCGTTCGGTCGCACCAGTGTACTCGGCGAATTCGTCTTCGCCATCGCCCAACTCGTCTTCTTCCCTTTGCAAGCGTGAATGTGGATGTGGACCGTTGTCGACCTCCATCGTATCGTATCTTTTTAGGGCTGAAGATTTGGAAAAGGGGGCAAGCGAGATATAGTCTTCCGAGGAGGTGGCTGTGGAGGCGGCAGCACGAAGTCTGGCTCGTTTCTCTTTGGCTGCGCGGATGACGCTTTCGCTCGGGATGGCGTCGTGGGCAAAATCTGCTGCGAACTTGGTCCGTGCCAGAGTGTCGTCTGTGGGATCGTCGAGGGCTATACGTGAGGTTTGTGTGACCATGGGATCGTCGATTCGCGTGCCTGGTCCGGTGGGTTGCACCGCCGCAAGACTGTGTGCTCGCGAGTGGGACGTCGGTGTGGAAGAACGCAGCTCTTCAAGGTATTTGGAAGTGTAAAGGTTGGATGTGGTGTCAGACGAAGTTTCTGCTGCATCCGAGATCTGTATCTGGAAAGAAGTCGGCCGTAGAGGCGTCGATCGTTTCGGCGTAGCTGTCGAGGTCGCTGAGAGAGACGAACCTCCAGGTGTTGATCGTCTGGACTGTGTGCTGGCTGTGCTGGGCTTCGATCGTCGAATCTTGATCGCATCGCCGTTATCTTCAGCATCGTCCTCATCCATCGCAAAAGCGGACGATGTCTGCTTGATCGATGGTGCCTGAGATTGCCCTGTAGCAGTCTTGCTCGAGAACGCCGGCGAAGACGACTGCCCTCCTCTGACTCCCTTGGCTCGAGCGCGAAAGATGACACCAGAAGCGCCTTGGTTGTGTTCTCCTTCTCTCCCAGATGAAATGCGTGAACTGGTCGTGCCTCCCTCCGCCGTACCGAGCCTCATCGAGTTGCTCGATGGCCCAGCTTCAGCATTTTCGTCATCGTTATAGGCCGAGCTGATCCTAGAAGCCGAGCTCCTCGGCTTGCTCCTCTTGACGAAGCTTGCGCCATTGCTCATGTCGGGCAAACTCTCCTTCTTCGTGGAGCAGCGACGTTCGGGGTTGGTGTTTGATGTGGTCAAGACAGATCAACATTGTGTGCAAACGGCTCAGTTCTACAACTTCCTCCACCACAAGCAAATTCCCGTGTCCCGAAAAATTCTATAAGACCCTGAACGAGCTTCGCACAGCGCAGCCCTCCAACCTCGACACTCCTCTCACACAATCGGAGGTCAAACATGACTTTCTTGCAGAAGCTTGACATGAGTTCAAAGTACAAATACATGATGCGAACCGTATCGACTGCTGAATAGGTTAAAGGCCGACGAGATACGGCCTCGTTTTGTTTTTTCAGTGTGCTGCTATTAAGCCTTCTTCTTGAGCTTCAATTTGAGTCCGGGCGTGGGAGTGCCGCTTGCTGGTGCCGGGCTCTGGGCTGGTGCTGGGGATTCGCCTGGCGTTTGCGCTGCTGGTGTCATGGGGGTCATTGGCCCTGCACTCGTGATACCGATCCCCATACCCATACCAGGACCGAAGAAGCCTCCACCACTCGCCAAGTGGGGCATTCCTGGCCTTGCTCCACCCGCTGGCGTGCCCGGCGTTCCCGGTCCACCGCTGCCACCAGCCGCTCCACCTGCACCGTTCTTGCCGCCATCCTTGGGGAACATGGGGCAAGACGTGTTGGTCGACATGTGACCCACCTCTCCACAACGACCGCAACGTCGTTTGGTATCGGTCTTGTTGAGCAGGCTCTTGTAGCCGCCTGGAATCGCCAGCCCTTCTGCCGCAGCCTTGGCGTTCTTGCGCTGAATACGTCGCTCTTGGTTCTTTTTGCGCTGAGCCAGCTCTTCTTGCAAGCGCTTCATACGAGCAAGATCGATAGCTGCATCACCGGTAGGCAGCAGATCTTCGGTTGCGATGGCTTCATCCTCGATCTTTTTGCGTTGCGTGAGGTAGGCATTGATGACGGCTGGATCTCGTACCATCTCGCGCTGCCATTTACCGTTGATGAAACGACGGATACGCAGCACTTTGGTCGACTTGTCGCCATCACCGTTGACGGTGCTCATGGTGCTGGGACTTCGGTCTCGACGGACAGATTCACCTCTGGCGCCGTTGCGCGAATCCAGCTTACCGCCATTGGCCTGCAGAAGCGCGCGTCGTTCGTCCTCGGCCGTCACCTTGGGAGGCACGGGATTGGACAGTGACCTACACTGTGCATTCCAGATTCGGTCAATCTCGGATCGGTATACTGCCTGCTGTTCGGCAACGCTATACTTGTGACCCGACTTGCTCTTTGCCTCAGCCTCAGCTTGCGCAAGCCTCTCCTCTACATCTTCATCTGCTCGCAGGAAGATTTCCTTCATCGAGACACGGATGAAACTAAAAGCCTCACCACGGCCAGTTGGATCTCCGTCGCCGTGCAATTTGAGCATGGCTTTGCCCTGTGTCGCATTGATAAAGTTCTTACTGGTGATCCAGGGCGCGAGAAGCTGCTCAATGTCCATTTTGCTTTCATCGTCATCGTCTCCTTCGGCGGTGTTGGTGTAACCGCAGTCGAGCAAGTGTCGCTGACCGACTTGCATGCTTTCAGCGAGACAGATATTTTCGGGTGGGAGCATCTTGAGCAACTCGGCTTCCTCGGGCACGACAATGTGCGGCTTGAGCTTCCAGAAGCCTTGGTTGACGTCACCAGCCTTGCGATTGTACTCCATGAACTCCTTGAGCCTCTGTCGCATCTGGAGTTCGTTCTGGTCTGGGAAGTAGCGCATAAGGCGATGAATCTTGATACGTTGGCGCTGACTCTTCTGAATGAGCTTGTATGCAATCATCTGAAGGCGGTACTTGATGTTGTTGGTGATGAGACGTGCGTGGGGACCAGGGATGGGTTGGATAGGGTACGTCTGACCCACCACAAAGAGGTTGCGAATCTCTCGTAGATAGTAGCGAATCTCGTTCTTGGTCGTACTTCGGATGAGGAGGAAGTCGGTATGTGCCGGCTTGTGGCGGAAGAGCGGTGCGCGTATCATGTTGTTGTACAAGGTGGGCTGCACCTGTCCTCGCTCGATGTTGCCGAACTTCATGAAGGGAGACTCGTCTGCTACGTCGAGCAAGTAAGGCTCGCCAATGTCCATCTTGGGGACATGCTCATCCTTTGCATCCTTCTTTCGGTAATAGTTGACAAGCAGACTGCCCATGCCGATCTTGGAGAGGAGCGGCGGGTATTCTTCCGAGTACTCGTACAGCACATAGGGGCCCGTATCCTTGAGCGTGAGATCTCGAGTGCTGCGAAGCATCTCATTGGGATCTTTGGCTTTGCGTGCGCCGGCGCCCTCCTTCTTCTTGGACGAGATGGTCCTCGAGAAGTGAAGAGGCATGTTGGTGGGGAACTGCATGGCAGGACGGTGGAAGGATCTGGCTTCTGCTTTGGTGAGCTTGGTCTTGTACCACGGGAGCTGAAGCTTGATGGCGGGCCAAGCATGCTGGACGATGAGCTTTCCGAGGGTCTGACGCACACGTTGGCGATGCTCGCGGGTCTGCTCGTAGAACTTGTCGTTGGACAGGTTGAGAGGGTCGAGCTCGGCCTGACGGCGTGCGAGGTCGCGCTGGGCAGCTGCCGATACGACGGGCGCGTCGGAGCGAAGGAGAGAGTTCCCCTTGGTCTTGGGTCCGAGATCCTCTTCGAGCATCATTTGCGGGTCGTTCATGTCCAAGACGAGCTTGTCGAAAGGCTCGAAGGGGGTCCTGGCGTCCCAGATGATGCTACGAGTCCATGCACCGCGGAAAAGATCGTGGTTGAAGGGTTTATCCACAACGGGAGGCGCATACGCTGCTACGGGCTCCGGATCCACTTGGGCCTTGCCGTTCACACCGTCAGCTTGCTTTGATGTCGGAGCGACGAGCTGATCTTGCAGATTTACGTCCCAGACAATGCGATCCTCCCAATCGTCGAGTTCGACGGGCGCCAAGATGGCATTGCGTTTCTCTGCCTTGACACCTGGCGTGGAAATGACGGCCATTTCAACTTCATCCATTCCAAGACCGTCCTGATCAGCGGCTGCAGCAGAACCATCCAGATCTCTGGTGAGGGTAGGAAGGATGGATGCGTGATGCGGCCGGAGTGTCGATGATCGAAGCAGCTCTTCTCGTGTCGACTTTGGTATTGGCAACTCGTCCTCGGGCGTAATGTGAAAGTTGGCTGCTGTAGAGCCGAGCTTGCGTTTCTTCGGCGGATGTGTGGCGAACAGGTCGGTGAAGTTGAGAATCTTGCCTGGCTCGAAGGCAGGGAAGTGTGGACGGACTTTGTCCATATCAACGTAGGGGCGGGAGGGCGCAGCAGCGGAAACATATGGCTGCTGTTGATGAGGCGGCGGCGGTGGGGTTTGTGGCGAATCTTGCCGTGGGCTACGGGATGTAGGCAGCACTAATGGAGTGGATGCCGATGGTGCTGCAGCAGATGATGACGGTACAGGCCCGGAAAGGAAAGCCATGTCGCTGTCATCGTCGCGCTCCTCCTTGACCCTGATGATGCCCTCGCCGAATCGAGCAAGGCCGTTTGTGTGCGTAAAATGACCATTCGTTTGAGCTTGTGATGGCTGCTGTGATAGCGGCACATCTTCATCGTCGCTACCATCCGCATCAAAATCATCGTCCTCTCCACGTAGTGGTGCTCTAGGCTGCTCGAGCTGTGCCAAGCCTTGTCGATAGTATCTGTCCAGCTCGGCTCTCTCTTCTGCGTCGTTCTCACTCGCGAGTTCCCTCCTCATTTCATCGTCGACCTCGGTCTCCCAGTCCTTAGTGGAGGGGCCGTTGCGGCGATATGCGTCGCCAAAGTCATCGTCATCATCTGCAAAGCGGTCGTTGTAGATATCCTCCTGTTTGATCTTGCCACTGCCGGATGCGATACCGAGACGTTCGAGGTCGGACTGATGCTGCTCGTCGATACCGAGGTCACGGAGTACGTTACCGAGCGCAAGGCCGCCCAGGTGTAGGGCAGCGTTCTGTTCGTCCTCCATGACTAAGTGCAGGTTGAAGGGCTGGCTTGACGATACAAGGACGTTTGACAGAAGAGCCGACTGGCTATGCCAGAAATGAGACGCTCTTGAATGCGCCTATCTGAGCCGCATGTGGTGTCGATCAAGCTGTGGCTGCGGTGGTCGAGATGAATCAAAAAGTGATGAAATGCTTGAGAGGCGAGGTGATGGAAGCCAAGATTGGGTTGAGGTGTGTGAGTGACCATTGGCCGAATGCCGATTTCTCGTCTGACTGCGCCTTCGGCTCGACCGCAACAGAGAGAAACGCGCCTAAATGCCTTTCAAGTCCTCCCGATTCGAGCAAGTCACCCGATGACTTGCCAAAAAAAAAAGCTTGATTTGTCATGCTCGTCTGAGCATCGGCAGAGCGAAGAACTGCAAAAAGTCAAACAACTCGACCCGAAGCTTCTCACCTTACTTCAGCCTTTGCCTCATCATTCTCCGGCTCGAGTGTTGGTGTTGCTTCTCAACCCGTCAGAACTGAACACCTGTCTTGCAGCAATCACGGTTCATACGAAAGCCAACTCTGTCAAGGCATCCGCACTGGCGATCCCCGCCTAGCCCCCACTGTGCCCTCCACACAAGCATCGGCTTCTTTTGGCTTCGCTTCAACCGTTCTCTAGAACCACCAATTTTACTCGATCATAAGGACCCTCATGTGCGCAAGATAGCAAACCAAGACCTTCTCTGAACTTCAAACCGTTCCTTCGTCGTTCCGGCACCGCAGTAGGCTGTCTGCTTGGTGTAGGAGGCACGATCTCCTTCCAAACATGCGGTATCACGTCCTCGGCGTAGGCTCTATAGGCTCGCTCATCGCATTCCATCTCAAGCGCTCCGTCAAGCTTCAACGACAACTTCTCAAGCCCGGCCCTTCATCGAGCAAGTCACGGCGAGAGCTTCTCCTCTCCAACCTCTCCAACAAGCGTCCGCAACGAAGTCAAGGTACCATCGTCTCTTCGCTCAGCTTGCCGCCCTACATCCAAGCCAACTTGCCAGATCCAGAGCAGACCTCTGTCACCTTGCATCTACGCAGAAAGGCGTTCGGCAAACAAGTCAAACAGCGTTACCTGAATTCGATCGTTTTGGAGCAGAATGGGGTGAGGGATATCGAAGGTGGTTTTCAGACAGATTTCAATTCGAGTCCGACGGACGTTATTGCGTCGATAGTGAGGAAAAGTCGTGCGAATAGGGAGCAGCAGGATGACCAAGATGCACAGCAGGATAGGTTTTTGATATCGCGTACGCAGACGGGGTCTTCATCGGAAGGATCGAGCATTCGAGAGCAGACTTCGTCAAAGACGCCTTTGCCAGACCATGACGGTGGTATTTCGCTCATCTCGACTTTGGAAGGCATTCATTCTCAACCACGAGCTAGTCCGATCGATAGTCTGATTGTCACGACGAAATGCGACTCGACTCTTTCCGCACTGGAAGGCATTCGACATCGCATCCATCCGTGGTCGACGATTGTCCTCCTGCAGAACGGCATGGGCGTTCTCGATACGCTCTTTGATACGTTTTTCAAGGTCCCGGATCAGAGGCCTAACTTTGTACTTGCTTCGACAACGCACGGATGTTGGAGAAAGGGCTCGTTGGATGTGGTGCATGCTAGTGCGGGCACTTTGCATTTCGGTATTGTGCCGAGCGGTCGTGCTGGACCTGCCGGGTTTGAGGCCGAACGGGTTCCGATTGGACAGACGATTGCTCCAGTGCCAGATGTTGTACTGCCGAACAAAGGCTCGGCAGCTAAAGGTTGGGACCAGTTCTCACCGGACACAGATGCTTCCTCCGACCCGATCCAACAGGATCCAACAGCGCCATCCAAATTGCTTTCCCTCGCAAATATTCCCGACCAACCCAGTCTTCGCACACTCCGTGCAACAGTCGCCGCACTCCTCTCCCTTCCACTCAACGTCGAATGGGAATCCATTCGAGAGTTCCAACTGCGATCCTTGCGCAAACTCGTCATCAACGCCTGCATCAACCCTCTCACCGCTCTAGCCGACTGCAAGAACGGCGACCTCTTTGGCAATCCAGCTGCCATGGATGCCATGTGGTCCGTTTGCCTCGAAGCTGGGATGGTGTTGGAAGCGCAAGTTCGTGAACATCTTTCCTCCTCTCCTTCAAACGCCACAAAATCGTCGTTATCGGCAGAAGACCTCATCCTGCTTTCGTCAGAAACAGGCGAACCCATGCTTCACCCGTCGCTGACACCTCAGGCCTTGTTTCAGGAAGTTCAACGCGTGGCCAGGTTGACCGCTGCAAACTGGTCTTCCATGCATGCCGATCTGAAAAACAGAAGAGGTAGTACAGAGATCGATTACATCAACGGGTACATCTCGGCACTCGGTAGAGGATATAATATCGATACGACTGCAAACGATCTTTTGACGAATCTGGTCAGGTTGAAAACTACGAGGGTGACTGGCTCTAGCAGACTCTAGAGCAATGTCGTGTATCATGTCCATGCACTGTATTGCAATCTCAATCCTCGCTCTTTCCACATCACAGTCTTTCACAGTGAGCATCATTCAAGGCACGTGAACCGTTACAACTAATCTTTCATTCTGCGTCTTCTACCACCGCTCTGTGATATACATTCGATGATCTCCCAACCTCATCCGGCCAAAGCACCTTCATTCCTCACCGGCGGGTTAACGACCAGCATCCTCACACCCTTCAACTGATCTTTCATATCCGGCATCTCTTGTGGCGTGATCATGATGTACTGAACGTGCGGTGTCGCTCTGGCCTCATTCAGGATCATCTGCAACGCCACCCTCCGATTCACCTGGTCCATAAAGATATCAAACTCGTCCAAGCATCGGATCGGAGAGCTCATCGCTTGCCATAGCGACAAGAGCAGACAGGCGGTGGCGAAACTGCGCTCGCCTCCCGACATGCCCTTGTTCGAAGGCTGCTGTGCTGAGCGCTGGGTCTGTGTTGAGCCCAATCGATTCGACTGATCGTGCGCTTGCGTGTCTACAGCCAGAGAAAGCTTCTCGGACTTGTGGTTGAATTTGAGCGTGCCTTCGTAGCCTCGAGTCGACAGGTTGCGTGCAAAGTTGCTTTTGGCCCGCACCGCAATCGAGCGACGGAAAAAGTTCCACTTTGCATATCGAACCGCCAAAGAGCTTCGAAGTCGTCGCTCGGCCTCATTCATGTTCTGCACCTCTTCCTTGGCGTCGGTCAGGGCCTTTTGTCGTTTCTGCAGCTCCTCAGCCGCTTGCTCTAGACTGACACCTGCTTCAGAGGCGGCCTTCTTTTTGAGCAGCTGCAGCTCTTTCTTCTCCCGTTCGATCTGGGCCATGGTTCGAGTCGTCTCGACCCTGTCGCAATATTGCAGAGCAGCCTGTTCGACGCTCTGGTAGTCCTCTTCCAGGCGGGCCTCTTCCGCTTCGCTGGCCTTGAGTTCGGTCTCGATGCTAGTGCGTTTCTTCTGCCAATGATCACGGTTGCTGACCTGCTCGACTCGATCGGCTACCGCTTTTCGAAGGCGTTCGTATACACCACCCATGCTATCCTCAAACTGGCGCATGCGCTCCTCGAGTGTGTGGATCTCTTCTTGCACCGGAGCGCGTTGTGCTACGATGTCGGCCTTTTGAGCTTGAATATCCTGGAACTGCTGCAAGATGACCTCTTTTTCAGCTTCAACGTCTCGCTTGGCATCCTCGAGCGCCGAAATGTTGCCGGGCGCAGCTTCCTGCAACTGTTCATCCAGTCGGCTGTGCTGTTGGCGGAGGATGTCCTTGCGCCTTCGCAAATTGTTGAAATCGCGCCTGCACGTCTCCCTTGCGCGCTCGCAGCTAGCTCTCTCTTGCTTGAGCTCGCGATGGCGCTGGCTGCACTCGGCAATCTCCTGGTCGAGGTGACGCTGCTCCTCCTCGATGCCGCGAATGACATCGCCGACATTTTGAGACAGACGTGGAGCGCCCCTGTGGTCTGGCAAAGCGGCAGAGAGCGAACCTGCCTGACCACCACTGATGCTAAACATGTCGGCTGAGAAGCACGCTTGAACATTGGCGGGCTGAGTTCGCATCAGCTTGTCACCGTCCGCACGCCTTTCGACTAGAGCTGCACGCTCAATGTGGACAGCGAGGATGAGCTGACGCTTGACGATTTCGTTGTCGCAGTCGAGGACCCGAAGGATAGTGATGATTTCGGGATGTGGCTCCCCTGACGAGTAGTCGAACAGCGTCTCTGCACCAATGACGATGGGCGAGTGGACACCGATACGGTCCATGATCTTCTTGAGGCGCACCCTATCGTTGTGATTTGACACGAAGAACGCGTTGAGATTGTTGCCAATGACGCTCTCCAGCACCCTCTGCCAGCGCATGTCCTTGAGCTTTACGTGTGTGCCGAGCGGTCCGATGGGTTTGGATCTCCAGCCGCTTTCGCTGTTGATGGCTTGTAGCAAGGCTGGCACCTTGGGACCACCGAACGCGGTGAGTCGGTTTCTGCTGCTCTCGCGCAGCTGGGCCAGCCGCGAACCATTGGTGTTGTATTGGTCCTTCAAGCGCTGCAATTGCTGGCTTGCATCCTCTTCGCGCTGCAAAGCTTCTGCGATTTTTGCTTCGAGCTCGCGTTGCTGTTCTTCCTTGTCCAGCGTCTCGTCTTGCAGCTCTTGACGCTGCCTCTGCACTGTCTGACGTTCCTCTTCGAGTTGGTGACGGCGTGACTTGCCGTCGTGCGCGAGCTTGGCCGTCTCTTCGCGGATCTGGTCCTCGTACCTTTCGATGCTCCTGTTGATGTCGATGATCTTATCATTGAGCTCGCGCTCCTGCAGATTGAACGCTTTGATCTGCGAGGCGAGATCTTTGCTCTTGTGCGTGAGCTCGTTGCGCTGCTCCTGGATGGGCGAGAGGACGCCTTCAAAGTTGCTGTTCTCGTTTTCGAGCTCGACGATGCGTTCCTCGCATTCTTTCAGCGCCTCGAGAGTCTTTTCGAGGCTCTGCTCGCACTTGGCCAATTTGATACGGATGCGTTCGGTTTTCTCGACGCCCTGTTGCAACTGTGCTTCGGCGTCTTGCACTTGGACCCAGACGAATTCGCGGTCGAGAGTGTCGATCTTGTCTTGGTAGCCGCGCGTCTCACGAACCTTTTGGTATTGTTGAAGCGATTGCTGTGCCAGGGCTTCGAGCTGTTCCAGCGCTCCCGATTTGAGTGCTAGCGCCGACTTCATGCTGCGGACGTGCGTCTCGATGATGTTGTACTCGCGCACAAGCTGGCTGAGCTGTGTGCCTTCGAGGAAAAACTTGTAGACCTCGGCAGGGTCAGAGCTGCCCAGGAATTGGCGAGCAGTGTCCTGGGTGAGGATGTGGATGGGGTTGTCTGGTTGGATGTTGGCAAAGTCGCAGAATGACTCGAGCTCTGATCTCGTGGTTGCGACGACCTTGCCGTTGGCAGCTTTCATCTTCCACGAGCCGCCGCCTTCGGCCAAGATACGGCGCTCGATGACAATGCGATTTCCATACGCTTCGGGCTTGAACGCGTCGCTGCCTTGATTGCGAACCGTGATGGTGATGGTGGCGGAATGCTCACCTTTCTTGACGAGATCTTTGAGACTGGAACCGCGATTAGTGGAGCTGGTCTTGCCACCCAACGCAATCATCAGTGCTGTGAGGACCGTACTCTTTCCGCTGCCGTTGCGACCCATGACGAAATTGAGCCCGGGAATGAATTCCATGTGAAAGTTGGCGTGGCACATGAAGTTGCGCAACTCGATCTTTTCGACGATACCAGACTGAGCCGTACCTTGGTCTGCATCGGCGAGACGGTACTGTTCTTGGATCCTATCCTCATCAGAGTCGATTTCATCTTCTTCGTCTTCGTCCGGATCTGATTCCTCATCATTGTCATGATCCTCCTCGTCTGGTTCTCGTTCGGCTTCATCTGGAGTCACGATCCCATCGTCATCCTCGTCCAGCTGGGCTGTTGGCTGAGATCTTGAAGCTCGCCGTGCATTGTGCTGGGATTGCTCAGGAGTATCGTCGTGGTTGCTGAGAGGTACATGTCGATTGGTGCGCATACGCTTCGGCGAGACGGAATCGATGGCATCATCCTCGTCGCCCATCAGCGAGTCTCGGCGACTATTGTGCTGGGAGGGTCTCTTTCCCAACGCCATCGCGGCCCAGGTTCAAACGAGGAGCAAAGCGATAGCTGGCCTCGACGAATTGAGTGTGGACGTTTCGGCTAAGTTGTTGTCGTTTGTTGCAACTAGCGGAGACGGACTCGGTCGATAAGGGTGTTGGCCATACAGGAAGGAAGTGTTTGCTCGTCGACGTCTTTGTAAGGGCGGAACTTGCAGCTGAGAGGCAGATGCGTGACGATATTGGCAGGATCGGTATGAAAGATGCAGCGAGAGAGCAGATTCGAAGTGGTGGTGGAGATAGGTGACGACGGAGGCGAAGGTGCGGAAGGAAAGACGTCCAAGACCAACACTTGATGGCCAGAAAAAAGGGTGTCGGAAATGGCTGAGTTCGCGCGTGAGTGTCTCGAGGCAGTCTGGCTGTCAAAACCCTAATCAGTCACTCTGCTTCGCTGGGGAGACGCGTCGCGGAAAGCACACTTTTCCAAATCGCCGATACTTTCGACCCGATCCGCAACAGTAGATCGGGAGCTAGACTTGCCTATTTTGGACAGATCGTAAGCGAGCTGCACACGTTGACAGGTGAGCCCCTAAACAGCCTAGAGTTGGCGAAGTTTGTCTTCGAGAAAGAGCCTCAACGTTTGCTTTTCTCTTCCCAGCGACCTCCTATTCGCACTCACACAAGTATGTTCATTCTTCGTTTTGACCTTGATCCGAGTCTGCCGAAGGCGGTGCGTGCTCACCATTGTTGGGCCAAAATCACGCTAACAAGGTCAATGCTCGAAGCCTTGTAACGAAGCAACGCAGCTGACAGAGATGGGCTTCATTTGAATTGTACAGTATAGTAAGAACGAAACAGTGTCGATGAGAATGTCGATGAAAGATCCAGTTGAGTGTCATGTACCACCTGCTCCTACCTCGTCTCAAAATTTCAGCCCAGCTCAGGTCAGCCACAGAAGCTTGCAGGTGTCATTCGAGGCGCTGAAACTGACTGACTGACTGACACTGGAATTCCTGATCTAGCAAAGGACATGTGGGAAAGCAAGCGGAGCTCGACGGTCCCAAAGCCAAAGCACATGAGCTCGAGCTGCTGTTGCATGCATCCCGCGACATTTTGGCCCCTGTCCAGCTCCGCCCTGCATGACTTTTTCCCTGCCTCACCTGTCTGGACTTCCCCTCATCTGATTTCGTTCCTGCTGCGTTCATGGCCTCTCTGCCAAGCCTTCCTCCTCCTCCTCCTTCTCCTCTTCGTCTCATCCATCTTTGGACGCTTGGACTTGACTCACTCCTCGTCACTCCTTCGACATCGTCTCTCCTCTTCACATCCATCATCGACTCATCCTTCCTGACACACGCCCGCCTTTCCCATAGCATACGACACTTTACGACCTCACGACACAAGACCGACTCACAACACATTGACGATCATACTCGCTCGCGGAAACATCTTCTCCCATTGTCCTTCACCACGACAACTCGATAGCTATTGGCAACGATAAGCAGGTGGCTACCCCTGGTACATACCCACAGCGGCTTCACCGGCAGCTTCCAGCGTAGATAGACACAATGTGGTGCGACAACTGTCTTCTCGTATTCCCCTTGCGCCATGGCGCCATGGTGTGGAACATCTTTATTGCAGCCTACAACCTGGCAGGCTCCATCCTCCTCTTCCAGAAGGGACAGTTCTTGTTCTTCAACTACCCTGAATGGCAGATCTACGGTGGTATCGGAATGGCGGTCATGTCCATCTGCGTCCTCACCACTATCGGTATGGCCAACAACTCGTACATGTTCATGCGTCTTTGTTTCTTCCTCTGGCCCATTATCCTCATTGTCGTCGCTGTTCGCGCCGGTTTCATGATCTTCCAGATCGACAGGCAGCAGACCAAGATTGTATGGGAGTGCAACAACGGCGGTCAACTTTGGGGAACACCAGCCGAGGACGGCGCGGCCAACGGCACCATGCCCTCGGGACTTTGCTCTGCGGGCTTCCACAGTCTGTACATTGCCTTTGTCTTCTCACTCGCTATCGACTGGGCATTGCAAGTCTATGCCTATTTCATGTGCTGGCGCTTCAAGAAGAGGATCGAGCACTACTACGCTCTCGCCACCAAGGAGAGCAACATTTACAGCTTCTAAGCTCGTCTTGCTCTTCAACTCGATTTTTCCCCACACGAGTATCGAACGATGCTGGCCACTTCCTCAGCAAGGATCGCGGGCCCATCAAGCTGCTGGTTCCATCGGCTACACCATGACCACCGCTTTGCAGCAGTTATTAGCTACCGACAGGTCGTCTATGGGCACATTTGCCGACATGGAGCCTCGCTTCCGATACTTTGCCAAGCATTGGCGTTCTCTTCACGGACATTTCAGTTTTTCTTATCTTCTATCATGACGACCCTTTTTTTTCATCTTGAGGGCTTGTGTATGGTGTACACTACTTCAACAGCTTGTAACCAAGTCAACCTCGTACCGTCGTCCGCCGTTTTTAAATCTCTTGTTTCCACAATGTAACGATAGGAGCTCAACGAACTTGACGAATTTGCATTCATGACCCGTCCCGCATGACCCTCGCCAGTGGTCTTTGTCCTGTGTCTGACCTCTCGAACGTCTTGCGTCTTGGTCTAGTGATGCATTGCAGACAGATGCATGGTCGGATGTTGAAAAGTGCAACATCTATCGCATTTTTGGCTCGCTCGCAATTTGTTCATGTGAGGAATGTAACAGTTCCCCAGAATCGAAAAATGTTCGTCCGATTTCCGAACCTTTTTTGCTGGGGTGACGGCTGAGACGGTTTCTTCCACATCTTCGAGACATCGACCATCTCCACCACTTTGCACTCGTCACCTTGGGTCACAACCGCATACAACTGTCGCTGAGGAAATTCTCATCGTCTCGCGGCTGGTCAAGCAATCGGCTCGTGTCTTCGACGCACTCTTCCCGCATAGCGGCCCGGGAAGCCAAGGATTCGGATTCTCGGTCGTGCCACGGATCCCTGGCTCTTCTCGCTGCAACTCACCTGCTAAGGCAAGCAGTCACAGCTCTTCTATGTCTCTCATCTAGCCTTCATCCGTCAACCCGAAGCTACAGCCGACATGGACGGAATGCACCTCTACAACCTGACGCTGCAGCCGTCAGGCAGCGTCACTGCGACTGTAGTGGGCCAATTTTCAGGTACAAGGCAGCAGGAGATCGTCGTGGCGAAAGGTAGTCGATTGGAGCTTGTTCGAACCGACACTCAGACTGGCAAAGTAGATACCGTGCTCTTCCAAGATGCTTTTGGCGTCATTCGAAGCTTGGCTGCCTTTCGTCTTACCGGCGGGTCAAAGGACTATCTCATCGTAGGGTCCGACTCGGGCAGAATTGTCATCCTCGAATATCAACCGAGAACGAACTCCTTCGACAAAGCTCATCAAGAGACATTTGGTCGATCAGGCTCCCGCAGAATCGTGCCTGGACAATACCTTGCCACAGATCCAAAGGGAAGAGCGGTCATGATTGGCGCCATGGAAAAGGCCAAGCTCGTCTACATCCTCAACAGAGATGCGCAGGCCAATCTCACCATCTCGAGTCCGCTCGAAGCGCATCGACCCAACGGCATCATACACCACATTATCGGCGTCGATGTCGGTTTTGAGAATCCTCTGTTTGCATGCCTCGAGGTCGATTATTCGGAATCCGATCACGACCCATCAGGGCGTGCATTCGAAGAAGCGGAAAAGGTTCTTATCTACTACGAGCTCGACTTGGGTCTCAATCACGTCGTACGCAAGTGGTCCGAGCCCGTCGATCCACGGTCAAATCTTCTCATCCAAGTGCCAGGAGGATACAATCAGAATCTGGAAAAGTGGGACGGACCTAGCGGTGTGTTGGTCTGCAGCGAAGACTACATCACCTACAAGCACCAAGACCAGCCCGAGCACCGTGTTCCCATCCCAAAGCGTCTCAATCCGGTAGAGAAGGTGTCAGAAAGGCGCGGCACGCTCATCGTTGCCAGCGTCCTTCACAAGATGAAAAACGCCTTCTTCTTCCTCGTCCAGTCCGAAGATGGAGACTTGTTCAAGATCACAATGGAACATCAGGACGACGAGATCCGCTCCCTGAAAATCAAGTATTTCGATACAGTACCGGTAGCGTCTGGTCTCGCTATCTTGCGATCCGGCTTCCTCTTTGTGGCGTCCGAGTACGGACCTCAGCTGCTCTATTCATTCCAGAAGCTGGGCGATGACGATGACTTGCCCGAGTATATTTCGACCGACTACGACGAGAATGGTGCCGGTCGAAGACGTCCGCAACTTTCTACCTTCACTCCTCGACCGCTGGACAACCTCGTTCAGGTCGACGAAGTGCCGAGTCTGGATCCCATCTTGGACGCCAAGCCACTCAATCCTATGGCTTCTGACTCGCCACAGATCTTTGCAGCATGCGGACGAGGGGCAAGGAGCAGCTTCAAGATGCTGCGTCACGGCCTCGAAGCACAAGAAGCCGTCAGCTCTGATTTGCCAGGTGTGCCCAGCGCTGTATGGACCACCAAGATCACTCGACAGGACGAACACGACAGTTACATCATTCTCAGCTTCGTCAACGGAACCCTCGTGCTCAGTATTGGCGAGACAATCGAAGAAGTCTCGGATAGCGGTTTCCTGACCTCCTCGTCGACATTGGCCGTACAGCAGCTCGGTGAGGACGCTCTACTGCAAGTGCATCCGCACGGCATTCGACACATTCTGGTGGACAAGCAGATCAATGAATGGGCGACACCGAGTTTGCCAAATGGAAGGCAGACGACGATCGTAGCGACATGCACCAACGAGCGGCAGGTGGTGGTGGCACTCAGCAGCAACGAGCTGGTCTACTTTGAACTCGACATGGACGGCCAACTTAACGAGTATCAGGAGCGAAAGGCAATGGGCGCAGCCGTGCTCACCATGAGCATGCCTGACTGTCCTGAGGGTCGTCAGCGAACACCTTACCTTGCTGTAGGCTGTGATGACTCGACGGTTCGCATCATCTCGCTCGAGCCCAATTCGACATTGGGATCCATCTCGATCCAGGCGCTCACAGCTCCTGCGTCAAGTATCTGCATGGCGGAGATGCAGGATGCCACGATCGACCGCAACCACGCGACGACGTTTGTCAACATTGGTCTTCAGAACGGTGTCCTGCTTCGCACCGTTTTGGATGCAGTGACGGGCCAGTTGACCGACACGAGGACACGATTCTTGGGCAGCAAAGCAGTGCGTCTGATCAGGACAAAGGTGCATGGTCAAAGCGCTGTGATGGCTTTGAGCACTCGAACTTGGCTATCATTCACCTATCAGGACCGTCTGCAGTTTGTACCGCTCATTTTTGACGCCTTGGATCATGCGTGGTCCTTTAGCGCTGAGCTCTGCCCCGAAGGTCTCATCGGTATCGTGGGAAGCACCTTACGCATCTTCACCATCCCTTCGCTCGCAAGCAAGCTCAAGCAGGATTCGGTAACGCTGTCATACACTCCACGCAGGATCGTCCATCATCCCAACGAGCAGGGGCTATTTTACGTGGTCGAAGCCGAGCATCGCACGCTGTCGCCCGGAGCACAACGCAGAAGGACCGAGATGCTCGAGAAGGAGCTCAAGCCGCATCAGCGAGGTGTGTTAGTCTTGAATCCGGCAGAGTTTGGCTTGATTCGTGCCGAGGCAGGCAGCTGGTCTAGCTGCATCCGTGTCGTGGACGGAGTGCAGGCGCGGACAACGTCCAAATTGGAGCTGGACGACAACGAAGCGGCGTTCAGCGTCGCCGTTGTGCCGTTTGCTAGTGCGGACAAGGAAGCGATGCTCGTCGTGGGTTCGGCAGTCGATGTGGTGCTGACTCCGCGTTCGTTCAAGAAGGCATACCTGACGACCTATCGCCTTACTAACGACGGGCGCGAGCTAGAAGTGGTCCACAAGACCGAGGTGGATGATATTCCGCTAGTCCTGCGTCCATTCCAAGGCCGACTCCTGGCCGGTATTGGCAAAGCACTTCGCATCTACGACCTGGGCAAGAAGAAGCTCCTGCGCAAGTGCGAGAACAAGTCGTTTGCCACTGCAGTTGTCTCCCTCGACGCACAGGGATCTCGAATTGTCGTGGGTGACATGCAGGAGAGCATCATCTTTGTCAGCTACAAACCGCTTGAGAACCGACTTGTCATATTTGCCGACGATGTGATGGCCAAATTCGTCACGCGTTGTACCATGCTCGACTACGACACTGTAGCAGCAGCAGACAAGTTCGGCAACGTCTACGTGCTCCGTATCAACGCTGATACGAGTCGAAGCGTTGACGAAGATCCGACGGGGATGACGATCATCCACGAGAAGCCCGTTTTGATGGGAGCTGCGCACAAAGCGACATTGATAGCCCACTATTTCGTCGGTGACATTATTACATCGCTCAACAGGACAGTGATGGTCCCGGGTGGACGCGAAGTGTTGCTATACACGGGTATTTCAGGTACGATTGGTGCACTAGTACCGTTTGTCAGCAAGGAGGATGTGGATACGCTTTCGACGCTAGAATCGCATCTGAGGCAGGAAAACAACAGTCTGGTTGGAAGAGATCATCTCGCGTACCGAAGCAGCTATGTACCGGTCAAGGGTGTGGTTGATGGAGATCTTTGCGAGACGTTTGGATTGCTACCACCTGCTAAGCAGGATGCTATTGCTCAAGAATTGGATCGAAAGCCGAGCGAGATCAATAAGAAGCTGGCTCAGTTGCGGGAAGGTTCGACTGGGTTCTAAGTATGTCGGAGCATCTTTTGTACTTTTACTCATTCAAAAGGACTAGACCAAAGACCATTGTTATGGCGTATCGTCAACGTGTGTATGCGAGGAGGATGCTATGATGATAAGGAAGCATTGTATGATGCTATCGAGACGGAACATACCTTTCCGATTCGCTCGCGGGGCGGGGGAAATCGCCTAAATCGGGCATCACCATCTTCAAATTTCTTGCGTAGATCCGTCTTTGAATCAGAAAATTGCGCCCAGCTGGGCCGCCTTGCCTTTTTGACGACAAGACTTTTTGCCCCGATGCTTCACAACCTTATGTCGCATTGCACTCCGACGTGTTGCGTGACGGGCTCTCACTGATGACGCTCTAATTGGTCAAGCATGAGTGGCCGCTGTACAGCAACTTGATCTGTTTGTTGATCGGATTGTCGCTAAATTCAGGGTCAGCCAAGTTAAGCGAGCGCAATTTGAGGGCACACCGGCGTATAAGCAAGGAGCAAAGCAGATCGACATGCAGTGGCGAGGTTTTACGCGAGAGCTGGCCCTATGCCTCTTTTACGAAAGCGAAGAAGGGGTTTGAAAAAGATGGAGAAGAGGAGGTCAGAGAGCGAAGATCGAACTCAAAGCGAGGCAAAAGGCTGCACAGGCCAACGAAGCTGGTCCAGCTGTGACCAAGCAAACCAAACAAGGCTTTGCACTGGCCTTTCTTTTCCTGTCCATGTGCACGATGTGACGGTAAGTTATAGAGAGAAAAGCAAGCGAGCGCGAGCGCGTCTGCGACTCGGGATCTCCATTGGCATTCAGGTGAGCTGATCGAGGATAACGCGGCATCATCACCTCGTCAACGCCGTACAGTACTGCATCTCTTGCCGCCGCCACAAAAGCACTGCGGTATGAGCGAGCATTGCTGATGACCGACCATGCAGAGAAGTCGGTGAAAGAATGTGAAACCAACAACAATACGAAAATAAGACGTCGGTCAAGTCGGAGCTCGTCTATACACCGAGAGAGAGAGAGTCAACGAGCGACTACAGTATTTAGGAAAGGCTGCTGCTAAGTTACTCTCGCTTAGCGCCCGAAGGAGCGTCGAAAAATAGCCTGGGAAGGGCTGATGCGCCGCGCTGCCGGGGGGGCGTAAGGCTTTTCCCCCCTTTTGTCTGGTCCGCTTCAAACGATGCATGAGGGACTAAGACGTCCCCGAGACGATAATTGTCGATGCTTTCGTCTTGTCGTGCCCATTGCCAGCCGGTCGATAGCAGACGCATCTGGAACGAAAGGTCAGGTCCCAATCTTGAATTGACAAACCTGACAGAGACAAGGGAGCAGCGGAACGTCGGACCCTCGTTTCCCGAGACGGCGGGAGAGCTTGCCACGTCCCTTTTTTTTTTGGTGTGGTGAATGCATGACGCACGAGAGGACGCAATTGTCTCGTTGTGCATTTTTATTTTTTTTTATTTTTTTTTCGCTCGCTTCTGCACGTTGCTGTCGAATGGCAGAAAGAAAGCCAGTTGGACGGACCCCTTTCTTCTCTCACAAGCCACACACGATGAGGGATGCGTTAGGATTTCGCCCGTCATTTCTCTTACATATTCTTCCTGTCGCGGTTCGTATGTGTCTCAGATTCATCGCTCCGGTGCAGACCCGAAGAAGAAATAGGTCGGGGTTGCATTGTAAACGAGAAAGTGTGTGACTTTTTGGAAAGAAGCGAGCGATAAATTTATTTACCGTATCACACTCTGCAGCTCTCTCCCTTGCTGGCTTTGTCTGACAGCTCCTCTCTCTCTCTCTCTCTCTGTCTGTCTGTACGGTGCGGTGTTGCTGTCGTCGCCATTCTTTGCTATCAAGGTGACGCTTGCCTGTCCACGAGGATCATTCGCCGCCGTCGTTTCGTGTTCTCTCCTTCCCAGTCTCGTCTTCTCATCAACTTGTCGGTTCTCACTCTTTCGATCGGTCTCCCACCTGACCAAGATTACAGTGGGTGCTTCGTCAACTTTCTCTCTTTTGTCTGGCACAATCGAGATCGCTCCCACCATCATCACCTCTCTTTCTCTTCAGCACGCGGCACCGCCCATTTGGCCGTACTTCATCGTTCTGACCTACGATCACCATCTTTCTAAATACACTGGATCATCATCGCTACCATCCGCCCTTTAGATCCTCGGAATCGGCTCATCAATCTGTCCACTCGTTCCTCGAGAGCTCATCACCGCCGAAGCTTGGCCGAACAAAAAGCTTAATAGGCTCATCCCATCACCGTCATTGTCGACTCGATCCGCACTTCCGACAACACAATTTCACACGATCCACCACAATCAGCTTAATCTTAACAGTGGAGCCAGTGCCGCAGACCGACACCCCAATTCATCTCGGTTAAGATTCGGGGACAGCGGCGTTAGAACTTGACAACGCATCGACGACAAGGTTGGCTTTCCCTTCCCCCACTCTTTCTCTCTCTCTCTCTTTCTCTCTCTGTCAAAAGAGTTTTTCGCGAAGGCGGCGCGGACAGTTCCGATTCTTCTCTCCACGCCTTTCTTCTTCGAAGGCGTCAGCGACTCGTCCCCACATTGTCGGTGTCTCCGAATCCGCACAGGCCTTGCTCATAATCAGCACGGGTCTTCCGATCGCGCAGGGAAGTGAGGCACAGCGCAGTCTCGCACTGACATTTCATTTCGGGCACCTGAACCAACTCAACTTCATTCAACGTTGCTCATCGAACCGAATCTCATCACATCTCACCGACGGGGTTTTGATCGGAAGCTGCGAAAAAGCTTGGACTGCTTCTGAATCGGACTCCAGCGCTCGGTCCCTTTCTGTCGCAAACGCCGCGCTTTGTGCGGGTCAGTCTTTCTCAGCTGCTGCATTTTGCTGCATCTGCGCATTGCCCCTCATAATCAAGCTTAGCTCGAGACGCCATGTCCGCTTCTCAGCTCACTCCTAGAGCCACTCCGATCCCTTTGCTCTCGGAGAAATCGCTTCCGCTACCGCTACAATCCTCATCCTCATCTTCCACTTCCTCTTCCTCATCCCCCGAAGTCGCACATCGTCCATCAGCTTCGACTTCGTATTCTTCCAACACCATCAAAGCTCTCCCATCTCGGGCCCCCTTTCAACGCTACTGGACGGAATCTGGTCCCGCAGCTGGTGAGGCGAGCAGCACTGCATCTTTTCTCGAGCTAGGCCCAGATACGCCGCACAGTCAAGTCTTTGCTGGCTCGCAAGCTAACAGTCACCCCGACAAGGCTTCGCATCTCAAGCAGAGCCAACACAAAGATTGTAGGTCTCCTTCCGACGACAATCATAATGACCGTGCGAAAACAGGGATACTGACTTCATTCTATCCTCTCTTTGAAACTCTCGCAATCGCAGTCTCAAGTGAACCAGCCAGTGGTGTATACTACAGCCCCGCGTCCTCACCTCCGCAAGCATTCTATTCGCCACGACTTGCGCCAGAAGAATCTCCGCAAATGACGCACCGATCCGCGCGGTCTCCGTCCATGTCATTTGCCCTTGCAACGAGCTCTGATCGCAGAGCGGCTCGTCCATCGCTTCCTGCACAGTGGAAGAACAACGCAGATCCCGCTCACGACTCACCAGCCGCACCACCTCGTCTCAGCTCTGTCGAGTCGGCCAAGCTTTTCGAGCCCTCCGCCTTTCCAGTTGCTGGCAGTCAGCACGGCCACAGCAGTCAAACCTCGCCCGTTAGTCAGAGGCTCAGCTCGAATCATGCCCACTATTCTTCAGATTATTCGGTTCGCAACTCGTCGTCGACGCATATCTCGCTGTGGACAGATCGCAGCATGACCAGCTGCGCCACCAGCCCTGCCTGCCAACAGTATGGTCTCAAATCAGAAAATGCGGTCGATGACATTGACCCAAAAGCTACAGACGTCGGCGACACTACCGAAGAGCTTGACGAGGACTCGGTAGGTCTGGGCATCACTTCGGATCTCGAGCATGACATCTCGAGTCGAAGATCCAGTGCTGCACCTGTTTTGCCTTCGCCCATGCTTCCTAGCAGTGCAAAGGCTCTGCAAGGGCCCTTTTCGCACCATCGCGCTCCGTCTTGGACCAGGCGCCCCGACGTCGCGCCATTCGCCGGTCTCTCTTCGCTCCGTCATGCGAGTGGAGGGGGTTTTTCCCTTTCGTTGGGACCAAACATCAGCGGCAGCATGCAGCGCGCACTGAGCGATGTCACGCCCGTCTCATCGGCCAGCGAGGACATCGCTGCTGCCGTTGCATCTGCGTCGTCTTCAGGGTCGCTGAACCCCTCCATCCCGCTTCGACGCGACTCGCGCCTCCGCTGCTCTTCAGATTCAGCCGACTATCGCACAACGACATTCGAAGCTAGCAAGCATTCGCAGTCTCCGTCGCTCTCCATCACCTCGACTTCCAAATCGGGACGTTTCACGCCGGTGCTGCCAACCGGTGCTCCTGCCAGCGATCTCAGTCTCCTGCAGAGCCCAACACGCACTAGCTCGCTACACCAGTCGCCTTCCAGCAGTCCCTTGCGAGTATCGCCCTCTTTTGTGAAGAACAGGTCGCTGCAATCTTCTCCAGTCCACGGATCCATGTCTGCCTCTCGCAAAGCTTCGCGCCCTACCTTGGACCGCATTACAACCATCAACGACCTCAGCAACTCGGTCATTGCTGTGCAGCACACACCAGAATCCGAGTCAGCACCTGACTCGCCGGTCAGAGCCCCACGAGAACCCTCGTTGCGAACCTCATCAGCTGCATCGCGAGCGCGCCGCGTGTCAGACGTGTCCATCAATAGCTTCCTGCAGAATGGCGAGTTCAGTCACATCGTCGGTGCCTACACCAGCAAAATGCGTTGGGAGGAAGGTCTTTACGATTTCGACGAGAGTGCCGAGATGGAAGGCGACGAATCGAGGGCAGTCAAGACGGCTGAAGACGGCAGCGCTACCATTGTCCAGGGTCGGGACTTGACTCTTGCGCAGATCGAGGCCGAGACGGGCCCCAACACTACGCATCTCTTGCTCAGCGGCAACCAGACAGAAGGTCTCGTCGAAGTGTTGGAACGCGTGTTACCGCAAACGACCAACCTGCTCGTCCTCGACTTGTCCAATTGCGGTCTGCAACGCCTTCCGGATGCCATTGGCGCATGTATTGCACTCGAAGAGCTCGACATCTCGGGCAACCCAGCAGAATGCTTGCCAGACTGGATCTTGAACCTTCGCGCTCTGCGAATCTTGTCGGCTGATCGCATTGGGCTACACCACCTTCCATCGAGTCTGATTCAGCTTCAGGAACTCCAGCGCCTCAGCATCCGCAACAATCAGCTCGTCTTCTTGCCTAGCTGGCTTCATCGTATGTCGAAGCTCAACAATCTCTTTGTTGAGGGCAATCAGTTCTGTGGCCCATGGCAGGATATTGTTGCGCCACTTCTTTCACAGACGCAGCGGCCTCTTCCGGGTCCTGTGCAGCCTCCGCGGTCGCAGCAGAATGAGCTTGCTCCGGCCATGCAGGTTCGGTCGAGCAGCGCCACTCACTTTAGTCAGAAAGCGCCGGAACGTCCGCTCATGGCACGGATGCGCAGCGCCAACGACCTGCAGACTATGCTGAATGCCTCCTTTGGAGCACCGACCCCGCCGGCAACAACGCCTGATTTCCAGAGCGACGACAGCGGATATGTCAGCCCAAAGGATACGCACTCCCGTCCTACAACCGGATACGAGGATCGAGTCACTAGGCAGTCGTTCGCGGAAGAAGGCGACCCGCAGACGCCCGGAGGAGGCAAGTGGGGCGGTTTCCTCAAAAAGATCGGACGCAAAGCCTCGAGCCACAGGCTCGGCGCTGCCTATCACGACCACACGACGAGCCCAAGCGAAAGCCGCTTCTCGTCGCCAAGGATATCGCGCAAATCGCTCCGCTCGTCCAGTGGCGTTACGAGGTCTAACTCGATTTTGAAGGGCGCAGCAGCTGCTGCGATGACTCCTTCCCAGTCCGAGCCTATCGGACATTCGATCACACAAGTGTCTCGCAGCCTGGCCATTGCAGTAGGCGAGGATAATGGCAACCGCCATGCGCCCATGACCCCGCTTGAACCATCATCTAATCCTCTTATGCTTTCAGAGCCCGTACAACTCTTGCGACCGTTTGCATCAGACGCAGAAGCAAAGAAGGCCCGTCGACGCAGCTTCTTGCCTGTGCAGGCCTTTGCCAATGCCTCTGCTGCCGCTGCTGCCAACACAGTGGATCCAAAGGACACTGTCGCGGCCCATACCTCGTCTCACGAGGAGATGGATGAAGAGAGCCTCGCCATGCACCGCAATCGCCTACGTGCGCTAATGCACTACCTTCGCGATCTCGACGACCTCACAGCCGCACGCACCGAAGCCACCTCATTCATCGGGCCTAGCAAGAGCACGCTCGCGCACCTTCGCGACGCAAACAACCATTCGCGCAGACCAAGCATGCATCGAACAGAGTCGAGCAACCCTTCGACCAAGTCACGAGACTCTGGAGGAGAGTTTGGCGCCAGCACGGCCGCCAGCTCTATCTCTGAAGGTGTTTCGTCCGAGCCTGCGCGTCTCAGCACTGCGCGATGCAGCAAGGATGACTCGGCGAGACGGTTCCGCATCATTGCCGAGATCGTATCGACTGAGCGCACTTATGTCAAGGGATTGGGAGAGTTGGTCGACATTTACGTCAAGCCTGCCATGGCGCCTGCCGACGGCAACAGTGGCGTTCCCGTGATCCCTCCGAACGAGCATCGCGCTGTCTTTGGCAACGTGGAAGCGCTGTTGCAGTTCCACCGCACCGTCTTTCTTCCGTCATTGGTGTCGATGGCGAGACCGGTGCTTGAACACGATCAAGATGCGCCAGGCGATATGGCGCCCGAAGAAACTGCAGCAGTCGCAGAAAAGGTGGCTTCGGTCTTTTCGACCCACGCGGCCTTCTTCAAGATGTACACGAGCTACATCAACAACTGCGACTCTGCTCAGAACCACATCGCCGCGTGGATGGCGGCCACTTCGGCTGGTAACACTGGCGGTCTTTCGCTGCGTGGTGCACCCGGCTACAGCGCTTTGCAAGCATTCGGGGCTTTGTCGGCGCAACAAGGGGCGGCTGCAGCCATGCATGCCAACGGTTCCGCAAACAGTGTGATGAGCGGTAATTCGGGTTCTGGTCTGTTTGGTACCGAAGCTGGCCTGTCTCCGTCGCAGCGCAAGAAGATCAAGACGTTTATGAAGCGCTGCCGTACGCATCCTCGTCACACGCAGCTCAATGTAGAGAGTTATCTGCTGCTTCCTGTACAGCGCATTCCCAGGTACCGCCTGTTGCTCGAGGATCTGGTCAAGAGCACCGACACTGCTCGACTGTCCGACTGCGATGCGCTAGCAACGGCGCTGGAGCATGTGACGCAGATCGCATCCAAGGTCAACGAGAGCAAGCGCCAATCCGAGCAGGATCGACGACTGCTAGCCTGGCAGTATCGCATTCGAGGACCTATCGAGGGACCCTTGGTGCAGCCTCACCGTCGATTGCTCAAAGATGGATCGCTACAGCTCAAGCGTGTCGTGCGTCGCATCCCAGGTTTTGTCCGCTCCAACCGAAGCGCATCCGTGGGCGGTGCTGAGCATCGACGAAGCAACGGCACCTTGTCGCCCTCAGTTCCGTCGAATCAGGCCCACGTGCTCTCAGCAGACCATCTGCAGCAGGTCACCGAGGACCAAAGCATGTCTCTCATCCTGTGCAGCGATGTTGCCGTTCTATGCAGCGAGCAGACGAGGAGCAACGATGTCAACTCGCCTGTGTTGCTGCGCTCGATGCTGAAGCTGATCCGACCAGTGGAGATCCTGGGTGGAGTCAATCTGCGTATCGTGGATCGTAGCGAGATTCTCTACCTTGCCGCAGCTTCGCCGGAAGAGGCAGTTGCTTGGAAGACGGCTTTTGATCTTCATTTCTATCAGTGAGCGCTTCGTAGCAAATTCTCTCGTTTGCTCTTTCATCTACACTCTGTAACTCTTTTTGTTTTTGTTTGTTGACGCTCTCTCTTAGCATGCTTAATTGTAACATCACCTTCATTGACCCACTTTTGTTGCAGTGACCAGCGTGTGTGCAAAGCAACATTTGATGAAAACCGAGACGTGGATGGTGGGAAATGGTGGGAGTTGTGAGAGTGAGAGCTGCAGGTGAGGGCCAAAAAAGCGCAATGCAGGGTGACGCGCACAGACCGCGCTGAGCTGGCCGGCAGCCTGAAATTTCTGCGTGGGCCGGTGTGTTGCTTCGGCAGGCTGATGCGTGAACTGTCGAGTGAGACAGCACAGCGCGTTGCTGAGTTGTTTTTTTTTTTTTTTGAGAAGGTTGCCTTGTTGTTCTCAGTCATCTTCGGCAACTTCTTTGCTTTGTGCCACCACTTTAGACCTTCTTCGTCTTCGCTTCCGCGGTCGCCTTCCGCGTTCGCAATCAATCTGTCGACCTCGTTCTCACATCGAACGACCTCATCTTTCGCACACGCTTCGTTTGCTGTCTCGTCTTCCAACAGCAAGCTGAACCCCGGCATCTTAACAAGCCCTGCGCAAGAAGGCACAGCAGCGGCGGCGTCCGCCAAAGATTCACTGCACCTCGATCTACACCGACTGGCATGCTCCCGTAAACGCCTCCGCCTCTCCTTCTCACAGATGACCTCACCCGAGTCCTCGCTGCGTCGGCGAGGCAGAGGTTCCGTCTCTGAATCCTCAGGCCACGCGAGAACCGAGTCTGACGGCTTTGGATCCTTCGTCGATTCTTCCTCCGCATTTCCATCTAGCTTCGATCCTGGGCTTTCAGAGTCTCTCGATAACCAGGCGGCTTCGTCCTCGGTCTCCTTTGGCTCACCAAAGCAGACGCGAACCAGCTCGACCTCACAAGCGACAGGGCGGATCGATGACGAAGACCTCGACGAGTGGGCGGAAGCAGATATGGTGTCCAGCTTTTCACCGGTAGAGTCGCATTTTCCGAGCTCGAACGATCATTCAGCCAGTGCAAAGGCACCTGCACCTTCGACTACAACCCCGACAGCAGCAAGCAGGCCAGCGGCCGGACGCAAGGTCAGCGGAAGAGGCGCCTCTTCTGAATGGGCCGACTGGAACTCGTTCTTGGCTTCTCATACGCTCCCCTCTCAGGGCTCACAGTCGCGCACATCTGATCCTTCATCCTCGTCCAAACCAGGAGGGAGCACATCAAACCCAGCCGACGAAGCCTTCTTCGATGCCTTTGAAGTCGCGACCAATCCGAATCGCGTACCTTCTCCACCCATCATCGACCTTCGTGCTGTTGAAAAGCAACTCGAGCAAAAGAAGCAGCAACAGCAACAGCAACAGCAAGCTAAAAAGATTCCAGCTCCAACCAACTCGAACGACGACGACTTTTTCGCTAGATTCGAACGCGCACCACAAGCAGCTCTGGGCAGGGCTAGTCCATTAGTGCTCGAACCGGAGCAGCTGGAAAGCATGAAGGATGCTCGAACGAGTCCCTTGCCTACTTCGTCGTCACCGTCGAAGAGAGCGGATTCGTATTTTGGTGTCACAGCTCAACCGAAGCCCATCCAAAGCGCAAATTCCCGGTTGGGTGATCAGCAACGAGATGCTGTGACCGGATCCATCTCGCCTGCTTCGCCATCGAGCTGGACGGGCAGTTTGAGAAAGACGTGGACGACACTGCGCGGGATACAGAGCGAGCTGGTCAGTCATTTGCCGAGCACGAGTGATTTCATTGTGCCGCCGGATGAGGCGGAGGAAGCAGGAGTTTCGGCTGATCGTGGTGTGGTGGACTCGAATCCTGGTGGAGGGCTGCTTATCGCAAGTGATTCTCCGGTAGAGCAAAAGCATAGTAGCAATGGCGGTAGACGATCTTCAAGCTCAAACGGACGTGGCAGTGCAACACTTCCGCATGCATCGGACTACAGTCAGGTCACTCCGTTTGCTTCGTCTTCGGCAGCGTCATCTTCTGGGTTTTCGGCTGGTGCAGCTGCTCCTTCATCTGGCGCCTCTTTGGGTACAGCGCCGCTTCGGGCAAGAGATATATTCGCATCCTCCAGTTCAGGCGCGCTCCCCTCATCATCATCATCAATGACGTCTAGCGGAACTCTCCGCCGCGGCCCCATTTACGCATCAACCGCCCCGATCTCCGGCGCACCCGGCTTCGATGCCTCCTCAACCCGCAAGTGGAACACGGGTCACTGGACACTCGACGACAAAGCAAAACGCTCGATCCCCGTCACACTCTCCAACCGTCGCGCAGAGACCGAGTCCGTGATTGAGTCGTTCCACGCTTCGCGACTGCAAGCTTTGCTGCCGCCTCGCCTGCAACTCGGGAAACGATGGAGTTTGCTGTACTCGCTCGACCAGCACGGGATTTCGCTGCAGACGCTGTACCATCGAGTTGCGACTGGGTTGGATCCGACCAAACGCTCTGTTTCCGCTACCCAGGATACAGCCGCCGAAGGATGGTTGAGGGGAGCATCGAGCGAAACGCAGCAGGCGTTGGGTACGCGCTTCAACCCGTCCAAGATGCATGTCGGTGGTGGACTGTCTAGTATTTCCGACGCTGGTTTGATCCTCGCAATAAAGGACGAGGCGGACAACGTCTTTGGCGCCTTTGTCAACGAAAAGCTGCGACCACAGCAGCACTATTACGGTTCGGGCGAGTGTTTTCTGTGGAAGAGCATCGCCGATACCGATGTAGTCAAGTACAAATGGACGGGAAAGAACGACTACATGGTGCTGTCGGAGAGTGATTTCGTGAGTGTAGGTGGGGGGGAAGGGAAGTTTGGACTGTGGGTGGATGGGGCGTTGGAAAAGGGGGTTAGTTCGAGGTGTCCTGCTTTTGAGAATGAAGTGTTGTGCGGTGGTGCGGATAAGGAGGGAGATGAGGGGAGGTTCGAGTGCTATGGGTTGGAAGTTTGGGCGGTTGGGATTGATTGAGTGCGGAGAGGGAGGAAGGGTAGCATGGTTCGAAAGCGCAGTTGCAGTTTGTGGTTTGCATTGGTGTGACTGTGCGGGAGTCTGCGATTGTGTGTCTTGAGAGCGATTGTGCGGGAGTGATTGTGAGCGCACGAAGAAAAAGATCTTGCGGGCCTTGAGTTTTCCGCCAAGCTCCGAAGGGGGGCAAGGCTTTGTATGACATTGCCGCAATGCGGATATGAGCTGCGGTTCTTTGTTTCGCGGCAAGTCAAGGCGGGTTGGGTTTGGACAGGTGAGAGGTAGATATATATACCGGCCCTTTTTTCGAAGTTGCTTTCCATCCTCATCGACGACCACAACTCCCGACCATCAAATATCTCAAACTCACTCGCAACACTACAGCACCTCCCACACCATTTCCTCGCCCTAGCAGCGATGACCGACCCTCAAACCCCCACCAACACCGACACGCCCAGCTCCTCCCACACTCCAACCACTCCCTCTATCGCCTTCTCCACACCTCACACCCCCGCTACAGCCACCACCATCTGCAGCACCACCACCACAGCCACCACCATCCGCAGCGACACCCTGTCCTCCTTGGACGACCAGCAGCGCGTCGAAAAATTGCTCCCTGCTTGCGTTAGCCCTCGTACGCCGACTCCTGCCGGTAGACGACGACGATCGACGACTGTGGTTGGCGATGCGTCCAATAACATGGGCTTGGTGAGTGGCGTAAGGTTTTTTTTTTTTGCCTTGATGGGGGTTTTATCGTGGTTGATGCAAAGTGATGATACTGACGTGACATTTTGTTGTTGCAGTCGGCGGGACGAGCGGTGTCGGTGATCGACTTGACCAAAACCCCTTCGACCCCGCTGAGTGGGGCGACGAGCGTGACCCCGAACAACATCGGTGGTAACAGCGGCGGAGGAGGAGGTGGTGGTGGTGGACTGTTGACACGTCTTAGGGAAACATTTAGCGCTACTGGACCGGTGCGCGCGGGAAGCGCTCGACCTGCACCTCGTCCCGCAGGTGAAGGCGGTAGGTCGGTAGAGGTGAAACAGGAGTCGAACAGCGTCACGCTCAACGGCCCACTGGTTATCCAGATCAAGGACGAGGAAACTACACCTTCGCTTACAGCTCGGGACTCTGTACCGCCGCCCTCTGCTACCACCGCTGCTAGCACTTCGATCCTCCCCACCGCCGTCGCTACAGATGGCCGTATGGCTCCACCTGCATCCCCTTCCACCGCCACCACCGCCAATCGCACCACCCCTTCGCCCCGCACCGTACGACAACGTTCTTCCACCCTACGCCAACAGCCACGTCTACCAGCACTCCCCATCTCACACCGCACCCCAACCCCAACCCCGACCATCTCCTCGGTCGCCGCTTACACTTCGCGACGACGAGCGCGTAGCATCGAACCGTACAGCGTTGCGCGTCGGTTTGTTTCGGTTCCCCCTTGTCCTGCTGCTGCGATGCATCCGGGTTGGACGGCGAATGGTGGAGGTGGAGGAGGTGTCGATATGCATCGCAGTTCGGACGTGGTGATGAGGGACGCTTTTCCCACCGCTAGTTCCGCTACGGCTGGGGGAGAGGGGAGGAGGAGGGAGGCGAGTGTCGTAAGGGGTTCTGGAGGTGGTAGGGTGAGGTCGGGTAGTCGGGCTCCGGCTGCTAATGCCACCACTGCCACTGCGGTTGCGACGGTTGCACGTCCCGCAATCCAACCCGAAGCCACCGAAGTCTCTTCCGACGATTCCGACTCTGACAACGATTTCAACATTGACGACATCATCGTTATTCACAACCAAACCCGCACCAATCAGCATCAACCTCTAACCCGACCTACCGATCAACCTACCCAACCTACCCAAACTACACCTTCGCCTTCCCGCAGCAGAACTTACAAGTACGTCCCCCCTTCCTTCCTTCCTTCTCCTTCCACTCTCTCATCGCAAACTAACCCCTCTCTTCCCTTTCCTTTTTGGTGGGGTCAACACAGAATCGAATTCAACATTGAATTTTACGCAGACGTCCCCCTCAACCTCAGCTATCTCTGGTTGTCCGACCGATTCCCCTCCTCCACCGTGGTGAACGGGTTGAAGGCCAAGTTGTTGAAGAGCATCCATCAGGCGTTTCCGCCGGTTGCCGAGGTGCCGGGTAGCGGACACCGTCTTTAATGACAAGAGGAGAAGGGGGAAAGGGTGGAGAAGGCGTCTGACGGTTGCTCAGGTGCCGAGTGGCGGGTCGCCGTGTGTAGTGGAACGAGGAGGTGGAAAAGGAGGTGGAGCAAAGGCGGTTGGAGAAAAAGAGTGCAAGAAGGTTTTACGAGGGGTGAAGGGTTAGAGTTGGGGGAAAGGGGGGAAAAAGGATTGTAGTCGGGGAAGGGGGAAAGAGCAGGAGAATGGCGACCGAGCAGAATGAGATGAAGATGGAGAAAGTGGGGAAAACGGACAAATGATGTAAGGATGGAGGAGAAGAGCACGTCGTACAGCGAACAAAGAGATCAGAGGTTGGTATCGGGATGACACACGAACAGAAAGTCACAGACAAAGAGCAAAAAGATTCACATTCTCAGCCCGTCTCACACGAAACCTCATCACTTCAACACATCACCACAGCCTTCCAATCCTGTAAACAAGATAAACCCCAACACGTTTCGAAAGAATAGCACAAATACAAATAAATAAAAAAGATCCCATCGACCTCAAGAGTGTAAACAAGACCTTGCCCTGTCCACAAGACAGGCTTTCAATTCAACCGAATAGCCCTCAACGGCGACCTCTGCAACCCGCCATCACCCTGCTTCTGCTGCTGCACCACCTTCCTCACGGGCGACAACTTGTGCTCTTTACCACTCTGCGTCCTCGCCAACTTCCTCATCACCGCCGGCCTCGAAGGCGTATCCAGCGCACCGATCGACATGATCATTTCATCTTCATCGTCATCATCTCCAAACGTATCGTCACTACTCGGTGCTGCTGCCCTTGGTTGATCGTCGAAAATATCCCCACCCCTACCTGCAGGCGAAGCGGTAGTACTCGGTTTGGACAGAACTGACAACTTTCTCTTACCGCTACCACCGACACGCGAAGAAGTCGCTTGCAAAGGTTGCGACGAAGTCTTGTAAACAGTCGGCGAGTTGTTGTTATGCATCCTCGACCCTTTCGTCGTCGACTTTCGCGTCGATTCCGGCCAGAATCCCATCCCACCCACCAACCCGCCTTTAGCAGTAGACAAGGGCGTAAACCCACCCAGCCCACTCAACGCACCAAGTCCCGAATGGAACGGTGTACCCGAAATCAACCCACCCGAGATATTAGCAACACTCGGCGTCAATCCAAGGCTCGAAGCGTAGCATGCAGAAGCATACGACGAAGTGCGCGAGATCGAGTGCGGTGCCAGACCCAAACTCTCCGTCAGATTGAGATGCTGAGGAGAGCTAAACTGATCATCCGAATGATGACGCGAAGGAGAAGGTCTGACCGAAGACGCCATCGAAGCCAAATGACCATTCCCACCGCCACCGGCTCCAGCAACACCACCTGCCCCACGTCGGAGCGCAGAATACCCCAACCCAGCCATAGGCTTCGAGAAGGGTGTCGACATGATAGGCGCGCTGGCCGTCTTCTTGCTTGCCGATCCGAGCAGTGGCGGTAGAGCTTCCACTTTAATACGTTCTGCTGGCATCTCTTCTGCGTTGACACCTTGCGACGACGGTCGAATCGGAGTGCTGACAAGGGGAGGAAGCTTGACGCCACTCGAAGCTGCACTGCACGACGAAAGACTCTTGCCCGTGCCCACACCACCAAAAGTGAGATGCGTCGGTGAAGCCATGGGTGAAGCAGGTGCGCCCGAGTAGCTGAGCTTTCTTCTGCCCTCGTAAGGCGAAATCTTGTGCTTGTCGAGGCTGAACGGGTTGTCGCTGCCTCGGTTGGCAGGTCCAGGTGTAGTGACTGGCATAGCGCGGACTGCATTTGCTCCCGACGCCAATGCTCGCGAAACAGGCGAAGGGCTGAGACCGACATCTTCCAAAGCACCAACCTTCCTACCCTTTTCTGCGGCTGACGAGCAAGACAAAGCAGTGAGCGCTGCATGCTCAGACGGTGCCTTGCCGCGACTGGGCGTCGAACTCCAAGGCGCATCCTCGATCGCATCTCTCCTCTTCAAGCTCAACTTGCGGTCATCCGTCGGCGAGTTGGAGCCAGATCGAAGCGCCAACAGCTGAATGGCCGCATCACGAGTGTCTCCCTTTGGCGCACGAGGCTGTACGTCAGCTTCCACAGCACGAGCCATAGCCTCCTTATCAGCAGCAGCACCGTCAAGAGGAGGCAACGCAGGCCAGTTGGTAGCAGGAGTGTCGATCGAAGTGTTGGTAGAGTCGCTGCCTGCATTGCTCGTGTTACCGGCAAAGCTGTCGTTGAAAAAGCTGGCCGAGTTGGGCTGCGAATAGTCGCTGCTGTTGGAGCTGAAGCTTGCATTTGGGTTGGATAGCATCGGCAGACCAGCGCCTTGTTGCGAAACGGGAGCAAGAGGCAAGCCAGATCGGCGCATGGGCGAGCTCGAGTACATGCCGTTGCCGGCGACTATGTCGTGTGCGCCGTAAGGCATCGATGGCATCTGCATAGGGTACTGAGTAGGCATCGTGCTTGGCCCTGCGACGTTGTATGCGGTGGATAGAGCCAACACCTGCCTCTTTGCAGGACGTCCTGCCAGCTCTTCCTGCGAGGCAGCAAAGAAGTGTGCTTCGGATGCAGTGGCCCATTGCTCAGCCTCGGTGGACTTGAGCGATGCTTTCCTGTTTGCCGCTGGAGCCTGAGTTTGGCCAAATGACAAGGAATCGTCGGTGTCGCGCGAAAACCTCATCGACATGTTGGAAACATCAGCATCAGCGCCATCATCGTCTCCATCATCCGCGCCATCGTCATCCGAGTCGTCGGGCATGGGCGTATTGCTAGCACCGGACTTGCTGCCCTGAGCAGCCTGCTTCTCTTGTAGACGCTTCTTCCTGGCCCATCTACGTTTACTCTCGAGCATACGCGCACGACGCTCTTCGGCATTCTTTGGTCGGTTGACATCGCCATCCCATCGAGTGCGGCGTGGCTGAGCGCTGAGGGGGATATTGTGCTTGTCCTGAAGATGTCGACGCCAGATGCTGCGGGCGTGTTTGCCAGTGTAGACCTTGTCGCAGTAAGTGCAAGGGAATGCACTTGCATCGCCGTGACTGCCAGCCTGAGCACGCGACATGGCGAGCAGATTGTCGATGTCCTGTTGCGTCATGGGACCTGGAGTGCCATTGGAAGAGCCTGCGTGCGACATGTCGTCGGGATGCATGCCAAACGAGTTGTATCGCATCATGGGCACGCCCGCGTTGGGAGGCATCATGGCCAAATCAGGATGCGTGGATACGTGCGGTGAAAGCTCGGGTGCAAAAGCTACGACTGGCGATGGACCTGCCAAAGCCGAGTAGAAAGTAGATGCGTACTGGTGCGGATGATATGGCACCAAGTGAGCTTGCTGCTGTTGTTGGTGTTGTTGCTGCTGTTGGTGTTGGTGTTGCATGTGCGAGTCAAGCTGTTGGTATGGATTGCTGTACTCGATCACGGGCACAGTACGCGGGATCGTAGGCACACGGTAGGCTGCGTCGTGTGATGGGTTGGCAGAGTCGTGCGCCAAAGTGGGATAGTTGCGCGCAGAAGGGTGCTGGAATGATGCGTCTGCGTTGACAAAGTTGGGCTGTTGTGGTTGATGCTGGATGTGCGGCGACTGTGTTTGGTTGCTGGGATCAAAGAGAGCAGACTGAGGCGGAGGAGCAAAGAGGCCTGATGGTGCTGCAGCTAGGTATGGTGATGTGGACTGGACTGCGCCGTTGACAGCCAAGGTAGCGTGTGATGGTTCGGCCTGCATTTTGGTAAGAGTCGGTATGTACGCAGCCCAAGATGCGTGTGAGAGAGTGGTGAAGATGCGCAGACGCCCGTGTGGTGATCACAGGTAGTGAATTGGATGATGGGAACGTGCGCAAGTATGTAGAGTCAGAGAGAGAGAGAGAGAGAGAGAGAGAGAGAGAGAGATGATGATGAGGATGTGTCTGTCAGTAAGTCGAGTCTAGCTGCGAGAGCAATGGGCAAGAAGGAGGCAGATCAAAATGCCCTGGCGGTATGGTGGTGGTGAAGAGCGCGCGATGAAAGTGCCAATGCTGGTCGTGGTGACAACGACGGTGGTGGTGATCAGAGATGGTGGTGAAGAAAGGGAGGTAAGACAAAGGAGATGGTAGTGGGTAGAGTAGATGCTAGCTGACTTGCAAACGTCTGGAGCATGCAGTTGCAAACATGCAATCGGAGTAACAGATGCAAGAGGCAGTCACGTTGTGAGAAGAGCGGAAAAGGAAGGAGAGCAGCGGCAGGAGAATGGAGGAGAGGAAGGAGCGAATGGATGGAAGATCAACAAGGGGGAAAAGAGTGGCGAGAAGAGGGCGGCGTTGATGGATTGGAGCCAACAAGCGCAGAAACGACGAGACGATGATGCAGAGGCTGCAAGGGCCGCACAAGGTCGAGGACGGCGATCAAAGGGCAGGGGAAGCACGAGGTGAAACTTACGCAAAGAGGTTGCGATTGAATGCAGCGTCGATCTTGGACAGGGTTGAATAAGCTACTTGGGCTTGAGATTCGGCGGCTCTGGGCTTGAAAGGTGCTGCCAAGTGGCTTCGGTGCAGTATGTTGAGGTGCAGATGGGCGAACGAAGGAGCACAAGGAGGAGGAGGAGGAGGCAGTCCGAGTGTTTACCAAGAGCAACGAGAGACGCGACGCGGCACCGAGGTATGACTGAGGAGAGATAGAGTGGAAGCGGTGTGGGAAAAGAGGCTTGCACGCAGGACTCGAGGGGGATACAGGGACAAGGCGGTCGAAGTTGCAGATGAGGCGGCAGTGAGTCGGGAAGAGAAGCAGTGAGAGAGTGAGGAACGAAAGCTGGTGGAAGACAGGCAGAGATGGTATCGAGTTGAGGATTGAGTGGTACAGTAGTTGCTGATGGAGTGCAGTTGATGGGCGACTGACGAGTGTTTACGATGAGAAAGAAGGCGGGAGAATTGATGATGACGATGGTAAAGGGGCCAAGACCGAGTGCAACGAAAGCAGGAAGGAAGGAGAGCCCGAGTGAGCACTAATGATGTTGATGCGACGACAAGGCCGAGAGACTGGCAGCGGCACGCATAAAGCTTCTGAGCGACGATGGAGAGGGACGAAAAAAAAAACAAGCAAAGCCAGACTAACGACACGAGCAGGAGCAAAGAAAGAAGAAAGAAGCCAGAATTGCGCACAGAGCCAGACTGACACAGACAGATTCCTCGGCGATGCTCAGCGTCCGAGCCTTAGAACAGAATGTGGACACCATGCCCAAAGAAAAAGAAAAAGAAAAAAAATCAACCCACCACACACACTCACAGGAGAGCTGTGCAGTTGCTGTTCTGCAATGGTTCTTCTGCTTGACTGTCACAGGAACAAGTCGCTCCAAAGTGGGATCGGCACGCTTTTGGATGTGATTCGGCGATTTTGCATTTGCAGAGTGACAGCTCCGAGGCCGGTGACAATAGAGAAAGGCAAAAGGCACGATCGGCTTCTGCGCAGCATTCACCATCCATTGCTGCGCAAACGGACCTGCTTGGCAGAAGACAAAAAAGCGTATGTGACAAAGCAGAAGAAAAAGTCACATTTGTGCAAGGCTGGCTGGCTGTGGCGTCTCAAAAGCCGAGGCACGCTACCAGCAGCCTCGGTCCGCGCCACGATTCCCTTGTCTCGTGCTCTCTCAAGTCAATGCTACTCGTTCGTACCACATCCACCAACGCTTATGTGCAAACGGTTGGCCACCGACACGCATACATCGCCATCAGACACACACCGCTCCTTGGCACGACATCCAACGCAGCTCAGCATACACTCCAGTCAAGGACCATGATCCCAGACATCCGCTTCACAAAACGCAGCGAATCGCTCGCTCGCCTCGATTGTTTTACGCGAGCGTTCTTCGCAAAGATTTCGAACCGAGCAAGGGCGATATAGAAAACCGCGACGTGTTGGACGCGTTTAGTCACGTGGTGCTGCATCTTCACTTTGGACAATCTGACATGGTGAGAAGAAAAAAAAAAAAAAAAAAAAAAAAAGGTTGTGGGCAATCGACGATCGATTGTGTTGGTGTGCTCGTTTTCATGCTCCGCTCCTGACGATGAAAGAGTTGAGTCTGTGCAGCGGCAAGATTCCGACTCAAAACCGCTTTCAAAGAACACACAGCACACAACGCCCTCTCAACTCAAACAGTGAAAAGTGTCCATTAGCAGAAAACAAAAAGGTCTAGACTGATGTGCAAGAATCACGATCGTGTATCATACACCGCACCGCTAGAGAGTTGGATCTGAGTGTGCGCACAGCCTACTCTTCATCCGCAAACCCAACCATCGCCCCCTGCCTCGCAAGCAGATTCCAACCTGAAGCGACCGCAATCACCACCGTCACGATCAACCCGATAAACGCCGGATGCATCGCTCTCAACCCACTCGCTCCGCTGCACGCAGCACAGATCCAACCACTTGCCAGCGGCGTGTACGCCTGCGGGTTGTACAGTGCAAACTCCACCTTGGTGTTGGGCTGCATCAACCCGGGAGAAGCACCCACCGACATTCCGCGCTCATCATAGATCAGCAGCCGGTACGACGCTGCAATCAGTTGCGAAAGGTTTGGGTTCGATGCTTCTACACTTGTCGAATAGTTGTACGGCGACCATACCACGCTGGTAGCCGTACCTGGCAAGTTGGTGGCCACGTTGTACGTGTTGAGATTGTCCGAGCAGTATGCCTGCACTGTAAGGGTTTGGGGATATTGCAACACCGAGGTAAAATTCCAACCAAACGTGATGTCGACGCCCTTGGCGATCTTGTAGTACGAGGGATCGGCGGTTTGAATGGGTTGCGTGACCGTGACACCTCCCGCTGCTGCTGACGACGGGATGTTGATCGAAGTGGCTGATCCTGAGGCTGGTGCAGACGTCGCTGATGTAGCTGCTGAAGTCAAGAGGCCTGGTGTAAACGTGGGCGGGTCAGGTGCGAATGCGCCATCGAGGCACAGAAGCGCCCAGATGGCATACAAGACGGGCAACAGGCGCATCGCAGTCATGTTGAGAGAAAAGCCGCTGCCGATGTGAAGAGGTGTTTTGTATGATCGATGTGATCTTCCTTGATCCAAGCTATTGCAAGATTGCTGATGCGGGCTCTGCTTACAAAACAAAAGTGGATGAAGCGAGTCGTAGCTGCCTTTCTGGATGAGACAATGCTACCTGAGGGTAGAAATCCCAAGGGTGCGTTGTGCGTCTAGGCCCAGATCGTCCTTCCCACGAACAGAGATTGTCTAATCGAAAGCTAGCTCCGAGAGCAATGGCCAAAGAACCCAAGTATGAACCTTTGAGAGTCGACAGAGCGTATCTATGTACTGCGACGCCGTCGACAGAGGTGTGAATATTTTATCGGATCAGCAGCTACGTTGTGGTGAGCGAAACTCTAGATTGGCTTGCTGAATCGAAACGTTTGATCTGCCTTGTGCAAAAGCAGTGCTCTTCCGATATCTAAGAGTGTTGGGTGATGAGGGCGGCGAACGTGAAGGTGAGGGTTATGATGGTAGGGCAAAAGGAGGTCGATGATGGCGAGGAATGTGTGTGTGCGTTGCGTTGCGTGTGTGTGTGTGTGTGTGTCTCTCACTCTCTGTGCCAGCCGACTCGATTCAGGGTTTTTTGGTTTTTTGGTTTTTTGGTTTTTTGGTTTTTTGGTTTTTGGCTTTTTTTTTTTTTTTTTTGGCAAGGAGATCCTCGCTCGCTCGCTCTTTGTACGCCACGATCAGCACTTTGCGCTTCTCCCGCTCTCTGTCTGGCTCTGTCAAAATTCGATCCCAGCTTGCGCTCTGTCTGCCAAACCCCTTTTTTTTTTTTTTTTTTTTTTTTTCTTTTTCAATTCTACGCGCCCGCCAGCGAAATTCTTTTTGCAAGCACTTTCCCACTCTCCCTCTCTCTCTCTCTCTTGGCAAAGCCGCTCTCTGCTGTGAAACTCGACGACTCACGCACCGCTTTGGCGTCGGAACTCCTTTTTTCTCTCATTTCACCAAGAGCAAAGAAGCCTCTTCAAAATCCGCACGTTGAATGACCGCTTTGTGCAGTCAGCACATGGCAGCGACAGTCAAATGAGACGGAACACTGAACCCATTCAGCCATCACAACCTTCATCAGATACAATCATCTTGACACAAAGCAAATTGGGAACAACAGAGAACATGGTCATATTCATTAAACAAACATCGTATACAAGCCTGTGCAACCCGCCTCTTTGCGGGTAACTAGGTCTTGATCAAGGAAAACAAAAACAGCGTGCTACAACCATCCTCCTCAAGTGGAAGGCATAGCGTTTTACATGGAAAAGGAGCCGAATCGTCATGTCGAAAAAGAAAAAGAAAATGTCATATAGTAAATTTTGAGTTGGTGGTGCTCGTCACACCTAGTCATTTGCGGCTGCCATGAAAGCGTGAAAAGAGCCTGTGAACGCAACATCAGTGCTCTGCCTTATTAGCATACGCTTCAGCACTCGACAGCGGTGGTGCGGCACAAGCAAGGTGCGAACCTGCCTGTTGTCCGTTGCCGAGACCATACGCTTCCGCCTCTCCTAGCGAACGATCACGCTCCCACTTGTCTAGCTCGGATGCGATGCTACCGTACGCCATGCTGTCGCGCGGTCGCTCACCGCCGTCCTCGTGAGTCGACTCGATTCGACCCAGCAACAACTGAAACTTGTCGTCCAACTCTTGCAAGCGTTGGGTCAAGTTGGCATTGTCTCGTTTCAGCTGCTCGTTGCTCGCCTGCGCCGCGCTGAGCGACTCATTCAACGCTGCCGAGTCGTGGGTTGCCCCACCAGCCGCCGCCGCCGCCCTATCCTGGCCTTTTGCCACAGGTGACGAGCTGATCTGCGCCTCAAGATGCTCATTCAGCTCCAGCGTCTTTTCCACCTCCTTGCGCGACTCTTGCAGGCTGGCTTCCAGTCGCGCCACCTCGCTCTCCAGCTCCGTCACCTTGCGACTCGATGCCGCGCCGTTCGATGCGCCCGTACCACCCAGATCGCGCGTCTTGTCTAGAGAGCCTCGGTGTTGTTGCTGTTCAGCAATCAGCTGAGCCACCCTTCGCTCCAGCTCGCGGTTCTCGGCAGCAATCTCCTCGCTCTGCTGCGTCACATCCGCAAGGTGGCTTCGCAGAGCCTCAATGTCGCGCGCTGCCTCTTCCGAGCGCGATCCATCATCGGTGCTCAATCGTCCACCGCCACCGTGTGCACGCACCGTCGCCAGTTCGTTGTGCAAGCTGGCGTTCTCGCTCTTGTACTTGGTCAGCTCGTCCTTCATCCTTCGCAGCATCTTCTCCGTGCCCTTGACGAATTGAACCGCCGTCTGGTAGTCGTTCTCCAGTTGCGCCATCCTCTCCTTGTACGAGGCAGTGGTCTCGGCGAGCTCCCGCTCTGCCAGCTGCGCACGTCGCTCAGCTTCAGCAACGCTGCTGCTGTCGGCTGTGCCACGGCTCGCCGTTAGCGATGCATGATGCTCGAGCTCGCGCGTCAGCTCTTCCACGCGGCTCTCCGAGTCCTGCAGACGGTGCTCTGCCTCTTGCACTTCGCGTGCTCGCGCATCGATCTCTTCCTCGAGCTCGCGGATGCGGCGGTCGGCATAGCCAGACTTGACGCTTAGCTCGTCGTCGTTGGGCACGCTCACTCCTCGCTCCGCCATAAACTGCTTGAGCAGACTCGACTTGACCTGTGCAGCCTCGATCGAGCGGTTGCGGTCGCGCAGTTCGAGATCCTTGGTGCTCGCAACATCCTTGAGTCGTGCAGCTTCTTGTAGAGCCACAGCCAGCTGGCTGCGCAGCGCAGTCACTTCCGAGCGCAAAGCCGTGTGTTGCTTCTCCATCGTCAGGTGTCGATCCTGCATCTCTTGCAGCGAGCCCGAATGCTCGTCGGCCATCTGGCATGCTTCCGCGTGCAGCTGTCGCAGTGACTCCACCTCGTCCTCCAGCGCCCGCATCTTCTCCTCGACGTGCGAAGGCACAGCGCCAGAAGCACCAAGGTCGCGTGTAGACGTCTGATCCTTCTTGGCAAGAAGCGCTGCAAGACCTTCGGTGGCAGCCATGCGATGAGCTTCGGCTTCCTGTCGATGCTGTCTCGCAAGCGTCTCGAGCTCGGCCGCTCGCGTGGCGTGGCTCGAGGCTTCGCTCGACTTGGCCTCAAGCTGCGCCTTGAGGTCGGCAATCGTCTGCTGGTGCTGTTGGAGCATGCTGCGCTGGTCGTCGTGCAGTCGCTCGTACTCGCCCGCTCTCGTCGTAACAGCAGCGTGAGCAGCCTGGAGTTGCGTCAGTGCTGCCAAGTGCGCGGCGACACTAGCTTTGGCCTCCTCCAGCTGACTCTGCGCATGTTCGTAATCGGCTCGGTGGCGCGCTGCCAGCGAAGAGAGCGTTGTGACTTGCTCAGTGTGTTCACGCAGCGCACTCTCGGTGCTGTAGCTGCGCTTCTGCAGTGACGAAAGTTCGTCATACGCCTTCATCTGGGCCGCTTCAGCTGCCATGGCTCGCTTGGCGGTCTCGGACAACCTCTCCTCAGCCGAGTTGCGGAGCTGTTGTTCCAGCTTGGCCTGTTCACGAAGCGAAGAGACCTGTCGTTCGAGTCGAGCGCTCTCACGAAGAACATCGGCAAGCGACTTTTCGAGCTTGTTGGCACGCTCACGATCCAGACGGGTCACCTCGTCACCATTGCCGGATTCGATCGCCGACAGCTTGGCGCGGTAGTAGGCAGCTTCCTGTAGCGCGGCCGAGCGAGCGCGGTCAGACTCGGCCTGGCGGTCGGCCTCGCCTTGAGCTTGTTGTGCAATTGTAGCCTTGGCGCTTGCAAGCTGAGCCTTGAGCGAGATGAGCGTCTTGAGAACGCGATCCTTGTCACTGCCCTCTGCACCCGTGTCGATGCCGTCAAGGCTAACACGCTCCGAAGTGATGCTCTGCGAATCGGTCATGCTAACATCGCCGGCATTGAGCTGATCGGGCTCCACAAAGCCTTTCTTGACGGCCAGAGCCAGCGCTGCCTTGTACCAAGCCTCGCGTTTGCGCATGGCATCGACTTCGGCTGGTACAGGTTGAGGAGACATGTAGCCGTTGGCGCCCGGTGGGCTGGTGGCACGGCCATAGTGGAAGCCGTCCTGAGGAGCTGTGGCGGGTGAGTCCATCTTGCTGACCACGCCATTGATGCTCCGCATCGAGTTCATGTTGGTGGGCGAGAGGGCACCTCCGGCACGCATGTTTTCGATCGAGCGCTGGCTGCGTGGGCCGCCATACGGGGCTGGGCCAGATCCTGGTGCAATGCCTGAACCAGCGCCCAGACCCGCTTGCTGAGCATATGGGTAGGGCTGGTTCTGTTGAGGCTGAGGTGGTTGGGTCTGGTGCTGCTGGAAGCTCGATGGAGGGCTGGTTGGGCCAAGCGAAGGATTGCCGTTGACTGTGCTCGCAGACGGTGGCTGCTGCTGTAGTTGTTGCTGGTAAGGAGGTTGCGACGATGGAAGCGACTTGACGGGAGGCTGATTGGCCAATTGTTGCGGCGCTTGAGACGGCGATTGTATGTGTGAAGGTCCAATGCCAGAGGCAGGACCAGGACCAGCGCCAGAGATTGTCTGCTGTTGTTGCTGTTGTTGCTGCTGCTGCTGCTGCTGCTGCTGCTGCTGTTGCTGTGCAAAAGTCGGGTTGACGCCGTGATCCGGAGAAGTCGGTGCGCCACCCTGCATCGGCCCCGAAGCCGAACGCGCTGTGGGCGAGATGGCTCTTTGACGCTCGTCGGCTTCGGAAACAGGAGACATGGCGCCACGCACAGATCCATTAGGACCCTGATTCTGTGCGCCAGGCCCAGTGGCAGCACCAGCAGCAGCACCAGCAGCTCCCGCAACACCGGCAGTCCCCGCGGCACCGGTTGGGAAGCTGGTGCCAGGCGAGGTGATATGGGACTTGGGAGCCTGAGCACCAGCAGGACTCTTGATCTGCGAAGCATTGTCGGTGGGATACTTGATCTTTGCGGTATCGAGGACGTGCAGCATGGACGGGTCGTCGGGCTTTGCTCCAGTGAAGCTTTCGCCTCCAAGCACCACCACCTTGTTCTGGAAGGTGGACATGGCGTGACCGGAACGACCGCTGGGAGAAGGGCCCATGTTGGCAAACATGTACCAGCGCTGGTTGGTGATCTTGAAGCTGGCCAGATCGCCAAGATCTTTGCCGTCGACACCGCGTCCGCCAAAGATGTACATCACGTCGTCTACTAGACAAGCAGCGTGACCCTCGCGAGGCACGGGAATGTAGCCGATGCACGAGAGCTCCTTCCAGGCGTTGGTAGCAATGTCGTAGCACCAGGTGTCGTTGTAGTGGTACTGGCCGTCGGTACCGCCAAAGACGTAGATCTTGTCCTTGTAGGTGACGCTGGCGTGTCCGGTACGCTTGGGTGGCACATCGGCGTTGGGCTTGAGGCATTCCCAGGTCGGGGTTCCCTTGAGGCTGTTGAGGTCAAAGCACCAGAGGTCGTTCATGAAGGTACCGTCAACCTGACCGCCAAAGACGAAGAAGCGCGAGCCGACGATGGCTACGCTGTGACCGTACCTTCCGACGGGGCAGGTTTGAGGACCGTCGCCGGCTTTGACGCGGGTCCACTCTCGTGTGCTGAGGTTGAGCAGGTAGAGACCCTCGTCCTGCTTGTCGTCGGCACGAACCTTTGTGTCACCACCCCAGAGGATGAGGACGTTGGAGACTAGGACGGTGGCATGGCCCACACGAGGAGGTGGGATCTCTCCTGTGGTCTGGACGAGTGTTGCGCTGGCGTAGATCGAGTTGGCGTTGACTGGGGCTTGTGGTTGGCCAGGCGGCGAGTTGGGAGGCTGTTGCGAGACGAGCTTGTCGACATAGATGGTGTACAGGTCGTTCTTGACGCTCTCTCGAACGAGACCACCAAAGAGGTAAAGCTCGCCGGTGGTGCTTGCTGCCTGATTGACCGCATGGCCGTAGCGAGGGAAAGGGAACGGACTGAGAGCCCCGGGAGGAGCTTGACGTGTCTCGTCGAGAAACTTGGGCGGGTTCATGACGAGACCACGCTGGCTCCATGGATACACGACCTGCTGAGCTCGACCGATGGACTGGCCTGGCGCGACATTGGTGTTGGTGGAGTTGGAGAGGGGCGGGCCGTTGTCGAGACCGGAGGATGCGGGCGGTAGACCGGAGACGTTGCCGCCTGTCGGGCTTGCGACTTGACCCATGCCAAAGTTGGAGCCAGCTGGAGGTGCGCCGCCCATGATGGGAACTCCCTGTTCGCTGACTTTGCGCGAGCGAAGAGAGCCTTGACCGGGAGCGGGGATGCCAGAGCCCATGCCGTCCGGACGGGGTGCTGGTCCACCGAAACGGAAGCCGGAAGCAGAGCCGAGGGGACCTGAGCTGGGCGCAGGGATGCCGGATGAACCTGGCGGACCGGGATGAGGAGCAAATCCACCGCCCATGGAGCTAGCGACGGGTGGACCTGATATGGAACCCTTGTTCTGAATATGGGAACCGGCTGGGGTGGGTATACCAGAGGCGTAGGGCGGCTGCTGCTGCTGCTGCTGTTGCTGCTGCTGCTGCTGCTGCTGTTGTTGTTGTGGTTGTTGTTGTTGCGACTGCTTGACTGATGATTCCATGGCAGGTGACATGGATGAAACGCTATCGCCATTGTTGTTGGGATGAGATGACTGGATCTGTGAGCCTGGCTGCTTGTCTTTGTCCTTGTCCTTGTCCTTTTCGGACTTTCTCTTGCCAAAGATGGCCATGATGAACGGTGGGTCAGTGAGACTGTGATGTCCCGTGCAGAATCAAGGTTTATGATCAAGATGAGATAGGATAGGTCGCCTCGGTCGAGCTTGTGAAGGTGCGCACAGCGAGCTTGTAGTATATGAAATGGATTGTCAGGGCGCGCGGATGGGTTTTCAGATCCGGCAAAGGCGTGAGAGTGTTTTTGCCTCGAGATGAAATGGCAAGGCGAGGAGGGGTCGTTATGTCGATTAAGTGTGGATGACTGTGTTTATGGAGGCGAACAGGGCAAAAGCCTTTGTGACCACCGGAAGAAGAAGAAAAAGGATGATGGTGGGTTGGTGGTGGTGGTGGGAGCGAGAACGGTGCCAAGGTGGAGACGGCGCTTGTGCTTGCTCTTCTGCGCTAAAACGATACGGACGAAAAAAAAAAAAAAAAAAGAAAAGAGATTGCGCCAAAGCTGTCTCTGCTCGAGGCTCTTGCTCGACTCTCTTGATGCGATCTGTGAGCGATCAACATTCCGTTCGAACAAGCTGATCGGATTCGACCTTCAGGGAAGAGCACGGACAATCGAAAAGGTGAGCACGAGAGCCAGAGCAAGAGTGTGAATGGGGGTTTGCGCAACTGTCAACAGCGAAGAAGCAGGGTCGGGAAAAGATTAAACTTCTACACGCAGCAGCACATGAGCAGAGGAGAGAGTGAGCGCACACACCAACCAACTGACGACGTCAAAGGGTTACTGTACATGAACGCACAGACGCTTCTTTCAGGATCAAATTCCAGAGGTAGTCATTTAGCTCGAATGGATGTTTCAGAATCAGCAAGGCAAGCTAGGCAAGCTAGGCAAAGCTTTCGTTTGCGAATGATGAGGACACCGGATGGCCTCGACTGAGCTCTTCGCAATCAATAAGTTAGGGTTGCGACCGGTAGCTGAGGGGGTCCTTTGCTAGAAAGTCGACAGTCGAGAGGACAGGGGCTGCTGGAAGCATGTTCCTTCGACTGTACTGTTGAGTGGATTTCTACCTCTTTGGCCTCTGTCGAGTGATTCGCACGTGGTCTTGCAGGCATCGAGCCGAATTCGAGATCGGATTGACCTTTGTTATCGCAGCGCTCGCAGTTGTTACATTGGCTTCGGCAAGCACGACGAATGAAGCTGATACTGTACAGTACAAATGTCATTTGGGTATCGAGCTCGACTGCTTTCTATGATACTCTAATGACTCTACAAACCAACTGCTCTCCGAAGGTTTGCTTCAGTTTGCGCTATCAAAGCATCTACTCGGACGCCGATAGTATCTTTAAGACCATTATGCAAGACGGAAGTCGACCAAGCAAAGCCCATGCTTGCTGATGTGCCAAACACAAGTTGGGTGCCGTTCCAAGCCGTGAACCATAGGCATGCTTTCGCTACACCGAGAGCAGCCCCTGCCAAAGTTTGCTCCGGCGTATGCACACCTAGCCGCACTCGTGACCACATGACGAGCACTGGACCTACTGCGCCGACCAGTGCGATCCACGCGCGAGCCATATTGTCCAGCGACGCTGCATCTCCTGCGACAGAGGTGGAGCCTAGAGACAGCGACGGGTGCAGAGGCAGCAGCAGCCAAGAGAGCAGAATGTAGGTGCCCATGAACGAGATTGTGCTGTGGTAAAGACGAGGCAACCAGTTTATTACGAGTCCTCGTCAGTCCCTTGTCTCGCACTCTCTTTTGATCTTTCGAGGCCATCACTTACGCGCTATGTGTCGAGGGCATGCCGCTCGTCTTCTTGACTCGAGATCCTGGCGGACGAGGTTGCTTGATCACCCTCTTGAGACCCTTTGCAGTGAAGCTCGTGGCCAGACTTCCCGCAGTAAAGTAGAGAGCATGACAGGTGCGTAGATGCAGGATGCTGATTGCGGTCGCCGTCGTCACGATGCCTTGGGTATGCTTGAGCAGCCATAGTCCTGTTGAGAGCTCTTGCCGCCATTGCCCGCCGCCGCCATTTGGCTTGGCTCTGGTCGAGTCTCGAGCCGGCATGGCCCAATTACAAGCAGAGACGCGGCTTCCGCTCACAGTAGCTCGAGCTTACGTTTCGTGTGCCTGCAAGCACCTCGTTGAGCTGGTTCGTGGTGGTCGAGTCGGTCGAGATCGTTCCACCATAGGTTGTGAGCCACATGGCTTCCGGCGGTGGGAGGTGGAGGGCATTTTTCCGATATGTTAGATCCTTGTCCTCTGGTGGTCTAACACCGCTTCGGTGTCTAGAAACTCATCTTTTCGCGTCCTTTATTTTTGTCGCGACTTTTTCTTTTTCTGCGTGACAGATATATATTTCTTTTGGACAGATGGTGACCAGCCCTTCTAGAATCTCTGCTCAGGTTGGGCATCGGGCCGACATGCTCACGGCATTTGGCTTGCATCGGAGCGCAAGTTGGACCCGGGAAGCGCCGGAGAAAGCGACATGCAGGCTCAGACATATCCGTACACAAAGCTGCGCAAGTCGAGCCGAATGATTCCTAGAACGAAGGAACAAAGAACAAACGCTCGCGTTGCCAGCGAGCATCGGAGTTGGTCACCAGTCTGCTGCTTACTGTCGTTGCGTTTTCGGTTGCAGATCCGAGCCAAACCTTCTTTCTTCTTTGAAAGAAGAATTTTCGCAACTTCCATCGCGACACTGATCAGCTGCCGACGACGACGAAAATATTTATTAATTGATCAACACTGCGGTGTGCGCCACAAGAAGACGCGTCTTTGACAAGAGCAAAATGCACAACGTCGATCAAAAAACCACAACATCGACGCCGCCTCTGCAGTGGATTGTTCTGTTGTACTGTACTGTACTGTACGCCATTGGGATGGAGCCTTGCAGCACTTTGCTCGCAGTTGTCGCTTCTGTTGCAGAATGAAAGTCTGGTGGCGCTTGTCACTTTCCCCATCTTGGTCGCTTCACTTGCTCAATGGTGCCTTGGATGACTGTCGATCGGTCTACGTCAATTTGTAGCAACCCGAGGTCCATTCCAACGCCAAACACGGTCCCATATTTGTGTGCAGTACACTCGCGGTAAACGAATAATCACGGGACCAGCCCAATCCTAACAGCAGAGGCAGAAGATCTAACATGTAGTCAGCACAAGAGTCAAACTTTGGTGGTAAATTCACTTTGAGACCATTCATTACAGTATTTGGCTCAGCCCCAATCTGGGAATCACCATTCCTATTCAGTGAGTGGAGATGTTCATGGAATGCATGATTCGTTTCACGCAAGTGTACTGTATGTGTTTCCCATCGCGCATTGCAATGTCAGCCAGCAAGAAAAGGTGTTGGCGAGCTGAGAGGTCCTCTTTGATATCTCCTATACAGACAGCAGGCTGGAAACTGTTGTGCTGTATGACAATTGGCTCCAATGCAGAGGTGGACCCCCCTCGCCTAAATGTGCGTATGTTGATGCATGCAAGGATCAGCGGATAGAGTTGCCCTACTGTACCCAAACCTTTGGCTTTGGCTTTGACCCTCTTTCGCTTGCTTGATTGCTTGCTGGAGCCCCTTTCCCTAATTGACACCCGTCTTGCCCCGCAGTCTCAGCCTTTTGCAAGCACGCCAAGGCTCGACTTAGATCCTCCGCTCTCTCGAGTCTCTTCTGCCTTCGCTGTCTGTGTGTACTTGTGCCTCTTGAGCTGCTCATATGCTTTCGTGGCACCGTTATGATGCAACTCGTCAATCCTTTGAACGGTGTTACATTCTGATCCCATCCTCCATCATCACCACCATCACCATCACCTTCCTATCCCCTTCCCCACACTTTCTCTCGTTTCGGCTCCCCACACTCTTTTAAGCATCGAATCTTGACAACACTCTTTTCATTCTCACCCGGAACACGACGCCCCTTTCTTTCTTCACCACTCACCATCACAGCAAATTGCCAACACTCTCGACTTCCTCACCCAACCTACTCTCTTCGCGATCATGGTCGGCGTCAGAAAATTCACCGCCTTGGCTGCCGTCTCTGCTGTAGCAGTCACCGGTGCTGCTGCCTCTCTTCAACCAGCGGACGCTTCACATGCGAACCACCGCCTCTCTCATCGCAGCCTTGCTGAGCGACAGCTCAACAATCAACAACAACCACCCTCCATGGTCAAGGTGCAGAAGCGTCTCGTCCATGCTATCGCCGACGGTCTCGGCGGCATCATCGGCGGTCTCGGAAATGATCTTGGTTTCACTGGTACGTGTCCTCGACCCTGAGTTGCTAGAATGAGCAAGTGGCAATCACACGCATGCTTCGATTGCGATAGACAACATCAAGTCAAGTCGAATCAAGTATCCGTCTTGCCGCTTCCTCTTATTCGAATAGTTTCATGGTCCAACTTCCTTGAGAGAGCGACTCGCTTTTGAGACTACCACTCACCTCGTTTGTCGCACACCCATCCTAACCCTCTCCTCTCCTTTCCAACTCCTTCACACCCTTCCTCCCTCTTCTATCTCTCCCTCTTCTCCTTCCAACCCCCTTGCCCTCTTTCCCCCTCTCACCTCATATCCCCTCTTGCTTCTCCTTCCCCACCCTTCCCCAACATCTGCCCCCTCCTTTGGCCGCTCGATCTCCTCAAACACCCTCTGGACATCCTTCAACACATCCCTAACATCCTTTCCTATCCCCGTAGATCTAGGCGAGGCAGAATACCATCTGCACAATCTTCGTCGCGGTCTCGTGGGTGATGTTCTCGGCGCTGGTGATTATCTCCTTCCTTTTCCCCTCCTTCCTGTCTCTTCTCCACCGCACCTTCTCCCTCAGAAATCCATTTCCCCTTTTCATTCCCTCACACTTTCGCAAACTGTTCCTGTCCCTCCTTCCAAAAGCTGCATTGCACCGGTCTGCATCACTGACAGAATACTGACCTGCTCGTCTTCACCCTTCCCCCCTCTCACAATCTTGCAGGCGGACAAGGTGGTGCACCTCCCTCATCAAGCGCTTCCAGTGCACCCGCTCCTGCGTCGACGTCAAGAGCCCCTACCAACAATGCTCCCGCATCGTCTGCCAACGCTCCTGCATCGTCGAGACCAGCTGCCTTGTCAGCCCCTGCAGCAGCGAGCAGTCGTCCAGCGAGCAGCAGCAGTAACAACAATATCAATAACAACAACAACCGCCCCAGCTCTGCTTCTACGAGCAACAACACCAACAACACCAACAACAACAACAACAGTGGCAACCAAGCATCGGCCAACACTTCGAACAACAACAACGCCGGCAACAACGGTGGCAACCGTGGCTCGGCGCAACAGCAAGCCGCCGCTTCCAATGCTATTCCCGCTGCGCCCACCAGCAACTCGGCCGCCGCTGCCAGCCTGATCTCCGCCGCCTCTGCATCTCAAGCTAGCGGCGACGCGGCAGCCAGTGCAGCTGCGGCTAGCTTGGCCAGAGCCGGCTCCTCCACCGCCGCTTCCGCCGCTTCCGCCGCTTCCACCACCGGTGCCAACCGCGCCAACAGCAGCGGTTCCAACCGCTCCAGCGATGGAACCACCAAAGTCGTCGTACCCATCGTCGTCATTGCGTTGTCCGTCGCGGCCATCGCTATCGCATGGACCGTCATTCGCCGCATTCGCAAACGCAATGCTGACAAAAACGATCCTCGCCTCCAACCCATTGAACGAAGCTACCACCACCGCAGCATGGTAGTCGGACCACCTCTGGCCGCTGAGGGCGCTGCTTTGGCTGTTGGTGGTGCAGCCGCTGGGTTGGTACGTGATCGTCCACGACGCGACAGTTACGACTCGTACCACGCAGGTAGACCCATGAGCACTCTAACCGAAGAAGATGGACTGCCACCGCCGATGCAGGAAGTTGCACCTTACTCGTCGGTTGGTTCTGCCTACGCTCCTCCTGCTAGTCGTCTTCGCAACCACGACTCGACACGCGGTGGAAACGAAGACTTCCCGCCCGCACACCGAATCACCGATAGCATGTATGTCGACGACTACGGCGCCCACAGTGGCGCAGTTACACCATTCAGCGACGAACACGGTGCCTACGACGTCAACTATTACGACGGTTCGAGCACTGCTGGATACAACAACCGCGCGACAAAGGGCATCGATGCGGCAGGAACCGAAGCTGCAGGTCGTCCTTATTCTCCCTACGCTGATCTGCAGCGAAGCGAAGCAGGCGACGACGAGAGGTATTACGATTACGACCGCGCTTCGTCGTCTCGTAACCGTGCTGATCCGTTTTCCAACTCGAGTCGTTGGTCCGGTTGATTTGGAAACTACTCGAAACACACTCTTTTTTTGGAACTGCTCGGTCTCCCTCTTCTTTACCTTCTCTTTTGATACCACTGTGTTCTTGTACTCTTTGCGCTTCTCTTCGCTTTCTCTTCCGCGAGTGTTTTGTGCAAGCTCAGCTCGCCCGTGTTTCTTTCACCCCTTTGTAATCGCAGTCACGATATCGAAACGAAGCACTTCCGCGTGACTGTGCAGGCTGATGTGCCAAAATGACGCCTTGAGCAAGCACCAGAGCAAGTTTTGACTGTGTCGATTAAATACGATTGACCGAAAATCGTGATGGTATACAAGTACAATGATGCTGTGTGTGTTGGGAGTCGTGCTGTCGTGCTGTTACACCTGGAATTGCTTAGGGTCCATGCTCTGTCGACAGGGAAGAAAAGACGAGTCAGGAAATGACCATACTTGAGCTTATGAACGCAGCGCCATCAAACTTACAAGTTTGCAAAGTCTCGCAATAAGACCACCGAGCTGAACGACGGTGGCGACTCCTTCGAGGATTCTCATATGCGTCCAACCGATTTCCTTGATAAACTCGAGCTTCGTCGCTTCCGGAATGCCATCGAGCGTCTTGACGACACGGAACAAGGTCGTAACAATGTCCACTGCTGCATACCCCTTGGACCAAATCTCATCGAGCTTCTCCATCGCATCATCGACCTCGCCCTTCTTGCACGAAAGCAACAACTCTCGGATGAGGAACGGATGCGGCTGGTCGCACACCTTGAACACGTTTTCTGGGCTCACAAACCCAAGACCCGTCCATGTAGACTGCAAGTTGTTGATGGCCTGTCGCATATCTCCCTCTGTCGTGAAAATGATCGCAGCCAGACCTTCATCCGAGTACTCGACTTTCTCCATCTCGCAAATCTCCAACAACCGCTTCAAGATCTGCTCGTCTCTGACTTTGCCGTATCGCAAGATGGCGCATCTGGACTGGATCGGTTCGATGATCTTGTTGCTCTGGTTGCAAGCGAAGCAGAAACGGGTTGTGTTGGAGTAAATCTCCATCGTTCTACGCAACGCCTGCTGGGCAGCCGGGGTCATACTATCCGCTTCGTCCAGAATGATGATTTTGTGCCTTCCCGGTGGAAGTGAGACTTTCTTCTGTGCAAACGTCTTGATCTTGTTTCGAACCACATCGACACCTCGTTCGTCGGAAGCGTTGAGTTCCAGTACGCCTTCCTTGTACGCATCGCCCAAAAGTGCACGAGCGAGACAGAGCACCGAGGTGGTTTTACCAATACCTGGCAGACCGGAGATGAGCAGATGCGGACAGTTGCCGTCCTTCTGAATGACTTTGAGTCGGTCGATGGTATCCTTGTTGCCTACTACGTCGTCGAGTTTCATAGGTCGATACTTCTCTACCCATGGCAGCTCGTAGCCTGTGATAGTGGAGGATGAGGATGCTGGTGCAGCAGATGACCCAGAAGTTTGTGTCATTGTGGGCGAGATGCGGCCAGTTCGATGGATGTTGTTGTCAATGCTCGGTGATAAAGCCAGGTCGTTTTGAGGTGGGATCGCAAGGGTGTGTTGAAGAGGGAAGAAGGATTGATGATGTTGAGAGTGCGTGAGAATACATGCAAGCTTCAAAGGTCACTTTACGGCATCTGCACTCAGCGCGCTGCTGCTGCGCCTTTTTCTTTCTTTTTTTTTTTTTTCTTCTTCTTTCCCCTGCTGAGTCGCGTGTCGCGTCGCGTGTGCTCGAAAAATGTGCGATTTCTGACTGTGACTGACTGAGAGAGTGACCGACCGACTGACTGACTGACTGGCTTGGATGTCGTGGCGTATTGACCGTTTTGGGACTCATTTCACATTCATCACGCTTCCATCCATCCATCCAGCATCCTCGCCTCGTCACTTCCCTTTAATTTACGTCGACTGCCCCTATCATCGCTTAGCTCGCCTTCGAATCAGTACAGCACCTATCTAGTATCGAGCGACAACTCCAACATATCAGGCAGCTGGACATGCCATCGTCCACTCGCGCTACGCGCGTAAAGGAGCAAGTCGACGATATCGACCTTTCCTTCTTGGACGAAGATGAAGACATCCTTGCTGTCCAGCGCAAGTCCTCTCGACTAAGCAAGGGCAAAGAGCCAGCCACACAAAGCAGCGCGCGCACTTCTCAGAGATCGGCATCAAGATCGGCATCAAGATCAACATCAACTGCTGCTCCCAGCTCTTCCCGTGCCAGCGGTTCCATGGCGCGACGAGGCAGACCTCGGGGATGGAACCCCACTTCCAGACGCAGTCAGATCGGCACACCTACGCGACGCAGATCACGCAGGGACTCATTCGTAGAGCAAGATGAGCAAGATGATGTGATGAACGAGCGAGATGATCAAGATGATGAGGTCGAGCAAAGTGACGAGGACGTCGACATCGACGACATCATCGCCTCGATCAACGGCGCAGGGTCACGAAGTTCAAGTTCCAGAGCAAAGCAAGTACCGAAGAAGAAGGCCGCAAATACATCCTCGCGCTCGAGCACCAGAGCCAATGCAAGCTCCACTCCTACTCGAACATCTGCAAGAAGATCCGCTTCGACCCGCAAAGGTCGGGCTCCCCCACGCGAGCGCTTTGCACCGCTCGTCCGCGACTCTGATGCCGGCACTGACGACCAAGACGATGCTGTCAGTGATCAGAACAGCGATGATCTGCGACAGGAGCTCGACGATCTCAATGATGACTCGGACGATGATGATGCCACTCTGCGCCGTTCGACGCGTCAATCTCAAAGCAAGGCTCCTGCACGCACTCCTCGCTCGTCAGGCCGCACCGGTGGTTCTTCGAGTCGCGCAGCCAAGACCAGGCGTACGTTGCTCCTCGACGACGACGACGACGATGATGATGACAGTTTCGAGAAGACGTTCAACATCCGCAAGCGTGGAAGCAGGCGCAAAGCAAACAACCACGATGACGACGACAATGACGACGACGACGACAATGACGACGACGATGACGACGCCTCTGCCGATGAACAAGAGTCAGAAGAGCAAGACGAAGACGAGGAGGACGAGCTCGAGTCCTCAGATGGAGAATACGGCCGCACTTCAAAGCGCAAGAGAAAATCTAAATCCAAGCCTGCAGCCAAACGTCGGCGCCTCACCAGAGGTGCTTCAAAGCCACGCGCCCGCGCCCGCGCCAAGCCTCGTCGCAAGCCGGAAGTCAAACGCACTCGGTTCGCCCGTGTCCGCGAACCAAAGATGCGTTTCGCGTTGCAAGGAGAGTTGCCCGAGCCTCATACCGAAGCACCAACGAGTACCGACATGCCGGTCGTCACCATCGACGAGAGCACCTTGCCTTTTGATTCGGACAAGATCCCTTTCATCGACAATATCGACCCGAGCTATAGCCCCTCGGAACATTCCAGCGAGGAAGAGCAAGACGAAAGCGACGCCCAAGTCTCAGCGGTCTCAGATGCTGAAGCGCGCGACGAGTCAGACGACGTGGATCCGTACAAAGAGCCAGAAACGTCCGTCGACAAGCACTGGCGGGAATGCAAGCGTTGTACTGATGGCCCAACCCTGCCTCTTTACAACAAGGCGCTCACATCGCTCAAACGCGCTCAAAAGAAGGAAGCCAACAGGCGACGCAACGAGTCGCCCGAGCGCATCGATTCGCGCGGTCGGCAACGCAAGGCGCTCATTGATGACAATTGGGGCAAGGTAACCCCTGTGCAAGCAGCAGAGGAGTGGATCGAGGTGCTCCAAGACCGTGGAGGCTGGTTCGAATGCAAGACGTGCTCCGTCTCGTGGCACTGGGGCTGTCTTCCGCAAGACACGCAGAAGGCCATCCTCGCTGGCATCAACAGGGAAGCAACCAGACGTCATCGATCTGTCTTTGCACAGAACGCACCCGCTCCTTCTCCCGTCCGTTGGATCGATGTCGACGATGTCGTCGACACAGACTCGTGCCCTGACTGTGCTGGCTACGCCTCATACTGCACAGTCTGCAAGGCCAATGTTCACGGCGAGCGCACCGTCGAAGAGCAACTCGGTTTCACCAAGGAGGTTTTGGAGCAGTATCCGGATCCGCCAGCCGAGCTCACAGCTTCGAGGCTCTTCCGCTGCAAGCGTTGCTCACGTGCGACACACTACGAGTGCCTTGCGCGCACACAGACCGAAGGCGATCAATCCATCGAGCAGGTGGCCCAGTCGATCCAGGAGGCCGGTTGGCTCTGTTCAGACTGCCAGCGCTATCCTGCCGTGGACAAGATCATCGCTTGGCGCCAGGTGGATCGTCGTCTCTGGAACGACGAAGAGGCCAAGCGCGCCGAGTATGCGACGCTGTCCCCTCGCGAAAACCTGCCACGCGAGTACCTCGTCAAATTCAAGGGCAAATCTTTCCGAGAGACAGAATGGGTCGCGCACGATTGGCTCCGCATCGTCCACCAGCTTCTGCTTTCGCACTTCCTGGCCAAAGGTAGCCGCCTCGAGCTTGAACCAGCTGAGCTGATCGAGTCGGCATCAGCGATCAGCACTGCGCGCAGAAACCGCGCGTCCCTTGCGCTTGGCGGCGGTCGAGCACTGCCATCCACTCCCATCCAGACGAGGTCCGTCAAGAAGACGCTCAAAGTGGATGAGACGGGCGAGGTCGACATCGGTCCACCCGGTCCTGTTCCTGATGCTCAGCGCCGCATCCCGAAGCCCTGGAAGACGCCCGATCGTATCCTAGCTGTCAAATATTACTTCTCGATCAATAAGGACGACGTGGACGTGGACGAGATCGGCGGAGCCATTGTGGACTCGGACACAATCCCACTCGACAAGTTGGAGCCTTCGGACTATCTTCGCAGCTGGACACATGTAGCCAAATTGCTCGTCAAGTGGCAAGATCAGCCATACGAGGGGTCTACATGGGAAGATCCTCCTACGAGGCGCAAGCAATCCGACATCTTCTATGAGACACAGGAAGCCTACCGATCGTTCTTGATGGCGCAGAAGGCCACTTTCCCAGCCTTGACCGCCGCAGAGAAGCGCAGCAAACGCGAGCGCCGTCTTGCCAAGTCTGGCACACGCTTCCGTGCGCTCGATGACCAGCCACACTGCATTGAGGGCGGAGATATTATCGACTTTCAGCTCGAGGGTGTCAACTGGCTCCGATACGGCTGGTACAATGAGAAGCCCGGCATCCTCGCTGACGAGATGGGTCTCGGAAAGACGGTGCAGATCATCACATTCCTGGCTTCCATCTGGAAGGAAGGCAAAGCGGGTCCATTCCTGGTGGTAGTGCCCAACTCGACGCTGCCCAATTGGATGCGCGAGTTTGAGAAGTGGATGCCGCAATTCCGCGTCGTTCCGTACTGGGGCGAGGGTGAGGCGCGAGACATGATCGCCAAGTACGAGTTCTTCCACTCCAAAAAGACGCTCGACAAGAAGGATGCATCCATTCGACCCATCAAGTTCCACGTCGTGGTCGCCTCGGACGCGTCTGTACGAATCGATTCGCTGCCGCTCAGAAAGGTGGAGCACTGGGACGTGATCATCGTCGACGAGGGTCAAAACCTCAAATCTGGCAAGTCGCTCCTCATGAAACGCCTCAACGAGATGCAAGCCGAGCATCGTGTCATCATGACCGGTACTCCGCTCAACAACAACGTCACCGAGCTCTTTAATTTGCTCAATTGGCTCGAGCCGGGAGGTCAGTGGAAGGACGTCAAGGCGCTTGAAACCGAGTACAGCATACTCAAGCCTGAAGTGATTGAGGATCTCCAGAAGCGCCTCAAGCCATACTTCCTCCGTCGTCTCAAGAAGGAAGTGCTGGATTTGCCGCCCAAGATCGAACTGATCGTTCCCACCTCACTCCGGCCCATCCAGAAGCGGATCTACCGATCCATTCTGGAGTCGAATATCGAGGATATCCAGGCGCTTGCCGCGTCTCGCGAGACCGGTGCCAAGAAGGGCAAAAAGTCGACCATCACCAACCTCAACAACACGCTCATGCAGCTGCGCAAGTGCATCCAGCATCCTTACCTCATTGCGCCAGACCTCGAGACGCGCGAAGGCGAGGCCAACTACGAGGCGACGTGGGAGCATCAGCGATTGATTGATGCGAGTGCCAAGCTGTCGCTTTTGCAGCGCCTGCTTCCCAAGCTCAAAGCTGCAGGTCACCGCATCCTGCTCTTCTCGCAGTTCGTGATCAACTTGGACATTGTCGAGGTCTTCTTGCGTGGTGAAGGGTACAAATACTTGCGTCTCGATGGCGCCATCGGTCAGAAGCAGCGCCAGAAGGGCATCGACGCTTTCAATGCTCCGGACTCGCCTTACTTCATCTACATGATCAGCACGCGCGCTGGAGGTGTCGGTATCAACTTGGCCACGGCAGACACGGTGATCATCATGGATCCTGACTGGAATCCGCACGTGGATATGCAGGCGATTGCCCGAGCGCACCGTATTGGTCAGACCAAGAAATTGCTCGTCTTCACACTCATGTGCAAAGGTACAGCCGAAGAAAGGATCATCGAGGGTGCCAAGCGCAAGATGATGCTCGACCACCTCATCGTCCAGAACCTCGACAGGGAGGACGAACGACCAGTCGAGCTCGAGTCCATCCTCAAGTTCGGTGCGCAGGCTCTATTCGCGGAGGGTGGTACCGAAGAGTCAGAGCGCGACATTCGATACACGGATGAGGATCTCGACTCGCTCCTGCGCCGTCGCGAGGATGCCGTCGAAGATGACGACAAGCTCCCCGACACCAACCAAGAGGCAGATGGCGACCCCAAAGGCACGTTCTCCTATGCTCGAGTGTGGGAGACCGACCAAGCAGCAGCAGACGCCGCAGGGGTCGCGCCGGCAACGGTTGTGGACGACGACTTTTGGGCCGATTTGCTGCAGAAGCATCGTGAAGACGCTGCCAAGCGTGCTGAGGAGGCGCGCGAAAAGGAAGCTCAGGAGAAGCGTGCATCGAGACGGGACCGCATCAAGGCCATGCTGCAGGACGACGAAGCGAACGAGGCCCCCGCTGTGCCGGTCAAAAGGGGTCCCGGTCGACCCAAGAAGGTGCCGAAGCCGGTTGTTGATGAAGATTTCACTGTTGTCGATGGAGACAGCGACAGCGACGATCGCGAGCTCATCGATGCTGTGCAGGAAGAGGACGAGTCGCTTCCCGCCGTGCAGGCATTGCGACAGCGACAGATCAAGTCGTCCAATGCTGCGATTGCCGCTGCTGCTGCGGCCGCTGCTGCTGCAGCCAAAGCGGCTGTCGCAGGCTCGACATCCACGTCGAGCACTGTTCCGTCGGACAAGACTGCGCTCTACTCTGCTCCGACAGCAGCTGCAAGTGGCTCTTCAGCGCCAAAGCCAACGCCAACGCCCGCTGCGGTTGCGAAGAAGCTAGCTCGTGCGGCGGCGGTGCCTCCATCGTCGGCTGCTCCTGTGTCTTCAGCAGCGAGCAAGAAGATCAAGCCATCGTCGGAGCCCAGTCTTGCCCCACTGCAACGTGAATTGATTGCCGAGCACCGCTTGCCACGCCCCGCATCACTTGGTGACATTGATCTCTCGTTGCCCATCACCACGATCCAACCTGGTCACTTGGCGGCGATGCGCAAAGTGCTGCTTTCCCTCTTGCACGACAGCGAGTTCGCCATGGAAGTTGCGTCAAGATCGCTCAGCAATGAGCTTCCCGACTTGGCTCCACCACACTCGCGATTCCAGCTGACCAACACGCACATCAACTACTACGTGGGCTCATTCCTCGTGCCTCGGGACCTCTTTGAGTCTGCATTCAGCATTGTCTCGGAAGACAACATCCCACCGGAGATCCTTGCATTGCCACACGGGGGTGCGACTGCTTTGGATTGGAGAAAGATCAAAGAGATCCTGCTGCGCGCAGCTATCTACATGGTGCACGCTCTGCGTCGACCCAAGACTCAACCGCCTTGGGCAGCGGCTATCGCAGAGTGGAACAAGGCTAATGCGGGGAAGCTGCCGTCGGAGGCGATTGACGTTGACGGCGGCGAGTCAGTTGGTGCTCCGACTCCGTCGACTGCAGGTGCGGCCGTTGAGGTGCTCAGAGATCGAGCTCGGTGCGAGGCTTGGCTGGCTGCTGTGGCTGCTGGCGGTGACGAAGAGCTGACCAAAGTGGCACAGCTGGTGACGTCGAATCCGATGTCTACGCCGTCGCCGAATTTGATGTTGATGGTGCAGAGCTATATGGATGGCAAGGGCACGAAACCTGTGTATGGACCGTCGAAGCTGTCGATTCGAGCGGGTATGAGGTCGGAGGTGTTTGTCGATCCGGATGTTATGGGCCCGCCAACGACGACGTCGGCTGCTGCTGGCAAAGCTGGCAATGCCGGCAATGGTGCTGCTACTACCGCGTCGCCGATCCCGTCCGGTTCTCAGGTTCGCCCCAACCGGGTAGCTGCCGCACTGTCGCGCCTATCAGCCTTCTCTGGTGGCAGTCCAATGCGGGACAATTCGAAAAAGGAGCTCAGCAAGTTGAACGTAGACGTAGCGGTCAGCTATCGCAAACCGCGCATCAAGTCTTCGCGAAGCAGCATTGGCGGCTCACCACGCTCATCTATGGGTCCATCACCGTCTCCGTCGCTTCACGGCGACAGCTTTTCATCTGTGGGCGCTCCAGACGGCGAGTCGGTCATCGACGACGGATCGACGTTTGTCATCTCGGACCAAACATGCATCATCTGCGGTGGCGCATTCCACTACCTCAACCGATGTCCCGAGATGCAAGATGTGACACGGGCTTCAGCACGGTGGTTCCAGCTGTGTGAGCAACTGCGGATCTTGACAGCACGAGGAATGACGGATGGCGACTCGGATGTGGCGACGATCAAGACGACGATCAAGGTGATGGCGAGGAAGTTGAATGGGTTGCGAGTGCAGACTGGGCAGGGGCCGTTGATTCCTCCTTTTGCGTGATGGAATCAAAGCAAGTTTCTACCTTTGCATGGTGTATTGTATTGCGAGTGTGTGTGTGTGTGTGTGTGTGTGTGTGTGTGTGTGTAAGAGACTAGCCGTGAGAAGAAGCCCACTTTACCAACGCCGAACTGACCGCCACTTGGCGGTTCCTATCCTTGACAGCTTGAACGATGACGCTGGGGGAGAGGACGCATCTGACTTTCCAAAACTCTTTTCTAATCGTATTCTGGCCTGCTCTCGCTCCTCCCCCTCCTCCCGCACCCGGTCTCGCCACCGGATTGTTGACGCTTAACCCGCTCACCGCGCTCTCCGGCAACACCAACTCCAAACTCAACAGCGAGTGGAACGACATGAGAGCTATTTTGCGATCTGCATAAAACGGCGTCGCTACAGCGGTTCCTTGCTTTCCCGTTGTGTTGGACTGACGTTCTCGTGCGTCTCGCGAGGCGAAGCGGCGAAGTTCGTCGTAGCACATTTCGAAGTTGAACGTGGACCGGTTGCGGGTCTGCAGGTGTTTGATCGAGATGAGCAGCGCGAGTTCTGGTTCGGTGAGGTCGCGGGTGGTGGAGAGGATGGAGATGGTGGTTTCCGTTGCTGCGGTTGAGAGGAGGAGGTCGAGGTCGAAGGTGGGGTCGAGAAGTGAAAGTTGAGAAACGAACGGTAGTAAGATGCGATACACCATTCGTAGATCGTTTGATAGCTCGTAAACCTCTCTTAGCATCTCTTGCACTGAAGCATCGCCAAACAATGTATCCACATCCGACCTCCACGCTGTCACAAACGCCTCTCTATCCTCCCCCTGTATCGCCAAACAATGCCGCCCATCAACCGGCGAAAGCGCATTCCGCACAACCCTCTCAAACACCCCAAAACTCGCAGGCGGTCTCACATGCACTATCCTATGCGAAAACCGACTCTTGACCCTCTTCTCCAACAAATCCACCGTATCCACCCGACTCGTCAACCCGACCACCGCCAACCCCGCGCCGTACGATGCCGCCTGCACCGCGTCCAACAGGCAATACAGCAAGGCTTGGCGTGGACGGGCGGTGAACAGGTCGAAATCGTCCAGTGTGATGATGAGCGGTTTTCGGGTTCCCGTTGAGGCTGTGTTGGAGAGCAGCGCAATGATGTGCGCAATGATGTTGTTGAGGGAGGACAAGATGGCTCCGGCGAGTTCGTCTTGGATTTCGGCTTGTTCGTCTGCTGCTGCAGCGGCGGCGGCGGCGGCGGCAGCTGCGATCTCTTCAGTTTCATCGTCGTCGTCCGCATCACCGCCAAATACGTGATCTGCCCTGGCTGCACGTGTAGAAGAAGGATCCTCATCTTCCAGAGGCTGCTCGTCCATCGCTTCGCCCACATCTTGTTCCGTAAACGCTCCCTGCAGAATCAACTGCTGGGCCATCTCTTTCATCGCCGACCTGTCGTTGATCTGAACCGTCCCCGCAAGATGTACAAGGTAGTACGGCTTTTCCTTGTCATCACTTATTGAGCGCAATACAGAATCGACAAGCAGCGACTTGCCAGAACCAGACGCACCGATGAGCAAACAGCTGTTGCTCTCCTGCGCCGTTACGGTAGCGTTCAACATGCCGTGGAGTGTATGCCATTCTTCTTCCAGCCCGACACATGACGATGCTTGTAAACGTGTACGTTGGTCGACCTCGCTGCGGTCGGAGCGGTCGGTGAAGACAGCAGCGTCCTCGTCGTCGGGTGTGAGCGTGGATGTGGAGGGTAAGGGTTGGGAAGGTTCGGCAGGGATGGGAGGAAGACATCCAACAAGTGTTTGGAGACAGTGTCTTTTCTGAAGTGGCAGAAGCGGTTCTAGGATGTCGAGTGGGAGCTGGCGGAGGCGGTTGCCCGATGTGAGGGTGGATCGTTTGCGTGCTGGTTCGAGGTTTTCGGATTGTGCGATTTCGAGTTCGGCTTGGTCGTCGTTTGCGGAGGAAGTGGGTGGTGGGGAGGCGGTAGCTTTCCTCTTGTGGCCCGACATGGATCGATCGCTTCCGTCGCAGCTTGTCAGCTGTGAGTATGGGGGTCCTGCCGAGGCAGAGGCAAGCTGAAGATCTGATTGTGATGGTGTTTGCTCGTCGAGCAGAGGTGAGCTCGTTGGCCCTTGCGCGTTGAGCGGCTCAACACGACCCCTTTCCCGATTTTTTCACTCAAAGATGTTACGTTTGAATGTTCTTCACAAACCTCAGCTTGCAGAAAAGAAAAAAAAAAAAAAAAAAAAAAAATCTCCTCGCCACCCAAAACCGCCTCCTTCTCAACCGCAACACCACGTTTCCTGAAAACAACCACCGGTCAACTCGAAGAAAGCCTGCCAAGCTGGACATGAGGGTCTTTTCTTTTCCATTTTCTTCGCTTCTCAACGCCACCGCCTCAAATTTTCTCACGCCGCTCTGACATGCGAGATGAACGAATTTGCAATGCGATTCCTTGTTAGTGATTCACTAGCAGTGCGTTCGTCTTGAGCCTCATTGATCGTCGAAAGAGCTTAGAACGGCGCTTACCGTCTGGATCGCGGAAGAGAGCGAGTAAGAAACCAACACCCTGCAAAGGCGTTTTTAAGCTAGCTTCGGCGAGAGATACAGGTACTGTATACAGATTTGCGAATAGTCAACACCGTTCTAATATACAGTAGCTCTGTCGCCACATATCTGTCAAGGACACCCTTGGCCAAGGATGAGTCAGGTCTTCACGTGGCAAGGTGGTGCGTTGACAGCGATCAGTAACAGCTACAGCTGTAGCTGTACAGGATGCAGATGTAGACAGCACGATTGGGTGAGACCTAACACTTTGGAGTCAAGTGGTGGAAATCAATTTTTAAAAATGTCACATTCCTGTTGATCTCGAACTAAAAGGAAGAGATTTGAAATTAATTTGTCTCAATCCGAGGAAATCAAGGCGGATCAAAAAGGAGGGTAAGCCGGCGAACAGATGCACAATGCACGTCCAACCTCCCTTTCCTGGATTTGAGGGATCAGCTTGTGGTGCAGACCATGACAACCACCGCAGCAAGGTCGTGCGAGGTGCATCCGCCGTGGTCGTGTCTGCCAAGTGCAGGAACCAATCGCCAAACCGGGCTGAGGGATCTGCGTTGCATGGTCGGGGTTTCTCTCTTTTTTTTTTTTTTTTTTTTTTGATTGAGTCGGTCTCGCCAGGTGTTGACACATGCAAGAGAAAATGAAAGAAAATAAAATACAGTGAAAAGAAACGGACTCCGCTCCGCTTTCTTTCCGGTAGGCTGTGCATCTTGTGTGTCTTGCCGAGCCGTTCTGCCTGTGTTGTTCTCTTTTTTATTTTTATTTTTATTTTTATTTTTTGCAATTTTGAAATGACGACCTTGGCTCGCACCTGCCCTGTGCATCGCCTATGCATCTGGTGTAACATATGCCGTCTCTCGCCGCTGTTGTTGTTACGCTTGGTATTGCTCCGACGCTGTCGCTCTTGCTCAGCTGCAATCTTTTTTTTTTCTCCTACCGAGCACCGACTCTGCCTGCCAAACTGTGCTTTCCGCTCACCTTGCTCGTCTGCCTGCTTCTCCGTGTTTCCGCAACCTGGTTCAATGCCAGTCTCGGTTGCTTGTACCGTTCAGTTGCGAAGACATGTACCCTCGCTTGCCGCTTTGTATGATTCTGTTTGTATCCCTGCTGGTTCGGTTTCCCGCTCAATCTAGTGTTGTACGCGCTTGAACCTCTCCTCCATTCATTGCGCTGCGCCCTCGTTCTTTCATTCGCGCTTACCTTTCTTGCTCCCATCTCACCTTTCGCCAACTTCTTCTTTTCATCCATCCACTGCAGTCTCATCAACCCTTCTTTTCTTTAGCTTGCAGAACCCTGGATCTGGTCCAACACTATACCCCTTCCAACGCTGTTCATCTGGACTCGATCGGCCTGCCTTCATCCGTCTCGACGCACGCTCAGGCCCCTATTCGCTGCAGCATCATTCGTGGCACAGTCATCATTGCAACTTCAGTCAGCCATCCTTGGGACCTCCAACATCTCATCCCTGACCTCACACCACCACCACCATCACCACCGGAAGAACACAGGGAGCGTCCCAACCGACTGCTCGATTCCCACGACCCTTTCTTCGATCCAAGACTTCATCATAGAGGCGGGAATTATATCGCCTTTGTCCACCTTACCACTCGTCTCGACTTCGCTCTTCGACAAGCCTAGCGCGTCCTTTCATCTCTGTGCATCCTCTCCACCACATCCGCGGGTCTCCGTCGCTTACTAGAAAGATCGAAACAAAGCGTCCCCACAAAGCGCTCCGTCTCGGCTTCTTGGCTGGACTCGTGCATCATAGCTCCAAGACATTCCGGCCCAAAGCTACTCCGACCTCACTCGACTCGCATTCACCCCATCATTCTTGGTCCAGATGACTTTCGTAACATCAACGTAGACTCTGTCGCCGCATTCATCCCTCCTCCGAGCTCATATACGACACTTTGCGAGTGTCTGATCCGCACGTCGACCTAATCGTCACTCTCAACATGAACGGGCGTTTGAATCAGAACAATCGCATCGACGAGCGTGCACCACCAGAATCCAGTCGACCCATCGTATCTTCTGCACAAACCCTTCGAGCTCAATTAGCAGCACAGTCTTCCGACAATCGCCTCCAACTCCCTACGACATCGGCGAGCCGGCAAACCCCATCAGAATACGACTACTCTTCGCCCTCCAATTACCCTTCTCCCTCACCCGGCTTCGACGACGACAGCAGCCGTCCCGAGTCATCCGCACAGGCAGCTCTGCGCTATGCTGGCAACACCCCCGACCTCCTTCCCACATCGCGTCCGCTGGACAGTGTTTGTGGCGATCTGTCTTCACCGCTTTCCGACTCGGCACCACCGAGACGCATAGATCATACCAACGACACCTTTGGACGCACCAGCGGCAAGAGTGCCGTTAGCGAGACTCGTGACACTCAGACAAGTCGACGCAAGACAAGTCCTACAGAGCGAGAAGCATTTGGCTACCTTGCTTCTAGTGGATCACAGCCAAGTGCTGCTGTTCAGAACGACGAGATCGCAGAGTACCTCAATCAAGGCTCTGTTCGCAGCCAGCGACGCGAAAAAATGGATGCGCTCGAGAAGGAGTTGAATCTTTCCAATACGTCCGGTCCGTCAGCTGGCACGAGGGATCTGAAACACGACGAAGCTGGCAGTCCATCCTTGTCGGCAGCGCCAGCAGCAATGCATAAGAGCTCCCATCCAACTTTGCTAGGTGTGGGTGGCAGCAGCGATACTCCCGATCGCACTTTTGGAAGACCTTCACACGAACATAGCCAGTCGACTGGTCGGAGCGCGGATGGACGACTGACCAACGATGGTTCGCGACCTTCGCACTCTGAGACCACTTCCAGTCGCGATACGGATCTTTCCAACAATGCGGCCTATGGCGTAGGCGAAGCAGGAGGTTCTCAACATTTTGCCGCATTGACTCGTACGCTTACGCCCAATCAGCGCAGACAGCAGGAAGAGCTCGAGAGAATGAGTCAGCAGCAGCGCGATCTAGTTACGCCTAGCTCTTACTCGACTGGGCTTCCGTCTCCAACGTCGGCAAGGGCTGTGCAGCGCGGATCACATCAATCGAATACGACGGTGATGGCGACCACCTCGCTTGCGTCCAGTTCGACTCTCAAACACGATGCGAGGCTCAGTCGGCAGACGCAGAAGAGCGAAGGGAACGAGTCTGGCTTCGGTCATAGACCGCTGTTTCAAGGTGAGGCAGGTCCTGAGAGCTCATCCAACTCGTACGAAGACCAGACCTCGCCGCAGATGCTGGAGGCGGGCGGTGCGGCGCCCACCAGGTCCGCATCGGTGCGTGTCAAGATGCCTATGTTTGGAAACACGTTGGATGAGATTCCGGCGGGACAAAGGGCTTCCATGGTTGGTGGGTTGATGCCTGCGGGTGCGTCTTATCCGTCACCTGGATCTATGCATGGTACCACCACTGCAAACCTTAACTCTCAACCAGCAGCGGTAGACCGTGACCGTTACGAGACGCTTTATCCGCAATTCGAACCTGCGGATCCGTCTCAAGCTCATGCTTACGCATACCCGTCGCAGGCAGTCGATCAAACGTATCAACCGACGCGTCAACATGACCCGCTTCAAGATCACCATGAGCCAGATCAAGAACAACGATTCTCTCGACCAGTCCATTACGATCGGTCGAGAACTCCCCACCTGCCCAACCTGGGCGACATCTACTCGGGCGCACCCAAATTCCCTCCCGCTCCTTACTCTCAGTATCGCGCCCTTCGGCTACCCTCACGTCTAGCTAGGATGCATCACACCATCCTACCTCTCCTCACGTACGCTCATATCCCAGCGACGCTGTTTCTCGACTACAACGTCATCTTTGCGCTCACGCAGATCGTTTTGCATCCCGACAACACGCAGGCAGGGATCAGGACTGCCTGGTGGATTGCGTTAGGTGTTTATGCGGGATGCGTGCTTATCTGGTTGCTCGGAGTGGTGGTTCTGTATGAAGGGTTTTGGAGTTTTCGCCGACGCTGGACGGTCGCAGAACCACTCGTGATGCCGATCTACTTGTCGAACCCAGCCTTCACTCGTACAGCGATCAGAGACTACAGCCTCTACAGCTTGCTCTATCGTGCTCGATCCAGCGGCGGTCGACGTGATGCGTTGATCGAAACGTTTTGGCACTACTCTCAGAACTGGCCGACGGTGCTTACGTTGATTCCGCGGGGTGTGATCTCGGCGATCTTGCTGGTACTGTACAAGCCATCCGGTCCGGAGCTGGTGACGAGAGGCGTAAGGGATCCAGCGTACTTTGACCAGGGATCGGGGAGGTTTACTCAGTTTGCGTTTATCTTGGTCACTTTTCAGGCCGCGTGGACGGCGTGGAAGTTGGGCGTGTTGGTGATGGCGAATGTAGGGTTGGCGGCCACGTTGGGTTTCAGGAGTCTGATTCAGCAGGAGGAGGATCGAAATGCGGTGGCGAATACCGAGGTGGCTGGGTTTGCGGGGTATACTCGGAGGGCGTTGTGGACGAGGAGGCAGCGGAGTGAAGAGGAGAGGGCAGAAGGAGGCGGAGGTGTGGACGGGACGGTCGTGGACGAGGGCGACGATGTTGTGCAACGCGCGAGTCATAGACGTTGGGCTTGGCGATGGAGGGCCGAGGATCGGATTCGAGCGATCCTCTTTGATGCTGGGTTGCTGCATCAGCCTTTGACGAATGGTTGGCAGTATGAGCAGAAAGAGGCCGTTGTTGAACACGTCAATGGCGATGCTTTCCAAGCGGTCCAAACGCAACCTGCTACACAAGATCGAACAGCAAGAGACAACGCACACAACCAACCAGATCAACCACGGGACTGGTTCTCAGGCTACATGCCGACGTCTGAATCGCAGACCGGTCTCGCGCTCACTTCACCCGAAGCCATTCAGCCCGAGTTATGGGCAACTGGTGCACACACTGGCACCGCAAATGTCAGTGGTCTAGCACCCGCACCACCCGTCTCGCAAGCTTTCCACGTACAGCACCTCGAATCGTCTCCCTCGGACGAAGCAGGCAACATCAGCGACGCCAGCGATCCGTACTCTCCCGCTCCTCTGCCGGTTGGTCGCAGTCCTCGATCGAAAGAACAGCTTCGAAGCGCATCCTCCATGTCATCTCGTAACGATCCTGCTTCGAGCATATCTTCGCTCAACCGGCTTGCTGCGGCCAATGCGGCGGGATCGGGGTCGCCTGCAACGGCTCAGGGTGAACAGGGCGGGCAGCGAAGTGGTGATGAGATGTATACTGCGTCGGAGGGCGGAGGAAGGGATACGTATGAGGGGCAACCGAGGATGCAGTCTGGTGTCGATGCTGGTGTGCAGGGATCTTCGTCAGCAGCGGTGCCGATGCAATCTTCAGGTGACGCAGCTCTTCTCAGCGAGTGGCGTGGAAGGAAGCGACCGAGGAGCTCGCCTATGCTGGGCTTCCAGCCGGGCTTGAACCCCGGCGGAATGGTTACAGAGACTAACGAGTGGCTGCAAGGTCAAATCAACGAAGAGGCAGACGAGCAAGAAGACCGACGAGACGCAAGCCCATCCAAGAAACCAGCTACGTTCGAGAACGACGGCAGGATCATGCACGCCTTCGTGCCCATGCCTGCGTCCTTTGCCATGTCTAAAGATGGCTCTCTCACCGGCTCGGCTGAACACGGGACCAGCGATACCAAGCATGGTTCGTGGACGGCTGCTGCTCCCAATCCGGAACTGTTCGCGGGTAAGCCAGCGACCTCGTCTGTGACTTTTCCATCGCGAAGAAGCGAAGAAGTGCAAAATACGTCTTCGACCTCGCTCGGGTCGATGGTCAAGGGAGGTCGACCGGGAACACAATCGCGTCCACATTCAATAGGTCATGGTCACGAGATGTCCTCGGAGGACGGCGGCAGCTTGGAAGGCGTCGAAGCGAAGAAGCAACGCAATTCTCTGCTGGGTCGGATCACGAACAAGTCGTCTTCGGAAAGCAGGAGAAGCGGCAGTGGTGGTAGACCGGAGGGAGAGTCGTGGATCACTTCGCTCTTTGGTAGTTCGAGAGCGGCAGCGCGCAAGGCATCAGCGTCAGCGTCACCGAAGGTTCCAGATGCAGCGACGATGCGAAGATCTGGCTCTGATCCGAGGTCGGAGATGGAGTCTGGTGTGGAAAATGAAGGGCTGCCAACGGTCATCACTACGTCGGCATCTACTAGTTTGCCAACGGCTGACAGTGGGAGTGTGCATCAGCACGATGCGCCGACTGCCGATCAAGCAGATTCGCAACGGTTGCCGCAAGAGTCATTGCTGCTAGCACCGGTAGGAGGCGGCCACAGATCACCCTCGCCCGCAGGCAGCTCCAACTCGAACGTCTCCACCGAAACCGACGACTCGGAAGAAGGTCGATTGTGGGCATCTTTCCCGAACCAGAGTCGACGACATCCTCCTGGATTCATCGCGTTGGATTTGGAGCAGAGAACACTCGCAGAACGACGTATAGCCGCTGCCGCTGCTGCCGCTTCGGCACACGACACCAACCCATCAGCCCCCACCTTACTGGCAGGTTCGACTCTCAACCTGTCCCCCTGATGCATCCGAGTGTGCTTGCTGCTATCGGCAATGCTGCGCCCATGGGTCTACCGGGTATCCTCGGCGGTGTAGGTCAGTTGTCAGTAAGTCCATCGGAAGGAGGTCTGCACGCAATCCGTGAGGAAAGTTGGACGTCGTCGCTCGATTCGCGCAGTCAGGGGGCGACGGGTAGCACGAGAAGTAGAGGAACAGCGTCGGCGGTGACGGCTTCGCCGGTGGATGCTGAGTTCCCACTGGAACAGATCGAGGAAGTGGCGGTGCCGCATCACTCCAGTAACACTAGTTTGGGTAGACGGTAGTAAAGGTTAAACCCTGTTGAAGACACACTCTCTTGACGGATTTCATGGTGATGAACCATATGTATTCTTAGACTGTAATAGTATTAGTGTAGCAGAGTTACTACCTGTGATGTGTGTGTGTGGAAAAGAAAGAGACGGTGTGAGCTGGGTCAGGAAGGGCTCGGGAAGATCATGTAAGCGAGTGGACTCGGATGTCGGGGATTTAGAGATTTAGAGCTTTGACGTGAGGCGTTTTGAATTTGTGCATTCTTCTTGAATGTCATCCTTGAGACCATCATCATCCTTGCAAGCTTTGCGATCCCACACACCTCTCATTCACAAATGATCGGCTCTACCATGGCGCCTGCCGCGATGGCAGCGGTAACGTCTTGGATGCGATACTCTGCAACGGCGTGCTCTCGGCGTAGCGCGCTCAATGTCCCAAGGGTAGGCGGTTCGCCACTGCTTCGAATAGCACATACGTGGGCGCTTGAGGCTAGCCGGCCTTCTTTTGCGGCAAACCGGCTCTCGAAGATCTCATCAAGAGCGACTGGCTTCTCGAGAATACAAAGCTTGCCGTTCAGCACCTCATCTCGATGGGCTGAAGCCAAACCATCCTCAAGTAGCGGTCCAACACCCAACTCATGGGCCACAGCCCTTACCGAAGAATTCCAACGCCGACAGCGCGAATCATACAAGCGTCGCAATCAGTCCCTATTCATGTACTCGGCCGCACTCATGGTGTTTACACTCGGCTTCAGCTACGCCGCCGTTCCTCTATACCGAGCCTTTTGCTCAGCCACCGGTTTCTCCGGAACCCCCATTACCGACCCTGAACGCTTTGCACCCTCCCGTCTCATCCCCGCCTACCTCGACCCTACCACCAACACCCCCACCAAACGCATCCGAGTCACGTTCAACGCTGATGCCTCCGACGCCATCCCTTGGTCGTTTACGCCACAACAGAAGGAAATCTACGTGCTACCCGGAGAAACAGCTCTCGCCTTCTACACCGCCAAGAACAAATCGGATAAGGACATTATCGGTATCGCTACGTACAATGTTAGCCCGGACAGGATCGCGCCGTACTTTGCCAAGGTAGAGTGTTTCTGCTTTGAAGAGCAGAAGCTGCTGGCGGGCGAGGAGGTCGATTTGCCAGTGTTCTTCTTTATTGACACGGACGTGTTGGACGATCCGACGACGAAGGGGGTGGATGATGTGGTGCTGAGCTATACATTCTTTTCGGCAAGAAGGAATCCGAACAATGGTCAGTTGGAGTAAGTACATACAGACGAACGAGTTCAAGTTGTACAAGGCCGTTACTGACAAGTTTTGCTCTGATGTGACACTACAGACCGGATACCGATTTGAGCAAGTATACTGTTGGCAAGGATCTCTGAATACAATACATGTCCGTCACCGCTATTCATCATACCAGTTCTTAAACATACAAGTCTATCACAGACCAGCGTTCACTTGTGTGATGGTGTACGAGCGGCTCGATGAGCTGGTGAGGAGAGCAGGTCAAAAAATGCAAAATGTTAGACCCGTGGTGTGAGGGGCGGGAAAAAAAGTGGCGAATTCAGGGTCTAGTCACGTGCCGCCAAGGGATTTTTTTGGGCGGCAAAAGTTCGTTGAAATTTCAATGAAGCGCTGTGCTGTTGCTGAGTTTTTTGTTCGACTCCACACTCCTTCTTGGATGACCACTTGCTAAACTTCTCATCCACATTGACCGCCATCGTATCCTTCCTAGAGACCACCGAGCGCATCACCTTACTATCCAGGCATATCTTGCGACCTAGTCCAACAGCCTCAGCAGCGAATCACACCAATTCAATCTCTGGCTTTCGACGATTGACAGCCCTAGCTTTCGACAGCTGTGCGATTTACGATCAACGACATCGATCCATCCTCATTCCACCGCATAGACAACCGCCAAAATGAAGGAAGGTTCCTCACTCCGCAACGCCGTCCAACGGCGCAACCATAAAGAGCGCTCACAGCCCGTTGGACGAGCAAAACTAGGCCTGCTGGAAAAGCACAAAGACTATGTCCTCCGAGCCAAAGATCACCACAAAAAACGAGACATGCTCAAGCGCCTATCCGAAAAAGCGGCAATGCGAAACAAGGATGAATTCTACTTTGGTATGATCAACTCTTCCACGCGGAAAGGTGTTCATCAGCATGCACGACCATCGGAACAGCTGGATAACGATGTAGTGGCACTTTTGAAGACCCAGGATGTGGGATATGTTAGGGCGCAGATTATTGCCGAGAAGAAGAGAATCAAAGGGTTGGTGGAGAGGATCGCGCCAAGCATAGCGACTCTGAGTACAGAGTGGCTGGAGGAGAAGGAGAACAGGAGACCGACGTTCGAGAGGGCTGGCTTGATTGCGGAGCCGTCAGCGAAGGGGAGGAGGAGGTCCAGTGGGGGCAAGGCTGAGGCGAAAGGGTTGATCGGCGCACAGGGCAAGAAGACGGTTTGGTTGGATGATGCTGATGCTATTCGATCGTATCAAGCCGCGTCCACTTCGACCCCGCCTGTTCAGGATGACGACGAAGAAATGGGCAATTCGTGGATCGACTCCCTCCCTTCCGACTCCTCCGATATCGAAGATACCCCTCAACCATCAACACAGCTCAAAAAGGGCTCGAAACATCTTGGATACCTCACAACCGAACTCGCATCAAGATACTCGCGCTTGGACCAACTCCAACTCGCTGCGGAAAAGTTGAACCTCGTTAGGGCATTGATGACGCATAAAGGTGGGAGCAGTCGGATTGTTACCGCTAAAAAAAGGGAGAGTTTGACGGATGCAGTCATGAAGGGGAAAGTTACGAGCAATGGGCTGGCGTTGCAGGATAGCGATGAGGATGAGGAGGGGGAGAAGAAGGCTTCTGGAAAGGTGTATAAGTTTAGTAAGGAGAGGAAGCGTTGAGAGCTCCTTAGGAGGGGTAGCTTCAACGCAAACGCTGCATCAATATCAACTTTTGCATTTGTCTACTCACGGTTTGTGATGTGAGAGGGGCGTGATGTGGCTGTGCTGTGAAGAAGGGAGTGCGTGACCATCATAAACGTTGGCATCAGGAACCCAAGTCCGCAATCACACGCAGAGGCACACTTCTTCGTTCAAGCATGGTTAAAACATTACGAAGCACCGTGACAAGAGCAAAGTTACGAAAATGTACAAACAGGGGACCGAGAATCGGGACAGGGTATGGAACGACTCGTTCAGGCTTCTCAAGGCTTCTCCTTATCCGACGAGCTCTCATCGTCGCCCTCGCTAACCGTCGGCTTCTGCGCGGGGAGCGTATACGTATGACCCTGCTCCGGCTCCTCCTCGCTCCTCGGATGCATGCCTTGCTGCTTCCTCTTATCCCTTCTCTCCAAATACACGATGCCCAACGAAACGACCGTCACAAACATCGACAGCGGGAACATGCTAATCCAACCCTTTCGGTATTTGGGAGCATCCGTAGCAGCCCAAAAGGTGAAGTTCCACCACGAGTTGACAATGTTACTCAGCACATTCATACCCGCCAGAACCATAGCCCTTTCCTGGTCGTCCTGTCGACAGACAATGTTGGCCCAAGCAAAGTTGGTCGCTTGACCCATGTACCCTGCTCCCTGAATCGCAAAGGCGAAGAATTTCGCGCCGTACGGAATGTCCCACACCAAAAGCATGATGCTGCTGATGCACACAATCACACCCATCAGCGGGTTGACCCAGAACCGAGACCCCACGTAGTCGGTCGTGTAGGCGGCGATGATCGTGGTAAAGATGGCAATGCCGATCAAGCTCAACGGGTAATAGTTGATCTGATCCTTGCTGAACTGTAACGATTTGAACCAGAATCCCATCACGCTGTTGATCCCCGCCGACTCGAGCATGCTTCCGAATCCGAACAGCAGCGCAAACATGTAGATGTGCCACCGTCCAAACACCTGCTTGACCAAGTCCCACGACAGCTTGGTCGGTTCGTGCTGCGGCAGTCGTTTCACCGCAAGTTCTCGTTCCTCTTCGCTCAGGAACCAAGCTTTCGTCTTGCGCGGCGTGTCGGGGAACAGCAAGAATCCAAACAGTGCGATGGGCATAGCTAGACAGAAATCGATAATGAACAACCACTGGTAGCTTTTCAACCTCAAATGGCCATTCATCGTCTGACTGATTCTACCCTGCATTACACCGGACCAGAGCTGACCGATCTGAGCAAACGTCGAAAAGATTCCCGATCTTTTCCCAAGCTCCTCCTCCTTGTACCACGATCCCAGAATCCAATGGCATCCCGTAAACGTAGACGACTCGAACAGAGCCTGCAAGAACCTAATCGCCATCACTTGCTCCGGAGTTTTGGTGGCTGCCAAACACGCCGACAGAATCCCCCACATAGCTCCGCAGAACGGCAACCAGTATCGAGGTGGAACCACCTGCAGGATGAGGTTGTTCGGCCAGAGACCGATAATGTATCCCGCAGTGAAGATCGAGTTGACCTGGTTGAACTGTTTACCGTGGAACTTGAGGTCTTCCTTCATCCCGGTGAGGTAGGCGTTGGCAAAGTTGGCACGGTTGAGGTAGTTCGAGAGGAAGAGGAAGGTGCAGAACGTCATGACGACGGCGTCGATCTTGAAGAGCAGTCGTTGTTCGAGTTTGGTGGCTGGCTTTTCGCCCCAGAAGAAGACGCGGGCTTGGTGAAGGACGCCCATGATGAAAGGAGGGTGGTCGTGTCGAGGGAGGATGGCTAAGTATGGAGGAGCAAAGACGCTTGATGTTGTCGACGACGAGACTCCAATTTGTCGGTATCGAAGGAGGAGGGAAGTGTATTCAAGGAGTCAAAAAGGGGCAGGGGGGTGGGGGGCAGCCGAACCAAGCCGATGGACGATGTGGTAGAGGGGGATAGCCGAGGGATGAGGATGAACAACGACCGAACCAAAGGCTACTTTATAAGGGAATGAAAGAGGGGAGGGAGAGGGGAGCATCCAACCAACGTCTGCGGCAGGGGCGGAATGCGCGTATCGACGTCAACACCGGTGCAGATACGACCGTCGACCGGGTTCAAAAGACTAAAAACGTTGTCGACGTTCGATAGACGAAGTCAATGGAAGTGGGAAAGAAGAATGAAAGGCAAGCCCAAACTCCCACGCCACTATGTGACTATATGCCAGTGCTGTCGCAACGGACCGAAAACCCACACCTGCGGCTGTCAACCACACGAGATGAAGGTGGACTAGAGAGAGAAAGACGAAAAACCCGAGTGGCCTATCTTTGATAGGAGATAGGCACAGCTTGGATCCCTTCTTCTACCAGGGCAAACCGGGATATTTTGCGGGGTAAAACAATCCTATCCAAGCACGATCAGATGATTGCAAAAGCAAAGCACAGCGTGGCGACCCACTTTGCAGTCCGGCATCGAAGCGGCCAACCAAGATGAAAACGCTTGCTCAACTATCAAACGCACCCGTCTCGGTGCTCCTCTCCTCTTTGCCACCCAATCAAATAATTTGAACAAAATTAAACTTTCTTGACAGCTACACGAGAGAGCGTGACCTGAACTGACCCACTTGTTCGTTCTGCAGCGTCGTCCTACGGAAGGACGAGTGACACCTGCTCTTTTCAGACAGCGCGAGATCCCAATTCCATGTGGTCCATCGTGCTCTCCTCAATGCACCCTTGCATGGACGTGGACGTGGTCGTGCTCTCGAGTTTTCGTTATCTCTTTGCCTATCTCGACAAAGTTTCCGATCGGATGCAGGGTCCCTTTTTCTCGTTGATAAGTTTACTCCCCCTGGGCAAACAGAAACTATATCGCTCGAAGATAATCGGTCTTCAAGCCTGGTCGGGTTTAGATACGCAGCATGCGGATCTGGATTTTTTTGCCGCAAGTCTCAACTCCGTCGTTCAGACGACAAGTTGACCGGTCATATCGCCGAAAAACAACATCGAACTGGTTCTTCCGTAAACTGTTCGTTCCGTAGTCATGTCGTGCACCGCCCCTAGACTTCACCACGTTTCGTACGTATCGCTGCTGATCATCGTCAAGAGCATTGGCGCTGTGATCAGATCAGGCTTCAGAGATCGCCTTTCACTGGTGTGACTGGCAGTAACGAGTGACAAGACCGAATGTTGGCTTTCCTCATCCAAGAAGAAAACGCGGACTTGCTCATCTCCACTTACTCGCATCGGAGATATCATCATCAGGTCACAGCTAACGCTTCAAAGTCCGATCCCACCAGTCACGCGCGACACCCACGACCTTGTTCGATGGGCTCCCCGGCTATCTCGGTGGATAATACGTTCCTGACCCGTTAGAACCGCCGTATAGCCGCTTCTACCCCACATTGCGTTGCTTTCAGGGACGACGATACTACTCGGATGTTGTGTAATCAATGATCAAGTCTCCGAAATGCCCGCCGTGAAGGCGCTGAGCTGGTGTTAGTACGAGAAGGACTTGCAAGCATCGAGGCGACCATATCGACGACAATGTGAAGGAGGCGAGGACAAGAAGTCTACGAGTTTTGCCGTAATCGGCGATATTTTTCCCGATCTAGCTTCTTTTCGTTTGTTAGAGCATGACAGACAACATTGCGGCACAAAAAGGTACGGAAGATCTCGCGCGAGTCTTAAAAATCTGTTTGGCACAGCATGACGTCAACCTGGAAACTTTTCTTTCTTGCCATGTTGGACACCTTTTGCTCATTTCACAAGACGCCGCCCACTTTGATCGCCGGTCCCGCAGGTTCGTGTTCTGTCTATCCGAACAAGGCTGTACCCCCGGATTCTCACACGCCGTGGACGAGTGTTGGCTGCACCTGTGCGTCAGTCCATGACACGCGCTTTTGCTTGACGAGCCGGTTCAACGCCAGACGAGTCGTGATTGCTCCGCGCTTCAGCGTATTCTACCATACTTTGGAAGTGTTTGTTTTTGCGTAAAGGAACGATTGTTTGAACAAAGCTTGACTGGGATGAGACCGATGCAGCCACAACTGCATGGGGTGCGTTTCGAGTTGTCGCGATGGCGAACGGAGGGGAAACAACGGCGTCTAACAGCACAGCAAACGGCACGGGCAAAAGATTTGGTTTGTGACTGCGATTGTCTCACATCTTGACCGACGACGGCAGCTCTAGAAACTTCAATGTCTTGACGGCGGCTTGCAGTTCTTTGAGTCGACCTCGGACCTCCACCTTTTGAACGTCGACCTCGCTCGTCTAGCCTTGCTCAGCTGCAAGACATCGCCTGCGCATGAACCACACCCCGGCTTGAGTCCATGTGTCTTACTTACATGAGAAAGCTGCCGATGCCGGAAAACTTTGTTGCCTGCAAGTAGGGCTTTTCCCGTTTTAGCATCGTGAATGGCTACGCCTCTGCTTCTTGCAAACTCACATGCCGGTTCCAGTCTCTCAACACTGACGTCTAAGTTTCAACATGACGTTTCTCATGAACAGGGCACATGCCACCGCCTAGCACGCCCTGCCGATGTTCTCGTCCTCGCCTCTCTTCAGTGCTGTGCAGCACGCGGCTGTGTTGGGCGACTCAGCAAGGTCGCTGCCACTTGCGGGTCTTTGCCTGAGGCTGCATCAGCAACTTTTGACTTGACCGATGTCACACTGCGCTCGCTTGCGGTAGGCTGAGCCTGCACAGCAAAACACAGGCTTGCCCCGTGTTGACCCCTTCGGGTCTGAAACCCTGTAGATTCTTCTCGTTTTCTCAGAGAAACCTTGTGCACTCAGGTTGCTGGAGAGTACAATATATAACCAATCGAGTCTACACACGATGTTCCGTTTGTACCCTATCATAACACCCACCTCGTCCCGAAATGAAGCTCACCACCTCCTTCGTCCTGTCGCTCATCGCAGCCTCGGCATCGGCGTCGCCAGTCCTGCGTCGTCAGGATCCGGCCTCCTCGTCGCTGCTCGGTGGTCTGCCTACTCCATCGGCTGCCATGTCGTCGATCTCCTCAGTTGTTGGCAGTGCCACCGCAACCGGCAGTGCATCTGTTTCATCTGATGTTAGCCCCACTTCCACAGCTTCAGCCGCTGAGCCCACCTCCACCGGTGACAACGGCCCGTCTAGCTCCGGCACCACTACTTTCAACGACACCCAGATTCTTCAGTACGCCTTGACGCTCGAGCACCTCGAGGCGACGTTCTACAACCAGTCGCTCTCCAAGCTTTCGACGCAAGACTTTGAGAATGCCGGCTACAACGCTTCCGTTCGCAACCAGATTTACTCCATTGGACGCGACGAAGCATCCCACGTCGATCTCTTGACTGCGGCACTCGGCGAGCAGGCCGTACCAGCTTGCACGTACAACTTCTCTACCGTCACTGATGTCGCTAGCTTCCTCACTACCGCTCGTGTTCTCGAAGGCGTCGGTGTTTCGGCCTACCTTGGGGCGGCTCAGAACATCTCCATCTCTTCGAAATTGGAAACCGCTGGTTCAATTCTCGTAGTCGAAGGGCAACACCAGTCCTACCTTATCTCGCAGACCAACGACGGCGGCAACGCCATTCCAGGCGCCTTCTCGACGCCTCTCGACTTCAAGCAGGTCTACTCGCTTGCCGCTCCTTTCATCGAGTCGTGCCCCCAGAACCTGCCCATCACCGCCTTCCCCGCACTCTCGCTTACCGGCGGTGCGTCGAACGGATCTTTCACCCCTGGTCAGCAGGTGACTGTCTCCTACGACTCGAGCAGCTCCACCTCCAGCTCTTCTAACGAGACCTACCTGGCCATCATCCAGGGCGTCACTGGTCCCCAGTTCGTTTCGCTCAGCGGTAACTCGTCCCAGGTTAGCTTGCCGAGCAACCTCACCGGTGGCCAGATGTACACCGTAGTAACATCGTCCAACGACACCGTCACCGACGACAACACTCTCGCCGGTCCCGCTGTTGGTTACGTCAACATCTCCCTGCCCCAAGCACCTGAAGCGACCAACACCAGCTCGCCTTCGTCGTCTGCTGCGGGTCCCACTGACAGCGCCACGGCAACCCCTGACGCGGGCGGTGCCGGTGGAGCAGCTCCCACTGACACGGCATTCAGCGGTGCTCCTACTCCCACGGCGAGCGGCAGCGACTCGATTGTGTCGTCAACCCCTGTGAGTTCGACGGCTTCGTCGACCGATACGGGCGCTCCCAACTCGACTGCTGCGACGTCTTCGATGAGTTTGAACCCTTCCCTGGCTAGTGCTGGGTCGGCCAACATTCCCCAGGCTACCGGCAACTAAAAAGTGATTTCTCATAGGATAGTCTCTCTTCGCTTTCACAAACCTTGATTTTAGCTTAATTGGAACACTCCTTCTTATCATAACCTGCTTGCCTGTGACCCATGATGAACATGTTATTGAGTGCAAGGTACGCGACGATCAGAATTCAAGATCCTCCGCTCGAGTGTTTGCAACCTTGGCGACGTGAGGTGTGGGCTTGTTTGAGTGTGCGTTTTGGTGCCCACGTGTAGCCGAGTCGACCTTGACAGAGTACTCTTGTTGCTGTTGCCCACCACTTGCTGCTGCAGCTGCAGCTAAACCACGTTGACGGAGAGAGGACAGTCCACCGAATTTCTTTGGCGTTGCTGCTGCTGGAGTAACCTTGACCGCTGTCGATGTATTCGTATCCGCTGCCGCCGTCGCCGGCTGTCGTCGAACAAACGACGACCCACCACTCTTACCTTTAGCCTCCGCCATCACCTCCCCCTTGACCGGCTTCGTCCTGCGCTCACTCACCCCACCTTCAACATCCAAATGCAGCGTTTCAATCACCAACCGCTTTCTCCTCACTTTAAACGCCAGGTTATTCTCACCCCCACCTGCGCCTCCTTCTCTACCTGCAGCCTTACCTCCTCCACCCGCACCTGCCCCCGTCCCCATCCCGCGCAACACCGACGACCTGATCGACGGATTGGTCAGTGTCCCCACCGCCGGCGTTTTGAGCACTTTCAACGCGCCCGTGTACGCCGAGAACGCCGAGCGTAGAGCAAGAGAGGTGGAAAAGGCGCTCATCGAGATGGCCGAGTCGACGCTGTGGACCATTCTGTGAGTCAGGTTGGCTCCGGTGGGGGAGGAAGAGAGGAGGAAAGAGGAAATGCTGATGACGGCTATGGAGGGGATGGAGCGCTTGGTCGTTTCGACGAGGGAGAGCGATCGTAAAAGCCGTTTGAGTCGGTGGAGGAATCGGATGGTTTCGGTTGTGCGTGACTGGCCGCGTGCGACTGTCCATGCCGGGGAGCCGAGTGCGCGGATGGCGACCCGCAGGACTGGAGGTGCAGCGGTGGGACCGGCAACAGCAGCAACTGGCTTTCGACATCGTTCTGCAGCTGCTTCGATGTGTTTGTATGCGATCTCGTAGGAGTTGACTGCTCGTTTGGAACTTGATGCTTCGGAAGCAGTGGAGATGTCGACCATCTCGAGTCTACCCTGGTCGATCGCATGCTGCACAATCCTGCCATCGATGCGTTTGCTCAGGTCGAAAGTGTGGCAGAACGGAGTTGGCTCGGAGCTGCTAGCGCTAGTGCTGGGCTCGTTGACGGTCGTGTTGAACTGCTTCATACTGGAGTACCGCCATGCGATCTTCATCTCTCTTTCCCGCTGTGCGTCGCTTGGGTTGTTTCCCTCTGCCCCTATTGCTCCCTTCGCATCTTTGTGCTCGGACCCATCGGCATCATCATCATCATCATCATCATCGTTAACGGTATCAAGATGATCCGACGGTCCAGCCACCTGCTCATCATTTACTATCGACTTGGACCCAATCTCCTTCAGCAACCGCTCATCCAAATCTCCCGCCCTTGCCATCAACCCACCTACCAAGCCCCTGACATCTTCGCCAATCACCACCCCAACGTGGTCCGACGCCAATCCCTGCGCTATCGAGTAACCCAACAGCAGCTCGACGTACGGTTCTGCTGCTGCACGAGCCGCATGGTCAGTCTCTGCCGATGTGGAAGAAGTGGCGCTTGAGGCGCCGATCTGTGCAGCTGATTGTGCGGCTGTGCCCGTTGCTGGAAGAATGAGTAAGCCGGAGCTGGAGGAGAGGCCGCCGCCGGATAAGAGGTCGTCCAGGGCTGGTACGCCGGTAGAAATGAGAGGGACGGGGGAGGAGAACGAGGATGGTTTGACGCCGGAGGGGAGTGAGGCTGGAGCTGAGGAGCCTGAGGCTGGGTTGGTTCGCCTCTTGAAGGACGACATTGTGAACACCACCGACGGTAGTGAGCACACCTTTGTCGTTGTCGATACAGTGTCGTGAGGGGGAAGCATATGAGAGGGTCCCATCAAGAGCAAAAAGTGCGAAACACGACCCAAAATTCGAGGTGGAGGAAGCGGTGAGTGGTCATCATTACATAATAGAACTTAGCTTCACTATGTGATGTTAGATCGTTTTCCGCGGAAAGCCGAAAGACGCCGTTTGCGCTGTTTGACATCATCCCAGCTATCCGTGCACAAGCTTAGCGGCGGCGGCGACCAAACTTGCTCGGTTATACATCTCGAGTCCAAGCGAGAGCCATCTTGTCCGCTGTCCGTCACTCCTTATGAGCAGCAGCGAACGTTTTAGTTTATAACTTTCGGTCCTGCTTAGCGTTTTCTATCTTGACTGCCACCATCTTGTTCCCCTTCCCAACATTGGCGACTTTCGACAAGCATCAATAGCGCCAAAGCCTGACCGCCTCATCAAATTTCCAACCATCGCCACAATGTCGTCCACATCTACCGCCCCCAAAACCAACATCAAAATCGTCTTTGGCTGCATGACCTTTGGCCTTCCCGATGCCGAACAGTCGCGCGTCCACGACCTCACCGAATGTCGTACCATCCTCGACATCTTTGCCAGCCACGGGCATACCGAACTCGATACCGCGCGGATGTACGGCAACGGTAGTTCTGAAGACTACCTTCGACAACTTGGGTTTACGGTTCCTTCCACCACGCACAATTTCAAGATCGCAACCAAGTGCTTCCCCAGTGCGCGCAATCCGAACTTCCCCGCGCGGAACAAGTATACTTTTGAACCGGCCGACGTTCATCGTGCGATTGCGGATAGCTTGGAGGCGTTGGGGACGGACAAGTTTGATTTGTTTTATTTGCACAGTCCTGATCGGCAGGTTGAGTTGGAGGTTACGTTGGGCGCTGTTAACGAAGCGTATGAACAGGGCAAGTTTGATCGGTTTGGTATAAGTAATTATAGAGCTGATGAGGTACAGCAGATTGTAGAAATCACGACGAGCAAAGGTTGGATCAAACCCAGCGTCTATCAAGGGGTTTACAACGCAATCACGCGTTCAGCCGAACCCGAACTCCTACCCGTCCTTCGACGCTCCAACATCAGCTTTTACATCTTCAAACCCCCTCGCAGGATCCCTGCTGACCGGCTTGCACACTTCGTCAACATCACAAACCGAATCCGGCTCCCGATTCGACCCCCACCGCGCCCAAGGTCAAATGTACCGCAAACGCTACTGGAACGACCACTACTTTTCAGCAATCGACCTGATCCGCACCACTGCAGAAAAACACAACCTCACAATGGCAGAGATCGCCCTGAGATGGTGCATGCATCATTCGGAATTGCGAAACGAGTACGGTGATGCAGTCATCATCGGCGCTAGTTCGAAGAATCATATCGGAGCAAATCTGGAAGATTTTGAAAAGGGACCACTGCCCAAGGAGGTGGTGGACAAAGTGGATGACGCTTGGGAGATTGTCAAGCCTCATGCTCCTCCCTATCACCACTGATGCGGATCTAGGATATATAAGCTCAATCACAAATTGCACATTCGTACACTCCAACACGACCATCTAACTTTGTGCTTTCTAAATGCATTTCTTGTCTCGAAAGATATACTCCAATCTTATGGCGAGAACCGATGGCTCGAAGGCAAAGACGGAATCGGCCTTCTCGAAGGCGGACGCATAGTCCGATCCTTATCCGCCGACTGTGCTTCCATTCCATCCTTCTCCTCCAACCCAGCCTTTCTCGCACTCGCGTCCATCGACGCATGCAACGAAGGCACCTTGGTTGGCTGTGAATCCTGCGAGCTCGTCAGACTCGCATAGGCAGCTGCTCGCTTGATCTCGTTCGATATGCTCCTAACGCGTGGACTCTTGCCTCTCGACAAGCCTAGATTGCCAGCTTGCGAATGGCCGCCCAGCTTCTTTTCGAGCGCATCTCTGCTAGTCGAGAGCGAGTCAGGCGAGCCGGACGATCCCATTTGCGGCTGCGAGTTTTGCCGTAACCTCACCGCCTCACCTTGCGGCAACGGCTGCATCGTCGTCAGAGGCGAAGTGCGGCTAGAACCAAACCCGGTCTGACTCTGACCCATCAGCTCGCGATTCGGCGTGATGGATCGACGTGGCTGGCCGAGCCTCCCCACCAAATTACGCATGGCTGCACTTCGCGCCGATGAAGATGTACCCGCCAACGAGGATGCTAGAGAGGTTGATGGTGATGATCCCGTCAAAGAGCCCGAGACCGATCGCTCGTGGATAGTCGAGTTAGCGACACTGCTAGTCGACATGTCGGCCGCACCACCACTGGCTCCATTCGAGATCTTGCGACGATACGGAGCAGAAGCTCGCATACCTACCATCTGTCCTAGCCCAGCACTGGGAAGCGGTGGCGGCATCGAGCCAGGGCTGCCGGATCCACCAGAAGCATTTCCGCGAGCGCCCTCACCCATGTGAGTATCCGAAAGCGTTCTCCTGACTGTCCTGCTCGCCTCTTGCTGAACATGGCGCTGACTGAGAATGTCACGAGCAAGCTCCTTGACCAGGACAGCATTGTCTTTGCTGCTGAGCTTCTCCACCACATCGTACACCTTGAGCTGCTCCACCAGCGGCGAATAGCCATCTCCTTTGAGATCGCAAATCATCTTGGTAATCCTCAGCAGGTTCAGCCTGACCACCGCCTTGGGATGCGAAAGGCGTTCCAGCAGTCGTTTGACGAACATGGTGTTGCGCGCCATGGCAGCGACGATGCCACTCGAAAGTCGACACATCTTGACAAAGGGTTCCAACAAGTTCTCGAACGAGTTAGCTTTGCTTGTAGCAAAGACGCACAGCAGCGACTCGATCGAGCTAGGCTGCAGAAGAACCTCTTCAACACGTGCAGTCTCGTCTTGTAGCCAGACGAGAACGCTTTCCAGCGCGGATACTTGCCAGTAAGGATCCTCGAGCAATTTGAGGTAGAACTGCAGTCCCCTGTGTTGCCAAAACATCTTGCGTGTTGCTTTGCCTGCATGCGCAAAGTCGCACAGGATGGGCAGTGCGAATTGTCGCAATGGCGAGTTGGTGCGTGCCACGCGCAGCAGCTGAGGAATGATGCCGGCCTGAGCAGCTTCCTCCTGGCGCGACTTGGACAACCTGCAGAGGTTGTACATGGTGTTGAGCACCTGGTTGGACATTTCAGTACCGTGTGGGCCACTGTGATGCTGTGCCAAAATATTGGTAAGGATCTCGATTGTATTGGCGTTCTGCATCTCGTCGAGGATGGTCGGTGACATGGATAAGTTCTTGACAATCTTGAGCATGAGGGTCAACGACTCGGCGTCGAGACGGGATGCTGAGTTCAGAATACGTCGAAGGACACTGCGAGTAGCAACCTGCTTCTTGAGGAAGTTGTCCGATTGCGAGTAGATGAGCAGGATCTGGAGAATGTTGGCGCGAGCTTCAGATGCATACTCGTCCTGATCGTCATCGATGACGCTCTGCAGAGCGGACGACAAAGGCTCAAGCAGACCTTCCTGCGCCAACATGCGGCAGAAATCGTTCCGAGAGGCAGGGCTCTGCAGCTCGAGAACGCTACTGACGCAACCGACGCCGATCCAGACGAGATCCTTCTGCTCGAGGTAGTCCTCGTCGATGAGATTGACCAGCGTGCGCAGTCCACGACAGCTGAGTACAAATTGCAGTGTCAGTCGCGAGGTGGAGCACATGGCAAAAACAAAGTGTGCAGCTTCGAGTCGGAGATCGTGTGGCCATTTCTTGGTCGTGAATGTCATGACCACCGGGATTGCGCCTATCAAGCAGAGGCTCTCTTGAGCTTCGGGATCTTCAAAAATGATGAGGTTGAGGATGCCGAGCAGACGGGTGGCTAGTTCTCGATCCGCGGCTGCTTCAAGCAACTGAATGAGCGCTAGGGCACCGTGGGATGCGAGCAGCTGTGCCTTCATCTCGGGCATATCGGTGAGCACCTGGTCGATGTTCTCGCACACCTGGAGCAGCTCTTCCACGCCGGCACGTGTATCGAGAGACTCGACCAGCTCAGTGACAAAGGCACACATGCGAGCATGCTGGTCGCGCGCGACGTTGGCTTCGAGGTCAGCTTCGGCGTTGAGACCCTCGTCGATCTCAGCGAAGGGATCGTCTTCGTCTGCATCATCGTCGCGCAACCAGGACCGATTCGAAAGTCGGGCGGTGAGTTGCAATGTGTTGCCGCTGCCGACAGAATCGTCTTTGCTGTTGCCGCCTTCATCAATTTTGCCAAAGAGGTCCGAGTAATCTTCGGCGGAGTGATCTTCAGAATATTTGCCCAGAGTGCGACGCATCTGCTTCCACTTTTCGTCCTTTTCGAGACGCATAGTGGTCTGCGGGCTCGCAGGGTTGGAGGGAGCTCGAGTGGCACAGGCGGCCAAAGAGCTGCGCAACGCTTCCGACGAAGCTTGCCTGCGTCGATCCGAAGGCCGAGATGATGAGCCGTGCCCGGCTTCTGTGTACGGCTGAGAAGTGGCTTTGTTGCCGCCAGCTGGGCTGGCGAGTCGAGCCAGGTCGTTGGGGTGGAAGAGACGCTTACCAACGCTGTTTTTCATCTGAAGGTCGCGGATACGTCGGTTCAGAACATCTTCCTGGCCATCTCCAACAAGATCCGAGTAGTCATCGCCAGCGTCGTCGTCGTTTGAAAAGCTTTCGAGAGGCGAGGCAGTGTCTTTGGGTGCGTCTGCAGAGGTGCGAACGTGAGGCGACGAAGCTACGCTGCGCAGGAGAGGACCGGCGACTGGTCGAATGGTACGCTGGTCAAATTCGGCCTCGAGCCCTGCTTGACGCGAAGGCGATTCAGAGAGTGACTCTTGTACGTCGGCGAGATGCGCTCCAGAAGACTCGCTATTCGGCGTAGAGTCTTTTGGAGTCGTAGCTGTCGACTTGGACGAAGCGTCTTTGCCTTCAGACGATGCACTTCGCTCGAGAGCAGCAATCTTTGTGGTGGTAATGTCCTCTTCGAAGTCGTCATCCCAATTGTCGTCTGCACTCTCTGGCTGTTGCAGATCTGCAAGCTTGACGCGATGGTCCATGAGGGATGTTGCTGGCGTAGCTCCGGCAATGGGTGTTCGGAAGCCAGACGCGTTGGCTGGCGAAGGTGGCTGTTTGCTGTTTGTCGCCGGCGAAAGGTTGGCACTTGTAGTTTGGCTCGATTCGATGGTAGCATTGAGCAACTTGGACGAAGTGCGTGGCGCAATTTCTGCCGCTGTATCTTTGCGTGAAGCAGCGACGGGAGGGCTAAAGTCAACGGGCAATGTGGGCCGGCTGGAATGGCGTGCTTTGCGACCTGGTAGCGGCTTGGCTGTGCCGAGCTCAGCAGCGATTGCATTGATTCGACGCAGACTGGGCTGCATGGGAGCTCGAAGTGTTTCTGAGTCCTGAAGGCGTTGTACAGCTTGCTTCGGGGCTCGTTGAGGGCTTGATTCCATTCTTGAACGCTCTTGACTGCTTCCTCGTGTGGGGTATTGAGAGTTGCACCGGCACCTGCTCGAAGCGAGCCACCGGACTTGAGCTGCTCGAGTTGCTTACGAGCGGTGACCATCCAAGGGTGTCGGAGAAGCTTGCGTGCCGAGACTCGCAAGTTGGCGTCCTTCTGGAAGCAATGCAACAAAAAGTCCTTGACAACGGGAGAGGCACCCTCGGGAAGAGGTGGACAGTCGTCTTGAACGATGCGGAAGAGTGCAGGCATGGGCGCGAGAAAGTGGTACGGCGGCTTGCCTTCGAGCAATTCGACTACGACACAGCCTACGCTCCAAATATCACTAGCTGTGGTGGCACCGCTCTGATCGATGACCTCGGGCGCCATCCAGTATGGACTACCAACTACGGCGTACTCGCTCATTGCTCCTGTTTTGGTGGCGACGCCGAAATCGGCAAGCTTGACAGAGCCGTCCTTGGTGGTGAGAATGTTGGCGCCCTTGATATCTCGATGGATGACACCCTGATCGTGCAAGTAGATGAGGCCTTCAAGGACTTGGGAGATGTAGACGCTCACAAGGCCTTCTGGGAACTTGCCAAAGCGCTTGCAGATGTGGTGGAGGGAGCCGTTCTCGCAGTACTCGAGGATGATGTAGAGATAGTCTTTGGTCTTTTCGGAACCCTTGTACTTGACAATGTTGGGGTGATGGAGGTTCTTGAGGAGATCGATTTCGGACATGATCTCGCCAAGCTCTGCCTTTGGTATGTTGCCTAGCTGGATCTGCTTGACAGCGACGGTCTCACCGTTCATGTAGTTGAGGCCTCGATAGACAGATCCAAAAGCACCACGGCCGAGACAGTCTCCCAGCTGGTAGTTACCTAGCGTAGTTGTCGGCGGGGCGACTGGAGCTGGCTTGGAGGCTGTCGACGAGGCAGGATCGTTTGAGGGAGATGGGGATGGATCTTGTCGCGGCATGGGCGCCTGATCGAAGTGTTGCTGCGCATGATGGCCTGGTGGTTTGCGTTGAGAATGACTAGGTGCGACACTTTGGCGATGACGTTGGTGGTCAGCGTTGACTGAGAATGGGGCTGGCTTGGCGTGAATGGGAGATGACCTGCAACGCTCGTCTAGAGGTGTGGCAGCTGTGGAGCTGGATGCAAGCGGGGCCTGCGAAGGAAAGCGAAGTGTTGATTGTGATGGAGGTAGCATGTTGAGACTCGATGAAGTGAAAGATGGCATGGATGTATCTGGTTGACTGCTGGATGACGGTGAGCCTGAAGAGAGTCGGTCGAGCGACGGACGAGGGGTATGCATGCTGTGCAAAGGGTGCGTTTTGATGTGAGTGGGATCAAAGGTTTGATTATAGCGCGGAATGGCCTGTCATTGTTCTAAGCTGATGTGGCGATTCGAGCGTGCCGGCGGTGTCGATGTGCGTCTTAGAATAGGACAAGTCGTCTCGTCTCGACTAGTGTATGCGCGAGTTCTGGCGGTGGAGGGTGATCTAGAAGAGCATCTAGCTTGTCTATGAGATCGTATCCGAAAACCAAGGTGGTGGAAGCTGAAAAGAGTGTGTTCGATGTGCTGTCGTGATGGTGATAGTGACAGTGACGACAAGGATTGCGTTTAAAGCATGGCTCGGATCGCGGTTTTGCTCTGTCAACTGTCACATTTGACACACGCAGCAACAAAGGAGACCAACACTTTTGTGCGGCGTATCATCAACAGAGGGCCCGACATATATATATCCGTTTTACGACATTCAGCTCAAGCACAAATACAACCAGCTCAGCTGCCCAGCCACACAACACTTTCTCACCTCAGGTTGATTCAGAGATGCAATTGCATACTATGGAGAGATGTCTTTGAGTCCCTGCTGGGCAGGCATGACAGTGACTGAGTTCTCCAGAACCAAGCAATGGCCATTTGCAATGACAACAGTTATTGAGAGGGATCCAATGGCATTTCCTACCAACTGCAGTCTTCTCAATGCTGAGGATCTTGGTGATGACATTGTCACTGCTTTGCAACATGCTGGTACATTGCTCCTTCTGTAGCCACTGCAGCATACACATATCCTGCTCTACCCACCTTGCTGCCATTTCCAGGAACTCCACTGCTCAACTTTGGTACACCAGCAAGAGATGACAACTACTTTGTTGTGCACTTAAGGGAGGTGCACTCAAATTTGCACTCTCTGGGCTTTGATTCCCCACTGCAAAAGGCTTGTGCAATCAGCAACCCCCTGGCTTCAGGACTCAAAAGAAATGTAGCTTATCATTCACCGCCTCTGAGTAAGGGTAGGAGAGCCCCTGGTCCAGGCGGTAAGAAGAGGTGCAAGTAGAAGTCTTGTGGCAATCACCACAGCTATTTGCAGCATTACAACAGAACTCATTCACAGCACAAAAGGGCATCTCTCTCTCTCTTTTGATCATCTCTAAGCAAGCTCAACTTTCTCCGCAAACCTCTCATCCGCGCACTCTGTACAACATGGCATCTATCAGTCACATGACGCGTCGCAAGGGCGGATTTTTTTTTTGAGACCTTCACAATGTTACCACGTCGCATTCCAACATGTTGAAATTGGCATTCGAGGCGACGAGGCGCGTGCACACACGGCCCCACAATTACTGCAGTCATTCTTATCTCCCTTCTCCACCATATACACACATACAACAGCGGGAGAGCATCCAAGCTGGATCGTGCTCCAATCAACTCGCAAACGTGGTGCAGAATACTGTACAGCGTCGACTCTTTCCCCTTGTAATGCTCTCATAGACACAACGAGCCCGCCGCCCTCAGCTCGATGCTTCAGAGCTTCATATTGCGGGCTTCGCGGTTGATGTGAACCGTTCAGTATGTCGTCCAATCCATCGCGTTCCTCAACGCGCCCATCCAGCGAGGTCGAGCGAAACACCTACGCAAATGGTTCAACCACCCCAAATCGAACCAGGCAACGCTCCAATACCGCCAGCTCCATTCGCTCCAATGGCACCGTACGCGCACCCATCGTATCCATGGATCATGATACCTCTCCGCTCGCCAAGATCGGCATCAAGGGAGACAGTCTCATGCTCTTTGTCACCTGCTTTGCCTCTCTAGGCGTCTTTCTCTTCGGTTATGAGCAGGGAGTCACGAGCGGAATCATCACCGGCCCCTACTTCAAAGCCTACTTCAACTATCCTACCGCCTACGAGATCGGCACCCTCGTCGCCTCGCTCGAACTCGGAGCTCTCGTCACCAGTCTCGCCTGCGGTCGACTCGCCGATATCTTTGGCCGCAAGAATACCCTCTTCTGGGGTGCCGTCATCTTTTCAGCAGGCGGTGCGATCCAGACCTTCACCTCAGGCTACGACACCATGCTCATCGGTAGGGTCATTTCGGGTCTCGGCGTTGGCGTTCTCAGTATGATCGTTCCCACCTACCAATCCGAGATCTCTCCCGCAGAGAACCGTGGCAAGCTTGCCTGCATCGAATTCACAGGAAACATCATCGGCTACGCCAGCAGCGTATGGGTCGATTACTTTTCTTCGTTCATCGAAAGCGACTTGTCTTGGCGTCTTCCCCTCAGTATCCAAGTCGTCATTGGTATCACTCTAGCCGTCGGCTCCGTGTTGCTTCCCGAGTCTCCGCGTTGGCTCCTCGACAAGGACATGGACCACCAAGGCATGCGTGTCCTCGCTGATCTGCACGGTGCAGGCAATCCCAACGAGCCGCGCGCCAAGCTTGAGTTCCGCGAGATCAAGGAAAACGTTCTCTATCTCCGCAAGCAGGGCGACAACTCGTACAAGCGCATGTTCACCCAATACCGCTATCGCACCCTCATCGCCATGTCGTCGCAAATGTTTGCTCAGCTCGTCGGCATCAACACCGTTTGCTACTACCTGCCCATGATCCTCGAGTCGGCGGGCTGGATCGGACGCGATGCTCTCCTCATGACCGCAGTCACCGGCATCATTTACACTCTCGCCACCGTTCCGACGTGGTTCCTCGTCGATCTTTGGGGTCGTCGTATCATTCTCTTGTCGGGTGCCGTGGGGTGCGGAGCTGCACTAACAGCATGCGGCTACTTCCTCTACCTCGATCGCGACTACACTCCGCAAGCTGTTGTCGTCTCCATCATCATCTACATGGCATGGTTCGGATATTCTTGGGGCCCGATCCCGTGGCTGTATCCGCCTGAAATCATGCCCCTGGCCTTCCGAGCCAAGGGAGCATCGCTGGCGACGGCGACCAACTGGTCGTTCAACTGGTTGGTCGGAGAAGTGACGCCTGTCTTGATGGAAAAGATTGGCTGGCGACTTTACATTATTCTGGCTTTCTTTGCTTTGCTGGCACTGATCACGGTGTATTTTGGATATCCAGAGACGTCCGGTGTGCCGCTAGAGGAGATCGGTGCTCTGTTTGGTGATGAGATTACTGTTCCTCAGGATGATGACGAGGATGAGGATCAAGATGAGGACGGGGAAGGTGGTGATGGTACAGGGACAAGGCGACGTAGAAGCGCGAGCGTCGACGGGTCAGAGGACGCGCCATTCACCCCACGACCCATTCGTCGGTCCATTTCCAGCCATCCTCGTCTGCAGTCGGAAGAAGAACGCGCGGCTCGAGCTGCAGCTGCACGCGTAGCAGCGGAAGAGCGACGTGCTGCCCAGTCCTTCTTTGGGTTTGGCAGTGCAGGCGGTCCAGTGACATGGGTGGGACGCCTATTCGGTGGGAGCAAGAGGGAAGCACCTCCAGACCGCAGCCTGTACGAAGAGGTGAGAAGAGACGAACACTAGGGACTCGGCCCTTTCGAATCGAGCTATCCTCTCCAACCCAACAGCAGCAGCAGCAGCAGTAACGGTGGAAGGAAAGGTAAAGTCAAAAGCAAGGGTGAGCAAGAGGGTTCAGAGACGCTACTGCTGCAAGACTTGGGTCATGGTGATCGCGATCGTCGGCGCGAAGAGGATGAAGATGCGTTTGTTGTTAAGGATGACAATGAGGAGGAGGAGGATGATATGGAGTGGGAGCGTCGGCGCGAATGAGAGGGTGCGATCGATCGAAAGGGCCTTGTAAGTAGTAGTAGAGCTCGTCCTTGTTGGATTTGTTAGCTGTGCTGTTTTGTGATCAAATTGACATTGTTATGGTGTTGCGAGTGGAGCGTGTATCGATGGAGGCTGATGAGGCGGCTTCGTCTCATTCGACAAGAGGGAGCACAGACAAGAATGGGTTCCGATGGCGAAGCGTTCCATTTGAGGACAATGCGAGAGCAAGAACGAAAACGTGCTATAAATACAGTGTGTTGTCGGAGAGGGCTTGAAATGGTTCTTCCATGCTCGGAATCAGATGCTTTCATTTCATTTTGCCTTTCTACGCAGCCAGCGAGCCATCGGAATTCCTAATGCCCTCCTTCAACTGCTGGGCTGCTCTATGCTTGCTACCCTTCAACTTGTTAATGCCGTCGGGACCGACGTCGATGGTTGACTTTCTGTGATCGCGGTCTTGATGGCCGATGAACCACCAGCCGATGAAACCGAGCATGAGTCCTACGGAAGGAACGAGGACGCGGACGGTGGAGCGGGTACGTGCGACGTTGATTTCGGGTGATGGGTGAGCACCGGGTATGGGTCCGTGGGAACGGTCTTCGCGGAAGCCGGAGATGGTGTCTGGTCGAGCGGAGTGAAGGCGAGGGGTGGTGGTGAGGGTGCGGCGGAGGGGGGAGAGGCTGGTGCGGGTGAGGGTGCGGGCGGTTGTTTGAGGTAGCATTGTGGGGCGGGTGTTTTTGCGTTTGTGGGTGTATGAATGCGTTGTGTGTGTGTGTGTGTGTGTGTGTGTGTGTGTGTATATGTTCGCCGTTGTAGACGCTGGTTGTGAGCATTGGTGTTTGTCCGAATAGCTTTGCTCACAAGCATTATATACTTCACCTCCAGAACTCAACCACCCTGCAATGACAGGTCTACAAAAACGCACGACCGTCCGCAAGCGTCTCATAAGCCACACCAACTCAGTCTTGCCGCAACAGACACTTCTCTTCGCCTAGACGTGTTGGTCAGCCTGGCACCTGTCTGACTCCACCCTCAACGCCTTGCCCGGCCAATCCAGCCAGGAGGAGCGGGCATGTGACGCCTCCTCATCCCGCCTCTTTTCCACCACCCCTCTCTCTTTCCCTGTCGCCTCGGCTAACAACTGTGGCTTGTGACGCTGGCCATTAAGGTTCGACGATGCAAAGTCGTTGTTGCTTGTGTAACGGTGTGGAGGCATGAATGTGCGAAGTGGTGATGGAGTGGGTTCAAGTGGTGTGACAGCAGCGGCTACGTCACTTTGAGCAAATCTCATACGGTGTTCGCTTGTGCACGCTGCGCGCATAAGACATATTCGCCGACCGTCCGTATTGATTGATCATGTAACACACATCAAGGGTCCTTGCTCTGCATTTCGGCGTGACCGTGGACACGGTATATCGGCGGCTAATAAAACAACACACGGTAAGACCAGTCTTGCAGCCACAGAAAAGTTCTACACTCCTGTCGAGCCTCTGAACTGCGACCAAAGTGCCGAGAGAAGCCGCAGAGCCTGTGCGCTCTCTCAAATTGACGCTACAGCCTCGTGAGACCATTTGTCAGCTCCTCGCCTTCATCTCTCGTGCGGCTTCTACCCAGCTACTCGGAACACCTCTTGGCATCGTCGAGGACACTTCTGTGCAACCCTCCCACAACCTTATCTTTGCAGTATCACGACAAGCCTTCAGACACACTCTTCCCACCATCTATGAAACACAAGTTATCAATTGAAAAATTGAAGCCTATACAAAAACACTACTGAGTGAGAGCCTTAGGCGACAAAGGTGTACCCATGTTAGCAGGGAAAGCGTAATCAGGATCCATATCCTTGAGCCTCGTTCCACCGACCAACACGGGACCGTTCTTCTCCTGGTACAGACGCATCCTCTCCTCGATCTCCGGGCGGAACCAACGCAGCAAACCCTGAATGGGCCAGGCCGCCGCATCGGCAAGCGCACAAATAGTGTGTCCCTCCATCTGCTTTGTCAACTCGTAGATCATGTCGATCTCACGGTTGTTACCACGACCCTCCTCGAAGCGCTCCATCATGTTGGCGAGCCACGTAGTGCCCTCACGGCATGGCGTGCACTGACCGCACGACTCGTGCTTGTAGAACTTGGCGAAACGAGAGATGGCCTGTACAACGTCGGTGGTCTTGTCCATCACAATGACCGCACCGGTTCCGAGCGAAGACTGGTTCTCACGCAACGAATCAAAGTCCATGAGCACCTCCTCGCACTTGTGCTTGGGCAGGATAGGTACCGAAGATCCACCGGGCACGATTCCGAGCAGGTTGTCCCATCCACCACGCACACCACCACAGTGACGCTCGATGAGTTCTTGCAGGGGGATCGACATCTCCTCCTCTACGACACAGGGGTTGTTGACGTGACCCGAGATGGCGAACAGCTTGGTACCTTGGTTCTTGTCACGACCAAAGCCAGCAAACCACGACGGACCTCGTCGGATGATGGTGGGCGCAGCAGCAACAGTCTCGACGTTGGCGACGGTGGTGGGGCAACCAAAGACACCGACATCGGCGGGGAAAGGAGGCTTCAAACGGGGTTTGCCCTGCTTGCCCTCAAGCGACTCGATGAGCGCAGTCTCCTCACCGCAAATGTAGGCACCGGCACCTTTGTGAACGTAGACGTCGAAATCGTAGCCGGAACCGCAGGCGTTCTTGCCGATGAGGCCATCGGCGTACGCCTCCTTGATGGCATGCTGAAGGTGGGCGACCTCGAGGTAGAACTCTCCTCGAACGTAAATGTAGGCGGCGTTGGCGTTCATGGCACGACCAGCAACGAGACAGCCCTCGATGAGCTTATGGGGGTCACCGCGCATGATCTCGCGGTCCTTGCAGGTACCAGGCTCACCCTCGTCGGCGTTGATGACAAGATAACGGGGGCGGGGGTCCTTCTCCCAGCCTGGCTTGTTCATGAAACTCCACTTGAGACCCGAGGGGAAACCGGCACCACCACGGCCACGCATACCGGACTCCTTCATCTGTGAAATGATCCAGTCGTGACCCTTGAGCAGGATGTCCTTGGTGCGGTGCCAGTCACCACGTGCCTTGGCGCCCTTGAGGCCGTGGTCGTGGCGCATGTAGGCGTTCTGAAAGATACGGTCCTGGTCACGGAGACCGCCGTGGGAGCGGACGGGAGTGTCGGTGACGGTGGCAAGGCCGCGCGCCTGGGATGGGGTGGCGCAGGCGACCTTGGCCACGCTGTTGAGGCTTTTCGCCGAGCGAGCGGCGCTTCGAGCGACCAAGCCTGTTGTGATCATGGTGGGTTGCGATGCAGTAGTGATGATATGTCGAGGGCGGTGAGAGTGTCGAAGAAGATGATAGTGTTGCAAAATGCGAGGCGGTGATTGAAACAATGCGATGCGATGTGCAGGCGTCCGAGAGGTCAGTAGTCTGTTCAAAATGCTGTGCAATCCTTCATTGATTTGCCAGTGGCTGCTTTGAACACTTACTAGCTCTCTGCATGATGTATGATAGGGATAGTGTTGAGATGGTGAGGGCAGGTTAGAAGGTTGCGACGGCGTTGAAAAGCAATTCGAGATTTGGAGACAACTCTCAGCAGCTGGCTTTGGCTCACTCGCGGTGGCCAACTCTCAAATTGCAGATGTGCTAATCTGAGGAAATTCCAAAGCAAGCCTTGACCCGTACGGTAGCCGTTCTGGTGCGAAATTCTGCTTTTTCAGCAGCTTGCTGACCAAAGCCTTCGCTCGTTGACGCGCGACTCGCCTCCAATCGGATCCGCTAGATGCTTACTGAATCGAGCCGATCGGGCTTGACAACGAATCGCGATAGACCTTCTCGACTCTCACTTTTCCATACACAAACACAGACTTGACCATCAATCTTCCACTCCATCTTCTTGATTTGTTTGCAAGGTATACTAAACAGCAGCATCTGCTCAAGCCTTGTGAGGATTGGGAAACGACGCCAAAGTGCTGCTCCGAGACATTGGGCTCAGAGCATTGGACGACGTGTCTCCATCCTCGCTGTTCAAGCGCAGGGGAGTGTAGGCAACGAATGGATGTTGTCAGTTCCTATCATCTTGTCGTGAGATCCGACGGCATTCATACTCACGTCTCTTTATGGTAGCCCTCGATATGCCCGAGCGCTGACCGCTGTTTTTGACCATACGCTCTCTGGTGGTAGCAAAAGTACGTCTGTTTGCAAGGTACAATAAGTTATCGAGACAGGTCCAGTTAGTAAACGATCCTGTCACTTTCCTCTCTTTGCTCCTCCTAGCTCCAGCTACATACCTGGGTCACAAACAGCAACGCCACCAATCCACCCATAGCAGCCACCTGGGCCCACATAAAGTAGTTGCAGATCTGTTTACCTGGAGCGAACGATTCCAGTGCATCAAAAGCTACACCCGTCGACGAGTTGAGCGGAGGATTGCCGTATATCCGCTCGCACACATCCTGCGACTGCTTGTGCTTGCTCGCAATCACCACCGTACCGATTGCAGCTATCGTCGTCACAACCAGCACGAGAAGAAAGTTGATCCGGATGTAGAGACGGTAGATCGAGCTCATCTCGATTCGCACCGTAAGCAGGCCGATGACTTGCCAGGCTAGCGTTACGATTGCAAAGATAAGCAGGACCAGTGGGAAAATTCGAGGTAGAGTATCGACAGCTGCAACGATGGTCGGCGTGGTAGTGCTGAGCACGATGATGCAACCGGCAACAAAGGCGAATTCGAGAGGGATCAGGTAGGCTCCTGCTTTGACGAGTGGGTAGCTCAGGCAGCAGAATTCCACTCCTCTACGGCCCCGTCCTGCCTTGTAGTCGGCTGTATCTTCCATTCTTGATGTAGGTTTGAGAGGCTGTATGTGATAAATGTACTTGGCGTCTACCAGAGATGTCGATTCGAAAAAACTTGAGCTTGAAGAAAACACTTTCTAGCAATACCAGATTGCGCCAAAACGAAAAGATTACACTGCAGAGTCGATCTACCAGAGACCGAAGCTTGATTCTGCAAGTTGGAAAGATGATGGGATGGAGGACGAAAGGAAAGGGTAACCAAGGAGGCTCCCTTCCGCCTGCAAATTGGGAAGGGACCATCATTGACGGTATAGCCGCGGGGAATCGCACATATCTGCTCAAAGAATCTACTCGGCATCACGGTCTAAGGGAGCACTAAAACTCCTAAAAGGGCAGTGTACTGTACGCTGCAGATGAACAAAGCAAAGGATCAACTCTACTCTTGCTAGGCAAAGGACAGAAAGCATTGAGCAGCTGGAGCTGTCAAACTTGGCAGGTCGCAGTCTGCTGTTGAGAAAAGCCAATATTTTCCGAGCGACATCGACAGTCGAGACATATCAACGTCGCGGGAGATTTTTTTTTTTTAGTGACAGTTTCTCAGACGTCATTCAATGATCTGCACGGCAAAGAGATATGTGTGATAAGCCTTGCAGCGAGCCCATGTAGCAATGGTCGCCGATCAAGGAAAAGATCCCGAATCGGGAATCGGCAGGTGGAAGCACGGCTTGAAGCTTGCCAACCGACTAATTCGCCGAGTTCTCGAATACTTCGAACGGTCACTTCGCCTTGCTCCTTCCTTCTGCTCAGCTCCAAAGCTAGTTCAGCCAACAGCTAAAAGAAGGCTTCCTGCAAGATGGCGGCGTGGCAAGCCTGACCTGAAACAAAGACTTCGACCTTCCGTCTTCTGAATGCCTTTTCTGCTCTGGTGTGTTGCTGCCCTGCCTCGTGTATTCAGTCGTCAAAGTTGAATCATTTGTTCCGCGTACGCATATCAAAGTGCTTGAGTAGTGTATGTGATTGCTGTATCAGATCTCCGATCATGTTGTTACAATCTGCCGTGTGCAGTGGTTAAGACATCTGTCCTCGCTGTTCCTGCAACTTGTTGACCTGTAGACATGAATCACAAAGAAATGTATTGAAAGATCCAGCCCCATCAGAGTAAGCTCTTATTTCCTGTTTGGCCAACGGTCAGCAACGCCAACTTACAATGAACAAAGAGGTATCGAGGAATCGCTCTACGCAGTTGCTGAGGCAAGCCTCTTCGCCACGACCGAAGCTCGAACCGATCGACGACTTGATGCACTGGTCCCAGCATCGGTCGGTGAAAGTGTGGATAGACGACTGAACGCGAGCCTTGGCCTGTTCGGCGTCGAGGAACGTCTGCAGCTCTGTTTTCGCCGGGAAGAGAGAGAGAGAGGAAAAGTGTATGATGAAGAGGGTCAGAAATGCGTTCCTTTCAGGGCTGCTCGCACTCTTCTTTTAGACGGCAGCTCCGCGTGCGCTGGCGGGAGGTGAACTTTACCCTTCTGATCAGCTTCTGCGAGTCCGGACATAATGGGCTGTGTGTGTGAATGTGGTCGAAGGTGATGAGGTTGAAAGAACGAGGAAGAGGATGTGGACAACTTGAAGAGGCTCAAGCTTCGATTCGGAATCTTCTCGTTTTTGGATTAGTCATCCTTACGGTCACTTCTCGCGGGTGCAGCTGGGAATTTTTTCCTTTCCTGAACCCTGAATTTCCAAAAGTTCGCTCGACACCTTTCTGTCCGACATCCTCTCGCCATCAAACCCCTTCACCCATCATCTATCACAATTGACTCTGCAACAATGGTGGAGGGAAAGCTCACAAAGAAACAGCAGAAGGCTGCGCAATTCAAGGCCGGCAAGAAGGGCAAAGCCGCCGCTCTCGAAGACCACCCTGCTACCCCTGATGACATTCCCGAGGAAGAGCTTGCGTCTTCCAGTGCACCCGAAGCATCCACGTCTGCTGTCACTACTACAACCCAAGAGCCGGCAGCAGCACCGGTCAAAGAAGAGAAGCGAAACAAGAAGCGCAAACGTCTAGCTGCTGAAGATGAAGCTGCAGCAAAGGCTGGACTCGCTCCCGAAGAGCCAAACCCCAAGAGTAAAGACGAAAGCAAACCGAAGAAGCCCAAACCAGCCTCCAAAACCAAAGTCGAACCTGCGGCGAATGCCAAAAAGACCACATTCGGTGACGATGGCGAGGTAGCGTCCGAACAAGCTGTTGAACCTGAAGTCGCTGCATCTTCTCCGGCTGCAGAGACCTCGGCCAAAGGCAGCAAATTCATCCTCTTCGTCGGCAACATGGCCTTCACCACCACCGCCGAAAACATCTCGAAACACTTTGGTCAAGCATGTGGCGAAGTTCCCTCCGTCCGATTGCTGACACGCAAAGCCGACCCAAACGCACTCTCCTCCCTCTCCGCCTCCAAACGCAAATCCATCGCCAAGGGTAAAGCGCAAGACCCGTCCAAACCGCAATCGAAAGGATGTGCTTTGTAGAGTTCAAAACCAGCGAAGCTCTCCGAAAAGCGCTCAAGTTTCACCACACCATGTTGGAAGGTCGAAAGATCAACGTCGAGCTGACCGCGGGTGGTGGAGGCAAGTCGGAGGCGAGACAGGAGAAGATCAAGGCTAAGAATGCAGGGTTGGATAAGGAGAGGCAGAAGTTGCATGGGAAGTATGTGGCGCCGAAGAACGAGTCGAGGAAGCGCAAGGATGGGAAGCAGGAGGGCGGGGAGGAGAAGAGGCCGAGTAAGAGGAGTAGAGGTGAGGATGAGGGGTCGTGGGGAAGGAACATTGGCAAGGAGAGGAAGATGCCGAGGTTCATGGCGACTGGTGCGAATGCGATTCGTGTTGCTCCTACTTCGTAGAATTTGTGCTTCTTATTTCACATTGATACCTTTTCAACGCACGCACGCACACATGCACTCAAGAAAAGCTGGACAGAAAGGAGTGCGAAACGTCTTCTATGATAAGAGAATTGAACATGAACGAATGGCAGAACAGAAAGGCAGAGAGGCACAAGGAACAAACGCCAGCAGCAGATGAAGCCAAAACTTGTGCACGGCGACGCACATCAAGCAGTCGTGCTATCCGCCGCAGCATCGTCGACATTCCACAAACACATTCCCATATGAGGATCTTTACTCTCACCCCCCTTTGCAGCACAATCATCCTTGAAAGCCTTGATCGCGTCGTCTCTAGCACTGTCGTGATCCAACTGGCAGAAGCCGTAGGTGTACGACATGGCGTTGGTCCACATGGCGCTGCACTGGGTTTTCGTCTTTTCGTCGACAATGGTATCGTCTCCTCCGCCGAGGGTGGTGTAGCCGGGGAGTTTCTTGGCTTTGGTGATGTCGGCGAGAGCTTTGGCGCAGTGAGACATGAAGGTGGTGGAAGCGACTTTGCGTTGGGCGCAGGTGTAGAGTTTGGGCTGTTTGGGATCAGTGTTGGATCCGAGGATGGGTTTGCTCGAGGCTTTACAGCAGGCGTGCGATTGGGTGATGGCGTAATCGACGAGGGTGTATTGGAAGGTTCCGGTGGATTTGAAACCGTCTTTATCGTTGGTTCCCCTTCCATTTGCGTCGGGAGCACCGGCAGTTGGAGCACCGGGAGCAGGAGCATCAGCGTTCGGAGCAGGAGCGGGAGCAGGAGCGGGAGTCTGCTTCTTGTATCCATCGGCGTAATTAGGCCATCGTTGAGGACAGTATCCCTTATCAGTACTGATCAGTTCACCGCTAGCTTGAGTACAGGTATCCTTGAACGTGTTGTACGCCTGATCAGGTGTAGAACCGGGTAGATGGTGACAGTACTGAATTCCGACCCGACGTGCACCAGGGGAGTTACTCATACTCAAATCCTGATGATCGAAACACTTGTACTCCGGAGCCGACTTCATCTCGTTACCGAGACCCATGCAGCAGAGCAAGTCGCTGACCTTAGTGTTGTCGGTTAGCACAATGTTGAATTCGCGAATCACCGACAAGTTCGGGTCGGTGATCTGCGCGTCAGCAGAGACCTGCGAGATCAGGCCGAGCGAGATGGCGCCTAGAAGGCCGAGCCAGTTGCGCTTCAATTGCATCGTTGGAGGTTTCGGTGATCGAGACGGCTGCAGGACACGTAGGAAAAGGTCAAGGTGATAAAGAAGGGAGCAAACGGAGGGCGAGAAAGTGGGAACACATTTGCCAACACCCCTACTTATAAAGCAGACAAGCTTCCGACCTGCTCTTCAAAGTGAAACCGAATACCGTCCCACCAAAGCACAGCGGCACGCCACACCCACATACTCCCTTATGAAGTCGAACAAGACAAGTCGAGACTTGACAATCGTAGACGCCCCGCCTCGATCACCAAAACAAAACCCCCCAAATGAAAGCCTGGTGGGTTTGCCAACTCACCACAGCTCATCCGCCTATCAACATGAAACACCTTTACTGTACAATGCCGCAGACCGAAAGCACAGCGGGGCAACGAGTGTCGCAACTGTGGGATTGAAATGCATTGCGAAAGGAAAAAGAAAGGTGGATCAAAGTGGCAGACCGCAAATCTCGCAATCGGACGCACTAGGTTCATTGTGATACGTGCAGTGGGAGCACACCTTGACGCCCGCTGGTCCGTCGTCGGCTGATGCTGCCGCAATTGCTGCAGCTGTGACAGCATCTGTATCGCTGGTGTCGTTCCTGGCGGATGCACGACGAACGTACGAGACCTGCACATCGTCGCTATCATCGCCTTGGCCATCGTCGTAAAAGTCTTCGTTGGCATCGTCGAAGCCGACGTCGTCGTCCGAATCCATACCACCGTCGTAGGTGAACTGATCCTTGGGCGGCTCTGAAGCCTTGCTCACACTTGCTGACGAAGGCGCGTGTTCGCGAGCCAGAGCCATCAGTGTCTGCCAGCCAGGTCGGAGGAGAAGGGCATCAAGCGCAGCACCCGAGTCATGAGTGGTGGCCAGACGGCAAAGCGCGGCCATATCGTCTTGATCCAGAAAGCCGCTGGTATCGAGGAATGCGAGCAGATGCCAATCGCTCAACGCACCCACGAGCTTTTGACGCACCTGATCGTCGTCAGCCTTTGACTTGCCTTTGGTGCTCTCTACGCCATCTCCAACCGGGAAAAGCTCTTTGTGGCCCACAATCTTGCCGATGCCGGTCAATGCGACAGTGAGATCCTGATCGTGCAGACCGGGACGATTCTCGATGGGGAATTTGGAGCTGAGGAAGGTCGGGTTGGGAGCGTTGGGGAAACCGTGGGTGGCATTGATGATGAGATACTCGACGGGGAAGGTGGGTTTGGCGCTCTCCTTGACGTCGATCTTGTACTCGTTGGTGTAGCGGTAGAATACTTCGGGAACGTATCGCTCGCCCTCGCTAGGCTTGACGCGGATGATGTTGGGGTTGACACTCGCCTCGATCATGTCCGCCTGAACCATGCCCATACCCTGCTCGCTGATCTGATACGCCGACACATCGATGGCACCTTCCTCGGTGCCGCTGAGAATGCACGTCACGAATTTGGAGTTGAAGCGGCCCGTGGAGCTGAAGCGGGACAGGTTGGGGTTGCCGAGCTGGAGCTGAGCCGCAAAGATGATCTCGTTTCCAGAGAGGAAAAAGCTGTGCTTGTGCCGTTTGCAGACCACCTTGCCGGCCAATGAAGGGTCTTGGTGGGTGGGATCGGCGGGACTCAAGTCCGAATAAATCATACCAACGAACTCGAGTCCGCAAAGCTTGGCGAGCTTCTCGACACGAGGCTGATCCTCCCACGGCACACCAAGTGTCAAGCCGTCAAGCTCGCCCTCCTGTGGAGGCTCGTGGATGGCTTCAACGACGGCCTTGATTCCCATGGGCACATCCGGGTAGGCTTCGTAGCGTCCCAGAAGGAAGCCGAATCGTTGCATTGCGGTGCTTCTCCAAAAGGTGAGAATGTTTTCGATGAGATCGGGATGCGCAAACTCGACATGATCCACCATACGATAAGGTTGTCGTTGAAGTGTGATAGCGGAGGGCTGGCATTTGGTGCAGATGCCTGCAGGCCAGCTGGGATGACTGCCGGAGGGACAAGGTTTCTTGACGCTGTAGTCTGCTTCTTCGAGTGGTGGAATGAAGGACTGGCTGGGTTTGTTGGTGGCAATGTCTTGCTTGCGCAAGTAGGCATGGAAGGAGAGATGCTTGATGCTGTTTTCGGTTTGATACTTTGAGTCGTATGGTTCGAGCGGCATGCAGTAGTCGCACATACCCTTGGGACCGTGACGACAGAACTGCGAGTCTTTTTTGCGAGTGATCTTGCCATCCTGTGCCTCCCAGTAAGTATCGACGCTGTGTTCCTTGACAGTCTCCCAGGGCTTCTTTGGACGCGATGTTGTAGAGGAAGGCTGCTGTTGCGACGAAGAAGACGAGGCAGCTGCGGATGAGGACTCTGCTGCTGCTGGGGGAACGGCTGCATCGGAGCTGGATGTAGCAGCTGCTGCTGCTGCTGCGGGGGTGGCGGACTCCTTGTAGGCAGCGAACAAAAGATGGCCGTGACTGATGCCTAGCTCCCCAAGTGTGCTACCTTTCAGCGTGCTGGCTGCAAACTCTCCGCCTCTTGGCTGGTTCGAAAAAGTAAGAGACTCTGGGTCCGCACTTGGCATGATCTCGAGGATCTTTTGGATGAGGTTGGAGGCATCGTCGTTGGGCTGCAGCTCGAAGCGAAAGTTGCCGTCCTTGGACCGTACACGAATGATCATGATTGCGAAGTGGTCGATGCGAGTTGTCGATGCTGCGCAATGAGAATCCAAGTCAAGCCGACTACCGCTTTGTGTTCGATCTGGCAATGGCAATGGTGGTGGTGGTTGTGACATGGATTGTAGCAGGCTGATCTTGGTTCAGGTGTCGTTTGAGCTGCTGAGCCTTGAGGCTGGAAGAAAGTGGAGGTTGGATTTTTATTTTTATTTTTATTTTTTTTGGGTGCCTGTGCGCTGCTTCATGCTCAAAGAGCGAAGGGTCCACGCGTTACGAGGTCGATCACGAAATCAAGCGATGTTAGGCTAGTGAGGACAGATCGGACGATCAATTCTAGTAAATTTGAGATCTGATCAACGGCCCTAACACACGAAAGACTGATACGCGGCCGAAGAGGTCGCATGTCATGCAAGCTCGGAGCAGAAGCTTCCGTTGGGGACCAAGCTGATAGTATGTCTGCCGAATGGTCTTGACTGCGCATTCGGCTTAGACTGAGCAAGAGCTATGTCTTTTGAGCTGATCAAATTCTGGAGCCAAATGGGTTTCCGTTGTTGCTGCTCACGATCAATATGCTGAAGGTGCAGAGTCTTCAAGACGTACACATATGAAGTCGTTGGAAGCGTTGCTTGATGTTGAGCAGATGACGTTCTCCTGTGTGTTTAGATGGTGAGATAGTGTGAAGCGGCTCTGTCGAGTCATCAGCGACGAGAACCTATCGAGGACGTTCGCTTCGCATCGCATCACCATGCGCCGAGATCGTAGAGCCACATGGACAATAGAGGCATTGATATGGACAGTGCGGCTTCGTGTACGAAAGGCTAAACGACGTGTCGAACGACTTGGAGGGAGGCGAGGCGGCATTGCACACTGTGTCTGCAAAGTAACGGAAATAGCTTGAAGCTCATTGGTACAGTGCAGCTGACCCATCCCTCATGCCAAAGACAGGCCCACACGACACAATTTTTGAAGAGCGATAAACAAGTTTGCTCCGCGGACTGTCGTTTTTATTTTATTTATTATTTATTTATTTATTTTTATAGTTGAAGGTGGAGACGGTACGAAACTACAGTACCGCGTGGTTTTGCTCAAAGTGGACGACGGTACAAAAAGTACCGCACACCCTGATGAAAAATAGGATGGTTAAAATACAATACCGCGCCAAATTCGGAAAATTCTCCACTGTATTTTCACTTACAGTAGAACCATGATCAATCGAGCGCGTCTCAACCGGAAAAATCAATTTTCTGCCGCGAAATTGCTGCCGCTGTGTCCCCTTGCTCACTTGCTTTTGTTGCAGAGTTGGACAGCAATGTCAACCCACTTGAGCGCTGCGACACTGCACCATTTGGACTTGTGCGGTAATTGAATCCATTTCGCAGGGTCAAGCGGAGGCAGTCTTGTTGGTAAGCACATGGTCACAGATCGGTTTGAAATCTGACCCCGCATCGCAGCTTGTGCTCTTCATGCTTGTCGATCAAATTTCAAGGTGCCGCCAGTGGCGATGCTGTAAATTTGCATTTTCCGCCCAATAATTGTTTTTTGTTCGCCGCGAGCAAGCTGAGCTGATGTTGTTTGGTGACCGCTTCCGACCGCCAAAAAAAGGCCAGACCCTCTCTCTGTGCTGTGTATATTCGAACCACAGGTAGGATGACTGATGTCCGCGCCACAAACTCAGGACAGGAAGCAGATGCAGGTCCATCAATTGACCTCGTGCTCGTCTGTCTCTCTGTCTCTCTTTCTTTGCTTGTTCAGCCGCTTTCTCCGCGGAACTCACGTCGCCTGTCTCTCTTGCTCGCTCGCCTGTCGGACTCTCTTCTGTTGTGATTTTCTGTAATAATACATTGCCGGTGATAGTCTGTCTGCCCCTCTCTCTGCCTCGCGGCACCGTCACTTTTGTTGAGGTCGCCTCATCCTTTCCTCCTACGTCCATCCTCTCTTAGATGTACGACTGCCTTCGCCGTGACAATCTACCTCGGCCTTCTTAACGACATCTTCCAGTGACACGCGATTGCAGAAGCCATACTGCATGTCGACTTGACCCCTCGTGGCCTGAGTCCATCACCGTCATTCTAGGCATCCGCCTTCTGGTCATCACCTCCCTTCCGTACTGTGACCATGTCGGACCCAACATCAGGCACTCCGCCGCAGTCGGGCGCCACATCACACGATGCTGCTACCACTGTCGATACAACAGCACAATCAACAACGGTGCCTCCCCCCGCCCCAGCTGTATCGGCTGCCATCGCAGACACAGAAGATGAACGTCATAGCGAATCCTCCAAAAGTGCTGCTCCCTCCAGCGAGCAAGCCGCACAAGTCTCCACAGCTGGCGAGGAGAAGCCCGGATACGACTACAATCCGGGCGTTCGCACTTTCGTTGGAGGCAAACACAAGGAAAAGTGGTACCAGCTCTGGCGTCCCAAGAATCCTCCACCTGCTCCGCCCGCTAGCCTCGATGACGCCAAACTCATCCCTCTCGCCAATGCCAACATCATCAACCGCATCTTCTTCCAGTGGATGACACCCATCATGGTCCTCGGCTACCAGCGACCTCTCGAAGCCACCGACCTCTGGGCACTATCCGAAGATCTCAGCGCCAAGCAGCTCGGCGGCCAGCTCAACAGAGACTGGGAACGCCGCGTTCGTGAAGCCAAAGACTATAACGACAAACTGGTCTCTGGTGAGATTCAGCCCGGTTGGAGGAGACGCGCCTCCTGGGCGGTTCGTTCCAAATTCAACCCCAAGGGCGGCAACCTCAAGCAACGCGAAGCTGGCTGGAGAGCTCCGCCTCGCCCACAACCTGCCGCTGCGCCACCTGCAGGACCTCCCAAACCTGGCCAGCCCAAGCTCAAGACCCCCAAAGACCCATCAGGCCACAGGAAACCGTCGCTCGTGTGGGCCATGCACGACCAACTCGGATGGAAGCTGTGGTCGGGTCTCATCTTCAAGATCGTCGGTGATACTTCCCTCATTACATCGCCTCTCGTCCTCAAGGCCATCATCAAGTACGCCCAGGAGCTGTACACCGCCCATGCACGTGGCGTGCCCGGTCCTCCCGTCGGTCACGGTGTCGGTCTCTCGTTTGCGCTCTTCTTCATGCAGATCGTATCGTCTCTCGGCACCCATCAATTCTTCTGGCGTTCCATGTCGTGTGGTGTCGAGTCGCGTGCAGCACTCATTACCGCCATCTTTGAACGTGCTATGAAGATGAACGGCAAGGCTCGATCCAGTGGCAAGCTCATCAACCACATCTCCACCGACTGCAGCCGTATCGACTTTGCCTCGGCTTGGTTCTCGGTCGTCTTTGCCGCTCCCGTCCAAATGATCATCTGCATTATCATCCTCCTTACCCAGCTCGGTCCATCCGCTCTTGCCGGCTTTGCCATCATGATACTTGCCACACCTCTCCAATTGCAAGCCATGAAGGCTCTCTTCAAGATCCGACGAGCCTCGATGAAGTGGACAGATGCTCGTGCCAAGACCATCCAAGAGGTACTCGGAGGCATGCGCATCGTCAAGTCCTTCTCGCATGAAGCCAAGTTCCTCGAACGTATCTACGAGATTCGTAAGAACGAGCTCAACGGGATTCGCAAGATCCTCATCATCCGATCTGCCAACAACGCCATCGCCTTCAGTTTGCCCATCTTGGCCGCAGTGCTCGCCTTTGTCGTCTACAGCCTCACCGGTCACGATCTCAATCCAGCCGTCGTTTTCCCTTCGCTTACGCTCTTCCAGCTGCTGCGTATGCCGCTCATGTTCCTGCCTCTCTCCCTCTCCGCCACCACCGACGCCAGGAATGCCTTCGATCGCCTCTACACCGTCTTCATCGCAGAGCAACTCGAAGACACAGTGCAGCACGACCAAGACAGCAACTTTGCTCTCATCGTCCGCGACGGTTCTTTCCGCTGGGAGGCTGTTGAGGCTGACGAGGCTCTTCAGTCCAAGACCAAATCAAAAGGAGGTGCACAGGGTGCTGCAGGACCCAAATCCCATTCCTCCGAAACCAAGTCGCCATCCAAGCAGGGCATGCTCGGCAAAGCTAGGAACTTGATGAAAAAGTCGGCCGCTGCCCCTGCTGCCAACGAGGCCGGCCTTCCTGTGCCTGTCTCGGCCAAGCAAGGCAACAGCGACAACGAGCGTCGCTTGCAAGAGATCCAAGCCGAACAGAATGACACTGCTGCTGATGGGGACAACGAGGCGATCGTCACCGAAGCTCAACTCGAGCCCACGCTTGGCGAGGCGACCGATGCCGAAAAGACTGTCCAAGGGGTGCAGGAGCCCTTCTCCATGTCTCATATCAACGTGTCCATCTCCAAGGGTGAACTCGTCGCCATTGTTGGTCCTGTTGGTTCGGGCAAGTCGTCTTTCCTTCAGGCTTGCATTGGTGAAATGCGTCAGACCGGTGGCACCGTCCAATGGGGCATCGAGCGCGTTGCCTACTGCTCTCAGAATGCTTGGATCCAAAATGCGACTCTGCGCGACAACATCCTCTTCGGTCAATCCTTTGACGAAGAACGCTACTGGCACGCCGTCAAGGTTTCAGAGCTCGAGGCAGATCTTGCCATCTTGCCTGCTGGCGACCTCACCGAGATTGGCGAGAAGGGTGTCAACCTGAGTGGTGGTCAGAAGCAGCGAGTCAACATTGCTCGTGCACTCTACTACAATGCCGACATTGTTTGTCTCGATGATCCGCTTTCGGCCGTCGATGCGCATGTTGGTAAGGCTTTGTTCTACAACGCAATCATGGGTTTACGCGCCCAGGGCGCAACTGTTCTTCTCGTCACCCACGCCCTTCATTTCCTCCCCGATGTCGACCGAATCATCACGCTTGAAGACGGCCACATTGTCGAGATGGGCACGTACGATGAGCTCAATTCCGCCAACGGGCCCTTCCAGCGCCTTGTCGTCGAGTTTGGCGGTGAAAAGGAGAAGGACGAAGAGGAAAAGAAGGAAGACGAGGCCGAAGCCATCGAAGAGACGGAAGACAGCAAGAAGGGCAAGAAGGTGGACCGCGCGAACCTCTCTGGCGGCAAGTCTGGTGACAAAGCCGGCGCGACCATGCAGGCTGAAGAGCGAAACACGGGTTCCGTTTCGCTGCGTGTCTACCTGTCGTATCTCAAATTCGGTCGTGGCGCCTACATGGTTCCGATCTGCGTCACCAGCATCGTGCTCATGCAGGTGGCCAACATTCTCAACTCGTATTGGCTGATTTGGTGGCAGAAAGACCACTTCCACCGACCCATCGGCTTCTACATGGGCATCTACGCCATGCTTGGTATCGTCATGACCATTTTCACGTTTATCATGGGCTGCGCTATGGGCTATCTCAGCTACTACGCCTGCAAACGTGTTCATCACGAGGCGATCCAGCGTGTAGTCTACGCGCCCATGGCGTGGCTCGATGTGACGCCGATCGGCCGAATCATGAACCGATTCTCCAAGGATGTCGATGTGGTCGACAATCAGCTGGCTGATGCGGTTCGAATGGCTGCCAACACGCTCGCATCCGTCGCAGGTGCCGTCATCCTGATCACCATCCTCACGCACTACTTTGTGATTGCGGTTGCTGTCGTCCTCGTGTTCTACTTTTACGGCGCGCTCTTCTACCGATCTTCGGCGCGAGAAGTCAAGCGACTCGATGCAATCTTGCGTTCTAGCCTCTACTCGCACTTTTCAGAGACGCTTTCGGGCCTTGCCACCATCCGAGCCTACCGCGAGACCGACACATTCATCAAGGAGAACCAGAAACGAATGGATGTCGAGAACCGCGCCTACTACCTCAGCATCACCAACCAGCGATGGCTCGGTGTGCGTCTCGACATGCTTGGCGCGCTCCTTGTGCTCATTGTCGCTCTGTTGACGACCGCCAGCTCGACACCAATCACCGGTGGCAATGCAGGTATCGCGCTCACGTACATGCTCACCGTTGCACAGGCCTTCTCGTGGATGACACGTCAGATTGCCGAAGTCGAGAACGATTCGGCTTCGGTGGAGCGACTGTTGTACTACGCTGAGGAGTTGGAGCAGGAGAAGGCTCAGACGCGCCCCGACAACCCGACACGAGAATCTTGGCCCGAGGAGGGACGCATGTCGTTCAAGGACGTCTGGCTCAGCTACCGACCTGGTCTGCCATCCGTGCTCAAGGGCATCTCGTTCGAGGTCGGAAGCGGCGAGAAGGTCGGTATCGTAGGTCGAACAGGTGCAGGTAAGAGTTCTCTGTTGACCGCGCTGCTGCGATTGGTGGAGCTCAGCAAGGGTTCGATCGAGATCGATGGCGTGGACGTTGGCAACATTGGACTCGAGGATCTGAGACGGAAATTGGCGATCCTGCCTCAAGAACCACTGCTGTTCAGCGGAACGCTTCGAACCAATCTGGATCCATTCGGCATCTATGACGATGCACGCCTCAACGACGCTCTGAAGCGTGCATACCTGATCGGTGACGACACGCACACGCACGGTGCCGCGACACCCGTGATGCCCGCCATTGAAGCAGGCAGCGAGACGGCTTCGGTCACTGACGACGAGAAGAAGGCCCTGGCTGTCTCTGGCGATTCGACGCCGAGCCGAGCCGTATCGCGTATCAACCTCGACACGGTGATCGAAGAGGAAGGTGCCAATCTGTCGGTGGGTCAACGATCGCTCGTCTCGCTCGCGAGAGCGTTGGTCAAGAACTCCAAGATTATCTTGCTGGACGAAGCTACGGCCTCGGTCGATCTCGAAACGGACGCCAAGATCCAGCAGACGATTCGAGAGGAATTCGCCAACCGCACCATCCTCTGCATTGCGCACCGTCTCCGAACCATCTTGTCGTACGACCGGATCGCCGTGTTCGACCAGGGCGAGCTTGCCGAATACGCCAGCCCGCTCGACCTGTTCGACCGCCCAGACGGCATCTTCCACAGCATGTGCGAGAGGAGCAACATTACGCGCGACGAGATCGTGCGCAATGCTACAAAGCCGATCGCGCCTGCCTTCTAAGCAGCGGGCTACTTGGTAGAACGCACTCATACACACTCAGCCCCGAGGCTTCGTAGCATTTCAAACCACTTTTGTTCTTGCACATCACACACGGAAGTCACATTCGGAATCGCAATCAAATTTTTCCGCACTCTATTCTGCTGCGCCACTGCCACCAGCATTGATGAACTTTTACTTGGTCACATTGCACCGAGTTCAAGATCAACCATACGACCCCATCTGATTGCCACTCTTGGGCTTGCTTATCTTTGCAATGTTCTTTTTCAAGATATCAAACACCACTGCGTACATGTTCCTTATATCCGTCAAGTGCATTTTCAACCTGTAGACCGTTTTACGGTCGTGTTCCTTGATCGCCTCCACGTAGTCTTGAACCCCTGGATATCTGACGAGTTTTGCAGCCAAGTCACCTCTTGCCGAGTGAAACGTAAACGGTGTAGCGATGAGGTTGTACGCCGAGTCTTGGGTACGGACGATTTCGTTCAACGCTTCTTCTTGGATGGAAACGCCAAAGGTGTCGCCGTCCTCGATTTGCGGCATTTGCAGGTTAATGTACATCTTGAGTGCATCTGTGAGTTCGATGAGTTGGTCCCATTCAGAGCGGAGGTCGTCCAAGGCGTTGCTTAGGTAGGTCGAGGTGTGGACGACGCCGGTGTACACGTGTGCTTCTTCTTTCGAACAAGAGCCGTTGACCGCGCCGACTTCGGCAACCTTGCGCTTTTTACTGCTCACACCATCCGCCTGAGACAACGAGGATGGAGCATAGACAGTGACATCCGTGTTGATGGATGTGGGATCAAAGTATCGACTCTTTGAGAACAAGTGGGTTTGATCGCTTTCGACTTGTGCGATTTTAGCGTTGAGCGAGAGGATTTTTTCCGGCAGAGTCTTTTGAATAATGTTGATGGCGTTGTCCCGTATACTTTGCTGCCAGGATTCGAGCGCATCCGCTGTGGATTGCTCGAATTGGAGCTTGACTGCTACCGACATTGTAGCGACGTTGCTGAGGTGCGTGTGAGTGTGGAAAGAGAAGAAAGAATGAAAAGAGTGACAGAGGGAGAAGCGAGTTGCTTCAGGGTTCTTTTGGCCAGCTTTTTTCGTGCTCAGCTCTGCAGTTGAGAAATTTTAACCGCGCTGTTGAGCGTGTTGTTGTCCGCCAACAACTTCGCGAACTGCGCACCGACCAGCTGTCAACTTGCATGTGCAACCTCTTCATTCACCACCATCCTCTGATCCACCACATCTCGCCCAACTACCCACGGAGCTGTCTCTCTCCACATCACTCTACTAGCACATATATCGAGACTTCCCGAATGAATTGCTGATCATACCCTCAGAACCTTTCTATCGCCGCACCTTGGTGCTCGACGAGCCCTTCCGGCAAAACTCGCACGACCATGACGCTCCAAACCGACGAAGCCGAACTCCTCAAAGCCTACCACCTCGATACCCTCGAACCATCCACATGGCAGACTACACAGCTCGAAACCGACTCCAAAGGCACCTCTACCACCATCGCTGACGAAGCGGATCCTCTCGGTCTCGGTTCATCCATGACCCACTTCCGCGCTCTTCCCACGGACATTAAACAGCAAACTTCACTCTCATCCAAAACCTTTGACGCCAAAATCTTCCTCTCCACCGTTCATCCCGATGCCACCTTTGCCGATCTCTCACACGGCATTCAGCATCTGAAGAACAGTATCGACCAAAGATCGGAGGCGTTAAAGGTACTCGTCGAGGAAAACTTTGACAGGTTCGTCGCGGTCAAAGCTACCACCGACGGGGTGTATAGGGAGATGCGGGATACCGAATCGGGACCGTTGCAGCCCACAGCAGATTACGGGACAGCTTCGCTCAATGCTATCTTGGCAAACGCCTCTGCGAAAGCAGACCAGGTGTTTATGCCCGTGTTAGAGAACAATCTCAAAACGATCAAACTCCGCTCAACGTTGGGCGTGTTTGAGAGGTCCAAGTTTTTCTTCAACTTGCCAGGGTCGTTGTCGGAGTCGGTAGAGCTGGGAAGGTACGATGTGGCGCTAAGGGATTACAAGAAGGGCAAGTATCTGCTGGATAGTCGACCGGGTCAGCTGCTGGCGGTGGGAAGCGCCAAGCCGGAATCGGCGGGTGGAGGAGCGAGGAACGATATCCAGCAGAAACGGGTGTTTGCCAAAGTGTGGGATGCGGTAGAAGCTACGATGAAGGATATGCAGAGTCGGTTGACGAATCAGCTTCGGGAGCCGAGGAGGAGCGTAGAGGAGCAGGAGAAGACGATTGAGATTTTGCTGGAGCTGGATCCGACGGATGATCCGGTGGGAGTGTATTTGGAGACGCAGCATCAGCATTTGAGGAGTGTGATGCGCAAGACGTTTGATGCGGGCGTGGCAAAGATCGAAGGTGTAAGGGTGGGACAGCGTGGGTCGAGTGGGGAGAGGGAGCGTGCGAGGGACTTGCAGAAGAGTATGAGGCTCGCAGGGCAGCTGCATGCGAGTTTTGACAAGTGTACCGGTGCCGAAGGGTGGAAGGCCATGTGTGAGTTGGTCAAGGCGTTGTCGGAAACGATTACGGGTTCGCTGCCGAGTTTCTGGAGGGTGGCCAAGAGTCATGCCGAAGGCAAGTTTACCAAGAGCAAGACGAGGCTGGGTGGATCGTCGTCGACGCCAGCAGCAACGCAGGTGTCGGCACAGAACAAGGTATGGGCGATCGAAGCACTCGACGCCTACATTAGTCTCATTTCGCATCTCTTCTCGCTCACGGATATGTCGATTCTCATCCGTCAACCTCTTCCCGAACAGCTGCCGGACTGGGTTCCCGTCCACACATCATCGCCCACGGCAGGCCACTACATGCGCGAGATGCTCGCCCACCTCGTGGAAGCATGCAACGATCTGGCGTCGCTCGGGATCGCTTCGGCCAGCTCTTTGCGGTCTCTCCTCACCAATGCGCGGTTCAGCTTTGTGACCGTACTCTGCATACTGTGGCAGTCGGATGCGAAGCTGTTCCACCTGTTGGAAGATTGGACGTTGAATCCCGACGAGCAGGCGACGACGGTGCATCTGCGCGAGATGGCGGCGTTTCAAAAGGCGAATGCGAGGCAGGCGTTTCATCTTGCCGGTGGACGAACGGGCGGTGTTTCGGCGTCCGGGTTGGAGGCTAGGAAGAATAGGGGTGGAGGAGATGCGCCGGTTGCGCCCGAGTTTGCGGCACGCATCAAGGGGGCGTTTTTGGATGCGATCTATGCGTTGTTGGACGGCTTGGTCCATCTGGCGTTTAGCGAGTACGATCTGCTGGAGCCAAAGATGGGTTTAGCCGTGCAGGCTTTGCCCGGTCAACCGGGGCCAGTGGATGTTGGGGATTTGGATACACGTGTTTTGCTCAGTGTGACGAATTTGGCGCATCTGTCGCGCGTGGTGGTGCCGAGTTTGATCAAGCAGTTTGGCGATGCGTACGGGGTGAGGATGGATGATGATTTGACGACGGTTGTTGAGGTGTCGAGTCAGTTGGATGGGATACTGTTTGACGATTATGTCAAGAGGAAGTCGAGAGCGGTTTCAGAGATATTGGAGCGAGGGATTTTGGCCGAGGGGATAGACTGGGAGAGGATAGGTAAGCCTTCAGCCGTGCATCCTTTCATATACCGTGCGTTGTTGGCGCTCGTACAAACGCATGCGCATGTACGGAGTGTAGCTAAACCGCTCGTCACCCGCACCATCACACGGCTGGTTGACGATTTGGCAGCTACAACGTTGGCCTCGTTCCAACGGATCCCGCGCTTCGGATTGGGTGGCATGTTGCAGGCGACGCTAGAGATCGAATTCTTACACCAGACGTTGAGCGCCTTCATCAGCCCCCAGGCCGAGACGCTGTTGAAAGAGGTGTACGAGACGATCAGTGTGCGGTACAAGCGGGTGGATAGGGAGAATCTGCAGGCGGAGCTGGAGAGGGTCAAGCAGATCCTGGTGGCGAGTCGGAAGGCTACGGCGTTGGAGTTTTTGTGTTTTAGGCGGGTGAAGTGGGAGGTTAGTGAGGCGTGAGGCGTGATGGGAATCTGATTAGTAGTAGCAGCAGTAGAAGTGAGGGCCCGTGGAAGAGAGGAGCGTGAGCAAAGTGCATTAACCGTGCAGAAAGAGTTGTACAAGTGTGAACAAAAGGCTGTGCCCGTCTGAATGCGTTTGACGAGATCCGAAAGGAAAAGTGGTGGTGGTGGTGGTATGTTCGTAAACCCTTTTTTTTTCTCTGAATCTCCATCTATTGTGACAACGCCGGCGCTGCTGCCGGCGCCGTCCCCGGCAGCGTATCCGGGATGATCGGCGCCACCTGTTTATTCTGTTCCGCCATCATCCTCTGCATCAACACACCCACTCCCTCAAACACACCGAGCAAGATCCCGCACATGATCCCACTGCCGATCGCCGTCTTGGGCCCGCTCCTGATCGCCAACCCGCCGCCGGTCATGAACCCGGCGATGATGGCGTTCCACGGATCTTCTTTTTGACGGATACCTTTTACGGCGCAGTCGAAGGACGAAAACATTCCACCCCAGACACCAAAGTTGCCACCGAGGACGGGTGCGCGCGCCTTGATGGCGGATAGTGAGCCGGGTAGACGTTCTCCGCGCGGGGAGTTGCGGGCGCCTTTGATGCCGTGCCAGATGGTTCCGCCGACAGCACCCATGGCAAAGGCGCCGCCAAAGTCGTTGAGGATGACCCAGGGGCAGGGGTCGCGCGTGTGATCTGCGTGTGCCATTGCGGAGCGACTAATTCGGTGGTGTAGGGATGAGGTGAGATGGTGGTGAGGTCTGCAAAGTGCTAGACACAGCTGCGAATCGGCGTAAAAGAGATAGCTCCTGGCTGCGTGCCGATGCGAATGCCTGTGCAAAACCGATCGAAAAGATGCTGGTGCGGGTATCTGTCGACTACAGTATATCCTTATGCTTGCTTCCGTGCTACCAGCTTATAAGCGCTCTGTCAACGTCGTAAGAACAAGAAAACGTAGTCCGTTTGATGTGCTGGAGCGATGCTTTTTCAAGTCCAAACCCAAACAGATGTGGTTCCAAGCTGCTTTAATCAGCTTTGCGTGACTCTCCGTATTTGCCTAGCTTTCCGCTCTGGTTGTGTACACCGTGTGGATCGTGCCGTGCTACGGTCGAGGAAGGTCTTCGAGTCCTTGTTGTCGTCGTGTTGTGCGCAGAAGGACAAATGAATAATGACGATGATGATGATCAGGAAGTCGACACTTTGCTCCACCAGCGGCTTGAACAACAAAAAAAAAAAAAAAAAGAAAAAAAGAAACCTTCAAAATTGCAACTGGTTCCGAGATCCACACAGACCTCTCGACAGGAAGAACGAAGAAAGCTGAGCCAAGATTTTTGACAGGAAAAAAAAAAAAAAAAAAAAAGGAAGAGGAAAAGAATCGGGCTCGTGTGAGTACAGGCTGAGCTTGACCGACAGAATTTCGCGCGAGAAATGTGCTCCGACGCTCTAACATTCTAAAGCTGGCGCTCGTCCAGCCTCTTCATTACGACACCTTCATATACAATGAACCTTGTGAGGACTTGAGACAGAACGGTGCAAAGCGTACGATAACTACACAAACATCCAAAACGCAGCACAGCATGTATCATTCGCAAAAAAAACATCAATCAAAACAAAACACAAAGCAATACTGACCCCCCCCTTACACCTCACGCACCCATCGCCGCCCTATTAATCTGCGGCGTCTCCCTCGGATCCACATACTTAACATGGCCTAACCCAACCCAATCACCCCAAACCTTCCACCACGGCACACCCTCCGGCACCTTCCTGCCGCTCTTCAACCCTGTATACTTGAAATCGTCCCACTTGGGGAAATGCGCCCTCAGCATGTAGTTCACCTGCCAGTCGGGTTGCATGCTCGTCACTCTGCCGCTCTTGGCGTCGATGTACCAGCTCTTGCATCCGCTGGTGAAGACGAGCTTGGACATGGATTTGGCGATCCAGTGCTGTTCGTCGAGCTCGGCTTTGAGGAGTACTTCGACGGTGGGGATCTTGTACGTCGCGAGTGTGGGGTCGTTGGAGAACGTGTTGGAAGGGAGGTGGTTGATCGCGATGGCGGGTGGGCGGGCAGAGGCGAGGATAGGCTTGGCGATTTCGAGTAGGAAGTTGACCGTGCACTCGGAGGCAAAGATCAGAGATTGATTGCCTGTACCCGTGTTGGCTGCGTTGATGGAGCCCATGTTGGGGAAACCGGCGTTCAGCGAGGAACGGTAGGCGATCATCCCTCCTTCGCCGTATTTCGCCCAGTGGTCGTGCAAGGTGCGGTTGGCGCCGACAATCTTCATCGGCGCTCCGGCTGCGTGCGGTTCAAAGCCGTTGGCCATGACGATTACGTCTGCCTTCAACCGACGACCATCTGCCAGTACTACGTGCTTCGGTTCAATTCGGGCAAGTTTGGTGCTTTCCACCTTGACATGTGGCTGTCTCAACGTTGGCAGATACTCGTCATCAATAATACGACGTTTGCATCCGACCATCAACTCGTCCTTGCGCGGTAACAGCATATCCCAATACTCCCGAGGAGCGTTCTTCTTCACATGCGCTTCGCACTTTCGTCTCCAGTTCCACCTAAACAACCTACCCAGTGGATTCTGCAGAATCATGATAAAATGAGATTCCAAAATCAACCAGATCAGCAAACGCTGAAACTTGCGTACGAAGACCGATCGTTTCAACAACCACTTGAACCCCGGGATCGAGTCAAACGGTTGATGCGGGTGGGGCGCAATCCAGTGTTTGGAGCGTACGAATTGCGTGAGGCTCTTCGAGTGTTGCGCGAGGTAAGGAACGCATTGGGTGGCTGAACATCCGTTACCGACCAGAATGACGTCCTTGCCGTTGAGGTTGACCGAGTGATCCCAAGTTGCAGTGTGGAAGATGGGGCCGGAAAACGATTCGTGGCCTTCGATATCGCACGGTTTGGGCTGAGATAATCCTCCAACAGCGGAGACGAAGAATTTGCATACGAAATGGTGTTTCTCTCCTTCACCTTTCCCGGAGATCCAGTCTTGGGACCAGATATGCCACAGTCCAGTCTCTCGATCGTACCGAGCCTCTTGGACGGTGGTTTGGAAGTGGAAGTTTTTCTGAAGATCATGTTCGGCAGCTACGGTGGTGAAATACTGCTTCAACTCCTTTTGCTGTGGGTAGAACGTCGACCAGTCGCCCTTGGTTGCGAAGGAGAACGAGTAGACGGGTGCGGGTACGTCGCATGCACAGCCGGGGTAGGTGTTGTTGGTCCAGGTTCCAGATGGATCAGGACCCCGTTCGAGGATCTTGAAGTCGTGGATGTTCATCTTGCGCTTGAGTTGACAGGCCATGGCGATTCCAGAGATTCCAGCGCCGACGATCACGACGTCGTGGAACTCGGGCGTCAGCATGGGCTGTTCGCAGGGTGGGAGTGTGTCGGTCATCTTGAGAACTTTCCTCGCGAGGAAGGACGAGACGACGAGAAGAGGTTGGTGGGGGGAAACGACAGAGATGAGACGAGAAAAGTGTGGGCGATGGAAGAACGTCGAGATGGTGAGAGGTAGAATCGGTGGGTAAGAGTGAAGCGTCACAAGGGAAGAAGGCCGGCCCTATTGTATTTGTGTGAGAGCGAGACACAGAGAGAGGGACAGAAGAGCGGGGCAAGCTCAGAATAATGCGGGGACTTGCCTCCAGGTCGCCACCGACTAACTTGACAGGTCTCCACCGGCGAATCTTGCTTTTTCACACGCGCTCTTTCTACAGCATTTTTGCCCTGACTTACCTGATACAAACCCTACACCACTTCGTGACTGTAATTTTAGTGCTACCACTGCAAGCATGACCAGCTGCGATACGACTCGCCCATCGCCCCTTGATACTCGCCACAAGGGACGCAGCGTTTCGCTCTTTCCGCCTCTGGCGATTCCAAACTCTTTCGTGGCGATTCTTGAGTATCAGCCAGCGGCACCTTAAATGGACAGAAGCCGCGTGCTGCTGTCTACAAAGTTGGTCGCTTTGCTTCAACTGCGAGGTCTGTGAGCAAACACATCTCTTCAGATACGCTCATCTGGACGTGCCCGAGTCAAGGCTTCGAAGATTGAACCTAGTCGTTCAGCACACTCCTCACATGCTCTCTCTCACTGGGACAAGAAGCAAACGGCAATGTGCGAAAGGACAGTGTGTTACGAGAATTGAGCTAAGCTAGATCACAGATACAAAAAGGAATGTTCGTTCGAATTGCTGACCTGCTTAGGCTTTGACTTGGAGCCCGAAAAGGACAGGTCAAGGCTTAAAAGAAAGCAGGAAGAAAGGAAAGAAAAAACTGACGATCAACCAGTCGTTGGGCGGGAGCGTGCAGTATCAGGGAATGTCCTTGTGCGAGACTTGAATAACGATAAGCGGGCACGTTGAGATCCTTCTGTTTTTTTTGTTTGTTTTTGTTTTTGTTTTTTTTTTCAGCGAACGCTTTAGTTGTGCGAGGTGAGACTCCACTGGCTGAGGGGAACCGACTTGGGCGTAGTCGTGTCAGCGGCGGTCTGCGAGTCCCACTGGGGCTGCCACCACACCTGCACGGTCTGCGCGGCAGACTGAGCACCGCCAAGCTTGATCTGGAGCGCGGTGACGCCCGTGTCAGGAATGTCGGCATCCTCGCCCGGCGAAGGCGCAACGGCAGTGCCGTAGACGCGGTTCGCGGGAGGGCCGTCAGTGGTAAAGACAGCATTGGACGGGCTCAAGATGGTCACCTTCATGGTCTTGGTACCGCCGAGGCTGACCTTGAGGCCGGTAGCGGCGTTGGGGTCGGTGAGGGAGCTCTGTGTCAAAGTGGCCGTCTTGCCGTCCGACGAGATCGTGACGGTACCGTTGGTCTGGACGCGCCACTGAACATCGGTGATCTGGCTCGACTGGGCGATCTCGTCCTGGACAAGCACCTGTCGGCGGCCGTTGAGCATTCGGATACCTCGCTGCACGGTGCCGGCGGGCTGGTAGTAACAGCTGCTCAAGTCGCTAATGAACTGAACGGCATCGGTGGTAGCAGGCTTGAAGCTGAGATCACCGGTCTGCGTGACGTTGGTTGAGGCAAACTGGTTGACGGGACGGCAGTTGGCGACGTCCTGGTTCTGCATGTTGATGGTGAGCGTATTCTGACCATCGGTGGCCTTGCGGTAGTAGGTCCATCGCGCCGAGCCCTGCGTCTCGTTGGAGAAGTAGTCGGTGGAAAGGTAGTTGCCGCTGCCGTACTCGCCGGCCCATCGAGTTCCTAGCGCATCCAGCACAAAGTCACCAGCATCCAAGTCACCGTGCGTCTGGTGACCGGTCAAGTTGGAGGCCTTGATGCCGACAAAGACGGCGCTAGGGTCGGTCCAGGAGCTGCGCATGCTGGCCCACGATCCGCGCGTGTCGTCAAAGAAGCGATCGAGGGCGAGACCGTTCCAGTAGGCACCTTTGGCGGTGGGCTCGTACCAAAACATGCTGAGCGGGTCGAACGAGGCATCGGCACGGTCACGCTGGTAGACGGCGGGACGGGCATCACCAGAGAGCTTCGAGTAGAGCATGAGCTGGTTGGCGGTGGTAGCAAACTTGTTGGGACCATTGTCACCGTAGGCAAAGAGACCGCCGGGACCCGAGACGTACATGTGGAAGTACGAAGTCTTGTCCCAATTGGGATTCTGGGCCATCAATTCTTGGTCAGTACCGGTGGCCGAGATGAGGGCGGACAGAGCACGACCTTGAGCGTTGGTTCCAAAGTACCAATAGTTGGCGGTTTCAGTCCAAGTGCCGTCGTTGTAAACACCAGTCATACAGTTGGCCTTCATGTTGGCGAGCGCCTGGTTGATGATGCTGTCGGCAGTGGCAGTAGCATTGGCATCGCCGTCTCCACGAATGGCAAGGGCACCGGTGAGCAGACCGCCGTTGCAGACACAGTTCCAGTTACCGTCACCGTTGGCGGGCAGCTTCCACCAGCCGTCGGGAGTAGCGTACTGCTGGAGACCAGGCCAGAGACCGTACTGGACGATGGCGTTGCGGATGACGGTTCTCTCGGTGGTATTCCAGTCGTTGTAGAGCCAGTCATACGCCATGGCGAAGGCGGAGGTCATTTCGGCGACATCAAGGAAATGCGCGGGGTTCCAGTGAGTGCCGTTCTGACCAAAGTCGTTGGGACCGTTACCGGCAGCGTTGTTGAGCTCGGCGAAGAGACGGTCCTTGAACATGGTGTTGTTGGAGAGCTTGTAAGCATAAGCCCAGGCCTTGACACGCATCTGGATGGCACGGCTGACGTCGAGAATACCGGAGCCAGTGAAACCACCGTCAGCGACCCAGGCGACGTAGTCCTCTTTGGCCCAATTGGTGGCGTTGTTGAAGATGGTGGCGTTCCAGACGGTGAGGTAGGCGTCGTTGGCGATCTTGTTGGGCAAACAGTCCCATTCAGCTTGAGTGGTCATGATACGGGGGTGAGGACGCAGGTTGGTAAGGCTGTTGGTGGCGGCCCACGAGTCGGAGCAAGACTGGTTGTGAGAGACGCCGTTGTAAGCGGGAGTGGAGGTGTCGACGTTGTTCGAGACGTAGCTGGGGTTTCCGTAGGGGTCAGTACCCTGGTAGAAGAGCATGTTGTTGCCACCGTTCTTGGCAGCCTGCTGTGCGGCAGAGAGAGCAGCGCCCTGGACGTTGGGAGTGGAACCGCTGCCGGTGCTTCCGCTGCCGCCACTGCTGCCACCGCTGGACGACTTGTTGTCCTTGGCGGCGCGAGAGCCAAAGATACCACCTAGAACGGCACCAGCAATGATGAGGATGAGGAGAGGGATACCAAACTTGATCCACTTGGAGACGCCACGCTTGGGCTTGGCGTACGAGTAGGTGGCGGCGGCGTTGGTGGCAGCATTGCGCTGTTGTTGTCCGCCGTATCCGCCAGCAGCGTGGCTGTTGTAGAGACCCTCGGAAGACTCCTTGTAGGAGCCCTGGTAGCCCGAGGCATGGTCAGGGTAGTCACGGTATTGACCAGCCTGTTGGCCACCGTAGCCTTGCTGATAGCGCTCATCGTATTGAGAGGCGTTGGAGTGCATGTAAGGATCTTGAGGTCGTGAGTACGACATGATGGGTGATGGGTGGAGACCTGCTTCCCGGGGGAGATTCGCTTCCTGGAAAGTGCGTAGATGGTGGTGCAGTGGCAACACGGAGTGAGTGAAATCAACTGACGTGACGTCGATGTGGGATTGGTATCAATGCTTACCTGCAAAGGACGACGAGCGAACGAGGTTGTTAGGTAGGGTGATGGGTGATGGTGAGGAGCAAGATGGAGGGATGACGGTGGTAGTACTGGTGGTGATGATGATGATGATGTCGAGATGAAATGATCGCTCTCCGAAGGGGTTCGAGGCGGTGTGTGCAAGTGATGAATGAGCCAAGGCTTCCGCAGCACAAGCCGAAGCACAAGAAAGGGGAACCACAGGCAAGGCACAAAGGTTTGCAGCACACTTGCGTGCATTTTGACCCTATATTTTTATTTTACATGATTTTTTTGGCCTTTGGATCCCTGATTGTGGGCCAAGCCAACCACCTCATACTGTAATTTACAGTAAGCTAGTCAGGGTCTGCCGTGCCTTGTTTGCCCAAGCTCCAATTGTACACAGGGCTTGCTCCTGTCGGAGAGACATCGCGCGCACCACCGTGCCCCAAAATCGAGGCTTGCTCCGCGCCGAGCTCCCCTCTTTTTCTTTTTCTTTTTCTAAAAATTCAAATGCCCGACTGTGCCGATTTGCGTGTTTTGCAAAGGTCTTGCGAGGAAGCGTCGATGGCGTCGTGCATTTCTGGCAGCTTGGCCAAGCTTTTTGCTGTTGGCCGAGGCGCTGGCTCGGTGTTTCCATTGTCAAGCATTGTTGATTGTTTAGCTTCTCGGGCTGCTGCTGCATGAAGACCAATGATCTGCAACAACGTTACTGTATCCAGTCGTCCAGTTGTAGCTTCAAATGTTGTTTGGAGTGGAAGGCTTAGCTCGAGCCAAGGCATCTTTTAGCTGCTTCTTTTGGTCAGAAAGCAATCGCGCCGAAGCTGGGTTCCAGCCAGCACAGCAATTTCATCCTTGGACTTGCGAGGCCTTTTTTTTTTTCCCTCTAGAGCGACTGACCACCTCAGCCTTTTCTGCTTCTTGGCTCTTGAGAAATGCTTGGCTGGACTTGGCCTTCAGCTCCAACGTCGATCGATCTTCGCGCTGCCAACGACAGGCTGTTGGAACCACAGTGCAGCTTGGCCTCGCTTCGACAGGCACGGCATCTTGTGCTTCTTCCTTCAAGAATGTGTGCCTAGCTAAGCCGACTACGGTAAACAAAGGTAAGACGACGATAATATCATTGGACGCTTTGTTATCTAATGCCGTCCCTTTGACTCAGCCGCCGTCGCATGCCGAGCTATGCGCCAATCGCTGCCGCCATTCAGACTCACTCACTCACAATCCCAGCCTAGTCACCGTTGAGAGCAATCTCTGATAGTATTACATGTTATGATTGTGCTTGTGTGCCCGGATCATCATCGACGATGCGAGAAAGCGCGTTTCGACCCCGACAGCATGCTCGGATCCACCGATGCAGGCATCACATCATCTTCAGGAACAGGCGATCGGATGAACGGGCTAGGACTCGACGATCCACGACTCAAATGACCTGATCCAAACTCCATCCCTCCTTTGCCTTCCGAAGAGAGCGAGAAAGGATCGCCAAACGCAGCAGCTCCAACCATCCCGCTCGACGCCATGACCGTATAGCTGCCATCGTCGGCACTCGAACTCTGCGGAATCACCAGCGCATTGCTGCCGTGCATCGACGCCTGCGCTTCATCCTCCTTGCGTGCTTCCTCTTCCTTCGTCTTGTCTTCTTCCGCTTCGATGATCGGCGGAGGTGCCACTTCAGGCACCACCAGACGGCCTGCCTTCCATCGTGCACCGCATGCGTTGCACAACTGCGAGGGGCCCTTGGGTCCACGGCGCCACATGGGCGTCTTGGTCTTGCCGCAGGCACCGCAGCTCTTGATAGAACCGTCCGGGTTGTGCGTCGCGACGTGTCGCTTGCGCTTGGGTGGCTTGGGTGGCGCCGCACCAGGCTCGGTCTTGACACCATTCGGTCCGATCACGGTGAGTCCGATGCCTTCGTACGAAAAGCTCACGTCGTCTTCGCGTGCCCCTGCTTTGCGCTTCACCATGGGTCGACCTTGGACGCATTGCGGACGCACCGCGAAGCGGTCCTGCAAGTGATCCTCCAGTCCCTGCGGCAACAGATCCGGGGCGACTCTGGGCAGAATGAAACGTCGATCCGGCATCTGACTGTATAGATCCACGAATGTCTCGGTCGTCTCCTTCTGGATCTTGATCTCCTCCATGGGCAAATCCAGCAGATGGTATCGAATCTCGGGCACCAGAAACTCGGCCACGTCCGGCTCGAGCTCAATCTCGGGCTCGCGCTTCACAGGCTGGCATGTCATTGTACCTGGAACGCGGCCAAATGCCTCCCAGAGGCTCTCAGTGACGCCACCCTTGATGCTCCAGGTAAGCGGATACACTTCGTGCTTCTTGCTCTGCAACATGCCCGACGACATGCTTACATCTGCAGCTTCCTGCTTAATTACTTTGCTGCCCTTCTTGCTGCCGGCAGAAGCGCCTCCCTTTTTCTTCTTGCCTTGCGAAGCTGCAGCAGCATCTTCCGTAGTCTTGTCGCTGTTCGTAGTGCCAGGTTGAGGTGCAGCTTCGGGCGACGCAGTTGAAGAGGAGGCGCCTGCAGTTGCGCCTTGCAATTCGGCCTCTTCGGCGGCTTTGCGTTTCAGCTCTTGCTCTAGCTCGCGTAGACCACTGCCATCCGCCGCGTCCGACCCAAGTGAAGGAGCGAAGAAGCTCAACTTGAGCTCCGGCTCGATCCTCTGACTCTCTTCGTCATCCGAGTCGTTGTCAAAGAAGCTGCGCCTCTCCTTCTTGACTTTGGGAAGCGAGGGTCGCTCGAGTCCCTCGGTACGCTCCACCAAGCACTTCCACAATGGAAGAATGAAGCGCATGCTTGGATTCTCTCGGAACTCTACGATGATGACGGGCGGCTTGGGAGGACCATCGGTGGGCCAGCCAGGCGGAGGATGACGCAGTTTGTTCGAGACCGGAGGCTGATGCTGACCATGATATGCCTGTTGCTGCTGTTGGTGCTGAGCCATGTGCTGCTTCTCCTTGTGCTGCTTGGATGCCATCTGCTTGTCCGCTTTTGCCTTCGCCTTTGCTTCCGCCTTGGCCTTCTTCTTGGCCTCGCGCTCTTCGATCTTGGCCTGCTTCTTGCTCGCCTTGGCCGCCTCGTCCACCTTGTTCTTTTTCGACTTTTTGCCGGCTGCTGTGGTTGATGCGCTGCTTCCAGCTCGAGAGCCCGATGCTCCAGCTGCATTGTTGGCTGCAGCTGCGTTGCGAGCCTCGTCTTGTCTAAGCTGAGCCGTGATGGCTTGAATCCAGACACCGAGGGCTTTCAGCTGATTTGGATTCGCCTTGCCTGAAGCTGCGATGTGCAGAAGCTCCTGCAGCTCCGGGTTGAGCGCTGCTGTGGCGTTCACTCGGGACACGAGCACAGCGTCGATCGCTGGCGGAGGTGGAACACCCGCTGGTCTTGGCGGTGCTTGTGGCGTGGCCGCAGGCGCATTTGCATTGGCATTGGCAGCAGCTGCTGGCTTTGCAGCTGTCGAGGCCTGACTGGGCGCAGAGGCGTTTGCAGCTGCTGCGCTCGGTTCTGCGGATCCTGCTGCAGGAGTGGCAGCGCGGGCCTTGGACGGTGCAGTTCCAGTCGACGAGCCTGCTGCGCCGCTCGAGCTGGCAGCCGGGTTCGCGGTGGACGAAGAGTGATTCTGGTTGATGCTGGGCGGTCGCGGAAGCGAGACAGGCACTGCGATGGGCTTTGGCGCCAGCGTCACGGGTGCCGGCGAGGGAGCTGGAACGGTGGAAGCAGGTTTGCCGTCACCAACGACAGAAGCAGGCGTACTTGCGCTGGATCCAAACGTCGAAGCTACTGCAGGAGTTGCGGGTTTGGCCGCTGCTGTCACTGGAGCTGCCGAAGCTGCACTGGGCGTTGTTGCAGGGCTAGCGGTAGCCGACTTGACGGCTGGTGCTGATGCCGCTGCCACCGCTGTCGAGGCTGGAGTTGTTGAAACACTTGTTGGGGCAGGCGCTGATGCAGTCGCTGGCGCGATCGATACTGTAGGCTTCGCCGTGACTGTGGGTCGGGCGGGCAAATTGCCTTGGATTGGAGTGGCAGGCAAAGTGAGTGTCGGCAATGCCGATGCTGTCGTCGCGCCAGTTGACTTGGTTGTGTTTGTAGCTGTCGTTGCTGGGCGCGCTACGGGAGACTTGTTAGCGTGTGTCGGCGGTGGAGCGAGTGGCACGCTGGGCTGAGGCAAAGCAGGGGTGGGAGCTGCTCGTGGCGAGGGCAGCTTGGGAGGCTGCGGCTGAGGCAGAGGCAATTGCTGAGGTATCGACTGTGGCATGGCCATACGCGGATACCCCGGTGGGCCACCATATGAGCCTGGTGCGCGCATGCCACCGAGCGAATTGATGGCTGGCGGCATCTCGTAGTCAGGACGCACCTCCCAGAACTTGGTCTTGAGGAAAACGTGAGGCCCCACGTGGATATCAGCTCTTCCAAGCTGAATTAGAACATGAGGATCTCGTGGATTGAGACCATGAAGCAGGCTGAGCGGTAGCACGTTGGGGTAGATCATGCCTGATCGCACGCGTTGACTGAACGGTGTCAGAAGCGATGAGAGGTGCGAAAGACGAGACTGGCGCAAAGACTGGAGCAGAACGAGGCTCTCTTCGATGGTCGCTGGCTCTCTCCTGCGCCTGCGCGCCTCTCTCCGACTCTCTTCTGCTTCGCCGTCGAGATCCGAGTCATCCGAAAGAACCGAATAGTCGTCGCTGTCGCTGCCCGTGTCAAGCGAAGAAGTCTCTGATGCGCCCATAGCCATGGCTGACTGCACACTAGCGTTGTCCAACATTGGCATCTCGGGTCGAATCTCGGCAAAGGGAAGCTGGAAAGGCAAGACAAGCTCGGGCAATGCTTTGCGACCCCCGCCAGCAGCTGTGAGCATGGCTGGAATGGTTGCATCCGGCGCTGCTCCGATGGTGCCGCCAGCGGTGCTGGGTCCAGGACGGTAAACGAGCTCATCGTTGGCGCCCGCCTGGTTTGCTTTTCGCTTCTGCTTGGGTTTGGCAGTGCCTGGCGTCTTGTTGGACTTGGGTTTGCCAGCCTTCTTGGGCGGCACACCGTCAGTGCCGGCCTTGGCAGTGGACGACGAAGCCGATGCATCGGTGGATGGTTTCGGGACTATTGGAGCAGCGGGCTTTGGGTCGATGGCCTGAGCACCATTCTGCTTGTTGGCGGCGGCAGCAGCAGCATGAAGACTGACTGCGCTGGCAGGAGGCGGCGGTCGTGGTGGAGGCTGAGAGGTTGGTGCTGGTGCCGCTGTCGAGGGTGCAGGCTTGGGTGCGGTAGTCAAGCTGCTGCTGCTGTCGGTGGTGGATGAAGCAGCATTTTGGATCGATTGCGGCTGTGCTTGCTGCTGATTCTGCTGCTGCTGAGGTATTGATTGGGAGTTAGACTGCGGCTTGGAGGGCAGTGGTGGTGTAGGTGTGCGATGGATGATCTCTGTTTCGGAGGCAGGGGTGGCAGAAGGGTCGGATCCGGCCGCAGCAGGGCCAGGACGAACCTGGATGCTATCTGAGCTGGCCTCGTTTGACCCGATGTTCATGATCCCGCTGAGCGACGCAAGCTCAGCCCGAGGTGTTCGGTTGATGAGGTTGCGTTATTGAGAGGCAGAAGCCATGCAGAGGGCAATACAAATGACGGCCAAGAGCAGCCCGACCTGTGGATGGTGGTGTTCAGCAAGGAAGACCTTCAATGCTCGGTCCAAATGAATGCAGTGTGCGTCAAGGTCGGTTCGTGATGTTCATTTGCTGAAGAGGAAGGATCGAGGCGAGAAGCTGGTGCGTGCAGAGTCGTGCGTTGCATCAGTCAAACGAGCGCGAAGAATCCTTCCGTATGCAGGTTGGCGAGGGCGAGGCGCAGCCGCGAAATGAAGGAACGGACGGCGTGTCGAGCGGGGCAAAGGGACGGCGTGCGAGGATGATAAAGAAGAAGAAGGGAGAGCCTCGCTGCTATACACGGACGCAGGTTTGAAGGTGGTTGGTGATGGCGACGATGATGATGTTGAACAAGAAAGGGAGGAAGGGAAGAGATTGGTATAAGCGCAGGCCAGGAAGGAATGGGAACACGTCCGACAGCAGCCGAAGAAAACGAGCGGGCGAGCGAGCCGGAGCGTGATACGTGTCTGAAAAAGATGACGAAAAAGGACAGAAGAGAGAGCTACATTTTTTTCGAGTCCTGAAGCCAGGGGGTTGCTGATTGCACAAGCCTTTTGCAGTGGGGAATCAAAACCCAGAGAGTGCAAATTCAAGTGCACCTCCCTTGAGTGCACAAGGTACTAGTAGAGGTACTAGTCCTAGTGGTGTACCTGAAGGAACGAAGAATGAGAAGAAGTATACTTTGTATGTACTGTGCAAATTGTGATTAGACAGGCAGCTGAGACTGTGCATCCAAGCACAAAGGAGGAACAAAAGAGGGACACAGGAGGGATCAGGTAGCAACAAAGAAGGAACAACAAAGGGATGACAGAAGAACATGACACAGATGGGGGGATGGTGCTGCTATCAAATTGCCTTGATGATCAAATTGATGGCTCCATTATGATCACAGTCCACAGTGTAATGACATGTTGGGCAACAAAATTGTTTGCTGGATCCAAGACTTTGGTTGAGGTTGCTACAATGACTGCATGTTTGAGAAGGCAGCATTGCCAAAATTGGAGGAGTCAAATCAGGTTGGTCAGCAAGAAGAGGCAGAGCTTCTTGATCCTGATGTTGGTGATTTTGGGCTTCTGCACTGATGCAGTGTGATGAGCAGTGCAAGTGGCAGGTGCAACATCCATGGGCATGTGCTGGTTGACAGGCAGATCAATGTCCATGGGCATGGGCAGGTTGGTGGGTGGATCAATCTGCATGGCAACAGGCTTGCTGCAGTGCAAGTATGTTGCAGGCAGGGGAGGGGAGGAGCTAGGCAGCAGGAGGCTCACTGGCCTAGCAAGCCCAAAGTAGTTGTCATCTCTTGTTGGTGTGCCAAAGTTGAGCAGTGGAGTTCCTGGAAATGGCAGCAAGGTGGGTAGAGCAGGATATGTGTATGCTGCAGTGGCTACAGAAGGAGCAATGTACCAGCATGTTGCAAAGCAGTGACAATGTCATCACCAAGATCCTCAGCATTGAGAAGACTGCAGTTGGTAGGAAATGCCATTGGATCCCTCTCAATAACTGTTGTCATTGCAAATGGCCATTGCTTGGTTCTGGAGAACTCAGTCACTGTCATGCCTGCCCAGCAGGGACTCAAAGACATCTCTCCATAGTATGCAATTGCATCTCTGAATCAACCTGAGGTGAGAAAGTGTTGTGTGGCTGGGCAGCTGAGCTGGTTGTATTTGTGCTTGAGCTGAATGTCGTAAAACGGATATATGTCGGGCCCTCTGTTGATGTGAGGGGGAGGCAGATCATCGCGTGCAATGTTGGTGAGGATTGTTGAAGTCATTGTGTGGCGAATGACTTTGTTGGCGGAGCAGAGGTGGGAGACGATGCAAAAGGCAAAGAATGAACGACGAAGAGACGACGCAGGGATCAAGTAGAGACATAGAAGGGACGACGAAGGGACGACGAAGAGACGACGAAGGGACGACAAAGGGAAGGCAGGAGCAAAGGACCTTGCAGGTCACGGAAGCAGGTATATATCAGTTTTGTCTAGTTTTGCCACCGCTTCACTTTTCACTCATTCAGACGAGCACAGGCTCAGAAGCTGGCAAAGGAGTCGGTTGTTGCGATCTTGTGATCGTGATTCAGCACTGCCCCAAAATCAGCCAAAGGATGTGTGACTGCGCGAATGAGTCGCAGAGTGGCATACTTTTCGGCGCACTTCCGACCACTTTCCCACGCATCCGGATGCACCCGTCAGCCAGAATCGGATGTGATCCGTCAAGGATAGCCAAGCTGACAGAAATCAAATGCCGTCCCTTGACTTAGCTGCCGTCCAGGCGCAGCAGCTTCGACAGCAGCAGAATGAATTGAGGATCACCGACTGTCGCGCACTTCTTTATGTCTGATGTCGAGCTTTGAAACAGAGTTTCGGTTTCAGCGTCGGGTGCGGCTCGATTCCGACAAACAGAGCTCAGTTGGAGACGACATCGTCCCTCATCAGTATGGACGGTCAGGCATTCGGATCACATCAACAAAGTAGATATGTAGTGGATCCGTATCAGATTGAATGTAGCCGTTGCAAAGAACGAATGTGTGAAAACAAAGTGAATAGAGACAAAGACCAAGAGCCGACGAGATGTGCAAATAGGAGACTGCGGTCGTAGGGTGGCTTCAAGAGCTCAGACCACTGCCGCGTAGATGATGCGCTCAGACAAGCAAGGAGCCAGCCATGGCAGCAACAACGCAACCGAGCATCGCAGCTGAGCCCACACGCGCGGTGGTCGAGGCCGACGAAGTCTGACCGCTCGAGCTCGAGCCGGAGCTGGACGAGCTAGAAGATTGCGAAGCGCTGGGGCTCGAGCTCGAGCTCGATGTAGCAGCGGCGTTCGACTGGCTGGTCGAAGCAGACATGCTCGAAGTACCCGCAGAAGACGAGGCAGAGGTCGAAACGGAAGCAGACGATCCAGAAACAGATGCAGACGAAGTCGAGTTTCCAGACGAAGAAGTGGCCGAAACGCTACCAGATACGATCCTACCCAGACCCCAGGGAATCGCAGGTCCCTCAGGCTGCTTGGCGTAAGGAGGCGAGCTCACCGTTCCCGTGGAATCAGCAATGGCGAATCGAGTCGTCCAGGTAGGGTCCTGTCCGTTGTGAGTGAATTGGAAAAAGTAGATGGCCGAGTTGGGCGACACGTTGGGTGCCGTCCACAGCAGCTTGCCAGCTCCCGAAGAGGTTCCGTCAATGCCCGTGGCGACCGTGTACAGCTCGGTCATGTTCTGGTTAGATCCCGTCATGAACGTGATCTCCATGCTCTTCCACGCCTGATTTGTGGTGGTGTCCCACTGAATCAACAACGGCGAGCCTTCATTGGTGGTGCTGGGAGTCAGAGGAGAAGGCGCGCTCGATGCGCTTGAAGAGCCCGACTGGCGCTTGGCGTGGTGTGGCACCGCAACGACGGACGAGACGCTGACCAGCGCAACAAGAGCCCAAGGAGCAAGGGTAGCAGTGAACAACTTCATTTTGATGGAGGAGGTTTGTGGACTGTGGTTGGAGCGTTATAATCAAGGTGGAGCGATATCAAGACTCTTGTTAGCATGTTGATCCCCTTGCTCGCTACTGGTGATCGCGAGCAGTCTGAATGGCCTCAATGCGACCGTCATCCGGCTACCGATCTTGTCTGATGACCCAGGTCCAGGAACACTAGTGCCGTAGACATTGAAAATCATGCCGACGAGCGTAGGCAAGACAAGGCAGGTCCCCACCAACCAGTAACCAATGGATGTACCATATCAATTTGCCAATGTCGGATGTGCCCTTCCATGAAGCTGATCAACTTTTTGGGCAAGAGTGCAACTGAGACCCCTGCGCCGACTGACCACCAGCCAATTTGGCAAGATGTCCCAAAGGGTCTACCATGGTGCCCGGGCGCCTATGAATCTCGATGCATGCATGCTTGGTCGTCATGTCGAATTGGAGCAGACTCTGATCATCTCCGAGTGACTGCGAGTGTATGATGCCATTCTTCGATGGTCTTCGCGAATGAAACTTACGTTGAACAAGAGGGTCCTAGACAAAGCGAATGAACTGCGAGAGCGACGTTGTAGTTGAAAGCAGAAGCAAAGACGAACCTCGAAATGGAACCGAATCAAAAGAGTGACGACGGTGGGCAAATGAAGGACCGGAGGGAATAGATCAAGAGTGGAGAGGGGGTCAGTTGGTAGGAGAGGGATGATGATGAAGAGAGGAAGCAAGCAGCGAGGACGACAAAAGGGCAAGCCCAAGTGTGCGGAGAACCGACGCTGAGGAAACAAGCACAGCTCAGCCCTGAACGTCTGCCTGCCATGGACGCGGCGAAAACTTTTGGAGCTACTTGACACACCAGAAGTGGGATCAATGAGTTAGGGGTCCTTGCCCTTTGAGTGTCGCACAGCATGCAGAGCCAACACACGCAGACATGAAAACAGACGCCAAAATGCAAGAATGCAAGCGCAGCGGAAGAGAAGCCTCTGTGCAGAAGCAGACAGCTTTTTTAGTGTCGAATGCGAGTCCAACACTTTAAAATCAACACAGAGCTCATAAATCAACACACGCGAGCTTACTTAGCTTTTGTACAGCAGAGAGAGGCAAGGCCGCCGAGGTCTTGGAAATTCCAAGCCTCTGGGAAAATCGGTGCAGATCCTGCGACTCTGCGTCTTGGCTCGGTGATGTTTACGGCATTCATCTCCTCAAAGTCGGCGCGATCAAAGAAAGTCTTGACGACCATACAGCAGAAGAAGAAAGGGGACCATCAAACTCCGACGTTGATGCCGAGCTGCGTGCTGCGCGCGAAGGGTTTCCTTGAAAGGAGGTGCAGCTCGAGATGCGCGAAATGCTTCGTGGCAAGCCGACGGAGCTCAGCTGCGAGCCCGAGCCAAACCAAAATCACAATAATGTTAGATCATTTTATTCGAAGATCGGGTCTCGGAAAAGCGCCTCGTCACGTGAGCTAGCAAGCAAGTGGGGAATTTTATGAGAAATTTTCAATTTTCGAGCAGCAGAAAAGAGAAGGAGAACCCTGAAACCGCTCGCTGTTCTTCCTGGCTCAGCTAGGCGCTGTGGAGCATTTTTTTTCCTTTTCTTTTTTTTTTTTTTTTTTTTCCTTTCTTCTGTCTGCTTCGCTCTTCGCTCTTCGACTTGAACCATCATACCGGACGACTCTCTTCATCATCTTCCCGGATTATCAGACCCACGCTCTTCGAACGCAATCGCATAAAGACCACACAGCGTCGACACAGACGCTACATAGACATCGCCCAAGATGGCCAAGATGAAGCAGAAGGGCAAGTCTGGTGCGGCCAAGAACTACATCACCCGCAACCAGGCCATCAAGAAGCTTCAGGTCACTCTCGCCGACTTCCGTCGTCTCTGCATCCTCAAGGGTATCTTCCCACGCCAGCCAAAAAGCATTCGCAAGGCCAACAAGGGATCCACCGCACCCACCACCTTCTTCTTCGCCAAGGACATCGCCTACCTCCAGCATGAGCCCGTACTCCGGTCGTTGCGAGAACACAAGACGTTCGCCAAGAAGCTTTCGCGTGCAATCGGCCGAAGAGAATGGGCTGCCGCCAAAAACCTCGATGAGACCAAGCCCGCCTACCGTCTGGATCACATCATCAAGGAACGATACCCAACGTTCCGCGACTCGCTCAAGGATATCGACGATGCTCTCTCGCTGCTCACGCTCTTTGCCAACCTGCCAGCCACCGACAAGGTCTCTGCCGAAGTCATCGCCACCTGTTCGCGCCTGTGCGCCGAGTGGCAGCTGTACGTCATGAAGACCAAGGCGCTCAAGAAGGTCTTCCTTAGCATCAAGGGTATCTACTTCCAGGCCGAAGTCAGCGGCGAGACCATCACCTGGCTCGTGCCTTACCTCTTCACCCAGCACATCCCTTCCGACATCGACTTCCGCATCATGTACACCTTCCTCGAGCTGTACCAGACCCTGCTCGGCTTCGTTCTCTTCAAGCTCTATACCGACGAGAACCTGGTCTACCCACCCAAGTTCGATGCTGCCAAGGACGAGCAGGCTGCTGGCTTTGGTGCTCTCAGTCTCGACCCTGCCAGTGCTGCAGTGCTGCGTGGCGAGAACACAACTGCTTCGACCAGCCAAGATGCAGCGGCATCCACCTCATCCACCGTGGTCACCGCTTCGGGCAAGAAGGTCTCTACCAAGGACGTTAAGAAGCAGATCAAGGCCATCTCCAAGTCGAGCAACATCGCCGTTGATGAAGAGGAGAATGAGAACGTAGACGATGCAACAGCACAAGCAGAGCAGCAAGAGGAGCGATTTGTCGAGCAGCCCTCCAAGTCGACAGAAGAGCAAGAGTTGCAAGGTCACTTGACCACCTTTGACGAGATTCAAGCCTCCTCGGCGGCAAGCGAAGGTGCCGCCAACGAACTGTTCACCCCTTACGTATTCTACATTTCGCGAGAGTGCCCTCGCGCAGTGATCGAGTTTGTGCTGCGATCGTTTGGTGCCTTGCCAGGGCGCATTGGATGGGACATGGTAGCAGGTGCAGGAAGTGCAGTGGACGAGGACGATGCTAGGATCACACATCACATTATCGACCGACCTGTGCCTGCAAGCGGCATGAAGAGGTACGCTGGCAAGCGCGTGTTTGTTCAGCCTCAGTACATTGTCGACTGCGCCAACGCGAGGAAGTTGCTCCCTGCTGGTGCTTACGGACCTGGTCAGACGTTGCCGCCACACTTGAGTCCCTTTGTCGACGATGCCGAGGTGGCTCGTCGCGGTGGCTACGTTCCCGAAGAGGCCAGGGAGCAGCTCGGACTCGAGGCCGATGCTGCTGCTGTTGCTTCTGAGGACGACGAAGACTCGGACGACGAGGAGCTCCAGGAGGATCAGGACGTGGACGAAGACGAGGAGCAACAAGATGACGACGATGCGACCAAGACCGACACTGCTAGTTCGCGTCCAGCACTTGCAGCCCTCTTGGCAGACCCCACCGACTCTGCCGAAGCTGGTCTCTTGGACGCCGCCGAACTCGAAGCCGAAGCAGCTGGGGGTGAAGACGCTCTGGAAGACATGCGCCGCAAACACACAGCCGCACTCAAGCAGGCCAAGAAGTCCACCAAGTCATCTTCAGCGCCCCCCAAGCGCAAGACAGAGGAGCAAGAGGCTAAGGAGATGTCCAAGATGATGATGAGCAACCGACAACGCAAGTTGTACGAGAAGCTCAACTTTTCTTCGGGCAAGCGTGCCGAAGAGACGGCCAAGTTGCAGCAGAAGAAGAAGGCGCTCAACAAGAAGGCTGTCAAGGGCAGGAAGTGAGGGTTTTTACAATTTGTATTCGGTATCATTCATTTTGCATCCATATACTTTCGGTCACAATGCGATCTTGCCATCCTGATCTGTGAGCAAAACGTTGGCACGATGACATGAGATCGTTGAGTGCGAGCGCGGCGTGAGTCCAGTCACGTTGCCCCGCGACTTTGCAACTTTAAAGCGAGTTTGAACAGCCGCAAGCACCGCAACGTGAGGTTTATGCGTCGACCCCGGGTGCACATCCCTTGACTGGGCTCGGAATCGGATCGACGGATCACGCCCTGGGGTCTGCCATCCTTGCACTCAATTACGTTTCAGAGCAATTGCGTTGTGAGTCGCCCTCCATGTCGCTTCGCGCAGACCAGAATCTCCGATGATGAATGGGCTTGACAACAGACGCTGAGCTCAACCGCAAGCGGCAAATAAAGAAGGAGCAACGAGGTCGACCCTCGCCTCTGTACCGGATCGGTGCTCTCGCCGCAACGCTCAAAAGGTCGACCTCGACATGTGGCTGCCGGCACCCTGTCTCCAACGCCCAAGGATCGTCGGCTTGCAGCCAAGTCTCAAGAGGGAAACATGTCCAACGCACCCTGCATTCTGTCGATTTTTCAAGCGTCTTGCGTCATTCTTTTTGACCAAGAATCCGCATGCCTGTCAGTCTAAGACATCATACGATAGCGCGTCGACCGCAGTGTGAACAGCGGAACAGGTCAAATCAATTTACGCGCAGTATGATCTCGGGATTCGTCTCCGCACTTGTCAAGCTTGCCTTTCTTGGCGGCCTGTCGTCGCCTCCCTCACGAGTCACGACACTAGCGAGCCAGATTGCTTCGCTTTCAACGCGCAGATCGCTGCAGTGCATCCTAAGTTCAACCTTGATTTGCTGCCCAAGAGCGCGAAGATATTGCGGGTGGGCACAACTTTGGTTATCAATTAATGGGGCGTTGACATTCGGCTTGCTTCTATCACCGTGCTTCGAGTGGAAGAATGTTGTCTCACAATATGGCAAAGACAGGACAAGCAAGAACGCAGCTGTGCCAAAGTGGCAGCGTCAAATGTCAGAGAAACACTGTGATTCGTCGGTCGCTTATAGTGGTTCTCTTCTCCTCGAACCTCCGCATTTGCTGTGCTCCGGTGTCTGCTTAGGTGCCGTTCCTCGCTTCTTTTGCTTTCCCCGCTTGCCTCAATCCCTGCAGTGCTTAACTGACGGTCCACACGGTCACGCGAAGCGAGCATCAGATCAGCCGCCTCGCGACCAAACACCCACACTTGCCGTGTCGATGGACCACCGCAATCCACACTTCACACGCTATTCATCTGTCACTCTTTCACGATCCGCTCGGATCCTGACGTGCGTTGGAAATGCACAGCCATGCAGTGTGACTTGCTTAGCTGCCAAAAAACAGTCGCGCCGCCGTTCGCCTCTACAGTAATTTATTCAGTCGGAATTGTCTCTCCGCTTTCTTCGATTTGCAAGCGTCTTGCTGAGCAGCCGTCCACAGGTGTCACCTCATTCACCCTAAGAGCTCAGCGTCGACACCCTTGCCTTACATCCCTCGTCACCTGCTCCAGTTCACTCCTTCCTTATCGCCACCACCTTGCTCTTCGAATCGCTTCTTAGCTACCATTCGGAGCGCCTCCCAAGCCGATCGTCGACCATCGCCATCGCCATCGTCCGACTCATTCTTGGATCTTGATTAGCTTGCATCACATCCGGTCAGCCAACTCTGACTTGCTCCATTTGCCATCTCAGACTCTTTCGAACCATCGATCCCAAGACACCTCAATAAGAGCAAGAGCACCACCCTTCTTTAGTTTCCATTCGTTGTCAAGAAATTGTACAAAATGTCTACCAGACTACGCCGACCACAGCCGGACAGGAGCCGTATCATCAGCTCCATGGGACTGCCTCCTCGTGACCCCGTCCCCGAGCCCACCAGCCCCACCTATCAGCAGACCTTCCCTCGCTCACGCAGAGATAGCAACGCTTCCTACCACAGGCACAGCGAGCGCTCCTTCAACGGCAGACGCGCTCCAGCTGACTCTGACCCCTACGATGCCCCTCGACGTGACCGCTCTTTGCGTCAGCGCGACGCCGACCCGCGCCAGGACTCGCGACGTAGATTTGAAAGCCTCCCAGCTTCGCGCTCTCGTACCAACAGCAGTCGCAGACCTGCTCTACCCGACTTTGACGACGATCGCGACCATCCAGATCTGGATGATCTCGACGAAGACGACCTCGAAGATGACGCGCGCTCAGACCGCAGGCGAAGCATCAATCTTTCTCATCGAGAAGAGGCCTTCCGCGGCGCAACTCGGTCGGACCGCGGCGGCGCTGCCCTGGCTAAAAGCCATCGTCGTCAAGAAAGTGACCCCTACCGCCAACCTGAACCATACGAAGACTATTCCAACGCCAGCTACACCAGGCGCGAACCCACTCGTTCCGTCTCCAACGGCGATCTTGGAGGTGACTACCGCCGCCGATCCGCAATCTCACGATCAGCCAAGCCAAGCTCATACAATACCCCTCAAGCTCGTCGTGATGATCTTGATCTGTCTTTCCCAAACGACCGCCCTCGTTCGTCTCAGCCTTCCGCTGGACGTAGCGGCGGTATTCTCAACCGTGTACTCAGTCGCGCCTCAGGAGGTAGCCGCGACAGATCAAACGCTTCGTCGTCGTCTCGCATGCAGAGATCGTCGTCGTCCCGTCTCAACAGGTACAGCCACATGCAGCCATCTGGCCGACGTGACGACGACGAAATGGAGCTCGCGCGGATCGAGGAGGAAGAGATGCTCCTCGCAATGCAGAGGCGTCGCAGCGCTGCCAACCAAGCCACAAAAGGCTACAACGAATCCGACCCACGCTGGTACAGAGACGATCGTGACTCGCGCACATCTGCTTCTCACTCCCGAAATCGCGCAAAAGCTTCTGGTCTGGATCGAAGTGCAAGCGCCATCAGGAGAAGCATGGATCGCGAGCGTCAGCGCACTCTGGACGCGCTCGAGCGAAACGACCGCCAGCTGCCCTTGGTGTCTCGCACCGATGCCGTCATGCGGTCGCGATCTCAGTCCAAGCTACTATCGCGAACAGAGTCGCAGTCACGCGCCAGGGAGGTAACTCGATCTCGCCATGGAGCTGCACCTCACAAATCTTCCCGCGAAGCTGCTCTGGCTGCTGTCACAGGCGTATCCGCCAGTACTGCGACTGCGAATGCCATCAACAAGCGAGATCACAACGGTAAGGCGGTTCAGCGTGATCAAGATATTGACAGCGAGAGCGAAATCTCTTCCGACGACGATGATTTACCCCAAGGCGCTCCCCAACCGGCCGATGTGCATGACGATGATGCCATCCCTATCATCGTCGCCGGCTCCGCCAAGCCCACTCAGACCGGAAAAGCGGCACCTGTCATCTCTTCCGCCGCCAAGAAGGTCCCAGAGACCACCAGCGACGACGATGAAGCCTCGGACGAAGACGCTTCGGACGACGAGAGCACCGAGCAGACCTCGGAAGGACTCGGGTCTGCTGCAAAGCCTGCGCCCGCCATTCCGATTGCTACCGCCGCTCCCTTGGGAGCTGTTGCCTCCAAGTCTAGCTCCAAGCCAGTCACCACCAGCGCAAACGGACGCGCTGCACCCAAGGGCTACATGAACTTCGCCCGCGAGACCCCCGCCGCCGCTGCACCGGTAGCAGCCCCAGCTGTGAAGGCTCAAGAGCCGTCTGACTCTGACGACTCCGAAAACGGTGAAGACGACGATGATGAAGAAACAGAAGAGGAACAGGCCAAAGCAGCACCGACACCGACGCGATCACGGGCAACGCCTGCTGCAGCCATTGCTGCTGCGGCTAGTGGGGCCACTGTTGGCGCGGGCGCTTTGGCAACAAAACGCAGTGCCCAAGCTGAAAAGGACCAGCGCAAAGCTGCCAAATTACAAGCTGAGCAAGAGAAGAAGGCTGCTGAAGCCGAGGCTCGCGCCGCAAAGGCTGATCGATCCGCCGAGAAACGCCGGGCCAAGCAAGAAGCTTCGGCCGCCGCTGTGGCGGCGGCCCTGGCAGCCAAGGAGGCTAAGCGCAGCGAAAAAACCAGGAAGAAGGAGGCCAAACAAGCAGAGCTGGAGCGCAGGCGAGAGCAAGAGTCCCAAGAACGCGACCGTGCCATCCGCGACAAGGAGGAAGCAGAGGAACGACGTGTGCTTGCTGTACGCGATCAGGAGCGGGAGCGTGAAGCAAAAGCCGAGGCTCGACGTGCAAGCCGCCGTCCTGCCAACGGTGCTGGTGCCAAGATGCGTGACGGAGGCGTAATGTCTCTCACACCTCAGCAGCGCCACTACCTGCTCAAGGCGCTCGTCATGCTGCAGATGCAAAGCGAGTCGAAGGAGCTCGAGAAGCTCGGCGCGCTCACCGAGTACGGCTATCCCTTTTCGAGCCAGCGCTCCAAGCTCACTCGCGTCAAGACCTTTGAGCGTGGTGAAGAGGGTGGCGACTATGCTGGCGCTGCTCGCGATCCGTATGCAAACGAAGATGCCATGCGTGAGGGCGAAGATCTGCAAGAACTCCTCCTGCTTCGCCATCTCTTCCATGTGCATTTGCGTTCCTTTCCCGGTCTGGACCAAGCACCCGAAAAGTACTGGCAGAAACGAATCCAGCCCTTCTTTGACGAGATGGCTGCGCGCAACTTTTCGACCATGATCGAGCGAGGCGAGTTTTCAAAGCGTCATCTCTATTCTCTCGCAATCACTCGCTACCTCGGCAGCTTTGTTTCCCGTGGTTTCGGCGTGCGTGGCGCAGACGAAACACGTGGACCTGGTCTTGGTAAACCCGGCACCGAAAAATGGGGTGTCGGCAAGAAGTGGGGCAAGGGTACCGTCAAGCGCGGGCTCGACCGTCCCGAACGCATCGATGCTGACCTGATGAACCAGATCGACCACCTTTTCGAAGGCGAAGGCGGCCGTCTCTGGCGCGCTGCAGGCAAAGAGTGGGCCCAGGTGTGTGGTGATTGGTGCGCGTTCAAGGAGAGCATCATCGAGAGCGAGACAGGTCTCGAGGAGGCCATCAGACACCTCGACATTGGCACCGTCAAGAACTTGCCCCCGCGGTACCGCAACTCGGTCGAGTTTACACGCATCCACGCTGCTTACATCTTCCATTCTCTATTCGTCACGGCTCCCAACTCTGATGACCTGTTCAAGATGGTCAAGGGCATCCATGCGCTGGCTCCGTACTGGGGTGCCAAGCAGCTGCTCAAGTTTGCCAATGCCGAGACCATGATCTCGGGTATCCTCTCGCTGCTGCTGGCAAGACCTGGTGGTGCCAAGTCGCTGATCCAGCGCGTCTTCTCGTACGTCGTTGGCAAAGAGGCGTCGCACATTCAGAAGGAGTTCGTGATCCCCATTCGCAAAGAGATCGGCGACCCCGAGCTGACCAAGAAGATCGAGGACTACGTCAGTCGCGGTGACCGTGTCGAGTCTCTCAAGATGCAGCGCGACGCCAGGAAGCGCGGCGATGACATCCTCACCACCATCTTGCTGACGGCAGGTGGAAGGCTGAGCCCCGAAGCTGAAGACCACGTGCTCGAGCTTCAACGCTGCTTTGCCCTCTCTCCGTACCGAGGCAATCTCAACCTGGCCTACCCCGAGACCACGCCGGCAGGTGTCGATCAGCCACCCGTGCCATCGTGGGGTGCACAGGGTGCCGAGCACACGCGCGCTCGCAAGTTTGCACTGCTCAAGTTGCTGCTTCGCGAGTGTCTCAAGCGCCGCGACAGAGAGCAGGCGGTCGAGTTGGCCAGCGGTAGCCTCCTGCCCGCTATCATCAAGGACTCGCTCGAGACGGTCTTTTACCCCGCTATCCGCTCCATCGCTCAGAATGCCAACCTCAGCGAGCGACTTGGCGACCTGCAAAAGTTCATCGACGACATGCTCGAGGTCAAGAAGCGCGGCGAAACTGCCATTGAAGCTTGGATCGCGCTGGCAGCGCGCCACGAGCAATCAATCTACGTGCTGTTCCATGAATGTGCTCCCATCTCGAAGCGTCTTTGGGACTGGTGTCAGCTCGGTCTGGACTACATGGCGCTGTCGACCACCGATCCTGCTCACCCAGCTGACCGTCGCGCGCCCAACTTGGAGATCAACTTTGAGGAGTTCTTGGCAGACGCACGACTGACCGAGTCGGACGTCAAGAAGATCCTCGCCGAAGCAGACAAGTTGGCCAAGTACACCAAGTGGAGCAAGGTGCGTTACGAGCTCGAAGCACGTAAGAATTACTTGCTGGGCAAACCCGAGGCAGGCCATCCCGGCGATGTGTCGGAGAGGGACATTACCGACCAAGGATTGCGCCGCGAGATTGCAGATATCGATGCGATGATGCGAGATCTGATGGCAGAGGCTGGCGAGAAGGTCGATGACGGTAACTGCGAAGACGGTGTGCGGGGAACCGAGAAGTACGACTTCCCCTGGGCATTCTACGACGAAGTTGATCCGCTAAACCAGCATCTGAAAGCTGAGGAGGAGGTTGGGCCTTTGCGCATGCCCAAGGTGGCAGTCGGCTACGCTCCACCGAGTCTCAAGCACATCCGCCGACTCCAACCACTGTTCGCCGAGCTGCTCGCTTCCAAGTTGCCCGAATGGCAGTCCGAGGACGTTTTGGGCCAGCTCCAGAGCGAGACGCGCGGTGGGAAGGGCGGTGGAGGAAAGAGGCTTAGCATGAAGCCGAAGAGCCAGAAGACTAGCTTCAGCGAGTCGGCGAGCGTTGCCGGTGGATCGAGCGTGTATCCGGCTGAGAACAGGAGTATTATGAGCAACGCTACTGCTCGATTGCCGAGGTTGAAGGTGCCTTCGCTGTTTGGTCGTAAGTGAGGCGTATCACATTCATTTTTTGTCGTTCGTTTACATTCTTTTGCGTTACAAAATGGATTTGGGTTTTGCGATAACTGATGTCAGTCTGAGGTGTCGACCGTTTAACGGCGTGCGTGATTGAGGACGGCTCTGAAGTTGACGAGCTTGACTGGCTTTGAGTTTGTGCATGCTGCCGTGGTGGAGTTTGCGTAATTACTCGGAAAGCGAGTTTCAAGTGGCAAAAGCGGCGAAATTTCCCCCGCACTTCTAACAGCGATGGTGCGGGGTTTAGACACCGGGCCGAGCAGCGGCATGGAATAGCCGTGTGTATCATTGTCGTGCGTCTTCCTTCCAGTCCACCATCATAAATAGGTGTGCCCCTCTGACTCGTCATTTACGTGGATCCCGGATCTACGTGAACTACGTTCTATCACATTTGGACCCCGATTACCACAGACCTCAGCATAGCAAAGCAGGTATTCGAGCGTTTGGAAGATGGCTGCGTCGAGATCGACGAACAACGTTTTCAGAATGGCACCACGAGTCGTCTCGACGATTGTGGGGACTGCTCGCTCCATCAACCTCACTGGAAACAAGATCAATACAGCAAGATCAACACTAAGCTGGGTGACGCCTTCTAGGCGAGACTTTTCCTCGTCAAGCATCCACAGTCAAGCAGCAGCACAGTTCACCGGCATGTCCGAACAAGGTCTCACCGAATCCCAAGTCGACGTGCGTCGAGCGATCCAATCTGTGTGCTCACAGTTCGACGACGACTACTGGATGCGCAAAGACCAAAGCGCCGAGTACCTACACGAGCTCTACGACGCGCTCTCATCGGGTCGATGGATCGGTATCTGCATGCCCGAATCCCTCGGTGGAGCCGGGTTGGGCATCTCGGAAGCGGCCATCATGCTGCAAACCATCGCCGAATCCGGCGCAGCCATCGCCGGTGCTCAATCGATCCATGCCAACATCTACCCGCTCATGCCTATCATCGAATTTGCTTCCGCGGAACAGCACGCCGAATGGCTACCCAAGATGATCGACGGTCGTATCAGGTCATGTTTCGGAATTACGGAGCCTACGACTGGATCGGAGACGTTGAAGCTCAAGACGAAAGCGGTTCGAAAGGGTGACAAGTATGTGGTGAATGGGAGTAAGATCTGGACGTCTTCGGCTCAGGTTGCTTCGCATGTTGTACTGCTGGCGAGGACTTCGGAGCCAGAGTCAGGGTCGAGATCTTCTGGGTTGAGTCTGTTCTTTGCGCCACTCCGATCGGTGCCGAATACGCCTCAGAATGCTGGTCAGGCCAAGTTGGCGAAAGGAGTGGAGATGCGAAAGATCGCCAAGATGGGAGGCAACACGGTCGACGCCAACGAAGTATGGTTCGACGACTTTGAGATCCCTGCCAACTGCCTCATCGGTGAAGAGGGGAAAGGGTTCAAGTACGTCTTGCACGGAATGAACGCCGAACGCTGCCTTCTTGCCGGCGAAGCGTTAGGAACGGGATACGCGGCGTTGCGCAAAGCGGTGCAATACGCCGGTGACCGAGTAGTATTCGGCAAACCAATTGGTGCGATGCAGGCGATTCAACATCCGCTAGCGAAGAGTTGGGCTCAGTTGGAAGCGGCAAGACATCTCACCTACGCTGCTGCAAGGATGTACGACGACAGGGCGGCGGATGCAGGAGCACAGGCGAACGCGGCCAAGTACATGGCGGCGGAAGCGGGATACAAGGCTTGCGAGACGGCGGTGATGACGTTGGGTGGGATGGGGTATGCAAAGGAGTATCATGTCGAGCGGTACTTTCGTGAAGTGTAAGTGGCGATACGATCCCGATTCGCATGGGGAAAGTGGCGAGGAGAAAAGGCTGACCAGAAACAAAAACACTCTTTTTTCTGCGCATCATCATCTCGTTCCGGTTCAGATTGGTCCCTCGACTGGCACCGGTTAGGTAAGTTTTCGAGCATGGGGCTCTCAAATTCCACGTGCGTATCGTTGACAGATTTGTACTGACACATCAATCTCTCGTCTTGTGATGTGTGGGTTGCTTTGCTTCGGTGATGAACAGCCGCGAGATGGTGCTCAACTATCTTGGACAGCATGTTCTCGGACTTCCAAAGTCGTACTAGGGGTCTTTCGTTCCCACCAATGATGCACTAAACCCCTTTGTTGCACTGCAATTTCTGCCATCTGGACCCCCACTTTGTGCCTTGATCGTGTGTGCTTTGTGTGCTTTGCTCCCCACTGGATGCACAGGGTGACGTTGAGAGCCACACTCTCGGAAGCTTTTCGGCGAGCACGACCGAGACAAATTTCGTTAGCGTGTGTTCTTACGCACACGCCTCTTGTGCGTGGCAGCATGCGCAGCTGTCAAACGCTTTTCTTCAAAAAGTCACACATGCAAACCCTGCATGCCGTACAGTAGCACTAAAAGATGCGTCGCTATGGACGTGGCCGAGCTTAGACTTGCTCATTGTTCACCTCGACGAGGAATGCAGCTGTTTAGCGTTCGCTGACTTTTGCATGTGCACAAAACACCACACCTTTGCTTTCGCTTTCATGTGACTTGAAGTTTGGCCAACGCTCCCCAACCCCAAATCGCGGCTTCGGGTCGTCATCGGTGGGGACTAGGCACGGACCATAACCCTCCGAGGGAACCCACCTTGGTCTCGCTCAGCATCGCCTCATCCAGCCTCCTAGCTTACCCTTCACTTCGCTTGGCCATGCTCAGCGAGGCTTGGGACGCTGCTCGAACAAGTATATAAGAGAGGCGTTTGGAACGTCTCGATTTGCGTTTCTCATTCACCACCAACTCCTTCCCTTTCCCTTTTCTCCTTTTCTTCAACTTCTGCCCCAAGATGTGGTGTGCTCGCTCGGCCAGTCTTCTGGTCTCGGCCTGCCTTCTTGGCGCTCTCTCCGCCCAAGCTCTTTGGCCTCATCCTTCCAACTACTCGGTCAACAAAAAGGACGTCTTTGCTCGACTCTCGAGCGATCTGCGTTTTCAGCTGGTCGATGGTACGGATCCGTCTCGCGTTCCTTCGGACCTCACCGACGCCATCACGGCTGCTGCTGAGCTGGCCAACACTGTCAACTTTTGGGAGCTGATCCCGGATCGCGGTGAAAAGTATCGCGAGGGCGTCGGCAAGGCTCCCCTCATCTCGAGCGTTCAGATCAAGGTGCTCGAGCTCATGCCCGAGACCAAGCCTAATCCTTGTGTCAACTCGGGTAAGCTGGTCAACGTGTCCGATGACGCTTTCAGGCTTAGGTCTCTGCAGCAGCCTTTCTCGGGCAGGGTCGATGCCATCGACTCTCCTCACGAGAGGCAGACGCAGCCTGAAGGATACGGTGATGACGAAAACGAAAACCAGAACGCTGATATCTGGAGCAACGCCTGCAGTATTGCCAACCACGCCGTCAAGGAGTTTAGCTACAACGTCTCTTCCGCCAAGCTCAACTTGGAGAGCGACAATAGTGCGCCTGCTGATTTGGGTTTCCTCGATTCCGAAATGTACTACCTCGTCGTCCCTCAAGGTGGTACTTCGATCCGGCTCACTTCGTACACTGCCCTCGGTGCGCTTCGTGGTCTGCAGACGTTGCTGCAGCTCATCTATGCGCTCCCACCGCAGCAAGGTGGTCAGGCCGAGACTCAGCGATACATTCGCGGTCTTCCTATTATCATCCACGATCGCCCGGCTTATCCTTACCGAGGTTTGATGCTGGACACGGCGCGCAACTGGTACGATATTCCTACGATTCGTAAGCTGATTGACACCATGTCATTTGTCAAGCTTAATCAGTTGCATTGGCATGCGACTGATACGCAGTCTTTCCCCTTGGCGTTTGAGGGCAATCTCAGTGTGTTGGCTGAGAAGGGGTCGTATGGGTGGTTCCAAAATGCGAATGGGGAGTCGGTGAGCATGGTTTATACCGAGCAGGACATCAAGGGGATCATTGATTATGCTGCTGCTAGGGGTGTGAATGTTATCATCGAGACGGATATGCCTTCGCACATGCTTTCGGGTGTAGAGGCGGTGGATGGTGGTTCTTTGATGGCTTGTCCTGATGCGTCTGACTGGCAGGCGGTTGCTGCTGAGCCTCCCAGTGGGCAGTTGAGGCTGGTAAGCAACAGCAGCGAGCTCGACACTACCGATGTGGCTACGTTCAAGGTTCCGCAGGGCATTGCTGATTTTGTCGATTCGCTTCTCGGCAAGGTGGCTTCGCTGTCCAAGTCGCCTTACGTTTCGTCGGGTGGTGACGAGCCTAACTACCACTGCTGGAATCTATCGAGTGAGGCTGCTATGGAGCCGTACTTGAAGCCCTTTATGTCGCTTGTTACCAAGGAAACTCAGGCTCGAGGCAAGCGTGGGATGGTTTGGGAAGAAATGGCCGTCAAGTTCCCCTCTGTCGCCAAGACCTTGGCTCCTGGATCGCTGGTCGAGGTCTGGAACGATGCCAACAATTCTGGGACTGCGCTCAAGAACAATCCCGATGTCAACATTGTTCTTGCGCCCTACCTCTTTGCTTATCTGGACTGCGGAGGTCCCAGCTTCCTCGGCAACAATACGGGCAACAACTGGTGTCCCTACGTCTCGTGGCAGCAGGCTTATTCGTTTGATCCCAGTGCTACGATTGCCAATGCCACTGCTGTCTTGGCTTCCGCTGCAGGGGTAAGGGAGAAGTTTATCGGTGGAGAATCGGCGGTTTGGTCCGAGCAGATTGATCCGACCAACTTGGATGCCAAGGTTTGGCCTAGGGCTGCGGCCGGCGCTGAGGTGTATTGGACCGGTGAGACGGTGGCCGGCGTCAAGAGGGATAAGGTGGAAGCGCTGCCTAGGATGTTGGATCTGAGGTATAGGTTGGTACGCATGGGAGTGGCGGCGGAACCGTTGCAGCCGCAGTGGTGTGCGGTTAGGCCGGGGAGGTGCAATCTCTACTAGGCGGGTGGGAAGAAGGGTGAAGGCGGTCTCGTTTTCCCAAAGTGGTGGTAATGGTTGCTCTATTTCACACGTCAGCGATTGGTGATGCTAAATGATACTAATGACGAATCTGCGTCTGGGAGAGCGGAGCTCGCCTCATCCCACCCTTCGTATGTCCAGGTTTCATGGATCTAGATTTCTTCCATCTTTCTCTTCGTTACTAGGCTGATCATCGCCTAGCGCACGATTTTTCCCCTCCCTGTATCTCCCTCCCCTGTTTTCTGCTTGTCATTGCGCTCGTCCAACCCCCTCTCCGGCGGGCAGGGAGCCTCATCGAGCTCACAGGTCTCACCACAGGCCTCAGCTGCAATCAAATCATCGACACATTCATCCAGCGAGTGACGCATAGCCGGGATGATGTTTTCTAGTCACGTTGTGAATCGTCTTGTTGTGCGCTCGGAACATAGTATGAATCCGTGTGTAAGCGCTTGAAGTGTGGACAACTGCGCTGCTTGCATCGCAGCATAACTGTAGTGACTGTACTTCCGCCGCAATAGCTGCCGCAGCACCCACACACACAGAAGGACGGAAACAGACACGCTGGTACACTTGGTTCTAGAGGCAAAAACTTCTCCACTCTTTCTCCTGATCCACCCGCTCTTTCCCCAGCATCAACTGCTTCGAATTCTGAACAGCAGCAACTAGATCAGCTAAACGACCTATCGTAACTCTCGATTCGGCCTGTGCTAGCACCCTCGTTGCAGCCTTCATCTTGATGGCGCAGCTTAAGCCTCACGACAAACATGGGTCGGGTCAAAGTAGCATTACCGTGGTCACTGTACTTGTGACGCATCTGTAGTTTGCGACACGGACGTGTGATTTGAAAATGGGCACCTCAGCAAATGTCGTAGCGAATCAGCTGCGGTCTGTCGGTGGTTGAGGTGCACAGCATGGGTCTGATGTCGCGTATGCTCGAGTGATGGTTTAGGCACAGACTCGTGCACAGATGATGAATGATGTTGACGTTTCTTGGTTCGATTTCGATTGCGTGATCTGTGTATGGAGGTCTGGTGTGAATGGGAGGACAGGAGAATGAGGAGTGGCGGAGGGAGCTTCTCTCGTTCAAGCTCAGGCGATCGTCAAGCACAGACACACACACACACACACAAACGATGAATGATGTGTTGAATGGTCAATCCTTTGAAGATCGTTTTGTATTGCGTGTGGCTCGTAAATGGATGGGTCGTGAGATGGAGGAGGAAGAGGTGATTTACAGGTCGTGAGGATGGGAGACGTATGCACAGTGAGGAGTCGTAAGAGGTCATGAGAGCAGCGTGTGTGCTCAGTGTCTTGATGGTCTAGGGTTTTTCGAGGCTTGGGGATTTCGAGTTGTGGGTCGGGAGGTCGTCGTTGAACTCTTGAGTCTATAAACATTGGGGCGCGTTCTTGAAGCCAATCCTTGGGGTCTATGAGACAATTGTCGCACTCCATGTTGCAAGCCCATTCTTGCGTCTATTGTATCTACATTGCCAGGGCGTGCTTCTGTTTGCTCGAGGTCATTCGCTGACTCGACGCGAGCATCACTTCGAGGTCCTTGAAGCCGAGAGCCTGCGCGTCAGACTTTCGAGGGGAACTTGAGGCGTCAGTTCCGTTCAATCGAGAATTTGATCTTGACCATATCGAGGAAGCCTGGGTCTTGGTGCGAAGCGAGGTCTTGAGTCTGAATACATTGGGAGCTATCCTTCGGTCTATTTACGTCGTCGGTTTGCTTGAATCTTGAGATCAAGAGCCCGACATGGCCATCCGTACTGTACACTTTCAAGTCTTTATCTCGAGTATCTACAGAAAAAGAAATAGAAGCAACCATCGTCAGCAGTACCTTACACATCGTTTACACTGAGAGTGCTGTTGAAGCACCTTTGCATTCGCGAGCACCAATCAGCGATCTCATCGTCTCCTCGGCGACCCGACCTCCGCCATCTGCAAGGGCTGGGAGTGACTTCTAGCCATGATGTTTGTTCGTGACATGTCCACCGATTTGCGCATCATGACGGGTGTATACGGTCTTTCCGAGGTTGGGGATTCGTAACTGATACTCGCTCGAGGTTGAGCTCGAGGTGGAGGGGTTAGGGGATAATGAGCTGCTCCGTGAAGGTTGACTGGGAGAGAGGAGGAGGCGTTGAGCGTGCGTCCGATTGGGTCACTTTGGCCGTTGGCGGGGCGGCCGAGCATGACGTATCCGAAACCTTTCATGGTCTGTTTCAGCGAGCTACCGTTCGCTTCTTGGGTCGGTGCAGCAAGACCAACACTAGCTTCACGACGTCTTGCTTTGTCGTCACGATTGGCGACAAACTTCGCCAGCCACAGTTCGCGTCTGCCTTCAGCTGCGGCGGTTGCGGCGGAGTGGTGATCGGCTTCGGTGCGGAGCGGTGGCGGGGCTGGTGTTCGAATTCGTCGCTGCGGTTGAGGCTCAACGGGGAACATGGTGGTTTCGCTACGTCGATAGACATCCATACCGTCGTCTGCGATGGGTTTGTATCCGAGTGCGTCGACGATACGCTTCATCATGCGCATGGGTGCGTTTCTGCCTCGGTTCTGACTGGTCGTGGTCGTACCTGCCTGTGATTGAAAGAGCGAACGATGACGTCGCAGCGCCCTCTTTTCGCGGAGCCTAGCTCGACGACCATGTGCACGTTCAGCATCGGCTTCGTCGAGCAGGGTCAGCGAGCAAGCTCGCGGTTTGGCTCCGTACAGGTAGACGCAGAGCAGCATCAACGCCACCACCAGCGCAGCCGACGCAAAGATCACCGCATACGCTCCGAAAGACAGCTTCTCTAATGCTGGGAAGGATAAGAACGAGAACACGGAGCAGACAGTGAAGAGCAGAGATACGACAACGGTGGTGGCGGCAAGTGCTGTTTCGTCGAGCCATCGCTTGTCGCGCTTGGTGGTGACACTTTCGCCCGCATCCAGCCATGCTTCTCGGGCATCATCATCTATGTCTTCATCTTGATGAAGCTTCTCTCGTTCAGCAGCCCGCCCATGTCGTCCACCAACACCGCCTTTGAAACGGCTTGCAGCAGCCAGCCTACCGCCGGTTCGACGTGAATACGAAGTGAATCGATCTTCGTCCTCAGCCTGAAGCAGTGTAGGAGTCGAAATTTCCTCCCTGGCCACTACATGCCGCAGCATCACTTTGCGAGGCGGAGAGTAGCCGTCCATCACATACTGCACCATGGAGACGCCTGCTACGATCAAAGCTGCTGTGGCGAGGACGACGCCAAACGCTGTCAAGAACCAAGTGGTCGAAAAGCTGGATGTCAGAGCCAAAGTGTAGAGCGCAAAGGAGAAGATTGGTGTAGCGAAGAGTGCCGGAACGAGCAGCGATTCGGTCTTGACTCGGAGTGGACGACGGGTGTCGATGTGGCCTTTTTCGTCGAGGTACAGCGGGCGAACTTTCGTAGCGAATCCGCTGGCTCCGTTTCGGGAACCTTTCTTGGAGTTGACGAGATAGACGCCAACGACACCGGCGACCAAGCCGATCGCCGCCGAGATGGCAAGCGCGAGAGCAGCGCTAGTGGTCGACAATCCGTGAACACGAACAAACACCACCTGTAGACCCGAGAAGATGAATGTGTACATGCTTGCCAGGACCGCCAGTCCCAGCGCCAGCAGAATGAGCATGGGATTGTATCGAAGCAGTCGAACCGGCCTTGCCAGATCATCGCCGAACGCTTGGTTGAGTCTGGTTTCAGGTTGAGGTTCAGGTGTCCAACCTTGACCTGTGCGTTTCTGTTGAAGTGCCTGGCGGCGGAACAACACAAAGGCTGTTGTTTCGCGTGTAGCAACCCCATCGTAGACCACCGTCACAGCTGCTACAATGATGGTCAACCAGTACGTCCAAGACCAGCTCAACAGCTCGAGGACGAGCTTTGAAATCCAAGGTCCTGCCAGTTGACCACCGATGACGACGAGTGCGATGGATCCGACACCGAACAGGCGGCCTTTGGAGGTCGAGAACAGATCCATAACTGTGGCGAGAGAGATGAAGACGAAAAGGCCCGAAAGCAGACCAAGTGTCGATTGGCAGGCGAGAATCGCCATAACGTGATGCATGAATCCGGCGATCGCGCAGACGACAGCTACGGCCACCAGAGAGATCAAGGTGATGCGTTGACGTCCATACCCCACGAGCAGATTTGCCAAGAACAGACCGCCGCCTTGACTGGCGTTGTACGAGAACGTACCGAACTGTAGCAGCATCACAGTGGAATCGGACGCCTGTTCGTCAAGAATGATGCGGGAGACGGTGTTGGTGTACCCAGAAGCCAGAGCCTGGAGCGCAAAGACAATGACCCAGTAAAGAAGCAGCTGTCGCACTTTTGCCCAGGGACTCCAACGGTCTGCCCACACGACAATGTCCGAATCCGATGACGCTGACGACATTCCATCGGCATCGTGGTGTTCCCCATTGTCAACATAATCGCCCTCGTCCTCGTAATCGGCAGGATCAAAGTCGAACACTTCTCCTTGTTCATAGTTTCGTCGTTTGTGCGAACCGGACCGCTTGATGTTACCCAACAGCACCTGTCTCGGATCTTCTGCCTGTGCATCCACCTGATCCTGATCAATCCCATCTTGAAGAGTCATCTGGCTAAGACGTCTGTCCTTGTGACTGTTGCTGAGACTGCGTTTGACACGCTCCGTGCTCTGCCTCTGCTGCTGTTGGGACTTGGCAAGATCGATCTCGTCCTCGACATCAGCGGACCACGGTTTGTGATCGGCAATAAACTGTTTCCGCCTCTCCTGCTCTTGCTTCTCCTCCAACAGCTCGTTGTACATGCCGCGTGTGACCGGACGGCTAAGCGCAGATTCGCCAAACGCAACCTCGCCAAGCTTGTCGACGTAGTTACGGCCCAACGCCTCTTCAACGGTGATGCTTCCCGCGCGCCCTGCTTGATGGTCAGCCAACGACCCTTCGTTGAGAAACTGAGCATTGGCACCAACTCCACCGTCTCGGATCGAAAAAGCATTCAGCCCACCTGCAGCAACAAAGTCCTGAAAAGCTTTACGCCCGGCCGTACCCTCGCCCAATTGAAGGTTCATAGCGCAGTCAAAGCCGGCACGGAAACATTGCCGACAGGTCGGGTTGGCACCGTGCTGTCTCGAGCCGGGACGCTGCTGATCAATGTGCGAAGGATTACTGCGGAACGAAACGCGAGTGTCGCGTGTGCGCGGTCGGCGTGCTTTGCCGGCTTTGACAGAGGAGATGGGGATGAAGCGGAACTCGGTACGGTCTTGAAGCACTCGGGATCTGTCTTCGTCGTTGTTGGTGTAGGTGTCGACGACGAATGGGACGCGTTTGTCATAGGAAAGGTCGTAGGTGCTTTCGTGCTCGTCAATTTCGGTTCCGTCGTCGTCGTCTGCAGATTTGACTGCGTCGACTTCGTCTGGTTCTTGGACTTCTTGTACGTCGCTGGGCGGGGCGACGGTTTCCTTAGCTGTGCCGCGGATGGCTTTTGCGCTGCCGCTGAGACTGGGCTGCTTGTGGATGTTGGCAGGGAACTCTTCTTTCGTCGGAGAGTCGAAGGCAGTGGTTGCTGAACCGATCGAGTCGCGTCGACTGATTTGGGAAGCAGTGCTCTCGCGACGAACAACAGAAGCGACTGGCTGCTCGGTCTTCTTCTCAGCCGCATCACTAGTCTTTGTCTCTGGCTGAGGAGCAACAGGTCCCAACGCGGCAGGCTGACGAGACGAACCAACGCCCTTCTCCTTCGCTTCCTTGTCAAGCTGCTGCATCTGGTACAAGAACAGCTTCTGGTTTGCCTCCTCCAACATGCTCGGTCCAATCTCGCCAAACGTGTTACGACGTGGATCGTGCCTAAAACCGATGGTCTCGACTTCATTCCTCTTGCGAACATCAGTGTCGTCAGACTTGGCCTGCGTCGTTCCCGACACGCTCTTACCGCTGATATCTTTCTGAGCGTCGTCCTGGATCTCGCGACTCTTCTGTGCAGTTGTCGGGGCAGGGAGCTGTCGAGTGTCGTATCGAGGTGATGCGCCTGAAGAGGTTGCGTTCTTGTCGAACTTGAGCGCGTGTGGGATCTGGGGCGCTGGTGGAGCATCGACTGACGCAGAGAGTGGAGACGGGATTCTTTGATCGCTGGAAGCTTCGCCTGCTCCGCCAGCTCCAGGCACCTGAAGCATGCCAGACTGTCTTCTGGTGGCAGCAAGCGTCTGCGGTGTTGGCGAGTAGATGGTCCTCGAAGATCCGTCATTTTTCGGTACCACTTTTGCATCCGTTCGAGACAGCATGTGTCCACCGACACTCGGCACTGGCTCTTTTACCGCAGTGGAGCTTGCAGCTTCCGTTGCTGCAGCTGGTCGAGGCAAGCTGATACGCTTGAGGTTCTGGAAATCGGTTCGAACGGTCGGGACCTGCGTTCCATCTGGCAAAGCGATCGTCTCGCCTGAGTAGCTGGTTTCGTTTGAATCGGATCGAATCAGAGGAGCTGACAAATTGGATGGCTTGGACGGAGTAAAAGGAGCAGCGGAAGCTTTCATGCTAGCAACTTCGGCTTCGCTCACTTTCACGGGTGGAATCGTTTGTGGCTCTTGCGAAATGGCACGATTGAAGCTGGTACTTGCCGATGGCAGCCTAGTGCTCTGCTCGGGAGCAAGCGTGGAATAAGAAGAGAACCTCGAAGGCAGAGTAAGCTGTACGGGCATCAGCTGAGCCTCGAGTGCGGCGTTTCGTTCTCGTGCCGCTGCGATGCTGCTCGCAGTTGGAGTGGGTTCGGACTCGGTGCTAGAGGACCAAGCTGATGATGTGGACTCGGCCTGCGGAGCAGCAGCAGCAGCAGCAGCCGCTTGAGGAGAATTTGCTTTGTTGATGGACAGAGGCATGCTCTGAAAGCCAGCTCGTTGTCCCAGAGGTGGAGTCGGTGGGATATCAAGCTCTGACTGTCTGACCGGGATACGAGGCAGGCGATCATTCCTCTGACCAGGTCCAAGAGACGAAGAATTGCGCGAGAGAAGGGGCGACTGCATTTCTTGACTAGCACGACGCTGTAGCTGGGCCGTAGAAAGCTGCGAGTCACTAGGTCCACTCGTAGCCTGATGAGGATTCGGAAAATCTCCTCCCTGCGACGGTACCACAGTGAGTGGCTCAAAGACGTACGGCAGACTTGGTCTTCTGCCGCTTTGCCTTGAATCCTGCTTCCTGCCCGTAACGGGATCGAGGTTCCTCGGCAGTGCACGAGAATTGTCTTCCATCGACACAGCTCTGTTGTGTGCGATAGGCTGACGAGGTCCACCTGCCTTCAACGCCGACGGCATGGTAGCCGCATTCTGCTTGTCCTTCGCGCTCTTAGCAGCAGCCTCGCCAGACGAGCCTTCAGAAACCACCTCTGGGATCCTTTGTAGCTGGCTCGAGCTTCCTACTGTACCAGTAACGTGGCGGAGATTCTGTTGAGGAACAGGCTGTCGATGCACCTGATACGGGAAAGAGGCGGAAGCTGGCTGGTTCTCGGCTTGATACTGTCTGAGAGCCTGTTCGGCAGCAAACGTCGCTTCGCGCATTTGATCTTGCCTGGCAGATGAGGAAGCGACACTGGCTCCAGAGACGTCCACTTGAGCCGAGGCCTGGCCTCGCTCGCGAGAAGGTTGTCCTGGAGTTTGGGATCCAGAAACAGATGCGGAACGCTCTCTGCGTCTTCCTGATCCGTGCATGGTCGTCGACTAGCTTCTGATACCTGCAGAAGCTTTCCCTCTCGAATTTATGGTGGCTATAAGCAACAATAATGGTTGATAGTCGAAGTCTATGAAGAGGTCGGAAAAGAGTCGAAAACGTCGAAAAGTAGAATCGTAAAGGTTGTGGTCTAAGAAGGGTAAGATGGTTGCGTCGAAAGCATAGAAAAAAGCGTAGAAAGAAGTCGTAAAGGTCGTTATAGAAGAATTGGATCAAAAAGTCAAAGCATGAGTTGTGCTTCAAAAGATACCGACGATGTCCGTCGGGTCGTTGAAAGTCGTGAAAGTAAGCAAGTGCAGAAGATCGAGCCAGTCGAAGCCTGCGAAAGAAGGTAGTTGAGGGTAAAGATGAAGAGTTGATGGTGATGGTGACGAAAAGTCGTCGAACAATGGTCTATCAACAGCTGCACACAAGTGCTGATGCCAAAGATAGAAAGTGTATGAAGTCGTTCCAAGAGTCGTGCCGTTCTAAAACCAGTCAGAAGCAGCGATAAGAAAACGTGAAAAAAGCTGCCCACTTGAGCAGGTATAGTCGTGAAGTCGTGAAGGAATGCAAATCGTAGACCAGCCGTAGAAGTGAAGAGGAAGTAGAAGGAAGAAAATCTGGCTAGCTGGGAGAGTCCACCGGAAAGAAGAAAGGTGGTTCTCTAAGAAGTAGTAAGAAGAGACTTGACGGAGATGGTGGAAACGAAGAAAGGCAAGCAGATGGGACGATAAAGTACAGGCGGTCCAAGGCACACGGAGCAGATCTCACCGCTTGGTTCAAGGAAGCGCCAATTACGCAATGAGAAGCGCAAGGCCTACAATGTCTGCTTGACAGGCCTCAGCAAAAGCAAACCCCAACTGTCTGAATGGGCTGACCTTCTTCAAGTTCGGTTCCTCAGCGTCGAAAACAGATGCGTCGGCAGACCCATCCGTAAGTCTTTGTCCAATCACATCTCGGGAGATCTCATCCCATGCACCGATACGCTAAGACCATACTATTTGAGGGTCTCGGAAAGAACGCACCGCTCCATCCCGAAGCAAGCCACAACGAGGACACAGATGAGGAGCTTCACCCTAAGTGTTCTGCAGAGGCAGAGCACACAGAGGCAGGGAGAGCTCCAAGAAACGTGCATCGCAGTCGCACCAACTCCGTATGGACACCTTGCTAAGTTGAGTGCGACATGTCCAGCAATGGGCATGGAAGGTAGATGCTGGAACGAGAAAGCTCGATCAGGCAGCAGGAAAAGGAAGATGCGAGCGCCCGCTATTCGACACATGTCAAAAAAGGTCGCGTCTCGAAAATCTTTACTTGGCTTGGAGAAGAGCTGCCGACACCTCTGCGTTCCAGACAACCATATCGTTCATGTGGGTGATGGATCGTGGCTCAACAGTACCGCTTAGCTGGGTCTGGTGGTTCTTCAGGCAGTTCATTCCCGTTTGAAGTGCTTAGAGAAAGCTTCTCAAAGGAGATTGGGGCATCTTGCGATGGATCCAGTTCCAAATCGGGACGGCCGAAGAGGTGGAGGCTCGGAAGTCGGCCAAAATTACACACAAGCCCATCCAAGCAAGGGTTCGTGTCACTTTGTTCTTCCTCTTCACTTCCTCCTCGCCATTCCCGTCGAGGCAGTCTCCCAATTGCACCGTCAATCGTAATGGTCGACACATCACTACCGCCAACCAAACGCCAGCGCACCGCGCAGGCCGAGCGCAACCCATCACCTCCTCCGCCTCCTCCACCCCAAAACAATGCTCCATCAGCACCAACAGACACCCTTCCAGGACCACCAGACTCGCCGCCTCCGCCACCACCTCCCGAAACATCTCTGGACCAAGCGCAGAACTCCGACATCGTCCCACCACCACCACCGTCCCTTCCACCTCCCCCGCCACCCGAGCAAGCTTCCAACGACGACGACGACGACGAAGACGACGCTGACGCGGACGTCCAAGATGCAGCATACTGGACGCGTCTAGCTCAAGCATCATCGTCCTCTGATACTCCCTCTACGTCCTCCTCCTCTTCCAAAGCTCACCTCGCCTCATCATCAGCCACCACCACCACCTCCCCTTCCTCCAAAACGGGCAAATCAGCCCTCTACCTCGACACAATCAACCGCTCCCTCCTCGATTTTGACTTTGAAAAACTCTGCTCCATCTCTCTCTCCAACATTAACGTCTATGCGTGTCTCGTTTGCGGTCGATATTTCCAAGGTCGTGGTCGAAACTCGTACGCCTATCTGCACAGTATCGACGATTCACATCACGTTTTTATGAATCTCAGTACTGCTCAGACGTACATTTTGCCGGATAACTATGCGATTCCGGAAGAGAATCAAGTCGCACTTCAGGATATCAAGTACTTGCTGAATCCGACATTTACGCCGAAAGTGATTGAAGCGATCGATAAGGGTCCGGCGTACGATCTGAACGGTGAGCAGTACTGGCCTGGGTTTGTGGGGTTGAACAATGTGGGCAAGACGGATTACGTTAATGCGGTGGTGCAGGCTTTGGTGCATGTTCGGGTGATTAGGGATTATTTTTTGCTGCAAGAGGGTGGGGAGGAGGAAGGAAAGAGTGAGTTGGTGAAGAGGTTTGGTGCGTTGGTGAGGAAGATGTGGAATCCGAGGGCGTTCAAGGCGCAAGTTTCGCCGCATGAGTTTTTGCAGCAGGTGGCAGTGGTTTCGGGAAACAGGTTTAGGATTACGGATCAAGCGGATCCGGTCGAGTTTCTGGGTTGGTTGTTGAACAGGATTCATTCTGATCTGGTGGGGAAGAGGAAGAGAGGTGGGGCAGGGGGGGAGAGTGTGATAAGTAGGTGCTTTCAGGGGGTGGTTCAGGTTGAGTCGCAGCCGATTGCGGTGAGGGTTGAGGAAGGCGAGACAAGTGCTGCGAGTGTAGCTGCTGAAGCGGAAAACTTGATGAAGCAGCACAGCGCCAGTGGTGGACAGACAGACGAACAGGGACGGATACGTTTCGACCCATCAATTGCGATTGACAAACGCGAATCGCCATTCTTCTTGCTCGCTATGGACCTGCCCACACCACCACCAGTACTTGGAGGCGAACAAGGGGAAAACCTCGTTCCTCAAGTAACCATCGGTCAGGTATTATCCAAATACGACGGCTCCAGTCTCCACCCCTCCCCCACCAAACTCACCCGGTACCATCTCAAACGCCTCCCTCCTTACCTCATCATCCACTTTCGTCGATTCACCAAGAACAGTCTGGATCAGGAAGAACGAAACCCAACCTTGGTCAATTTCCCAATCAAAGGTTTGGACGTCACTAAACACGTTCCGCTGCTAGAGCACAAGAACGTCTCGGAGGTCTACGATCTTGTCGCCAATGTCGTTTATGACGCTGTCCCGGGCACAGTCAGACAAGGCGCGAGTTGGAAGTGTCAGGTCCATACAAACCCTACAGCAGGAGCCAAGGAGGCCGAAAAATGGTTCGCTATTCAAGACTTGCTCGTGGAACAGGTGAACCGTCAGATGATCTTTTTGGGTGAAAGCTACCTTCAGATTTGGGAGAAGCGTTCAACGCATAGCTAGGCTCATCAACCTCAATTAAAATCACAGACCAACTCGCGGACAGCAGTCCTGTGACAATCGAGATACCATTTGGTTATTGACATGAGAGAGATTGAAGGCGTGACGTTACAATGACAAAAACTGTTGAAGTGATCAGTTGGGGATATACCGGGAAACAAGAATGACGTGACAATTGATGAGAGACGCGGGGTTGGTGGTGGCGATATGTTGGAATCGCTCACCACTGATATACAGAAACAGAAGCAGAAGCAAGAATACCTTAAAGCTCGATGGCGACAAGCACGAGATCGTTGTTCAGTTGCAAACCCGAGATGGGGTCGGTGTCTGGCAGCTTGCTCTGCTGCCCTCCTCCGATCTCCTTTGCATCTGTGGCAGCGGCGACAAGCGCACCACCAACATAGCAAAGGCCGTGGAGGACAGATGCGAAATCCCGCATGGCCTTGTTGAGGCAGACCATGACGGAATCGCAGCCGAGCTTTTCGCTGGCAGCATCGAGCACTGCCAAGACCTGCTCCCTGAGCAACGAAGCATCGACGACGGATGGCATGCTGACGTAGAGCGTGCGGTGCGCGTCGGTCGAGCTATCGGTGCTGCAGGTGGAAGTGTAGGAGTTCGAAGCTTGATGCGAAGCGAGCGGACCAGACTTGATGACAGCACCGCTCCAACCAGGGCTGATGAGTTCGACACCGGCATCCTCGACAGACAGATCCTGAGGCACGTTTGCAAAGATGCGGTGCAAGAAGGTGTGAGCCGACTTTTGTGCATGATGGCGAACGTCGTTGTCAGGACTGATCTCGGGAGTTGCGGGCATGAGCTCGACAGAGAGGGCATTCCTGTGAGCAGAGATGCCCGAGTCATTGTTCTGTTCGGTGCTGAAATGATAACGCTGCGACTTGGAACAATTCGCATCCGAGTGAAGAAGAAGCGACTGTGCTGCTTGAGTGAGCTGGTCGAGTGTAGCCTGGGAGGCGTCATCTGAAAAGTCAGACTCGGCGCCGCTCTCCAACTCGCTGTCGCAAGGGGTCTGACCAGTGTAGAGGACATGGCTCGAGACATCTCCGCTGCCTACGTGGGAAGGCTGAGGGCGACTCCAGCTGCTATGGGGGTGTCGCTCGTGTTGGACAGAGAACCTTGACGGTAAGACGCGGTGCGGCTGCTGCGGCTGCTGCTGCGACAAGGCTCGTGGCTCGACAAAAGAGGGCAGGCGGACGGGTTGCAAGCCGGGTGAATGCGGCGGGGTATCGGGTGGAGAGTCGGGGAGGTGCGCCACGTTGGCACGTCGATGCGAACCTTGCAAGGCGGTGGTTCCACCGGCAGCGGCATGTGTAGCCCGGAAAATAGGCACAGCAACAGCCGGTGCTGGTACACCGCTGCTGTAAGGCCTGTCCCAACCAGAAGGATGGTTCGAATTGGGCAACGAAGGCTGGTGATTGAGTTGACGTGGTGATGGACGAGACACGGAAGACACTGCAATGGCATTGTTATCCGCAGAGGATGAAAAGGTGGAAGACGAAGACGTAGAAGCTTGCTGCGAAGCGACCCCTCTCACAGGTGCACTTCGACCTGGATTCTGCAAGGTAGAGTTGGTGTATCCAGGCATTTCTGCTTTGAGGACGTCAGGACCACCACTTGACCACGGTGCTCAACGTGGTGGACTGCTGCTGACCGCGAGGCGAGCCAACAGCAGCATTGGTGTTTTGAGCAGAGTTGCGCAGGTAAGGGACCCCATCGGTGCCAGCACCTGCGCTAAAGGAGCTGACGGGGGATAGACTGGGTTGATTGAGATTATTGGTAGTCATTGTTATGATGCGTGGGCGAACAGCTTGGCGATGTGTGGGGAGTATATGAGCCGCAAAGGACTGTTGATCGATGGATACTGTCGCAAGAGGCGAGGCGAACGTTGTCAGTGTAGAGGAAGAGATGGTGGAAGCGGAGAGAGGTGTGAGAATGGCGATTTGTGAGATAGAGAAGCGCTTGGCGGTAGTCGCAGATACAGTCTCGTCTACTGTGGCTAATCGGGCTGCGTGATTTCAGCAAGAGTTGCGCCAAAAACGCCTGCGCTCTGCTGCCGCATTTTCTCTTCAAAAGAAATCCACAGAAAAATCCGGTAAACTCGTCCCGCAACCAGAAAGCTGGTTTTCAGAATTGCCTGCTCTAGTGCTTCCTTTTTTTTTTCCCCATTTTCTTGGCTTTTTTCCCGACCCGCTGACCAAAATTGTGCTCTTAACGAGGATGCTTAACGAATGGCGTCATTTGTGATAGACTGCTCTTTCGGGTGAAAAGGCGAAGACGTCCGTCACTCGAGACATGGCTGTCATGATGCATTGCGGGAAGAGAGCGAGCTCTTGGGATCCAGGTCTCCCGAACCCGCTGTGGGGGCCGAACGAGCGCGATGAGCGAATGAAAAGGACATACTGTACAGGGAAGAGACAAGCGGGGCAAGGTGGGATTAAAAGAAGCACGAGCTTGGGTGCACCGCGACGACTGAGGAGAGGAAGAAGTGGTCGCGCGTGACTGATGTGGCACCGAAGCTCTGTCGACAGACGCAGTCACCATGCTCTCGCACGAGATCGACATGTCTGTCTTGAATGTAAGATTTCTCACCTTTCAGGGTCCAACATTTTCCTCGACCAACTTTCCTTGCTGTGCGGCCTTTCTTCCTACACACCATCCGATGCCTCCCCCCTGACGACGCACCGCTCGATGCCGTTGCGCAAAGAGCCGCCAACGTCACGCTCAGCTGCCGTGGCTGCGCGTCTTGATTCGTCCTCCAACAACAATGCCGGCTCTTCATTGGCACCGTTGATACCGTTCAAACCCGGTCAGACATCACTTCGCAAACAGGCGATCTTGAACGAAGAAGAGTATACTTGGGTGCTTTCCTCGATTATCAAGCGGGACTTCTTTCCGAGCTTGGACCGGATCACGGCGGAGAATGAGTATCTGGTTGCGGTCGAGTCGGAGGATCCGGAGAGGATTCGAAAGGCGCTGGATCGGTTGTTGAGGTTTGATGAGGGAGGTGGAAAGAGTCCGGCACCGCGGTCAAGGAAGTCAAAACGGAAGGATGTACCAAGTGCATCTTCGGGAAAAGGGAGCGAGAGAGGCGAATGGGACGATACACCGGTAGCCTCTGGATCGAGTTCGAGAATCTTCAATCCGACATTTACACCCGCATCTTCATCTCCCGGGCTGAGCACTATCGAACATCAAGACGACGATGACGATACCGAACCCGCATCAGGTATCACCCCCGACCTTGGCCTCTCGCTAGCAGACTTTCAAGCGCGATACACCTCCGAAGACAACGCCAGCTTCTCCCAGCTGCTCGACTGCGACAATCAGATGCGCAGACACAAACATGCCCACCTATTTGCGCGTGAACGAGCGTCGGAAGAGCGTCGGAAGCAGATTACCCAGGCCGAAGAAAGAGACGCAGGAAAGGGAAGGCAGCTTGCTATTGAAGCAAATCCGGATCATCCGAAGATGCTCGAGCAGGCCAAGCCGACGCTGTTGATTGAAGACGGCGACGCGAAAGGGAAGGGGAAGGAGACAGCAATGCAGAGAGGCAGAGACCCAATGGACGACCTCATCCTAGTCCCCGAACCACGGCGTGACGATCGACCAGCACCAACCGGTCTCAACCGGTGGAAGTATACCGCCCGAAACGCGCTCATGTTCACCCCGGATGCCGACCAATCTTACCTGCACGCCCGTCCTGTTTCAACCACCACAACCAACACCCAACCTCAGCCAGAAACAAACTTGACCGCTCTCCGACTCCCCTCGGAACCAGCCTCGCCTCCCCAACCTCCACCAGAAGCCGGCTGGTCACCGAGCAGCTCGCGCATCGAAACAGCCATCCAACGCGGGCGAGCCGGCTCCTTCTCATCCACGGCGGAGGACACGCCCAAAGTCGCCGGCTACGGCTTTGTCACTCCTCACTCCACACCTCATGGCGTCAGCAAAGACGATGTGCACATGCGCATCTATGACGAGATTCGGGCTAAACGGCGTAGCAAGGATGTGCCAGTGCATGGGTTTCAGCTGCCCAAGTTGGCCAAGAGGGAAGAGGTGGCGCAGAGGCTCACGGCGACACCGTATGGGCAGGCGAAGTATAAGCAACCAGAGTTGAAGGTGAGGAGGTTTGCGAGTCCGAGAAGGCAACTGACGCCGGCGGGGAGGGCGTTGTTGGAGAGGACGACGGGTGGGCGCTCGCCGGTGGTGGCGGTGCGGGAGACGGAGTCGAGACGGGTTGGGGAGAGGGGGTGGACGCCTACGCCTCGGCGAGGGTAGCTCCTTGATAGCACACTCAACGCTCTCTCACATTCTATCTAACTGTATCAACACCAATACCATTCCTCATTGCCAATCTTTACCATCAAACCTCATTCGGCCTAATAACCACCTTCACCCCGCTCACACCCTCCTTGTTCAACCTCAGCGCCTCCTCGACCGATCCCAACCCGCCTTGCACCACCTGTACCCTATTCAACCTCACCTCGTCCTTGGCCACATACCCGTCCTCTCCGCCCAACCTCTGCGCCAGCTTCTCCGAGACATACCTGTACTCGGGATGGCTTCCGAGGCCCAAAATGCTTGCAATGTCTACCTTTTTTTCTTCCAGCTCGGCTTGTTTTTGCGCTTTTTCATCTGCAGGCATGACGAGGATGACTTTTCCGCCGTCCAACGCTTGTAGGATCTGAACCGAGAGCAGCTGGGTGGTGGGGGAAGAAATTGAATCGTAGACAAACTCTGCTTTGGATCCCGGGGGGATGACGGAAGTGAAGTCTTGTGCAGAGGTGGCTTTGGAGCGGTCGAGGGTGATGGTTGCACCGAGCTGTTTCAAGTGTTCAAAGTGGAATGGGCTGGAGGAGGTGATGATCTCGTCAAAGCCGGACAAGCGGGCGAATTGAATTGCGTATTGACCGACTGAACTGGAACCGCCCAAGATGATGGCTGTTTTGCCTTTACCGGCTTGGTCACCGTTGGTGTCCCAGGGAGCAGGGTAGGAGAGACCGCTCTTGTGGTAGAGACCCGTAGCAGCGGCGAAACCAGACACCCAGAACGTGGCAGCTTGTTCGTCGGAAACCTTTTTGGGTGTGTTCGCAGCTAGGCTGGCGGGGATCTTGACGTACTGTTGGAAAGTGGAAGAGTCGTAGTTGCCAATGATGCCTTGGAAAAAGACTCGTTCGCCAACGGAATGGGTGGTGACGGCAGAGCCGACGGCGACAACTTCACCTGCGGCATCGGAGCCGAGGACAGCGGGGAATTGGGTGATGAAGATACGGTAGTCGCGGATCTTCCAGTCGACTGGGTTGATGGCAGTAGCGGTGACTTTGACGGCGATTTCGTCGGCTGCGAGGGGTGCGAGCGAGCGGTCGACCACCTTGTGCTGAGCACCGGCCTCGGGGACGACAGCGGCTTTGTGCGAGGATGGAAGCGACATGTTGACTTGTTGTTCGAGGGATGGATCAAGTTGACACAGGATGTTTGGATGGGTTCGTGGCAAGAATGGACGAGCCAGAGTCGCATCGTTTATATACCTGTTTTGAACGCTGACGAGGGCTTTGGTGTCATTCTAGCTGACTGAACGTCATGGAAGGAACCATCTTGGTTCCTTCTCAACTCAACAAATGGCCGGTTGTCGAGGCCAAACGCTCTCAGGACAGGTGGCGTGCTTCTTTTCTTTCTTCTGCCGGTTCAAATTTCGGTTAAATTTCTTCTCGTCGCGAAAACAGAGCTGCACAAACACCGGTGACGAAACGCAAGAAATTCCTTTTCGGACTTAACCTCGTTCGTAACTTAGCCTAGTCATTCCGTCCAGACTTGGCCCGCGGCCAGAACACAAAAAGACGTCCGTGTGCTGGGGTTGAGTTGTGCCTGCACACTTTGCAGCATCTGCACACCAAGCAGCATAGAATCGTAGGATCAAGTGGGTTTTCAAACAAAGTTGCAGCAACGGGTCGTCATTGGATCCATTTCCTGCAACATTGAGGTCACGTCACGCCTCCTGTCACACTTGACTTCCAACCATGCAAATCTGTCGATCCACTCGCGTCATGCCGAGCTTCCAACCGGTTCCTCCCCCTTCTCCGCGGCGTCAACCTTTCGAACGTGGCGAAACTATGTAATGCTTATCCGCCATCCAATGACAGTTGGCTGAATCCTCCTTAGCTCCGGTGTGCTGTGAGCTGCCTGTGCTCCCACTCTGCAAAAGCTCTTCGATAATCTGTTGAAAAGAGAGCGTTTGCTTCTTGAATCAGCTTCTGAGAAACTCGGCTTTGACGGCAACATCAACCGTACAGATCATACGTACCAACTGCATTCAGTCGCGGGCCGTGCTCGTTGGTCGCGCGATGCGTGTTGAGATCTGATGCGTAAAGTGTTCGATGAAACGAGCCAACATGTCAGAGAAAGAGCCACGTGGCTTCAACGGAGCTAACATGTCGCCACACAGTACTTACGATTCAGTGTTCCGTACGCCTTGTCGCATCCATCAAAATCGCATCGATACTTGCGCTCCACCTCTTCCGACTTACGGCGTCGTCGAATGCGTCGGATACCCCCAGCGCTACTGGAGCTGCCCCCTCTGTTGTATTGTCCAGAAAGTGCTTGCGTTGCCGAGGCAAATTGCCCATTCGGAGCTCGGTACCAGACTCTTCTCTTTGATCCAATGCATCCCTCCTCCAAACGTCCTCCTCCCACAGTGACACCCGCGAAGTGATTGCTCAAGCCTGGCGTAGCAGAAGACCCTCCTTGCATACCTGCTTCTCGTCCACCGTCTGAGCAATGACGCTGACCGCTGCTCGACCCTGATGATGTTCCGTTCTGATGGTTGTCGCCAGTGCTGCCCGCAGCTTCGTTTCCGTAAAGCCCAGAGAAAGTCGCTTCTGGGTCGCCAAGTAGCAGCCCTTCCCCGCTCCGATCGAACCAGGCATCGTTCGAGGTCAAGGTCGATCCCCCCAGCGACTGACTCGATCCCAGCGAGCTCATGGTGCCGCTTGTCGCCAAGCTGTCGTGTCCGCCCAACTCGTTGAGGTAGAGGTCTCTCGAATCGATTCCAAAGCTCGGCAAGCTATAGTGAGCAGCCGATCCCCACACAGGGTTGTGGCCCTGTTCGCCGAGGACAAAAGGGTATGCACTGGGGCCATCCTGCACAGAGACGTCAAAATTCTGAAAGCGCAATGTATCCTTGTCGCTGCGCAAGGCTGGAGCTGTGCTTTGCGGCAAATCTTGTCCGGGCCTCGGTCTCTTGGTCCTCGTGCTTTTGATCGAGTCGATCGAGTCAAGGCTGAAGTAGGTTGGATACAGCGTCGTTGCCTGGATTGCGTTTGCGTACAAGACACTGACTCTTGATGAGGTCGGTGGTGTCTGAGCGACAAGGCCACGAGATACCGTCCAAGGCTGATTTGCGACGGACTGGAAATAGCTCCGGTCCCGAACAGCTGGTCCTTCACCATGAGGACCCGCATTTTCTGGCTGTATCAGTCCCACGGAACTACCACCGGCTATGGGCGAGTAGTCGCTGGAGCGACTGTTGACCGTCGTGTTGAGAAGAAAATGAGAATCACGAAGCCTCATATCAAAAGGAGGCAACAGGCTTGCTGATAGATCCGTTGCTAGGTGTGCAGGGAAACAGGGTAGGCTGTGTGCTCGATTGCCATCTGCATCTTGAACGCCAGAGCATGTTGATGAACGACAGGTCAGTGACGAATAGATCTTCCTCATCATGTGTGTCGAAATCGTGGTCGACTCACCTAGACTAGGCTGCAAGACGTCGCCATGCGCTCCTGTAAAGTTAGGATGATGATCACCATTGCCAACATGATCCGGAAACATGAGGAATCCTTCGTCGCCTGCTGATACTGTGTCCAAGCTTCCGTGGTTTCCGTGAGCGGCATGGGATCCGAACCATTCGCAAGCATGCAATGTTTCCAAATTGGAACTGGTGAGAGCATCTGGAGAGGTTGCTGAATTCGACCCTTCAACCTCAGTCAGGCTGGGTGCATGATTGGGTGGTGCTGAGCTCGATCGTGCCGGCAGACTGGCCACTGCTTGGGCAACTCTATCTCCTCCGCACAATACGATAGAAGTTCGATCCATGAGAGAAGGAATGTCGTGGGAGCGGTCAAAGGTAGTGTGGGGCTTGGAAGGAGTTAGAGAAGGTTCGGCGCCATTACTGTCGCTGATGTTGTTGGCTGAGGGGATGTTGAAGCGCTTGTCCAGGGAGCCCGGTCCTCAGACTGAGCTAGACTTATATACATCTCGACTGCTCAGTCTGGATGGTTCTGAGGTCGAACAGAGGTAGAGTTGTGTGTGAACGGGATGGAAGCTCCGTGCTGCATTGGACGCCTCAACCGTCGACGTCTTGTCAACATTTGCGCAGTGCTGCTGTGTGCTCGGCTCCTTTTCGCTGCGGTTCTTTGCAATCGGGCACCTTGAAGCTACCGTTCGAGTCCGCCGTCCAATTACGCCCTGTCCCTAGCCGCCTTGGCCGCAGTGGCGAACCAGAGTGCTGAGCCTATTCCGTCATAGGGTGGGGTTGATTCCGATGCCTTTGGACAGTCACATCGAGTTGTCAATGACGATTGCAGCGGGGCAGCGTCGCTCGTTTTGCTCTGTGTGGCGAGGTTGACAAAATATGTAGCCATGGGCGTCGCAAAACCACATGACGACGTGATCTTACAATGGAAAGGTCTGCTTTGTCCGAACGCCAAGCGTCTCCCTTTTCGCTTTTGTGCCTTTGCCTTCCTCCATAATGTCACCTCGAAGCTATGGTTTTCCCGCTTTCGGGCCTCTTCTACTGTCACAGTCCTAGCCAGCGTGTAGCATTTTATGGAAAGCGCCAAGTAGTTTCTCCGCTTCTCGTCAAGGGGACGACAAACTCCTACGAGTGGACTTCCGTTGCGAGCGCCAATCGATATCCAAGCTCGTGTCTGTTCCCTGTCTAGCTCCCCAGTGACAACGGAAGCTACAAGATCGGAACTGGCGGCTACATCAGATCATCAGAGAGCATCTTCGCAATTAGCCATGCAACTGGCTTGTATGGTTGTCATTCTCCGAACCGCGTGCTTCTTATCCTGCGGACATGGCAGTCATTGCTGTGCGCAACTCGCGGATCATCCTTTTGCTCGTCTCATCGCTATATGTCTCCTCCACACAATCAGGTCATGGTGATACGGCAGATTACACCGTTAGCCTACAGATCAGTGGAGCATTGTGAGGCCAGCGCTGCTTTCAGCCGCAGAGCCGTTTCGAAAGAATGGTGCAGGAAAATTTCGGATGTAGTTGGCAAAGCTAAGATTGACACCGGATGACATGGGATTACTGTGCGATTCAGTTCAGCTTCAACACCTTGCGCTTGGGCGATTTGCGCAGACCTGATTTGCTAGGACTAGGAGTCTGGGCTTGCGCACCTCCCTGCGATCGACGGCTTCTACGTGGCTGCGATTTGATGCTCTCTGCTTGGTCGACCTTTGCGACCTTTTCGAAGGCCGGTGCAGCTGCCGTGTCCGCCGTGCTCGTCGAGTCTTCCTCAGCTTTCTGCTTGCGTTTCCTTCCGCTTCTGCCACCTCTCTTCGCCTTGCCATTCTGCTGTGAGCCTGACGCGTTCTGACCCTCGTCCTCCTCAAGATTGCCCTGCTGCGACTTGTCACCCTCGTCCTTCACAGCCAATTGCGTTACTTCAGCGCTGCTTTCTGCTTGATCAGTGCCTTTCTCTTCCTGCAGATTTGCCTCCTCCTCGGCGGCATCGGGATCAGCAGACTCTGGAGACTTGCGTCCACCGCGACGGCTGCTTTTTGACGGCGAAGGAGCCGTATCCAGGGCGTTGTCGACGGCGGCAGCATCCTGCATATCCTTCGCATCGTCAATGGCGCTAAAGACTGCAGATTTGCGATCGCGTCGCTTTTTGGGCCGGGGCTCGGATGCCACCTCATTGTCATCTTCTCCCACCTTACTTTCGTCTTGCGCTGAGGCTGTCACGGCGATATTAGCCGTCTCACTCTTGTGAGGTCGGCCGCGCTTCTTCTTGGGTCGAGGTGAGGAAGAGTCGAGCAGAGCAGCTGATACGTCCGCATCTGCATGCTCGGTCTCCTTGTCCGCAGAAACATCCGCTTCTTCCTTTTTGACGTGCTCTTCGAGCAAGGCGATGGAGATGTTTCTTGGAACGCTGGCCGGTGGGTGCCTGTCTTTGAGCAGTCGGCGTCTTTCGTCATCGGGGAGGTAGTCGGCGTTCGGACTGTTGGGGTCAGGATGACGAGGTGTGTGATGCTGCGATGGCGTCGAGGCAGCGCTGCTTGTCCGTCGATGCCGAGTGCTTCGTCGCGTGACCCGCGAAGGGGTCCGTAGGCCTTGCTGCTGAGTGTCACCATCGACCTCCTCTTCATCGGCTGTAACGACAGCAGGCTCCTCCTTTGCTTCACCTTTGGCTTGAATAGCTTCCTCTGTCGCAGCATGGTCTGGATCATGTTCATCTGCTCTGTCGTCTACGCTTGATCCTATGTCACGCTTGTGATCTTCATCGAGAGATGTGGGAAGCTCCACGTCCAGGTCGTAGCCTGAGAAGACGAGCTTGGCGGCGAAAGAGTCTGGCTCCACGTTGATGCCTTCATTGAGAATCTGAAGACCGACGATGCGGCTGAGCATGTGGTGCACGTCGTTCGGGATCAGATCAGGGTCCACAGCGATCCAGTCGTCCGCCAGGCTGTCGACGGTAGGGCCCAGGTCGTCTGCGCCTTCTTTGCTTGCCTGCTCGTAATTGATCGAGCAGCCTGGAACAATAAAGACTGGTTCACCTTCAACCTTGTTCAACCGAAGCTTACGCCAGATGCAGTGAGCACGAGTCACCATGCTGTGCTCGACAACCGCGCCTGACTTGCTCGAGCGGGATGATTGGGGCTGGTTTGTGTCCTCGCTATCTCCTTCCAGAGCATCCTCGGCTGTCACCGACGCTTCGGCATCTGCAGTCTCCTCCAGCGTCTCCTCAGCGCGCCTCTCCGTGATAGGCAGCAGCGATGGAATCGCGCGAAGTGGGGCAGCCAAATTGCTAGCCAAACCAGAAGCAGCTTCCGAGACTTGAGCGAAGAAGCTGCGTTTAGCGGCTCCGTGCAGATGGCGGTTGCCTTGACGGTTTGCGGAAGGAGTGAAGCTTGATGTTGATCGACGGTCCGACGAAGCTGGCGAAGCTGGGACGCGTACTGGCGACCGGAGATCGGCGCGGACAGGCACGAGCTCGACAGCCTTCTTTCCTTCTTTGGGCTCGACTACGATGGGCTGGATACCTGTGGTGCTTGCAGTTGAGCTGTCAGCCTCTTTTTCTTGTTGACCGTTGTCATCACCTGCCTGCGCCTCCTGTTCTGGCTCCTTCTGTTCTGATAGCTGGGTCTCGTTCTTGTCCGCGAGCAAGACTTGTGGTTCCTCATGCTCAGCGTCTGATGCCGTGACAGGAGGCTGGACCAGATCGGTGAGTTCAGCGACTGGCTGATCGACACTTTGCGGCTTGGCTCCGTCCTCTTGAGGGACCACAGGCGTAGTTGTGCCTCCCGTACCATCTTGTCGCTCGATGCTCGTGTCTCGATCAGCAAGATCGCCGCTAAGAATGCCCTCTTCCTCCTGAGCCTGGGCAATGGTGTGAGGCTTGGCGCCGTCCTGCGTCTCAGAGATATCAAGAACTTCCGTGGTAGCAGATGTGGGCTCGTCGGCAGAGATGTTCGCATGTGAGCCGCCGGGGACAATGCTGCTAGCTTCGACCTCCTTCACCCCAGAGTCAGAGGAAGCGGTATCGACAATTGATGGAAGCGCAGACACGTTGCTCGGCTCGAACGTGGCTTGGACGGGTGTGGCCTCGTCCGCGCTGTTGTCTTCGACATCTGCCTCGAGAATATCTGTGCTCTCGACTCGCACCAGGCTGGGCACACGTGGCTCGATGGGTGCGTCTGTCTGATCGACCGGGTCCTCGACTGCTGTGGATGTGACGAGCACGTCTTCCGTTTGATCAACCGGAATCGATGTTGCCTTTCCAGAATCATCAGCAGGCTCGTTGACCTCTGCGCTGGCAGCATTGGCTTCGTCAGGATTGTTGATGCGTGGATCGGCCTTGCCTTGTTGCACTTTGTCTTTCTCCGGAGCAGGAGAGGAGGATTTGCGGTTCGTATCATCCTCGTTGCTGACTGGCGCCTCTGCTCCCTCGGCTTCAGCGCGCTGAGATCCCTGACCATCAGCGGCTGAGCCTTCTGGCTGCAGGACCGCTTCCGGCTGCAAGGACTGTGTTTCACTTCCCAGATTGCCAGCCTCTTCCGTTCCTGGCTCATCATCGCTTTCGGCCTCACGGGCAGCCTCCGATGCTTCTTTGTCCTCATCTCGGCGGTCGTCGTCAAGGTTCTGTGTGTCAGAGGCTGCGTTTTGGCGTGTAAAGGCGTCGAAGATGTCGGCCTCGATCCGAGAATTCGAAGGCTCGGACTCTGCGACAGGAGCATCGGCCGTGGCGTGCGCTGACGAGGATGGACCGGCATCGGGGTCGGTGCCCACATCCTCGTTGAGCAGCTGCGGGTCGATCCGCCCCTCGTCCCCGTTCGAGGTATCGGTGGTTGAGCCACCTTGTGCTTTCGACTGAGCTTCGGCTGCTTGGATGTCGGCAAAGATCTGGGCGGCCGAGACGAAACCAGGCATTGGCTGTGATCCTTGGCGAGCGCGGAAGGCTGCACCAGCAGAAGCTGGCGGTGGTACATGGTGCGCATCGTCCGAAGCAGCGTCGTCGTCGTTGTTCTGACCTGCTTCAACATCCGACCAGCGCAGGTCCTCATCGAGCTCCTCGGGCTCGACTTCGCTGTCGGGCATATAGTCGCCTTTCTCGTCAAGAGGTAGCGGACCATCTGTCTCGGCGGATGCGATATTAAGATGGCCATTCGTAGCTATTTGAGCGATCTGGGGATCGTGTGCTTCTTGAACTGGCTCAGCAACCTGGTGGGGTTCCTCGACGCCCTCGACATGGTCCAGCTGGGCATCTCTGCGCTGACTGTGATTAGCGTCTTCTTGCTGTGCTTCGCTGCCTTGTTGGCTCTCGAATGCTGCTTCTTGCTGCTCCTCGACAGCATCTTCTGTCTGCGCTTGATGCTGTCCTACAACATAGTCGCGTTGTGTCGGAAGGTCTGGGTCTTGCGCGTCATTCTCAGAGTCGACAGACTCTTCAGCGAGCTCGTCTTGGTCTTCTTCTTCCACTTCGTTGTCTTCTTCTTCCCCATCGTGTCCGGTATTGCTCCCGACAACATCTTTGTCCTCGCCGCCATCGTCATCGTCCGAGTCGGATAGGACGATAGGTTCGTCAGCATCGCCCGTGGGACCGTCGTAGAGTAGATCACGAGTATCGACGCCGCCATAACCGTCGTGATAGCGGTGTGCGCTGGGATGGGTCGTGTAGCCATGCTCTGCGCCAAAGTCCATCTCTTCATCTTCATCGTCCTCTTGTTCTTCTTCCTGGTCGGAATCGTCAGTGGCAGCATGGCCATCTCGCGACCCATGAGCATCGGATGCGCTATCCATTCGCTCGACTTCGGAACCACCTTCAGCTTGAGCATCATAAAGACGAGATTGGCTCTGTCGCGGACCGAAAGAATGGCTAGACTGAGCTGGGATGATTTGGAAAGCTCCGTTGACGATGGCGATTTGATCCATCGGGATCGGTGCCGTGGCTTGCGCATCATTTGAAGGGGCTCGGAGGTCACTCTTGTCGAGTTGCTCGCCATCAGTGCCTGCCGCCTCATCTGAGTCTGAGTCCGAATCATTCGAGCTGTCCGATGCATCGGACTCGCTGGAAGATTTAGACGAGCTGCCGTCAGAAGGTCGTGAAGCTGTGTCCGCAGCGGATTGGCCTTGTTCACCGGATGAGTTACCTTGCAAGACCTCGATCACGGGTCTTTTGACGGGCTTTGGTGCGGCTTGAGAAAGATCGAGCATGCTAGACGTCGATCTCGATGGGCCAGCTTGATCGCGGTTTTCGACAGCTGCCATCCTGGCGCGTTGCTGGAGGATGGATTGGATATCGAGCGAGCCGTCTTGTGCTCGATGTGCTTCAAAGAGCGATGATGGACCGAGCTCGGCGGGTCCGGCAGGTAGCGCTTGTGCGTTGGTGAGTAGATTTGAAAATTCGGCATCTTGCTGATCCTGATCTTCGGGCTGAAGTCCGCCGCTTTGCATCAACTCTTGGAGTGACCTTGCGGCGAGCAAGCTGCGTTCTACTGCGGGATCGACGGCTTGCTCTGCCGCAGCGTTGGCGTCAGCATCGGCATCAGCTTGGTTTGAGTCGCTTTCCAAGTGATCATGTTGCAAATGCCTCAAGATGCCCTTGCGTGATTGATGCAAGTCGGCGCGTCGGCGTTCGAAGTCTTGCTGTGCATGTTGCGCCCACTGAATGGCAGAAGTGTCAGGGTCTTGGGCAGTGTAGGACGCATTTGAGCCGAAAGTAACGTCGGCAGCAGCCGAGGAGGAAGACAAGGAATGATCGAGCTGAACTCTGCGCTGCAGCTCCAGAAAGTCTCTGCTGGGTCGAGGTAGACGTACGCGGCTCCGAGAGCGGGTAAGAGCGTGCGTAGACGAAGAAGATGAAGGAGAAGCGTGTGCTGAAGGTTGGGACGGAGATTGAAGCGCATTACCGATACGAGAGCTGAGGTCAATGATCCAGTCGACTTCGTTGAAGCGGTCGTAGGCAGAAGGTGTACCGTGAGAAAGACGAGGGGCTGCGGGGCTAATGGTTGAGGATCCCACACCGACGTTGCCGGAAGAACGTACAGAAGGTGTGGATGGCGAGATCATCTTGTTGGGCGATGCGCTGTGGAGACCCGCAGAAGGCCTTCTGAGCCGGGCGGGAGTGGAAGATGGTTTGGCTGGGAGATGGTCTTGGACCGCGGAGAATGGGACATAGTGTGGACGTTGTTGAAGCCGCTGCGGCTGGTCGTAGGAGCTACCAGAAGGAGGCATGGCTGCGAGTTGCAGAAAGTATCTGCGGTGATGCTAGCTGGTCGTTTGCCTTTGTGTCTGGAGGGAGTATTCAAGAGTTCGTTGGCATTGCAGCGGTGTGCATATCGAGACTGACAGCAAATTGGTTGTCTCTGTATTGCTCCGTGACAGTTCGGTGCTCGCTGCCTTGGACGATGGGTGTTGGTCGAGATGGTGATGGTCTGGATGGCTTGTCGGAAGCTTCTCATATTCACAATGCGCCCACCATTTCGCAAAATCACAACGCGTGTGACTGCGCTGTGGAAGGCGCTTCTTGCCCATCAAAACTGTGTGACTGTGGAGGAAGGAAGAAAAATCCCGCAACATGTTAAAGTCACACATCACAATCAAATCACAGACATCGCAAGATGTTTGCCCAATGTGCTCAACCGAGGAGCATCGTCTACAGTACACTCGCGGTAAACGAATAATCACGGGACCAGCCCAATCCTAACAGCAGAGGCAGAAGATCTAACATGTAGTCAGCACAAGAGTCAAACTTTGGTGGTAAATTCACTTTGAGACCATTCATTACAGTATTTGGCTCAGCCCCAATCTGGGAATCACCATTCCTATTCAGTGAGTGGAGATGTTCATGGAATGCATGATTCGTTTCACGCAAGTGTACTGTATGTATATCACTCACCTGAATCACAACTTTCTCACGCTTTGCAAGCGAGCATTGGCGTGCATTTAGAACAATGAGGCCAACAGCATTCGTTGCATACTCGAATGATCGCGATGGCGATGGCGATGGCATTGACGAGGACGACGTTCAGTTAGCATTTCATACGAACCCCACAGCAATCTACTGTAAGCAGAGAAACGTACGCATCGCAGTCACGGGTCCATTGTGCTGCTGCACACATGCAGTCTGCGCAGTCTGCAAATCTCATCTCTCCAGAAGGTGTCATTTGGTTCCATTGCAAGCAGGCCCTGTTGTTTGTTTTCTCTTCCATTCATGCCATGCTCTCGGTCAACTCTGATCTCGATGCGCCTTCTTCCATCTCTGACTGTTTCTGTCTCTACAAAGGAGAAGGAGAATCAGGGCCCTTCCATTTTTGATCATTTGCGTTGAGCATGGTGCTGTTCCACGCTGCGCTGCGCAACTGCGCTTCTCCCTCTCTGGAATCTTTTATATATATTTTTTAGATTTTGTTTTTCAAGGATTTGGCTGGGTTAGGGGTAGTCAGTCACAGAGTCAGAAACTGTCACGTTTTCGAGACTGCGTCAGTCTGTCTCTCTCTCTCTCTCCTTTCCGCAGATCCTTTTTTTTTTTTTCTTTTCTTTTTTTTTTTTTTTTCCTAAGCGTTGCTTCGTCGTTGAGCCGCACACACACACGCACGCCGCCCTTAGCCCTCCTTTTGTGCCCTTCCCTCATCTCATCTCAACTCAACTCATCTCTCATTCAGCATCCGGATCTCCACCATCCGTCCCTCTCTCTAACCCCCTCTTATCTCCTCACCACTCGTCCATCCCTACGCCATCATCCACTCGACAACGTCTCCTAGCTGACGTTGATTGCTTCGGCCCTTCCTGTCACCTTGCCGCCATTTGACCCCACGGCTGCGATCCAAGGACCAAGGACATCATCACCGCGTCATCTATCTTCACTCGTATCCAGTCAACGAAGCTTCGAGCATCTCGCACTTTAAGCATCGCATCCTACTCGGCCGGTTTTCCGCATCTCGACTTCGACATCGTACGGTACAGCTTCGTAAGCTCATTTCATCTGCTCCTCATCCATCAGGTCTCGACCCCGCATCCGCGCCTGGCCTGCAATTCGACACGCTTTCATTCTTGGCAATTCAAAGCAACAGGCGATCACTTTGTCCCCCATTGCTTCCTTACTCTTTCGCGCCTAGCGACGCCCTTTTCCATATCACCACCCATTGATCCATTCCCACCATGTCAGCACCAGGAGTCGACCTGCAGGAGCGCATCGCCGCCGCCCGTCGTGAGGCCGATGGCCTCAAGGAAAAGATCCGCGCCAAAAAGGATCAGATGGCCGACACTAGTCTTCGTGCCATGGCCAACGACATTGAGCCTTTGCCAAGAATCGTCATGAAGCCCCGAAGGACGCTCAAGGGTCATCTCGCAAAGATTTACGCTATGCACTGGGCCAACGACAAGCGTCACCTCGTCTCAGCTTCCCAGGATGGTAAGCTCATCGTCTGGGACGCCTACACCACCAACAAGGTCCACGCCATCCCTCTGCGCTCCTCGTGGGTCATGACCTGCGCTTACGCTCCCTCGGGCAACTCGGTCGCCTGTGGTGGTCTCGACAACATTTGCAGCATCTACTCGCTCCGTGGCCGTGATCCCAACAACATCAAGGTCGGCCGCGAACTCTCGGCCCATACCGGTTACCTCAGCTGCTGTCGTTTCATCAACGACCAGCAGATCCTCACCTCGTCGGGAGACATGAGCTGTATCCTCTGGGACATTGACTCGGGCACGCGTATCACCGAGTTCAATGACCACACTGGCGATGTCATGAGCATCTCGCTCAGCCCCAACCCCAACGTCTTTGTCTCGGGTGCCTGTGACGCTGTTGCCAAAGTCTGGGATATCCGCAGCGGCAAGGCTGTTCAGACGTTTGCCGGCCACGAGAGCGACATCAACGCTGTGCAATTCTTCCCCAACGGCGATGCGTTCGCGACTGGTTCCGACGACGCCTCGTGCCGTCTGTTTGACCTCCGAGCCGACCGCGAACTCAACACATACACTCACGACAACATTCTCTGCGGTATCACCTCGGTCGGCTTCTCCGTATCCGGTCGTATCCTCTTTGCCGGTTACGACGACTACACGTGCAACGTCTGGGATACGCTCAAGGGCGAACGTGTCGGCGTGCTCGCTGCGCACGAGAACCGTGTTTCGTGTCTTGGCGTCAGCGCCGACGGCATGGCGCTCTGCACGGGCAGTTGGGACTCGCGTCTGCTCGTTTGGGCCTAAAGCACAGCATCGCGATCCGAGTCTGTTGGCTTCTCCGCATCGTTGTCGTCCTCGCCACGGCCGTCGCCACCACCGCCTTTGTCATCGCTCTGCATTGCAAACGGCCAACCACATGTGGGCCGTATCTATGCCGAGTCGGCTCCTGGCCTATACCCTTTTCCCTATCCGCACGCCCTTCAAGAAACCAAGCTGTTCTTCCAGAGTAGGTGCTTTTGAGCGAGGATGCGAACAAAACGTGGACCAGCCAGCTTTCGCTCTCTCTCTCTCTCTCTCTCTCTCTTTCGTCCTGCCCTCAGCATTCCACTTTCATCTTTCATCACGCGATCTTGGCCTTCAGGGTGTCGCACGTACTCACGTTGGCCCCCCTTTTATCTTTCCTTTTATGTGGCTCTTGTCTTTTTTTTTTTTTTTTTTTTTCTCATTGCGCCAATACATAATTTTTTTTGTGAAGCTGATCTGAGGCTGTGGAGTGTGAGTGTCGTTTAGTGAGAGGGGTGAATGAAAGAGTTGCACCGTGCGGGAAGGGTCCGGTTCAAGTCGGTTTATTTTGGGGCGGGTTTTTTTTTTTTTTTTGGCTTTCCCCGCGTCTGGTGTTGGACCTTGCTTTGCTTTTCTTTTCGCATTGACGACCAGTATCCTGACCCGGTATCACTTCTCACGGGATCGACATGATAGCAACAACGAGGATCGTCCGTAGCATCGGTTTGGGTGGACTTTCGCAGCTGAATGCACGAACGTTTTCCACCACTTTAATCCGATGCGAAGACTTACGACCTCCATCGACGCGAATCTTTCGACCTTGCGAAGTTCAAGCTGGTATCGCTGCGCTTTGCTCCGCCGGTTACGATGCGGATACGGTTTGGGAACAACGAGTAGTATGGGGTGATCATGATCAGTTTCAACACGTCAATAATGTTCATTTCGTACGATGGTTTGAAAGTGCACGTATGTTTTTCGCCAACTCTATCTCGCAATCGTCAGCGTTTACGGATAAGAGAAGGGAAGAGATCAATCGAGGTACGGGTAAGAGTTTTATTTTGGCGGGTATCAATGTAAGGTATAGAAGACCGGTGGTGTATCCTGATACAGTAAGTTACCTATCCCCCCCCCTCCTTTTGCTCAAGCAGATAAAAGAGAAACGTGTTGCTGATGTTAAGATGGTGGTGGTGCGCGGGGAGGGGGGTTTAGATTCTGATCGGTCAAGCATGCGAATTGCCATTGGGAAAGGACAGGTTCGTGTTGAGAGGCGCAGCGTATTCGTTGGCTCAAAAGACGATTGTGGCGGTTTCGGCTCAGGATTGTGTGACGTACGATTACACGAAGCTGGCCAAGTGCGATATTCCGGAGGATATCAGGGAGGCTCTGGAGGGGAAGGGGTCGGTGTTTGATACGAAGTTGTAGCTGTTCACGAAGTTGGAATTCAGATCATGTCCAGACATATGAAGAGTTGAAGCATGGATTGGATGGTCGAGTCAAGGCAGCGTTCGATGTGCGCAAGGCATCATACAGTGCACCAAGTTGAGCTGAAGTTGAGCTTAGAGAGGAGCGTTCTCTCCAATTCTTTGGACCTGAGGATACAGCCAACTCAGTTCCTCCCGAATCCGCGTGCGCAGTGCATGCCAGATCGAGGCACCACCCGACGATCTATACCCCGACAATCCCGCAAATCGCTTCTGCCTCCTATCCCTCTCTCTGGCAGCGAACCGCAACAGCATCCCCAACGTCTTTGCGTCCGGCCCCACCACGTGGCCATACCTATCTTTGACTGGCGCCTTAATCGACCTCATCACCAACTCCGTCACCGTCTCGCCCACCACAGCTCTTCCATCAATCGCTTCCCTGAACAATGCCCGTCTCATCTCTCCAAACGCCAACTCAATCGCCTCCTCCAACCTCCCGCACCTCGCCAAACACTCCAGCCAAGAATCCCAAGCTCCCTTTGTCAGAGCCGACTTGCCTTCACTTTCCGCTTCAATCCTTCTCACCGTATTGAATGCCTTTCTTGCGAACGTCAACAACCCATGCCTGCCCGCCGTATCAAAGACAACTGACATCGTCACCCCGTCAATCTCTTGCCTCGTTGCAATCAAACTATCCCAGATAGCCAACACCATCGCAGGCTCATCTGTGTAGTTGTACGCGTTCATCAGTGCATTGATTAGCGGAAGATCCGGTTCGAGTGCGTCGTCTTGTTTGAGCATCTCGTGTAGCGCTCGTATTCCGAGGTAGGATGGTTGCGGGTGTTTAGAGTAGTAGTTGAGGATTAAAGTGTAGATGGTGGGGGTTGGGTGGTGACCTGCAGCGCGCATGTCGGAGACAATGCTGAGAAGGTCTTCTGGTGGAGCTGGGATGGGGGCGCTTGGATGGGAGGAGGGAGCTTTCGGGTCGGGAAAGCTGAGAGATCGGAAGCTGTCGAGTATTGAGATGTAGCCGCGCTTGTCTAGTCCTCGTGCGGACCCTCGTGAGCCGGAAGATGCCGATATGGGAAAGCGAGAAAGGCTGCGATAGATATTGAAAGCCTCCGGCCAGGAGGTGGTGATGCTGATGAGTTGCTGGATAAGGTGCAACTTTTGGGCTGAATCAATGGCAATCCCTGCGTCATACAGTCGAGAGAGAAAATCGCGAGCGCATTTGAGATCTTTGAGCTTTACACATGCATCGAGGACGGGACGGATGATGGACATGCTGATGGCAGAGGAGCGAGAGCGACCAGCATTGCGCTTGCGGGCAGAAGAAGCGGTTGAAGATTGGTGATTCAGCATATCGTGGACAAGCTTCATGGCTGAGGGAAGTGACGGAAGGAACGCCTCGCAGTACGCGGTGAGCAAAGGCGTCACCAGCAAGGATGTTGGTGGCACACCGAGAGCTCGGACGTGGTCGTACAGCATTTGTGCTTCGCGGACCTGGTTTGGAGAGGGTAGGCCGCGCGAGTGTCGCTGGCCACCTGGACCACCATTGTCGTCAGGAAACAGGTTGACGTCGTCGTCGAAGGTGCTTGGACCCTGCTGCCTCGATATTGAGTCCAAAGTCGACGGATTCAAAAGTCCAAGCATGAGAATGTTGTAGCATTGATCGTCTGGTTGAATCATACGCCTCGGATCAATCGCAGATTGGACTTTGTCCAAGAACTGCAGCGCCTCGTCGCTGCTCTGGAGGTCGTTGAGCTCGTCGACATGCAGACGCAACAGCATGCACAAGGTGCTGTAGTCAAATCCGCTCGTTTTGGATGCTCGCCTCGCCGTCTGAAGCGCCTGTGCAGGGCCAGCTACGATAGCTTGGTACCACAGTAATGCCTGCCAAGCCGAGGAGTCTGTTGCAGCTTGAGAGTCGGAATCTACCGCTTGTCGCAGGTCGCCTGCGTACATACGTAGCTTATGCATCAGCTCTGAGTCCATGTTCTTGGCTGTTGAGACAAGCTTACACAGACCGTCCACGGTGGTAGTGAGGGTATCGATGCCAAGTTGTGCTCCCTCCTGGCTCAGCTGTTGCAGCTGTGCATCCGCCTCGGCTACGTTGTTGACAGCGAGATACACTGCAATCATTGTATTGCGGAGCCGAGTTTCAGGCTCGACGCCCAGGTCGAGCATGGCCTTCCAAGTCTTGATCGCATGACCGTACGAGCGACGCTGTATCAGATACGAGATGACCAGGTTCCAGTCGGCAGTGCTTGTAGGCCATTGAGGATAGCTAGCTCGAAGCTGTTCGAACGCCTCGCATGGATCGAGTGATGAGCTTTCCGACAGGCAGTACGTCTGCAGTTGTCGATAGAGGTCTGTAGAAGAGATGCGAAATCCGAAGAGCTGGCTCATGTCTTGAAACATTTCGTGGCATGCATCGACGAGGCGAGACGACGTCTGCCCCTCTTTCTGTGCGTGTTGGATCAAGTGCCGAATAGCGGTCTGTATATCGGCCTTGCGGATAGGAAAGCCAATGTCTGAGGGCGCTATAGCGCGTGAGGTTGAGTCGCGGATCTCTTGAGCGTGTCTGTGATAGGCTTCGATGAGAAGCTCGTACGCCTCGATGATTTCAGCTGGCACTCGTGTGCCTATGGCATATCGAAATGTGGCGACGGCGTCACGGGATGCCGAGACGATCTCGTGAGACGCCTTTGGCTTGGTCACTGGAGGTGCATGGGAGGATATCGGTGGGGGTGTGCGTTTGTCCAAGAAACGTGAGAATGCTGCGTGTTTGGGTTGTGGCTCTCTATCATCCTCGTCCTCGGCGTCTGGATGCTCGCGGTCAGCTCGAGAGACGTACTTGATGAAAGCCGATGTCGAGGACTGTCCAAGGGACACATGGTCCTTTTGGACTGACCGTGTCTGACACCTTGGAGCGAAATGTAAATGTGAAGAAGCTCGCCTGAGAGCAGGCGCGCCCGCTATAAAGGGCAGCATGATGGCCGATTAGAGCACACAAGTGTCGTCTGCGTGCAGCGCCTCCATCTTTCGACCTTGGGGCATCCAATGCAAAAAGTAAATTGTCTTTGCTGCTGAGATCGATGGTAAGTTGAATCAAGGTGGTGGTGTTCTCAGGTTCGTCTGAGCGGAGATCTGGATGGCTGGCGTTGTAAGGTGAAAGCAGAGAAGGGTGCAATCCGACAAAGCGCGGCCATTTAGTTGAAGCTACACTAAATACACGTAGCAATTTTCTGAATTTTCCCATTTCGACACGCCAGACTGGCCTAGGCTCTTGCTCCAATTCTAGTGCTGGAATTTCCTGCTAAATTCCAAGTATCCAAGTACAGTACAGTACCATCCAAGGCCATTTCTTTCTCCAAATTCCAACTTTTTGCCAAATTTGGTCCGTCTCTGAGAGAAATTTGCCTGTTTTCGGCTTTTGCTGTCCCGTGGCTCGCCCGTGGCTCGCCCGTGGCTCGCCCGTGGCTCGCTCTGAGCGTTGTGCTTGGTCCTCCACTCTGGCCTCTCTTGGCTTGCACCGGATCCCATTGCTCTCTACCTTGCTTACCATCCTCCTCCTCCTTCTCGTACACCATCATTGCATCCTGCTGATCGGCTACACGCTCCTGCCTTTGTCCTCAACACCTTGTTTGCTCACTGCAGCGTAACATCGCGCGCGCGCGCCATTCCGTGCCAAGACGGTGATCTCAACGCCTATTTCTCCTCCTTTGTCATCGGCGTTGCTCGGCTTTCCTGGTTGCGCACCGTAGCAGAGCAAGCAACACACTTGATCGCAGCAGTGATTCCCGTCGGTCTACGGAATCCTTCTCAAAACCCTGAACCCGCTTTTTCCACGCGTCCGACCAACAAGGTTTGACCCACCGGCACAACCGGAACCCTTTTTGCTTGGCGCAATATCGATCCTGGCATCGAGTCACCCATCCTTGTCGAAAGCGACTCAACCTTGTCAACCACGGCTCAGCGTCAACACCTGTTCGTATCCTACCTCGGTGGACGGATTCTCTACAACTTGGATGCGTTGGGAACGCCGTCCTTTGCAACGGTCTCAGCCTATCCCTCTTGCCCGTTTTCTTCAAACGGATCCAACATCAGCTATACGTGCTGCATCACATCCATTCAGCGGTGACACTCATCAGCGTCCATCTACGCTACCCATCCTGAACTTGCAGTCAGCTGCACCAGCACTGACGACAGCGTACAAGATAGCCAATCGGCTTTTTCGCCCAACATGCTGTCCCCAAAGCCAATGGATCCAATCGTCCAACATTCCGCACACCCAGATCAAGATGAACAAGGCGCAGACGTCGTCCATCTCGACACGCACACCAACCAGATGACCCTCCGCCAAGACTCGTCCGCCCCCGGCTATCTCGCCATCCGCAGCACCAAAGCTCCAGATCCCACATCCACCTCTTCCTCCGACTTGCCCACACCTGTCCAAGGCAACAGCGCCATGCTGGTCCCGTCTCCTCCTCAAATGGCGTCTCCGCTTTCTTCAACGGGCGTCGACGCTGCTGCCTCGACCATCGTTTCGGGCCCCGTCGATGCCATTACCGGTCCAAGCGCTTCAGCTGCTAGAATTCGGTCCGATAATCTCAGCCAGATGGGTTTGAGCGACTGCGCGGCTCACTCTGGCGTTGCTACACCCATCGGCACCGGCGGTACATCCGCTCACCTGCCACTCCACGACGACACATCTGCTACCGTCTCTCCCGTTACAAGTGCATCTCACAACCAATCACTCGTCGGTCTCAACAAGGTCCTCAGCGGCGCCATGACCGGCACCTCGTTCCAGCCTGTTCAAGGCGCAGGTGCCAGCGGTCTCGCATCTGCTCGTGGCCTTGACGCCCCCAACAGCGACGCCTCCAGCACCCCTCCTCAGTTCATCTTCCCCAAGCTCGGCTCACGGCGCAACACCCAACGCCTCGGCAGCAGTGGCGGCCGCAAGCACAATCAAGGCAGCAGCGGCGCAGCCTCGCTTTCCGCCGACAATGACGGCCATTACAACAACAAGAAGGACAAGGAGCATTCCGGTCACCATCACCCGCTCACCGACCTGCGCAAGTTCCTACAAAATCACATCGGCCACCACAACAGCGACTCGCGCAGCGACAGCACCCGCTCCGGCATTGCAACCCCCAAGCGTCACGGCAAGGATTCGCCCCCTCTCGGCCAAGACCACGCTCATTTGGCCAAAAAGTATGGAAAGTGGGGCAAAGTCTTGGGCTCTGGTGCTGGTGGCACCGTGCGTCTCATCAAGCGTTCCAAGGATCACACCGTCTTTGCCGTCAAAGAGTTTCGTCAGCGCAGACCGGGCGAGAACGAAAAAGAGTACATCAAGAAGGTCACGGCTGAGTTCTGCATCGGCAGTACGCTGCATCACATCAACATCATCGAGACCATTGACATCATTTCCGATCACGGCCACTACTACGAGGTCATGGAGTATGCTCCTTACGATCTGTTCAGTGTCGTCATGAGCGGCAAGATGTGTCGTCAAGAGATCTACTGCGTCTTCCGTCAAATCTGTGATGGTGTCGATTATCTTCACTCGATGGGTCTGGCGCACCGTGACTTGAAGCTCGACAACTGCGTCATGACTACTGGAAATGTGGTCAAGCTCATCGATTTCGGTACTGCGACCGTCTTCCATTCTCCAGGCAAGAGCAAGGTCGTGGCAACTGGTGTTGTGGGCTCAGATCCCTACTTGGCGCCCGAAGTGCTGTCGCAGCAGACCTACGATCCCAGATTGACCGACGTATGGAGTTGTGCCATCATCTTCCTCTGCATGATCTTGCGACGATTCCCGTGGAAGCTGCCAGACATGAAGACGGATGCCAGTTTCAAACTGTTTGTAACCTCGCATCCTGAGCTGTGCAAGCCTCCCGCCTCCGAACCTACCAGGAGCAATTCGAACAGCGAGGCACCCAATAGGCAGAGCAGCACGCCCGGCTCGAGCGTGATGGCGAGCCGTGTGACGTCAAGCGAACATATCTCGGCACTGCGCAAGAACCTGAGCATGTCGACTATCGATCCGGTCACCAGTTCGGACGACAATGGCCCCGCTCCCCAGATCCGATCGGCGCAAGAGGCGGGCTACATGACGCCGCACTCGATCCACTCGAACCCGCACTCGCCCTCGCCCTCGCCCTCGCCCTCGCCCAGCGATACTTTTCAAGGCAATCGGATTCTGGGTGGAGAGGACAGCAACAACAATGGTACCGATGGCACGATGATCTCCAGTCCCAGCGCTGTTTCGCCCGTTGTTTCCTCGCCCACTTCCACCCTCGGCGACAGCATGACGTCTGCAGAGAGCGGCACTGGAGGAGCATTTGACAATGTGCGACCACACGCGCACCGCAGCGATAGCGTCTCATCTGCGTCTTCGCAGACCACGTTCACGTCGGGTGCAGCCGACAGCATCTTCCGGCTGTTGCCACGCGAGACGCGTTCGGCGCTCTCTCGCATGATGGCAGTCGAGCCATCGCTGCGTTGCACGCTGGGCGACTTGCTTCGTGGCCGCCGATTCAGTGATACCGACAGCCCTCTGACACGCACACCTGTCATGTCGAGAAGCAACTCGACCGACATGCTACGCTCTGCGATTGATGGTGCGCATGCTCAAGCTCATCACCATGAGGGCACGCATTCTCCGCGGGGTACGCCGTACGACGGCATCAGTCGAGACGCTCATGCTGCAGGATTGGGCTCGATCGGTCTTTCTGAATTCGAGGACGATGACGACAAGGGCGACGAGTGGTTGAAGAACATCCGAACCTGTGCACACATTTTGAAGGACGGCAAGCCAGGGGAGCAGCCCGATCATCCTCATGTCAAGGTGATGAGTGAGGAGGGAAAGAGAAAGCATTCGCTGTTCCATCGAAAGGATTGATCGAATGAATGAAGAGATTGGAGGATATGCATTTGCACGCATTAGCACGAAGCGCACTTGCACACTGTGCATGACAACGGTACTTGTACGAGATCTTCCAAGGTTGACGTTTTTAGAATGGAAATCATATTAGGATCGCAAAATGTTGTGAGGAGATTGTGATTTGCTGTGTGTGTATAGAGTACAGTACATATCGAGCTTCAGATCGAGGTAGGTTTTGCGCACTTCCTGTTCTCCACCACGCCCGTCACCGGATCGATCATCTGATTCCAACTGATAGGAACCATGGGATTCCCATTGACATTCCACCCGACACCGCCTGACGCTACCACTGCGTCACTCTCTCCTCCTCCACTAGCGCTCGTAGCACTCAGCGCATAAATGACACCCAATTCATTCCCCGCTGTCGAAAGATAGTAACTCCTAGCATCGCCCAAACTGATTACTGTCGCTCTTACGATATCACCGGGTCTGAAACAATCCGCCAATTTGACTTTGTCTTTTTCGGTACTTCTGACGTCCTGCGATCTTACAACGCCTTGGAAATCGACTCCTTCTCCTTCGCCTGCTGCATGGTTGCCTAACCCAGACTGGACAAAGGTGGAAGAAGTGGAGGAAGACGATCCGCACGGTTGACCGTCGACGATGAGGATTGAGAGGTAGGCCTGTCGTGGAGTTACGCGGGTGACGCGCGCGATGACAGTCGAGTCGGGTCGAGGTACGATGAATCGGTTTTCAACGCCGGCGATGGAGATTGTTTCTTTCGACTTGGATGAAGATGGTGTGCGGGATTCGTAGCCGACGAGTGAGGAGAGGATGTAGTCTCCGCGGGAGTAGGTTCCTGTTCCAAGCTCGAGTTGGGATTTGGATGAGGATGCGACGCAGATTGGCTGACCCGGTAGCAGCAGTCGACCCGAACATGACAGTGATGTTGAGGCTGCTGCCATGTTGATGTGTGAGGACGCCTGCAGTCGAAGGTGGTTGGAGTGGAAGCAGATGATGTCGTCCCAAGAAAAAAAGGTCGAGATGTAAAGAGCTGCAATGTCGATTCAATGAGAAATTTAGCTTACATAAGCAGGCTTTGTGGAGTAAGAAGCGCCGAAAAGAAAAGGAAAAAAAAAGTTGAGCTTGCACCCTGTCGCTCAAAAAGTTTCAGCACCGCGCTGTGCTGTTGCAAAATTTCTCTTTGGAAAGGGTTGTTGAAATTTTTCGGAAGTTTTAGCAAAGTTGGCGCTCTCTCTCTCTCTCTCTGTGCAACCATTCCATGCTTCTCTTCTTCATGACAAATGTCCTCGACACTATCGACAGTCACACTTGCATACTAGCACTCGCTACCGACTGAACGAATCACCAGCCAGTGACCGCCATCGGATCCACGACCGGCCTCTGACCGTCTCGTCAAGGTTCTTGGGACCTCATCTCCGCCACTTTCCGCAACAGCACAACCACATTCTCCAGGCGTCGTTCGACCCAAACTAGCCCACCATGCCAGCCAAGTCCAAAACCAAAAACAAGTCAATATGGCGCTCCGAAAACGCCCAGCACTTTCAGCTCGTCCACCGTTCGCAGCGTGATCCGCTCATCAACGATCCCGATGCAGGTGCCCACGTCCTGCTCTCCTACGATCCGGCCAACCAGTCTCGTGCCAAAGGCAAGACCCGAGCCGAACTCGAATCCGACGCTTCCGTCGTCCGCGACAAACACGGCAAACCTATTCGAAACAACATCGGCGAAGCGGCAAACTACGGGATTTACTTTGATGATACAGAGTACGATTACATGCAGCATCTGCGACCTATCAAGGATGACGAAAACGTGAAAAGAGGTGGAGAGAATGTCGACGAGACGGTGGATACGATCTTGGTGTCCGCAGGTGGAGATCAGAAGGGCAAAGGGAAAGGGAAAGATAGTTTTGCGTTGAAAGATGGTGATGATCAGGGTAAGAATGGTTTAAATTTGCCAGCCTCGGTATTGCCGTCGCAAAAAGAGATGCCGTTCAGCTTCACTTCGCATCTCGCCGTCGAACCGTCGTTGCAAGGTTTTCAGCCGGACATGGACCCACATCTGCGTCAAGCGTTGGAGGCATTGGATGACGAAGCGTTTGTCGATGATGATTTGGACGATGATTTCTTTGGTGCAGTGGTGCAGGATGGTGAATGGGACGGTGTCGTTAGGGGGGAAGATTCGTGGAGAGAGCAAGCGCCGGAGGGAGATGAGGCCATTTGGGCTGATCCGGCTGCACGGGCACAGAAGGAGCTTGAGCTGAATGGGGAGGAATACATGTCTCTCGAAGCACGTGTTGCGTTGTTTAAGAAGCAGCAGGAGCTTGCGCGCAATGCCAAAGCATCATCGGATGATGGAGCGGACGAAGACGGCGGGGATCGGGACCAGCTTGCATCTCTGCGTGGTGGGTCGAAAGCAGGGACGATGTACACAGCCGGTGGCTCAGCCATCGGTAAAAAAGGTCGACCTGGTGCGCTCGCGAGAAGAGCAGCGAGCACCAAAGCTCCTTCCATTGGCGGTGGCAGCACCGCTTGGTCGATGAGCTCTTCTGCCATGTTCAGAAACAAAGGTCTCACCGATCTCGACGACCGATTCGCACAGCTCGGTCGCAAGTACGGCATCCGCGAAAACTTTGATCCATCGCTCGAAGCACTCGAAGACGAAGAGTTCGTCGACTCGGACGGCGAAGAAGCCGGCGAACCAGTGACTCGCGAAGACTTTCAAGGCATCATGGATGATTTCCTCGCCAAATACGAAACCAAGCACGGCAAACTCCGTGAAGCGCTCGGAGGAGTCGATTCCACCTCTGTCGAGAAACTCACCATCTTGCGTCAGGCTCTCGGCAAAGCACGTATCGACGGTCGCGAGTGGGCAGGCAAAGATATCGACGAGGGGAAAGGAGAAGGAGATCTCGGCGAGTATGAAGACTACGAATCTCCCGATGAAGAGATTGTCGATCCTGTGCCACGGAGTCATATGCGGGAGAAGTGGGATGTGGAAACGATCCAATCGACAAAGACCAACCTCGAAAACCATCCGAAGACGATTTCGGCCAAAGAGAGCGTGTTTGGTGGTAGCAATGCGTCTGCTTTCCGACCGGAAAGTGTTGCAGGTGGCAGCACGGTGAATAGGAACATGCTAGGGAACGGTATGGCACCAAGCATGACAAGTTTCACCTCTCAACGACCTTCCGCCTCTGCTTTTCTCAACGATGAAGAGCGATTACCCAAGATCCGTATCAACCCGCGTACTGGGTTCCCCGAGATCGTTGGGTACTCCAAACCACGCAACGCGAACGGCAAAAAGAAATCAGCCACACAAGATACTCCTTCTCTCGACGAGGACGACGACGGACGTGGCCCACCCTCAAACAGCGACTCAGGCTCAGATACCCAAGACGGCCAAGCCTCCGACTACGATTCGGACGCAACGGAAGGTGGCCAGCTAGCAAGACACTTCTCGACCATCGCAGTGACCGCCAAACGCGATAGAAACGAAAGCAAAGAGGACAGAAAGGCACGAAAGGAAGCACTCAAGGCGAACAAGAAGGAGAGGAAAGAACGCAAGATGAAGACGAAACAGGCGTTTGCGAGTGAGAAGAAGAAACAGACGAAAGCGGAGAAGGGGAGGAAGGAGACTGAAGGTGGGCCTGGGGGTATGCGTTTGCTCTGATCGTTCAGGGTAAACCGCTTTCTTTGCAATGCAAATGTGTCGTCCGACGTACAAGAAGAGAAGAGTTGTGTGCGAAGAAGCGTGTGTTGAAGGCTGCGGATGGGCTGCACGCTGTTAAGCCAGTGTAGGCTCATTTCGACAAGCACGCAAAAGCGGACGCGGCGGACCCTCGAACAAAAAAAAAAAACAAAAAAAAAAAAACAAAAAATGTGACTCGTAAAGTGCTCAGAGTGGGGGAACGTGGGAATGGCGATTCAACCTCCACCAAAACGCCCAAATGCGGCTCGACCACAGCCGAACCTTGTTGCGCGGCCTGCTTCAAGCCCCTTTTGAGTCAACCCCACTTCTCTTCGAGCAACCACCACCATCAAACCTCAAACTCAAGCTCAAACTCAAGCTCAAACTCAAGCTCAAACTCAAGCTCAACCTCAAGCTCAACCTCAACCCGTCAAACTTTCACACTCACCCTTTTACGAACAGGATGAAGCTCACCATCCCCCTCGCCACCGCAGCCCTCCTGCTCACCAGCACCTCGGCCCTCCCCATCGGCAGCACCGACCTCGTCTCCACCGGCGGTTTCGCCAGCTCGCTCTTCACCTCGCTCACCTCGTCCTTCTCCGACCTTTTTGCCGCACGTCTTGTCCAAACCTCCCCCCACGAATCGCCCTACTGGACGACCGAGCTGGGCAAACAGCTGCTCTGGTATCGAGGCGTCCATTTTATGGACGTTACCGATACGCCTCAACTGGGACAGCTCAATGCTGCTCGGTTTCAGTCGAAGGGGCAGACCAAGTTCCCGGACAAGGTGGAGCACAAGCGAGCATTGAAGAAGGTCTTCAAGGAGATTTCGCAGGATGGACCTAGAAAGCATTTGGAAAAATTTACATCGTTTCATACGAGGTACTACAAATCCCAGACGGGGAGGCAAAGTCAGGCGTGGTTGTTTAAAACCGTGTCTGATTTGGTCAAAGACGTAGACTACGTTACAGTTGAAGAGTTCCCACATCCTTGGGGTCAAAATTCGATCTTGTTGAAAGTTCAAGGTTCCAACGCAACCCTAACCTCGTCGAAAGGTGTAACGATTCTCGGCGCGCATCAAGACAGCACCAACCTGTTCCCCTTTTTCGCAGCTCCCGGAGCAGACGATGACGGATCGGGGACGGTAACTATCATCGAAGCTTTGCGGATTTTGCTCAAGTCCGACTGGCGACCGGTGACGGATGTAGAATTCCACTGGTACTCTGCGGAGGAAGGCGGGCTGTTGGGTTCGCAAGCTGTAGCACAGGCGTATGAACACAAGGCGACCAAAGTCCACGCCATGTTGCAGCAGGATATGACGGCGTTTGTCAAGTCCGGCACCAAAGAAACCGTAGGCCTGGTTAGCGACTTCGTCTCTACCCCGCTAACCAGCTTCATCGGGCTACTGGTCGACGAGTATCTCGACATCGGTTACACCGAAACCAAGTTGGGTTACGCCGGATCGGACCATGCAAGCTGGACAAAGATCGGCGCGGATTCGGCGTTTGCCATCGAAGCTACGTTTGAAAACTCGAATTTGAAGAGGATCCACACGACTAGCGATACGTTTGATTATCCCGAGTTTAGCTTCGACCATCTGATGCAGTTTGTTAGGCTCAGTGCTAGTTTTGTGGTTGAATTGGCTGGGTGGGAGGGCGACAAGGCGTAGATGTGCGTAGATGCAATGACAAGATGCAATGACATGAAAAGCTGTGTGGATGGATGGTCAAAGACTGCCATTGGTAAGGATATGTGTTGCGTCAACCTTGAGCTTCGAGAGCCATCTGCGCCTGTACATCTTCCAACGTCATGTGCCGCTTGGACCAGTCGGCCAGTTCGTGCTTGGCGATGCTCCCCGATTCGCCCTCGTTGCCGTCCCAAGCTGTGGACATGAGACTCGGTTCTTGCGGATGCCAGCTGACATCTCGTACTGTGCAAACTGCTCCACCTCCCATACCTCTGTGTCCTCTACCGGTTCTAATACCGACGCCACCTCGACCACTGGCTAGAGGGTTGTCGAAGCTCGACCCAACATTAGCTGCTGATGCGTGACGGATAGGATGCTTCCGCTTGAACCACGGCAAGGGCGGCGCAGACGGATCCGATGCGACACCCGGTTCGCGGAACACATCCGCATCGTCGTCTTCCGATTCGTCGTCATCGTCAACTCCTGGTCCCTTGTACGCGTGAATCTGGTTGGCCGGATCCTTCTCAGCATACAACGATCTCACTTTAGATCGATCCAGTACCTGCGCCACTGTTCCGTCCAAATTCCAAATGTGAATCTGGCCATCTGCACTACCGCTGTAAATGTACTTCTGACCTGTGGTTTCGGCCGGCGAGAAATGGCATCGAATCAACGTCTTGAGCACCGCATGACCTCGATAGGTCATGACCGAACAATCCAGTGGATGCGCCTGGTAGCGCGGTTGTCTGTACGACATGTTTCGATAGTCCCAGTTTCTCAATCCGTAATCGAGGTGGGTCATGCGGTCGTACTTGGATGAGCTGTGCATCATGCGCAGATCCCACAGACGACATGATTGGTCTTTGCCGTTTGAGATGCAGTATCGGCCATCTCCCTTGGGCGAGACGTAGGTGACGCCTTCCGTGTGGCCCATCAGTACGCCGGCTGGTTTGCCGCCGGACAGAGAACGACGATCCCACACCTTGACGAAAGAGTCGTCAGAGCCCGAGATGAGCACATTGGAGGAAGCAGCATCGGCAAAGGCGACCGCATTGACGTCGTCCGAGTGACCTTCTACTCGAAGCACGCGACGACGAGCTTCAATGTCGTACACGTAAATGTCGCCAAGTGGGCGCCCGCTACGATCTCGCGCGAATCCCGTCGAAGCGGATCGACCAAATCTGTTGTCAGTAGCGAAGAGGGGGAAAGTTCGAACACCAGTCAATCCAGCTGTCCTGCACGTTGGGCTGTTGTAAGGGTGGAGAGCGAAAGCAGTAACAAAAGATGTGAGGGAAAGAGGGAGAGGGGAAAGCTCTTACCGCTGAGCGCCATCTTACCCCAGTATCGTCGTCTCCTGCGTTACTGAAATCCAGCATAACCTGGTTGTCGCTGGGCGTTGCTCCGCCGGTATCAAAGGTCTGCCTTGTCGGTACGAGATGCACAAATGGTGTGATACTCGAATAGATCATCCACTGATTATCCGGACTCAGATTTGCGTCAGTGATGGTCCAGTTGCCCTGTCTGCCTTGGATACTCTTGGTCATGTTGAGCGATGTATACTGTGTTGTGCCCATCGAGCTGAAGAACCAGCTATTTCGAACACGTCTTGGCCCGTCGTCGTGAACTTGCACGGTCTTTGGGCCTGCGACGGTGGTGTCGTACATATGCACTCGGAAGTCCTGTGTGCAGGTGTAGAAGAAGGAAGAGTCTTGAGAGTATTGTCCACAGTATACGCGTGCAGGATATGAGGCGACGATGGTGCCGTTGGTGTTGGGCACAAATGAAGCCATGTCGGCTTTGGATATGCGTCGACGGGCGTACTTTCGACGATGGACTAGATCGGAGAGATTGCTGCTTTCGGCAAAGGCAGAGGGTGGCAAATCGAGCGGACGTTTGGGTTGACGTCCAAACTCACCACCGAGAGCAAGCTCTTGGCCAGATCGAATGGGTGTGGTGTTGGGTTCCCAAAAGTCGGACATTTTGGATGAGCGTGCCATGTGGTACCAGTTGTCCTCCTCATCATCATCATCGTCATCGTCTTGGTTGGCTCCGCCGCCAGAAGCAGCAGCTATGAGACGTTGCAAGCCTGCGATGCCGATACTGTTGAGCGCACGTGTAATTGCGGTCCTCGTGTCAAGCGCGCCAACATTTTCGCCATCGCCGCCCTCATCGTTGGTGGCAGCCATGTGTGCACGCAGCAGATCGCGAATGTCGATGGTGATGCTCTGTCCCTGGCGGCCACCCTGACGCCCATCGTCGACACCTTGCTCTTCCTCATAATCTTCGTCCTCTTCGTCTTCGTCGTCGTCATCATCCGCCATCTCGATTTCAAGACCTCCGGCGTCTTCGATCATATTTTGGTAGACTGAGCCGTCTTCGTCGGATGGAATGTACTCTGAGTCGTCTTCCGATTCGTCGAATTGGGTGCCGAATGACTCGCGCGCGTCTGCTTGAGCGACCATTTCTTCCAATGCATCTTGCAGCAGCATGTCATCGCCCTCTTCAACATCCTCGTCAATGTAGTAGTCGTCTTCGTCATCGACCTCTTCGATTACAATTTCATCTTGATCGTGCTCGTCCGAGTCGTCGACGTCGAATGCGCCTTCGCGGGCGTAGTTAAGTGGTCTCGGCATGTTATCTGGCGTCTGTTGAGTGAGGTCCGCACAGCCTTGCCGATCGGGGCCGTGGACTGGGAGAGCAGAACGGCTAGCCGGAAACCTGATGTGGAAAAGCCGGCGTCTAGCCTAACCGAGGACGAAGGCCAAGCTGAAAGCAGGTGTATCAAGCGCAGTCTCTGAGAGCTTTTGTGTACTCAAAGCCAAGCGTTGATGAGACTTCGGAGTAGAGTATGGTGGAAGAGAGTGTCAAGAAGCTATCACCATGCTGCTGACAACCAACGTGCACAGGGCAGCTCAGCGCGGCAATGATTTATGTTTTCGCAGTTACTGCGGGGCTTTTACGGCTAACAATTTCCTTGCCATCACAGCCGCGCGCCAAAACAAAAATCAAAAGGCTGCACCCGTTCAGGGTCTTACCAAAGGCCCTTTCAGCTCAAGCCAGCCAGCTCGAGGTGCTCGCCTCAGCTCTCTTTACGTGAGCTGTGCAGCGGGCGCGGCTATCCAGATGGGCGAGCTGCAAAACCGATCTAACATGTGACTGATTTTCGCCACCCTGCTCGCCTTCAACGCCTTCCAGACCATCCATCGTCTTTCATCGGACCCTGTTTGACTCAAGCATACGAGCACATTACACAGCAGCACGTCAAGAAAGATATGCAAAAAGGGTGCCGGGTCAGCAAGTCGAAGCTTCCATTTTCCCGGCTTTTGAGAGACATGATTCCATTGATTCATCTGCCAACCATGGGCTACAACAGGGTCGTTATAACAAAGAGCTAGCGAAATTCTAGAACCAATATCGTGCCACAAAACGGATCACCAAGCATACATGCTACTGGGGGGAAACGCTTTAGTTCTCAGCCTCCTCCTGGTCGTACGAGACGTTGAAAAACTTGATCTCGTAGCCCTGCTTGGAGGTGGCGACGACACGGAGCCAGTCACGCAGCTGCTGCTTGCGCAGGTGCTTCTTGGTAAGGTACTTGAGGTAACGCTTCGAGAAGGCAACGTCGGTGTTGACCCAGATCTTGCCCTCACCTGTTAACAAAAGAAATGCGCAAAACGTTTGCAAAAGCGAAGAAACGCAAAGGTCGATATCGAGGACGAGAGAGCTTGAGTCAGCCATCTCCGACTCGAGTGCGTGATGCCGACCTTTTTCAAAGGTTTGATGTGGGTGGCAAGATGCCAAAGAGGCGAGGCATCCAATGCACTTGGCAGAAGAATTGCAAGCAACAAGCTCAGTAGAGACAAGGCGGCGTTCGAAGCAGCACATGAGACGGACCTGATCATCATCATTACTGTCATGTCAAGATCTTTGTGCCGCTTTCCATCGCTTCCTCGAACCCACTCCCGAGGCAGAAGGAAACATACGACTTGGTTGGACGAAATTGCTGCGAATGCTTGTGACAGTGTTCGTGTGCAATCCGCCCAATCGGTCATACCACGTGTTTCCAAGCCTGGTCTTTACTGCACCATCTGTTGTTTCCGAACCTTCTTCCAAAGCTGCAATGCTGTGCCTTTCCACCTGCCTCTGGCATCGTTCCCATCCGACATCCTGATTCTCATTTACTTACCCTCACGGGTGATCTGAACGTGGTCACCGAGGTTACCGGCCTTGCCGTCGACCTTGATGCGATCGTGGAGGTACTTCTCGAAAGCGGCGGCGTCAAGGATACCGTCGTTAGCGGGGCCCGAGAAGTCGATGAAGAACTTGCGGGCGGTCTTGCCCTGCTTGGCGCTGGTCTTGGTGGTCTTCTGAACAGCCATTTTGAAAGAGGGATGGGATCAAGCCTACTGGTGAATCAGCAAAGCGAGGTGGAGATGGTGGGTGTAGGATAGCAATCAAGAGGCCATCCGTCCGTCGCCTCTGTCGCTGTTTCGCTTCCTTCCCGTTCGCTGTCGCTGAGGGCGCTCTCGTTTGAGCAGACGCTGCCTTTCTGCAACGTGAATATTTTTTTATTTTTATTTTTTACAGTTTGCTTTCGAGGTCACGTGTTGAATGCAGGTCGGGTTTCGATTTGTTAATTTGTTAGACCGTTTATCATCTCATCCGCTGACATAATAATTAATCAGCGTTGTGTGACGGCACGGCTCCGTTTTTGTGATTTTATAAAGGAAAGAAACGGCGCAAAGCAGAAATGCAATGGAAAAAATTGAGCACAAAACGCTGTCTGTCGCTGTCTCATCGCGATCAAGCTCTTTTGTCTACTCACCTCTAGCATTCAGCCTCCTAGACCATCCAGACACACCACTTGTCCGATCATCGGTGTCTACAGCGTCTGCCCAACATGGCTCTCCCACTTGGCACCTCCGTCGCCGAGGTTCAGGAAAAGGGCGACTTCATGATCAAGCCCGAAAACTCGGGCCCCAAGCTCAACACCTCCGACTGGCCCTTGCTGCTCAAGAACTACGATCAGCTCCTTGTTCGCAGCTCTCACTTCACTCCCATCCCCCACGGTTGCTCGCCTCTCAAGCGTGACTTGCAGAGCTACATCAAGTCTGGTGTCATCAACCTCGACAAGCCCTCCAACCCTTCTTCGCACGAAGTCGTCTCATGGCTCCGTCGCATCCTCCGTGTCGAGAAGACCGGCCACAGTGGTACCCTCGACCCCAAGGTCACTGGGTGTCTCATTGTCTGCATTGACCGTGCCACTCGTCTCGTCAAGTCGCAGCAAAGCGCCGGTAAGGAGTATGTTGCCGTCCTCCGCCTCCACGACAAGCTCGAGGACGCCAAGAAGCTTCCTCGCGCCATCGAGACCTTGACCGGTTCGCTCTTCCAGCGTCCACCTCTGATCTCTGCAGTCAAGCGTCAGCTGCGTATCCGTACCATCTACGAGTCCAAGCTCATTGAATTCGACAATGACCGTCACCTCGCCGTCTTCTGGGTCAGCTGTGAAGCTGGTACCTACATCCGAACTCTCTGTGTCCACCTTGGTCTTTTGCTCGGTGTCGGCGGTCACATGCAGGAGCTCCGCCGTGTCCGATCGGGTGCGCTTTCGGAGAACGACTCGATCGTCACCATGCACGACGTGCTCGATGCCCAATGGCTCTACGACAACCAGCGCGACGAGTCGTACCTTCGTCGTGTCATCCGCCCTCTCGAGTCGCTGCTCACCGGCTACAAGCGTATTGTCGTCAAGGACTCGGCCGTCAACGCCGTCTGCTACGGTGCCAAGCTCATGATCCCCGGTCTGCTCCGTTACGAGAAGGATATCGAGGTGCACGAGGAAGTCGTCCTCATGACCACCAAGGGTGAGGCGATTGCGCTCGCCATCGCACAAATGTCCACCGTCGACCTCTCCACATGCGACCACGGTGTCGTCGCCAAGGTCAAGCGCTGCATCATGGAGCGAGACACTTACCCGCGCCGATGGGGTCTCGGTCCCAAGGCCCAGGAGAAGAAGGCCATGATCAAGACGGGCAAGCTCGACAAGCACGGCAAGTCCATCAACGGCGTCACCCCTGACAAGTGGAAGAAGGAGTACGTCGACTACTCGGAGGGCTCTGCTGCTTCTGCTGCCGCCGCCCCTGCAGTCTCGGATGTCGAGCAGGTCGCTGCCGCCGCTGTCGTCGCACCAGTCACACCAAAGAAGGAAGACAGCGACAGCAAGAAGAGGAAGCTCGAAGAGACACCCGGCGCTGCAACAGACGGTGAGACCGAGGAGGAGCGCAAGAAGCGCAAGAAGGACAAGAAGGACAAGAAGGCCGCCGAGGCAGCAGCGGCAGGTATCGAGACGCCCAAGTCGGAAAAGAAAAAGAAGGACAAGAAGGACAAGAAGGACAAGTAAAGCCTGCGTTTTTTCTCGTTTCTCATCCGAACATTCCCCACATTACTGCTTGTTGGAAGAACAGCAGCTCCGCATCCTGCCACGCACATTTGCATTTGCATCGTGGTACAGAGGGGATGGGATGACATTTCAGCCACGAATCCCCGTGCTTATTCAGAGGTTGCAAGGGAGAGTTTCTTCATACGCTTGTCGAGACCGAAAAGTGGTAGCTACAGTATGGATCTCGGTCAGACGAGAGGGAAGTGTTGAGCGACAACCGCTTGCTCTCCATCGTCCCACTCATTCCATGGCCACCACTTTTCACCCTCGCCCATCCGTGTGATCGAGATTCTTCACCCCACCTCACGATCCGTCTTCTCCCATCCGCTCCCCTCACGCTGCAGACGGCATTTCAGCGGCAACCCGCGTATGTCTCTGTCCTCCATCATCCTTTTCTTTTCCCGTCTTTCTTCCTTCCCATCCACACTTTCTCAGTCCTCGTTCTTTGTCTCATTATCATGATTCTCGGTCCCACACTTGTACTCTAGCAATTTAATGTTTTCGGTCCAGTCCACATTGTCTCTCAAGTGACAGACCTCTGAATCCGAGCCATAACAGGCCGATGATCGCTGATCAAAAATCCCGCATCTCCCTCGCTCCAATTTGGCAGCGTACCAAACGAACGAATCGTCCATCGTTCATCCGCTCCATCTCGTCGTCTCGGAGGCGGTGGCGGTGGCGGCGAATCACCATGCGTCAACCTCGCATCTCCCCTCGTCTCATCCTTGACCGCCTCGTTGTCAAGCAGCATAATGAAATCGATCCTATCATCAATAGCTCTCCTCGGACTTGGTTGAAAATCGGTAAACGTGCGTAACGGACCGACGACTTCCGACAGCACACCTCCTTCTGCGCCTCCTCCCGGTCGCGGTGGAAGTTTTCGACCCGAAGCGTACTCCGACCTGACCGGACCCTCGTTATCCGTCAACAGCGGCGACGTGTTGCGCGTCGGCACCGACAGCGCTGTATCCAAGAAGGTCGAACCGGAAGAATTCGCCCTGATCCCGTAATGTGGCGAGACGAGTGTCGACCAGCTTCCTTCGTTACGCGGGCTGTTGAGGTCACCAATCAGCACTACTAGTGGTTCGTCCAGCTGGTTGAATGCAGAAAAGACTGCGTAGAAAGCCTTCGTATTCGCCGAAGCCTTTCGTGCACGATCGACTATCAGCTCGGACGACTTTGCTCGCGCCACCACTCCCTGATGGTCGTAATGCGTCGAAAGGACGTGAATAATTTCTCCCGTTGCCAGCAATCGCAGACTGACATGCGTACACATTCTCGTCAACGCTGCGTCCCAACCTACACTTGCTACCTTGTGTGGTGTAGGTGAGAGCCAAAAATGCTCCACACCATCCCGCCCTATCCCACCCTGCTCCTGACCCACCTTTTCGAACGTATCTCGCCGCCAAAACACCGGAACAGCTTCGCCCGCACGTCGACCGTCATCCCTCCCCACCCCTGCATGATCATACTCTTCACCCAGCCACTCGATCAAGTTCGCAAACTGCCCATCGAGCACCTCTTGACACGCAAAAATGTCCCAATCGTTAAACAGCGCGACGTCGGCCACCTTGGGACCCCTTAACGACCAGCTTCGTTCGCCGTGATACTGCTTCATTAGGTACGGAGAAGCTTGTTCCGATACGTGCGGAGTGAATTGGTGATTCGATGGGCCCGTGTCTGTGTGTGCCGCCGAAAGCAGATGTTCGAGTGAAGAAAGCATAGAGTGTGACGAGTCGTACGCGGCATCACGAGAAAAACGTATGTTGATCGAACCGATGCTCAGAGATATCCGACCTCGTGTGCGACCATGTTGGGCGGGATGCAGCTTGTGTGTAGCCAGCTCGGAAGGTGAGGGTTGAAGCATGCCGAGCTGCGGTGATGAGCAGGTTGAGGAGAAGGGTGCAACACGACAAAGACCGACTGCAACTAGATCGTAGGTTCGAAAGCGGAGGTAGAGGGCTAGACTGAATCCTAGCGTCGATAGTAGCAGTAGTGCTGCTAGTGGACGATGTCGCATTGTTGCCCCTCCCGCTGTGGCAGTTGTAGGAGTGGGAGTGAGGATGGTCGTCGAGGGTCGAAAGCAAAGGCCCATGCAGCTTTGCAGGATCGGTCGGCTGTGTGGGCAAACTTCGCCGGAAGAATGGCCTAAGAATCTGACAATCTTGGAGATTTTTTTGGGCTGAGCCTCGACTCTCGGAGAACCTGGATGGAAGCCGAAGCTGTCGAACAAGCTTGCCGCTTGTCAACCATCACTGAAGCACCTTGATGCCCAAAGATGACGGCAGTGACCAAAATAGCAACGGTACGACTCTCGCTCAGGGCTTTCAGCACGTCTGGAATCAGCGCGAATACTGTTCGAGTACTGGCTCCATCAAGCAAGCGAGCATTTCACACATCTTATCACCGTCGACAAAATGAGCCTCCTTTGGTATCGTCCCAGCCAAGCTCGACCTCGTCGTCGTCGTCGTCGTCATCATCATCATCCAGCAGCAACCAATGTCTCAGCCTAACCAACATCATCATCGCAACAGCGGCCATCGTCATCGCAACACCTTACGCCCTCGACCTCTACGGAAACCTCACCGGCACCACCCCTCTCCGCTCCACCTCTTCATCCTCCATACCTGGAAAGCTCGAACCTTACACACACCGTCCACTTCCACTCATCTCTTCCGCTTACTACCCCGACCCTCACACCGTATCGGTCCACAAGCTGCTATCCATCGGTCTACCAGCATCAGTCGTCGGCAGTGGCGGCAGTGACGAAGATCGACTGCGCAAAAGGTTAAGGATTCGAAGTATATACATCAAAGAGCCCAGTTTGGTCATCGAACGAGCGTATACTCCGTTGTACGATACGTTGCCGGGGTCGTATTCTGCTGCGCTGATGGGGGTTGGGGAAGAGGAAAGGCTGAAATTGGATCTGTTGGTCAAGAGATATCCAGACGGAGAGTTGGGCAAGATGTTACATCGAGCAGTGGCGAATCCGACGGTGCCGCAGTTGGAGGTGAGAGGTCCGGTGGATACGTGGTCGTTTGAGAGGGATTCGAGTGAGGGTGGTGGCGTGCCGGAGAGGATCGTGATGGTTGTGGGTGGCACCGGGGTTACGCCGGCGTATCAGTTGTTGACGAATTTGTTCGGTAGACCTGGGTCAACTGCTGTCGAAAAGGAGCTAAGCAAGGTGCCCAAGATCGACGTTCTTTATGCGACGCAAAGTTTGGAGAATGCGTTGCTGCTGCCGCAGTTGCTTACGCTGGCAGAAGGGCACAAGGACAAGATTAGCGTTTCGCTGTTTGCCGAGCGCCTGGGTGGGTCGCTGTCACCTGCCGACCGTTTGGCGTTGGGATCCCAGCTGAGCGCATCCCCATCAGCTGCACAATCTCGTGATTCATGGCTATCTTGGCTGTTTGGCAAGCGCAGTTCAAACTTGGACGTAAAACTGGAGCTCACTGCGTCGGGATCCGCGACAAAGATCCCAGTCTTCGAGTCGAGGATTACAAAGCGGCATCTGGAGAAGGCCATTCTTGCGAGCAAGGTGGAGGAATCGGGGAGAACCTTGATCCTAGTATCGGGTCCAGATGGGATGGTCGAAGCGATCGCGGGACCCAAGTCTAGCGATGGGCAAACGCAAGGTTTGCTCTCTGGTATTCTTGCTAAGCTCAACTGTCGACAGCAAGACGTGTTCAAGTTGTAACCACACCCTTTCCACACCCACGCTCCAGTAGAACAGTGTATTGATTAGAGCGTTCATGTATTCATTAGACCAAAAGACAAAGGGAGGGTATAAACATGTCTAAACGCCAGTCTTTTTGCGTTGGCCGTCACGCAGGACGTTGTTTTTCGCGTGCAATGCAGCCGATCTCAGCGATTCTGTATGGACCAGCTGAGCGTCTTTTTCGGGCTGGTCGAATCCATCTGCACGACGTTGATCGATCGCCACTTGACCCAAGTGGTATCGGAGAAGGGAGGCCAGCTGCGAACGCGCTAGTGCGAGCTTTACATCGCTTTCCTTGAGGTTACGGATGAGCGTACTTGTGTTCCATTCGGTGGCCACTTGGGAGGGGATGGATTTGTCGGATTCTGCTGCCGCTGGTGGAGGTGAACGAAGTGATTCCGGTAAGAGGTGGGAAGGAGCTATGTCTTGGTGTTCCTTTATCGCTTTTACCACCGCTTCGATCCGATCTGTGATAGGTTCGCCAAAATCGATCGTCACATCGTTACCCAACCGCGGCAACCATTTGGGTTTCTCTCGTGGTTCCGGCATCATCTTATCAAACCCTGTGATCCAGATCGGAACCACTGTGGGGAGCGTTTTAGCCTCCATGAGCATCCTAGCTATCCCCCACTTGAAGCGACGTAACCTGCTACTTGTGCTAACGTTGACGTATCCCTCGGGGAACAAATGGATCCATTTGCCAGCATCCAATTTGGCTATCGACTCGTCGATCGCCTTTTGCTGCACCCCACCACCACGATGAGTTTTGATACACTGACCATTGCGGAAGAACCTGGATAAAAGCGGGTTGGTGAACATGATATCGCTTGCGCCTAAAGTCCAGCGGACAGTGTGCGGATTACGAAAGGTTGATGCAGGCAAAGTGCCCCATATCGTAGGTTCGTCGAGGACCGAGATGTGATTGCAGTAGGTTAGCAGGCCGCGGTTGGAGCCAAGACGTTCGGACGAGTGGAGGTGGCTTAGAAAACGATCCAGACCGCGGACGGTGACGTTGCGACAGCCGTAACGGAGCAGAGCACGGGAGAAGGCAGCGACTGCACGGATGGTGTACGTCGATGAAGAGGTGGCGGAGGATGACATTGAGGCGATGGCGCGTGGCATGCGAGTGGTCGAGCTGGATGCGGATGAGCTCGCAGCGGCTGCGAAGGGCTTGGCGAGCCGCGATGTTGCCCAGACCATGGTCGCCGGGTAGGGACGCCTAGACGATGCAAAGTCGTCGACACGGATGCTCGTCGATCGTGATCTGCCTAGATGCTTATGGTCGCCCGTCGTCGGTTCGAAAGATCCTTCGACTCTTAAAGTGTCGTCGTCTCCTCTGCAGGACGGCAGAACGTTGATAGCCGATCCGAGTCGCCGTTGGGAGAATGAGCGGCACCTCTGCCTGACGTCTCGACTTTGGGCTCCTGAGGCTTTGGGACTGATCGACGTGTTGATGGCAGTAAGAACAGAAAGCTGACCGACGAATGACTGAGCTTGACAAGACACGTTCGGCTAGTTCCGGACCTTTTCCCACCGTCCTCTTGATTGATTTAATAGCTTTTGAGCGCAAGGCATTTCTGATTTTGATTGCCGCGGTGCTTTCTTTTCATTTCACGGCTTCGTCTTCCTGCTTGCTCTTCTTACGCTAAGCTGGTCTGCAATGACGCTTTTCTTCTTTGCTTCTCTTCCGCGGCGGTCAAGCAGACACGTTTTTCTCATCGGAAATTTTACTCGCAGCAGGCTGCAAAGGTGGAGGCATTTCTTTCTAAATAAGGATTACATAATCACAAAAACGTCTGCTGCAAGCGAAAGAGAGAGACAAAGTCCAGGAAGATCAAGTCCTTTTCCCCTCTCCTTGTCGACATCATCAAGAAGTTCGCTCATCACACACACACACACACACACACAGCAACAATGGATCTCAGCTCGCTAACAGGCAAATCGACACCCGCCACCGCTGGCACTTCGGCTGAGCGCAAAGAGGCTATCAAACAGCAAGTGTAAGTTCCAAATCCACCTCCTCCCACCAACATCCTTACCCATCCTCTCTTCCTCTTACTGATCACCCTCTCTTCCAACGTTGAATAGATCCTCCGAGCTAGCGATGGCCAACGCACAACAACTCATCACCAAAGCAACCGAAAAATGCTACCTCAAATGCATCCCTGCTCCCGGCGCGAGTCTGTCCGGCAAAGAACAGACGTGTCTGACACGGTGCATGGAGAGATACTTTGAAGCGTTCAACATTGTTTCGTCTTCCTATGTGCGTAGGGTGGGCAACGAGAGGGCGGCTGGGACTGTTGCTGAGGCCGGGCTTTAGAAGGGAGAGGAGTATGGTTCGAATCAACACCACTTATTACATCCAAAAGAAATTAGCATTGCAAGACTCGAAATCATATGTGTATCAACATCGCAGAGCTGTCGAATGCGGTCTTGGGATACGTCGCATTCATGTGTGGTGCAATAGTGTGCATGACGTGCTGTACAAGTACAGTGGTGGTCTTGAAAGAAACGGAATCCTTGGAGTTGAAACTGTGGAGCTGCGCTCATCGAATGTTGCCAAACAAGCTGAGTCCAGATCTGCGCAAAGCAGGTGCGCTGTCCTCGTCCATTTCGTCTCCTCGCGCTTCCGTGTCAGCCGCACCTTGCAGCGACAGCAATTGAGCCAGTGTGACGTGTTGTCCGTTTGCATTTGAGTTCCGTGTCTTGTGTGAGGGCATCGACTGCGCCAGGCTGTTTGGAGGTCCGCGTTTGAGTCTTGGTAGAATACCCGGCGCAGTGTTTGGCTTGGGACCGAACACCACCAGCCTACGAATATGCGTATCTTTACCGTTGAGGTGGTTTGCCAGAATGCATACTTGGATCAGCCAGACTCGAATCCCTTCTGATCCCCCTTCTTCATCCTCTTCATCGTCACCCTCATCTCCGTCAAAAACCTTCGCACCCTGACCATCCACCCCATCCTCCTCCTCACCATCCTCCGGCTCTTCATCCTCCTCACACGTCCCTGCATCCACACTTCCCGGCGTCATACTGAAATGCTTCCATCCCTGAGGCGCCTCAAACGTTCTCTGTCTGACCAAGGTAAGATCGTGATAGTTGGTGCCCGCCTTTATCGCTATTTTGGTCGGTGTGTACGAGTCGTCCTGCTTAACGTCGAGGTAGATCGAGAGGTGGGTGACGCAGGTACGCCGTGCGAATTGGATGTTGATCAGATGGGGTTGACTGCCGTTTGATTGCCACAGCTTTGTGAGATCGGGGGAGCGCAGTTCGGCGACACCTGAGCCCGGCTTGTAGGAGGAGAGGGTCCATGACGTGCCTGGCGAGGAGCCGACGTCTGCTTTTGTTGTGCGGTCTGTAGGAGAGTCCAGTGAAATCAGGAGATGAAGATGGTGAGTGAAGAGGTTTTGAGGTGATGGGTGTCAGTAGCGTGCGAGGTTGAAAAGCTTACCTTCAACATCGTAATTGCGACGAGGTCGTTTGCGTTTCGAGCCGGTTAGTGATGGTGTGAGTGCTGGACCACGACTTGTGCTGGCTACTGCATCCCGCTCCATGACGTGCGTGGATGCTTTAAGGGCGGTGGGCGAGCAGATGAGAAAGAAGATTGAGGTGAAAGATCAAGAAGCACTACGTGTTGACATCACCACCTAAACCAACACAATTTGCTGCTGCGGACAGCTCTCTTCGCTTTCGGACGCGTGCGCGTAAAGTGGAGAGAGATGGCTCACACCTTCAAGTTGCTCACAGACAACACTTCACCTGACACTCTCAACTGGGACCAGGACACGCTTCTGAGCTCTATCTCATCACGAGCAGGGCACAACGATCAGCTCATCAATGAAAATGAGGCAGCAATCTATTTCACATTTGAATTTGCTGGTCTTGGACATCTACTCCCGTTCCACATCCCCGTTACGCTCCTCCTCCGACGGCTTCGCATTCTCATACGACGGCAGCTCCTTATCCTCGATAAATGCACTTCCGATCACTGTTCCCACACTCACCACCGCAATCCCGATAAACACCCACTTCAACGCAAAAGCATACGACTCGATGGCTGCCTCTTGCAGTTCCTTTGGCAGTTCCGGCACGATCGAACTCTTATGTCGAATCTCTGAAATAATCTTGTCTGCACCTTTATCTGTAATCCTCTGTCTAAGTTGCTTTGCTAGCAGAGCTTGAAACAGCGTACCTCCAACTGAAACGCCCAGAATCTGACCCGTATTGCGAGCCATATACGACATACTGGTAGCCACAGCAACATCCGAGCGAGGAACAGAGTTGATGAGCGCGATCAAGGTGCATGTCAGCACACCTGAGGTACAAAATCCGTATGGAGCAATCGCCACAAAAGTCCACGCTTCTGGACTGTAGCGCGTAAACTGAGTGACGCAGATGATCGAAGCGGTGATGATGATCGAATTGACCAGATTGTACTTATAGTATCGGCCCGTGCTTCGCATAATCATGCCCGCCAGAACAGAACCAACGCTCAGCGCAACGCTGATAGGCACCATGTGCAATCCAGCCCGTGAAGGCGTCTCCAGCTTAACCGCTTGGAAGAAGAGCGGGAAATGGTAAAGCATACCAAACGAGACGATGGAAAGACAAAAGTTGGCAAAGGCCACCGCAGCTCCCGAACGTTGTGTGATGAGTCGCAGCGGCAAGATGGGTGTCCGTGCGATCTTGGCCTCGGCGTAGAAGAAGAAGCTGATGCTCGCAAAGCTGAACAGGAATCCACCCCATACGACGGGACTGGAAAAAGGAATGTCGTTGGCGCTCATCAGACTGAGAGCAATCAACGTACTCGACAGACCCAAGACGAGCGAAAAGGCGCCTGCAAAGTCGATAGATTTCACCTTGTCCCATGTCGACTGGTGTACGAGCCTACTCGGTGTCGGAACTCTGACAAACGTGAATGCCAGCACGTAATCGGCGAGGAGCAGCGGGATTTGGACCAAGAAAGCACGTCGCCAGCCAATCGTGTCGTTCATCCAACCACCAACAGGACCACCGAGACCCGAGCCCAAGCCAAAGATAATATTGGTCAGGCCTTGTAGCAGACCACGGTTCTTGAGGGGTACGACGTCCGAAAGGATGATGCTTGTGTTTGTGGTAAGACCACCGCCGCCCACACCTGCGAGTGCACGGGCAAAGATGAGCATGTTCATCGAGGTGGATAGACCGCAGAGCAACGTGCCGACGGTGAAAAAAGTGAGAGCGATAAACATGCAGTTTCTGCGACCCACAATGTCAGCCAAGCGTCCATACAGAGGAGTGAAGCAGGCGACCGAGAGCAGATAGGCCGATCCGAGCCATTGAGCTTGTTCGGAAGCGTTGAAGGAACTGCTGATGCTCGAGATGAGCGTTGCGGTGACCGTGCCGTCCATACTTGCGACAAAGACGGGCACCCAGACAGCCGTGAGGAGGGGCGCAAGCTTGCGCATGGGTGGCATGACTTTGACATGCTCCTCTTGCTCGCTCTCTGAGGGAGAAGAGGAGCCGTTTCGTCCATTTTGATCACGGTGATTCGATGTAGCCTGATAGTCGCCCTGGTTGTTCGAGGACAGCAGCAACGACCGCTCATTGACGGTTCCGTTCGACGGCGCCATCTTGAGCTTGCCTGACGATCTTCACTCTACGAGTTGCGGTGTTGGAGTGAAGGGGGAAGAAGGGAAGGGTCAAGGAAGATAGATAGACCCTAGCTTCTCGTGTGACGGCAAGCCAGCGGTAATACAATCGACGTTATATACAAATCCGATTTTGGTTCGTGATTTTCGGCTATCTAAGCGGACATTTGCCGGCTAATTCTTCGAGATTGGCTCTCCGCTGCTGATTGGGTCTCTCGTTGCTGTACCAAGTAGGACTATCAGGAAGCCTCAACTGGAATACACGGCAAACTCGACCTCGTGGTTTTGCGGAGACGACAAGATCCTTTCCGAGCTTCCTCCGCTAGAATGAGAGCATGATGCACACGCATTGGGAACTCGGCCTCTTGCTAGTCTCGGCAACAGCAAGCTCGAGGCAAGGACGACAGAGATAAGGTCACATTTGTCGTCCAGCTGAGCTCCGCGGCCATATCGTTTCAAGCTCGACCATATGCGCAGGAACAGCATGCCTAGAAGCTTGCCTGACAAGCGCATTCTTTGAAAACCTTGACTTTGTTAGACCGTCACATCTGCTCTGAACTGCGCAAAAAAAGTGGCTGCTTCTGCTCCGTGTTCCGACGATTTTTTTCCTCTTCGTCGAAGCTCAAAAAAGTGAAATTTTTGGCTTTTTTTTTTTTTTGCTCTGTGTCAAGCAAACTTCTGAGAAAGCATTTTGGCTTCCACAAAGCACAGTTAAGAGCAAAGACCCTTCCTTCACTCCTTCCTCCCGCTTCTTGCTGTCTCGCCATCTTCCTGCAACTCTCACAAGCAGAAGCAGCGATCATCACAACCAAAATGCCTGGTATCAAGAGATCCAGGCCAGCAGAGGATGCTGCTGCATCTTCGGCTGCCAGCTCCTCCAAATCCGCCAATGCTACCAAAAAGACAAAGAGCAACGCCGCCTCGACTTCAGCTCCTTCCAGCTCTCTACTTTCTGCTCAGGAAGTCGACTTTCCTCGTGGTGGCAGCTCGGGTCTCACACCGCTCGAGTTCAGAGAAGCCAAGCGCGAGGCGCGCTCCGAGTCGGCCGCCAACGAGCTCCTCTTCAAGGATGCAAAGGACGAACAGGCCGAAGCTAAGCGCCTCAAGAACAAGCAAAAGCTCAATCGCGAGAAGCGCAACGATTCCAAAAAGAAGCGCACATCAACTGCCACCTCTACTCCAGCCCACAAGGCCGAGAAGAAAGACTTCAACCGTATTGAGCACATCAACTACAAGCGTCTCATCCCTGGCTCCAGGCTGCTCTGCTCTGTTCTGGCCATTCACCCACTCGCCGTGGTCGTCTCATTGCCCAACCAGATGCTCGGTCATATCCCAGTCACACAAACCAGCCCACACTTCACACAACGTCTTCAAGCTGCTGCCGATGCAACTCTCGAAGATGACGATGACGAGGAGGAAAGTGACGACGAAGACGAGAGCATGGACGAGGACAGCGACAATGACAACGACGCAAACGGCGCATCGAGCAAGCAATCCATCAAGCACGCCAACAAGGTGCCTGAGCTGCGCGAGCTTTTCCATGTCGGACAGTGGCTTGTGGCCAGCGTCGTACAGGTTCGATCCGGCGACGTCGCCAAGGGCCGACCCACACGTGAAGGCGGCGAATACGAAAAGGAGTCTCGTCGTGTAGAGCTCTCGCTCGCTCCCCACCTCGTTAACACCGGTGTCTCGGTTTCAGACCTCGACACGGGTGCCACTCTCTCTGCAGCCATCTCGAGCGTTGAGGATCACGGTTACATGCTCGATGCCGGTCTCCCCGAGTTCCGTGGCTTCGTTCCCTTCACCGATGCCGCCAAACTCCCCTCCAGCTTCCACGCAGGGAAGAACGGCAAGTCGCTTCAGGTTGGCAGCATTGTATTTGCCAAGATCACAAAGATTCCCGAGAACAAGCGCAGCTTCGAGGCGACGCTCGAACCCAAGGCTGTCTCCACCAATCCCATCAAGCACGCCCCCAGCATCACCGCCATCCTCCCCGGTACACTGACCAAGGTGCTCATCACCGCCTCGCTGCCCACCGGTCTCAATGTCAAGCTCTTTGGCATGTTTGACGCTACCATCGATCGCTTCCACTTGCCAGAGTTGTCAGAGGGCAAGGATATCCCCGACGTCTACAAGGAGGGCTCCAAGCACGTCGCTCGTGTCTTGTGGGATCTGCTCAGCCCGCCTTCCACTGCCTTGCAGGGCGACAACCCCGAGCACGAGCGCAAGTTTGGTCTTTCGCTCGCACCTCAGGTGCTTGCTCTCGAAGCTCCTGTCGCCAAGGACCAGCAGCTCCTTCAGCACGCTTACCCGGTCGGCACTGCACTCAAGGTCACCGTGGTGCAGACCATCACCGACTGGGGTCTCATTGTCTCGGTTCACGACACTGATCTGCGCGGCTTTGTCCATATCTCACAGACCTCGGATGACCACGTCGTAGCGCTGCCTCCTTCCTCTGGACCCTTTGCCAAGGGCACCAAGCACGAAGCTCGTGTTGTCGGTCATTCGCCCACCGACCGTACACTGCAGCTCTCGCTCAAGAAATCCGTGCTCGAACGCAAGTTCATGCGCGTCTCCGAGGTTGAAGTCGGCGAAGTGGTCACTGCCACCATCATCAAGCTCGGCCTGCCCAATGCCATCTTCCTTCAGCTCCAGGGTCACGTCGACGGTGTTGTCTTCTCCAACCACTTTGCGGACGTCAAGCTCACCCAGCCCGAGAAGCGTTTCAAGCCAGGTCTTCAGGTCAAGGCGCGGGTTATGGACGTTGACCCCAACCGCAACAGGATCGTTCTCACGCTCAAAAAGTCGCTCGTCAAGTCGGATCTGCCCATCGTCGCATCAATGCAGGATGCACGAGTGGGCGTTGTGACCAATGCCACTGTCTTCCGTGTCCAGACCAACTCGATCATCGTCAGCCTCTTTGGTGGGTTGAAGGCGCTCATCCCCGGCAGAGAGGTGAGCGAGGATGACTTCAACGATGTCAAGAGCGGCTATACGGAAGGCAAGGTGATCAAGATGAGGATCACCGAGGTCGACTACGAGAATAAAAAGCTCGTGGGTAGTATCAAGCAGGCTTCGCCCGAGTACCTCGCCAAGCTCAATGTCGATGCGGTCGATGTGGGCGAAAAAGTGACGGGCAAGGTCGCTGCTGTGCACAAGGAGGTGGTGGTGCTGACGCTTGTGCCTTCGGGTGTGCGTGCATTGCTTTCGCTTGTCGTGCTTGCTTCCATCAGAGATACGACGCCTGAAGCGCTGCTCGAGACTCTTGAAGAGGATCAGGAGATTGAGGATCTTGTTGTCTCGGTCAAGAACCCTGCCAAGGGTATTGTGATTGTGGCCGACAAGGTCCGCGACAGCAAGAACGCAAAGGAGGGTGCTAACGGTGTCGCTTCGGGTCAAGTCAAGCAGGGCAACGTGGTTCAAGGACGCGTCATCCAGAAGAACGACAAGTTTTTGGACTGCATCGTGGCTCTCGGCACCGCTACTCGTGCTACGCTTCAGATGACTGACTTGGCAGATGACTTTGGCAGCAACGTGACTCTACCCAGCCCCGGTCAGACTCTCCAGTGCTACATTGTTTCTCTCAAGTCGAACGGTAAGAGTGGCGTCGTTTCCACACGACCCTCCCGCATCGACCCTTCTAGCTCCGCCGAGGTCAAAGACCCCGAAATCACTTCGATCAGCCAGCTCGCCGAAGGTCAAAAGGTACGCGGCTTCGTCAAGGCCATCACCAACGTCGGTCTCTTCGTCAACGTCGGTCGCAAGCTCGATGCCCGCGTCCAGGTTCGCGAGCTCTTTGACGAATTCGTTCGAGACTGGAAGACCCGTTTCACCGTCGGTCAAGTCGTCTCTGGTACCATCATGGACACCAACGCGGCGAGCAAGGAGATCGAGATGTCGCTCAAGTCCACACCTGGGTCCATCAAGCCTCGTGCCGAGCGTGCCGAGGAGCGCGCTCAGGCCGAAGACAAGAAGCGACCCAAGAGGCTCACCGACTTTCAAGTGGGAGACAAGGTCAAGGGTTTCGTCAAGAACATTATCGACTTTGGTGTGTTTGTCCAGATCGACGGAACCAACGTGTCGGGATTGGCGCACATGAACGAGCTCAGCGACGGCAAGGCGGACGAGGCGCTCAAGGCCTTCAGAGTGGGTGACAAGGTGAGGGCGATCGTGCTGAGGATCAATGAGGAGAAGAAGAAGATCAGCTTCGGTCTGAAGCCGTCGTACTTTGATGCTGCTGATTTTGAGGATAGCAGTGATGAGGAGGAGGAGGAGGAGGAGGAGATGAAGGATGCTGATGCGGATGCTGGCTCTGACGACGAGGACGATGAGGAAGACGAGGGCGATGAAGATGACGATGAGGGCGATTTCGTCGAGATGGACGAAGACAGCGATGCCTCAGACGACGACGACACTTCGCCTGCACCCAAAAAGTCGGTCATCCCATCCCTCGCCCTCTCCGGCGGCTTCTCCTGGTCCGCCGGCGCCAACGACGACGAGTCGGACGACGCTCTCTCTTCATCCGACTCTGACGACTCTTCATCCGACTCTGACGCGGCCGCCGCCCAAAAAGCAGCTCAGCGTAAAGAAAAAGCCAAAGCCAAAGCCAAAGCCAAAGCCAAGTCTCGCTCCAACCTCGAAGAAGACCTTACCGCCGATTTGGCCTCCAAAGCCCCCGAATCCGCCACCGACTTTGAACGTCTCCTTCTCGGCTCGCCCAACTCTTCTTTCCTCTGGATCCAATTCATGTCGTTCGCCCTGCAACTCTCCGACGTCGACAAAGCACGAGAGATTGCACGTCGAGCACTCAAGGTCATCAACTACAGAGAAGAGCAGGAACGGATGAATGTTTGGATCGCTTTGCTCAACTTGGAAAACACTTATGGCTCGGACGAGACGCTCGACTCGACGTTCAAAGAAGCAGTGCAGGCCAATGACGGCTTTACGATGTATCTCAAGATGATCAACATTCTCGAGACCTCGGACAAGACGGATGCGGCCGAAGAGCTGTTTGTCAAAGCCAAGGGAAAGTACTCTACGCTGCCTGAATTCTGGATCGAGTATGCACGCTACTACTTGCGCACCAACCAGGCCGATTTCGCGCGCGCTCTGCTACCCCGAGCCATGCAAGCGCTCGACAAGCGTCACCACACCCAGACGATTACTGCGTTTGCGATCAACGAGTTCAAGTTGGGCGATGCCGAGAGGGGCAGGACAATCTTCGAAGGACTGGTGGATAGCTATCCCAAGCGACTAGATTTGTGGTGGCAGTATCTGGATCAGGAGTCGAGGTTGGAGGACAATCAGGTTCAGGTGAGGAACTTGTTCGAGAGAACACTGACGTTGAAGTTGACAGCCAAGAAGGGCAAGAGTTTGTTGAAGAAGTGGTTGGAGTATGAAAAGTCCAACGGGGACGCAAAGAGTCAGCAGAAGGTGTTGATGAGGGCCAAGGAGTTTGTTGATGAGATCAACAGGAAGAGCGCTCAGGAGAAGGGGGAGGAGGGGAGCGATGAGGAGTAGAGCCAGAAGCTTCGTAATGTAATTTTGAAATGTTGCTATCAGTATTCGCTGTCGGGTTTGATCGGCTGAGATGTGTGTGTGAATCTTCTGAATCAGTGCTGCGTGTGGACGCGGGATGACCTGCACAGGCGAAGTGTCCAGTTGATGCTTGGATGAATAGAGGCGCAGAGGGCATCTTTTGTGCATTTGAGTGGCGATACATGTTTGATATTGTGTTGATCTGGTTCGTAAAAGCGCTGCCTTACGTAATGTGACGACTAAGCAGCTCGTTCAAGTAGTACAGAGCGACCGGGGCTGTATAGCAACACCAATCCATCTTCTTTGTCAGCCTTCCCAACATTCCTTTTTCACTATGCACACCATTTCGAACGGTCTGACTTACCGGACCAAAGACCAGCAGCATACACCGCAAACTGCTTGAGCGTGTTGCGTGCCTGCAGACGGGCGGCGGCAGCCTCGGCTGGGCTAGGTTGTCGTGGCGCTCCTCCGAACATGGTTGACGACGAAATGTACGAGTGTGGTGTGGTGGTGGTGGTGGTGGAAGATGAGATGGTGGAGGTGAGAGAGAGAGAGGGAGAAAGCGGACGAAGGAATTTTTGTGGGAGAGCGATGATACCCGATCAAACGTAAGATTCCCGATTTGTTTGTTCAGGGTCCAGTTGAACAAAAAAAAAAAAAAAAAAGTCGCCGAGGGAAAGAAGTTTCATAAAAAGTTCATGCTCAACCGTCATATAAGCGGCATAAGATACTCAGCGACAGGGACGGCGACGAAACGATGTCGAGTAGCAACGGAGGATTCAGCACAAAGCACACAGCTGCTAGCAAGGGAACGGGCCCAAAAAGAACCACAGCACAGCATCAACAACTGCCACCTCGACCCAAGCTCATCCCCACCTATCCATCTGCAGAGGTTCGCAAGCAGCCGTCTTTCGCTTCCACACCCGGTCATGACGAGGTCAGCGAGACGCATCTTCCATTCTCGCTATCAGGTCTTTCCAATCCAACCGACGACGGGAAAAACGGCGAACAAAGATGGTCATCAATCATCACCTCCCCCGCCTACGCACCTCTTCAAAGCTGGCTAAACGTCATGCAGAGTCTGATACGACATCCGGAACGTAACTCTAGCAACATTTTACGTGCCGATAGTGTCAACGAAACGTCTGCCGAAGCGTCATCGAATGATGGTGGGTGGAAAAAGCAATGGACGATACGAAGGGCGTTGTTGCCACGTAGACCAAATTTGGATTGGAGGATGGAGCAGGATTGTTCGCTCTTCTATCGTTTGCGGAGTGGTGGGCCGAAAGGCGAGCATGATGGCGAAGAGGTAGAAGAAGCAGTGGTGGTGTATACACCGCTGATTGGTGATGTTTCGCATCCGAAGATGAACGTTCCATCGACAGATGCGGCAACAGGAGAGGTAGTGGTGGGCCAACCACCACCGAGTGAGGAATACATTCCTTTCTACCACCCTAAAGTTCGAGCTCTAGCTTTTCACTACCATTCCACGCCCACTCCAAGTCAAGATCCCGAAGTCCCCAACAGCAACATCATCTACAGTTCATTAGGAATCTCACTCATCCCCTTCCAGTCCATCCCAGCTTTCCCACCAACCCACCGCCTCACCCGAGTCGCCCTCTCCCTCCTCACCACTCTCCACATGCACACCTGGGGCGACCTTCACGCCTACCAGAAGCGCGTCCACCACGACCAGATCCTCCCGCGCTCGCTCTACCAAGACCTCTACCTCGAGCTCAAAACCAAATACGCTTCCGACCTGATTGCCGGTTGGAAGGAAGCTACAGATCCGACCAAACATGTGTTTGAAGAGATGGGCATTGCTGCGTATTGCATTGGGTTGTGGAAGATTCACTATGGGGAGAGGGAGGAAGAAGAGGGGTGGAAGGCGAAGGTCAGGTTTGTCGATGTTGGGTGTGGGAATGGGCTGCTGAGCTACATATTGACGCAGGAGGGTTTTCAAGGTGTAGGACTGGATATGAGAGCGAGAAAGAGTTGGGCTCAGTACACCTCGCAAGGCACGATGCTCAGAGAGTGGGTTTTCGATCCTTCTACGCTTCCCCATAAAGATGACGAATGGCAAAACGCATGGCTCCTCGGCAACCACGCTGACCAACTCACGCCGTGGATCCCTCTGCTGGCAACGCACTACAATGCAGCGGGATTCATCAACTTGCCCTGCTGCTACTATGCTCTGGATGGTACGCGCGATTTCCCGTTGCTGTTGAAGGGTGACAAAGGCGAGAGTTTGTCGAGGAACGAACAATACTTGGCCTACATTTCGCACTTGCACCAGTGGTTCGGGTGGCAAGTCGAACTGGATCCGTTGCGAATTCCGAGCACCAAGAATTGGTGTTTTGTCGGTAGGCGTCGTTTGTTACCATCAGCTGACGAAAAGACTCGAATCCACGAGGCCATCTCACAAGCTCTTCTCGGCGCATGGTCACAACCTCAACCCGTCACGAATCACTCCTGACAATCGTCCATTCACAATTGCAATTCCTCTTTGGCAAATATTCTACTCGGAATGCCATCCATACCGCATAAACGCATCCACCGTCGACACCTTAGCATCCGTAAACGCAGACAAGATGCCCCTCGCCTCCATATACAGCCACACCTTCAACATGGGCACCATCCGCTTCAACTCCTCCTTCTTCGGCACATGCATCCCTCCACCCTCTTGAGTCTGCAACTCCCTCCCCAAATGCCGCAAGATCGGCAGCGCGCTCTTGAACAGATCCATATCCGGATCCAGCTGTCTACCTATACCTTCCAACAACAGGATCGAAATCACGGTATTGACGAAATCCGCCTCCATCTTCACATGGTGATCGCGCACCGCCATGAGAACCTTGTTCAACACGTCTGAAATCTTGATCTTTGCCAGTGAGAACGTTTTGGACTTGACGCTCAACACCAGATCTTGCATCTTCATCGCAAACACGTCTTGATCTACGACCAGATCCGGAGTCCTACACCTTTCCACCATCAAATGCCCCGCCAGCGCACCATCAAACTGTGCCACCGCCGAAAAGAGATCCAAGAAATTCCTCCTATTCAAGGGTGACAATTCCACCGTCAACCCTGCATCCAGCAACACAATCTCCGGCTGATACCCCTGCGCATCCAGTCGATCGAGTTCATCCAACCACGCATCCTGACCGTGCCTCAACGGCCGTAACTTCTCGACTACACTTTGATCCACCTGATCATCCGCCGACGCCGGCGCCTTTCTCTGACCGGGTGCATAGTCGCTATCGAACTTGCTCAAGATCCTCGCGAAAAGATCCGACAGCAACGACTCGGTCGAAGGCTTGTAAAACTTGATCATGATGTTACCAGGGTGCAGATCAGCATGCGTGAAATTGTCGATCAACAGCATGTTGAGAAACGCATCCAATCCCAAATTCGCAATGCGGTGGTCGAACTTGGCCCCACCTAGCTGCAAAAAGTGCTTGAGCGGTAGCGCATCTTCATACTCTTCGATCAGCACCTGCTTGGTGCTAAACTGCGTCAGCGGGCGCGGGAAGGAGATGGCCGACCTTCGGCGAGCAAAGTTCTCCTCAAAGCGACTGAGATTGTTGGCCTCGTTACGCAGATCGAGCTGGGAAAACATCATTTCGGCGAAAACGTCGACTTCTTCCGGGAACGACAACCACTCTGCTCCGGGTATGATGTTGATGAGTTTCGCAAAGAAATGCATGATCTTGATATCGCGTGCAATCGTCTTTTCGACTCTGGGATGGAGAATCTTGATCGCAACGCTATTCGTCGGAATTTGCGGCGGCGCCACGTCCTCTTCATACGTCAGCGCCAGCGTCTTGGACAGCTTCTGCTTGGCTTCACCCGACGTCGCCTCCTTCTTCGCGCGCTTATACCCCGGTGGCAGCAAATCATGCTTGAGCGTCGCCTTGTACACCTGAGCTACAGCACCAATGCCCATGGGCTCGTGACCGAATTCTTCGAAAATCTCGTCAAAGGGTCGTTGGAAGATGCGTTCGATGACTCGCTTGGTGTATCGGAATGAATGAGGCTTGCCGTTGGAATGCAGTCGACCGAGACGCTGGCACAGTTCATCGGGGAACAAGTCTTGACGGCTACCAGCCCACTGAGCGAGCTTGATGAACGTAGGACCGGCACGCTCCATCTGCTTGACGAGGAACGAGTACCACCAGATGGCGCCCCAGCGGTCGCCCTCTTCGTCCTTGCGAACTTTTCTGCCGCGTCTTCTGCCTTTCTCTCGACGACTGCCGACGAGGAGCATGGGTGCGGTGAGGATGACAGGAAGGAAAAGAATGACGAGGTAAAGGAACCGCCTACCCGTACCGAACGGCTCGATGATGACGGCGTGAATGACGTTTCCAATCTTGATGAATGCTCGCACCACAAAGTTGCGACGATCGAGGTCCTGGTCATCTTCCTCTACTGGAGGAGCAAATCCGTTGTGCTGTGGCTGCTCTTTTCCATCTTGAGTCGATGCTTCGGGCTCGGATTGCAACGGACCTTGCGCCAAGAACCAGTCGGCAAAGAAAGCAGTTCCAAGACCGGCAATGGCTATCGATGCGATGCGGCCAGCTTTATGCTCCGAATGGCCGGATTGGTCCGACGTCGAGGTATGGCTGAATGCGCGCACAGGATCGAAACGAAATGGCCGAGGCTTTGATAGCAGTGATGGATGACGGCCGGTGCTGTGAATGAGTGGTGAGGGTACTTTACTCTTTGCTGAGCTGGTGCAGTTATATCGTGTCAACAGAGGCAAGCGTTGTGAAGTGCTGAGCACGCTTGATTGGCAGGAGACACGACCGATGAAACGACCCGTCGAGGCCGAAGCCAATCGAATGCGCAAGCTGGTAGCATGATGCCACGGCGGAAAGGGTGGCAACTACGATCTGCTTAGAATGACATGCCTGCTGTTAGCAGCTTGTATGCACGTTGTGGTCGATTCTGCGATCCAGTCAGGAAACGTAGAGCGTGACAAGCGAGTGATGGTGATCAGAACGAAGCAAAGACTTGGAAGGAGATAAGAAAGCGAAGCATGCCTAACCTGTCGAAAGTGACAGTGACAGCGGCTTGCAAAGGGTGCCGAAGTGTTTTTTGCGGTCACGACAACCGATTCGCACTAAATTTACTCAACGACGTAGCGATGCATTTTCACAGTCAGCGCAGTTCTTAAGCACGATAAATCGCTGAAATTCCTCCACTTTTCGTTTTGTGTCAACGCGTTTTTTTCTTATGCAATTCGCTTCACATCAAAGAAAAAAGTGTTGAGAAACCTTGATTCCTTTTGAACTCAAACCGATCACACAACGGCATCGAACAATCGTAAACATGAACGAATCCAACGATTACGAGCAAGAACGTCTCAAAAACATCAAAGAAAATGAACGTCTCATGAAAGAGCTAGGCGTCATGGGTGGGTCTTCTGCCATCGGTGGACCTTCGCCCAAACGCTCTACACCTACAAGGAAGGCAGCTACACCCAACAAGAGATCCACCACCACCAGCACTCCGACTCGGGTCATGCCAAGCCGTTCAAGCGCACGCTTAGCCGGGCACGAAGCGGACTTGGAAACCTTGAAACGAAAGTACGAAAAGGAAGCCGAAGAAGCACGCAAAGTCGCAGAAGCGGCCAAGAGGGCGCGGCATCAGCAGTTTGATTTGTCGGGCATGACGGGAGGCGAACTGGAAAAAGAAGCGATCCTGGCGCTCGAATCGACCTTGTCAAGTTTGGCGAGTAACGCGGCTTCTGCGGCGGAATTGGTGGATATCAAAGAAGAGCCGAGGCGGAGGTCTGCGAAGAAGGAAGAGGAGGGGGTTCAAGTGCAGAAATCGGCAGAGAGGATAGAACTGGAAGACATATTGAACAAGATGACGCTCAAATCGGCTGCCAAAGTTACACCGAAGCGGGTGTATTCGATGGCATATCACCCAGCTACGGATAAAGATTTGGTGTTTGTAGGTGACAAAGAAGGGTCCATCGGGGTATGGGATGCCGCTCCCTCATCCTCCGCCACCACCGTCAAAACTGAAGACAACGACGATGAAGAAGACCAAGAAGCTTTCCCAGAAGGCAAAGCCTGGACCCTTCAAGTGCACGGTCGAAGCCCAGTGACATGTATAAAATTCGATCCGGTCAACCACAACTCGGTCCTCTCGTGCTCCTACGACTCGACCGTACGCAAGCTCGACCTCGCCTCCGGCAAATCCGACGAAATCTGGGCCGGCCAAGAAGACGTCCTCCTCTCCATCTTTGACATTCTTTCACCACCCACCCACCCTTCCGCCTACATCGATACGCCCAATCCGTCGCTCGACGAACGCTCGCTTTGGATCGCCGACCATCGCGGGGGTTGCTCCATATCGATCTGCGCGAAAAGGCTCGTCGCGGTAACAACACACGACGCTGGCAAGTGTGCGACAAGAAGGTCGGCGCAATGTCGGTCAATCGTCTGGCTCCGCACTGCATTGCTACGGCTTCGTTGGATCAGCATATTCGATTGTTTGACGTGCGAGCGTTGGCTTCGGTGGTGAAACAGACCGCTGATGCGCCGTACAACTACAAAGGAGTGGACGCGGACGATTTGGAAGCTGCCCAGACAATGGCGCAGTTTTCGGCCAACAAGGCGAGACAGGCGTGCACTTCGGTCGATTTCAGTCCCAGAGGTGATCAGTTGGTTGGTGTGTCGTACGACGATGTGGTCAAAGTGTGGAATTTCGATCCTGGATGGTTGTATTCGGATGCCGGATTGAAGAGTAAAGCTGCCGTCACCACCAAAGCAAACGGTACGACGCCCAAAGGTGGACGTAAAAGCGCTGCTTCTGTCAAAAAAGAAATCGAAACCTCAGGACTGCTCAAATGGCTCTCAACCCCACTCAAGACCGAAGCCGACGTCCAGCAAGCAATCAAGTCGGAACAACAAACAACTCCCGCCTCGGATCGACCAGACGACATCCTCGCAGACCCAACACGCATCCCGCACAACAACCAGACGGGCAAATGGTTGACCATGTTCCGCGCAAGATGGAATGCCAACCCGCTACTGGAACCTCATTTCACCATCGGCAGCATGACCAGAAGGGCCGAAATCTACGCCGCTGACGGAACGCTGTTGAGGACGCTGTGGGATGAGAATCGGGTTACGGCTGTGCCCGCTGTTACCTGTATGCATCCAGTTCGACCGGCAAGACTCGTCACTGGAAATGCGTCGGGGAGGTGCACGTTTTGGTGCCCTGACGAGTAGATACACTCAGACAACCCTTTCTTCAAACACGAAATGCAAGCCAGAGCACATTCCTTTTTTCCCCATCAAGCAGAGAGAGCGAGTGTTGATCGTAATTTTTATGTTCGTTCGTGTGTGCGTGTGCATGTGCGGATTGGACTGCTAAGCCACTTTCCCAACAAAAGCCGTACCTCGGAAAGACAGCTTCAGAGCTTGCCAGTGGAACCAAGATCGGCAAAGGCCTCCTTACAACGGGTGCCCATCGTCTTCTCACCCTCACGAACCCAAACACGCGGGTCGAAGAACTTCTTGTTGGGCTTGTCAGCGCCGTCGGGGTTACCGACCTGGGTCATGAGGTAGTCCTTCTTGTTGAGGATGTAGTCGCGGATACCAAGCAAGTAAGCCCACTGGGTGTCGGTGTCGACGTTCATCTTGACCACACCGTGCTTGACGGCGGTGGCGATCTCGTGCTTCTCGGAACCAGAGCCGCCGTGAAAGACAAAGAAGACGGGGTTCTCCTTGTCGCTCTTGATCTGGGCACGCACGTGCTCTTGGTGCTTGCCGAGCAGCTCAGGCTGCAGCGAGACGTTGCCGGGCTTGTAGACACCGTGGACGTTACCGAAACCGGCGGCGATCGAAAAGTTGGGGGTAATCTCGCTGAATTCGCGGTAGATGTCCCAGATGTCCTCGGGCTGGGTGTAGAGCGCAGCGTTGTCGACACCTTCGTTGTTGACACCATCCTCCTCACCACCGGTGATACCGATCTCCATCTCGAGCCAGATCCCGAGGGAGCCATGCGCTTGAGATACTTCTTGCAAGTCTCGATGTTCTCCTCCTTGGGCTCTCGGACAAGTCGAGCATGTGCGACGAGAAGAGGGCTCGTTGTGCTCCTTGTAGTACTCCTCGTCGGCGGCGAGCATGCCGTCGAACCAAGGGAGGAGCTTCTTGGCGCAGTGGTCCGAGTGCATGATGACGGGGACGCCGTAAGCGGGGGCGACGGCACGGATGAAGAGAGCGGCAGCCTTGGCACCGATGATGGAAGCCTCTTGGTTCGAGTTGGAGAGACCCTTGCCGGCAAAGTTGGCGGCACCACCCTGCGAAACCTGGAGGATCAAGGGCGATTTGGCATCACGGGCAGCCTCGAGAGCCGAGATGGCGACCGAGGACGACTTTTTTGAGGTAAAGCAAAAGAAAATATCACACAAGATTGCCGTACAAGCGGTAGAATGTATGAAAATGCGAATGCAATCGTCAGCAAGCGTTTAGAAAGACCGCATTTTGGAAAACGAGTCTGAGAGTTAGCGGACTGGTGCCTGTAAGCCGCTCAAAAGGGGCAACAGATTTGCGGCGAGTCGCTCTTTCGCTCTTTGGAAAAGAGACTTACAGTGACGTTGAAAGCGGGGATGGCAAACTTGTTCTCACGAGCGTAGTCGAAGACCTTGTAGACGTCCTTTCCGGAGACGACACCGGCGGGAACAATGTCGAGAACACCCATTCTGTAGAGCGCGAAAAAGTAGCGAATGTCAGCATTCCTTTTCTCGAGATGAGGCCTACAATCGCCAGCGGTCCAGCCTTCCTCGTCACCAAGACTCGCGCGCTAGAATGCGTCTGTCGTATGAGGGATGTCGTGAGACCTTCAAGCGCGGTCAACGTAGGCGTCGAGGAAAAGAACGGCGAAGGCGAGCCTACGTTTGTGTGACTACTCACTTTGATTGTGATTTGTAAAGGGAGAGGGTAGATGTAAAAGGTAAGAAGGAAGATTTGTGATGGTGGAGGAAGAGAAAGAAGAAGAACTAAAGACGTTTCAAAACGGATAGAACCGAGACGATGATGCGTGCGCCGCTGCTGTTGCTGTTGCTCTTGCTCTTGCTGCTGTTGTTGCGTGTAGATCCTGACTGCAGTCAGCGCCCAAAATATGGCTCGAGCCAAGGCTCTGTCCGGGAAAAAAAAGGTGCTGCTGCTGCTGCACGGGCTTCAAATCGATCAGGCAGACTCAGATTAGAAACCAATCGAAGTTCCACCTATTTCTCGCCGTATCAATTGGCCCAAATTCTTGGCTCTTTCCTCACAGCTCGCTGCCCGATCCACTCTTTGAGCTTGTCAACTTGCGAGGCCCTTGACCAAGCTCAACGACAACGAAAGCCTCTTTCAAGCCTCGATGATGGTCACCTGTGATGCAGTTTCAACCAACTGAAAGCGTTGTGAGCCAAAGCGCGCGACGATCGCCCTAGGCTGGGAAACGACGATTTCTCCTCCACCTTTGGCCTCTCACACTGCGGTCAACTTGCCGCATCTCGCTCAACTACAGCTAGCCCCGCTGCCGCGCCCTCTCTCCGCTACTGTATTCCTCGGAAACATCCGCAGAGCAACCAAGCGCCAAAGCATCGGGTACGAACGTGAAAGGCATACGGACATTCACCGAGACATCTGTCAGCGTCGAAAATCCGACACTTCCGCTGTCAGCTAAGAGGAGCAAAGATCGGGCAACATTCAGATCTGATTAGGAGAGTCGAGCTGATGTAGACTCTTGACTGCCTGAGAGAAGCGCTGTTCTTTGTCCAGCCCCGCACAACACCATCTTGTGCTGATCCCGCCTGCCCACCATACTGACTCGATTCTGCTGCTCCTCAATGCTGTCATACTCTCTGCTTCAGCAGCAAGATTGCTATCGACTGTACGCTGAGACTTCGGTGCAATTTGCGCCCTTATCGATAATTGCGCGAAAAAAAAAAAAAAAAAAAAAAAAAAAAGTCTCTCCGCAACGCGGGCTGATGAGCACTCTGAATTTCTCCAAAGTGACCCCGCTTGCTCATACTGTAGCAACTGGTTCTTCTCGGTCAAGTGTGCCTCCAGGGCACGCCTCGTCGATACTTCGGTCCCAAGCAGAATGCGGGATGTGTCGAATCGAATGCTCAGTGAATCGGGAATCGATCTGGTGAACAAGAACAACATGTGGGTCGTGGCTTCGTCTGGCCTCTGTCTGTCATGCTTGTCAGATCCGTGCCTTGAGTCTCGCCTCAAAACCAAATGAGAAACATGCAGTGCTGCAGGAAGTTGGACGCAAAGCTGAAAAGTTATGCATGATTGATTCAAGTCCATGTATGTACAACCACCAGATGCTCTCCCTCTAAGTTTAGAATCCCTTGTCGTACTTGCCAGAGCTGTTCCACAAACCGGAGGGGGGCAGTACAGTAAAGAAGCAATCGTCAGTCAGTCAATCTCGCTCAGTCAACACCACTTTGCAAAAGCGACTTACGCATAAAAGCTCTTCATATGAGCAACAATCTTCTCCAACGCGGCGAGCCACTTTTCCAACTCCTCGTCCACCTTGCTTTGGGGTTCGCCGAGCTTGGCGTAAAAGTCCTTACGGTAAGGGCATGCCTTCATGGCAAGCGCGAAAACAGGTCGAACGAGCATGCCGTGATGTGGTCGGAGCGAGGTGCCGTAGGCGTTGGTGAAGCTGGTTGCGAGCTCTTCGTCCTTTTTGTTGACCGAGTTGCGCATGGCTTGAGCGGTAAAGTCGAGACCACGCAGGAGCCACATGAGTCCTTCTGTAGCGGGTCGCTTTGAGGTGCCGCCTGGACCTTCGTTTGCCACGAGCTTTTCGAGGGTGCCTGACTTTTCGGCGCCGGTCGCGTTGAGGCGGGTGTTGACTTTCTGTTGTCGATGACAAGACAGGTTGTGACAGTGACAGTGACGGGTGAGACAAGAGAATGGGACAAATTGTGATGATGAGCAATCGAACGCAGAGCTGTTCAGCATGGGCAAGCTACTTACTGCGATGTTTCCGTTCATGTCATTCTGAACAATCTTAAATGCCTGGTTTCCAAGCAAGTCAAAGAGCTTGACGAGACCCTCGCAAGCTTCCAAGAAAGGAACTGTATCGACACCTCCCTCGGTAGGGACATCAGCGAAAGACTGTAGTCAACGAGCAAAGCGAATGTCAACATCACCTCTTTCAAACAGACAACAACATCTGCGCTGCATTTCTAAACTCACACGCTTGCACTGCTCGAAATATGTGATAGCCATCTTTGATGTTGGATCTTGGATCTGCTCGTGGGTAGAATGTGGTATGAATGTGAGACCGGAAGATGATGTTGATGTTGAGAGACAGGAGTCAAACGTCACGCGAGTCGGCAATGTGCCTGACCACGGGAAGCAGCTGCTGCAGCCAGACAGCGCTGCTTGCAGATCGCCACACGAAATGTGTTGCTTTCGAAGAATTGGCCGCACACTCTAATTTCGGCTTTACAGGAAATTGAACAGAGCGCGCACAGGCCTTCGCCAGCAAGCGAGGGAAGCAAAGCACAAAGCGGTGTTCTCCTCCTCCCTTCTCATCATCATCGTGCAGGGAATCAGGGTGGGTCTCTGAGAGTCAAAAAAAAAAAAAAAAATTTAAAAAAAAATTGACTGAACCGTGCCTTTCATCTTCGTACACTTCTCATTGCCAAGTCAAGCACAGCACCAACCGCAGGCGTACACACAGGCCTCACATTGTGGCTGAGTCACGCTGAACAAGAGTCAGATGAAGCGAAAAGCGTAGATGACCGTGTAGAGAGAAATGTACACAGAGGGAAGCTATGGGGGAAGAGGAAGACGAGTCTAGGGTGATAATGGAACATCGGATTCACATGAACATTAAGCAAAAGGCCAAGTACAGCAGCTGCAAGCTTCCAAATTTACGAGTCGCTCAGAGCTTAGCAGCCGGCGAGCGAGCGATCTTGGCCTTGATGTAACCACTCGGATGCGCGGTGGGCAGGAACACCTCTGCGTCTTTCTCGTCGAGGTTGCTGAGACCCTTGAAGCCGAGGTCGATGGGGATGTAGTGCTTGTTGGGCAACGCAAACGAAACGTCCTGCACCGCCTTGTTGGTTGCGTCGGCAAGGATGTGCTCGCCCATTCGGTACATGGTGGCCTGAACACTGGCCGAGTCGTCGAGTGCAAAGATGCGCAGCACGTGCGACTTGACCGACGAGTGGATGTCGCAGAACTGCGGCAACGACGATGGGTTCTTGAGCGAGGCCATAAGTCCGCCTTTGGGCAGTGCGATTGAGTAAGAGCACTCGACCTCGGTGGAGAAGATGCGGTCGTGCACCTCCTTGAGCGTAGTGAAGCTGTCCCTGTGGAAGCCGTGGAAAGCACTGCCGCTGCTCTTGAGCACCAGCAGACCCTTGATGCCGCCTTCGAGCGTAGTCACGTTGATCTCGCTACCCGATCGCTCGCCCAGTGCTCGCACGGTACGCTTCTCCTCGCCATCACGAACAAAACTGTGCTTGTGAGCGCCGCCGTCCTTCTGATCCAGGACGATGCGCGTCCACTTGTGCTGGATAAGGTCCACCTCGGTCTTTTCAATGTGCGAGTAGGTCGAGAGGAAGTGGTTGATAACGTGAAGCGCATATCGCTCGGGGCAGAGCACGTCTTCGGCTGGCAACGCCTTGGCGAGGTAGTTGAGAGTGTTCTTGACTGTGTCGGTAGCGACGACGGGCGAGTTGTCTGCCTTTGTGTACGATGGTGTGAGACTCTCACCGTGAAGTAAGCAGCGGACGGTGTATTCGGTTACGCGGTGAGCAGATTTGTCCTTGGCGTCGCGCACGATGCGGAAGATGCGCACGAGGTCCTTGCCGTACGACGACGATGCGAGGTGGACACCGGAGGAGGAAGAGGCCTTGGCAGACATGACCGCGCCGAGTGTGTGAGTGCGAGTGTGCAAGTGAGTGTAGGTGGAGGTTGTGAGTGGGTCGACTTGACGACTGATCCGGTTTGCGGAGCTGAGAGGAGCAGAGCGGGGAGGAGCGATGTTGTTGTGGGGGAGGTGGGGAAGCAGGCGGTGCTGCTATCCAATGTCGACGGTATATATGTTGTCTGCCAGCGATGGCGAGCGACCAAGCAAAGCAAGCGGATGAACGGACGAACGGTTGAAGGGTCGAACCCTTGTTTCAAGCTGAACCCGGCAGAGTTTGCGGAAAAAAAGTTTGAGTGGGGTTGTGTGCACGAGACAAGACAAGACAAGGTCAAGATTATTGCCCGGTCGTCAGAGCAAGCGATAAGGAATTGCGGAATTTCGCCCAGCAACTGATTTGATTGCAAGCAAGCCTCTGTCAGCTTATCAGTCAGTCTGTCGTATGTATCTCAAAGTGAGCCATGTAAGCTTCACACGGGACCTAAGCGATTCGGCAACGCTTTCTGGGCCTTTGACCATGTTTTCCGTTCAAAGAGCAAAGACGGCGCAGCAGCTACAGAAAGTGGTATCCAAACCTTGTTGCTCTCAGGATGGCTGGCGTGAAATTCGGCTCAAGCCGAGCTTTTTCAACCAGCTACTGTAGTGGAAACAAGACCACGAGGTTGCCACACAGAGTAGGGCTTCAAGATGAAGTCCATCACAGGAAAGTCGACATGATCTGTCTTGCCGCTTTTTTTTTTTTTTTTTTTTTTGGCGGTTCGAAACCGACTATCGGAGATCGCCGAATCACCACACTTCAATGAGCCGGAGCAACCAACCTTGGAAAGCTGGATCCGTCGTCACTACCCTTTGACCACCGCCAACTCGGAACCACCACTTGTGAAGTCTTCAAACAGTCCGGACAGCCGACTGAGCTTGTTGTGGCCCGGTGAATGGGTCTACAAGCTTTATCTTGGCGTCAAACAAAAGGATCGTAATGGCTTCCGGTATCAACCAATCGACCAGGCGTTGCTCTCCGACTTGGCGAGATGGAATACAACCAACCGCACAGCAGCAAACAAGTCGGCAGAAAATATCGTTTGAGACGCAAAGGAAGCATGGATACTCGGCCGCTGTTGTGTCACAAGCGGATTGGCCGCGGCGGTCTTCGGTCAAGTCCGAACGACAGAACCTAACATTGCAATGAGCTGAGAGATCCCCGATCGGATCCCGATTCGGAGCCATCAACACGAAAGAGTCGGCGCGTGCTTTGGTGCTTTTTTTGAAACGTTACGGCTGGAAAAATTGTCAACGCGAGTTCAACACGATCAAAAATCAAGCTCATCGTTGAACATCCGTATTCCATATCCCGGGGTCGTGCAGACGCTGCGACGTCAATACGCTCATCGTCCACCCGAGGAAACACTCTCGGACTCTGTCTCTCTGAACACATCACCCAGGAGGAGATACGACCGCAAACACATCGCAGCGCCATGCAGCCGACGACAGGACCCTGCGCCCTTTGAAACCCTAATCATGGACACAGCTCACTCGGACAATCGCAACCGACCTACCTACACACCGCTCCTCAACTCACAGCCGACCGTCCTCCGCCAATGGACGCCCTGTAGATGACATCTCCAGCACGCTCTTTTCCACGGGATGAAGCAGCGGCAAGCTCGCCTTTGCGTAACGCCTTTGCTTCATCGTCCTCCAAACCCATACACTCTCCTTTCCTCGCTCGACGTTCTCGAAGCATCAACGATAACCGATCACATAACCGCTTTGATTCCCCAAGCCAAGGCGTTAGACAACCGGATGCCATATCAACATCGAGCAGTACGCTCGTCAACGCAGAAAGCACCTCCGACTATCGGCCTTGGGAGGTAAGGTCCGATTCTGGCAGCAGCAGCAGCAGCTCTCTCGACTCGCTCACGGGTGACCGGAACGGTAGAGCTACACCAACCCTGTCAGCACTCGAAGATATTGGAACACTTCCATCTATACACATTTCACCGCTTCCAAGGCGCTCAGCATCTCGTACAAATACGGCTGCACAGTCGTCCGCTAGGTCAAGCAACGCTTCGACAACAAGAACGAGTGTCAATTCGAGTCTGTCTCGAGCAAGGCCGGTACGTCAGCTATGCCCGGACGATTGCCGCTGTTCTGATCAGGATATCGATCTGGGCTTGTGTCGACGCGTAGTGGGGTCTTCTTCGTCCGCTTCGGAATCTGGCTCGTTGTCGGTTGGTGTTCATCCGATGAGGCGAAGAAGTGCAGAGCCATCGGCATCAGAGCTTGCGGTCGGCGACGCAGATCGCGAAATGAGCCGCACCAACGGTGCTCATCAAGGAGATCAATCTCAAAACTCTTCGCACTCCATATCCGAACCCCGCTCTCAAGGACGAGACTTTGAAAAGGACCCTATTCTCGTCCCAAGATCAGCTCGATCTCGAAGCGGCGGTGGAAGCAGACGTTCCTCCACCTCGAACCATCAGCGCTCCTTCGACCAGCTGCAAAAAGGTCTCGACACACTCGACAGCAACGAATCCGACGCCGACAGCGATGCAGACCAGATACAGGCTGCACAAAGGCGAGCCGAATCCATGGCGAGATGGACAGCTCGTCGGTTGTCCTTATCGCAATCCACCGGTCGGTCACCTGTTACCAAAATCGAGGTTGAAGAATCACACCCGCTCTCGAAAACATCACCCATACATTCTGCAACACGATCACTCGCCTCCGATGCGTCTCTGCCTCGACGCACGCCTGAAGCAAAAAGGGTAGACGACGAATTCGCCACCCCTCTCCTGTCTAGCCCGCTCAAAGCCACTCCAGGCCGCAAGAGCATAGCAGCGGTGTTCGAATCGATGCAGAAAGAAAGAGAAGCGCGTGCTGCGGAAGTGCATAAGCAGTGGCAGGAGAAACAGGCGAGGAGAGAACGCGAGCGAGCGGCGCGGGCCTTTGGTGTGCCTCTACGCCGTAGAACCAGTGCGACAAGCTCTGTCATCGATAGTCCGGTGTCTGCGTCGGCGCTGCCAGATACGCCGGCGAGTCAGGGCCAGACGACCGCGTTCCACTCGATGATCTCGCGCTCTCCCGTCAGTGCTTCGCCGTTGCTTTCGAGCCCAGGGTCGCCGAAAGTCGATGAGAGCGCGGCAGCAGACGTTCAACCGCGACACTTGGGTGAGGAGGCGGCAGACCGCATACCTGAAACGTTGGCCGAGGCGGACGAAGTTGATGAAGATGCGGAAGAGTCTCGAGGATCGCAAGAACTCGCTGCAGAAGAGCCTCCAGCAGCCACACTACCAACAACACCGACTACAAAACACACATCAGCCTTCACCTTTGCCTCGCAACCCATGGCTCTTGATCTATCCCCGGTCCGCACTGTATCGGAAGCATCGACGCCCGCCTCCTCACCGCGCAAAAACGCACACCGACGGCAAAACACCAACAACATCAGCGTTGCAGCTCGGACTCCCACCGCGTCGGTCGTGGCGGCTAGGAAGAGGTTTGACAGCGCCCTTCAGGAGCAGAGAGGGGAAACGCAAGAATCTCCGCGCACGCCGGTGGGAGGAGGCATACTGTCGTCCGCCAAGAAGTCGCAGTTGAGCGCTGCGAGACGCGGGCATAGTGTCAGGTTTAGTCCGAGACCCGATTACAGGTCGGATTCCGGGTCGTGGGATGAAAGCGGTGTACAGGATGAAACGAGAGAGGCGGCGGTGGAGAGGCTGTTGCTGCCGCCGAGGGAAATTGTTATTCCGGAGATTCTGTCGTCTGCTTCAGGGGCGGAGGTGGAGAAAGAGGGATCCGATGCGAGCCAAGACGCTCAAAAGCAGCTGGGATCCCAATCACCGGTGAAAGCGGAACCGTTCAGCGCACCGCATACATCTTCACCACCGGCAGGGACGGCAAACGACTCTCAAAGTGTCCGGTTTCCGGGAGCGTACGCACCTACGCCCCAAAAGTACTCGAGACACGTCATCAGGCCAAGTCCTAAGATCTCACGTGTCCTGCCGGATGTTCTACCCGCTTCTTCGACTTCGTACGGACTGTTCCCGGCGGACGGTGCGGCTATACCTCGCGAATCCACACCTCCACCGTTGTCAATGCTGCCACCGGACGATCCACGCAATTCACCCCGATCACCAAGACCGGTTGATTTAGGCCGTGATAGGTTTGCGCGGTTCGACGCGGGCAGTTCGTCCGATGGTTCCGCTGCGTCGCTGGAGGCGAATACTGCGGCGAATCAGGATCTAGCGAGGGGTGAGGTGGGGTTGACAATCAGCAAGATCTTACGCACGGTGGAGGAAACGCATAGTAGTAAGGTGAAGAGGATGCAACTAGGACAGCGGTTGGACAGCGTGAGTCGGCGAATGGAGTCGTTTACTGCGCCGGCAGAGGTCTCTGCGCGACCAGAGCACGACTGGCAGTCTGGAGAGCAGCAAGATCGACAACGGATGGAGCAGGTCAAGCAGGAAGTTATGCAAGCGCTCGCCGTGCTGGCTGATCGGATTGTCGGGTCAGATACTTGTGTTGTTGACATCCCCGCCGCACTTCGGGGTGGAACGAGTCTCTCACGTCGAACAGCGATACTGTTGGTGCTTGTGCAATGCGCACTCATCGCCTATCTCATGGGTCTCGCCGAACGCAAGGCTGAACATTTACGAATGTTTCACCCCAACCCTCAACTGGCGATACTCTATTCGCCGACAACGGTTCAATGGACCGCCCTCAACGCCGATCCACACCTCCAACCTCTACTTGAGATTCCAGGACTGCACCAGGCGTATCATCTTTTCCCGCCTCTACCCTCGCGTGGGACAGGAGAGCATTGGTGGAGAGCCTACAGAAGCTATGCCCGCCTAAACGGTGCTGGAGCGCTGTTGGTGCAGCTGGCGGTGTATACAGTGTCCCAGGCTCTGGCGTATGCGGTATTGGTGGTGTTGGCGCCGGTACAGGTGCTGTGGATGGTGCTGGTCGGTGCGCAGGCGGAGAGTACGCATGGTGCGACAGCGTTTGGCACTTTGTAAGAATATATACCCCCAGCATCGCTTCCCTCTTTCTGCTTGGTCTTTTGTATCACTACTCTTGGGAAACACTCACAAGTGCTCACAGTTTACACTCGCACGCGCAGTCAGACCCAAGGTTCGCGTTGATTGTGTGATTGATGTCCATTTCGAAGAACGCATCAAGAGAGGTGTGGTGACAAATGAGAAGAAAAATGCTGCGGGAACCGACGCCCTTTTTGGAGTTTGGATTGTAAAAGTACAGTATGAGTTGATGCTTTGAGTGGAGACTTGAGATTAGAGTTGAATGCTAGGGGTGACTACGAGGAAAGGATCGTTGAGATCATGGATAGGCTTCGGAGACGTTTTTCTGTGAACGTAGAGCATCGAAGGTATGTTCCTTTTTGTTTAAGCACGGATGCTGGTGCGGCCTCGAATGACGGAAGCGTCAAAGCTTCCACCAGAGGAAAGAGATTGCGACTCCTCTTGCTCGTCATCGCCGTCGAGGTCGAGGTCGACGTCGTCGAAACCAGGGTCGGTAAACTCTGGGTTGGCTCGAGCGGCGCGGGTGCGAGGAGATCGCTGCTGCTCTTGCTGTTGCTGCTTGGCTGGTGTACGAGGTTCGTACTGGCCCCTGTCCGAGTCGCGGTGACCGTAGGCGGCCCAAGAACCCTCGCAGTCCTGATGGATCCAGCGAGACCTGGATCGCGAAGTGGAACCGCGCTCCTGCGAGCCTCGACCGCGTCGTGTGCTGCGTCCACGGCCACGACCAGGCGAGTCGTCTTCGGCTGCTAGAGGAGCAACACCGGACTTGGTGGCCAGCGCCAAGGGAGAAGGTCGCTGAGGCAGAGCAGATCGCAGCTCCTCGTCGTGGTGGTAAGCGTCCTCTTGACTGGCTCGTCGCGCATCGCCAGCCATCATCGAGATCGAGATGGGCTGGGAGCGAGGCGAGACGGGCGCAGGCGAGAACTGACTGGCCTCGACGAGGGTCGAGTCGCGCCGAGCTGCGGCGCGAGGCGGGCTAAGGCTGCGACGGTGCGAGCTCCTGCCGCGGGCCTTGGATCGACCACGAGGAGGGGTGGCGCGAACGTCCTGCTGGTCGTCCTCGATCACGGCAGAGCGTGGGCTGCGAGCACGAGATATCTCAGTGGGACGGCCCTGTCGCTCCTCGTCGGCGACCAGCGAGTCTCGCGACCCCATGTGAGTGAAGAAGAGGCCAGCAGCGGCGCTGTGAGAGTGCTTGTGGAACTGCTTCATGCTGCGGTAGCGCTCGTCCGACTCGAGACGAGGTGATGTCGAAGCGCCGCGCGAGTTGGACGAGATGAAGCTGCTGGCGTACACGTTGTGCTCGCTCGAGAGGTTCGAGATGGTTCGGCATCGGTCGCAGCCGAGCTCGATGCTGCGAGGGCTGAAAGCTTGCGAGCTCAGAGGGCTACCACCACGCAGCGTCTTGCCGGCAGACGAGGCTACCGAGTGAACAGGGGGAGGAGATCCCGTCTCGAGCTGCTCGGAGCGACCTCGACGATCGGCAAAGGTCTTGCTCTGGCTGGAGCCAGCAATACCATTGCTCGAGTTGGATGCCGAGGGGAAGGCTTGCGAAAGGACGTCCTTGGCCGACTTGCACGTCAAGGTGGCCTCGACATTGCTGGGTCGCGCACGGAGATCCGAGACGCCGGTCGAGGCCAGGGTTGGTGCGCTGACTCGGTGGTCTTGGCTGACCGCAGTGACCATGGTGGTTGCGGTGATGGCAGGTGAGGTGAACCAGCTACCGCGTGCGTTGGTAGTACTGGGTCGACGCGCATACCAGAGTGGAGACTTTGGAGTGCGGCCGTCTACGTGGATGGGGTGAGGTGCCGATATTATGGGCGACTTGGACGAGCTGGAGCTCTTGCGAAGCATGACCGAGCCGGCAGTGCTGACCGAGGGAGGAAGCTGAAACTCGCTGGCGTCAAGGTCACTCGACTCGTCCTCGGTGGGACCGTATGCTGGCGAAGGTGTTGACGGATCAGTGCTTGCAAAGGCGCTGTGGCTGGCACCAGACTCCGAGATGGAGGAGAAGGTGGATTGCGAGCTGCTTCGCTTCTTTGTGTGACGAGCCTCGCCAACACCATTGTCTTGGGATGTGGAAGAAGCAAGGCTGAATCGACCCCTCGAGACCGGTAGCGAGCTCTGGTAGGCTGCGAGGGCAGGCGATGTGAGATAGGTGGTGCGAAGTGGTGCCGACATCTGAGCGAGCAGGCTGGGTGATGGTGGGCAGGGGTAGCGGAACTTGAGGTTGTCGTCAAACTTGGTGAACTCGTCCGACTTGGGGAGAGGCGAAGCGAGGTTCTCCACTAGGGAGGCCTCTGCCACTTCCTTTGCATCGGCGAGCTTGCAAGCTTCGGAGCAGAAGAGCTTGCCATGCGCAGTCGATGCACCGCAGTTGGTGCAGACATCGTCGCCGAGCCACGAAGAGAGCTCGTCGGTGGGAGTGGTGCGGATCTCAGAGATCTCGCTCTCCTTGCGGCCGACGCGGGCGAGCGAACGTCGGTAGATGCTGGTCATGGTGTTGAAACTACTATGAGTGAAGGCCCGCCAGTACGGGTCCTGCCTGTCTGGTTAGATGGATCGCTCAAGCTGTGTAGTGGGCAGCTAGAGGATGCGAAAGGTTGAGATAGAGCCGATGGAGAAAGGCGACTGACTGGTAATGTAGAAGTTGCTAAAGGTGGTTGATGATCGGTGGAGCTGACTATGCTGAAGGGATGGGGAGACGGATGGGATGCTTGGCGGTATTGCTGATCCAGTGGTCTCTTTAAGAAGGATGCGCAAAGGGAGAATGGGACGGTAGAGAGGAGAAGTGCGTGGGTGGGTGTGTGTGTGTGTGTGCAGTATGTGACTGATGCAAGAGGGATCCGATTAGGGTCCAAAGAATGACTCCAGATGATCACAAGTAAGGCGAGCAAACTAGTGGCGTTGCAATGTGTGTTGCCGAATGACGAGCGCGGGCCAGGAGGGTCTGAGCTTTGTTAGCTGTGCAGATAGGAAATGTGACGGTAGAAAGTGTGATGGAGGCGTGTGTACATGCAGCAGCTCATGCAAGCCAGGCTGACGTGACAGGAAGGGTTGTGTGTTGCAGTACAGTGAGTAAAGCGATGCAGAGATGCTGAGTTGGTAGAAGAGGCTCGTGATTGTTGTTTGTTGTTCACGAAGAAAGAGAAGTTGCAAGATGCTGGTCGAAAGGATGGAAGGGTGAGAGTGATGAGAGGCAAGAATAGCGTTATCGAAGTTCAGTCAGACTATGCTTGACAGGTATCAGTCAGAGTCACAGCAGTATGCGGACAGGCTCACGGTAACGGTAACGGTAACGGTAACAGTACGCAAAGAGGCGTGACGGCCATAGCGGAGGTGGGCGTCAGCGGCAGTCACAGTCACACCAAAGAGCAACACGAAGAATCAAGGGTGTACGGAAAAGCTAGAGAAAGGAGAGGAAAAAAAAAATGATGAAAGAAACACGCACCTCCACGGCATCTGTCCAAGATAGCTTAAGCGGACGTAAACGACGATCAGCACGCAAGCGACGGGGAGAGAGAGAGAGAGAGGTTGCAGGCATCACGACTCGCAGGCCATCGCAGCACGCAACCGGTCAGGCCCCAAGTTTAGGTTCAGGTAGCTTAGCAGGTGCTGGTGCTGCAAAGGGCAGAAGCAAGGGTTTGCACGTTGAGCTGAATCGAGCTGTCAAAGGATGCGAGGTGACCGAAGAGGTCGGCAACTTTAGGGCGGATCACTACGGCGTACTGTACAGTACGACTTGAAACTGCAACTGCAGAAGGCAGCACCACTCGATCTTGACTTGCTCGGAAAAAGAATCCCAAATAAAAAGTAATAAAAAATAAAATAAAGAATAATTAACAGCATGAGATCACATCGCTCAGGGTCATGAGCACGGAATCATCGCAACGAGAATTAAAAATAAACACAAAAAAAGAAAGGGGGTTGTCCTTTCCTGACGCAATACTTGGACCAAGTTTTTCTTTTTGCAATGCCGAATTCAATTCTTCCAACCAGGATGACTCCAATCGAGTCAAGACAGGAAGCCACACCAAGAACGATAATGGCTCCCTCCTAAGGACTTGGAAAGCTTGGCTTTCGTCACACAAATACCAATCGCAATCCCTTCGGCACGTTTCTTCATCTTTGGTGCATGTTCCCGACCGTGGATGATGAAATGGTGGTGCAGGAAGGTTTCGGAAAAACAAGCCCGAAGAATCCGTAAGAAACAAAAGAGAGAAAAAAAAAATAGAGCTGTCTGTGGCAATGACTGGCAAGCGGGCCAGGCACGCCATTCCGCATAAAGAGTACGAGTCATTCTTTCCGGGCCGATGTGGCCGATTCGACGCAACTGTGCAGGCACGTTTTGCAAAAACGCGGTGAAAGAGTCGCGAAAGAATTTCGCTCAGCCTAGTTAGCTTTGCGCTGGCTGAGACCTTCTCGGCGCCTTATATGGTGTTCAGGTCACCATAAGGGTTGCAGAGCACGATCATCAAGGTTGCCTGGCTCACTCATCTTTTGATTGTGTGCATTGTCGACCTCTGAGGTTGCCACACTCGGAGGCTTTCCGTCGTCAGCAACGCCGATGCCGCAGCATGACCGTGCTGTATGGTTGCACAGTGTTGCAAAAGAGGGTGCTCAGTATAATATCACACACAGCCTCGGGGCGCTTTTTCATTTGCGGTTGTCCATCGTCGCCATTTTTATGAGGAACGTGCAGCCCAATGTTGATGAAGCCGAATGGCAAATGTTGTTCGAGAACCAAGCGCTTCGCCACTTGACCGGTGCTGTGACCATCGACGAGCACAGCATCGACGACGCTAGCTATAGGCATGTTAAAGTTACAAGGGGTCCGTGGAGCGGGGCTTTGAACGGCCCTTTGTTCTCTCGGAACGAGCTTCTATTCGTCCTGATAGCCTGCATAGATAGACAGAAGAGGATCGAGGGTTAAGCTAAAGGACAAAGGGTTGGCGAGAAATACCGTGGATCCAATGGAAGAAAACAAGGGTTGAACCTCGATAGTTGCCATTGGTCCGAGCCTGTCAAAAAAATAAAAATAAAAAAACAAAATAAAAAAATTAAAAAAAAGCTAAATTCATCGTCTCTGTCGTTCGCTAGCTCATTCATCACGTCGACACAATCGACTGGCTCGCAACGAGCAGCGATAAAATTTGCGCCTGCTGCATGACTTACTGCAGTGTCTAAGATGTCTGGTGGGACCATCGAGAATCGAACAAGGCAGAACGTGCTTGCCTTTCGACGTGCCTTTCGACGTCAACGATGGAATTTTTGCAAATTTGCAATTTTTTGCAGGCTGTCAACGTTCGATGGCGCCACAGCTTAGTCGGCAGTTGCAACTCGATCCAGCGAGCGTCGTGCTTGTGCGTCGAATTGGATCGCCATTCTCGCCCAAATCACGCCAAACGATCAGTGGGCGACGCGAGATATGAAGGAAGAAATTTCCAGTAATTTGCGACGGATCAGAGTCCCGATAAATACAGTATCCGGCCCCCGACTTTTTTTTAATTTGCTTCGCCATCGCCTTCGATTTGAGATACGAATTCGCAAAGCGCATAAAGACATTCGGTTCGAAATGGTTGAGACAAGCGCCTCGCTTGGTCAAGTTTGAGATCTCGCTTGGCCGCTTTCCTAGCGACTTCAGACAAAAGCTGCGGCGGTACAAAGGGGTACTGTAGCCGCTTAGCTTCCCAAACTCGACTGTGTCTGAAGGCTTTGCCTCATGCTAAGTCTCGCCTACAGTAACTGCTTTCCATCCGACAGAGACAGGGTGTACAATGACAGGCTAGCGTATGCAATCAGATGGCGGAAAACGCTTTCCGTGGTGTAAGACGAACTGAACTTGCGTCTCACCCTTCCCGTTGTTCCAACAAAATTCGTAGTGGTCGGGGTCGGGGCGAGGGTCAGCTGTCCTCACCATGACCGCGCGGTCGTCACTTGACTCCATCTTCATGTTCCGCCCTCGTGATCCTGCGCTCTGGCGGTACTCGTTTGCGGGGTAACGACCAACGACGCCAGACGAACAAATGCAACTTTGCCCCGTCAAAACCAAATGAATCAGCTCGCGTACGGGTTTGTCTCTTCCGGCAGATCGGCGCCAGATCCTGTGGTCTCGATCGCCTGTGTGTGCAATCTGGGACACAGCTCGATGCTCCACCCAAAATCCGGGAGCCTGGACAGTGTTGAGCTCAAACCCCGCAATTTCGTTTTGTTTCTAGTGACGATCACCCACCTCTCTGCGGCCTTCGACTTCCGGCTCCGAGGCCCGTTGACGCGAATCGAGACGGAATTGTCAAGTTCTACTAAGTCGATCGACGAATGTGCTCCAGCCACTCGATCCTGCTCACTACAGTACATACGCGTCTGAGGTTGTGGCATATTTTTGTCAAGTCTTGGCTGCAGCTGCTCGGTTCGACGGTGTCAATGCCTCTCCTATCCCAAAGTCAAAGGCGTGGGCGAGAGACATATAGAAACGCCACCTGGACCTTGAAGTGGGGGGGAGTGAGGCATCCAATCATCATCAAGGTCGAAACGAGTTTGTCCGACGGAAAAAGGGACTTCAAGCAACATCGAGAGCAGCGCCGCGGGATCCGCTGCAGCTGGCCAAAATTCGAAATGCGGGGGGGGTCGTGCATCTCGAAACAATTTTTGGATGCACGGCTCCCCTTTTTTGGCTGCGACAATGAAACCTTTATCGCCCAGTCCTTTCATCGAACCGGGGCTCGAGCGTATCACAACAATGAGATCGATCAGGATGCGCTTTATTATCCTCAAGCCACAGTCTGCCTTTTCATTGTTATGATTGCTGTGCTGTCCCGGATCAAGGGCACACGTGTGTCTATAAGATCGACGCATACTGTACAAAAAAAAAAAAAAAAAAACCAGAGCTGCGGCGACGGATTCTTTTAATTTTGTATTTATTTTTGACTTGGATTACAGGTACGCGAGACGTGTGCTAAGAAGAATCGAGAGTATGGCGAAGCATGGTCCGGCCCTTTGACCAGCTTCCGATCACACCTCTACGTAAAAGCCAAGGCTGATTGAGCCTGCCAGTGAGGTCAGAGAGACCATCTGACATCTTTGGGCGAATGCGTCGAAAAGCAGCAGATTGTGGCTTGATTTGGTTCGGCCGGCTCGGGGCAGGGGTAGAGAACGTGCTTCCTAGCCCCTCTCCGCAACGTTGGCATCCCGCTATCACACACGTGTCCACCAACATCCACACCGAGGTTTGAAAGCGGCTTACTGTACTGTACTGTTCGATCCAAACTCTTGAGACCGAAAGAAGGTGCGAGAACGAACGGCATCGATCCACGTCGTCACCGTGTTCGACTTGTGTTGGTCAACGTGGACTGGCCAGTTCCGATCCGCGTCGATCGACAAACCAACATCGCCGAGCCTGAGAAATTTTCTTCGCCGAGAGCTTCCCATTGTGCTCGAACCATATTCTGATGTCTTGAGTTGAGGACCCAACTGGCTCGGGAAGCATGTCCGATCTGTTCTCACATCTGCTAGAGGCCATTGCGACTACCTTGTACTGTGGGTTTGTAAGTGAGCTCGAGCTGGGAGCGAATGCTTGGCCCTTTGTCATTTTTTGTGGTTCTTTTTTTGGACACGGATTTTCGAGATCTTTTTCTTTTTTGGGGGGGGGGCTGCCACCTGAGAACGCACCTCTCGATCTGCAATTGGTTCGCCGATTTGCTCGTTTGTCTCGGCATCGACAACAAGCTTTCGGCTCATAGACAAACAAACGTGCACCTTTTAGGTCAGCAAGCGAGGATCAAAGTTCTTCGCCGCTTGAAACCGGTTTACCGTTGAATGGTGCTTGACCCCCGCAAATAGAAGGATGGAAGTCATAAGCTCTTTGATGCGTCATGTCGTCAGCAACAAAGCGATGCGAGTGAGAGTATAGCGCCATTTCCGCCAGCGTCACTCTGGCCTACACGAGATGTGATGCGTCGATCGTGTACCAGACTTCTTGAACCTTACCTTCCCAGCGGTGCGCGCGGGCTTTCTAGTGAAGCAGTCCTGAGCCTTTCGAGCTTCTCGTGACCACGCATTTCTCAGGCTCGCTCCGCGTACGTATTTAAGCGAGACGTTCACTCATACGAGACATAGGACGAGCTCTGTGCAAGGAGCTTGAAATGTCGCTTAGAAGCAGCGTTTTCGCCATGACCCTGACAAAGACCCTCTCGCTCTTTTCGTGTTTGCTGCCGAGGTCCACACAAAAGAAGCATGGTTTGCAAAGCATGTTCAAGAAGCGAAGACTGCACGCTTCCATCTAACGGCTGAGGATGTGGGGTTGTATGAATCAGCGCTGAGCTTTTCTATTGGTCTTTGAAGGCTGGATGTCGTTGACGGTTGTTTCACGGGCGAGAAGTTCGTTCATGTTCAAGCGACGCTTGCCAAGTTTTGTTCTACGTCAAAGCGTTGTCACCAAAAGCAAGCACGGCGTCGTCTTCGGCTTTTCGACGTCGCTTCCAATGCCAAGCTTGGCCGATATAGGCGTGAGACGATCGTGAGCGTGATCAATCCTGACAACGAGCAACTCGCATTGACCGGCACAACAAGGTAAGAAGGGTCAGCTGCGGAATCAGCATAAACCTACGGTACCGATGATCCCCAGATTGGAGTGTGATGCGATCGTGCGTCACAGCAACACCTTTTTCAGGTGCTTGCTCCAAAAGCATGAAGGACCGTTTGAATCGCCCGTTCTCGGACGAATGTCTTCGCTCTCTATCAGCCCTCAATGCCACACAAAGACTGATCCACATGAGCAGCTTCATCAAAAAAGCAATGCTTGTCATTGTCAGATACAGGATATAACACCTACATACCCTCCTCCCTATTTAACACCTCCGTATTCGCCACATCCACCTGAATCAGCTTCTGCAGCAGCGAGTAGACGATCATGAACGGTTCAAATGGCAGATAGACCAAGATGAAACGCATGGTAAACACAAATGCATGGATGCATCCGTAGATCGACGCAACGTGTCCGAAAATGGCTCCAAAGATTCCCATATGACCGCCTTGTAGGAAAGGGTCGTTTAGCAGGGGTTCTGGAAGTGCTTCTGCTGCTGGTGGGTCTGGCTGCGCTCGTGTTTGTGTTGATGCATCTGTAGAAGTCTGAGATGTGGCGGCCTGCTCGGTAGATGCCCCGGTGTCGCGCGTTCCAGGGATCAAGCTCTTGACACTCCTGACCAACTGGATCGCCAGAGTCTTGATCTTTCCCAGGGTGTAACGGACAACGAAGAGCGACGCATCCCTCGTCTGTCGCCAAATCTGTCGGAAGCTATGACCGGAATGCAAAATCAGCTGGAAGATACACACCACCGAACGCCAAGCTTGCCTTGCAAAATGCGAGATGGTCGTATCCCACGCCAGCTTTGTTGCGATCAACAATGCTACCGTTGTAGTCACCAGACACCCGAGAAGCATGACCGTCTTCCACGTGCTATGCTTCGGCATGTGAGCCATACGCAACGGCCTTGCTCGTCCAGGAAGCAACCGAGACTTGCTTGTTTCCAACCAAAGATCATACAGCGAAGCTTGCGTAGCATCTTCATCACCAAGCAGAGCCGCAATCATGCGAAGGTATCCTTCTGAAGCTGAAAAGTCGTGATGCACCCAATCTGCCTGCGTCCATCTGGTAGTATGCGTTTCTTGAAACTTGGCCGCTCGCTTGCTAAATGTACCTAGCCCGCCCACGGCGACATCGACGAGCAAGGTGATGGCAGGGGCAAAGACAGCAGCTAGCTGTGTCATTTCGACCCGCTCCGTCGTCATAAAGTCTCGTGGCGACAGGTATACCGACAAAGAATAGCCGCCCCACCAGTTTAACCACATGGGACCAAACACGCTATCCGCTGCCACCACCAGCGTCTCTCGCACCACAGCCGCCGCCTTTCTGCGGCGTGTCCTAGCTGGTCCGATGACAACAGCATTCTCTGGATTCCATCGAACCGGCTCGAATTCGACGTCGATGTAGGCGATCAGCCCGGCGAGCGCCGCTTTGCTCGCACACCACAGAAGCTCCCTATGCGACTCGAGCAACAGCAACGCCAGCTGCAGAGCCGACCTCGCAATCGACGACGACCACGGCTGGAGCACGCTAATGACAAACTGAAAACGGTCGATCATAGCCAGTACAAAGCCGTAAGGGACGTAGCGCACAAAGCCGAGCCACTCGGGAAGTGCTCGTACCGTAAAATGCTCGGCTGGATCGGGATAGATGTCGCTTGGCGACTGCTGGTAGACAAACTTGATGGTGATGTCCTGCCTCTGCCAGAGGTCGACCTGGTCATCGTCGTTGGCATCGCTCTGGTTCTTGCTTTTTGAGGAAAGGAAGGGCAGGTTGAAGCCAAGCTTGAAATCGGTGCCCACAAGTCTCTCGCGAAGGGAAGGCGCCAGACTGTACGGTGTCTGTAGACCAGGCGATACGCCGTTGGCTGCTTCGTTGCTGATCGAGGCTGTCGTCGAGTTGCGCGCTCGAGCTTCTTCCGAGTCGTGATACCAATCATCCAAGGGGAACAGCGGTAGTCCCAGGGACGCACGTTCCAGCTCTTTCGAAACGTCCTCTCCCGACTTGAGTTTTGCCCGAAGGATCATCGTATCCGTATAGTTGGCTCGATACGTCGACAGTGGTCGCTTGACGAGCTTCCAATACGTAGGATTGTGAAGCATCTCCTTTTTGATGCGAGAAAAGACCTCCAAGTCGGCTTGCTCGTACATGCCTTGATCGATGACATTGTAGGGTACCAAAGCGCCTCGATTCCGCTTCAAGAGATCGGAGGGCATCCATACGTCGGCAATTGCTTCATCTTGATGCAGTGTGATGTTCCATGACATCTTGTCGAGGTGCACGGGCCGAAGGGCGGCATTTCGAACGAAAGCAAGCGGCGTTTCCTTCAGTGAAGCTATAGCTCGAAGCGATATAAAGGCAAGCACGCCGGAGATGAAAGAGACGAGAAAGACGGCCAAGACGCAGAAGAGGATGCGCAGCATCTGACTGGCCTGTACAAACGCCATGAGATTCGAGTAACGGGTGCGTTTGAATCGATAGCGGGCGTGACACTGTCCGCACACTCGAGCTGCTTCAGATGCAACGGACTTGCGACGCCACTGGTCGAGACAGGTGTCATGGACGTAACGCATGCTTCCATCGCAATGGCAGGGCGCTATCAAACGACCGAGCGACATGCCATCCTCGCCAAGCTCCAACTCGGAAGAAAGGCACATGCGGCATACTTTCTCTTCCGCCTCGTCGTCCTCCAAGCCGGCATTTGTGGAGGGCCATGCTTGTGCATTTTCTTGTGAGGTTTTGTCGTGAGTATCAGTTCCGCGGTGCCTAAGCCCGCCGTGCTCTTCAGGCTGCTCGTCGTTGTCGTTGGCGGCTCTCTGGTATCCTAGATCTCTGAGCACGTTCTGTGTATTGTGCCAGATGGATGGTAGTGCACCCAAGATGAATTCGACCTCCTCCTCTTCCTGTCGCTGCTCGGCGACATTGATGCCGTCGACGTCCATGGCGATCAAGTGTGACAGTGGAGGTCGATTGGCTGATTGTCGTCCATCGATCGTTTCTGAAAATTGTCGCTGAGATTGAAGTGTTCACTCGGTGTGTACAGCGACCATGCTGAGGATATCTTGCCGTCTCCGCAGTGTTTCTGAGGACGATGCGTTGAGATGCGTTCAGCTGGGGCTGATTCGTGCTGGTGGTAGCGGAAAGTGTGCTCCGCCATCAACAGAAGCGTGGAACCGTGCGGCGGCATGTGCAGCGAATACCGAAAGCCGATTTTATTCGGTGGGACCCTTTTCATCTTCTCATTTCAAGTCTTTGTCAGGTGCGTAATGTACTGTACGCTCGACACGGCGCACTCTCTCTTGTGTCTCTGAAAGTTAGATTGAATTGCATGCGGACAGTGACAAGGACATTAAGCCATGGTCAGCAAACTCGCTCTCCAGGACAAGAATAGCTCCAAATCAGATCGGCAGCCGCAACTTGCTTTTATCATTGTTCAGCATTGCCTTTTACTCTTGAGGCAGACGAGCCGATCTTGGCCTTGGCAAAAGTACAGCCCATCTGCTTCGACATGTGCTCCCATGCTGAGCCTTTGACCGGTGAGGATCATCGGCAACAGCCGTTGCTTCCTGCGTTTGCATGTATGTTATCTCATCTTTTCGTATGATGGCAACGTGACCTCCAGTTGCAGTCGTAACGAAGCTCACTTACATTGCATTGCATACCTTGCTGTGGCAAGGCACCACTCGCTGACGAAGGGTCTGATTCGGAGTTCACCAGAGTACAATTGAAGAAACGGAAATGAAAGGATGTCGGGACAGTAGGTCATCCCAAATCATGGGCAGCGTCGCTCTGTATGAGGGCGCCTCCTGACGATGGTTTTAAAGTCCTGAAGGAATCAATCTTCCGCAAAATGCCTCGAACGTGAAGTCGCATCCACACCCGACAAAGCCTCTTAACTGTCTTGCAGTCCCACTCTACCGAAGCTCACGGAGAGCCTCAAAGCAGAGCAGAACAACCAGAACAGATTTTGTAACGAGACCTGCCGGGCCTCGACCTCGAAGAGAGGCGAGGGATGCGTCACCGAGATTGCGGGTGGTGAGGGGAAGGAAGGAAGGGATGGAGAGGAGGCGGAAGAGGATGAATCAAGGTACGAGTGGGTCGGCAGCAAAGTCGGGTTGGTCACTCATTGACAATGCTGAAGTGATGGGCAAAGGGACTTTTGCTTCGCAGGCGAGTCCAGGTGGCTTGTCAAACTGCACGGGAGCGAGTCATATGTCGATTTAGGTCAAGACTACATGTTGAGATGGTGTTGGTAAGAGGCACCATCTGGTGCGTCCTTGATTCCATCCTTTCTACATTTGAGAAGAAAAGGCTTCCGACCGAGAGAAAAAAATAAAAATAATAAAAATAAAAATAAATGCAAGTCAGGGTCGTCGCACGTGACTGGTCCCAAAATCGAAGCTGTCTGTCTGTGCGAGCTGCGTTCGTTGGTTGCTGCTGCGCTTTTCGCTGTTTCACCTCCACACCTCCCACATCTCAGCTCATAGCTGAGCTAGGGTTCTGACCCCATCTCTATCTCTCGCAACCACACCGCGAGCTTCACCTTGCTTCCGAGGAACGACATGTCGGCCATGCGAAGGACAGGGATGGGCTCGGGTCGCCCTTTCACGTCAAGCACCCCCAACAGGCCTGGCGGCCCATCTCGACCAAATGCTCCTTCTGCTCCAGGTCCGCGAGCCATCTTTGACAAGTCACGACGCATTGAAGAGTTCTCATCGGCAGAGGACAAATGTCCGCAATGCAAGACGGACCGCTACCTCAATCCTCGCCTGCGCCTTCTCGTCAGTCCATGCTATCACAAGATGTGCGAATCGTGCATCGATCGCATCTTTTCGCTTGGACCGGCACCGTGTCCAGAATGCGGCAAGAAGGTGTCCAAGAACCAGTTCACTGCACAGACGTTCCAGGACCTTGGAGTGGAGCGCGAAGTGGCTGTGAGACGTATGGTGGCCAAACTTTTCAATCGGCGTCAAGACGACTTTGTCGACCTCAAGGCGTACAATGACTACTTGGAAGAGGTGGAGGAGATCACTTTCAATCTGATCAACGAGGTCGATCTTCCGCGCACTAATGCCAAGATCGAACAGTACCAAGCAGCACATCGATCTGCCATCGCCAATTCAGCCCAAATCTCGCAGCAAGAGTCGGATCGGCAGGCGCGCTTGGATGAAGAGGAGAAGCAGGCAAGAAAGGCGCGTGCCGAGCGAGTGCGCAAGCAGGAAGAGGTGGAGCGCGAAGAACGCGAAAAGGAGCGACTCGAGATGACGCGCGAGCTCGAGAAGGGAGCCGATCCAGAAGAGGTGCTAGAAAGGCAGCGCAAACGACGACAAGAACGGCAAGAGAGGCAACGCAGGCAGGACGTCGAGGCAGCTCGACGCGAAAAGGAGGCTGCACAGGCTTCGGCGAATGGAGGCAATGGTGGAGCAGATGCAGTGGACCGAAGACCGTGGAGTCTCGACATGCTGCTCGACTTTGAAGGGCCTTTGGCGTATCTTGATGATGCAAGTGCGCTGTTCGACGTGCGCAAAGCACCAACAGCCTTAGGCGGCCTCGAAGGTGTCAAAGGCGCATCGGGATACGAAGATCCGTGGCTCAAGCCGGAATGGGTGACCAAGGAGCAGATCGCACGCTACCGTGCCGGTGGATTCGATTGGGAGCGTCAAGTATGGACGCGAGGCATCCGTGCTGCTTGTGAAGGTATCGGCGGGGCACCTCTCGGTCACGATGCCGTCGAACAGATGCTTCCGAGCATGGAGGTTGATGCTTGAACATGACTAGCCTTCTGCACCCAAACCGTCTCTATACTTCTTCTTTGCCTTTCACTCTGCTTGTCTCCCCTTGCATCGTCCTTTCATTTGTATTCTACGCAATCGCACGCACACAATCGCATTCGCATTCTCTGAAAGCATTAGGATTTTGGACCAACACACAGCATGCAAGTTATTCTCGATGGGATTGCTATCTTCGTCCTTTGCATTCAGGCCCTAATCGTTCTTTTGACCGGAGACTTGATCCTTGACAAAGTCCTTGGCACCGGCTACTGGGCTGAATCTATCGTCAGCATAATCAAGAGCTCAGAGCGATCAGTATTTGCACAAAACACAAGAGGCAAAAAACCGACACTCCGAGGAGCTACACTTACCCTGATGCACCAGTGTCCTTCTGAGCATTTTCGATTCCTTTGCCGTGCTGGAAGGTGGCGTGACCTGCGTTTTTGAGGTCGTGAGAGCCTTCGAGGTGAGCCTGGTCCTGCTGGAGCTGGCCGGCGGCCTTCTTTGCTGCTGCGGTATCGGCGGAGGACATTTTGAGAATTCCGATAGCTGTGTAATGGCCAAGAATATAGGATCGTATTCACCGCCGTCGGCTTATATATACTGCACAGCGCTTTCAGTCGAGAACAAGCCATTCAAGCGCGAGACTAGCGAACAGCCAGCAGCTGGCTCGAGCACTTCGATTGCATCCCCTGCATGGAGGCAAGAACCTTGGGACGACGTCGTCATGGAAGCCACACCCTTGCAACACAGAAGAGGCTGCCGAGGTATTCCTTTGCGCGGCAGCAATGACGCATGATCGGACCCTGTATGAGTCAACCTCGCTCGGGAACTCCTCTCCTTTCTCCATCCATCATCAATTTCAAGGGCCATAAGTTCTCTTGCGAACTTACTTTGCTTGTGTCTGTTGCCTGCTGCATCTGGCCCTCTGAGAGCGACTGATGGTCTCGATGGCTAAGGTATGGTCATTTCTTCGAGCATTGAAATGGTATATCGAACAGGGTTTTCTCGATCTTTTTTTTTTTTTTTTTTTTTTTTTTTTTTGGTTTGTTTCTTGGTTGAGCGTGAGTGTGACTGAGCCAGCATTTTGTCTGCAATTTGGTGCAGCAGAGACTGTCTCGGTGCTCAAGATAAGAGGCGACCTGCATATAACCCGATTCAGCGCAGTTGCAGAGAGAGAGAGAGAGAGAGAGAGGGACAGAGACAGAGAGCCATTGTGAGTGCGATGAGGCAGCGGTTGCTTCTTGATCTGTGCTTGGCTTGCCTCACCTCACCTCTCTTCCTCTTTGCGGGGTTGATCTCTTCATCGACACCTTGCAGAACTCGCTCTGTCCTGCTCTTTGCCTTTCTCAGCAGCAACCTCAACATTGGGACTTCTACCGCATGCTCCCACCTTTCCGCAATTCTTTGACATCGTCGCCACAACCTTAATCCTCAACCACTTTCATCTCGGCTGCTGCTACTCTTTTATCGTCTATTCCTTGTACAACACTGTGGACTCGCCGCTCGACAACGAACATTGATCTTCGCAAGCTGAGCTTCCATCACCCAACGCTATTAGGATCAGGTTCCTACGACTCTGCATTATCGTCTTCTTTCTCGCATCTGCTTGCCAAAGAGCGTCCCCTGGTCATCGACCTCTTGTCTCCTCTCTTCGACCTTGATGTCCTGCGCTTGCTCGCACACACAGCCTATCGTATCCCACTCTATTACGATCCAGCTTAGCTCCTTCTCAGCAAATCACCGGCATGCGACCATAGATCCATTCACTCGGTCTAGTCGTGGAGCGCTGTCATCATCATCCTAGTCATCAAACGATCGCTCGCTCTCCAAGTATATAGCAGCGCTAAGCTGGCCTTCAAGCATATCTTGTAACTCAGCTCACCACTCGCTCATCACTCTGCCCGAGTGATTGCGCAGGCTTATCTGTGAAGCTCAGCACTCTATACACCGCCGTCAGCCTCGCAGGCCGACAACAAGGATGGGTAACGCCAACTCAGCACCCGTCAAAGCTGGCGACAGCTCAGCTGGAGGTTCTACCGACGATCCCGCCATCAAGCGCTACCACAGCAATCAAGTTGGGTATGCGTCACAGAGCAACGGGGCTGCGGCACCGTATCCTTCCTCCACAGCAGCGCGTCAGACCTCGGATCGACAGACCTCAGCCTCGAGGCTGGGCAGAACAGCTTCCTTCTTTGGACGTGCCAGCAGCCATGATGGTGCCACAACTCCCCAGCGCAATCGTTCCCGCAGCGGAAGTCTCACTGGGTTTTTGGCCACACAAAGAAGAGGCTCCACTACCGCCGCAGTGACTGTCAGTGATGCATCTGCGACATTAGTCGAAGGTCGTGAGCCAAGCTCAGTTGAGGCGTATCTCGAATCTACAAATCCCGTATCGGCTCAGGACCAGTCGAACTCTTTCGCCAACTACGAAATCTCCAACCCTGCAAGTGGTTCAGGTATCGAGACGGCTATCAGAGCCAATCCTCGCACTCGACGACTCACAGAAAGTCTCGCTGTTCCCTCTTCGCCAGGCGGCTTCGACCCTCGCCACTACGTCTCGCCCCATCCCAGTCCTTCCGTCGCTACCCAAGCCCACTACGCTGCTGGCCTACCCAGCCATCACGCCGCCGTAGGAGTCTCAAGCGGTTTGCGTGTCTCATCGACAGGTATCGAGGCCGACGCTCTGCCTGCCAGTACATTCAAAGGCTCCGAGCCCCAGCAGGTCCCCAGCGCTACTGCTCGAGCCCCAACTCGGCATCCGCTCTTTGGTGTCGGCGGAACCAGCCTGTTTCCGAATGTCGGCAACAGCATCGGCATCAATCCAGCTGCTTCTCCGCCCATTGGCAGTTCAAGTCACGTGCTCTCCTCACAGCCGTTGAACCTAGGTGATGCCGGGGACGAGCCAGAGAACTCGCAGCGTCTGCCAGCTGCGCTACCATCCTATCTCAAGATCCCAACCGTAATCCCCAGCTCGCATGTCTCTCCTAGCTCTCCACCAACCAGCATCTATTCGCAGCAGTCAGATAGTTTCCGTACACCGGCCGAGCGCCAGCGGTCACCTTCGCCGTCGCTGTTGCTCCCCCTCGACGATTCACGCCCAGCACACGTCGTTGCAGGCGCAGGTGCTGCCGCTGCTGTTCTCAATACAGAAGACGTCGTCATTCTTCCAGGAGACGCAAGCAAAGCTAGCTCACCCATAGATGGTCGAGGCAGCTTCTTTGCGATGCAAGGAAGCACAAAGAACGAAGCAGGCCCCACTGACGTAAGTGTGGACGAAGCTCGAGCTGCCGGCATCGACGTCACCGACCTGCCACGCAGTCCAGCCCACGGCAAAACCAGTTCAGCAGCAGCAGCATCACAAGCATCGTCCATCAATGAAACTGCTCAGACGGACGACACCGAACGGGAATCCAGGACGATGGAACGCACTTCTCAGGCCTCGAATCAAGATGTCCAAGGTGCAGCTACAAGAGCTTCACGTACGCCAACGCCGACACCCGCGGGATATGGAACACGTGCTTTGACCCCCACCAGACAAGGTGGAGCAAGTGGGCTTCGCTCGCTATCACTAGTCGCAGGGCCGTCCACCTCCACGGGACCGCCCACCCAACCCATCTCTACCAAGCGCTCCCACGTCGATGTGCAAACCGGAGGTGAGAGCGGATCCAACACACCACTTCTCCCGCCTGGTCTCACATCCGCTCCTCCCAGTGCATCGGTGCCTGGCGTCAAACCGCTTTCCCAGGTCTCGTCCCCAGCCACCTCCAGCGACCGGACCCGTCCATCGGCAGCAGCCAGAACGCCATCTGCTGCTGGAAGCACGGGCACTGGCAGTCAACCCACCACCCCTATCAGCGCAAAGCCTGGCGCGAATCAACACGACCACCAGGTGCACCGAACACAGACAGGAGCAGGTCAACCGCAGCTTCCGTTGATGCCAATCGTGCTGACATGGCGTGCCGGCGGCCGCGAAGTCTTTGTCACGGGTACCTTTGCCAATGAGTGGAGATCCAAGATCCTTCTACACAAGGCTAAGCGGGATCACACTTGTGTGCTCCACTTGCCTCCTGGCACGCATCGTCTCAAGTTTATCGTCGATGATCGTTGGCGTGTCTCGCGCGACTTGCCCACGGCTACCGATGGTGACGGAAATCTGGTCAACTATGTCGAGATTCCCAATGTCGGGCCAGCTCATCCCGGTCCGCTCAGTGCGCCTGGAGAAGACCTGCCCGGTGCCGATGCCGACACGGGACGAAGCGAGCGCAATTCCAAGATCGAGTCCAAGAAGACCACCATGAATCTGATCGAGGAGGCGAGGAAGGCGGAAGCCATGCGTCTTGGTCTTGACGACCTGTTCGACGATGAAGGAAAGGATCAGGAGGAGACGTGGACTTGTGAGATCCCTACAGCCCTGATCGAAGCGCAAGAGGCGGAAGAGGCTCAGCGTGAAGCGGAAGAGAGCGGTGAGGCTGCGGGACAGGCACAACACGGAAGCGATGGACATGGTGCTCCCCTTCCGCATCCGCCAGCATTACCACGACAGCTCGAAAAAGTCATCCTTAACTCTTCGCCGGCCAATCCGAGCAACGGTACCACTACAGGAAGCACCGTCGACGACAACAGTATCCTGCCTGCTCCCAATCATGTGGTGCTCAACCATCTGACAGCCAGCAGCATCAAAGGCGGCGTCTTGGCAGTCGGCACTACGACTAGGTATAAGCGGAAGTACGTTACCACGGTATACTATCGTCCAGTACAGGTTTGAAGGGAGGAGTAAGTTATAAGGAGAAGTAGCGGATTATTCCATGTATTAGCACCGTTGATGATACCACTCTGTTCAATCGAGACGTTCAAATTTGTCAGGCGATTGGGTGTATTGGGATGCACACTCATACTGTGCATATAATTACAGGCTGGCTACCAATGCTACTTGTCTCCTCCATCCGTGCTCTTTTTGGGTCTCCTTCTGCCCCAAATCAATCTGACCTCTTGATCGCCCCAGAGCATCTTTGGCGAACATTGTTGAGCCGCAACTTCGGCAGCTTGTCGTGTGCGAAAGTTGACAAATGCACATTTGGACGTCGGCACCAGCGTTATCGACTTGATATGGTCCGGTTGAAGTTGTGGGGTGAGGTCGAGGAAGAACTGGCGCAGGGAGGGTTCGGTTGTGTCGGCTGGGAGGGAGGAGATGAAGAGTGAAACGATGGATGTGTCTGACGGTGGTGGAAGGCCGGTTGATGATGTTGATCTGATGGTCTTTGGTGGTGCTCCTGACACTGTCGTTGGTGGTGGCTGTATGGCACTCGCCCCATTCACTTGCGCCTGCACTGCCAACCCATCATCCGCCGGCAACTCATGCTTAAACGGACACTTGTCCCCCCTCTCACACCTCTTCCTCGCAAACGCCGAACACAACGGTCGACTCTTATATTCTACCTCCCTCCTCGCCGCTTTCCTAACCAACTCCTGCCCCGCCCTACTCGACGACCCTGTCGAACTTTCCAACTGCTTATCCATCACATCCGCAGCATACGCTTTCACCTTGTCCGAAGTATGTGTGCTGGTCTTCAACCCAAAAGCTGCATCGCGAACCTGTACAGGCAGGCCGTACTGTAGATCCAAGATGCACGTCTGACAGACGTTTTTGGCTTTGGCGCAAGTGGTACAGATTTCGGTCTTTTTGAATCGGGATCCTGCGCCGGGGTTCCAGCGGAAGACTGTGAAGGGGCGGGTGCAGATCTGCGGAGAGAGAGCAAGAGACGTTAGAGTCAAGTGGGAGAAATTGGGTTCAGCAAGCGGTGGAAGAGGGTGATGAACACGGAAGGAGGAAGAGCGGGGCTTACCTTGCATATCTTGCCTTGAGTGTCTTTGATCATGCGGATGTATGGGTTGGGACCAAGACATGGTTCGCAGAGGATTGGGGTTTCGATGTCTTCGGCTCCTGACATTTTGGAAATAAGCCCCCGTTGCAGAGGTTCGATAGGTGGTGCAGTCGATGTCGATGATGCTGTATGATGGAGGTAGTGATGCTGCTGCGCCAAAAGGGTCGAGTGGAGGAAGAGCAAGAAGGTTTGATGTTGAGTGGCACTCGACACTGAGCCACAAGTTTTGAAACCACGGAACTCGGGGATTGCCATATCCACCCGCTTCTCCTTCTCGACACAGAAGAGAACATGCTGTCAACCTTTCCAACCTACATATACTCCACCGCTCACACATTCAGACGCTCACAGCGGACAGCAGCACAGCGGCCGTCATGGAAACGACCGCCTGAGGATCGAGCGTTCTCGAACGAAGCTTATCCTTGGGCTACATTTGCTAGCAATGTCTTCCTCCTTGACGGTCGAACAGCTTCGTACTCGATTGCACGATCTAGGTCTCGATACCAAGGGCAAGAAAGCCGATCTGCGAATCAGACTCAAGAAGGCGATACGAAATGGGAGCAGTAGTCCACCCGCTACTTCAAGCGAAGCTCAAGTCACCGAGACAGTATGGGAACCCGAATTCGACACCTTCCTCGTACTCGACGTAGAGGCCACCTGCGAAGCTACTCGCAAGTATCGTAACCTCCAACACGGATTTGAGACGGGCTGCTTCCAATATCCAAATGAGGTCATCGAGTTTCCGGTCGTGCTGCTGAAGTGGAACGAAGATACGCATCAACTCGACACTGCTGGCGTTTTCCACAGCTACGTTCGACCTACGTTTCGGCCCAAGCTGACCAAGTTCTGTCGTGACTTGACGGGTGTCACACAGTTGCAGATCGATGCTGCGCCTACTTGGAGTGGCGTTGTGGACAACTTCTTTCAGTTCCTTGTTACGCACGATCTAGTCGAAGACACATCGACCGGCAAAAGTCACCTTCACAACTTCAGATTACGACGTGGTGTCGCATGGATCAACCACGGCCCCGCTGACCTACGAGACTTTGTCATCAAACAATGTTGGATTTCCGGCCATTCTCGATCAAAGGACCATGGGTCACCGCCCATCTTCTTACGCGGACCACTCATTGACATTCGGAAAGGAATCGCGAGCTTGTTCAAATGGGAGCAAGAGCTCAAGAAGACCGAAGCATCCCGCACCACTTCCTCTCGCGCATCCCCTTTCCCGGAATTTGGAGGCAAAGACGGGTTTCAAATCATCTCTCCACCCTCCACAGGTGTCAAAGAGGACACTCGAACAACCGGCCTCACACCGCACGAACAGAGCCTAGCCGGTCTACTCGATCTCTTGAACATCGGACCGTTCCAGGGTCGGCAGCATTGCGGGATGGATGACACGCGCAACATTGCCCGCTTGGCCGTAGAAATCGCGAGACGGATATCGCTTGCTGCTGCTGAGGGCAAGCAAGTGTTGTTAAGTAAGAGCTACGAGGAGAAGGATGGACGGGTTGAGGCCCCGGCTGCCGTGTTACAGCTGGATAAGGCGACAGGGCTGGCGAGGGCGAAGCAGATGGAGAAGCTGGTGTTGAAGCCGAATGTGAGGCTGGATGGATATAGCAAGAGGTGGTTTTGGATGGGGAAGGATGTGGGGGAGGTAAGGTGGCCGTTTGCTGCTGAGGTGGACGCGGAGAAGGAGGAGGGGTGAGGTTGGATTGTCTTCGTTATCTTTCGCTTAGCTTTCAAGGAAAGCATTGTCCTGTCGTGTTGAAGGATTGTATCATTAGAGCCAAAGTACATAGATCTATAGGAAGAGCTGCATCACTATCTTTGCCTGCCCTTCCAATGGAGTGTGGGAGAGGTATACGAAGTGAGTGGAAAGCTGCATGAGGAGCTAGAAAAAATTCCTTAAAATGTTAAATCGAATCGCACGTGATTAGCGCTCAGCGACGAAGCAGCCATCACTCAATTCCTCCATCTCCATAATTCTCCAACATCCTTCCTGACGATCGTCAATCTCCACGCATCTCCTTTGATCACCCTCAACCACACCTACACAGGTGGGTCGCAGCAAGCCAACCCAACTTCTACCTTTATTCCAAATACTCTCTTGCTGACACAATCTACGACAATCGGTCTCTCTCTCTTTTGCGACTCCAACAGCAATCATGTCGGTAGCAGCAAGCGTTCTCGGCTACGCCGGTTTGGGTTTCCTCACACGATGCTATGCTCTTGGTTTGCAGAAGCGAAACATTTTCGAAAGTGAGTCCTCGCCCCACCACCTGTCCCCACCTCTCTCATTCAATCGACTCAGTGTTACTAAAACCTCTTTCTGTTGTTTCCGGTCAGACCTCGGAGGACACGCAATGCTGATGGGAGCGTTCGGCGGTATCGGATACTACATTCACGGTTTGGAGGGTCGTCAATTGGAGTTGATTGCGCATAAGAAGGAGCAGATCTTGAAGAACCGCGAACGTCTGGCTGCCGCTTCTGGGTCGAAAGACGAGGAGTAAGAAGAGAGGCTGTTCTGTCGAATTGTCAAATGTCGTTGCAGTCTCAATACGAAGATATATAGATATCGAGGGAATAGACGTCTGTGCAGAGACCTGGGTGGATGGCTGGTTCGTGAAGATCTGGGAGGGTGCGGGTCGTTTGCAAGGCTGGGAAAGCGATTGCGATTGAGTCAGGCTGTGAACGAAGGTGTGGTTGATGATAATCCAGTGCTGCAGCGAGCGCTCGGTGAAACCGTTGTGTTGGATTCAATCCGCATGCATGGTCGAGGCCAGAGATGGAGGGCCAAAGCTGTTGCGCACACACGACCGAAGCAGCTACGAGAGCACGAGAGAGCACACTTCCAGAGTGTAAGGCTGTCATCCAACCAGCCACTACTGAATCTTATCGGCGAATTACAGCCGGTGCGCAAACCTCTCACTCAGTTAGGTGAATTCGTCTGGCCCCAGAACGACAATTTTGAGTTCAGACACACAGCAAATCGTGCAACCAAGCCGATTGTAGAAGTCCTTAATGAAATTCACCGAGAGCTCAAAAGTGTTATTACAAAGGAAAGCCAACATCGGCATTCCATTCATCGCCTTACTTGCGACCCTTGCCCTTAGCCGCCTTCTTAGCCGCAATCGGCGAACCAGCACGAGCCTCACGACCACCGACACTCATCCAATCCAAATCATCCTGACCGAAGCTAACATCTCCTGCATCCGCCTTGGCCTCAGCCTTTCCACTGCTGATCGCATCAACGCCCTCAAACCTCCTCCTGAACCTACCAAGACGACCGCTGTCATCACCTGCATCTCCGCCAACCTTTCGTTCCTGACCAGGGTTCCACAGTGGATGGTTGGTGGGATCTCGCGTCAAGCGCGTCAGTCTTCGGGGCGAGGTAGTCGCAAGCTGAATCGAAGAGCCGTCGGCGAGAATGGTGGTGGAGGCAAACTTGGGTACAGGACGGGGCAAAGGTGATTGCGCAACTGCCGAGGGATCACGAGACGAGACGCTGGTTGAAGATGCGAAACCGTTTCGCTGCTGCGATTGGAAGCTGGTCGCTTGTGCCAAGATGGTGCAAGTGGGGCGGGTTGAGGTGGAGAAGGCGCGGATCGAGTTGAATGCGGAAGACGATGCCGTGGCCATGGATGAAGACGACGAAGCCGATGCTGCTTGATACTGTGCAGCCATTTCGCGACAACTCTTTCGTTCTGGCTTTTTGCCAGCTTTTAGGTCAGTGATCTGCTTGGCTCTTGCCTCTTTGATGCTGTCGTTGTTGCCGAGCTCAGTGTCCTTGGTCATGCGAAGTTCTGCGGTTGAAGAAGGATATAAAAGCAGTGTGAGCCGGCTGAACGCTCGCAAATGCTGAGGGTTCCTATGAGGTGTGAACTTACCGTATGCCTCTCTTTCCTGTCGCCACTTACCCTGCACGACGTTCTGACGAAGCACAGAGACAATCTCGTCGCCCATCTTGAGTCCCTCGTCGATCTTGGCAGCGTCCGTCTCTTGCGCTGCGATCTTGAAGCGGCGGCGGGTCTCGTCTCTAGCGGCAACGATGGCTACAGCATCACCGTCAAAGGTCTTGCGAGATGTGCGAAGGAGGCGCTTGTAGAGGCCGATGGCCCGGTGGCGCTGCGAAGCAGTGAAGGTCATCGTTCCGAGCTGCGCAGTTGTTCTGTTTGTGATGCGAGACGTTGTTGAAAGTCGAAGGCTGTGACGGAAGGAAGCTGTTGACCGAGTCGGGTCGATGGTGAATGTGTAAATGGTGTGCAAAAAGGGTTGAGCCTGAGAGTGTGGAAGAAATGTTGCTTTCCAACAAAAAGTCGAGTTCAAAATTGCTGCTCGCAGCTCAAATTTCCAACCGGCCGGAAAATCGCGGGTTCCGCCCCTTTGACAATGATTTACCTATTCGATGCTTCACCCACATTGCCACTCTCAGCTTTCCCACACTTCACCACTTCCCTCAATAGCAATATGTCGGTGCCACATTCTGTTGGGCCAAACTGAGATGCGCAAAATCCTGCTTACCCCACCAAGAGCGTTGTGACGAGACCGGTCCGCGAGATGAAGACGGGTCAGAGTGAAAAAATTTGCACTGTCGCCATCACGACATACTGTACGACCGAGATGAAGTCAAACTAGGCAGGGTGGGAGAGCTGCTTGGATGTGCGTGTCCTTTTCCAGGTGCGTAGATAGTATATAAAGAGGATGTGACGCTTTCTGACCTCTCTATCTTCGTCCCTTGGTCTCTCCGTCTCTCTTTACTCTTCCACTCGTTAGCGCTTCCTTTGGATCTGAATCCGCCACGTAAGGCCAGACGCAACCATCATGAAGCTTCTCTCCGCCTTCGCAACTCTTCTGTTGGTTTTGCAGGTGGTCGCTGCAGTCAGTTTTGACAGCTTCCAGCAGCATTCTGGCTTCGTCAAGGTTAAACGCAATGTGGCGGGCCACCCGGCGCCTGGCCACAAGGCCTACCGACTCCGACCTAGTGTGAAGAAACGTGGCGCAGCAGAACAAATTTTAAGTAAGTGTGCAGTCCTGTGTTGAATGTAATTATGCCTTTTCTCTGGGACGAAGGCTGACGCTGCAGTATCACGTTCTTACCTTTGCGAAGAGCTTGAACACGATAATTTGTTTATTAAATATCTCGCTGCGACTTCGGAGGACGCTAAAAGAAAGATCTGGGAGGAGATCTCGAAGCTCAATGATAAAATGCGCGCGTCCACGCCCTCAGCTTCGGCCCAGACGCACTATTTCGCTCCTGAGCACCGATACGTTCGCGAAGGTTTTGCGGACAATTCCGCCGCTGCTGAACGCGCGGGAGAAGAGGAAGTCAGACATGGTGACGCGGTTAATACGCCTCTGACCCACGCGCAGATGGAATGGGTCATTGCACAGCACAATGCCGGTCTTAATATCCACGGAGAAGAGATCGAAAAGCTGAAAGGACTTCAGTACAAGCTCAAAGCCGCACAACGTCGTCAGAAGTTGCAGTCGATTGCATCTGTGACAGCTCTTGGAGTTGGCGGTACGGTGGCAGCGACAAGCATTCTTCAAACACATAACACTGACACGCGCCTCAAGAACCATGCAGATGCCATCAACAACCTGCAGAGCGAAGTCGCGCGTCTCAAGGCTCAGAATGCGCAGCTTTCCGGTGCCGGCTCGGGAGGCGGCCTCGTTGGCGCACCGGATGATCCCGCTACTAGCGGTGCGGCTGCTAATGGTGCAGCTGCTAATGGTGCGGCTGCTAATAATGCGGCTGCTGGCGGGCCTCTGATTTGATTGGAGCCCGTCGTCTTGACCAGCAGGACAACAGGTATGTCTACACATGTCGCCATACCTCTGTTGCCTTGGCTCCTTCTCGTCATACCTGTCTTTCAACCTAATCTACACTGTACACTCGTTTCATCACCGTTGTTTCCATTTCCCGATCTGTTGCCACTCTTTTGTCCTCAACCTAAACGCCTTTCATCACCCTTATTTTCTCACAAAAAGTATGTATCGAGGATGTGTGAGAGTGTGTGAGCGTTGCTGAACCTGCTGTCAATAGCAGCGAGATCTGCAGTTCGGCAGGGAGCCGTCGGCAAGCTGGTTTCCAGATTTTGTTTGAGAATTGCGGACGGAAAAAAGGAAAAGCGACGAAAATTGGTTTGATTTGTGTTTGAATCGATTTCAAAACTTGTATTTCAACGACCTTTTGAAGATTAGGGCCGTGAGCGGCTGTAAGCATCTCGCACGCAGGCAAATCAAGAGCAAGTCAGGCACGTCGACAGTGTCTCAGCAAGCAAAAGCTCAGTAAGCAACACGCTCTCTCTCCACCAAATTCCAATTCAGAATTGAGAGTTGAGACTGAGAGTGGGTGGTGCACACTTTCGCTCGCCATCAATCGCACCATCCGTTCCATTGTATTCCATTCACACTCTCACCCCCACACCATCATTGCCTTCCTCGTCTTTCGATCTTCTCTATCACCTCCTTTTCGCACTCCTTGCTCCCTTCATACCCAGACATCGCATTGTCTGCTGCTGTGGCTGCCTTTGCTCGCTACCTCAACAAGCCCGAGCTCAACACCTTCAGCGCTCCATATATCCATCGTCCCTCGCCCCTCGACTCTCGTGCATCGGCGCTGCAGAACGACTCCTAACTTGCGCAGATCTTCCCCGGCATCGTATCGACAAAGCTCTCTGGTCTGCTTCTCCCTCGCAAATTGCTACTCAATCGCTTGTCTGGCTTCGAAACGACACCCATTGAAAAGTAGCTCCGACAGTGTGCTCACACCAGACTCAGTAGCCCCTCCCTTTTCCTTGTTGCCATCCTCACCGCTAGGCATCTCCCACAATGGTCAACCCTCGAAGCCCTGGGAGTCTCTCGAGAAAGATTCGCATCACCGTCGTTGCCGCCGATGGCCTGGCAAAACGCGATGTCTTTCGTCTTCCCGATCCTTTCGCTATCGTGACCGTGGATGGAGAGCAGACTCACTCGACTTCCGTCATCAAAAAGACTTTGAACCCATACTGGAACGATAGTTTCGACGTCAATGTCACCGACTCATCCGTCATTGCTGTCCAGATCTTCGACCAGAAAAAGTTCAAGAAGCGCGACCAGGGTTTCCTTGGCGTCATCAACATCCGAGTCGCTGATGTGCTCGACCTCGAGCTTGGCGGCAAGCGTCTGCTCAACAAGGAGCTCAAAAAGTCCAACGACAACCTCGTCGTTCACGGAAAGCTCATCATCGATCTCAACACCAACGTCTCGACTCCCATCAACAACAACTCGTCTGCAGGTCCCACTAACCTCCTCGTGCCCGGCACTTCCAACGCTTCTTCGGCCTCGCTGGCCACGCCCGCTTCGTCCAGCGCCTCCCGCCCAGAACTGCGTCCGTCCACCTCCGGCAGCGGCGCCGCTACCCCCGTTGCAGCAGCTGCCTCGTCCAACTCCACCGCCAACGGCGATTCCTCCAGCCGACCCACATCCACCGTCGACCCTACGTCGTCCTCAGCCAGCGCAAGCGCTGGTGCTGCTTCCACCGCAGCGACATCGACCACAGCAGGCTCGAACAGTGAAGCGAGATCTTCGGCTGCTCCTGTAACCCCTGCCTCGCGCACCACCGGCTCGCAGGATACCCGCTCCGACGAATACGGGCCCCTCCCTGCCGGCTGGGAGAGGAGGACCGATCACCTCGGCCGCACCTACTATGTCGACCACAACACACGCTCCACCACATGGACGAGGCCTTCGACCAACCCGAGCGCCAACACTGCTGCTGCTGCTAGCACTTCGGCAGCTGACCGCCAGAGGCACAGCAACCGTGCATTGGCTGACGACTTCCTTGGCGTCAATGACGGAGATGCCTCGCGATCGTCGGCAACCGGCTCGACCATCAACAGCCCCGGTGCTGCCGCTGCCTCGCCCAACCCTCTGCCCGCCAGCTCCAGCACTACCGCTGGCAACGGCCCCCTCCCTGCAGGCTGGGAGCAGCGTCACACTCCCGAAGGCCGTCCATACTTTGTCGACCACAACACGCGTACCACCACCTGGGTCGACCCACGACGGCAGCAGATCCTCCGAATCATGGGTCCCAACGGCAGCAACCTCACCGTGCAGCCTCAGAGCGTCTCGCAGCTCGGCCCTCTTCCCAGCGGCTGGGAGATGCGTCTCACTTCCACCGCCAGGGTCTACTTTGTCGACCACAACACCAAGACCACCACCTGGGACGACCCTCGTCTGCCCTCGAGTCTCGACCAGAACGTGCCCCAGTACAAGCGTGACTTCCGTCGCAAGCTCATCTACTTCCGAAGCCAGCCTGCGCTCCGCCCCATCCCCGGCCAATGCCACATCAAGGTTCGTCGAACTCACATCTTTGAGGACTCGTACGCTGAGATCATGCGCCAGCAGCCCAATGACCTCAAGAAGCGTCTTATGATCAAGTTTGACGGCGAGGATGGCTTGGATTACGGTGGTCTGTCGCGAGAGTTCTTCTTCCTGCTCTCCCACGAGATGTTCAACCCCTTCTACTGTCTGTTCGAGTACAGTGCGCACGACAACTACACGCTGCAGATCAACCCTCACTCGGGCATCAACCCAGAGCACTTGAACTACTTTAAATTCATCGGTCGTGTTCTTGGTCTTGCCATCTTCCACCGACGTTTCTTGGACGCCTACTTTATCGTCTCGTTCTACAAGATGATCCTCAAGAAGAAGATCACTCTGGCCGATCTCGAGTCGGTCGATGCAGACTACCATCGCTCGCTCCAATGGATGCTGGACAACAGCATCGAGGGTATCGTCGAGGAGACGTTCACCGCCGTCGAGAGCAAGTTCGGCGAGATGATCACTGTCGAGCTCAAGCCAGGTGGAGAGGACATCGAAGTGACCGACGAAAACAAGAAGGAGTACATCGACCTCATGACCGAATGGCGAATCTCGAAACGTGTCGAGGAGCAGTTCAAGGCGTTCATCTCTGGATTCACCGAGCTCATCCCGCAGGACCTCATCAACGTGTTCGACGAGCGTGAGTTGGAGCTGCTCATCGGTGGTATGTCCGAGATCGACGTCGACGACTGGAAGAAGTTCACCGACTACCGTGGCTTCACCGAGCAGGACCAGGTGGTGCAATGGTTCTGGCAGTGCGTCCGTGCTTGGCCTACCGAGAAGAAGTCTCGTCTGTTGCAGTTCGCCACGGGCACTTCAAGGATCCCTGTCAATGGCTTCAAAGATCTTCAAGGTTCCGATGGACCTCGACGATTCACCATCGAAAAGTCGGGAGATGTCAACCAGCTCCCCAAGTCACATACTTGCTTCAACCGCATCGACTTGCCTCCTTATCCTTCGTTTGAGACGCTCGAGAGCAAGTTGGCTCTGGCTATCGAAGAAGGAATGGGTTTCGGAAACGAGTGAATTTGTCGCCATCTCTTTCTTCTCTTTATCATCACATGTACATGTCTCTGTTTGTTGGTTGGTTTCTCTCTTGTCAAAGTTCTGTTGGTCGGACCTTGTTTGCTTGTTTTTTGAAATGTGATGCAGTTCAGTATGCGCTTTCCTGTGTGTTGGGAGAGTGATCTTGAGAGAGGGTGAATTGGCGCCGAGAAAATGTGGTCGAATACTTGGAAGTGTGTGTCAGAAATCCTCACTCGAAAAGAGGGCGCAAGAAATCACTTGTCCACACATCACATCACATCACATCACATTCGCCCGAACTCTTTCAGAATGGTATCAAGTGTGCTTATTGCTTCTAGGATCGAGAAGTGTGTGAACATTTAGGCCCTCGACTCGTCCTCGGTCTCGGCCTCGGACTCATCATCCGTCCTAACCTGCCTATACCCGTCTCTGTACGGACTGCACCAGCCCGGCGGACTAATAATGCCGTTGAACAGGAAAGTGCCGTACACCAACAGCACGAATCCCAGCATCTGCAAGCTACCCGATGTCAGCTTGAACGTCTCCCAACCCAACGTCAGACTGACCACCCAGATGCCCAACGTCCTGCACGTATCGATGGTACTCCTTGCTGTCGCCGAGACGTTTCTTGTAACGCTGAGACCGAAAAAGTTGAAAAACGCAATGGTGAAACAGATTGCGATCGACGAAACAAAGACCGTGGGGACAGAAATGATCTGATAAAATCCAGCAGACATGTCAAAGTATCCTCCTCTACCTTCTTCGGTCCGACCGTAAAAGTAATGCAGCAACGGCATTGCGACCAACGTCGTCAGCGCTCCAAACATGCCTTCGTAACCCACGGCGAGCAGCGGCTCGACCGAATACCTCGACATGATCTTTTCCTCCAACACAAACTGCAAAGCAGTAAACAACTGAGCAAACAAGATCAATAACACCCCCAACAACGCCTGTGCACTTTCGCCGATCTCATCATCGTCCAATCCATTCGCCTCGGGAGCCTTGAAAACCGTCCCCGACAACCCAACAACCGAAACTCCCATCATGACAGTTACCAGACTCAACCACTGGAAGAGGAACAAATGCCTTCTCAAAAAAATCACCGAAAACACCCCCACCCAAAGCACCAACGCCCCTCTCGTCATCTGGTAAATACTAACCGGCGTAAACAGCAACCCGACATTCATCAAGGTCGTTCCGCAAATATCGCACAGCGCAGGCATAAAGAACAACCCGATCGCTTTCCCCGACATGGTTTCGCCCTGAAACGCTCCCACCTCATCAGCATTGACGGCATTGATGTAACTGCTGTCGTTGATATCGGTGAAATCCGAATCGCCCAATTCGCCAGGTTGGACTGCGCGGGAAGCAATCTCAAACGGCGGTGCTGGAACCGATGGGTCGGTCGGAGCATGCGTTGCACCAGTATGAACACGCCCGCGCGTAGCTTCGTACGTCGATACAGCCGACACTCCACGCTGTCGGGAACTGGGATCGCTGTCAAAGATGATGCCCGAGTCTGGTGGTGCTTGTTGTAGAAGTGGCGTTTTCAATGCCGCATCACCCGCATTGCCCGTCAGACGGTTGTACAGTATCCGAACCAAGACGGGGAGCAAGCAGAGACATTCTCCCAAGAACATCTGCAGCGTCTGCCAGACGGGTTGTGAGAATTCTTGATGCTTAGCGGGGTCGGGTGAATCGCAGTTGGCTACACACTGCATGTCTTGATACTTGTTGAGCAGCGAATTGCCAATACCGGTGATGAGCATGCCGACGACAAACATGGGGACGAGGGAGCGTGTTGTCAACATCTTGGCTGGCGTAGTATCGGTTGCAGCTTGGATCGGGTCTGGGTTGTGCGCCTCTGAAAGCGCAGTGAGCGGTAGTTCGTCCTTGGAAGGGTGAGGATGACGAGAACGCTGTTCGCCAACAACGGCAGAAGGGTGCGCTTGAGTAGCAGACAGCGCTACCAGCTCGATGCTGTCGGAGGTAGGTGTCGTGATGTTGGCTTGGGCCCTTGATGCTTTGAGATGCGCTGTCTATGATTCGAATCACGTCTATATCCTATGCCGGGATGAAGCCTATCGGTAACTTTGAAGCGTATCTGTTACGCGTTGGCGAGTATCGTAATCGACTCGAATGAATGTATCGCGCGTTTGAAGATGCTGTAGAGATGGTGGGTGATGGACACGAAGCAAGTGTGTGTGTGGGTTGTACAGAAGGGGACACGAGAGATAGAGACGTGACAGTCAGTATGTATCGGTTGGACGTGGGCCGAGGGAGATAAGCTCGCTGTACAGAGCTGCAGTGGAGGAGTCAGCCCCTACAGACCCTGAGTTTTTTAGACGTCGATGATTGGAGGATGCATGCAGCGGCGTCAAATGTTTGAGTCGATATTGCCGACACACCTGTGTCGAGCGTCATGTCAAACTCCGCTTCATGCTTGACTGAGTGACTCTGGTAAAATCGCTCGTCTGACTCGGTCTTTGGCCCTTTTTCAATCAACAAATTGTGCCGAGCAGCAGCAACGCGTTCGTGCCTCCAATCAGCCACTTTCAGGGTTGTTTTTAGCTCGGACCGACCGCGGTGTGCTGCCGGTCAAGTTAGCGGTTGTCTTTCTCTCTCTCTCTCGCACGTGTAAAGACTCCTCCAGACCCTGGCAAAACGGATCCAAATATCGATGCTCAGCTTTCGAGGTTTTGGAGAAGCTTCTCTCTCTCCTCCTGCCATTCGCATCGATCCATCTTCTTACCTTTGACTATCATCCCTTCCAACACCTACGTGACAGTCTGGCCAATGGGCCAGCATCTGCTCACCAATCGTTCACCACAATCATGGTCGTGATCGACTTTGACATGGCCGCAACAGGAGGCAACTCCAACGCAACCTTTTCCGACTCTCCCTTCTTCTACGACCGTTCTGATGCCAACGGTGCCGGTCAAGCCATCTACAAAGATGCGCATCACATCCAGCCACATTCCAATCCACGCGTCAGCTACTACCATCCTGCGGGTGTCGGCGATTTCCACTATGGCGAACGCCATCCGATGAAACCTGCTCGTCTTACTCTGACCAACCGTCTCGTCCTCGCATATGGTCTGCATAAGCATATGAGCGTCTTCACCCCGCGAGAAGCGACAAAGGAAGAACTCGAAATGTTTCACGATAGCGACTATGTCGATTTCCTCGCCAACGCCACACCGTCTACACCGCCCTCGGCGGCGTTTACAAAGTTCAACTTTGCTGACGACTGCCCCGTTTTCGATGGCATGTACGATTTCTGCAAAGCGTATTCGGGCGCTTCGTTGGCGGGTGCACGAAGGTTGGCTGCTGGAGAAACGGATATCGCCATCAACTGGTCTGGTGGGTTGCATCATGCTAAAAAGTTTGAGGCGTCTGGATTCTGCTACGTCAACGATATAGTTTTGGGCATCATGGAGTTGCTCCGATATCATCCGCGAGTGTTGTACATCGACATCGACATTCATCACGGTGACGGAGTGCAGGAGGCTTTTTACAACTCGAACCGCGTTATGACGGTTTCTTTCCACAAGTACGGGAACGATTTCTTCCCCTGTACGGGCAACATTGACGAGATTGGTACAGGCTTGGGCAAGCATTTCTGTCTCAATGTGCCGCTGCAGGATGGTATTGATGATTCGGGTTACGTTGCGTTGTTCAAGAGCGTCATGGAGCCGTGCATTACTACTTTCAGGCCGAGCTCGATCGTGCTGCAGTGCGGAGCGGATTCGCTGGGGTTGGATAGGTTGGGATGTTTCAACCTCAGCATTGCGGCTCACGGAGAGTGCGTGCAGTTTATCAAGTCTTTTGGTCTGCCGTTGCTGGTTCTTGGTGGGGGAGGGTATACGATTCGAAATGTCGCGAGGTGTTGGGCGTACGAGACGTCGGTGCTTACCGGCTGTTCTATACCAGACACGCTACCGAGTACGCCGTATATGGAATTCTTTGCCCCCTCTTACCGCCTACACGAGCCGACTCAAGCAGGGCGGGTCGAGAATCAAAACTCCAAAGCCAGTCTCGAGAAGATCCGCGTACAAATCCTAGAACAGCTCCGATACTTGCACGGAGCACCCAGCGTTCAGATGCAGGAACTGCCGCCTAACCTCGCAGGTGCGTGGGTAGAGGAACCAGTCAAACCCTAGAACGCCCGAATAGATACCCTTTTGTACTTGTACCATCTCTCTGTACTTTTATTTTTTTGTTCTGCACACACTCCATTCGGGAGGGGAAAAAAATTGACATTGCTCTACGACTGCGACCAATCCGTCTGATCCTGAACACTCTCCCCATTCACCTCGAACGCGATCCTCAACCTGAGTCGAACAGGCGCGTTGCCAGGGACCATGACTCGAAGCGCCTGAGTCTCGGTCGATCCAGGTTGGATGGTGGGGTTCGAGATGGCTTGCATCTGCAGCTTGTGGGTTTTGGGCACTGCGGCTTGGAAGTTGACCGAGCTGATGGGGACGGTGGAGGTGAAGCGGGCGGTGATGTTGACAATGTCTGGACGGGCTGGGTTGGTAGTGGGTGTGAGGGTGATGGTTAGGCCGTGTTTGGTGTAGACTGTGTGTGCTTTGGTGGAAGGAGTGGGTGCAGGAGCGGCGGCAGCAGGAGCGGCAGTTGGAGCAGGGACGGACGAGGGTGTCGATGCGGACGAGCTGTCGAGGCCTCCAAGAAGATCCAAACCGCCAAAGGATGAAGAAGCCGCAGCACCACCAGCCGCCGGCGCACGAGCCTGCTGCGGCGCAGGGGTGCTCCCACTGTCTCCGAACAATCCTAGAATATCGTTGACCGAACTCTTCGACTTCTGCCCTGCCGTCGCAGCGGGCGTCGCCGCCGCTGCCGTCGCAGCACCACCCGTATCACCACCCCCAAAGATATCAGCCAACAAATCATGCGTACTCTGCTGCGTTGCTCCACCACCACCCGCCGCCGTCGCCCCACCAGCAACAGGCATCTCGTCACCCATCAAATCCAACAACGCATCCTTATCCGTCCTCGTCGACCCCACCGGCTTGGCCTCGCTCACCGTACCCAACACCGTCTGCTTGATCTCCGGTGGAGGCATACTCTCCAACACTCCCTCCCGTATATCGCTCCTCTTGAGCAGCGTCGCAAACTCCACACTTCGCTGCTGAATCTCGACTTCGACGTTGCTCTCAAAGCTACCAATGATCTGCTCGATGCGCGACTGCTGTGCTGCATCCGATAGGCGGGTGTGAAGCTTGGCTAACGAGGTGAGCACGAATTGACGGATGAGACCGTTGACGTAGGGGCTGTCGAGAACCGAAGAGAGCAGATCGACAACGTCTTTAGGTTGCACTTCTCGGACCAGCTCTTCGTCTTCAAAATTGCCTCCCTGGATGAGAACGTCTCCGAACTCGCCGATCACCCAAACGGCTGCGAGCGTGAGGCTCTCTTGCGAAAAGTCCTGGTGAAGAGCAGAAAAGAGCTTCTGCACCGTGTACGCTTGCAGTTCGGGAGTGTGGCAAACAAGACGAATAAACGCCGAGAGGATCTCCTCACGCACATAGTTGCCGGCGAGCTTGAGCACGCGCAGCACCGTATCAATATGCCATCGCTTGTTGGGCGCAAACTTCTCGGCAGCGAGGCAGATCTGCGTAGTCATGCCCAGCTTGAACTCGTTGTCGGCCACTTCGAGGAACGACAGCAGCTCCCGCGTCAGCACGCGAACATTGCTCTCGTTGATGAGCGCATAGCTGAGCTCGAGCGCACGGCGTCGGATCGAAATATCTCCGTCACGAAGACAGTCGAGGATGATGTTGCGATGGCGCTGCACAGCATTGGTGTCCATGGAGACGACCTTGCTGAGCGTGTTGAGCGCAACGTAGCGGATGTTGTTGTCGCGGTTGCTCAAGAATTTACCCAGGATGTTGATCGCCATGACCCTCAAGCCGTTGTCTGCGTCGATCTCGAGGATGGTAAGCACGGTTTCGTAGAGGATACTGTTGCCGACGTTCTTGCTTGCTTCCGTGTTGGTCGCGACTTGAGCCAAGATGTCGTTCATGGCCTCGGAGGCCTGCGCGTTTTCTTTTCCGAGAATGCGTAGCAAACGCAAGATCTTGACCTGAAGGAAGGGATCCGTGATACCAGAGACATCGTGTTCGGGTGAGTAACCGGTGGTGACGAGCGACTTGAGGTGCTGGACCAGCAGCGGTACAGCACGCCTGTACTGTTGCAACGCCTCGTCATCCTGACGGCAAATCTCGATGGCTAGCGTCACAGCGCAGAGCAGCACACCGTGATTCTTGTCCGAGAGCAACTGCTTGGTACGGTCGACAAAGTGATCAATGAGGTCTGGCACCTTGCGGACGATACGCATGGCGCAAATAGCGGCTTTACGACGGATGTAGGTGTTGCTGCTGCCCATGAGCTTTTCGATTTCGTTACAGAGATCTCTCGACATTTCCTCGGATGCGATGTTGGCAAAAGTGCACAGCGCAAGACCGCAGACATACATGTTGGAGTGTTCCATGTCGTTCTTGAGACCGTTGGTGACCAGCGTGAGTACTTCAGTGTTCTCGTCGAGCAACAGCATGATGCCCAGATATCCGAGACGCTTATCTGTGAAGCGCGGCGTAGCAACAAGCTTGAGGCACTCGATCTGACCAAAGTGCGCAGGATAGCCGAGCATGTGAATGTAGAGCAGCTTGGCGATGTTGTTGTGACGTGCAAAAGGGTCTTCATCCTTGAAAGCTGTTCGAATCGAGGCTGATTCCTTTTGGATGAGCGATCGCTCGTCGGCCAGGGTTTTACAAGATCGAATGGCTTTGATGAGCGCTTTTAGGTTGTACAATCCTGCGCTGGCCATGAGACCGCCGAGACGCGGGTCGAGCGCAGCCACCTGCTGCTGTTTCTGAAAGAAGGTCGACATGGTGGGTCAAGGCTGTCTAGCGTGTGTTGGATGACGAAGGATGAATCGAGGAGCCCACAAGAGCAGATGCTCTTTGTCGGAACTGAGTAGATCACTGATCTGAACCGCGCGGGCTGTGATGTGGAAACGCTCGGCCTCGGAATGTGCAACGCTTGCTACCTGGAGGATCGAGTTGCGAGGAAGCGAGATATTGTACGCAAAAGGGGCGAGATGGAACCAAGGGGTGGAGTATCGTTGTGGTTGGTCTTAATTGAGATGGCGAGCGCGCGTGTTTGTGTCAGTTGCCAGATTCAGAAGAGTGTGTTTGCCGTCGGTCTCGGGCCAGCTGTTACTACTCGGTCGTGACGCACCGCTCGAATTTCGAGACTTGGTCAGAGCGTCATTTTGCAATTCAATCTTCACTCCCAGCCCACACACATGAGACCAACAGACTTCGACACTCTCTTCCTCATACAACGTCTTTGCAAGAGACTTTGCTATCGTCCTACGATCGTTGTTTGAAGTACGAAGGGCAATAAGGAGGTTAACAAGACCACAAAAGCAAAACGGCAAAAAGAGAATGCGATCTGGAGGAATCGAACATCCGTCTGCTCGGCTCAGATTCATCAGCCACGAATGACCAGATCCACAACGAGCTGTACTAGACCACTATACTAAGACCGCTGATCTGAACGTCGGGATCAATTGTTGCGTACATATGGCATTATACTATTTCGCAAGCCTTGATGTGTACTACCGCTTTGTGATGGAGGATCGCCTGCCTGCTGTCGTGGTCACTTCAGTCGATTCTAGTGTGCTGCAATGCTGGCGACCGCTCCATTAGAACTACGAGACAGCGCTTCTGAAAAGTCCCTGTTCCAACCGAACGCTTGTCAAGCGAGTCAGGACGGACCGAAGCTCAAAAACCCGCCAGCTCGACTGGAAGCAGCATTTGAGTGAAGGAAGCTCTCGACCACTTTCTCAACGTCTCTCATCCAAGACATCTCATTCAAGCATTCACACGATTCAAGGTTATGGGGTCATTGTACAGATTCGAATTTTGTAAGAGTAGCGAGCGAGCGTGCATAGACAAGATAAACAGAAGACGGCTGTGCTAGACGCAAGAAGCTCTCTCGAGTGTGAGGTGCGATAGTGTGTGTGGTGGGTAAGCTATGGTCTCGAGCTACTGTACAACAGATAGTCGAGGACCGAGGAGGGTGAAAGTGAAACGAGCAACATCTCGAGCCGTCTCTCGAGACATCAACTGAAATGGAACAGCGAATGGATCATCCCGTTCGCTAGTCCCGTCTTTTTTGTTGTTGGATGGGATGCAGTGAAGGTGGAAACAAGGAAGATGCTAGGCAGAAGATGCAGAAGGGTAATAAAACAAAAGAAACGCTGAACGAGAGAAAGGCGAATCTCCAACTGTTTAGGCCTGGACCTTCTTGGCCGACTTGCGGGCAGCCTTGTTGGCGGCGACCTCCTGCTTCTTCTCGGCGACACGCTTGGCAAGCACCTGCTCGTACTCCTCCTTCTGGATCTTCTGAGCCTCTGCCCTGCGGATCTTGAGCGAGCGCAGGTGACGCTTGCGCTGGAGACGCTGGGCGGTCACGAGACGCTGGATCTTGGGGGCCTTGGTGTATGGCTTGGCACCCTCCTTCTTGGAGACAACCTCGCGGCGGACAACAAACTGACGGACGTCATCCTCCTTGGACAGGTTGAAGAACTTGCGGATGTGGTTGGCACGCTTGGGACCGAGACGCTTGGGGACGGTCGACTCGGCGTCGGTGAGACCGGGGATCTCCTTCTCGCCCTGCTTGACGACGATGAGGTGGAGAGCCTGAATATCGGGGCCGACGATGCAGCCACGGACGGACTTGCGCTTGCGCTCACCGGTGCGGCGGGGGCGGTAGCACGAGTCGCCCTTGGAGAGGAGGAGGCGAACACGGTTGGGGAGGAGGACACCCTGCTTCATGGGGAAACCCTGCTTGTCGTTACCACCGCCGATGCGAAGGACGTAGCCCTTCCACTCCTCGCCGAGCGAGTCGACCTCGACGTCCTGCGACATGCGCTTCTCGTAGAAGCATCGAACAAGACGTTCATCCTGGATGTCGAAAGACTTCTGGGCACCCGTGGCCGGGTTAGCAACGTTGAGCTTCATCTGTGTTGGAAAAAGAATGTGAATGGTGAGTATGTTGGTTCTGAGGAGATGCAAGCAAGCCAGCGGACGAGTACTACAAGAACGACGCAGCGCAATCGGTAGAGACACACGGCACGCCGTTGACAGATGTTGGGAGCGCGACTGAAGTTGGTTTGCAATGCCTCTAGGCGAATCGGTTCAAGAGGTGGGTTGATTCCAGGTGGTGATTCGTTGCCAATGCCCTGCTGCTAGTGTCGATGAAAAAGATGGCCGAATGCTCGTGGATCAAGGCCAAGGAGACAAACGGTTGCATCGACCGCATTGAAGCCAGATGCTCGAGGGGTGAGCCTTGCATCAAACGTTGTGCTGAATGACTGGCGACGTTGCTTTTGATCCATTGTTACTGTGTCTGGTCATGCAGCATGATCCTATAATTTCAAACAATCCAACCCTCGCCCGGAGAAAGCGTCCACTATGCCTAACCCTAAGTCCTGGATGCGACATGTACAAGTTGCTTTGATGATTACATCTCGAGCCCTATGAAGCTCGCATTGACGGTCGCTTTGTTCTGCAAGAGCGTTGGTGGATGAATACGAGATGGTATGCTGTCTATGCTGCTGGTGACTTCGTTGCTGCAAAGTGTGTTTTTGCATGCTGGTGTGTGCAATATGCTGATGCCATGTTAACGAGGAATGCTGTCTGCTGGTCATGGGTTGCTGTACGGTGTGCTGTGTCTCTGCGAATGCGTGCTGATGCCGACGAATGTGTGCTGATATCGAACACCTACCTTAGGGATAGTTGATATGATGAGGTGAGAAGTCAGAGAGGATCGTGAGCAAATTCGAATCGCAAAGTCGACTGGCTGTTGGCTCGTCTGCGTGTGTGAGTGTGGGTGTTGGCTGACAGTCACCCTGTTGCGTTCTTCGTCTGGCCTCGAGCGTACTTGACTTGGGCCCTCAAACAGCTCAACGTCGAAACCACACAGCAGTCTCCTCTGTCAAAGCTACAGCAGAGCCTTGCCAAAAGCACTTGAAATTGGTCGGGAGAGCGCGTCTTCAAAATTTGGAATTTTGTATTCAAGCCAAACTCGGCCGGAGTCACGTGCATAGCGTTTCTTATTCACCTGATCTTCAAATTGAGCTGGGTTTCGAGTCGAATTTGCTCGCTGGGAGAGGTGAGTCTGGCTGCAAGCACAGCTCCTGCTTGCTGCTGCTGCTGTTGGGCAGAGTCGTGATTCTGATCAACCCGAGAGAGCACGACGCAGCTCGCCAGAATCGGCACCGCGGAGCCAAGTCTGGGTCAGGCGCTTGCTCGCCATCAACCCCTCTCTCTTACCTTTAGGAATCTAGTCCACCGTCGTCATCCTCAAGATCAAGAACATTTAGGTACGTCCTTTGTTACAGCATTTGAACCGACACAATCGCTACGCCGCATCACACGAGCCATTTGACTGACCACACTTGTCACTACTTTGCATTTGTACAGGTATGTACGCATGAACAAGGATTGTCTCTCTGGGAGGAAAGCATTTCGACATCAGCTGAGGACATCGAAGGTCTTGCAGGTACTGTGATGATGGCTTTAGAGGAGATCGTCGTGGATACAGATCAGTCGAATAGCAGTCACGACGTTGGGTGATCATGCAGTAACCAACCAACCAATCTCGAAGTACACACACACCACCGCCCATAGCAACAGCAGCAGCATCGAGTCCAGCACACCGACAGACTCGAGGCCTAGCACGCACCGCCACCTGTCGTATCAAACGACCATCCTCAGCACTCATTTCAGCATTGCCATTGCGAAAAGATACGACACTGCATGGTCATTCCGACTTGGCTGGTTGGATACATATGACCCAGAGAAAGGAATTACAGGCGCTCGTGGAACGCTCCGTGAAGGATGCGTGAAGCGAGGCGACCTTGGGGAAAAAGGGACGATCCGTAGAACGAGCTTCATGTTGGTCTAGTGCTGACTGTTTGCTGTCTTTCTGTCCGACCTTCCACCACACGTTTCTGTTTCGCATCCGACACTTTTGTATCATCAACACCAATTTTCGACACACCATCAACTTTGACCATCTCCAGCCAAAATGGGTCGCATGCACTGTAAGTGTTCACCATCTTTCGGCGAGCACTCTATCTATCAACAGCCTTTATCCGCTCTTGTCAACATCGTGGTCCAGTTTTGCATCAAAGTCAGGCAACACGCACTGGCGAACAGCACGAAACCCATTTGAGCTGGCCCTACTGCCACCTCGAACTTGGTCGTGGTCTCCCGTGCGCTATGCACCGTCGCCTTGTTGCCATTTTACGATCACGAATGCAAGAACAAGATTCAAGGCTGTTGATATAGACAGCCTGCTCGTCTGAAGATCATCATAGCACCATCACCACCAGTCTCGACAACAGAAAACTGACCCTTCTCGCCCATCGCATCCACACATCTGCATCGACATTGATCCTCAACAGCCAAGGGAAAAGGTATCTCCGCCTCGGCTCTGCCTTACCGCCGCACTCCCCCCTCGTGGCTCAAGACCACCCCCGAGGAGGTCGTTGAGCAGATCACCAAGCTTGCCCGTAAGGGCATGACCCCTTCGCAGATCGGTGTTCAGCTCCGTGACTCGCAGGGTATCGCTCAGGTCCGTTTCGTTACCGGTAACAAGATCCTCCGTATCCTCAAGTCGCAGGGTCTTGCTCCTCAGATCCCCGAGGACCTTTACCACCTCATCAAGAAGGCCGTCTCGGTCCGCAAGCACTTGGAGCGCAACCGCAAGGACATGGACTCCAAGTTCCGCCTGATTCTCATCGAGTCGCGTATCCACCGTCTTGCTCGTTACTACAAGACCAAGGGTGCCGTCGCCCCTACTTTCAAGTACGAGGCTGCTACCGCTTCCACCCTTGTTGCTTAAAGCGTCTTTTTTTGCATTTGTACTATGTTTCTCCACGTGCTGGGCAGTTTGATGTGCCAGTTGCACGATAGGGTGCCTCGTATGATCGAGCTTCAGTTTTCATTCACCTCCCAAAAATAGCAACCCAAGTCCTGGCTGTTTTGTCCAGAAACACAGGCAATTTTCTCCTCTGCAAACCGATGTGCGATGGCGAAACGTGTCTTGAGATTGCATTTGGAAGCAAGATGAGATGCTGAGATGGATAAGACGTCAAGAAGCTATGAGTGCGAACAGAGACGAACTGAACAACATGCATGCGACAAAACAAATATGAACAAAGGACTGACAAGAACGAAAAAGAAAAAACTTCTATATGATCAACCAAGAATACCAATGCTATCCGAATACGTAGGAAGCGCCTGAGCAGGGTGGGCTGTGATCGTAGCCGCACGACGACGGCTTCGAACAACAGCAGCTGCATGTTCGCGATCGATGAGACCCAGAGCGAGTTGTTCGGTCAACTCGTCTTCTTCGTCCACGTCGGCGTCGTCTGGGATGGGGTCGAGGGAGGGTACTTCGAGTGCCGAGCTGGAGGACGAGCTAGAGTTGCTGATGATGGAAGCTGCCGAAGATACGAATGCCTCGTCCCTGACAGGAGCGGTGGGAGCAGTGCGCGGGGTGAGATTTGTGAGGGCAGTCAGATCGAGTGAGCGTTTTAGCGGGGTACGAGTCAATGGAGTTGCTTGAGCCGAGTAGTCCTCCTCTTCATCATCATCATCCTCTACCTCTGCTGCACCAGGAGTCGCAGCAGGACGCATTCTCGCAACGCCCTCCACCAACCTCTCCTCATCCTCGTCCAGCACATCCACTACCGACAGCGCGTCGTCATCCAACTGCTCCGCCGACTGTTGACGTGTGAAATCCACCGTATCCGGATGAGCCGCAACATGCACCGGTGGCGTTTCCATCACCAAATGCTCTCCACCTTGCCCCTCGCCAGGAAGCGAAACTTTCACCCTCAACCTATACTCGATCCTCAACGCTTTGAAAGAGAAACTCGGAACTACCAGCCTCAACTCGGGCTCTTGGATCAACTTTTGTTTCAAGGGTGCGGACGATCCGGCTTTGATCATCTTTTCGTATCGTCCGATAGCGAAATTGCCCGTGTAGATCTGTCGAGCTTGCCCCTGTTCGTAGAATGGAGGGAGATGGTCATCCGCCTGTCGGTCGATGTTGACGATTCGGATGCGTTCCGACCACGAGTGCGGGCCGCTGAAGCCGGCTAGATTGTCCGGATCTTCCTTTTCGATGACCAGGGTTCCGAGACGCGAGTAGGTCATGACGGATCGGACGAGGCCGAGTTCGACGTTGGGGGTGTACGATCCGACGAGATGCTGCGGCATACGGAGCTCCAAGCTGAACGGGATTTTGGTCTCCATATACAACGCGGCCATAGCGGGGACGGAGAGAATGGCTTCAAGCGTTCCCCGACCTCCAGGCAGCGTGCTTTCCAACGAATGCGTCAACCAACCCTTCATACGTCCATCAACACCCTCCTTGACATTGATGTAGCTCTTTCGTCGACACCCGGGCATCGCAGGTCTCGACGTCGACCTCGCGATAGTGCTAGGCCCAAAAGCAGGTGGAGCTTCCAAATCGAGCGCACCAAACACTTCCTGCGTTCTACGAAACCCACCTAGATCACTCGCCCACGAATCTTCATCCACCGTCTCCTCCTCCTGTCCCTCCCCTTCCCCCGAATCAACCGAAGCCGTATCGCTCGACCCGGCACCACGATCCGGCGAAGCACCCCTTTCCCCCCTCGACGTCACCCGTCTGGCCCTGATCGGCTCCAACGTCGGCACAGCCAACCCCGCCGTCCGGGGAGGATACGGTTCCACCGCAAACGCCAAAATAATCCTCTCCCCCCTCTTATGCGGCAACAACACCGATCCGAACCTCTGCCTGCTGACAATAATATCAATCTCGTACTTGATCCTCGCCATCGGTCTTAGCTTTTGACCATGCAGTTTCTCTTTAACCTGCCCAAACAGCTGGTTCGGTTTCGGTGGAGCATACCTCGTTTCCATATCGATGCTGGGCGGGAGATCGATGTACTGTTTCCCGCGCTTGAAGGATTTTTTGAGTTTACTGTCCAGCATGTCCAATGCCGAAGCATGCAGTTTCAGCGGGAGGACAAAGCTAAACGGCACCGCGAGGTTGTTTCTCCTTCCATGGTCGACCAAACCTGTCTGTTCCAACTCAAACGCTCCCGATTCCAGATCCGATTTGGTAGCTAACGTCTTTTGTTCCGAAAAGAACAGCAACTGGCGTCGAGCAATGCCATGTTCATTGTCCATCGAGTAATAGCTTGAATCGCCGACGCCGAACACGCTCGTCTCGAGATCGCCTCGAATTCGTGCCTTGATTCCCGTAATGATTCCTCGTTCCGGATCGTTACGGAGCAGGTGAACGGCTCCTTTGATTTCGTCGCCCGGTCGATAGGTTTTGTAGTCCAAAGAATCGGAGGGGCCTTCGAGGAATGCGATGGTTTGACAAGCATGTTTTTCGGGAGTCGAGGAGAGAGGTTTGACTTTGCCGTTGACATCGATGCGAGCCGCATAGCCGCGATTGATGGTGCTCGACGTGCTGAATTCAGTACTGTCGGTGAGGATGGATGCTCGACAGCTGTCCATGGTTGTCATGCGGGCTAAAGGTGGTCCGACTGTTTGAAGGGGTTGAGAACGTAATCGAGCCGGAAGGGTGGCGTGGGTGGGGCCGTTGTTGGGTAGCGTTGCAAGGTTCTCTCGCGTCAGAGGGCCGATGTTGTTCGATGGAGCGTTGGAAGAACGACCCATGGTCATGGTTTCATCAAACGCACGCATCAAGGATGCATTGCTGGAGAGCGAAGCAGCTGGCTGACCCGCACCAACCAAGGTGCTGCGCCAAGCATCGGAGCGGGAAGCAGCGCTTACCACGGCCATCGTTTAGGGTGAGTTCGTTGTTGATCGAATTCCTTAAAAGTTTGATATAGTGTCGCTCATATCGTAGAATTTGTGGGGGAAGGGAGAAAGAGAGAGAGGGAGGGAGGAAGGTCGATATATCGAGGGATGACGAGGAGGAAGAGGAGGCACTTTTGCAATCTGCTTACAGACACATTGACCCTCGAGACAAGTGCGTGTCAGTAAACGAGCGAGCAAAACGGAGAATCGAGGGTTCGAGCTCGGCCCGACCTTTGTGTAACTCAGCCAAAAGCGCAAGGATTTCCCAGATTCACATTCCCTAATCGGATAAGAGAAGCTTCAGAATCTGTCGTAATAGGGTGTAATCGCCTCTCCGCCTTTGGTGTGGAAAAATTAGAAAACCGACAAAAGACGGTGCTCGCCAACGGGAGGCAAAGGCACCGACCGATTCACAAGATTCCCAAGAAATCTTCGGCGGGACAGGAAAGCGCGGGGAACTCCAACGACAAAAAAGGCTGCATTTCCTTGCAGATTGCAGCTCTCACTGACTTTGAGCTCCACGGACCGTTCTGTTGTTGTACAGAGGACAAGCTCACAGAATCATCCATTGGACCGGCAACATTTTTTCTTTTCTTTCTTAGCTCGATAAGTTACACCGTTCCTCTTCATGTGACCAGAAAGAGCAAAGTCTGCCGTCCTTGCTGAGTTGTATTGTCGAGCAACTGTGTCGAGTGGGAAGATAAATTGCTGAGTATCATCTGTCACGAGGCTGTGCCTGCAACTGGGTCCTCGCTGGCTGCAAGCCTCTTAAACCAAGCATTAAAATTGGGCGGGAGGAGAGATCCGTGTCTTACACATAACTTAGGACACTCCAAAAAAAGTAAGATCCGCTTGTGACGTGACACGGGCCGACGGTTCCGAAATCTTCTTCCAGGATCATGTTCCGACAGCAGCCTCTGCTTCAGGATGAGCTGGCTGGCTGCTCGGTTCATCATTCCGAAAGCTTTAAAGTCACAAGGCCAATCAGATGGCCTTTGACAACGGTCGAAAGAAGACGCTCGGGAGAGGACAGACGAATATAGTACGGCCGTGACATTGCGGAGAAATCATTTGGTGACTTGCGAGAGAGCCTTACACACTAAAGTTGCCAGAGAGTTCGAGAATTCGATCAGGAAGCATACTTCTCCTTGCCCACAATCCTGACCCGGTCAGACTTGAGGAAATCGCTGATCCGGTTGCAGCCAAACACCGATACCTTCTTCAAGCTGGTCAAGTTTCGACAGATCTTGTCCAGACTGTCATCGTCCACTGCTCGTACAAACGACAGATCGAGCAACTCCAACTTCGGCAGGTTCTTGGCCTTGGCGAGCACCTCGAGTCCCTTGTCCGTGATCCCATCGACCGAGTTGAGCGACAGCTCCACCAGATCAGGCCCAGAATGCGTCAGCATGGGCTCCATCAGGCTATCGTCGAGTTTGAGCATTCGGTCTAGATGCAAATACGAGATACCAGGCACCTCTTTCGTTGCCCATGTAGCAAACATGTCAGCCACCGTTTTGGCCTCAAGCTTCTCGCAGCCGATCAAACGCAGTGTCTTGAGTTTGTGACAGTGCGGCATGATGGCCTCTGTGACGATACGGTCCGTCAGATCAATGTTCTTCGATACATCCAGGTGCACCAGATTCTTGCCCACAGCTTTCAGCAGGCTGACCACCTCGTCATCTTCGAGCGACTTGGGTGGGATACCGGGCGCTGACACACCTGGATCCGACACATCAAGATACGTGAGCTGTTCTCCGTAGCTTTCGAGCGGCTGGAGCATTGTCTTGTCCAGCAGGCCGATCTGCGCCAAGCCGAGCTCGTGAAGATTCGGGCAGTGCTTGACCATGGCTTCAGCACACGACAGGTCAAAGCGGGGCGATTCTCGAATCTTGAAGCTCTCGAGCCTAGTGCCTATAGCCTCAAAGAAGCGGTGCCAAGCCTCCTTTCGCACCAAAAACGGTCCGTAGAGCTCGACGCTTTTTAGTTTAGTGAGTTTTTTCGCCCAAACATCGATGGCATCGTTGTCCAGCATACCGCAAAGCTGCAAATTGATGTGCTCGAGGTTGGGTGCAAACGTGGCAATGCTCTGCAAAGATTCGCTGTCCAGCTTGCTGCAATCGTACAGCGAGAGCGTCGAGATGGATGGCGACAGGAACAGTTGCAGCGTCCTTGGGTTGAGGCTGCGATTCTTGGAGATCGACTTGCTGATGGCGTCCAAGTTGGCGAAACCAATGTGGCCGAGTGCTTCAACGTCCTCAATGTGGCGACTGATCACCTCGATGCAGTAGCTCTGCAGGCTGGGGAAGCTCTGTCGCAGACCATCCTGTATCGTCTTTCGTCGGACCTGCTTCTTTTTCGGGACTGGCTTGGCTTTAGCATCGGAGCTGGCTCCATTCGGTCCCTTGTACGTAGGCCCACAGCGGTGGCAGAGCGGACCCTTAGCTGACATCTTAGTGTACGAAGTGATGGTGAACTTCATCTTGCACATGCCGCAATAAGAAATACTGCCCGGCGTCCTGTTGGCATACGAAAAGGTAGCGCGAGAGCTGCTAGCCTGTGGGAGGCCAATCTCATCTTCCCAATCTTCAGGCGCTCGCCCTTTCTTGGGCGATGCTTTCGGGTCGTAGTCGGCATCATCGTCTTCGTCCTTTTTCGCTTTCTTCTTGGCTTTGCCGTTCGTGCTGCTGCTGGCCTCTGCAGCAGATTCGTCTTGCTGCGCACGCTTCTTGCCGCTTGCTCGGGTCTGTCGGCCTGAGCTCGTACTAGATTCGGCTTCGGCAGTTGATGAGGTAGCAGCGGCAGCAGCAGCGGCGGCGACGGCGGCGGCGGCTGCAGGAGGAAGATCTTCGTCGGTCTCGTCGTCCTCTTCGAAGTTCATCGAGCTGCCACTGCGAGCCAATGGGCGGCGACTGCGGGCTGCTGGTGCGGGCGAAGCTGAAGCAGGGGAAGGGGAAGGAGCCCGTCCGTTGGTTGCGGCATCTGTGGCGACAGCGGCGACAGCGGCTGCGGCTGCAGCTGCCTGCTCCTGTGCTTCCTGGTCTCTTCGTCGAAAACGATTGGTGTTTCTGGCGGTGATGCCTCGCTCCCTGAGGAACTCGGTGAGCGCCGACGTGGGTCCACGGACGTTGGACATGCTGTCTGAGAGAGTGGACACCAGCTGAACGCTCTATGGTAGGAGCGTCGAAGCAAGCAAGCACGCTGGTGGAGAAAGAAGGAGAGAGGAGCAGAAGTGAGGGCTGAAATGAAGAGGGAAGATTGAGAGTTGGGTGGCAAAGCGCTGCTGTCGCGTGCTGCAAAGAGAAAAAAGGCTGAGTCGACTTTCTTCTTAAAATCACAAAGCGTTGAATTTCGCAAGAGCGGCATACAAATCACAGCGCAAGTGCAGAGCTTCGATGAGCCTTTTGGCACACCGACTTGGTGGACCCTGCATACAGCACTGACACCGGCAAAAAATCAGCCTTCGCGGTTACGACTTTTGGCCAATTTCCAAGCAGAAGATCATCATAAGTGTATGGCATCGAAGTGGGATTTATGCTACAAGGATGGTGTTGTAATCAAAGCAGCTCGCCCGCTGCAGTGGATCCATCTAGAGAGGGCGAGTATAGTTAGAGGGAAAGATGCCTGAACGGCCGTTGAGCGATCCACGCCACCACATTTCGTCTTCTTGTCCCGTAACCTGGATAATGTCGCCCGCTTTGAAAGAAAGGTCGTCGTGCTCTTGCCCAGCGAATTCGTATAGAGCCTCGACTCGAGACGGGAGCGACGAGTGGGTGTGAGCAGCCGAAGCGTACTGCTGCTGCAGTCTCGCCTTTTCCTGCTCTGCGGTCTCGTACTGAGTTGCACTAGCTGGAGCGTCGGGTGGATGTGAAAAGGGGTTCGAAGGATCGGTAGGATTAGGGTGATACGATTGAGGCGGAGCGGCAGCATCGAGTTGCTTTCCGCCTTGTGCATTGACCGGCGCACTGGCAAACTCGTAGTCAGGCGGAAGATCATTGTAGGAATGCACGGGCGGCACAGCAGCTCCTCCAGCTGTGCTCGAGCTAGAGCCTGCAGCTTGACTGATGCCTTGAGGAGGAGGAGGCGGCACCCTTCGATTTGAAAGACTTCCAACTGGAGCTGCAATCGTGCCCGAATGAGGAGGCTGCTGCTGCTGCTGCTGCTTCTCCTGCTCAGCATAGTTGCTGGCATCCTTCATATCGTCTTCGGTCAACTCAAGGTCGCCCGGTGTAGTGCCTTCAGGGATGCGATCAGTACCCATCAGCTCCGGTCTCCCTTCAGCAGCATAGATCGTCTGCCACAAAGGTGTCACAGCTGCGGGGACAGGACCAAGCAGCTGACCTGAAAGAATCTTGTCAATCTTGATGCCGGGTGACTTGTAGAATCGTCCATTCTCGTCGTCGCGCTTGAGCACGATGGTGCCATCCAATTGAAGACCTGCATAGAAGCCCTTGCTCTTGACATACGACCAGCATGGAGCTGCTTCAATACCCGATTCCAACATTGCACCGTTACCGACAGGCCCAAAGGCGACAGAGAGTTCACCGCCGAGACTGATCTTGGGTTGTTTGAAAGCGTCGACGGCCTTCTGATTTCGGAGCACCAGGACCACGTCGTAGATATCGAGACCGATGAGAAATCCGTATCCAATCGTATGGATCAGCAGCCCTGAAGGTGCAGACCACGTGCCATCTTGCAGTCGCGAGAGGACTACACCAGAGCCAGATGCACCTGAGAAGCCAAACCCGGTTCGGAAGACGGTAAAGATGGCAAGTCCGTGCGCTTTTTGAAGGACCTTGGGAGGGATCTTACGAATGACCTTCTGCGTCTTGCGGCTATCGTACTTGTGCGGATCCTTGATCTTCTTGCCCTTTGCATCGTATTGGGGCACCGCAGGTGGAATGACGGCATTCTGGTCGTTGAGGCCGGCTGCGTTGTTGGCATCCACTTCTACAGATGCTCCCTTTGTGGTGAAAGTGCGCAAGATTCGGGCGGCCTTGTCGCATTCCAAGCCTAGCTCTGTGGGCCAGAAGGATTCAGCGCCAAACTTGCCGGCAGTGCGATTGGACCATGCACCAACTGGAGCGAGGGCATTCCAAGCACCTGTCTCAACCTTTTTGAAGCCCTGCTTGAGCTTGTCCCATTTGGGATCGTCGGTCTTGAGCGCTTTCCTGAGATCAATTGGCATCTTGAGGTTGTTTCTCGACGGAGATAGATACGAGCAATATTGTAGAGATGATGTTGAGATTCGATGATGGCAATGGCGAAGGCGAACAAAATCGTCCTGACCCCAACTTGACCGACACTTTAAGGGTTAGATGCACCAGAGCAAACGTGCATCACGCACAGCCTCCTTCCAAGCCAACGGCAACTTTGAGCGGAGAACCAGTGTCCGCGGAGCTGTTGATGACATATGTGCGAGCCAATTACAGTACAGTAAAAAAAATAAAAGGTTGCCGTGGCTTTCGATGACGGAACCAAGACTCATCGCCCATCCCAACCTCGTCTCTCACCACCATCTTCACCCCCTTCCCAGACGCTTACACCTCTTTCGGGGACGACAAGCCCTCCTCGACCCGCCTTGCCAGCCCGTCCAGCTCCCGCCAGCACTGCTCCTCTCGACATCATTGGCCTGACCAAACTTCTCCTTTTCCTCCTGGCTCGGTCTCGTCGCCAGGCACACCTGCATATCCGATTAACGCCATTCTACTCGACATGGCACAGTCGGCCGCAATTCCACCCACTTCTGACCAGGTAAGCGTGTCGGTCACTTTTCCCTTTTCTCTCCTCTGTCCCACTTCCACTGACACCGTCTCTCCCTCCAATCACCCCACCTTCAACGACCGGAGATCGCCTATGACGCTCTCAACAGTGGCCTCGAACTGACTCCAGGCGTACCGACCAAATCCCTCCCGTACATTCCTGACGAGAAGCTTCGCAAAAGGCTGCTGCCCAAGTCCATCAAGATAGACTCGTCCCTCAACGACGAGATCGCGCATATATGGCATGAGATCCGTACCATCGATCGAGGCAGCACCAACTTGCCCGTTCTCCGCGCACCCGAGTCCGTTCCGAGAGTTCGTAATGAGTCCGACGCCGACCGCTTCGTGCGCATGGCTCTGGTGGAACCCATCGTTTGCACCGTCAACCGCCTCGCCGAGACCGCGCGAGAGATCGAACCTTCACATCCCGCTGCCGACAGTCGCCTAGTCGAGGTCCTCCGACGTATCTACTGGACGAAAAATGCCTCGTAAGACCGTCGCAAGTTCTTCCCAACTCCGACTCTCGACCGTGAACAAGGTGCGATTCCGCCTCTCAATGCCCGCCTCGTGGGTGACTACGTCGCAGCTACACGTGCAGCGCATCGCCTCAACAATGAGGTCGCCCCGGACGCGGCCTTCGACCTTTATCGCGTGCCAAACGCAGCCGCCATTGCTAAAGCCAAGAAACGCACTACAGACTCCGTGCCTGACATCACCCTCTGCTGCATCGGCGAGGTGGACGCAGCCGACGTCTCAGGCGGTATCCCGTTCCTCGTCCTCGAGATCAAGGACCCCAGCGCTCTCACAAACAAGGTCTTGACCGATCTCTTCCTCCGTCCACGGTCTTATCTCGCCGCAGACCAGCACGACCTCATCGGCAAAGACGGCAGCATCCCAGTCCGAGCCCTCCTCTGCCACAAAGACTCATCTCTGGACTCAGACGGCAGACGCGGCTACGGCTTGGTCTCGCAGCTGTACGACTCCATGCTCACTCACCGCCAGACGTACGGGGCAATGACGACGGCTGAAGGCACTCTCAGCCTCAAGATTCTGTGGGATCATCCGGAGCCTGGACAACACGTCCTCGTTTCCCTTCTGAAGTGTACCGAGAACACCGTCACACCAAAGTGGACTGATTCTCGGGTCATTCAAGGTCAGTTCCACTACTGCTTCGGTCTCGGCGCCCTTCAACTGGCAAAGGGCCTTGTCCCGAAGAGCACGTTCGAGCGAGTCCTCGTCTGGATGACCCGCCATGCCAACAATGATCACACGTCCTTCGAATCCGACGCTAACGATAAGCGCCGACGCGATGAACCCAGCTCCGGCCCCATTACCAGAAACAAGCGTGAAGCTGGAGCTCTCGGCTCGACCCCCGACCCACGCGGCGCCAAACGCGGTCACACGCATCACATCACGTCTCAGAATCCGGACCCAATCAACGCGGCCTTCCTCGCCAACATCACGGATCCTGCCGTTCACGACGAGGTCTGCCGCTTCCTCGACCTCGACGAATCCGTGGTGTCACTCAAGTTCCACAAGAGCGAGCTGCTCAAAGTGCTCTGCAGCGCCAACCCCCCCTCAGCCCAGCGTCGCGCGTAAGATCCGAGCCAAAGACCGCCGACAGAAGTTCCCCCTGACAACCTTGGGTGGAGATCAGCGCTTTGCAGACGAACGCCTTGACGCCCGAGAATTGCTTCGCTTTGGCACGCTCATGGAAGGTGAGGTTCCGGACGGCCTCGTCTTCCGCCTTGCAGCAGAAACTTCCAGGCGCTGCAGACCGATCGCGCTCGGAAGGACGTTCCATTCAGGGACAGAGAGCTGGGTATGGGTGACCCTGTCAAGCTGTCCAGCAGTCTTGTCAGACCAGTGTCAATACAAACCCATACCCCCGACTGGCGTGCGTAGTCGGTACACACCGTCGCAAGACTGGTAGAAAAGTTGGACAAGTATGCAAACGAATGAAGTCTATGTTATCTGATGTGGGAGCGAAGAGAAAGAAATGCCAGGAATTACAAGCCCATCCTCTTCTTACGGTAGAACCATCTGATGCGGTCGCGCTGCCACCAAGACAACCCGCCAACAGCAGCAAGGACGACGACAACGACGACAACAGCAATGGCAATCTGTGCTCCCTTGCTGAGTCGGCCGCTCTTGCGACTCGGGTATGCCGCGTCGGTCGGCAGACCAGAGGCTACGTTGGCAGCGCCACTGGACGTGGTGTAAGCAGGGTCCTTGGTCACGTTTCTCGCAATACGAGAGACAGCAGCAGCGATAAGAGGTGCATTATAGTCGAGCGCGATCTCGGTCTCGAGCCAATCATCTCGGATGTCAAAGAAGCGGTCTTGCTTGTCTGGTCCTCCAACAACAGCGCCATAGAGCACGTGCAGCTCTTCGGGTGGGCTGTTTTTGATGTTTGTGATGTCGTTGCCGCCCGAAGCCATGGCCGAGTGTGGGTTCTGTGGGCTGTTGGGATGTTGTCCGACGATAAACGGACCGTTGTAGTTGTTGTCGCCGAGAAGGTAGTCGACTTGCGAATCGGCGAGCGAGCGGTATGCGCTCGTCTTGGCGGAAGTCGTCGCAAAGCCCGAGTAGAGATCAGCGATGAAGGCTGCATTGAGCGCCGGGTTGAGACTTGCAGAGTCACTGTCACCCTTCCACCAGTAGAGGCCTCCTTTGGTCTGGCTGACGTCTTGCATCTTGCCGTCAGTGAGGCGGTCAAAGTAGAACTCGGCATCGTTTTGGAAGCGCGACATGCTGAGACCGAAGGAGGCGTTGTGCTGCGCCATCTGGGTTGCGAGGATGGGAAGCGCTGCTACTTTGCGATCCCAGTTGAGCGCCGAGTTGACGCTGGCGAACGCATTGCTGCCGTTGGGGTAGAACGTGAGTGCTTGATTGGCGTAGCTGGCGTCTGCCTTTGCCAGAGCCATCCACAATCCGGCAAAGGCGAGGTCGTCCTCGTAATCGCTCGATGGGTAGCTCTGACCAGCAACAGGCTGTGCGGTCGAATACAGCTGCCTGGGTGAGCTGTTGATGGCAAGATCCCAAAGCCCTTCGGCATGGCGCAGCAGAGCCTCGGAATAAGTGCGATTGCGGATGCTAGGCACACCTCCGAGTTGAGCGCCGTTGGTGCTGGTGGGCAGGGAAGCGTCGCTGTACAAGAAGGCGGATGCAGCAAAGGCAGCAGCACAGCTGGCAAAGGCGTCGGTTCCTGGATTTTGTCGGGTGATGCTGTAGGATGGTCGTGGACCCGGAATGTTGAGATCGCCGCCCCAGTACTGATCGTCGATAGCAGGGTTGCCGACAAGAACCCACAAGGTGTTTTCGTCTGAATGCGCCTTGGAGAGCCAGTCGAGACCCCATCGTAGGGTTGAGTCGAGGTATGCATCCTGTGAGCTCCTCGCATATGCCGAGCCAAAACTGAGCGCACTCCACGCTATTGATGATAAAGTCCAGCAGAAGGGGTATGTTGCCTTGATGTAGTCGCCAGCATCGTAATAGCCACCAGACAAATCCGTGCCGTTGAGTGAGCCATCATTTTCGCAGCTGTTGTTCCGCCATGGGACCCGATTGTTGGCAGGAAGAGCACCACTTCTCTGAGCCTCGTAGAACCAGAGAGCGTTGCCGAGGAGATTAGCATACTGAGGGTTGACGCCGTCGGTAAGATTCGATTGCTGCGATACTGTCCCACGGGAAGCTGGTGGTGGTTGATATATTTGTTGCGGTGTGATTTGGGCGTAGATGCTCGGCAACGCCAGGAGCGCTGTCAACGCCTGTGCCGCTGTCGAACGCATGGTAGGCAGACAGCCACGTTGGGTGACGGACACTTGCACACGGACGATGAAGGCGAACGGTTGGTGGTCGCAGCGGAGGAAGAGATGGCGTAAGTCACTTCAAAGCGTAGCTGGTGGCGTTACGCTCATCTGTCTTTTCAGAGTGCAGGACAAGCGGTCATGGGGGAAAGAAACGTGCGTCGGACCGAGATGGAAGAGGGAGAAAGGGACGTAGAAGAGGAGGAGGAGGAGGAGTTTCTAGTCTGAAAGGGTCTACAAAGCAACACAACCTCAAGCGAGACTGGAGAACACTGGAGCTCAAGGCACGACGCAAAAGCTGAGAAGATGATTGCTGCCAGCTGACATGACGAATGGTATGTTGTGCTGCTGTTGCACCGATTGAAAGACGCAAAAGAACGTCAATCGCACAAGCGAGGAGGAACAAGGGCAAGACCAAGTCCAGACCGAAAGAAAACAAGACGAAGCAGAGTTTCTCGTGCCGCGGCGTCGGCATCCCGCCAAATTCGTGGAATGAGCAATTATTTTGCCAACACCACCGCTGCTTGAGCAAGAGCTTGCACAGTTGAAGCATACGGATTGATTGATGGTCGGGTGAAGTGAAAATGTCCCAAATGGGCCTAGTAAATTTCCACCGCAACTTGCACAGCCTGTACCCAACACCGCGGAAGATCGTCGACCTTGTGCACGTTGTTACACCAATGAAAGCACACAATTTCCCGAAATTCGAGCCCTTCCTCCCTCGCCGACAGGGTCTCGGAAGTGTTGGTCTCCAAAGCTCTCAACGTCACGAACATGCTTGTTTCTGCAAGATCACTCCCACTCGCAATTCATTCCGCAGCATGGGTCTGCTAACCATCATACGCAAGACCAAGTTGCGGTCTCACGAATTCCGCTTCCTCTTTCTCGGTCTCGACAACGCTGGCAAGACGACCATCCTCAAGAAACTCCAGAACCAGCCGCAGTCTGAGATCGAAGCCATATCGCCAACGCTAGGATTTGCCATCCAGACTTTTCAGTATCAAGGCTATCATCTCAACGTCTGGGATATCGGTGGACAGAAGAGTCTCAGACCTTACTGGAAGAACTACTTTGAAAAGACCGACGCCATCATTTGGGTTGTCGACTCGTCCGACACTGCCAGACTTTCGGACTGCAAGGAGGAGCTCGAAAAGCTACTCAAGGAGGAACGTCTGCATGGTGCGACCATCTTGATCTTTGCCAACAAGCAGGATCTGCCAGGTGCGCTCTCGGCTGAGCAGATCAAGAACCACCTCGGGCTCGACCAAGTGTCGACGCACAGCTGGCGCATTCAGCCTTGCAGCGCCTACACGGGCGAGAATCTCGTTCAAGGTCTCGACTGGACGGTCAAAGATGTCGCTGATCGGATCTACTATCACGGAGATGTCAAATCTACTCTAGGACCAGCTGTGACAATCGCTGCAAGCCAGACTTTGGCCACATGATCAAAAGTGACAAAAGAGCATGCACAAGTCTCAAAAACACGTTCACACCGGATTCGACGTGGACAGAGAAGATCAAAGCAATGGCTTCGTATTGGATCATACTTGTACAACAATTCGTCGTCGGAGCTGTCCATCTTCCTCCGGCAGTCCCTCCTTTGCTACTGCCGGCGCCGTATCGACTATTTCGGTCGCAACAGTATCAACTGATGCATCGGCATCCAACTGCGCTTCACCTTGTCTTCGGACACGCGAACGAATCGGTGTCCTCTCCCTTTCCCACCGCTCTCGTCCCCAGGCCCACATCGCATCAAGCACGAGCATGCCTCCGCCCAACGCCCATACCAAGGTGATGGCAAAGAAAAAGTTGGCATTGGCCGAACCTGCATTCAGCCACAAATGATGGAAAGCAGGCGACAGGCACGTGCAGTATGCATAGGTCAGTGCGGACACCAACGGGTATCGCATGTACTCGAAGATCTGGCTATGCAGACTCAACAGCCCAAGGAATACGGCATGATCGCCTAGCGTTGGATAGCTCTTGAAGACGGCAAGCACACCGGTCATGAGCGTGATCCCGAACAGTGGATCTTGTCGGTACTTGATCGAGAAGGGCAAAGTGTAGCTGGCGAGATGTACGTTGAAGGTGAGCAGGAAAAAGTCGCGGAAATGATCAAAGATCTCCATGAAAAAGTACCACCACAGACCAAGATTGGGTGTGAGATCGGCGGCAAACACGACTGATCCGTAGACTTGATCGACCCATCCCCAGCCGTGCTCGAGAGGAACTCGAAGAATGCTGGGGATATTGAGCAGAACCGCACCAAAGGAAGCATTGCCTGGGGTCAGAGCAATGGCCCGTGAGATCCACAGTCCTCCAGCGAGCGCCGTGGGCATCAACGCAATGCACTTGAAGACCGCCAACCGCTTTGCAGATCGGACGCGGTCGACGAGGAAACCAAGCTGTCGTTGCGCCTTGATGTCGGTCGACGAGCTGTGCTTTCCGATCCTAGCAATCTCGCGTTCGTAGACGAGCTCACCTGCTCTGCGTCGGCATAGTTGGATCAGCATCGGCAGAAGCAAAGCTGGATAGAGCGACAGGAGCGAGGACACTGCCCAACATACCGCCAGCATTGTAGCCGAGGCGGACATGGCAGCGTGAATGGCAGCAAGCAAAGCGACGACCTCGAGCGATATAGAGCTTCTGGATATGCAGGTGGCGATAGTGTATGGGTTGAATAGAAACATGGCGAGCACCTTGTTCGCTCTACTTTGGTCCCAAGTGTACAAATAGGTTTGCCGGGACCACACTGCTACTTCGCGTGCGTGGCAGATACGGAATAGGAGCCATCCTGCGACGATGTCTGCAGCCGTCCAGATGATCGCTGTCGGGAGCGCATCTCCCTGCGAGTGAAAGCGTTCTAGTGCCGAGTTGAGGACTGGCAGGAGCAGCGGCGAGTGATGGACAGTGCCGGCCGAGTAGGGATCCGAGACTTGTTGTGAGGTTGAAGACGAAATTGGCGTTGGCGGGTGCTGGAAGCGATAGTACGTCTCCATGAGCCCCTTGAAGCTGCTGAAGGGCGTGCTGAGCTCGGGTCGGTCTTGCAACAGGTTGAAACCATCTGTGTAAAGGAAGATCCCCATGCGGAGTAAGGCTGCGGCTGCCAGTGTGAGGAAGAGCAGCGGCCTGGATGGATGGAGCGCCCGGTTGGTCAGAGTCGTGGCTGCGCTAGACGCATGACTAGACGGCTTTCCCACCATGCTGACCTTAAGACTTTGATCCTTTGATGGGCAGATCGATGAATGGTGTACGAGTGATGTGAAGTCAAAGGTGTTGTTCTCTCGATTCTGCATTCTTGGCCGCGTTCCGCAAAAGCTCAAATTTCCGGCTTCGCGTCTCCATTGTGTTGGATTGAAAGCGAATCGGGCCTTGGGTGGAGGCGATGGCCCGATTCCTCTCACAAAATTTGGCCATCAGCCACGAAAGTCTTGAAATTTTTGAAAAAGGAAAAAAAAAAAAAAAAAATTGTTCTGACCCTGCAGCAGCGAAGAAAATTTCTCGATCCACAAAAGCTGAGCAAAGAGTCCACTTCATTCTGCTCTGCCTCACACCACTTCTTTAGAAACAACCACATCGCAGCTATCGTACTCTACGCATCAGCAAACAGGATTTACCATCAACGGAGCCCACACTTTCCTTAAAAGCTTTGGCGCCACCAGCCATTCTCGGCGCGATGCTGTACACAAAGCTCACAAGCCCCCTCGGCCTGGCTCGTCCCTTGGCGAGCGCTCGACAGCTCTCGACGATACCAACCAGATCAGCACTGCGAGCTCGACTCAGTCCCTCTCTTGCCGCTTCTTTGCCCTCCCTCCAAGCCTCCTCCTCTTTGCAGCAAATCCGATCATCGCGTCTCGATAGCAACCTAAACCTTGCACAATTCATCCGCAACTTGTCCCAGTCATCCAAGTCCACAGGGCCCGCCGCTGCTGCCACCGCCACCGCCAACGAGGCGCTTGCCGACAGCGACGATCTGGTCGCGGAAACTGGATCTAATGCTCGCTCCAAATCGGCCCGTGTCAAGGACGACACCTTTGCCTCATTGAAAGGCTCCATCTCGCCTACCATTTTTAGGGCTTTGACCCAGAAACCGTTCGGATACACCATCATGTCGGCCGTACAGCAGAGCGTCCTTCACCTCCTCCCAGAACTTGCCAACAGTGTCGGAGAGTCAGCAACACCTATGCCCGACGGTCAGGGCAGGGACATGCTCGTTAAGGCTAAGACCGGTACGGGTAAAACCATTGCCTTCCTCGTCCCTGCTCTCGAGGCCCGCCTCCGATCCATCGAGGACGTTGGTCGCGGCAACTTTTCCAAGCCTTGGCTCGAAATGCTCCAAAGGCACCGACCTGATCTTGACGTCTCAACGCTCAACAAGAAGGAGCTCGATGAGATTGTCAAGCAATTCGTCAACAACACCGTCGGCGCACTCATCTTGTCGCCCACAAGAGAACTTGCTACTCAAATTGCCGATGAAGCCAAGAAGCTGCTTTCTCAGCAGTCTGACCTCAAAGTTCAGCTTCTCGTCGGTGGTGCCAGCCGAAACTTCCAGATCAACGACTGGAGACGGTCAAGACCCGACGTGGTTGTCGCCACACCCGGTCGTATCCTTGACCTGCTCAACGATGTCGGCATGATCCGCGAGGCCATGACAGCATGCCGCACGCTCATCCTCGACGAGGCCGACACGCTGCTCGAGATGGGTTTCCGTGACGATCTCCAAGCCATCATGCGTCACCTCCCCGCCAAGGTCGACCGTCAGAACATGCTCTTCAGTGCTACCGTCAGCCCCGAGATCCGTGCCATCGCACGCGCAAGCTTGCAAAAGGACCACCGTTTCATCGACTGCGTCCCTGCTGGCGAGGAAAACGTCCACAAGCACATCCCGCAGTACGCCACCGTTCTCGAGTCGGCCGAGGAGCAGATCCCGCATGTTTTGCGTCTCATCGCTCACGACCAGCTGACCAACCCTGGCAAATCAAAGACGATCGTCTTTTGCCCCACCACAAAAATGACGGAGCTCTTCGCCGACGTGATCCGCGGCGCTCAGCGCCACCTCCCCGCCTCGACCGGCTCGAGCGTCTACGAAATCCACAGCAAGAAGGATCAACGTGCTCGATTCAACACCAGCGACCGTTTCCGCAAAGACAAGAGTGGCGCCAGCGTGCTCGTCACCAGCGACGTCAGCGCTCGTGGTGTCGACTATCCCGGTACCACCCGTGTCATTCAGATCGGTATTCCAAGCAGCAAGGACCAGTATATCCACCGAATCGGTCGAACTGGTCGTGCTGGCGCTCAAGGTCGTTCCGATATTGTTCTGCAGAACTTCGAACGCGGCTTCCTGTACTACCAGCTCGACGACCTTCCAGTCAACCAGCTGCACGTCGACGATCTCATTCAAGAAGTTGAGACGCTTTCGAAGCGCTTTGACGAGTCGCCGGAAGAGTTTGCTGTTCCACAAGAGCTTGTCAAGGGAGCCAAGGTGCAGGCCAAGAACGAGAGGAAGGGCTACCGTGTCCGCGATGACCCCAAGCCCCCTGCCAAGATCCGAGGGCCTCTTGCCGGCAAATACAGCACAAAGACGCTGACTCCACTCATTGAGGAGTCGCTCGCCTCGCTCGAAGAAGAAGATGGTGTGCGCGAGACGTTCAACTCGATGCTTGGCTTCTACCTCGGCAAGGGCGACGAACTGCGCACCAGCAAGATGTCGGTGCTCGAGGGTCTCAAGCAGTGGACCGTCGAGGCTGGTCGTCTGGAGAGACCACCGCATCTCAGCGAAGCGTTCATGCAGAAGCTCGGCATTCCTCTTCGAGAGCGTAACGGAGGCAGTGGGTCTGCGCGTCGAGGCGGTCCCAGCAGCGGTCGCGGTGGATCTCGCTCATTTGGACGTGGTCGTTTCAGCAAGGACGATGGCGGCAGTGGTCGCGATGCACGACCAAGCCGAGACAGTCGCGGCGGCTCTCGATCCAGCTGGGGAAGCGGTCGCGATGCTCGTGAGAGCCGATTTGGTCGTGACAGCAGCTCCAACAAGTGGTAAAGCCGATGGCTCCCGTAGAAGCACTCTCCTCAAAAACTAGAGCCAATCTTTGCAGCTCATGCTCTCATAATGTTATTCAGCCCAGATTCCAGTGAACCTTGTATTTGTATCACCTTGAACGCCTTCGGATTGAACGTCACTTGAAAGCAGCTGGCCATCGTCCCAATCACTAGAATATGATCAACACCATTCATTGCAGCCCATTCCTCCGACTGACCGTCAGTAGTGATCCCTGACTGTGATGTTTGTAGAGACCTGCTCACTTGTGCGACGGTATATATATGCCACAGGAGCCCAGCTGCGCCACGTGGTCTCATTGTGAAGCGGTCTTAGTATAGTGGTCTAGTACAGCTCGTTGTGGATTTGATTATGGTTTGAATGAGCCGAGCAGACGGATGTTCGATTCCTCCAGACCGCAGACTCATTGACTCCTCTTTTTGCCGGTCTGAAGTCTGTGTGGCAGTCGGCCACCTTCGGGTGCATCATTCTTGTCCGTTTGGGAGTCTTAGCACCTAGCAAGATCGTAGAAAGGACGAGGTCGCGAACCCGCCTGAGATTTCTGCTTGACAGCTCTCTCGTGTTGGCTTCTGCGACGCGCTTGGAGTTTTTTTGCGAGTGGAGGAATGAGGAGGAAAGCGCGTTGAGAACAACACTCGTGAACGTTCTGCATTCACCACCATCACCATCTCAAGCAACAACATCAAGCCCGCACCGTCGGATTGCAGCGGGATCAGAGGAACAATTCCAGCTCCGTCCTGTGATGACCATGTCGGAATCAACAACAATCTTCGACGTCGACTATCCTTTTCCTGACCTCGACCCGGCCCGCGCAAGGGAGTCGCTCCGTTTCGCGGCTCTCGAACTTTCCGACCGAGGGCTAGCATCTTCTTCAAGATGGACCCTCGAGCTGCTTCAGTCTGTACCCCACGCCGAGCTCACCACCGAAGGTCCCTTTCTATCAAGACAGAACCGCTCCGAAGATTCGGCGATAGCAACATCCACCCCTGCAACCAAACGTCGCCCACACGCTAGATCTCACATTCCAGAGCACTCGACGCCCGCACTAGGTATGCATCAGCGTATGTCGGTCGAACCTGGTGCAGAAGTTGCTTCGGCGGCTGACGTCTCGGGACGGTTCGCACCTGGCGCGTTTACTGCGTCTCCCCTCGTCAACAATCGTCCGAGTCGCCTGGCCTCACCGAGAGACGATCCAGACAGCTCGCTCATTACGGTCGACAGTGAAGATGGAGTCGCTCCCGGATCAGCTCATGTGCACTGGCAATCCAACACCAACTCGGTCGACTGCTCACCCGGTCGATCGCAGCTGCGCTTGAACGGCGCATCTTCCGCCTCTTCCGCTTTGGAAGAAGAGTCGTATCTTCTCGCTAAAAGTCACTTTGACCAGCACCAACTCGAGCGCTGCATATGGGTGCTTGAAAGTGGCAAAAGCCCGTCAGACAAGGCTCGCTTCTTGCGTCTGTACGCTCGCTTCCTCGTGTCCGAACGCAAATTGGACGAACACGGCATGATCATTCCCAAGCCGAATGGAACTCTTCCTGCGACCTCACCGAGCTTGATCCCTATCCTCAAGGAACTTGTCGATGCTTCTGATCCCTTCCTCTTGTTCTTGAAGGGCGCCATCCTGCGCAAACTCAACCGACCCATCGAAGCCATGGACTCTCTCATCCGCTCTGTTCAGGACTTCGCGTACAACTGGGCGGCATGGCAAGAACTTGCAATGACACTTGAACCGGGCGAAGCGGATCAGATGGCCAACTTGCTGCCCGAATCGTTCATGGTCAGCTTTTTCCGCGAGTTCTTGGATCGCCATTCGGCGCAAGAAGGGGACGTCACCATCACGCGCATCGATCGATTGCTAGAGTCCTTCCCACGATCGGCGTACCTGCTCGCCTGCCGAGCCCAGACCAACGTGCACCGGCTTGACTACATCGAGGCGGAACAAGATTTCCAGGAAGCATGGTCCATCGACCCATACAGAATCGACGGGTTGGCAGACTACTCGAACGCGCTCTACCTGCTCAATCGCACTGCCGAGCTAGCACACCTCGCGCACAAGTTCAGTTCCTTCGCCAAGGACCGGCCCGAAGTATGCTGTCTGGTGGGCAACTACTACAACCAACGGAGCGACCACCATCGTGCCATCGAAGCGTTCCGCCACGCACTTCGTCTCGACTCGGGTTGTGTCCCGGCCTGGATTCTGTTAGGACACGAGTATATTGAGCTCAAAAACAGCCATGCTGCGGCCGAGATGTATCGTAGGGCGCTCAAGATCAATCCGCGCGAGTATCGTGCGCTGTACGGGCTGGGTCAGGTGTATGAGCTCAACGGTGCGTATACGTATGCGGTCAACTATTTCCAAAAGTGCGCAGCAATTCGACCGTATGATGGAAGGATGTGGTCGAGTATGGGCATCTGTTATGACCACTTGGGTCGATCGCAGGATGCCATTTCGTGCTTCAAACGATACCTCGCTTGCCGATTGAACCAAGGCGACACGGTCATGGGTCTCACGAGGATCATCGAGGTGTACGAGAAGGAGCGAGACTTTGAAGCTGCTGCTTCTTACCATCGGCGTTTGGTGCAAGTCGTCGACCGTGCGCTCGCCGGTACCGAGTCGAACGTCGTTGCGCGGTATGCCCGTTCGTACATCATTGCAGCCAGATGGGAGATGGGCGAAATCGGTGCTAGAGCCGCTCAGCAGCAACAGCAACAGCAACAGCGTGCAGAAGCAGGAGCAGGAGCAACAGACGAGATGGAGCAGGATGGTGATCAAGCCTCGGCAGCTAAAGTAGGCAACTTGGCTCTGGCCAACGACTATCTGCAAAAAGTGATCGCGGCGGGTACAGAGATGACGGACAGCGCTGAGATCTTGCTCAAGCGACTCGCCTTCCTGCGAGATTGAACAGCGACAAGTATCCGCGATTTACCGTGGTTTTGACGTGGACAGAGCATCTTCGAGGACAATCAAATCTCTTGACCGACTCAACCGAGACTTGAGATCTGTCAGCCCGGTTCTGAATGTGCCTGAACATGTGCGATGCGCCGGGATATGTAAGCGCCACGGTAAAGCTTAGCAGGGCAAAGACACAATTGCAACTGGCGCTCACGTCATGAATCGGCGAATTAAATTTACAGTCACCGTCGACAGTCACACGGTCACACTGAATCATCCATGTGATTCGAAAGGTGGAGAGAAGCGCTGGTCGATTACAATTGCATTGCCGTGTTGATCTTACTCATGACTAACTGACTGACTGACTGTACCTTACCTTTACTGTATATATACCACAAAGCAACACACAGCTCCTCTCATCTTTGCTTTCAACGATCCATCCCTCTCCTTCATTGTTTATTGTTCGCTTCCAAACATGTCTTCGCCTCGCAACTACCTTGTCTGGGGAGCCAACGGTGTCTCCGGCATTGCAGCTCTTCGCGCTCTCGTCGAGCAGCCCAAGGACGTCGTCGGTTTCATCTTGGCTGTATCGCGTCGTGAGCCTCAGGTCGACCTCAAAGACTCGCGCATCAAGTTTGTCTCGATCGACATCCTCAACGCCTCTGTCGACGAGATCGCCGAAAAGCTCAAAGCGAACGGGGGTAACAAGGTCAACGCAGCCCTTCACTACACCTACATCGAGAAGAAGGACGCTCAAGAGTTACTCGATGTCAATCACATCCTGCTCAGCAAAGCTCTCGACTCGACCTACGCCGCTGCCGGTAGCAGTCTCAAGCACTTCCACCTGCAGACCGGTTACAAATGGTACTCTCTCCATCTGGCGAACAAGGACATCGCTTCGCCCGTTCCTTATCAGGAAGATGCTCTGCGAGGACCCACCGACCCGCCCAACTTCTACTACGACCAAGTCGACACGCTCGTCGCTCACGCCAAGAAGCACGGCTATGCCTGGTCCGAGACTCGGCCCAACACTATCATCGGAGCAGCTAAAGGTAACTTTATGAACCAGGCCGTTTCCACTAGCATCTACCTCACGCTCGAAAAGGTCAAAGGCAACACCGAAGTTCAGTACCCCGGTAACAACCTCAACTGGGACCAAATCTTCGTCTCTCAAAGCACCGCGATCAACAACGCCCGCTTCCAAGTCTTCCTCACCGACCCAGCCAACGCAGCCAAGTGCGAAAACGAATCGTTCAACATTGAAGACGGTGACAAGCGTACCCTGGGTCAGATCTGGCAGGACCTGGGTAAGGAACTGGGTCTCAAGATCTTGCCTCCCACCGCGTCTGGTAAAGCAGAGTACAACGACAAGCCTCCCAAGCTCAGCCTGAGTTTGGACGAGTGGTCTAAGCGACCTGAAAACGTGGAGGCCTGGAAGAAGTTGACCAGCGAAAAAGGTGGAGATCCCAAGGCGTTTGCCGACCACTCTACCTTTGCGTTTGCTGATTTCACGCTGGGTGCTACGTTTGATCAGCAGGGTAGCTTGGACAAGTCCAGGAAGGCTGGTTGGAATGTGGTTTGCGACACGGTCAAGGATGGGTATTTGGAGACTTATCGATACTTGCAGCAGATTGGAACGCTGCCTCAGATTTGAGTGGGTGACTTGTTGTCATGAAGCTGTTTCGATGATGTAGCTCACACCTGCGAATGCATTGATTCATCGACTGAACTCGATGGCTGTCGGAGAAGTGCTGACTGACTATACTGGAGACACCATCAATGCCGTGTGAGAAAGCGGTGTCGGCTTCGGCTTGAATTCGGAGTCTTCCGAGTGCCAAGTCCGAAAAAAAATAAAAAAAATAAAAAAAAATAAAAATCGGACGCGCTGACGCTGCTGCTGCTGACGGGCCGACGGAAAAGTGTTGTTTTGCAGAATCGTGCAGCTTGGCGAACAACACACACAGGATCCTGATCATCGATGTGAACCTCGTTCCTCCTCACCATCATCATCACCGCATTCGCCCATCATGTCAGCACCAGACTATCGCTACCTACAAGCATGGGCTCGACCTTCCGCTTCAAAACCATCCACCTCGAAACGTCTCTACGATAGCAGCACTTCGTACGAAGCTGTTTTGCCCACCACGGACACAGAGACTGCGACACAGACTCAAGACAAGAATGCACAGCAACAGCAGTCGGCATACCAGGTCAGACTCGACACTCCTGGAGGCATCTCGTATGCGCCAGATGCCCTTGCGCAGCACAATTCGGTGAAGCGATTGTTTATTCCAGCTACGATGCATGATCGCGATGCTAAGGAGTACGACTTTGCGCACGAGATCGAGGGTAAGAAGAAGGCATCGACGAAGCAGGAGGTGGAGTTGGATGAACATGGAAGGACGCAGGCACAGGCGTACAAGGAGAGCGTTGAGCAGGAGCAGTCTGACTCTACATCGACCGCAGACGGCGTGAAGCCTTTCGACATTGCAACAACATCCGACACAACTGCAACAGAAAGCACCTCCACTACAAAGGACAGCGACGCAGCATCAATCCTCACCAACGCAACGACTGCCTCAGTCCAGTCCAAAATGACTACCCTCACACTGAACGCAGAGCGCACACAGACACTGCCTGTCAACGTATCCGCCAACGCCGTAGCTACACCCTTCCGTCCACCCCCCTCCATCACCGGCGACGCTTCCAACGCACGCACACCATGGACCAACCTAAGCACCTGGACATCGCACCGCGCACTCGATCGCATCACTGAAAAGGAGAAGAAGCTAGGCATCACTCAATTCGAAGAAGCTACTGAAGGCCGAGTTCCCTCGGCGTACGAAGCGAGCTTGTTCCCCGCCTCTTCGGCATCTGACAGTGCGACGACCAAGACGGCCAGACCGTCGGGCGAGTTGCTCGTAGAAGATCTGTTCGTTCCGGACCCGAGACCATGGAGACCGCTGCGATACGTGCGCAAGATCGACCCACGTCAGATGCTCATCCTATGTGCAGGTGCTGCGTTGACACCTGGTCAAGTTGCCGCGATGAAACTTGGCAGCGATGCTAGCTCGACCTTGACCACCGACACTGCCGCTACCCGGTTGGGTGCCTCGGATGCCGCTTCGATCTACAGCTCCATCCCCACCGACTTTTCCGTCCAATCCACGCGCAAGGCCATGTTTGGAGCTGGCAAGTTGCCCGATTACAAGTTGCTCGAATCACAGCTCAAAGCAACATCACCTCCAACCCAAGTGGCGGAGGAGAAACGCGCAGGCCTCGGCTTCGTCTTCTGCCCCACCCACGACCCTCGTTCCCGTCAGTCCAAACGAGACCTCCAACCAGAACCCAACTTTTCACGCCGTCTTGAACGACCACCCGAGTTCTCCCACTCGACCCTCCGCCGCGCCGCTCTCCGCTCCGCACTCGCCGCGCTCGAATACATGCGTTGGGAAACCGAAGGCTTCGACAAGCTCGTCCTCGCCACACATCACGGCTGGCTCGTCGACGGAATCTCCCGCTGGATCTGGGAATGGAGACACAACAACTGGCGGATCTTGACTGAATGTTCGTTGGGGATGGTTGGGGAATCGGTGCCTGATCGGGATCTGTGGGAATTGTTGGATAAGGCGGTTAAAGGGTATGAGGAGGTCGATTGTACTGTGAGGTTTTGGAAGATTGGCAAGGGGCAGAACAGTGTAGCCGTGAGGTTGGCGGAGGAAGGGGCGTGCAAGGAGAATCAGCAGCAGGGGACGGTTAGGTGGACGAAGAGGAAGGTTGAGTCGAGTATTTAGACTGGATGGAAATGTTATGGATAATGTACAATGTTGAATGCCGAGAGTGTGTGGATTAGGATGGGCGCATGAAGAAGCGTGTGGGGAAAGCTACAGCTAGCACCGCATCGTAGCGGTTCTTGAGCGTTGCTGAGATGGTCAGATTCGACCTGATCGGAACAATCGATATAAAGCTTGCCAACAGTACCGCTGCCAATGAAGTCGAGATTTGAGCTTTGGTCGGCTTCCTTCTCCTCCCTGCCTTCTCTCCCGAGGCCTTGCAGGGGAGCTTTCTGAGCAGCGATGAGCCAGCATACGTAACATGTACGGCAAAGGCACCCACCAACATCGTATACGCCATACCCATCACCACCCTCACCCCCAAGTTTCGATGCGAAAGTGAATGCGAAACGAAAGAGTAGTCCAACTCTGACGGCGACAAGCTCGCAATCGGCGGTCTCCTCGACGATGGAATCACCCGATTCACCAGCGCATGATGCACCACCACCGGCGTCAACAACCACCCCGACTTTTGTGCCCACGTCAACCTTCTCGTCACCATCTTCGATGGCGTCTGTGGTTCAACCTGCTCCGCCTCCTCCGACGCCCGCGTAAAGCGACTAATCAACCTCTTCACCAATCCAGCGCCCAAATGCACTCCCAACCCAACCCACAACACCACCTCCCCCACCCCGCTCTGATACGCAACACGACCGAGCAACATCCACCTCGAACTTGCGTCGACTCGATCGTTGACATCTCCGCCCAACTGCACGAGCCCGACCAGAGGCGCGGAGAGATGCACCACGCCAAACGCCGCCAACACTGCTGCTGAGACGGTCTGAAGGCGGGTTAGGGCGGATAGTGCGGACCGACGGGTTGAGGCGGGTAGCGAGAGTTGGAGACCGAGTATGTGCGTGACCATTCTTTTGCCGTTGAAAGGTTGAGGACGAATCCGTTTCGACAAGAAAGACCGTTGTGGGAAGGTGACAAGAAGCGTATTGTGGGAAAAGGAGGCTCTCAGACCAACACGAACATCCGCACAACGCGCCCGCACAACACTTTTACCGCTCCCAGCTGCATCGGACCCAATAATCGCAGCGCTATCTCTCATCCCAACTCCCAGTCCCCTCACTTGGCACTCTTCACTCAAGACAACAGTCGAGAGTCGACGAGAACAGATGCTTGCATTCAGATGGTGGTACATTGCTTCTCGGGAAACACACATCAAATGAATATTTTCTTCAATCATGGGATGTGAGGATGTGCAGCCCGAGTTGTTTTCATGCTGGTTTTGCTTTGGAGAGCTGTTGCGAAGGCTTTCGTCTATGCGGAAGCGTACTGTCGACATGAACAAGCAATGCAGATGGGAGTGATTCGTCAGGCTCGAGTCGATAGTCGTCAACGTGCCGTTGATCCTCCGCTTACCTTTTTAGTGTACTCTTGCGCCGTCTTGTCAAACTTGGCTCGGTCTGTGTTGTAGAGCTCGGCTGTTGCGTAGGAGCGTCGTCACAGGTGAATGCGGAAAGTGTGAGCAAAGCTCGGACAGTGGTTCTGCAGCATGTCGCGTATACATACCAATCGAAGCGACCAATGCATCGTCCGGGTTGGGCTCTTCAAGCAACTGCAGTATCGACAGTAGGACTGAATGCGCGGTTTCACCGTTTCGGGGGACCGTGTGATAGGCGGAACGCGGAGAAAGGGGTCAGCGAACCATCAACGCTACGATCTGCCTAGCGCTGCGATACAGTACTTACTCGTCACCGCCTTAGTACTAGGCTTCCACGCTTCGCTCTTGAGAATTCCCACACAGAGATCTGCGTCAATCCAAAAAACCAAGAATCAAACCGTCAGTCACACCTGTTCCTTCCCACCCGCACCTGCCCACAAGCCATTCGAAACACTCACTTCCACCCTCGTCAATGTTGGGATGATAAATGCGAGTGTTGAATCGCACTTTAGGCGACTTGAAAGGATACTCTATGGGGAACTCCATATCGACCAAAAAAGTGCCTCCTGCATAAGGGCTCTTTGCGGGACCTGTGAGCTTGGCGGTCCATTTGTAAATATTGTCCTCCTTCGGCTCGACGGTGATGCCATCGACAGGCTCCTTGGTGAGGTCGGCGAGCTCCTTGCCGATTCGTTTTGAGGAGGCCATGTCAGATGCAGAATGTGCTTTTCGTGTCCAAGATGCTGTAAGCTGCAGGAGCACTTGAACGATAGAGGAAGCGTGTTGCCGCGCAAGAGAAAGACGCTGATCGATTCGAGAGCGAATTGAGCTAAGTTGAATGCAGTAGGGATGATGATGGTGAAAGTGAGTTACGAAGAAAGGAGATAGTGGTTGTTAGAAAGCGGTCCAGTCGGAGCTAAGCTTGAAACCAACGCCAAGCCAGTCGACAGTCTCGCGTGAGTGTGTGTGCATTTCGAGTCAGGTCACACTTTTCCGCAGCGAGCGAGCGTGAGTGGAGGCTAAAATTACAAAATTCTGTAACTGTAGGTCTAACAAGTATCGTTTTTTCCACGTTCGCAGCCTCTTTTAGCCGGTGGGGCTTAAATCGTCGACTGGATAGGGCATTTTGGGACACACAAGACAAATACATACATCTTTTTACCTCCTCTTTTTCTCCAACTATTTTTATCATCATTTTCTCAGACATGCTTTTGCCAGACTGAAACAGCCTGGAACTGAAGATGTGTCAGCAGGTTCTGAGCCAGCAAGCACATGTTGATCTTGTTGTCCTTCAACCACCATCACAATGACATCAACCTGGGACAACATCCACACCATCCACCATGACCTCAGATTTGCAGACCCTGCAAACCATCTAGAAGCAGGAGATAAAGTCACTCTTGGCCCAATGACTCTTGTTGCATGGGAGGAGTATCTTGGTCAAATGCAATTTGGCCTACCAATGGCTCAAGGAGAAAACAACAACTTACAATCCTCCATCTATAACTACTAAAAAGAAGCTTGCACATGGCTTTCATAATCTTAAATGGCTGCAGAGATGGAAGTGCAACCACAGTGGCAAACCTGAGTCCAAGATCAAACCAGACATCCCACCACACAAAAAGCACAAACAGAAACCAAGTATCAAAGTAGGCTGTTGTGCTGGCTTTGTTGTTTGGAAGACACATGGTGAAGATGTTGTTCATATCATCTGGCATTGGAAGCACACCAGCCACCAGCCCAAATCAATCAGCTCACTAAGGGAATCATGTCTACCTGATGTGGTGAAGCATTGGATCAATAGGCAGGTGGACAATGAACATGACTGGCACAGTGTCTGGAACATTCTTCATGTGGACAAAGGCTCTCTCAAAGCTCTCAATCAACCATCAAGGCTCATTCCAGCTGCCTACACAATTACACATATGGATGTATACAATTGGCTGTGGAAGAAATTGGTGAGAGACTCACATCTTGATAGCAAATTCCTGATCAGCATGCAGAAGTGGGTGGAGAAGATCATCAGGGATGGAGGATGGGTAGAGTTGTCAACTACTGTCTTTGATGTCAAGACAAATGCATACAATGACTGGTCACTGTGCTTTGTGACAAAGTTTCAAAGAGCAATGTTGCAGCAATACTTGGAAAGCATAGCCTGCCTGGACTCTACTCACAATACATGCACTGGTTGGAATGGGAAGGAAAAAGCATACCTTTACACAGTGTGCTTATGAAGCCATGTCACAGGTAGAGCTGTGCCTGCTGCCTTCATGATCACAAACACCAAAAATCAGCTTCCAATAAAGGCATTCCTCAAGAGTCTCTAATACAACCTTGGATTTCAACCACACTTCATGATGATTGACTGCTGTGAAGCAGAGGTTGCAGCAATAGAAGCAGCTCTGCCAGAATCAGTGATCATCTACTGTATTTGGCATTTCCATAGGGCTATTGTGACTGAGAGCAAGCAGAAGATCACAAGAGCAGCACATGGATCATCAGAGCAAGCAAAAGATCTTCAACAGAAAGCCATGGATGGAGTCAAGATGCTCATGCAAGCAACTTTGATCAAGGATTTTGATACCCTTTGGATACAATACAAGAAAGATTGGCAAACAGTGCCTGGCTGGGTCAAGTACATGCAAAGCCAGTGGTATCCAAAGTGTGCTAGATGGGCACAAGCTTGGCACAGCCAGCATCATCAAGGCATTGACACAAACAATTACATTGAGTGCTGGCATGAAGAGCTGAAGTGCACATACCTCAAGTCACTCTGCAGACAAAGGGCTGACTACCTTATTTGGGTACTTACAACCAAGGCTCTCTTATACTATCAAGTGCTTGAAAGAAAAGTTGAGCTTGGCTTGGAAGAAAGGAGGTACAGCAAGATGGAACTTGCAACTTGTGAAGCTGCAGAGAGGATGACACCTGCTGATCACTCTCAAAAGGTATGTGATGCAGATTACAGTGGTGGCATTGAGGTATAATCATTTGGAAGTCAAACCTGGTACTTGGTGCTGACTGTCAAGAAAGAAGGCATAAGCTACAGCTGGCATTGCAATTGCATGTACTTTGCAAAGTGTTGAGCAATTTGCAAGCACATGTGGCTCTGTTTCCTGGAAAGATCAATTCTTCCCCATAATGGTATCAAGATGGAGTTTGTCAGGCCTCAGTTGGAACCAAGTCCAGAAGAGCAGCAACAAAGAAAGGAAGACTATGAGAGAGGTACACAGCAAGCACTAGATGACTGCTTGGCAGAAATGGCAAGGCTACTAGAAATCCTTCACAATGCAAAGAAAGACATTGGCCAGTTTGAGAAGGATCAGCTTGTTGGTCTCAAGAATACAATCAGGGCTCTCACATTCTCTGCAAGGACCAACTACCTCAAAGAGCCATTGATGGCAACTCAATCCTAAGTCATCAATGCAGTTATGGTAGTGTGTGAATTGTTCAAAGAGTAACTTGTATAAATTTCAGGGTTGAAAAAGAGATCCAGCTCCTTAAATTTTGCAATGGCCGTATGACTGTTAAGAAAGGACCTCTAACTGACGGTCATATGGACTTCAGTCGACGATTTATGCGCGTCCCTTTTAGCCTACCTCCACTTGTTCGCGGCTGTGATAACTTTCTTCATCGATCCTATCTCTCGACTCAATAACCATTCTCTTCTCTTACCCTCGATGATGACTGATACTGCCAACTCTCTTGTCAAACTCGCTCTACCCGCCCGAGCTGAGGATGCCAACCGCCGTCTTCTTCCAAAAACAGTTCAGCTCGATAATGACCTGCCCGACCGAATGTCCGACATGTGGCGCAAGTTCGTTCGCATCTGCGGTGACAGTCAGTGCATCACAGACGATCGCGCCTCCCTCACATTCGACCGTCTCCGCAACGAACACGAGGTGACATGGTATCTCCACGTCTACTTGGTGGACCCTCTGCGCCGCTGCTTCGACGGCCTTATTCACCGCGCCAACACGACCCCTCCTGCCTCGTCGCATCCAGATGACCAACGCCTCCTGCGCGCCCTCCGTATGGCTACCAGCACCGCCGTCATGCACCAAGACAATCGCTTTATCATCGACACGCCGTACCACGACGCCGCCACTTATGCCGCTTCTCGTCTGGATGCCGGCATCCTGGCGGATGAGCTGACTCGCAACGTCTCAGCCCATTCAGTTGCCAGCGAGGCGCCTGCCCCTGCGGGCTCGAGTCCAGTCCCTCCAACCACCGCAGAACAGCAGGACGTCCTTCTCCACCTGCCGTTCGGTAAGCGTACGCCTGACATCTCGCTCTGCTGGTACCCGGTTCAGCAAGACTACGGCGCCGACGACGGGGTACCCTTCTTCACTGTTGAGGTCAAGGACCCCAAGCGAATCTCTTACGACGACGTCATCAGATGCGTTACTCGCTTTGATGGCTCCATTGTAAAGGACCGCCCTAAATTCGCCAAAGACATTCAGGACTTTCAGCGCGATGGTACGATGAACATTCGCTTTCTACTCAACCGTGAGGTTTCCCCCTTCAATTCCCTCGCAAACGGCTTCTGGGACGCGATTGGACGGTATTATCAGTCCATGTTCACGGGTCGACAGACGTTCGGAGGCTTTAAAACAGGCATGATGGGCATCGGCCTCCGCATAGACTGGGACCATCCGACTGAACCGGGTTAGAACTTGTACATGACCATCTTCAATTGCACCAATAACGTGATGCTCCCTCGCTGGCAGCCCCCCGCAGACCAACCCCTGCCCCACTTTCGCCGTGACCTTTTTAGCTTCACCGCTGTGTATGCTGGAATGCAGATGGAGCAGAGCCTCATCACGATGGCGCGCTTCAACGAGGCAGTTCGGCTCCTCACGGCTCGACCTCCCAACCCCAACGAGCCCAACGCGGGAGGCTGTGGCGGCACAGGAGGCCTCAGCGGTAGTAGTGGCGGCGGTCCCACCTCAGGAAGTGGCTCTGCGCCTTCACCAACTCAGCCTCGGGAGAATCCTTTCCGTGCCGCAAGGAACAAGCGCAAGTTATCGGAAGGTGACGCTGCTCCGTCCAAACAAGCGCACCTTTCCTCTGCTCCTTCACCTCTCCCAGACCGCAAGACCATCTTGACGGATTTCCTCGAATGCATTCGGGACCCTCTGTGTCGCAGCGAGATCCAACGATATCTGGATCTCGACGAAACGAAATTCGCTTTCCTCTTCGAGAAGGATGACTTGCCCAAGGTCCTCTGCTCGGCATTCCGCCTAGACTCCGACCTGGTGGGGACAGCCTCGAGCCGCGAGGAAACCAAGTCTTCCATGCCACCTCCGCTGCCTGGGTACCAGGACTACGAGACCCACAGACTTTTTCGGTGGTATACTTTGAAGGACGGTTGCATTCCACGAAAGCTCAACGCCGAAATCGCTAGGCTGGACGCATTGGAAAGGACTGGGGAAGGGAGTTCTGCGTCGAATGCCGCCACGCCGCTCATGACCGATGATGCCTCCGGGTCGACCTGGCACCAGCGACACGTCCGACCACGCGTCATCTGCTGACGGCACAGCAACTCCTCCCTGGCGTCCATGAGACCGACTTTGGTAAGCCGCAAATCGTCTCTGTCCCTCAGCAACAGCGACGTTCGCCCTCGCCTGCCACATGATCCACAACTTGCTCTAATAAGTAATCTGACGATCTTTCTTTGTTCAGCTGTTATCGAGACTGTATTGTATTTCTTTTGAACGTACTACATGTGTGACGGTGAGAGATTGGTATCTACGGCTACAGTGAGCGGCAGAGAGATGAAGGGAAAAGGATGCCGACCTGCTCAAGGCTGAGACGGCAGATGCGGGGATGGATTCTCTAAAAGTGGGCGAAACCGGCTTTTGCGAACGATACGGCCTGCGTTGGCTACATCATACCGCAAATGCAGAAGAACCGACATGGCCACCTTAGAAGCAGAAGACCTGGTCCTCAAGCTTGCTGACGGTACGAGGAGACTGGTAGCCCAACTCCTCAAGGTGCTTGGTCATGGCCTTGGTCATGGGAGGAGGACCGCACATGAGGATCTTGATGTCATCGGCCGGCTTGGGGAAGTTGTCCTGAATTGCCTCCTTGGTGACGAAACCGACACCACCCTTCCAGCCCTCGGGGGCCTCGTTGAGGAAGTAGTGAACGCGGAACTGGTCCTTGTGCTTGACAGCCAGCTCCTCGAGCTCGTCCTTGAGCAAGATGTCGGCCTCCTTGACGTTGGCGTAGATGAAGTCGATCTGAGTCTTGTCGGCAGGGTTCTTGAGCGCGGCACGAATGATCTGGAGGCAAGGGGTGAGACCGGTACCGCCAGCAATCATGCCAATGTGACGGGCGAGGCCGGGACTGTATCGCATTTGACCCTTGGGGCCCTTGACCGAGAGAAGGTCGCCAACCTTCATAGCACCAATGTACTTGGAGACGTTGCCCTGCTCGTACGACTTGACGACGAGGTCAAAGAATCCGTGGTCATCATCGGACGAAGTTGGGGTGTAGGAACGCATGACGTTCTTGCCGTTGATGTTGGCCTGGACGGAGATGTGCTGTCCGATGGGCAGACCGAGCACGTTGTTTTGACGAGGCAGCTTGAAGCGGTAGAGCGCCGTGTTGTCCGAGAGCTTCTGCTTCTCCATCAGACGGTACTGCTGCCATTGGGTTGGGTTGAGCACGGGCTTGACCTTTTGCGAATCAAAGTAGAGCAGGGCTGCTACTGAGAGCACCAAGCCCACAACAAAGGCGAGAACAACGTTGAGCTCCATTGGGTCGGTTGCGGCGTCGTAGTGTTGAAGAGGTTCGAAGTTGGGGAAAAGTCGAGCGGCGTACTTTGTGGTAGCAAGACAAACGCCAAAAGTGACCAAGATGGAAGCAATAAGAACGACCTGTTCGACGAGGACCATGCAAAGGAGGACCGAGTTGCGTGACAAAGCTCGTCTATCAAGAAAAGGAAAGAGCGAGTGAGCGAGAGGTGATGGTGGGGTTATGGAAGAGAAAAGGATGGAACGAAGAGTGTGAAAGTGTGAACCGTCCAGCGATTCAAAAGACCTCGCCAAGCAGCTCAGCTCAGCTCAGCTCAGCGCACTCGACCAAAATCCAAGAAATGACTCTGTTCGCCAGTGAGTCCTTTTGGGTGTCTGTGCGGGGTTCTCCCTCTCTGGAAGATTCGGTCAAAAAGCAAATTTAATTTCCAAGAATTCAGCAGCTGCTGAGCGTGTGTCTAATCTGTGTGTGTGGCGTTGGCTAAGTTAAGTTGGAGAGAGTCTGTTTACCCGTCCACGCGTGAAAAAGATGATCGCTCAAGAAGCCCTTTTTTTTTGGTTCAGATCTGGCGACGAGTTTGACTCGCTCTAACATCTAGGAGCCTTGGCCGGTGTGGACACGTATTTAGGAGCCAGGCTGTGTCACTTTTTTTGTTCTTGCGTTTTCGAAAGGGTCTTTTGAGTGAGATAGCGCATGAGTTTGACAGAGACCACGAATCTCCACATCAAAAATGTAAAAATTTGGGTCGCAACTAAGGTTCATTCATCGGGGACACAGTGAAGGATCTACTTATATACATGTTAGGCCAGCTACATGATACAAAGGAGACTTTGCTGCTACTACCTTATCGCTGTTGAAGCGAGTTCACTAAGCAGATCGGGGAGACTAAAAATGGAGCTAAAACAGAATGGGAATGCTAGGGGAAACTATTTTTGTCTTTTATTATTTTTCTCGACCGAGACAAGAGTCTCAGAAACTAACAAAGGTGGGCGACCGGGAATCGGAACTGCGGCGTGGCTCTCGATATCAATCGAAGGTCCGCTTCGACACAGCCCAGAGGAAGGCCAAAGATAGACAGTGACACAGCCATTTCACCGCTCGTGGGCGACTGAAGAAGTCTATCGCAGCAAACTCTAGGTTCCTTGCTCGCCATCACTACTTCCTATTCGAACGTCGCTGGAACTCATCTCCCGCAGCTCCTGCTGCTGCTGCTGCTGCTACCATCACTATTTCCTTTGTCCCGACTCGTGACCGACATCACGCTGGGCAACAAGATGGACGCACTCTCTACAGGAACTTCCCACTTCAGAAAGTCCACAGAGCACCTCTCACGCAATGCCTCTAGCAATGGCTACTATTCGGACGGCACCGCTTCCTCAGCTGCCGAGATCTCCTCGTCTCTCCTCGAGACGTTCAACACCATCCTCTCGGAAGCCGATAGCTACATCACTCTGTTCGAAGGACGAATCAAGTTGGAGGAAGAATACATCAAAAACTTGAAAGTTTCGCTCGAGAGGCAAAAGGAGCTCGATGCCAAGGTCAATTCTAGGATCGTCGGCGATGTAGGCTTGATGGCTGACGCACAGCGTTATCCTGGTCTCAGGCGCACTTGGCTCGAGATGCGCCAGAACGATCAACGCGAACTCGAAGCACGCTCTTACATGGTCGAAACCTTCCGTCAAGGTGTGCTAGCGCCACTGCTGGCCTTCCGCGACTCTCAGGAACGCATCCGCAAACGTGTCAAGGAGGACATTCGCAACAGCTTGGCCCAGTACGACGAGATGCGCAACACCAGCTTACCCAAGATCCGCCGCGCCTACGAAAAGAGAGCTGAGGAGCTCGAGCATCTCCAACTTCAGGCACAAGCCGTCGAGGACCAACGCATCTTGCTCAGCACCAGGACCACCGATCGAGAGGCGACCTCGACCAATCACAGTCGCCTACCTTCCTACTCGGACTCGGATCCATCAGCCACGTCGCCTCCTTCCACTTTCTCCGTAGCCGGAGGGGCTGGATCCAGTCTGATGCGTCGCAAGAGCAGCCATCGTCACTCTCGCCGTCACTCGAATGCATCGTCGAAATCGCTCGGTGCTTCGGCCAAAGGCGCCGATAGCTCCGACGAGAGATCCACCATCGGCTCGCCGCCCACCACAGAGACGCACCTTCCACCTACCAACTCGACTTCACCGCCAACTCCCAACCATGACAAGGGCAAACCTAACTTCTTCGACGTGTTCAAATCGCGCGAAGGATGGGACACTGCCAGGAAAGAGGCGCCCAAGAAGATCGGTGCCCTCATCAACAGAATGAGAGAAGGCGGCCAGGCCGGTGCTGGCGGATATGGAGCTGCTGGTTTTGGCGATGGTGCGCCTTCGACGCCTTCAATGAGCGAGACCCTGCTCGGAACATTCGGCGCCAGCAACAACAATCCCTACAAGGCCACGCAGAGCATCGCTGCCAAGCAAGCACGCGCAAAGCGAGAGGTGGACGAAGCCGACAAGGCGTACCGCAAGGCCATCTTTGACCTCGAAACCCTCCGCTTGCGCAGGTTGAGGACGCTCAAAGCCGCCGCAGCCTCGGTGATCGAGTGTCGCACCGAGCTGGCGCATACAGCCCAAGCAGTGTGGCTGCAGTCCGAACGTTCACAGATTGTCCTGCACAACAAAGGTAGCGGTCTTCACCAGCACAGTGAAGATCTGGTCAAAGCCGCTCTTGACGACCTGGACCAAGAACTCAAGTCGATGGAAGAGAATCTCCCCGGTGTCAGAACGCTCGAAGACAGCCGAGTCTCCTACGTCAACTACTGGCATGGCGAGCTCAAGAATCTCATTTTTGGCACGCCCCTCGTCGATTATCCGCTCACAGTGCCGTACCGTCTCAGCGATACCACCGCTCCTCCTCTCATCGTCACAAAGTGCATCGACTTTATCGAGACGCATGCGATCAATACTGCCGGAATCTATCGCATCTCGGCCAAGCAGTCAAGCGTCAAACAGCTGGCTCTGGCTATCGAGAAGGACGAGCTAGGTTTCCAATTCGATCCAGCCAAGGACGAGCCGGCTGCTGTCGCGGGTGTCTTTAAAGACTATCTGCGTCAGCTGCCCGAGCCCGTCCTTGCTATACCCTGGGCAGAGAGGATCAAGTATACCCACGAGAGGGAGGAACATATCCGGACTGGATTCGCCACATTGAAAGGAAAGATCCGTCGACTGCCCCCCATCCACCAAGTCACGCTCAAAGTCATTGTTCAGCATCTCAGCAAAGTGGCTCAACACGCCGATCAGAACAAGATGACCGCTGCCAATTTGAGCGTCGTCTTCTCGCCTTGTCTTTTGTCCGAGGCGGATCACGAGACAACGAGCGTAGCAGCTGCAATGGAAGAGGATAAGACCATGGAGGATCTCATTCTATACTGCAATGACATCTTTGATCTCAAGACGGCGGGAGCGCCTTTGCTTCCACCCATTTCGTCGACTCGCGTGGGCGAGCTCTCGAGAGCAGGCCAGAGCGCGGCCGATGTAGCTTTTGCAGCTTCGTCACCGACTACGGAAAGCCCAGCGGAAGCACCTTCGCCGTCTGATCTTCTGATTGTGACCGGGGCGAGTCTCAAGAGAAGCAATGCGATCACGCCTGCCATAGCTGTAGCAAGCGACGGCGATACTGATGCTGCAGTAAGCCATTCTAGGCATGCTAGTGGAGGCTCGGCCAAGGGCACCGCTGCGGGTCGACTGCAGACTCAACCGCTTGACACCGATGCCCAAGGTCTGCCTCGATTGCAGACGTCGAATCTCGCCGCTGCTGCAAGCCGAGGATCCAACAGCGCTATTGTCGCAGGTTCGGAGAGGATGGATCATGTTCGACAGGCCCAGCGTGCCGAGACAGACCCAAGCGCTCAGAGCAACGCGGACGACGTGGCTGACGTGAACCGCCAGCTTGACGCAGTAGACGTAGCTGTGACCGACCAAAGCCCACTGCGCTCGAGCACGGGCTTGTCTGGTGATCAAGGTGCCACGACACCAACTCTACTCAGAGCGCATTCTCAGGGACCATTGACACCTGGACTGCTCACTCCCGCTTCGCTTCGATCGCCGCTGGACAATGTGATTGACTCTGCTCACGCTTCGCATGGACATCCAACACCCACTACGGAGCAAGTCAATCCTCATCAAGACGAATCTGTAGCAACGAGCTCGCCCATCGAAGCTGAGGGAATACCTCGCCAGTAACTTCACCGATGACTGAAGGGTACCACTGCATACCAATCTCGCACACTGTAATCATTGCATCGCAAATTTCCAGTATAGCATATTGTTTTATTGTCGAGATGATTGATCGATCGCGACTGTTCCACGGTATGACTGTGTGCGTACAGTGCGCATGAGATCTCTGAGTGTGCAAGGAACTCGGACCTGCACTTGACATAGAACTGTGCACCTTGAACACGATACAGAGGTGGGACCTGCCGAACGTGATTTTGGATTGGCGGCTGAAGTCTTTGTTAGATGAAGCATCCTGCATGCAGAAGGATCAAGAAGAGACAGGGTGGAAAGACCCGCCAATGCTGCAGCTACGAACAATGAGACGAGTGCCAAGCAAGAAACGTTAACCAAAGCGAGCCGTGCCTGCTCTTTGTCATGACGTAAGGCCGCAGAGGCTGCTGAGTAGAGTGCTTGGTTCGCCCGGATGGCATGCAACCATGCAGCTGTCAGGAGCAGACGGTGTTTCTCTCCCACCTAAAATTGTTGGTGGACCTGTAGCTGTGATACCCGGGGCGCCCTCTCGGGAGGTCGGAGAGGGTGCTGAAAAGTGAGTCAACCAGGAAGCTGGTCTCTTCCGCCTTCCATCTCTCTTCTAATGACTGTTCCGATACGGCCCCTTGACGAACGAGACGAACACGACTCCTGTAGCGGTACCTTAGCAACATCAAGCATGACATACACATCAATATCGTTGTGAGCCAGTCTCGAATCTGGTATCAGCACCCTGAAGCGCCAGTTGACCGACACCCGATGCCGAGTGGATGATCATGCCGAACAGCTGGCTACGTCGACGAGACGGAAGCAAGTTGGAAGAGGATTCGAGGACTCGACACATTGACGGTGAACGACGAGAAGAAGGTAGCGAAACGTTGCTTTGCCCGTCGCCACTTGGTTTAGCCGGTCAGCTTCGAGGATCTCAGATCAAAGAATCAGGGACCGACGGCAGTTCAAAGTTGCATGATAGCACAGCTGGCTCCAAAGGCTCATGGAGAAGCTCAATAGCAGGGTGGTGGCAGCGTAGCCGGCGGTCGAACAAAGAGCGGAGTCAAGATGTGCCACCAACGGTCAACCCGGTCATGTTCAACGCAGGCACCAACAAGCACTCAAGCGCGATCTGCGGCAACGGGCGGCAGGATCGGTCAATTGTTACTGTCGAACAGGCGAGCTGCGAGGCAAGTCGTCGATCATGGTCCAAGAACGAGAAGACAACGGGAGCATCGTCGAATCAATCGGAAGCACAGCCAGGGTCCAGTAGTCATAGTTCGCTGAGGCAAGCAAGCTTGGGAAACGACGCATTTGGAAGAGGAAGAAGGCCGGATTCTCGCTTGCAAGACGCAGCAGGATCGAGCTCATTAACGCCAAAGACATTGTCGATCAGGCAAAAGGCTCTGAGCCTCCTCCCAGCGTTGCCAAGCAGCAGACGATTCAGTCTCACGTTGCGTGACCGTTCAGGTCCCGCCTCAGCCTGCCCTGTTGACTCTACGGGACGCGAAGTAAAAATTTCAGCATGGCACGATGCGACCATCAACAGGGACGACGACGGCCAAGAAGAAGAAGAGCAGCCTGCACAGCGCTACATCTGCCAAAATGGAAATCGTCGTAATTTGTGGCTGCACGGCGCACAAAACGGCAGCAGCAATTGCAGCAGCAGCAGCGACAGCAGCGACAGACAGAGAACATTCGCAACGTCAGAGCTGTCTCGCCAGCCAAGACCCGCCAAGTCTGCGCGTAATAATCACGGCAGCGGTTGCGGATGCATCTCGATGATTGCTGCAAATGGTAAGTCTTGTTTCATCGCCTTTGCGTCCCTTCCTTCCTTCCTTTTTGCTTGCCCGTCAAGCTTGTCTCAAACGCTTCAGCCTCTCAGCGCCCCGCTCATCTTGCTTCTCTTCCTCCTTCCGGATCGCCTCACTACAGGATTCACCCATGCTTGCTCTCCTTTAGACACTCGTTTGGCCTCTGCCAGCTCCTGTCCAGCAAACTCGGCGTCTATCCGCAACGCAACGGACCACCACAACCACACGGTCACATCATCCTTTGACATGTATCAACCTCACCCCTTTGGAGTCTGGCATCTTAATCGAGACGGTCCCACCAGCTTACCCCATCCGCCTCGACGATCCGTATCAGCTTCGTTTGTGCGACCGCCATCGTCCACGTCTACACGTCCGGCCCCTAGGCACACCCGCAACGTACACTCGTTGGGAACACTTCCCGACCTTTCCTCTGTCAACGTGTCTCGCCACTCACTCACCAGATCTCGAGGCCCTGCGCTCGGGTACGCTCAGGTACGAAGCTCTGGCTTTCCTTTCATCATGCCTGACAGCGATTCAGAAGCAACACATACGCTCGCCACAGAGCCTGCATCCGCATCCGAGGTCGGCTCTCTGCGCACCTTCAATGCTGCTGCATCAGATGCAGGCTCTACCAGTATGAGCAGGTCTTTCTCTGATCACCCCAGCATGCGTAGCTACGAGGAAAGCTCGGTCAGCGCCAAAGGTCCTGGTGCCACCATCAATCGTACGGCTGGCGAGCATCTTGGCAGTTCGCTTCGGAATCATTTCACTCCATCGCCCGGCCCGGCGTCCTCAGAACACGCTCCTTCAGCATCGTTTCATCAAAACGATGCGCTCTCCGTTGTTCAACATCACAGCGCTCCTGATGCTGCTGCTGCTGCTGCTGTTGCTGCCGCTACCATCGATCGCGAGGTCTCGCCTCTGACGGTTCAGACCAACGTCGGATCTCATCTTCAAGAACTAGAACCAGCGCCAAAGCGACCCTTTAGCTACTCTAACGCCAGCGTTGAATCCTCAAGCTCGCCCATCATGAAGCTTCGACCACCTTCCAACGTGACGCCCTCGTTGCGCGATTTTCCTGTCAACGCAGAGAACAACCCCAGCTTCGAATCTGTGCATGCGCCTGCTCGCCAAAGGACCGACTCGCGCCCCACCATTTCGCCCACCAGCACTTCGCGCGTCATCTCTTCGCCAGCTCCCATGCCCTTGCCCTTGCCCCAGGCCTTGCTGGATCACCGACCAACCGTTCGACGTGCACAGGGTCAGCGCGCAGAGAGCGAAGTGGTTCGCAGTCGAAGCTCCTCCAAACCTTTCAGCTTCCCTGCACACTCTAGTGCTCAGTTTACTCCTCGTGATCGCGCAGATGCCCTTCAAGCCAAGTCATCGCAAAACAAACACGGCGGTTCTTTCATTCGTAAACTCATCCGCAGAGCCAGCTGGAAAGGCAACAAGTCGCAGTCGGTGGCAAGTATGCCCCCTGATGTTCTCAGTCCCAGCAAGACATCTGTCGCACTTCCGTCAGAGCTCAAAAGGGAGGACGAGATCAACGCAACCACACCTCGCGCAGAGAGCTTCTCTTCCAGAAGCACATCCAAAGAATTCAAGAGACCCAACAGCCTCACGCGTCGTCGCAGCAAGTCCGACAAAGCAGGTCCCTCCAAAGCTTCGAAAACCTCATCCATCTTTGCACCTTTTCTCGCTCGCGATCCAAACAAGACCACCGGCGTGTTCCGCACAAAGCGCGAAGAGTCCTTTGGTCATCTTGGCCCGTTGCCTCCTGACACCCCTCCTGCTTTCCCCAAGGATGGTTTGCCTTTGAGCTCCAGCTCCCCATTTCTGACACGCGATCCAGACTTTGCCGGCTTCACGCCTGCTGACAAGGACAACGTCAAGAGCACGGACTTCGCCCTCGTCCAAGCGCCGTCTACTTCTGCTCAGGATCAAGCAGCTGAGACGCTTCGCACTCCGCAGATGCGACAAGCTCAAGAGTTGGACGCCGACATCGACGACACTCCAACGCAGCGACCGCTTTCGCACGTGATCGATCAGACTGACAACAGCATCGGCATGGGCATGGCTCTGTCCTCGCGCAACAACTACCATTTCCAGGACTCTCTCGGTCTCAACGAGCTCTCTGCTACGGCGAGGTCGCATTCTGACGCAGCCGATCCTGCCAACACTTCATCCGGACACGGTCAGAATGTCACTTCTCTTGGCCACTCGAGTGCGACCGAGGGACACGACCGCCCCCGACCTAGCATTCCTCGCATCTGGCAAGGACTCGAGCCCATGGAAGCAGATCACACCATGCGATCCACGCACATTGATGACGCTGACAGTTCGGACGACACACCACCCGATCACCACCTGCCCGCCAACAGGTTTGATACGGCGACCACCACAAGCTCGTTCAAGACGGCAGTCAGTTCGCTCGAATCGCCCAAGTCGGCGTCAGCGCGTCGATTGATGGCTGGCTCGAGGGGATCCAGGCTCAGCCTTCGCACTCAAGACACGCCTCTGGCCCGACACTTTGATCAGGGGCCAAGGCAGGATTCGCCGCTTGCCGATCTTATCACAAGCCTCGAGCGACGTCTCAGCACTCGAAGCGTTTCTGGCGCAATGAGTGCCACACCCTATCACGACGCCGTAGCTTCTCCCAGCAGCGAGTTCTTGCATCTCGAGCGCGAACCCAATCGCACCGCCGTCGCTGCAGGGCCGTCGTCTTCTCCACCTCCAATGAGCGAGCACGACGCAGGGCGCTACGACTTTGCCTACGAGGACGACGATGAATCTCTTGGCGCCTTGCCTCGCGAGACGCATCTGCCTGCGACATCGCACACGGCGCTGGTCGAAACCATCGACCCCTCCCGCCGCAGTTCGCTCGCTGAACCCGCACCCGCCACAAGAGCTGGTGGCCAAGCGTACCCCTATTCCAAACGCGACACTTTTGGCGGTCTCGACACAATGCCCGCTGCATCGAGGCAGGTCGAGGCTGTAGGCGACCCAACTCGTCCACAGCTTTCTCGATTCTCTACGGCTACCGTTGCCGATGAGAACGACGACAACCAGGTTACAGGCGATGACTCGGAGGAGCAGGAAGTGGTTCTGCCCGAGGTCAAGGTTTCAGAAATCGAGAGCCACTTGGCAGCTGTGGAAGCTGCCTTGCAAGACAACCGCCAAGAAGGTAGCTTCGACGTCACCTCGCTGAGGCAGCGAATGTCGGATGTTTCGTACACCATGCAAGCCAACTCGTCTTCGGCAAGTATGCTCTCTCAGGAAGGGTCGCTTCACCCACCACAGCAGTCGGTCAACGAGAGCTCCGATGGGCTTGCGGTTCCAGGTGCTTGGACGCAGGACAGCTCTTCGTTCGTTATGAGCGATGACGGACGTCGCATCACGCTCGCTCCCGAGTCACACGAGGCCCTGGCCGATGCCGTGCGCAGCGTCCGTAGGGCGATCAGCTCTTCGCAACTCACCGACGCTGACGAGTCGCGAACCGCATTGGCAAAACGTTCGGTGGGCACCTTGGGAATGGAGAGCTTCGTGTCGGACGTTGCCGAGCCGACCAACGAGCGCCTGCCCGTTGGTGACGCATCGATGATGTCCGAAGCAACACCAGCGAAAGCGGCCAAGAGGCGACAGGAGGGTATGCGCGATATCGAACAGGCCTATAGCCGCATGCTGGCCCTGGTTCAGTCTTCCGCCATTGGCGTCACTCCTTCGCCCCAGATGCGCGGTGAAGAGGGTCGTCTGGGCTTCGAGCCTCCTCGTCGCCCCGCAAAGCATGGTCAGGGTGTCGCGGGAGTTCACGAGCCCTTCTTCAACTCTCCTCTGGCCAAGTCCTCGACCAAGACAGACGAGCCTCTCACTCAGCCTACTCCTGCACAGTCGACACGCAGTGTCCTCGACGGTGTTGGTGCCGGTCAGACCGCTCGTACCCCGACGACGCGCACACAGCCGAACTCGGAGGCTCGTACGTCGACGTCCTTGTCTGGCCTCATGGGCATGCCGTTGGATATCAACCCACAGATGCTGCGTCAAACCAGCGTGTCCACCGTCTCGTCGGCGCACGTTGTCTCACGGACCGAATCAATCGAAGGACCCGCCTTCCGCAGGCGTCCACCTTCCGATGCCAAATCGAGCTCAAGTCGCTACTCTCAGGCGCTCAGCAGGGACCACGCACCATCGTCGTTTGTCGAATCCGACGGCTTCCGCAAGCGCTTCAGCACGGACAACACAACCGTAGGTCGGGCCAGCTCTGGCGGCGGACACACTTCACCATCCGCGACAGCCAAGACGCTTGGCACCCCTCGTTCGTTTGCCACCTCGGTCTCGCAGCATTCGCTTGCCAACATGGTGCGTCGTCATGAGCTGGAGAAGGAAAGCTTGCTCGATACGCTTGAAAGAGTAAAGGCCGAGAACGCCGACTTGCACGCTCGACACGACAGCCTCACTTCGGATCTGCACGCAGAGGTGACGCGGGTGTTGGAGCTGGAGCGTGAATTGGAGCGACGTGATTCTCGGGAAGTGACATTGATCGATCAGATTCAGGAATTGGAGAACGAGCTGGTGGAACTTCGATATCTGGACTTCCAGCTCAACTCGAGCGCTGATCAGACGCTGGGCTCGGAGGACGGAGAGGGCTCCATTATGGATGTCGAGCTGCCACCTACTCTTCTTCAAACTAGAGGAGGGATTGGTGCTCTTCCCTTCTCGCCGCGTGGCCCGGCGCATAGTGTCGTTCAGCCTTCGCCATTGTTCTCCTCTGCGTCTGTTTCAGCTCAGGCCAAGCCGACTCATCGAAGCACGCGCTCAGAAGCGTTCGTTGCTGGTCTGCCTGGCTCTGGAAGGTCAACGCTACCGACAAGCAGAAGCGAGCTGCCACGCGCCCGTCCCGTCTCGCTCTTGAACGGACCTGGAGGTCTTTTCAGGGAAGATCGAGGCTCGCAACGTTCGAGCCAGGCATCGCCACTACCTGCTCCACGTACCAACAGCCTTCTTCGACACCCACACCGAGCTTCAGGCTCGACGTCGAAAGCGCAGCCGCCATCGCCGACCTTGCTCGGTCTTGGATTTCCCAGGGAAGACGACGAGATGTGGAGCATTGCAGACGAGCAGTTGCCCGAAATTGAAGATGAGATCTTGCATCAGCAGGCGCCGAGCATGACAGCACCGGTTGACACTTTTGATTCACGATTAGGTGAGATTGGACATGCCGATGACAGCTACGAGCGCGATCATGCGCAGGAGGACGAAGAGGATGGACCAAGCTCAGTACCCTCTACGATCCAGAACCACAACGCGACGTCCGCCGCCAACAACGGCAGCACGACGCCTCTCCGCGACGCCTCATCCTCCCTCCCGCGCTCCACATCTCAATCCACGGTCACCAAAACCTCGCAACTTCCGCGTCCCACTTCGACCACCAGCAAACTGCCCACCAGCCGCTTCACCGGTGGGATCGCCGACTCGCCCTTCCACCGCAGCGTCTCATCCCGTCTGCCCCGCCTCGGTCTCAAACCATCCGCCCGCTACTCGAACACCGGCATCCGCAACGTCTCCAACGCCACCGACAAATCGACAGCTTCAACCCTCTCTTCGGTCTACAGCAACATGTCTACCGGCCAGCCTCCTTCGCTAGGCTCTCTTCCGAGCGGCAACAATACGATGGAAGACGAGATTCAAGCCGAACTAGCCAGGCTGGGGAATCCACAGCCTTATATGAGGTACTATTCGCCGCCGAGGAGCAAGATGGTGTGATTGCATGACGTGTATGTAAGGTGATGATTAGAATCATGTTGTATTTAATGTAATATGATGTCCAAAAATGTGTTGGCTCGGTGTGTGAGAGTGTGAAGGTCAGCATTGTGTGGTGTTTGCATCGACTCTTGCGACGATCCTGATGCGCGGAGACAGGGCGCTCTATTCGAACGATTGCGCCCATGTCTTGTTGAGCTCTTGAGTGCACATCCTTGAAAGCTTTGGACACGACTGCTGAGATGAGAAGGGGCTCCAATTCGGCAGCTCTTGCTAGGTTGGTGAGCAATTTTCATAGGTCCGTGATTTCGACTGCTTTCTGTCCCAAAATCTTGAACCAAGACTATATTTCCGCATCGCGGGCCACTTGCTCGGTGTCCTTGGATCGCCATGACCGATCAGCATCTCTGCTCTTTCCCCCCTTTCGTCTGGTTTACTGCTTCTGTTTCGAATGCTCGAGTTACGCGTGCTGCGCGTGGTCCAAGTGAGCACTTATCAACCACGAACGCGTTTGCGAGCGCCATGAATATGCCTTCTCGTCATGGCTTTTGACCCCTTGAGGCCGTTGGACAGATCGATCTGCTGCGCGACCCTCGACTCGTTGGCGAGCCTCTGCAGGTAGATGAGGAAGGCAAGCATGACGTAGAGGTCGGCTGTTTTGGAGAGCCTCGTGTTGGGTGGCAGGTGGGCTCGGATGAGTTTTTTTATGAGCGATCGTGCGGGAAGCTTCATGGTGTAAATGTCACCGTGTGGCAATACGATTATGAGTATTGGGAGGATGTCGAGGCTGGTGATGCTGGTGAGGATCGTGATGGAGATGGTGGAAGGCGAGACGCGCTTGGCTCTGAGAAGGGTCACATCACGTGCAGCTGCTCTCCACACACACAAAAAAAGTGGAGTCGAAATGCGCAGCTGCAGACAGTTTGTGAGAAACGTGCTCGAGCCATCTTTGTCGTCCCTTCACCATCACTTGTTCGCTGCAGCTACTATCAAAGATGACCTCGCAAGCTGGACCATCCAGCTCAACGCCAACTCTCAAGACGTCGAAACTTTCGCCCGTCGTTCTTGACACCCACTCTTCTTCCGGTATAGGCAGCAACATCAGCCTTCATCCACTTCCGATCCTCAACATCTCTGAGCATCTCGTTCGGACCAGATTGCAGAGCGAGGATGCTCAGCTCACAGTCTATGGAGTCCTTCTTGGAACTCAACAGGGACGAGATATTGACATCCAAAACTCGTTCGAGATCAGGCTAGACCCTCCTTCGTCGACAGCATCAGCACCTACGATCAACCATGCCTTCCTCAAGTCGCGCCAAGCTCAGTACAAACAGGTCTTTCCAACGCTCGACCTTCTCGGCTGGTACACTATCGGCGATATCCCCACCCCACAAGACCTCGAGATTCACAAACAGCTGCTGGCGTACAACGAAACGCCGCTCCTTGTGCAGCTCCATCAGACCGTGTCGTCGTTCGAGAATGCAGAGGTGAACGGAGAATTGCCGATACGGGTGTACGAGTCGGTGGTGGAGCTGGTTCAGGGCGAGACGACCAACTTTTTCATTTCCGCTGGATACAAGATCGAAACGGGGGAGGCCGAGCGAATTGCAGTTGATTATGCGAGCAAGGCTGGTGCCGAGTCTGGAGGTGATCACGAGAGCACGAGTAAGTATACTCTCGGAAGACATCTAGGCTCATGTCTGTTTGCTGGCCCAATCCTGACTTTGTTCTTTCCTTTTGGGCATAGTGTTGGCGAGCATGCAAGCGCAACACAGTGCGATCAGCAAACTCAACGACCGCATTCGACAAGTCCTTGCTTACCTTGCAGCCGTCAAGGGAGGCCAGGCAGCATGGGACCACGAAGCGTTGCGGCAGATTCAGACCGTGGCTGCCAACTTGCCTCGGACTGTGTTGCCAGAGCTGCAAGAGGAGCTTCTACGAGTAAGTTTTCTGTCATGAACCGTGTCGTTGATCTGTATTCGATCGGGACATGGCGTGAACGACATCTCGATACACTCTTGAGTAACCCTGCTAACATCGTTGCCCCGTGCGTCACTACAGGAACACAACGACGTGCTCTTGACCAACTACCTTTCCGTGTTAACCGAAAGTCTCCATACCATGAACGAGGTAAGTGCGGAACCTGAAACAGCTGGGATGGCTCTGGACCCACCGAAGGACCATGGCTGCGGCGCATGCGGGCCAACTTGAGCATTGCCAAGATACCTACTTTGTGGATTTGGAGGCTGACCTTGACTTGCTACTTCTCTCTGACTCTGTTCTTAACTGTGCGACGTTGGTTTGTCGGATGCAAAACATACAGCTCACGGACAAGTTCGAATTGGTCCAGGCCGGTGCAAAGGACGATGCGGGTGAAGGAGGGATCGTAGCACCTTCGACCGCGGGAGGACAGGGACGAAGAGGCGGCGGCGGCGGCGGCGGCGGTGGTCGAAGTTCAGCGTTGCGTGCTGTGTACAGTTAGCGTGTGCAATCGAAACCGTGTATGCACATGCATTAAGCTCCAAGATTGTCCGATGTAACGGGTGAGAGCGCGAAAACAAAACATGCCCGCCCGGCGTTCCACATGTAACTTCCACATGTACGACACGTGGTTGCGGCAGTAAGGTCGAGACCCCTCCTTTTTGTTTCTCATGCGGCGGGGAGCTCGGTTTGAAGACCTTGACATTGGTCAATGGGAAAAAGGAAGCTCACCGGGTGGTTCGACGTTTGCTTTGGTTGATTGTTCTCTTTGCGAGGACATACGTGCACGAAAGGCGTGTGTGACAAGCGTGTTGGTGTCAGCAGAAAGGAACCCCACGTGCTTTTTGGGAAACAACATCGGTTGAGTGGGAATCATTCCGAAGCGAGGACGGTCGGTTCGGTGAGGTTTAACGAGTGGCTGTGTTTCGGTGACCTGTGTGGGAGGGATTGAGGGACCGGCGATGAGGATCTTTTTGGAGTTTGATCACCGTGAACCGCTTTGTTTCGCTACTGAAACCGACTAACTGTAGGCTCGGATCTCATCCGCATAGACCTCGCTCATGAGAGAACAACCGTGGGAAACCTTGGTCTTCTTTTGGATGTTCCGGCGAGTCGTACAACATTTCCGACGGAAATCGCCGAGGGTCTGGATCAACCAAAAAAAAAAAAAAAAAACCTGTATACAGTAGCCAGAAGGGGCAGCGTCCCAGAGATTGCACCTCTCTAGACGGATAGGGTGGACAAGAGAAGTGGCGTAAGCGTTGACTCGCATAGAAACAAAGGGACCTTCTTGCGCGCGTATCATGCCGAAATGCAGAGGAGGATGAGGTCGGTGGGGGTGGTTTTCCTGAAATGATCATGTAAAAAGAAAAGCTTTCCTGAGCGATTGCTTTTCCCGCTTTGCAGCTCGGATTTGCAACGTGGTTCTCACACGGCGTGAGAGTACGAAGTTTTTTTTTTTTTGATTGCGTCGTTGTTGGGCGATGCAAGGAGTTACAGTGATATTGTCGAGTTTACTGTACCTGAATGGATGAGAGCGGAAAAATCGCGGTTGCGGCACACAGTGCGGCAACCAGACCAACCGGCTCTGACAGTACACCTCCAAGGGTTCAATGGCATCATTGATCCTGAAACCAACGCTCGGCAGTGTCGGTTTCAGTGGAACCGAGCTGTGTCGGAGTTGTCTACAGCGGTAAGGTCGTTTTTACAGTAACGCGCGTGGCTTTTGTATGTGAAGGAAGGAAAAAGGAGAAGCTCGAATCTTTGACCATTGAACCTGCTTTCAGACTTTGGAAGAGAGTGTTCCGCATTCTGCTGGAATTCGGCATGTGTACAGTATGTCCGGTTCTCTTATCCGCTCTTTAATATTTTTTTAATATTTTTTTTTTTTTTTTTTTTTGCCATCAGGTTCCACTTTGTAAGCGAATGAGACAAAGAACGCCCGAGAGTAGCTAGAATGACACAAGATGAGATTTCTATGCATGCAATACAAGTAAAACTTGGATTAATTTGGTATGGATGACTCGGTGTGGTTCGGCCCGATCCTCCGAACTTAGGCTAAGCATGTCGAAGGAGAGATCGGTGCTGACGGGCAAGAGGTTTCCGAGGTACGAGTGATGCTGGCTTTGACAGACAAAACCATGTGCGTCTCTGTGTGTCTTTCGGAGGCCCAGAATTTGTTTTCAAGCTCCCTTCTGATGGATGTTAGAACAAGATGATCAAGTAAGACCCGTTGTCTCGGAGTGACTTTGTCTCTTTCCAAAGCCAGAAATGGTACAAGGTACAAATAGCTAAGCGAGCGAACGGCTCCAAACTGCGCACCAAGGCGTTGTTTGGAATTTGCTTTCGAACATCGATCGCATGAAACCTACGGGAGGGAGGGACCGATGTGAGCCGCTCTCCGCAAGCTTTGTTGGATCATTTCTTTCTCTGGGCGCCACGGCTTCCGTCCTTTGCAGAGATCTTATAGAATCGACACGTCACTTAGCATGACAAATAGGAGTTGAGGCGGAAGATGAGCCGTACATTTGGCTTCTGTGCTTCGCTGGCTCGGTACACGGGTCCGGGCGATTTTGACTGAGATGAGCGCTTCTCTGTCTCGTTCATGTTGCGCCCTCTCATGGACGCATTCTCTCTCCACTTTTCTTTGACTGGTACGATTGCGTGCATATCCGGACACGAAGAGGTGATCCCAGTGAAACCCGCCAAAGTGCAACGAATTGTGCATGAAACCACGGGATGGTGATTCGTAAAGTTGTTCTTGCTCTCATCGGGAAGCGCTTTTGCCTATTCTGATTGGAGGCATGAATTCGATGAAAAGCAGACTGACAAGGTTCGATTGGGATCAACAACGATTGAGCAGAGCAGTCGCGGAGCATTTCCCGGTAAGTGAGGCGATCGCGTGGCTGGCTCTGTCAAGAAGCGTTGGCGAAAGTCCCAAGACCAGTCGCAAGGTTTTGTGTTTTGTACAAGCGCAGTCGAGACTGACAATATGACTAGATAGGCTTTAGTAGCCAACCAGGTCGTAGCAGGAGCCAGGTCTCGAATGACACCTTGAGCATAAAAATCAAGTTTCAGGTACTGTACTGGAATGCTCGATTCTTTACCGACGTTCCAAAAAAGTTGACAAGAGGAAAAGGCTGTTCGAGACCTGGGAATTTTGGAATTTCCATACAATACACCAAAATGTTAGCGAGCGACGCGTGGGTGCCCTTGGCACTTGTTGGGAAAAAAAAAAAAAAAAAAAAAAGCCTTTTTAGTGTGTCTCTGCTGAAGAGAGACGGGACCTAGACCGCCGACCTAGACACGACTTTGATTTCATTCGCCCACACTGGTGACCGACCTTGTGTTTAATTTACGCAGAGCTCACTCTATGCTTGCTGCCGTCTCGGATCGGGTGCTTTGTCTCAGCCAAAAAAGGGACTTCATTTATCGTCGTCGCTTGTTACTCGCAATTTTCTTTCACTCTCGATGCCATGTGCGCAACTCGAATACATACAATGGCTCGCTCGAATAATTCTGATCACACACTGAATCAGAGTCAGAAGACGGGTCAAGGTCCAGGTCCAATTTTTATTATTTTATTTTTATTTTTATTTTTATTTTTATTTTTATTTTTATTTTTATTTTTTTGGTTCGTAATATTTGGCGTGGACTAGGCCGGTTCTTCGCAGTGCAATTTGTGGTGAAAACTTGACTGGCTGAATGCAGCCGCTGTCGACTCTAATTTCACTTGAATGCTGTACTGTACCCCGCCGCGCTTTGGACTCGTCTCTGGCAACAGATGCCGTGCCCGACTGTCATTCGGGTTTGTCGCTCAATCAACTGCGTTCTTTCCCGCTCCGTGTGCATCTTGTAGCTCAGGTTTCGAGAGCAGCCTTCCCATCGTCCTCGCACAGGAACCTCTTGGACCGCTTGGCAGCGAGCCAACCCTTCACCCAGCCGCATCCACTGTCGCTGCCTTCTCGCTCACTCTCTCTCCGAGTGTCCCTTTTACACTCCCGCAAGAAGTTCTCCCGGAGAGACGCCTCCTTCCCCTTCCCCTTTCTCTCTCTCTCTCCTTCCTTTGTGTATCCGCTCTCAACTTGCCGCCTCGCCGCTTCCCCTTCGATCGCAACAGCCTCATTCACCTCTTCGTGTCTCGACCTCATTCAATCCCTCTCTTTCCGCCTACATCCATCTACCAACAATCACTCTCGCTCTCGCAATTCCTTCCGACCATCACCAACTCATTTGCAGCTTATCCGACTCTCCAACTCGACTTTGATCCGCTCACTTCAAATTGTTCACCAGCTGATACGACGCAGTTTGTACCTCGACATCCACCATCTTTCAATTTCAATCCACCGGCTCTCTTGCTTGCACTGAAATCTTCCACTTCAATGTTGTGAACGACGCGGTGCGCACTCTTTGGCACGCCCACTCATACACTCCATCGCTCGACCACCAACCAAGCAACCGCATATCCGTGAAAGCTTTGTACTCGTCTCGATACGAGCTTCTTCTTTCCTGCTCCAGCATTTCAACCACCGAGTGCCGCACAGGATCTTGACCCCTACTTTCCTTCATCTATTCTTCTTGACCACCCGTGCCGATTGATAACTGCTGTGGCTTGCAGCGCCCCCCGCGCAGCTTCATCTACTCGCAGCAGCAGCAGCAGCAGCAGCAGCAGCAGCAGCAGCAGCAACGCATCCCGAGGCAGCATTCACATCTGTTGTTCGCGAACAACGTCATGTCCGTCGCCACACGCAGAGCTTCTCTGACGCCATCTTCGCCTGCTCTTTCACGCCGAGCTTCTTGGGTTGACATTCCTGCGGGAAGCGCTCCTTCGTCACGTCGAGGCTCGCGAGTCGACCTCTCTGCTTCCGCTTCTTCCTCGTCCGACTCGTACGCACCCAGCTCCCACACAACAAAGCTTTCCATCAACCAACTTCTCTCCAACCTCTCTCACGTCTCGGACTCACAAGCACGAATGTCGTCACCCAACCGCTCGCGTTCGCCCTCCCTCAGCGCCGAGGCGCACGCCGCAAAGCGCAAATTCCAGCCGGAACCAGACTCCTCCATCGCATACAGGTTCTCTTCCGCCTCCGAGATCAACCTCCCCACCGACCCAGTGCGTAGAGCCAGCATCATCAACCTCGCCACCGCTGCCGCTGCTGCCGTCTTGCAAAGCCAGGTTGGCCAGCGTCGTATGTCTACCCACCCAGAGCAAGAGCACAAGCGTCAACGTGTCGAGCACCTTGGCATGCTCATCGAGCAGGCGCGCAAAGCCAGTGTCACTAGCATGAGCCACGACATGTCGCGCCACGTAGAGACCGCTTCGCAAAACGTTGCCATCGCCACAGTCTTGGCCAACCACCTCGGCCTCACTCCTCAATCTTCAGGTGCTTCCACACCGTCTGCTGCAACTCCGCCTCCTTCTTCACCCACAAAAGCACACGCTCCCACCACCTTGGCGGTACCTCAGACTCCCACAACGCCCAAGAGCCCACTTTCGGCGGCGCCATTCACAGCTGCTCACGTTTCTGACGATCGCTCTCCTCTGGCGCACGATGACGCCGCTTCTTCATCGCAACACAAGGCATCCCACCTTATGCGCGCGCCGCCCTCGCCCACCAGCACACCCGCCATCACTCTCACCACCAGCACCGAGTCGGCGGAGCAAGGCACAACAGGCAAAGTTCTCTCCGCAGAGCCCCTGCGCGAGTCGCCATCTCCCCCCTCGAGTCAGGCGCTCCTTGACCGTGCCAAAGAGGCTGCTTCCACCTACAGTCGCTTTTACCGTTTCGAGAGGGAGTGGGCGCAAAAGGCTCTCGAACTAGAGCGTCGTCGAAGCTCGGTTCGCATCGATCCATTGTTCAACCCCAATCCGAGCTTGAGCCCTCTTCCCGTAGATCCACACGATGACAAAACACGCTTGCCAACTTCGCCGCAGCAGCATTCAGCGCCCGAATCGCGCATCATGTCCAGAGGCACCTCGCCATTTGCAGAGTCGTCAGCGCCATTGGCAGCAAGGACCTCGCACAGTGTGCCTAGCGGCTCGTTCTCGTCATCACATCGAGGCTCATCGAGCGGTCTCGCCAATGTGCTTTCCAACTTTGCCGAGCTCATCGAGCATCGTCAGCGCTCATGCTCAGGCTTGGAGGCACTTGCAAAGCAAGCAAAAGAATTGCCCGTCAAGCGATTGAGTCAACCCAACCCTCAATTCCGCACCACTTTTGGCGAATTCTCTTGGGCAAAGCATCCGCGCAGTGCCACGGATCCCAACGCAACGTCAGCAGCATCAGCACCAGCTCATCCAGCACCGCCGGCGCTATCGACAGCATCCTCGTCGCGCTCAATACCTACCGTACGCACACCCGCAATCAACGAACCAGACGTCGACCCTGCGGACAGCATCTCCAACATGGACAGAGACGAAGGTTTGTCCAACACAAGCGATGCAGCGGCAGCAAGCAAATCTAGCCGCCCATCTGCCCACTTGAAGATCAAGGCAATCAAACAAGAGTCCACGGCACCAGCCGACTCGGAGAACGATGGCCCCGCTACCCCGCGTTCGTCAATGAGCATCGCCAGCATGCTTTGAGCCTCATTTTCTAATTTTTCTAATCATACCCGCTCTACACTTTTTTTTTTTTTCTTTTTTTTTTTTTTTTTTTCTTCTCCTGTCTCTTCCAGTAGCACATGTTTGGAATAGGGTGGCGGTCTTCGCCTTGTCGTCGTACGTTTGGAGCTCTTTTTATATATGTAATTGTACCTGGGTATCTCGTTATGCGTAGCTACGTTGATCGTTTGCCGTTGTGTGAGGTGTGATTCTAACAAAGGTGAACATGGCATTGAAGGGAGTGTGTACTGTTCAGAGAGGCTGTGGAGGCGAAAGCGGATGATCCGATCCTGTCGATTCTGGTCAACTGACCCGCTCCACACCACTTTCGCTCCATCACATTACACTCACACTTCTCTCAACCACTTTTCACAGAGTCACTAACGAAAACTGAGCCGTGGATCGTAAACCTTTCTACATTGGCATTTCAGCTTACAACTTTGTCTTCGTCGCAACAGGACTGCTCTTCAAGAACCCATCAAAGTACTTTTCGATCGCCTCGAACCCGGTCTGACCCTGGTCAATCGGCGCAATCGCACCAACATAGCCATCCGGCCTCACGATCACAATACCGCCGTTGGGAAGACCCCACTTGTCGTGCAATCCACCCACAAACTGGTCATCCAACGTAACCTTGTACGCTCCGTGTCCGGCTTCAATGTCGTCGCAGTACAGCATGCTCTTAAGCGCACCCAGGTGCTGGATCTGCTCAATTTCGATATCAAATCGTTGCGAACGAACGATCAGCAGGAGATGGAAGAAGGGGTTGGCTTCCGAAGAGAATCCATCGTTCATTCCAGTGTTGAGAGAGTCCGGAAGCTGGTGGTATGCCTTGTGCTGCAACAGCATTGCCCGCTGGTTGGCGCGGAAGCGGTTGACAAACGAGTGCGGCGAAGCAAGGTGGTTGGCGAACGCCTCGAGGTGACGCATGTTCTTGTTCAGGTCACCAGCGCAGACGTACAAACGGAATCCACCGGGTGCCGTAAACTGAATCTCGTGGATCATGCGCACCGGCTGCGAGTTGGACCATCGCGTAGCCCACGCAGGCTGCAATCTACGACCCGGCTCGAGCTTATCCGTCAGCTTGGCTACACCCAAGTGCTTGGATGGATCGCGGTGGTTGAGCACATTGTCGGCGTACAGAACACCGGCGCCCGTCGTGAAAGCAGCGTTTCGACGCTGAATGTTGATGAAATGTTCGCGCTTCTCGGCATCCGACATGGTAGCCACCTCGGGAGTGTTCTTGGGCACTTCGCCCGAGAAGAGCGCCGAGTACTCGGAATCAAACTCGATCAGCTGCTTGCCCGTAGCGTGTCGTTCATCGTGGTACGTAGCCAACAGGATGTCGGGATCAGCCAGTCCCTTCTCGACCAAGTTGATCCTCCACGCCAACGCCTGCGAGTCGATGATGGCAGTGTTCATACCCTGACCAGCCTTGGGCGAGTGAGTGTGGCACGCATCACCAGCAAGCAGCACGCGGTGACCGGGGTACGACACGCCATCGGCCGTCTTGCCTGCCGGGAGCGAGTACCTCGAGATCAAACGCTGACCGATCGGGTAGCACGTAAACCATTCGACGACCTTAAAGTCAAACTTGTATGGATAAGCAATCTCCTGGATCGCCTTCATCACCATCTCGGCCGTCACCTTGTCTCGTGCATCGAGCGCAGACTCCTTGCTCTTTTCGCCCCCGAGACGGTTCACCTGAGTGTAACAACGAATGATGGGTTGTCCCTTTTCATTGTTCTCTCGTGGGAAGATGTAGAGCGCACCGTGATTCTTGGAGTGGATAGCGGCGATCTTGCGAACATCGGGGAAATTGGTCTCGACAACGCAATCCAAAGCGGCCCAGAGTGTATCGACCCAGTCACCGTTGAAGGTGAACTCGTGACGTTCTTCGAGCGTCTTGCGCAATCGTGACCTACCACCGTCACAGCCGACGAGGTACTTTGTGCGAATCGTCTTGGTCTCGCCTGTGGGCTTGATGATACTGATGGGAGCGCCGCCTTCATTGGTGGCTTCGAGGACGGGCTTCATCTTTTCCAGAGTGACCGTGACGGGAAAAGTGGGGTCGTCGGTCATCTCAAGGTTCTGGTACGCCCAAGGACGAGTGACACGCTGTCCGTGACGCTCCATGTCCCTCAAGAAACCTCCCTCGATCAGACCTTGCTGCAGACCGAGCGTGCAGTTGTCCTGGATCTCCATATCGGTAGGGAAGGACTGCACACGGCGAGTGCGCTCGATACCGCGCTGACCATCCGATCGAGGATCCCAGAACGTGCGCTCGTACGACGGTGCGCTGCGGTCAAAGAATTCGGATCCGAGCGGCTCCATGTTCTTGAGCACCTCGATCGTACGAGGCTGGATACCATCCGCACGTCCCGCAGTGGTAGGCTCGGAACGCTCGTCGATGACGAGCACGTCAAACCCGCCAAAGCGGGCCAGCGAAGTGGCCAACATGAGACCGGCAGGACCAGCACCGACGATGGTAACGTCCCACGAGGTACGGTCAATGTGTGTCAGAGGATCAGGGTAGTTGTGCGTGCCGTGAGCATGGTGACCACCAGCCTTGGCCTCTTCGACCACCTGTCCCGGTGCCGAGAACTGTTGTGTCGGCATGATGATGGAGGAATATGTATGCGCGGGGTGGGGTGACGGAAGCGGGAAAGCGAGGGGGGGTGGAATGTTCCGTAGCTTGCTGCGTGAGATCCTCCTCGATGTAGTGCGGTGCGTTCCTAGAACGAGGTTTTTTGCGTTGAGCGTAAAGGGTATAGGAAGGAGAGAGGAGAGATGATTATGGTTACACGAGAAAAGGTAACGAAGGACAGAGGATGCAGACAAACTTATACTTTTTTTTTGGATCCCAAGTTGCTGTAACTAGCACGACAACCGAGCTTCGACTGGGTCTTTCTCAAGGTCAGGTGGGGGCTGACCAAGTTGCCATGTCCGACTCCAAAACCTGGAGTTCACGGCAACGACCGTTCCCGCAAGCTGCAGCCCACACTGTTTGCAATCTCGTAGTGTGGCCTTTCTTGTGTAACCCCTTCAGCAGCGCGCAGGCACGAATTTCTCCACACACACTCTCTCGCTGATTTTTAGACCGGTGGACGGATTTGACGGAGAGCGACACTTTTTTTGCGAGATATTTTTGTGCAACACAGCACAGCAGCGTGGCAGCCGGGGGCAAAGGAGCTGCTTCGGCTTACCAATTGCAGAACGGACGCGCCGCAGAAGCAGCCGCTTCCCTTAGGACAAGAAACGGGGTTTTAAAAACGAGGCTTTCCGTGTTTTCCGGCTGCCCCGCTCTTTTCTTTTCGGTGGGCTTTTGCCCTGGCTTGAGAAAATCCAAGCTTGTAACTCGGACCCCACATGAAGGGATCTCACACATACCGTGGGGATGTGAGAGAGGGAAACCGGTGATGAAAACAAAGCCTGGTCACAAAACAGTGAACGGGATTCGGGTCGGATGCGTCTTACGGCCGACCGGTTGCGGGTGTTAAGTCGATGGCTCGCGCGGGAAGCGAGACCCCCAACCCTAGCTTCCATCTCCAAGCTTGAACTGCACTTCGTAGCTCAACGGATCCCCGATCAGTCTCAAGCACCACCTTCGAAGTCAGACACTCAACAACCTCGATATTCAGACTGCTTTATGGAAGAATCGCATTCATGCTTCGATCAGATACACATTGTGTCAGAACGCACGCAAACCCGCCCCCGCTCTCCCCAACTCATCCGCACCCTGCTGCTCTCGCCTCTTCTCCTGTCGCCAGGCATCGGTCTCCGCCTGCCTTTTGAGCGTCTTAGATCTCGAAGCGAGTGCATCGATGTACTTTTTCCTCGCGCCTTCCAGCTCTACCTTCACCTTGGCCGCTTGCTCCCTTTTCGACGCCACCACCGTCCCTTGCTTGCCATCCAGATTGACCAACAACGTGTCCAAAATATGGTTCGAGACGTACACCTCGTGAGCTCTGTTCAAAGTGCCCATTTGACCGGTGAGCTTGTGCAGCCATTTCACCGCAAACTGGGCCGCTTCGATGATCAGCTGGTGCTGGATCCAGATGCGGAGCAAGACGTCGGTGTTGTGGGTACGCGTGAACCAGTCCTTCAACCACTCTGGCGTTACTGCATGGTCGAGCGAAGCGATGCGCGCTAGAACAACGCGGTAGTACCTGCCGTCCTCGTCCGAGTCATACATGTCCAAATGATGGCGTACGTATCTCCAGGCACGCTCCGCAGCCGACCCGGTCCAGCTCGCCGATTTCTCCGAAAGCGTCAAGAATAACGCTTCGGGTTCCAGAAGGTCTTGGTCGGCTTCTTCCAGTTCTGCGATTTCGGGATGCACGTCTTGAGCCTCGCTCTGTCTGAACGCCTCGCGGTCGAGTTTGGCACGAGACAGGGCGATGGCTTTCACCGTCAGCGCAGCAAAGATCGACGTCATATCTACACCCAAGTTCCAAGCCGTGTTGAAAGCGGAATCGAAGGAATCGCTGTTGACGAACAGCAACACCGCGTCCGGGGATCGGAGAACCGTCGTAGAGTATGCCAGATCCGGATACCTCTTTACCAGCTCCAACCTGGCCAGCGCTAAGGTGTACTCCCGGCGCACGTCGTCGACTGACACCACTCGGATCTCGCGCACCCTCTGGTTATACGCGGCACTTGGAATGTACCTTGTAAGGCTGCTCGTCTGCTTTTCACCCACCCGATTCGGCTCCAGTTCGCCCGACTCGCTATCCGCAGCATGCGCAAACCAAGCATCCTCATGCTTCAACATGGTCAACGCATTGATCGACGCCAGGTAACTCTGCGCCTGTTCTACAGCTACAATCATAAACCTCTCGAGTGCATCCTCGCTTCCCGACCGCTGCTCACCCAACCGCTCAGCATGCTGATACATGACCGCACCTGCCGACTTGAGATCGCCGCGGAAGACGTGATACGAGTACAGAACTGCGTAGTAGTTCGGCACCGACAGTGGATCGGAATTGCGAGCTTTGAAAGACAACGTTTTCTCCACTTCGCTTTGCAATCCAGGGAAAGTGAAATGAAGCAAAGGTTGGATGTGTCCTTCCTCGCACATTACGCCGACGAGGTTGCGCAGGCAGTCTTTGCGTACGCCCTCGTAAGGCGTGGACATGACGGTGGCGTAGGCGGATTCGAAGTCGTCGAGCGCAAGTTGGCAACGGAAGATTTTGAAACAGATTTCCTTGGGTCCTGACGCTTGAGCTGTCTCTGCATCGGAAGGCAGATCGTCGGCGTACGTTCCGACAGCATCGATGCTCGCCTGGCAAAACCGAATCACATGCTCGATCGCTTCGAAAGGCTCGAAGAACAAAGCTACGTGTCGGTAGTATGCTGCCACGCGTTCTTCTCCCTCTGCGGTGACAATGGAGGAAGGAAGCAGTTCGAATAGTCCACTTGCCGCATGGCTTTTGCTGGTCGGGGGCAACTCGAGAGCGCTAACTACCTTTTCGAAAGATGCACTGGCATCATCCAGTCTTTGCATCTGGACAAGTGCCCGGGCACGAACGTACTCTCCAGCGGGCGTTTCGGGAAAGCTAGCGAGCAACGCCTCGGCCGCGAGCGGATAGCCTTGTACCAGGATCGCAAAGGCCAAAGACATATGGCGCTCCGTAAGGGAGGGCAACAGTGCCTTTACCCAACCACCCAAACTTTCACGCAGATCCGATACTCCAAGCGACCAGAGACCCCTGAGCACCGCCCTTTTCACCGTCAAGCTCAACGCACCCTTCCTCTCCTCCGCCTTAGCTGTACTCAGCAGCCCGTCTCTCACGCACTGATGCAGCAGCGTCGGCGCCGAAAAATGATGCGGCTCGCGACTCTTCCTTCCCGCAACCGACATCTGGTTCAGCTTGGCCACGATCGAATCGGTCTCCCCAACCTCATTAACGTTGCCAGCCACCTGCAAAGCCGCGTCGGTGCGTGCCAACTGCAGCGCAGCAGAGATAGACTGAAAAATGCTGAGCGCAGCACCGATCTGCTTGCTCTCGTTTTCGACGAGATCGGCCATCTTGTCTTCCGCAGCGAGAGCTGTGAGAAGAAGCATGAAGGAGACGGAGAGGCGGTGGCGTGAAGCGAGGGCTTGAATGAGTGCGTCTGCTGTGAGAGCTGAGCCGAGGTCGGTTGATGCGATTGAGGGTGCTGAGGTGAGTTCGTCGACGCCGTTGGCGGTTTCGCTGAGTAGTACAGACATGTCGGTGAGAGTGCTGTCGAGGCTAGCGCCGAGATCCGAGGTGATGCGGTTGACGATCTCGTTCGCTTCTTCGCCGCCGAGGGAGGCGAAGTTGTTGCTCCATACATTGGCGATGGCTTCTTTGACCGAAACGGTGAGAGGTTCCGAGAGCAAGTTCTGCAAGCCAGCGGCGAAAGTTTCTAGTTCGGGAGCGGTGAAGCAGCCGGCAAGGTCCGACGCGGATTCGACCAAAGCCAGAACCTCGGCAACCGTTCCGGAAGTTCGACCCAACGTTGGTAGGATATTGGTTGGATGCGAGTCCGCCGCGTGAATAAGCAACGCACGCTCTTCGTTGGCCGATTCCGTAGCAAGAGTAGTGCCAGATCGCGGCTTGCCAGACGTCGCAAACAGATTTCGCTGCAATCGCTCGATAATGCTCGCTTCGTCCTCGTTGACCGGCAAAGCTACTGTATCTCGGCTGATGACCAGCGGCACAACCGCTTCACCATCAAAGCTCGATGTCGGAAGCGACAACCCGATCGGCCATCGTGCTGCCGTCTCGATCTGCTCTGCAAGCCCAACAAACCGCATCCATTCGCGGACACGCGAAGCGTAGAGCTTCTCGTACATCGGTCCGCCTGTTCGTGGGTCGTTTTCGAGATGACAGCCACTCGCAACGATAGAGGCTACTTCGTCACGAAGGCTTGCGAACAGGGTCGATGGTGGATGAGCTGAAGACGAGGCGACTTCCTTGTAAGATGAGAGCGCAAGTCGCAAGGTGGCCTCAGAGAAGCGGCCAGGCTCGAGGACTCGATCGAGGAAAATGTCCGCAGCGTCGATCACCTCCTTTGTCGCGTCGAGCGTCGCTTCAAAGTCTTCTCCGTGTAGAGGCCTGTAGACGCGCTCGGAAGAAACGGTCCTCCAATCGTCTTTCGAAAGATCCTCAGCCACCGATCGGACGCTCATCGAGCTCTCGTCCGGATTCGCTGCCTCGACACCGACTTTGGCATACTTGAGCACTGGACCAGCCCCAGCATCCCATAGAGCCCACATGACCCAACCATCCCCACGTTCGCCCTGAGGTGTAAAGACTACATCACGCAGCTCCACATTACGACCGCGTGTTTCGGCATCGCATCGCTTCTGCCACAACAGCGTCACTTCACCCAGTCCGCCAGAAGAGCCCTTGGTGTCCTCAAGCTCGACACCGTACAATGCGAAAAAGTTACCAAAAGGAGGCGAAGCTGGAATGTAGGCTAGAACATAAAGCGCGTAGCCGGCACTGTCATCGGAACCTGGTGTGAAGACCTTGATAAAGGGTCTCGAGACTGTGCTGAAGTATGCTTGTGTTTCGGACGCTTCGAGAGTGGATGAAGCCTCATCCTCAGCAACGACCAACTGCTTCTCGTTGGATGCAACCGAATCCATCTGCAGAGGGAGGTCGATAGTACGGATACACGAGTCGGTGAGCAAGTTCCACACCCGCAACTTGCGATCACGACTCGCTGCGAATGCCATCGCATTCCCGACTTCGCCTGGGAACACATCGAGAGACAGTGCGTAGGTGGGAGACGACTCGGAATCCAATATCGCATTTGACCTGCCAAAGAACCGAGAAACGCCCGAAAGGAACGAAATCGGTCTGAGCACGGTCTCCTTCCACGCGCCGTCGTTGGTGTCTCTCGAGTCAGAGATGGAGCGGCTGAGTTTGACGATAGTCCCATCGGCGCAGGTGACGAGAGCAAGCGCGGAATCGACGACGTACAGCTGGGCTGCATTTGCTGCGCCGCGAATCGAGGCGGTCAGGACTGAGTCCGACGAAGCGATATGCTGAATACGGTACTCAGACGACCAGTCAGATGCCAATCGTGAATCGTGGAAGAGATGAGGTGCGGAAAAGACAAGTCGATACAGAAAGCCTGTGGTGGTGACGGCGACCACATAGAGCCGGTTGGAAGTCGGATCGGCGAACAGCCCGAGTCCTGGAAGCAGCGGTGCGGGAAAGAGGAATGTCCGTGCTGGTTCCGATGCCAGTTTTGGGTCGAGTGGGGCTGAAAAAGTATGTTGCTTCGATGCAAGCGCCTTTGAAGAGGGTCCCGCAGCTGCGGTCTGATCTTCCAGCGTCGACCATAGCAGTTGCAACTCCCGACCTCCTGCGACGACACGCGCCAAGACGTAGCCGCCATCGAATGCGTCAATTGAAGAGGAAGGGAAGTAGAGGCGAGCATCGACAGCATGATGGTGAGCTACGTTGATAGGCTCGGGCTCGTTTTCGACGCCTGGGTGCTGAGGAGTGGGGACGGCGATGGCATCTTCGTCCCGAGTGTGGTTGTTCGCTGGAGATGCTGGCGCCGCTAGCGATGCTGATGCCAGCTTGTAGGGTGTATATGGAAGCGGCATCGTTGTTGGAAGAGGACGTCGACGAACGTGCTGGAAGTGCTTTGGGACAGAAAGGTCGTGACTTGCAAGGGTCGAAGCCAGATGGGCGCCGTTTCAAGGTGCAGCAGCCAAGTTGATCAGATCAACTGCATCCGTTGCAAAGCAGCGCAGGAGGCCAGGAGCGATGCAAACGCTGCTTGATTCGAAGGCTGCGTTTGTGGCAAGGCGAAGCTATAAAGCAAAAGGCGCAGTTGATGATAGTGACGGTGGAAAAGTGATAGGTGACAAAGGGCAGAAAGAGACTCACGGGCAAAAAAGCTTCGCAAAAATGCGGATCACGTGAAGATCGGGATTTCTCTCGTAGCAAAGCGCGGAGCGCGTTGTTTCCGCAATTTGAGCTGTTACATCACATCCGTTCAACATACTGCAGTTTTTTGATGTCGTCAAAGTTGACATGTGCAGCATCCTACACGCAGTCTTCGGAGTCACACTCATCGTAGGCAGGCAAGTAGACGTTCAGAAGCCGTACACTGCAAGCAAGAGGGTATAGTGCACTTAGCATTTCTATGTTGATGAAAGGAAATGTCCATTGAGGGCGCCGCGAAGTCTCAGCGGCTGGGTATAATGTGTAGCGATCTAAACGAGAACAAGGAAGTGCATGCTTCAAAGAATGGAGGCGGCGATGACAGCAACAACGGCGAGACCAGCTAACTCAAAGGAGACGGGTGCGAAACCCGAGGCTGCACCCGTCGCGATGCCCTGCTTGGTCGAGCTGGTGGGCGAAGTGGTGTTGTGTGTTGTGGACGCGCTGTGGGTGGTGGGGGCCGTAGACGAGGCTGCAGAGGATGTTCCGGTAGCGGCGCCGACGGGACTTGTTGAGCTGGCGGTACTGCCGTCGCTACTGCTACCATCGTCTTCGCTATCGTCGCCGCTGGGCTTGGTACCCAACTCGAAAGTCTGCAAAACGGTGCCGTTCTGAGGAGGCTCCGAGTCATTCCAAGCGTTTTTGTACCATGACATGTTGAAGACGTCAGCTACGTTGTTCTTGATCCATCCCAGGCCGTCCAGGCTTGGGTAGTAGGATTTGAACACGCCGATGGAAGCGTGAGTCAGCTCGTGCTCGAGCATGATCAATCCGTTGTTCTTTGGACCGTGAATACCAGCATTAGCAGCTCTTGTAACAGAAGCGAGATCCTTCCCAGGGTCTTCATTCGGGCAAGCGGATCCACCTTGATCATCCAAGCACCAGTCGTTAGTATCGTGGTTCCAGAGCACATTGGTCAACCCAAAGATCTCTTCAGCGATCGCACGAACGCGGTTGTCGATATCACCCTGAGGAGGGCGCCAGAATTTCGGGATGTAACCGCCGCTCTTATCTGCGATGATCTGCATCGTCCAACCGAGCTCAGCTACGAGCTGCTGGTTGGTCAGCGTAGTGCAGAGCTGATGCGACCACGTGTGGACTGCAAAGTGCTGGTTTCCCTCTCTCACTGCGTGAGCAAATTGGTCCGGGTACGAAAGGACATTGGATCCAATCATGAAGTGCGTTGCGGATTGATTGTTTTGGCTGAGGAAATTGTAGAGATCGTCGCTGTTTCCAGTCGGACCATCGTCAAAGCCGATAGCGATGTTGTTGGGTGGAGCGTTGACGATGTCGGTACCGGCGACGCACTTGGTGACGGTCCATGAGCAAGTTTTGGGGTCGAAGCCCTCGTTGTTGGCATAGACGGGGTTACCGCCCTGGTTGATTGCAGGGGCGATGCTGGGGATCTTGCCAGCGGCCATGGCATCATCGAGAGCTTTGAGCCATTCGGCGGGTGTTTGTGCTGCTGTGGGGACGGCAAAGCCTGGTGGATATGAGCCTGCTTGTCTGGGTTGAATCTTGACGGTAAAGTCGCCAGCAAGGGCGCTTCCTGCCAGACTGGCAAGGAGAAGCAAACGAAGCATGTTGTGGTAGAGCAATATGAGCCTCCGTAAACAAATGAAGGACGATACGAGTAACAGAGCCGGCGGAAAGGAAGGTGAAGATTGTTCAATGAGGACGAGAGGGGGGTCACAAACAACAGCAAGGGCCAGGAGACTATATATGAACCAGCTAAGATACGTAGACTGACACCGGCTCCCAGCTTGAAAGATCCGTCGGACGCACGAATGTCCTCTGACGTTGGGACCGAATGTTGCATACTGTAATCAGTGCAGCACGGGTAACGCAGGAGCACAGTGGGCGGATTCGAAATAAAACACACCTCCAAAACAAGCAGCGCAACTTCGTTTGTGGACGATCTAACCCGGATTTCGAACGTCGGATGCAGTCGTCTCGATTCCGCTGTGCGTTTCAGACAGGACAGTGGGACATAGAAGGCGTTGGTGCAGACCGATAGATTGGGCGCTCGTTGAAATCGATTGCTTGACAGGGGGAAAGTACAACGAATGGGGATCAGGGGGACAATATGCAATGGAAAATCTTTCCAACCAAGCAACCAGAAGCGATCCGGGAGCCCAAACTCGCCTTGTTCGCGAAGAACAAGATGCCGATCGTAGGCTGGAGTTCGGGAAGAAAGTCTCCGGTCCAGCTTGAGGTACAGTAGGACAGGGCGTTGTGTCAGTCTTCTAAGAACGCCAAGGGGAAGGAGAAACCAGAGACCTAGAAAGCTATTAAAGGTGGACACGCACTTCCGACGGTCTGCGCGGCTTCTGGAAGCGAGAGAGCGGGCAGTGTTTGGCAGCGAACTCATCGTGGACATGTGCCCAACCGGAGTGGTGCTGGATTGGCCTTGTTGATCCCGCACCCAAAATTTTACCGACCGGTATTGTCTGATCGACCTGTTTGGTGGCTAGCATGAAAATTTGCACACAGTCCAAACATCCATCTTTGCCCACAACAAACGCATAGACCCCTTCCTGCTCAAGTGCTTGAGTCGCTGGATCGAGTTCCATTGTCCAGACATCGCGTAGATCTTCTTTGTCCAACCTGTACATGACGCCAAACGAATAGGAGAGCTGTAATTTACTGTAAAAGTTTGCAGGTTGGTCGACTTGAGACTCAAAGCGAGCAAAGGAGGTGCAAGGTGCGTCATTGCTTGTCTCACTAGCACAGTTTGCAGTGCTTCGGAATTCAGCCAACCTCAGTTTGGAGCACTGTCCATCCTGTCTTTCGAACAAATGAAAGGCTTGAGCTCTCTCCATCGGAGCCCGTTGACGGTTCCTCTCCACGACCTTTCCTCACAAACAGATTCTTGGCATATATTCATTCATATGTCATCTCACATACTTTGCCTGGAAATCCGTTGATCAAAGTAATCTCTTCGTATCGTATCATTGTTGCAAAGCAAATTGCTTGGAACGATGTGTAAAGATGTCAAGCCTGGGAGTCGCAGTGACGCCTTGCAGCATCGAGAACCCGTTCGTGCAGGACAATAGCTGCGAAGCTACTCTCGTCGAATGTTCTCAGGAGAAGGGTGGTCAACTTGGGCAGGCATTTAAATTAGCCGCGCGGTTGGTCTGCAGACGAAGAGATGCCCGTGCGATGCTGTTTCCCACCGGGAACGTGCAACATACAATACACTTCTTTTCCAGAGAAGCTGGGCCCTCGAGGAGGAGGAGGAGCGAGCTGCTGAAGCGGACCTTGCAAGCTCGACAACGAGGGCAGCTTGTCGGAAGGTGCTTGACCGAATCGGCATCATTCGTTTGCGAGATCGGCGATACAGCTCTTCTTACCCCACACCGCTCTCTGACATGCAGTCTGTACGATCACATCGAGCAGACTGATAGCTTTGCACTCCTTCTCTAAGTCACCTGGTCCTGCTCGGTTGTGCGACCTCTGTCCATCACACTGTTGGGCTCCGCTGCCTTTGACAGGACCCCCAAGCATAATTGTAATGGCGTGAGATTAACTCCGCAGTTTCCCCGCCTTTGAGCGTATCTCGGCAGAGAAGAATGAGACCGGCCCGTGAGCAGATCCAAGTTACCGCTCCACCGAGTCGCCGCCCTTCATATCTTCCACACCCACCATCTAGGCGTACCAGTTTGCCTCAAGCTGTTACCTCCCACCTCGACGCCCGATCAAGCCCCACATCCGCCCGGACCAGCCGTACAACAATGCCCCACAGCATCCTGTCACCGTGGTACTGGTTCCTCAAGCTGTCAGCTACGCTGTTCCGATCCGTTGTGTATCTGAAACGAGGAACACAGCATTATCTACGAAACAGACCTTTGCCGGAAGGAATCGTCAAAGAAACGCTTCGAGTGCCCTCTCGCGACAAGGGAAGGTTTATCGGTGTCGATCTGTACCGTCCTGCCAATGCAGCTGCTTCCGCCAAACTGCCCATCGTGGTCAACTGGCACGGTAGCGGCTACGTGATCCCGAGTTGGGGCGAAGATCGCGAGTACATTGTCCAAGCTGTCAAGGCACTAAGCTGTAACGTTCTCGATTGCGACTATCGAAAAGGTCCCGAGTATCCGTATCCGTCGGGTCACGATGATGCCGAAGACGTCGTAGGATGGGTGCTGTCTCAATCGCAGCGTTTCGATGTGAACAAAGTAGCGCTGTCGGGTTTCAGCGCAGGTGCTGCTCTTGCGTTGACAGCGGGAAACTTTTACGGTCCCACCAAGATCTCTGCTGTCTCCTGCCTCTACCCACCTGCCGACGTCGCACCTACTCCTCCGGAACGACCCGTGCCGTACGAGCCTCGATCCGGCCTTCACCTGACACCGAGGGCAGTAAACTTGTTCAACAACGCTTACATGCCGGATCTCGCTAGACGAGCAGATGCTAAATTCCGTATTCGTGGGTTGGACACTTCGCGCTTCCCCAACTACATCTTTGTCGCTTGTGGCGATCTTGACATTCTTCATTTGACAGCTAAGAAGTACTTTGAGGAGCTCAAGCAGACCGAAAAGGAGAAAAAGATCACATTCGTCAGTGTTGAAAGGGAGGAACATGCATGGGACAAGGCTCCGCTTGTGCCTGAGTCGGTCAAGGCGCGCGACGATGTGTACAGGGGGATGTTTGATAACATTAAAGCGTCATACAGTAAGTAGATGGTTTGTCTTATGCACCTGCTGTCACTGTGTATAGTCGCTAGATCATTTACAACACAGATGGAAGTCGTTCTGGAATCAATGGAATTGATGTTGCTAATATTGAGGCTTCAGTCTAGAGTCTGACAGAGATGCACAATGTCGGCTTCAGATGTCTTCGACGCTAACAGCGCGGAAGAGAGCAGTGTAAAAGTTGGTAGCGTCAGCCAACCCTTGAATCGGGTAATGCTCGTTGACGGTGTGAACGCCAGTGAGAGATCCCAACCCTGTCTTGTCAGGCTTGATACTCGAAGGACCGAAGCGGATGATGTTGTGAGTAAGGTTGTGGTAGTATCGCGTATCGGTGTTACCCTGCATGATCGAAGGTGCCACGGTTACGGGTTTACCATCCTCGCCGACCCACACGGAACGCACGAGCTGCGAAAAGAGCTTCCACGGCTTAGCCTTTTCGCCCTCCAACGGCGTCCAGGGAGCCGGCTCGAGCGGAGAACGCGCTTCCTGGATGGTCAGCTTCGAAGCTCCCACAGACGAGCTTGCGTTCATCACGTGCTCGCCCCACGCTTCCATCTCCATGTTGTACTGTTTGGCCACGGAAGAGAGCACATCGATGTAGTGCTGCTTGAGCTCGTCAAAGCTGCTCGTGATGGCGATGCGGTGGTCAACATAGGCGGTAGCACTTTCGGGAAGAGCGTTGAACTTGATACCCCCTTCGATGATGTCGACGGCGGTGGTGGTGATGAACTGGGTCTGGAGTACTTCGGGCATGGCGTGAACGACACGCTGCTTGGCTTGCTTGATGCGTCGTTGGCGACCGCGATGAGACCAAGCATTGACGGGCTGCAAGACGAGCGAGGTGAACAAGTTCGGCATGGCACTCTGCAAGGCTGAGTAGGCACCAAGATGCTCGAACGAGGACTTGGAGGCCCATTCGAGATCCTTGAGAGCCGAACGGAGCGCTCCTGGGATGCGAGGGCCATCGCGCACGCATTGCAGGAACTCGAGCTGTGGTCCTGAGATCTTGGTTTCGTCCAGGCGATCACGCTTATCTTCGAGCTGTGCGACGATGCGAGCGAGAAGACCGATTGAAGTGTGGGCACCGGCTGTCGACGAATGACCGCCGGCGGATTCGACACTGACGGCAATGTCGACAGATCCCTTCTCGGCAATACCTGGCATGGCGACGTCGATACCGGGACCCATGCTGTCGGTAGCGGCAAGTACAGGGTTGCCTTCGTCGATGATCATGGCGATGCTGTCACGGCCCCAGATCTCTTCGACGCGCTTGGCGAGCCAGCCAGCGCCCTGCTTTCCACCAGACTCCTCGTCAAAGCCAAAGCTAAGCAGAATGGTGCGCTTGGGCTCCCAGTCCTTGGCGAGCAGTTGCTCTACCGAAGAGAGCAAGCTCACGAGCCATGCCTTGCAGTCGGTGGAGCCACGGCCCCAGACGGTCTCAGTGTCTTCTTCGATGAACCCGCTGAACGGCGGGAAGCGCCACTGGTCGAGAGTGGCTTGGTTGACAGGTACAACATCCTGATGAGCCATCATGAGCAGTGGCTTGAGCGATTTGTCGCTTCCCTTCCACGTGTAGAGAAGACCGTGATGGTGGACCATTTCCAAGTTGAGCTTGTCATGCACACGAGGGAACTCGGTCTTGAGCCACTCGGCGAACTTGGGGAAGGCTACCCAGACGTCCGGATGATCATTCGGGTCAGGCCATTCGTCGCCGACAGTGGTATCGATCTGAACAGCTTTGCTGAGCCTGGAAGCAAGCAGGTCGCGGTCGAGACCAGCGAGTCCGTCGTTGAGGTCGTAAGGGACCTGTTGAGGACAAGTGGCAGCGAGAGAAGCGGATGAGTCCGCCTGGAACGAGTGGGTGAGCCTCCAAAGGCTGTCGTTGACAGCATTTGACGCCGCGTTGTCGAGCGACAAGAAGGTAAGAGCGACAGCTCCAAGCACCATGGCAAGGACCGCCGTCCACTTTGATCCTTTGTTGGACTTGTTGGACGAGAGCTGTGCTGTACGCTTCTCGTCCGTGCTGAACGCACCCTGCTTAGTGGTTGTCGGCAACATCGTGCTGATAGAGCGCTTTGCGATGAGTCTCCTCGTACAAGCTCGATAGGAGTGATGAGAAGGAGCGAAAGAACGAGTTGGAAGCTGTCGTGTGTCGAAGCTTGCAAAGTGCTTCAGATGGATAGCCGGTTAAAGTGTGTACCAAGGACTCCGCATTCGGAGCTCGTAATTCCGAAGAAAGCGTGGGATCAAGAGGAAAAGACGCCGCGTAGAATGCCGGGGTTGGTGGAACGGTCTAACACTATTTCGGTCTGCGGTAAGACGGCTTCGCTATCAGGCGAACGTCTGTTCGGATGTAGCTACGATCCTACGGACCAGCGCTGGCCAGTATGCCGAACATCACGGCTCAAACCGAAGTGATCCGAATCAATCCGGTTCATGTGGTTTGGAATGGTCCGAATGATGGTGATTGGGTATCGACTGCGATTCTGATCTTTTTGTGGGTTGCATTTTTGAGCCATCTTTTCTTGTCTCGTTTTTTCTTCTTGCACATCTGCCAAGGCCATTCAGTTACCGCGGCTTTTCCTTGTCGACCGCACATATGATACGAAGGCAGACGAAAGACACAGGCGTAGGTGCAGGTCAATCATTCTGCTGCCAGTTTCCATCTGTGACCGTTGTTAGCGGTACCTCGTGCCGAGTCTCATGGATGCTAAGAGCGACCGGTGATCGCTGTTTAGACTTATCGAGCGTTCCTAAAGCCTTTTCGAGGTCATGCCTGAAGAGAAGCACATTTAGGAAGCATCGGTCCGAGCCGGTGGCTCGCCTTGACTCGACCAGCATTAAGGAGGAGAGGTTCATCGCTGGTGGTTGAAATAAGCTCGAAAGGACGAGCTCCGCTGCGCTCTCACCCGTGACACGAGGTAACGAACGCAAAGGGTCCTTTCCTTTTGTTCGCGCACATGGCATCGCTCGGTTATCGAAGGCATTCGAGATCCAGGTTCAAAGGTGCCCGTCGCCACCGCCATAAGCGTACTGTATCGCCTGCAAGAGCATGTTCTACCGCTTCATCTGTCTGACACGCTCTCCTTCTCTCTCTCTTGTATCACCAGGAACGCGCGGATAGGAGACTCGCCTCTTTTCTGGAACAGAAGCGACAGAGCTTCGAGGGCTCTGTAGGCCAGCGTGAGACTCGAAACAGAACAGCCTCAGAGAATGGTGTCGTGACTTTGGAAGGGCAGGCGGGGAAGAAAGAAAGCTGATGCAGTGTTCGTGATTTTTTCGAACTTTTTCCATTGTGTGAAGGATGCAGGCAGCTGCGCAAACCCCGCTGCGTCAGACAGGGACTTTCGGTAGACGCGGCAACTGTCGAGAGGATGGCCACAGCCTAGCTGCTCGCATTGCAAGCCAGCAGCGCAGTTCCAAGATCCATCTCCATGGATCTCTGTCAAGACACGAGCCACAATCTGTCGACCCCTCTATATTGATTGCAGCAAACCTTTTTTGATCGGCGAGCAATCACTTTCAATACTGCAATAGAACGTGAACATGGTTCTGCAGCAATGTCTGAGATGGCGCGATCCTAATTCGGTTGATGAGAAGCGTGCTTCTGAATTCAACCACGGCAAGCAGAGTGTGAGACTCGTTGAGCACAGAGAGAGAGGGAGAGAAGGAGAGGAAAAACATTTGTCGGGGCTCGAAAACGGAGACAGAAAGGGCAAGCAGAAAAGCACAAGTGCAGAGCAGAGAGCTCGAGCATGTCATCCGACAGCAAGACAGGGTCGACAATCCGACACGCTCTTCTCGCTCTCCTCTCATTGCCACCCGCTGACGGGGATGCCGTACAGCACTCAAGTCGCGGGATCAACTGCAAGGTCGTCGAAGGAGGCTGCAAGTACTGTCATGGGTCCAGCCACCAAAAATGCGCGTTCTGCAGCGCAACCTGGACAGCCAGCCAGTGTGACAAATCTTTGCAGTATAACAGCAGACGCAAAGGCAAGGTTGCCCTTGGACCGAGCTTCCTCCTTTCCTTTTCGAATTCTGTATTCGATCCAGTTCAATCAATGACGAAATGGTGGCTCGTCAGCAGTCTTGTTCTCCTTCCTTTTTGGCGCGCTTTTCCGCCAAGTTCAACTCGACGATGCCGGCATGAAGCTTAGACGGTCGTACCTGAACCTGAGGCTGTCAGACAGTGATTTCGCCCTCTCCTTATTATATTCACCTCGCTTACTTGCCCTTTTGCAGCCCTTTCGCCATGTGAGCGACTGACTGTCTTTTATCCCCTTCTGATTGGGTTTGGTCCGCTCTGCCGTTCTGCTGTAACTCTGCTGCACGAGGCTCGCTTCGTCACTGCCCTGCTGCAACGTCGCTCTTGCTCAATCGTTGCTATGGCAGGGTCCGACTCTTATGACCGACTCAGAACGGCACAGCGGCCCATTGTTCTCCAAAGCGGAGCTTGTTGTGCTCCCTCGCCACACTCTTGTGGTCAAGTAAAAGCTTGACCATTGCGCGTAGCATCTCGTTCACACACACTTTATGCCCTCTTACCCTCTAGTCATCTTGCCCTTCTACCATAACGTCGTCCTCATCCTTCTCAACCTATCGCCACCTTCTCTGACCACCAGACGCTCCAACCTCTAGCGAGCAAAACTACGTCTCGAGACATCGATCCTGATGCGACGGACCAGATCCGAAGCTTGAGCATCTCGAATCCCCAGCCCCAAACCAACTCGGCGATCCAGCAACTTGACTTGAATCCTCGACCATGGCCTGCTGATATCGCGGTCTCCGACGTCATCGAGAGCTTTGGACAAACCTTGCTTCGCCTTTCCAAGACTGCAGCTCGAACACATTAGCCGCTTCAGGCTCCATCACTTTTCTACAATCATCACGTCCACTCCCACCTTACACAACATCAACCATGGACACCAGAATACCTTCAGAGGCAAGCCCGAGCCACGCTTCCACCAACCACTTTGATCCCTCCCATCGACGCTCGCTCAACCCCGCGTGTCGTGACGTGCAAGCCGCATTGTCTTCCTTCCGCTTCTCCGCCAGCACGGTCGAGAGCTCTTCTGGCGATGCTCTTCAACCAAACATGGGCTGCTCATCGGAAGAGGACGAGTATGTCGAACCCAGTGCGACGAGCATCAGCCGCAGACCCAGTGTGCAGAGAACCTCGAGTGCGCCAGAGCCCTCCTCCTCTAAATCAACTCTCTTCGTCGAGCCAAACCGACTCACCGCGCTGCGTCCATCTCTAGCTCGTTCTTGCTCCGAAAGTCGCGCCTCTGGCGTGCTCGAGCGTCGGCGTCATAAGCTCACCTCCAAGAGCAGCACGCTCCCATCGACGCTTATCCTCGATCTCGCCAATCTGCCCATGACCATGGGAGCCGGCAATCTTGCTCTCTTGCGCGCCGCTCGCAAGGCTATCTCAGAGCCATCTGGCTTCGATTGGGGGCGTGCAGCTACCTCAGCACCGCCAAGCGCGTCCACTTCCCGTTTCTTTGCGCAGCAGGAGCACCAAAAGTCGCGCACAGCTTCGCCCATTCGACCTGCCAAGACGTTGGCCACTGCGTCTCTGCCGGTGTCGACGGCGCCATCCACTTCAACATCGCCGCAGTCCCCTCGAATTACTTGCGACCTTGCACCTTCGCGCTCATACACAGGCTCATACTGGAGTAATCGTACTTCTACCTCGGAAGAGTCCGAATGGGACTGGGCCTTGGCTGGTAATGCGCGCGCAACGCACGACGCGCTCCGCTTCAGCGCTTACAGGGAAACTAGAGAACCGGTGCACGACATCTGGTACCAACTGCCAGACTGGATGAGCCGTCGCTCGTCGCTGGGTGGGCGTGATGCCGACTTGTCGCTGCGCGGGCCAGGCTTATTCAACTCGTTTTGTCTGAGCAAAGCGGCCAAAGATCCGGCAGGAGTCACGGCCGTCGCCGCTGCCGCAACTTCAGCCGCTATGTCGCTCTCGAATCAGAGTCCGCGCAACAGCATCTCGGGACGCGGCCGCGTTCAACAGACCAAGGTCTCTGTTCATGTCCCTTACCGCGTCATCGAAGAGATGCCGCCACGAGAGAGCTCCATCTCGCCTCGCGCTTCCTTTGCGGCCGTTTCTGACCTCGCAACGGATCAGAGCCGATCTCAAAGCGTAGAGAGGGTCGAAGCCGCCATCGCCTAGCTCGCCATTACGCCTCGTTAATAATACTCGCATCTTGGCTTTACGACTAGCCTCTGCCACTCAATTACTGGCAGAGCATCTTGCTCAAAGCTCTCCGCATAATCAGTGTCTTTCTTTTGCAAGTTGGCTCGCCAATATACCCGTAACAGGTCGTCCATCTGCACAGCGTGTCGGTTGACCATGTCCCGACTGCGCTCATCTCTTTCCGTCTTCGCTAATGATCCAGACCGTTTTTTTGTTGCCGAAATCCCTTTGCATCTTGTACTACTACCTAACCCAGCAACCACGCAGAATCGAACAATGTCTTTGTTTTTCCCCCGTAAGCGAAAGCTCTGTAGCAAGCCACTGAAAGGCGCTTTTGGCAGTGCAATTTGGTCTGATGAGCACAGGTGATCTCTTTGCATGAGCCACGTCTGAGCAGTTAAGAGAGAGCATCATGCTCATCCAAGACAGCTGCAGACCGGAGTCAAGAGTAACTTGAACTGCAATTGCTCTTGTATGCTAGCCTCTGCAAAGGCTGAATGGCCCAACTCGGATCCGGCTTTCTCTTTGGCAGGTGATTATTTTCGCGGTTCCTTCCGGCTCGATTTTGACCGTGATCGTGCCTTGATCCAAAGAAATTTCAATTTCAAAACGGCGCAACTCGAATTGATCGATGCGCCCGATCTGGTCGAACGCACAGAGCGGAATGCGCAAGTTATTCGCGATTCACAATTTCTTCTTGATCCGTAGCGTGTGGTTCGAGGCAGCAGAGCCTGTCTTTCTTGCTCAGACTCGCGCAGATTCTCAGCTGCTCGCCTGTCTCGGTCGTCCAATCCTCCACAACTCAAGTCTTTCCAGCGACGAGTTGGTGGTCCATCGCATCACATCCCATCTAACTTGCCTCTTCACCTCTCACCTACATCGACCTGTTGCCTCTCTTTTCACTGATCGCACTTTCGGCTCCTTCTTCACAATTGTAGAGACACGGCGTACACATCGTAACGGTCACCATGATGAACCGCGCCGCTGCTCTGCGTAGGGCCACTGCACTCGGCCCTTCGTCTGCCGCTCGCTCTCGCAGCGTTGCTGGCGCACGATCATACGCTACTGGCGCAGATGGAAGCTCAAGATCCGTCACCGGTCGCTTCCTGGTATACGGCACGGTCGGAGCCACTCTTTTCTACGGTATCTCGACCGTAGTCGCACTCAACAACGACCGATACAACCACTTTTTCGTAGAAAGCATCCCAGGAGGTGAACGCATCATCGACTACCTCGACACCCACGATGTCGGCCAGGAGATCAAGAACATCAACCTGGGAGGCTACGGTGACAAGGCCATCAACGTCACCAAGACTGCCTACGACAGCGTCAGCGGTGCCGTGGGTCGTGTGCTCAGCGGCGATGCAGGTGCAAGCGAGAGTGCCGGCGACGAGCGCGATGCTCGACTGAGGGTCGCAGAGGATTGTGAAAAGGCTAGGGCGGAATTGGAGAAGCTCTCAAAACAGGCCAAGGCAGGTGCCAAGAAGGCCGAGCAGGAGGCAGAGTCTGGTCTCAAAGCTGTTCAGGACAAGACCTCGGAGCTCGTCAGCCGCGCCAAGGCAGCTGCTTCTCGTGCAGAGGCCAAGGTTCGCGGTGAAGCTGTCGAGGCCAAGCAAGACGGTCGCAATGCGATCCAGCGTGCTGTCGACAGCGTCCAGATCATGACCGATATTGGTGCCAACACCAAAGCCGCTCCTTCCAAGAGCGCCGCTCCCGGCAAGGGCCCCAAGGAGCAAGTCAAGGAGACCTACACTGGCGAGCTTCCCGTCAACCACGAGCCTCCTGCAGGCTACGCCGCTCCTCGTCGTGACCGAGGTCTCCAAGCACCCGAACAGGGCGCTGCCCGTTTGCGACCTGACCCCGAGGCACCCAAGCTCCCTCTGCTCGCACCTTCCATCAAGAGCCTTTCCGGATCCGAGCCCATGATCGCCCAACTCGCTGGCACCATCGATGAGCTCACCACTTTCCTCAAGGAGACTCCCTCCTCCGGCGCCAAGGCCAAGGGTGTGCTCGAGAATGCGCAGATCGACCTCGAGCAGTTGAGCCAGCGTCTCGAGACTATCAAGCGCGAAGAGGCCAAGCGTGTCGAGAACAGCTTGGCAGCTCAAGCCAAGCGATACGAAGCTCAGATCTCCAAGCAGTCGGAAGAAGCTGCCAACAAGCTTTCCAGCCGAGAGTCGGACTGGCAAAAGTCGTTTGAGGAGGAGCGCGCCAAGCAGATGCAGCAGTTCAAGGAGAAGCTCGAGAAGGAGCTCGCCACGCAGAGCGAGATCATCAACGAGAGGCTCAAGGAGGAGGTCATCGCTCAAGGCATTGAGCTGCAACGACGATGGATGAAGGACATCAAGGCCAAGGTGGAGGAAGAGCGTGGAGGACGTCTTGCTAAGCTCGACGAACTGGCTACCGAACTCAAGAGCCTCGAGAAGGTGAGCTTGGACAACAGCAGCGTCTTGGACGAGAACGTGTCGGTGCACACGCTTTGGACTGCGGTTCGAGCTGTGCAGCACGCCCTTGACGACACGTCAGCTAGCAAGCGACCTTTTGCTGAGCAATTGCGTGTTCTCAAGGGCACCACCAAGGCGCGTGACGACCCTGTGCTCTCGGCTGCTATCGAGGCACTCGATGCAAGCGGAGCCGCCGACACCGGCGTTGAATCGTTCACCACGCTCAAGCAGTGGTTCGACAACAAGGTCGGACCTCGGGTTCGCCAAGTTTCGCTCGTACCTTCTCCGGAAACCGCAGGTGTTCTTTCGCACCTTGCCAGCGCCGCTCTTTCGCCCATCCTGTTCCACAAGAAGGGTCTCGTTCCAGGTGACGACGTGCCATCCGTTATCGCGAGGGCTGAATACTACCTTGACCGCAAAGACCTCGACTTGGCCACGCGAGAGCTCAACCAGCTCAAAGGCTGGCCCAAGCTGTTGGCTTCGGATTGGCTCGCAGCCTCGCGAAAGCGTTTGGAAGTTGAGCAGGCGCTCGAAGTGGTTCAGACTGAAGCCAGTTTGGCGTCGCTTATGGTTTCTGCCTGATTGTTTAGATGTCGATGATCCTGTTGAAAAATGTCATTCCTTGTCCAAATGGAGGTTGATTGTCTGTGTGTTTGATGTCACTTGAAGGTTTGACTCTCGACAAATCGTGTTCATCCATCTCACCCCATCTTTCCGATCACACACAACCGCATCGCAATAGAAGCTGAAAAAGGAGGTATTCAAGATTATCTAGCAAGACAACAAACCCGCAGTACAGGTTCCTAAGCAAACTCGGGAACACAATATTTACCCGGACCGTACGGTTCTGAAGTCAACGCAGTACGGCCGGCAGCCGGCTCGGACGAGTGACGACCCGACTGCGGACCGGGCTTGACCTTCTCGCCGTTGGAGAGCTTCTCGATGATATTGTTCATGCTTTCGGGAGTCAAATCCTCGTAGTAGTCGTCGTTGATTTGGATCATGGGAGCGTTTGCGCAAGCACCTAGACATTCCACCTCGACCAACGTAAACTTCTTATCCTTCGTAGTCTGACCGGCCTTGATACCCAATTTGGACTCGAGCGCTTCAAGGATCTTGGTCGAACCGCATCCACCCAACATGCACGGGGTGGTGGTGCAAAGTTGCAAAAAGTACTTGCCGACAGGTTCACGGTTAAACATGGTGTAGAACGTGGCCACTTCGTAAACGCGCATGGGTGGCATCTCGAGCAACTTGGCGACGTAGTTCATGACCGAGATGGAAACCCAACCGGAGTTCTGTCGTTGACCGAGGTCGAGCAATGGGATGACGGCTGCCTTTTTGTATTGCGGAGGATAGTGGGAGATGATCTCCTGTGCCATTTTGGCGTTTTCTTCGTTGAATTCAAAGGGGATATCGGGATTGTTGTAGTCGGTGTTGCGGTGGACGAAGAGGGCGTCGGAGGATCGTGCTGCGGAGGTGGACAGAGATCGGCTGGCGGTGATGCGAGAGGAGCTGGAGGCAACAGCGACGAGGTTGGATCGAGAAGCGGCACCGGTGACGCTGGCTGCCGATCGCATGAGCGAGCGCGAAGATGTGCGGAGAGCGGCCATATTGAAGGGAACAAACAGAGGCAGCTGTAGGATAAAGAGTGACAGAGGATGGTGTTGAATGAAATACGGGTCGAGGTGGAGAAGACGGATGATCTTTGACCTTTTGTCGAAAGTTGGCAAGTCGCGTGTGCGCAACGAGCCATTACCAAAGCCACGATTCAACAGAGCCTGACCGAGACTTGTTCGCAAAAGGCTTGAATTCCTCAAGAGCCGTGCGTCACGGCGACCAAACATACTGGCGCTGCAACCTGCTTTTTTTTTTTTTTTTTTTTGGGCTCACTCGAGTGAGTTATGACCAATTCAGATGGCTGTCATTGGTCGCGCTGTTCAAGTCCAACTCGGTTTCAATCTGAGATTTGGTTTGAATTCAACTCGTCTCGCTAATTTGTATTCATTTTTGAGTTTTCGAGCCAAATTCGTGGGTCTCTCGGAGGCCTCTGTGTTGCGGTTGTGAGGCGCAAACCTTTTTGATTTCAAATCAAAAGCTCACAAAGCGTGCTGCTGCCTCGCTCTTTCTTCGCCCATCTCAGCCCAAAAAGTTCGGCGCGATCATCCAAACGTGTGAGCGAGTGAGTTGAGTGAGCGATGATGGACTTGAGTGGCACTCCCATCCTTGCAACTCACTGAACCCTTTCTTCCTGTCCTTTCCTCACCTCACTTTCTGGTCATCACCTTTCTATCCTTCATTACACTCACTACGACAACAGTTGTGCAAAGCAAGGCATCTCTTCGCTGCAGTGCAAATTAGCTTCTCTCGAGCGTTCACTGCTTTTCGATCCTTCATCCTATCTTTGTCTTGGAAAACCTCTTTGCAGGCCAATTCCATCCCCAATATTCACCATGGCTTCTTCGTTGAACCGATCTCTGCTTCGCTCAGCAGTCCTTGCTAGCCGATCGTACGCTTCCACCTCTACCACAGCGGCGCCACTTCGATTTGCCACCGCCGCACCATCCACCACTTTTTACAACGCTCGCCTCTTCTCTTCGTCGATCGCACGCTCGCTCGCCACCCCCCAAACCGGCCCTACACAGATCGTCGACAGGGCTCCACCATCGCCAGAGGCCAGCAAGACCGCCACCTACGACGCCTCGTCCGTACAGCATCAGATCCACGATGCTCCCGTCTACCCAGACTACTCCAAAGGTCCTTCGGCGTTAGACAAGGCTGGACAGCTGTTTTTCTTCACCGAGATCCTACGTGGTATGTGGATCGTGTTGGAGAACTTCTTCCGCCCTCCTTACACCATCATGTACCCGTTCGAGAAGGGTCCGTTGAGCCCGCGTTTCCGTGGCGAGCATGCACTTCGACGATACCCTACGGGCGAAGAGCGCTGCATTGCTTGCAAGCTCTGTGAAGCCATTTGCCCAGCTCAGGCGATTACGATCGAATCGGAGCCGCGTGAGGATGGTGCACGAAGGACTACCAGGTACGATATCGATATGACCAAGTGCATCTACTGTGGGTTCTGTCAGGAGGCTTGTCCCGTGGATGCTATCGTCGAGACGCAGAACACCGAGTACTCGACCGAGACGCGTGAAGAGCTGCTGTACAACAAGGAGAAGCTGTTGGCCAATGGTGACCGTGCTGAGGCGGAGATTGCTGCAAACATTTATGCTGATCACTTGCAGCGTTGAGGAGTTGTTCTCTTTAGCACTTCATTCACTTTGTTTCTGCTCGACGGGTTTGGGGGAGGCGTGATCATTGGCAGCAAAATGTCAGTTGAGACGTCTCTCTTTGGCCAATTAATTGCTCTTGCCCTTTTCTTTTCGTCATGCAATCACACACTTTTTTGATAACAGCGGTTGGACGTTTGTGCAGAATGACCTTGCTTGAAGAAAGATGCACAGCCATCCTCGAAGAACTCACACGTTCGACACACACCCAAGCATCTCTCTCTATCACCACTTGATCCTGTATTACACTGTACTCTGCAAATGCTCCAACCACCCACCCGCCAACTTCGGCGGCAGATAACTCGCCACAATCTCACTTGCGATTTTGTTCCTCAACTCCTGTGCCTCCTTGCTATCCAGTACCTCTTTTGTCGAGGGATCCGAGTCGTGTGGCCAGGAGCGTTCGAAGTTGCGCCCGAGGGTGTTGGGTGTCGCTGCGAAGGTAGATTGCTGGGCTATTGCTGTGTGTTTGCGGTCGAGGAGTGTGTATGCTTTGTTGAGGCTGAGACGGTAGGCTGTTTCTCCGTTGGGTAGGTCTGTCCAGGAGCAAGGAGGAGGTGTTAGTGCTGTGTGATTGAAACAATTGTGAGGAAGAGAACTTACCCTGTACATCAGCAACGTCTTCAAGCGCCTCCCTCGCCAACGGCAAGCTACCAAACGTAACAATATCCACCCAATCCTGGTGCTCCACCTCTTTCACCGCAGCAACCACCTCCTTCATCGCTTCTCTCCGTTTCGACTGCAACACCAGCGCAACCTGCTCAAATGTATCTTCCACCGATCGAAACTTGCCATCTTCCAAAACGTCGAGAAGCGAGACGATGAGAAACCTTGCGTCTACGCGGGAGACAATGTCAAGTTGACCGGAAGAGATGACAGTGTTGAGGTGGGAGATCATCCATGATCGGTCGTACTTCGTGTCGGTTAGTGTTGAGAGTTCGAAGAGTTGGTTGCGAGAGCGAAGGTAGTAGGTGGGTACAAAGGTTCGCGGGTGCGGGAGGATGAGGAAGCGGCCGGAGGCGGCGGTGGAAGGGTGGATGAGGACGCCGGTTCGCATCGTGCGTGTTGCTACGTCCGGAGCTGTAGGGAGGGCGGTTGCTGTCGTCATTGCTGCGGTGCGCTGAGACGTGTGAGGTCGGTGAAGGACGAATGGACGATGAGCAGAAGGTGTCAAGAAGATCAGATTGTTCTGTCTTGAGATTTCTCAGAGGTGTTGGTCTCCTGCGCGGAAACCTCAATTTACGCGACACGGCTCACACTCGCCATCAAACACACACACACACACACACACACAACACTCGACAGAAGAACAAAGAGCCATCCATTTCAACCGGACATCCTACAAAGCATCAAAATTGATCGCATGTACAGCCCTCTTTCTCTCCCTCTCATCCTCCCTCCTCTCATTCACATGCAAAACAATCACCACTACCGCCAACCCCACAATAGTCGTAATCAGCACCACCGTCACCCACGGAATCCAGTCTCCCGGATGCAAATACAACTGCTTAGTCCACGTTGCCGGACTGCCATTACCGTTTTCCTCCCCACGTCCTCCCTGCCACGGGTTGATCACGACCTGACTGTTAGGAATCACACCTTCCAGAGCCAAGTAGTGCTCTTCCTGCCTGCGCGTCGAACCGATGAAGAGCGATTCGACGTAGTTGTTGGTGCGTCCGAGACCAAAGTAGCTATAAGGGGTGAGGAGAGAGCGGTAGGCGGTTTGCGGGAGTTGTCCGACCTGCTGTGCGCGTCGAACGCCGTTCGGATCGAGGACGGTGAACTTGTACGATGCTCCGCCGTAGTTGGTGCCCCATGGCTGGAACTTGGGCGCGTCTTTGGGCTCGCAGAGTCCCTGACAGGCGCCATTGAGGGTGAGAGCTTTGAGGAAGAACGAGTCGTGGAAGTAATTGTTCTGAATGAAAGTGATGCGTCGACTTGAGTCCATACCGTCGGAGGTCGATGGCGTTCTCTGTAGCAGCAAGTCAAGAGTGCCGTCCTCGTCAATGTCGAGCCAGCTGGCGCTGCGCACGTCTCGAAGCACCTCGATCGTGTTAGCTCCAACAGTGACCTTGATGAACGTCCTCCCTTCTGGACGATCCGACGAGCATCCAAGACCTGCTTTCTGGCTGGCGGGCACCTTGCTACACTCCAGATTTCTGAGGATGTGTACGCGAGTCTCGCCATCTCCACGCGGACTGTTACGACCTCCAGAAGCAAGCCTGTCAGGTACGGTGATCAAGACTAGATCTGGATACCCATCCTTGTTGTAGTCTCCGAGATGCAGCGAGTTGGGCAGATTGAGGTATGACGGTGCCAGCACGTCGTTGAGCAGGATACGGCTGTCGCCCGTCAGCTTGTCCAGGGGCACACGCAGCAAGTCGGCATTGTCCTTGCTGACGCTAAAGTTGATGCGGAAGTTGTCGTCAGCTACACAGAGATTTTCTGCTTCTCTGCATGGTAGGCTAGGTTTCCTCTTTGTGGCAACGTGATTAGGAGGACTGGCGGATGAGCTAGATGCGTTGCCGTTCGTCTTACCTGTTGAAAGTGAGCCAAAGCCAGGTCCCCCACCAAAGAAGCCATCGATGCGTGGCGAGCAAAGCGGTATTTGGCGATTGAAGGCGACGTTGATGAAGCAATTATCGCCACTGCGGTCGCACGTGGGAAAGACAACATCGATGGTTCCGTCCCGGTCGATGTCACCAAAGCTCAATGCGCCTGTGCCAGGGGGAAGCTCGCCGGTGGAAGTAAGCTTGAAGCCCGACCCTTCTCCCTTTGAGTCGGGCTTGACGGCCGTCCAGATCTGGTAGGTGAGCTTGGAGCTGAGGAACCCTTCCTCGGAGCATACCAGGAAAAGGTCTGCGAGGCAGTCGCCGTTGAGATCGACGAATGCAGAGCTGTGCGGGTTGGCGAGCTTGCAAGCCGGCGCCTTTGTGGCATCTAGAAGCGGAGCATCTGCGATATCGAAAGCAGCAGTGTTGTTGGAGGATTCTACGAGCAGGTTGCGCCAGATCTTGAGGTCGGAAGCGTCCTTTGCTGGAGTCGCAGAGTCGCTGAACGGGATCCCAAGCAGGTCCATTTGCATATCGCCGGAAGCATCTATCGTGATCGGTTGCGCCAATGTAGATGGTGGTACAGTGAGCGGTATTGACTCGAAGCCACTTCCGTCTGTCATGCCAAGGAAGACGTCCATGGCGAGTTGTTTCGACGAACTGGACGTGGTCTGAGACATGATGAGCAGATCGAGCCGGCCATCGTAGTTGATGTCTGCTGCGACGACATTCGTGATCTTGTTGCCGTTCGTGAGCTGAACTGTAGCTGCTGGCTCGTGTCCAAAGGCAAAGTTGGTGCGATCCCATAGATGAACGCTTGCGGTTTGACGATCTGAATCGACGACAATGGCATCAAGGAACTGGTCTCCGTTCCAATCGCCCCAGGCGGCGACCTGTCCCCGGATGCTGTCGAGAACTAGACCTCCTGCATTGATGAGGCCTTCGTACTTGAAGCGCTTCTCCCCGATACCGAAGAGAGCGTCGACACCGGTGAGCTGAGTCGTAGAGAGCAGTAACGCCGAGGCCCATGCGGTTTTGAGCTTGCGAGCCTTGGATGGTCGAGATCTTGTTGCGCGTCTGATGGCAGCGCTGGAGCACTCCGCCTCGCAGCTGAGAGCCATTGTGTAGATCAAGCGCTATGCTGATGCTGTGCACACCATCGATGTGATAAGGTGTCAAAGGCAGATGCCAACCTCGACAGGGTCCTTGCAAGTGGGGTGGAGGAAAAATTGCCTCACCATGTTAGATTAGGAGGCTGCGAGTTGAGCTCAGTTTTTTTAAGTCGGATCCGTGGCAAGAGACTGACTGCTCGACTGCCCTCTTTCCGTCGTCCCCTGCATCGACGCTGTGCCACAGAGAAAATGGCAGAGGCACGGACGGACCTCATTCGTCTCAATCAATCAATCATCAGCAGACTGATCGCTTCTCATCGATCTTCCACCTGGATCATCCTACATCTTTTTGACTGGTGTTCATCTCTGGAATACCTTCAAAAGGACCTCTCATCATCGCACAGGCTACAGAAGCAATACCGATTGCTGCAGCTGATCAGCCACCATGCCGGAGGAGGAGAGCCTGTTCAGGTCGGCGACCATGTCGCTGATCCAGCTCTACATTCCGTCCGAGACTGCTCATGCTACCGTCCAGGAACTTGGAGAGCTCGGAAATGTCATGTTCAAGGACCTCAACCCAGACGTTTCGCCTTTCCAACGCTCCTTCGTCACCGACATCAGGAGACTCGACGAAATGGAGAGACGCATTCGCTTCCTTTACGCACAGATGGAGAAGGAAGGTGTGCCTGTCCGTCCTCTTGAAAGCGCTCTCCCTTTTATCAGCCTCGGCTCCGGCGCCGATGGTCGTCGTGGTCCGCAGCTCATGGATGAGCTCTCGGTCAAGCTGCGCGAGCACGAGGAGCGCCTTGGTCAGATGAACGGATCTTACGAGACGCTTCAGAAGCGCTTGCAGGAGCTTGAGGAGGCCAAGCATGTCCTTCGCGAGACCGCCGTCTTCTTCGATCAAGCGGAAGGCCGTCAGGATGCTGCTCGCGCTTCCCTCGATGACGACAACGCTCCTCTTCTGGACGACGTCGAGTCGCACGCTTTCAACACCTCGCGTGGCGAAGACAGTGGCTACGGCACTTTCGACCTCGAGTTTGTCGCCGGCACGATCGACCGCAGCAAGATGGCCATCTTCGAGCGTATCCTCTGGCGTGTCCTTCGCGGTAACCTTTACATGAACTACGCCGAGATCGACGAGGCTTTCGATGACCCCACCAAGGAAGAGCCTGTCCGCAAGAATGTCTTCATCATCTTTGCTCACGGTGGCGAGCTCCTCGCCAAGATCCGCAGGATCAGCGAGAGCATGGGTGGCACGCTCTACCCCATCGACAGCAACGCCGATCGTCGCGAGGAGAGCCTCCGCGAGGTGCTCAGCCGTATCGAGGATCTCAACAACGTCCTTTACTCCACCAGCGCCACTCGTCGCACCGAGCTCGTCAAGATCGCCGAAGTGCTCAGCGCCTGGGAGGACATCGTGCGCAAGGAAAAGCTCATCTACTCGACGCTCAACATGTTCCTCTTTGACAACCGCCGCAAGACGCTCGTCGCCGAAGGTTGGTGCCCTCGAGCGATCTAGGCCAGATTCAGCTGGCTCTTCGTCGCGCCACCGAGAATGCCGGCACCAGCGCACCCGCTGTGCTGCAAGAACTCAAGACCAACAAGTCGCCACCCACCTTCCAGCGATCCAACAAGTACACCGAGGCTATCCAGTCGGTCGGTGACAGCTACGGTATCGCCAAGTACAAGGAGGTCAACCCTGGTCTGTTCAATTTGATCCTTCTGCCTTTCCTCTTTGCCGTCATGTTTGGCGATGTCTTCCACGCCTTCCTCATGACGCTTGCTGCACTCACCATGTGCGTGTTTGAGCGCAAGCTCGCCAAGGTCGACAACGAGATCTTCACCATGTTCTTCTACGGTCGATACATGATGCTTCTCATGGGTGTCTTTTCCATGTTCACCGGTTTCCTCTACAACGATATCGGAAGCAAGAGCATGCACCTCTTCCACACCGGCTGGGACTGGCCGCACCAGAAGGGCACTATCGAGGCTGTCCCTAATGGCAACGTCTACGCCATCGGTATCGACCCTACTTGGCACGGCGCCGACAACGCACTCGTCTTTACCAACTCGCTCAAGATGAAGATGTCCGTCATTCTCGGTGTCTTCCATATGACGCTCGCCATCCTGCTCAACGTGCCCAACTTTATTCGATTCGGTCAAAAGTGGAAGATTTGGTCCGAGATCGTGCCTCAGATGCTCTTCATGCAGTCGCTCTTTGGTTACCTCGTCTTTGCCATTGTCTACAAATGGTCCATCGACTGGTACGAGACCGACGCCAACGGCACCGTCTTCCGCAACAACCCGCCCGGCTTGCTCAACATGCTCATCTACATGTTCCTCAAGCCCGGTCAGGTTGATCCCAAGACGGAACTTTACTCCGGACAGGCCTTTGTTCAGACGGTGCTGCTGCTCATCGCTTTCATCTGTGTCCCCTGGATGTTGATCGTCACTCCGTACATTGAGTGGAAGGAGCATCAGAAGACCAAGGGTCAGGGCTACCGCGCCATCGGTCACAACGACGGCTCGCGAGGTCTTGGACTTGACAGTGATGGAGATGACGATGAGGATGCCAACGAGAACGACCGTCTCACCCAGAGCCAGAGCAACGGCAACGGCCACGGCGGCGGCCACGGCGATGGTGAGATGGAGGAGGAGCACGAGTTCAACATTGGCGAGGTCGTCATCCATCAAGTCATTCACACCATCGAGTTCTGCCTTGGATGCATCTCCAACACTGCTTCGTATCTGCGTCTCTGGGCGCTGTCGCTCGCCCATGCCCAGCTTTCCGAGGTGCTGTGGACCATGACCATCCAGAACGTCTTTGGCATGACCGGTGTCACTGGCGCCATCGCTACTGTACTTGCCTTTGGTCTCTGGTTCTGTCTTTCCATCGCCATCTTGTGCTGCATGGAGGGTCTCAGTTCGCTGCTACACGCTATTCGTCTCGCATGGGTCGAGTTCGGAAGCAAGTTCTACCAGGCAGGAGGCTACCAGTTCGAGCCGCTCAAGTTTTGAGTCGGCAGCTCGGCAGTCTTGCATTGTCTTTTGAATTGAAGTAGACTAACATCCATCAATCACGTGTCTTTTCGCTTTCACAATGATCATCAATCAAAGTCGTGGAACCAATCCTCACCGATTGAAGACCGAAATGAGATGAGGAGCTGAGCGGAATGGGTCGACTGTATGAGCAGATGCCCACTCGTTGTCACGACAACGACAGCATAGACCCACTAAATCCACTTGCTCTCTGTGGACAAATTGGAGGTCATCGTTATGTCTGTTTACAGATTGAAGAAAATTTTCACACGATCGTCGTGCCGTTCATCTGGCTGGCAAACGGTCGCTGGCAGTCTCATTGAGTATCTGAAGTCTGACTCGAAGTCGTCACGGTGCTGATGGGTGGGTTGTTCAACATCGCCGAGATCTCCCCGTCGTTGCTGCAGCCCCTGACCGCCTTCATTTCGTTAGGCCCACTTGCGATTGCTCCGAGGCTTTACACAGCAAAACTCGTCCAACTCACGCCGTTGTCGCGGCATTTTAGCAATGATAATGCCGGTGTGCCTGTTCTTGAAATTGAGCCGATTGTCCTCATGTACCTTGAGCAGATTTGCTCATATTGCTGGTTGAAGGTGGTAAGTTCCCGTTGTGGGTTGTCATGCAATTTTTTGTCGACAAAGCGCAACTTGCAACAGAGACCCGTCTGGTGGTTCGGTGTGACAGGTTGGTGGATCTCAAGGCGCACAGGTAGGGCTCGAAAGGCTCCAACCGTACTTAAGAGCCATCACCTCTCAATCCCCTCTCCTCTCGACCTCATATTTCCTTCTCTACAACATCGCTACAGGTAGCGCAAAACTATTCGTTCTTACCCAAGATCACGCAGTACGTTTCTCCAGACCCTTACTCTTTCTTTCCTGCCGCCACGACTAATCACGCTCCTTCTAACGGCGTCCTTTTCATCTTCATCACTGTCAGCCACACTGCGCAAAAGTCAGTCATGCATTTGACTGGCCAGTATAGCCGACAGCGGCCTTTTTGGCTGTTCGTCGGCGCATTCGTCTGCCTCCTGCTCTTCACCGTGACGTCCGCTGCTCCGATTGACGAAAGCACTAGTGAAATCGTACCCGCTTCTGAGGACAAAAGTGCAACTGACGTTCGCCATCGTCATGGCAGACCCTCTATTCCCGACGAAGCCGGTTCGTCCGCTAGCTTCGAATTCAAGACTCATTCTCCTACTCGTCAGTCTACGCCTTACCAAGTCTCAGTCGCTATGGATCCTCGGGGCGGCTTGCGACCGATGGCCCCCGTCAAACCTTTCACTTGGGAAGATGCTAGGTCCGTCGCTTCCCAGACTCGCCAGCATTTAGCCAAAAGCTACGTGAAGTTGCGATCGGTCGGCGCCATTAGTATCGGTGCCGTCAAGAAATACTCGCAAGTAGTGCTCCGTCAGGGTGCTGAAACGGCTGAAGCTCGAAGACTCAAGAGGCTCGGACCGCAGCCTGGAGACACCGAGATCACGGCTGTTTACAGACTATCGAACCAAGAACAAGAGGCGAAGGTCGCACAGGCGAAGTCAGCCCGTCAGGGTTCGCGTCAAGAGGTAGAACTGTCCAGTTTACACCAGGGAGGCGCTCAAGACTCGAAAGCAGCCGAACGACCGCCTCGAAGCCCAGAAAGCCTCAAGGCAGCTGTATTGGCAAGCAAGCCTCCAACTCAACCATCTACAGCTGGCACGCGTCACCAGGGTCCATCTAGCTCCACCGAGGTTCGAGTGACCCGACCACTTACTAGGGTGCCGAGCGGTACTCTAGACAAAGAATGGCTAACGAAGCAGGCGCAGGAGGCTCAACGTAGAGGTCAAGCAGTCGTCCAGGACGTTCTGTACAGCACGCGCCTTCCTCGCGTCCCTCTGCGCAAGAGGGGCATCGGTTCGTCGTCGTCAGCTCAAGAGTCCATCAACGTTGGTTCTCTTACGTACCCAGGCGAGGGATGGAAGCTATACTGGAATACAGACCGAAGCGCTGTGATGTTCGATCGATACAGGCCGAGCGGCGAGCCACTAGTACAAGGTCGACCATTTGAACAGCTTAATTCTGCAGAACAGAAAGAGGTGTACAAACTCATCCCTGTCGTCAAGAAGCTACACAGAAATAACTGGGACTTTAGTCAAATCTCAGAAAAGCCAACTATAGGTACAAACGTGATGGACGACAATGGCGTTTACACCTTCAAAGACAGACTACACCAAGTTATCGAAGTTCGTCGACGCGGGAATAAAATCGAGTGGGGTCATGTCACAGGTGGAACTCGCAAATGGAAATCATTCCGTAAGATGCCCAACCACCTGCAGGATTTTGTGCGATGGCACTATGGACAAGGCGAGTCGACTCCTACGTGGTTACGGGAACTTGGCGACGTCATCAATCCGAGGTCACTTGAGGCTACTCATCTTCGCAAGAGGGGCGGCTCCTCATCAAAATCCGAGAAAATCGTCGACAGCCTAAGTTACAAAGGCGGAGGGTGGCTGATGTATCATGGACAAGGTGGCACACTGTTCACTCAATACCCGCCGCCTCCCGAGAATCAACCGTTCGTGGCGGGGAAATTTAGCCAATTGGATCCTGCAACTAAGGCAGACATACTCGAAACGATCCCAGGTCTGGAGGCTATGCAGAGAACTGGTTGGAATCTAGACAATCTTAAGGGGTCGGAGCGATATCTGAAGTTTGGGGCCCATCAGCGCGACGAGCAGGCAGGCTACATCCACAAAGACCGTTTCCTGCAAGACATCCGTGTTCGCAGTCGCAAAGTTGGTAGATTCGGGTCAAAAATCTTCGAGTTTGAATATGCTACCGGTTGGAATGAGCCTCGTCAGTGGGCTGCATTCGGGGACCTGCCCAGACATTTGCAATTCTTTTTGAAAAAGGAAGCAGAGAGTAGCCCTGGTGCTTGGGTCAAAGCTATTCCCCGTTACTTGAGAAAGAGGTCATTTCGATCTCCTCATCTCCGCAAGAGGGTCTTTGGCTTATCGTCAAAATCAGGTGATGATCACGAGCTCCAGGTCCAGAAGAGGATCGGGTTGCGAAAGCGAGCTGACGAAGACGCTGCAGACAAGGAACATCGTTTGCAGAGACGAGACCCTGTGATTATAGGCTCAGTTCGCTACGAGGGGGAGCGGCTGATGGTTACTAAGCAAGATGGTAGAAAGTACGCTCACTTCGTTGCCCCTCATGAGGGCATGGTACGGACCGTGCCGTGGTCACGTATCCCGGCAGGGGAACTACGGGCAATTGAAGCCGCGTGGGCCGCTTCGGGGAAGAAGCTCACTAAGCCTAATGGGACTCAACACTTCTTCTATGACCCATTGAAAAAGGCTAAAGAGATCACCATCATACGCGACGAGGAAGGAAAAGTCAGATTCTGGGTCGGCGACAATCGTTATAGGATGACGTTTAGTAGTCTGCCTGCTCACTTGCAGGAGTTCTTAGAAACGCACACGGAGATTGCGAGTTTCATTGCTGAGGCTAAGCGAGGCTAGACGAGTCTTCCGCAAACGGGCCATCTCTGTAAAAGGTGATGGCAAGTAGGTTGGTGACGACCAGGTGACAGACGTCTGCATCGGTGACGGTTCGCAGCTCGAGCTTCTTTTCTTCGTGCCTCCATGCATGCTTCGAAGACGCGCCTTTCCTTACTCCTTTCATCTCACCTTTCCATCCAGGGACTGGCACAGCCAGTCCTTGTTCGGTACTTCCTTTTACCCTCCTCTCATCTCTCTCAACCTTATCCCGCTTTCACTTCTTTCACATCGGTACACCCCCTTCTCCCTGTCAAGAGTGCGTACCTGTTCTACCTTTCTTCTCCCCCGACGTTTTGCGGTGCCGCCTGTGTGGTACCTCAACGTCTTTATCCTTTCATCAATTTCATCTTTTTTTTCACCCCCATTTGGCGTTCATGTTTGTGTGTGTATCTGTGCGTACTTGATGTCGGTAAGATCCTGTATGCCCTTAATGAGTTGGAACCTTGGATGTGTGATGAGTTGGAGTCCTCAATGCTTGAGTGCCCGCAGTGCGAGCAAAAGAGGTCTTTGGAGTGCGATGTCTGACGACCAGCTCCACCCTGTACGAGCAAGATCGGCACCCGTAGAGAGAGAGAGTGCAGTAGTAAGCCGGCCCGTCGAACAGCGCAGTGTGGGCGGGTGCCAAAAAAAAGTCTCCGAAAAGTAAGGTCGTACTGGGATTCGAACCCAGGGCAAGAGAAAGTCGAATCGTATCATCACCTCTTCCGAGCTGCAGATCAGAATCTCCTAAGTTAACCAACTACTCCATACAACCGGAATTGCTTGTCTCTCTCCCCCACATTGTCTGTCTATATACCGTAATGACAGATTGACCGTGGGGAACCCAGAAGTGCTGAGTTTTTTGAGTAATGATTCAGCAAAGAAATAATTATTGCAAGTCCGACATTTTGGTCGGATCGGGTTGTGATTGGAACTTTAGGGGACGAGGAATCGTCATAGGGTTGTGGGAGTTTTGCGGGGTAACAGGGCTTGAGAAAGGGTGCAATGAATGACGATCGAAGGTTTTCGCCTGGTCTTCCCCGCAAAAGGAGTAGAGTTCGAGTGTGGGGAAAAGGGAGAGCGATTATTAGGAAGATTCAGCTTCACCCACTCTCCAAGCAAGCGGGCCCGTCGTTCCTGCTGTGCTCCTGTCCCGTGTCTTGTCGCAGAGGATGTGCATCGCTGACTTCGCACTCAGCACTCTATATCTCGATCTTCTAGCACAGACAAAACTCTAAAAGTGCGAAGGAAAAAATGCAATTGTATTTTGGATACCTATGCGGCTTGCGTAGCGAACTGAATGCAAAAGGAGAAGAAATGTAGTCTGATGGGTGCTGATGTGAAACGAAACAATCAGAATATGAATGTATGCACAACTGTCATGTCACGGCAGCAACGTGAAAAAGAAACCCCTTTACGTGGAACGGTCTCTCGTAACAATGGAGGCATGAAGGGGGGATAGGTGATGATGGATAGTGTACAGTGCCTGCTTGAGGAGCATACAAGGTGCTTCGCTCAAGAGCGAGTGCTAAAGTGTCGTAGAAGTCGTGCTGCATAGTCTTTCAATAGGCACCACCGGCACGTGCGATGGGCGTCGAACGACCAGAGGCAGAATTGGGAGTGTGCGTGGCGGCGATCGTCGCGGCGTCGGGACTGGTTTGGGGAACCGCATTGTCGCCGTTCCAGCAGAAGCGCGCCACAAGCTCGTTGAAGCTAGTCAAGTTGGAAGGTCGCATAAACTCTTCGTCTGGCGTGGCCAGCTCCGAGGAAGGCGAGAGGGTCGTGGACGAGAGGGCTGAAGACGAATAGCCATGCTGTTCCGCGTCGTCTCCAGCTGCAAACGAGGACGGCCTCGTCCTTCCATCAAGATGGTCGGCTCGAAGGAAGTGGTAGGAAGATGGGCCACCCAGGCTTCTCAGATCGTCCAAGCTGCTCGTCATCGCGGGCTTGCCAGTGGAATCGAGCATGGCCGTCGAGTCGGAATCGACCGAGCTTGCCGAAAGTGCAGGCGAGAAGGGGTTGGGCGAGTTGGTCAGTGAGTTGGGAGATGCCTGGCTGCCGTCGGGAGTGTAGTCTTCGAGGACGGTGCCGTCGCTCTTGATGGCAACCCTTGAAGTGTGAAAGCCAATTGGCGAAGGGGGAGTGCCGGACCTGGAGCCCGACGCAGATCCAGAAGCAGATCCAGAGCCCGTTCCGTTCTGCGCATCCTCGTCCCACATGCTGAACATGCTGTGGTTCTGCACGTTGCGGTTGGGAGGGAACGAGTTGTAACGTTTCGACGACGAGTGAGTGGCAGATACAGGTGCGTCCGGGCTCAGAGTCGCACCCATGCCGATCTGCGGCACTTGAAGCAGCGAACCGCTTGGCGAGCTTGTGTTGGAGCTCGACACGGCAGGATGCTCAACGACAACCTCGCCCAAGCCAGGGCTCAACATGCCAAGGCGACCCAGCTTGGGAACAAGCTCGGATGCGCTCCTTGGCGTCGATGCATCGGGCGAAGGGGTAGCGGCGCTGACGACAAACGATGAACGCATGGGGCTGGTAGCGATGGCCGAGGGACGCGCGGAAAAGTAGTCGAGCGCAGCGGCGCGTCCCGCTTCGGTCTTTCGACTGCCACTGGAAGGGTCTCGAAGCGAAGCGCCAAAGTCGTACCTGGCCGACCACGGCGAAGGAGAGCCTGGTTTGCCGGCTCCACCTGGAGAGACGGGCGGCGAGCGACGCTTGGACATTTCCGTGATGAAGCTGCCAGAAGCAGGAGCCTTGTCGGACTCTTCTTCGTCGGAGCGCAGACGCTCGAGCTCTTGCTTGAGCCTCTCCATGGCGTGATCGCGCGTGGCTTTCTGGCCGTACACACCGGTCCTGCGGCCCATCTCGATGATGGACGAGGTTGCCGATGGACCCATCGAGCTGAGCGTATACCTTCGCGGAACGCTGCCACCGAACGACGACGGCGATGATGAGGTACGCGATTCGGCAGAGGCAGGCGGCGCGCGAGGCGCCTCTGCAGGCTGTGCGGGTCGCTTTCGGAAGTCGAGCTGATAGTTGCCGCCGTCGTTGTTGTCCCAAATCTCACGACCACCGGTGGTGTAGCGCAAGCACAGGAAGATGGTCTTGGTCTCGTTGAGACCAGCGCCGCGAGGCCAGTTGAGCACCTCATTGAGCTTGATGGAAAAGACAAAGCGATCGGCGGTGCCTTCCTTGATGCTCTCGGAGAATTCTGCCGACACTTCGTTAACGGTGGCCCAGTGGTCGAGGGTGAAGCGGACAGCGACCCACTTTTCGAAGCTGAGGTTCTTGACCTGAACCGTGCCGCGAACGGATCGCAAGTCATCTGAGAGGGAGATGCGCTCGAGGAATATGTCCTTATCGAGAGAAAGCTTGGCGGATGAAGGGAAGTTGGGCAGGCGCAGCACGAGCTGCTCGTCTGCTTCGGGAGCTGGAGGAGTGGTGGGGTTGGTGGGACTCCTGTGGCCGGCTGTGCGACCTGGACCTCCACCGCGGCGAGAACCGAACCAAGGGTAGTCGCGCTCTTCCTCGGTTTCGGTCTCGGTGTGCTCTGGACTGCCTTCGCGCGACACGGCCTGTGGACGTCCCTTGACCTTGAAAATCTTGATGTGTTCAAGTTGAGTGTCGAAGTGGACCGATTTCATGGCACTTGGCGTGGTGGGCACCGACTTGGCTCCGTAGCTCGAGGCAGAGAAGCTGGCTGCGCTGGCGGAGCGCGGCACGATGTAGCTGCTCGAGTATTGCTTGAGCGACGACTTGACTGGCTCACCGGATTTCTTGCGGATGAGATCAGAGCTGGTGGAGGCGGTGGACGAGATCGACGTTCGGTCGCCTGCTGGCGATGGCAAGCAATGGAGATCGAGGCTGAGACCGCCGAGCACCTCGGGACCGGGGCTGTTGGCCTTGAGCGCCAATGCTTTCCTGGAGCCGGGGTGAAGGGTGGTGACGGCGTTCTGGGCTGCGACCATGCTGATGCGCGTCTTTGGGCTGGGGAAAGGGACTCGGTTGTCCGGCGGTGTAGAGAGGTCGGTCTCGCTGACTGTGCGTGCGGACGAAGCCTCGCTGGAGGGCGGGCTCGGCGTGTGGACGTTGTCTCTGGTGGTGTTGGGGAAGGCAGGGGTGAGTCTCATCATCTTGGCTCGACGCTTTGCTGCCTGTACATTCTGAATCTGAAGGATAGCATCGCGCTCGGCCTCGAGCTCCTTTTGCTCTTGGGCTGTGGCGTAGGTCTGTCGCTCGCGATAGCGACCTTCAAAAAAGGTTCGACCGGTGGTCCAGAGGCGAGAGTCTGAGGCGAAGCCACGAACGTGGTTCTTAGGCCGCGTAGGCACGGGCTGAACCAGGCTCTGCGATGGTGACGAGGATGTGCTGGCGACGGGGGAAGACTTTTCGTGGTCGCGAGTGGTGGTGTTGGCGCTCCCACGGCCGTCGAGGAGCAACGTGGTGTCGGTTTGCGAGGCGGAGAGCGTCATGGTGTCGAAACGGTTCTTTGCGGTGAGAAGCGGGAGCAAGCGACGAATACTGAGCTTTGGCGTGTGTAGGTCGATGGTCGGGGACACGGTCAAAGGATGGGTAGGTTGCGCTCACGAGCATAACGTGATCGAGAAGAGCGACGTTGAGCGTGACGGTGGGAAAGCTCGAGCTCGGACAGAGGCGCGGTCACGAAGCTTGCTGCATGGAAGGGTCGATGCTGTAGACGATGCTGAATAAGAAATCGAGATGGGGACGAGGATACGACGTCGATCAAAGCTGTAAGCTGGTATCAAGGATCGAGGCAAAGAGGTCGAGAGAAGAGAACCGAAAGGGCGAGTAGGATATGATGGTTGATGTATGAAGTGATGGAAAGGTGGAAGAGGGTTCAGCAAAGACGAGTGAAGCCAAGCTAAGCCAAGACAAGCCCAGGTGTGAAATGGAACCGAAAGGAGGAATGTGAGTTCGAAGCCCTAAACCAACGGATCGTCGTCGAATTGGGAGGGGCTGAACAAACAGAACCAGAGAGGCTAATCAGGGGTCGCAGTTAGGGTGAAGGATGGAAGGGTGGGTGGAAAGAAAGGAAGAAGGAGGCTTGCGGCAAAGGAAAGAGAGCCTCTAGGATGGTCGGACGAGGAAGAGAGGCTCGGTTGCCAAGGCTGAGCTGGAGAGGGTGGTCGATGGCAAGCGTGAAGCAGGCAGCGGCCAAGCCAGAAACCAAAAAAAAAAAAAAGTTTTGGGACGCAGCAAGAGGGATGGCTGCTGCGCTTTTGCTGTACAGTACAGCACGATAGACAGCAGCGCCGGTTGTCAGCACCCAGGAAGTGAGAAGGCGATGGTTGGTTGGTTGGTTGCTCAGTTGCTGCGGCGATGCGGTGAGAAGCGGTGGAGGCGCGAGAAGGAAGAGGAGGAGGTTACCGCTGTAACTGTAGCAGGAGCGAAGTCTCGCGCAAAGGGTTTGCTCGCCAGGATCGATATCTGGGTGATAGAAAGAGAGAGAGAGCGCGGTGGGGATTGACGGAGGGAGGGAGAGAGGGACAAAGGCAAGGGAGAGGAGCCGTCTGGGCGATCTAGGCGAGGCGAGGCGAGGCGGAGAACAATTTGAAGGGGCAAAAAAAGGCGAGTCGAGTTGATGGCGTGGATCGTAGAACGCCGTGACCAGAACAGCAGTGTGACGAATGGATACGAAGCGATAGACGAGCCAAGTTTACTTTTTCTTTCCCTCTTCTCTCGTCTGTGTTCAGGTCGACAAAGTGCGGGGTTTGCTGTCATAGCGACCGACGACTCTTCACTGGGAGAAGGTTACCGGCTGAGCAAAATAGCTGCAAGAGAAGATCGATAGGCCCATAAAGTCACCCAGTTCAAGTTCGAAAAGGCTTTTATAAGCGGCCAAAGCGAGAGACAGAAAAAGGTTGGGGCGGGGAGTCACCTCAGCAACGCGTAAAGCAGCCGAACTGTGATGTGCAAGAGATAATATAATGGACACCTCTCCACAGTGGGTGTGATGGGACTGTCTAGATCGATTCATTCTCAGGTCCGACATGAGAAATACGAAAATGATGCCAATTTGTGCTTTGCATTTTCGAACCATTTCTGCAGCAGCAGCAGCAGCAGCAGCACGTCGATTCAATTTGATTTTTGTGGAGCAGCTGCCAGCACAGGTTGCAGAATTCCGATGCGTGTTTGCAAAACGGCGCTGTATGCAAGCCACAACCCCGCCGTCCAAAAAAAAAAGTTCGATTTTCCAACGAGGTGCGAGGAGGAGGACAAGGAACGCGCACTTGCTTCAGTCAGCACGGCACAGCTAGCTGTCTCAATTCCGCCCATGTCTTGAAATCGCAAGCAAGAGCTTCCTGCCTTGTCCTATCCAATGGGTCTGAGCAGACACAGTACGATCCTACCACCAGTCGTCCTCGCCATCGTACATACAATTAGCATCTGTCTTCGCTTCGAGCTTTTGAGACATGGAGAAGAAATGAACAAACGCATACGAGATCAGTATCAGTATCGCCTTTGTTATCGTCGTCGAGACAGAAAGAAAGGGAAGCTTTTTGCTCAAGCTCAGTCGAATCGATCGGCACGAGGCCGGCCTTTTTTTCTTCTCTGAGCCTGCATCGATTGCGTCGTCTCGCGTCTTGAGCCTGGAGAACGAGCTCACGCCTTATCTCCAGATTAATCTCGCTTGATTTCGAACTTTTCTTACAGTAGTTTCTTTTTTTCTTCGGTTTTTGCCCACGCGGTGCCCGTTGCTGATTTCGAGATTTTGACGGCGTCTAATAGAAGGGCATCGATATCGAGCCTTTGAGGCTGCTGATATCAGTGAGCTCTATATAGCCAACTAACTCGGAAGTGCGAGCTTGAGAATGAGATCAAAGAACCACCTTGGCAGTAGGTGTTTGATGAGGAAACGCTTGCGAGAGATGGAAATGGTGATGAGGGGCGTTATGCACGCAAGAAGCGGCAAAGCACGCACCGTCGCGATTCCACCACGCCATCCCGATTTTCCCGCCTTTTTTTTGTTTGTTTCTCGTTTAGCGTTCGTGTCGCGAATTTTTGCTGCAGACGAAAACTTTGCCATTCATCGATAGCTACACCTATCCAAATCTGTCGCTTCCTCATGGTGCCTCAAACAATTAATAAACCCCAGAATTGTTAGTGAATCGGCCCGAAGAGCGAGAAGATGGCCGAGCTTACACTCCGAGAAAGAAAAGAGCAACAAGGAGTTAATTAAAGTCTAGGTAAAAAGAAGTGAGGCGCGAGATGCAGCTGGCGATGAGGGCGACTCAAATAAGAGTCTCCAAGACACGCTTGGCACGACGCTGCCAGATCTCAAAGCTGCCTTGCTACACTAGCGTCCGACTCATGTCTTAAACTCATTGATGCTATCAGGCTACAATTGCACTCGTTTGATTCTCGATCCGGGAGCATCTCTGATGGTCTCCTTCAGCCGGTGTTTGTTTTGGGGAGTCCGCAATCCTCACTGAAACGCACGGCAAGCCTTGTCAGTGTAAGCAAGCATCGGCCCGCGATTCTATGAAAGCGAGAAAGGGTCATGTGAGGAAAAGAAAAAAAAAGAGCCTAGCCTCACCTGTCATGATCCCCCACAGAAGGGGATGGAAATCCGGGGTTTCGTTTGCTTGACGATTGGGACCGTGAACGGTAGAATTTTCGTTGCTGTCAAGCAATCGAACGTACCACTTCTGATATGCTTGCCCCTTTCTCAAGGTGGTGATTAGGCGAGCTCCACGAGATCCAAGGGTCCTCCTCTCCTCTTGTGACAACGAACGTTGATCTGTTCCTGCGATAGTCAGCAAGCCACCCATCCGGTTGAGTCTTGAGTCCTATGGATCTGCGATCGAATCTTCTACCCCTGTCACGAATCCCAATGCGATTGTTTGTTGTTGTTACGGTCGACCAGATACTGTACGGTACGTCACGTCAGTCATCATGTCCGCCTTTCCCCTACGGTCAGCTGAGGCCAAGTGTCATCTTGGGTAGCGGACTGACTTCCGGATCGAGAAGCTCGTTGATGTAGCCGTCGCATCGTCTTTTAAGCATGATGACGATAGGACCACGATCCGTACATGAGTGTGTGCACCTGCCAGTAGGACGACCGGTTGTCTTGGAGAGGCTTGTACAGTATTGATAAATTGCTTCCCGTTTTGACTCCGATCGGAATTGCAGGCCGGCTTCAGATCGTAACCCACGCCATATGAGGCTTCGCCATTCGTAAGACCCGCTAACCTTCAGTGGTCTCTCAAGACTAGTTGGCGAGGAAGAACACCGTACATCTCACTGGTGCAAGGTGCCGCGCTGACCGGACAGCAAGGCCCCTGCGGGTATTACGGAAAGAATATGACAGAAGCTACCGACACCGGTTCCGGACGCTCGAGGCACAATATCACCAACAGAGGGAGTCGAGAGGGAAAAAGGGGATAAAAGAATAATAAAAATGGAATCCGGATGTCAGACTGCATGTCATCTGCACGGGTCGAGCGATCGCAGCATGCTTTCCGATGCAAAAATCTGAGACCAAAATACTGTAAGTTGACACCCAAGTTCCCGCCTTGCTTCCTCACCTGTCTTCCTCTCTCTCTCTCTATACCCTCTCGATTCGAAGCTGACGGCTGACGGCTCCCGACGAAAATCATGCGAAAAATGGCAGCAAGCCAAGCGATTTGGTTTGGCTCTCCGCGGCATGAAGAGGCACGGTGCTGTTTGCTGGTTGCAATTCAGCCATTGTGAGGCTGGTGTTATTTCGGAGCCAGCTGTGGACAAGACAATAGGCAGGAAGGACAAACTCCCTTGTTTTTCGGCCGTCACATATACGCTCAAGACCTCGTTGTTTGGCCTGTAACGAGAAGCGGAGACGGATCCGAAATCAATCAAAGGGAAGGCGTGGGAAGGGATGGTGGCATTGCTCGTACGACCCTACCATGGTGGAGCTCCATACCGGCACATGCACAAACCTTCAACCTTGTTGTCCCACGGAGCCCCTCAATGATGTTTATGCCCCCCACCTCTGCTGCTGATGCTGTGCGACGGGAGAAGTATGCGTGCTGCGAATTGGTGGAAAGAGCCAGGCGATGGAAAGGTCCACGTTGTTGTGGTTGTTAGAGCCCGAAGCTGCACGATTCTCGCCGTCGGCGAAATTTTGAATAGTCCAGCTGGACTCTCGTCTTTGCGGGGCAGGAAATTTCGTGCATCGTGCAGCGGTTAGGAAGGATGCTGCAGATGAGACACGACAAGCCTGCTGCTTGCATCGTCTTGGCATGCTAGCCTCCTAACGTAATCTGTTCGCTTCGCACACAGCGCAGTGCAGTAAATCTATGTACATAAGCGCTCTTCTTCCGAAGCCGAGCATCACCATCTAAGCCAAGGGTTGGCCATCACTATCAGCGGCGGAGCGCAACCCACGCGATATGTCTCATTTCAAGGACATCGCTTCCAAGACAGCGTAGAACGTAGAAATGCAAGGAGTTGGCACACTTGGAACTGCGAACAACCCCGCAACACCATACGGCAAGGTGAAGCGCCTTGGTTCTGGTCAAGCTCGGGACTCGCTTGCCTAGCCGACTGGCTCTTTGGATTCCCGCAAGAAAATTTTTCGCCTCCTTAGGTCTCAAACCTTGCCGCCCATTAAGACATACTCCGACCGTCTTTGGTGGCGGCAAAAGGCTCGACCAAATTGTTGGGATTCGGCTCGTTCGAACGGAAAAGCAAGGAGGCCATTGCTCGACCTTGTGCTGCCGCGGTCAAAGCCACCGAGCATGTTCGGTTGTGTCGCACCGCACCCATGGGAAAGTTTTACGAGCATGCCGCACGCGTTGCCTTCCATCCGAGTGGTACAGCAGGAGATTCGAAACGACGGCAATCCACCTTGCAGAGCTGCCGTTGCAACGCAGGAACATGAATCCCACAAGCGCTTCTCGCTCCAGCTAGGCACTCGTTGCTGTCACACGAGAAGCAACGGGTGAACGAGACATCGGACCGCCCATAGCGATCCCACGCTCGTCGCTTTGATTGATCGATACGGATCGGCGGTTACAGCTCAGTGCGTGTCGTCTTATTATATCTCTTCGAGTCCGCACAGGCCGTATTGTTTCAGCTCTAATTGACCGGCAAAGCACATGCGCTGCCATGATCTCGTCCAATCTCCGCCCCCATTGTCTTCGTCGTCGTGAGGGTACCTCTTGATGGTGCTTCGAAGAAAGCGGCATATCGATATCTGGCCGTAGTTCCTCCGCCGCCGAGCTTTCTGAAACCGCGGCGAATTTCATTTCTTGCAAAGTTTCGTTTTTCCGCGGTTCTTCCTTCCTTCAGTTTTTTATAAAACATCGAATATCGAACGATTCCCTTCCCTTCGTTAAGCTTGGGGCAGCTGATCGAAGGGCCCCACACTTCGTGGTTCATGGCGATTCGATATGCAAACTGCGACCGGCGAGCTTATATTGGTGTGGATTCTGGGTCTAGCATGAGCCTCTCGGAGTTGTCCGCGGCAGAGTTTGCCTCGCTTTTTGGAGCCTCCATTTTAGCGGAATTTTGAATGGTCCAACAAACTACATGAGTTCGCCCTCAAAGTCTCGTCACCCACACTGAATGATCTCGATCGCACCAGCAGAGTCGTCTCTGGCGAGAAACCTGACTGTAAGACCCAGCCAAGCGGCCGTTCGATAGGTACAGTATGCTTTCAGAGAGATGGTTTTTTTTTCCGACCTGAAAATGTTTGATCGCGAGAAGCATCACACGTTGTCGCCAAAAAGGCTGTCCGAGTTCCGAGTCTCGCTCTGATCGTGTCGAGCAACACTGGGACAAATTGGACGCTTTTGGCTCATGGTCACAGACCACCACAGTTGTCAGCCCACCAGTGCTCTACACTCGTAGCGGGTCTACTCTTTATACCATCGCCGGCGTTACTACCGGTGCTTGTCGCATACAACCCGGAAACCAAAAGCTGATCCGAACAGCAGCTGGCCGGACACAAGGATGGACCTCGACACGACGACCGGTTCGTCGACAGCGTCGCCCATCGTCGCATCGGACGACTTCACCGAGTCTGCAGCATGGACAGCAGAGACCGAAATCTCGGCCAACGAAGTAGTTGAAAAGGAGAAGCTCGTGCGGTCAGTAGAGAGGATTCGACAAGCGATCTAGACTCTACAAACAAGTTGAAAGCGATATACTGACACACTCGATTCTTTGGGTCGCGACATCTGCAGCGAGATCATGGCGATGCAAGATGGACTGCGCGCGCTCATCAGTCGAGTCAACACGGTCAAGGAAGACTGCAAGAAGGCCGAAGCAGACAACGAGATGTTGCAGACGTACATCGACTCGGTCACCAAGAGTCTTGCGGCCAAAGAGAGGGGCTGACTTACCTAACAACGAAGCAACAACACACTTCGTCAGACTCTAGCATTCGCATCATCTCCAGAGCGGACAAGTCTGTTTCCCATTCCGCATGCGCTTGTTGTATTATACCTCTGGTAGACCTGTCCTCACCACATTCAAAGACTGCTAGATGAGCTGTGTTGCTCTGCTAAGCACAATGATCGAACTCCGAAAGCAGAAACGCCGTATTCTGCTGCTCACTGAGCCAAATCTGAGCACGCGGAGAGCGATACATGCTGTCATCCGGAGAAGAGAACGCCGGATGCACGGGTTGTCGTATCGAGCAAGAGGTTTGGTTCACGGTCAAATCGCCAAGCCTGTTAGAGTGACAGACGAAATGGAACAAGGTCTAGACCCACGACTGCGAGAGCTCTTGACGAGTTTCCGATTCGCATCCTCCATCGAGACAAGACACTCACACCGTGCGCGATGCGTTTTGGTTTTACAGCTCATCTCAAGAGCAAGGCTTGAACCAACACAGCAGAAGCACAGAATCATCAGGCCTCGGATAAACAACCTGTCCAACCCGCAGCATCACGTCAATTCGGGTCGGCTGAGTTCTCAGCTACACAACGCTGGCGCACGCACACCTGTCAAGCTTGCCTCGTGGAGGTTGCAACGGACCCTTTTTACTCTGACCCTCCCTGACTACGAAACACCATCTCATCGACAAACAATTATCGACCACCATATCGATATCATCCGACAGGGGCACAGCGACATTCCGATTTAGAGCACGAGATTCGCATTGACAGGCAACACAGCCGAGTCGAAGGCGTGTTACATAATAGTTCCTTGCATCGGCTGCGACCAACTTTTAAAACTCAGACCAGATCCAAACTCTCCAACACGATCCTCTTTTGACATTCCGCCCCTCAATTTGTCGCACTTCCACCCTCATCGCTGTTGCTCGATTCTATTGTCCAAGAAGATCACTGCTTGCTGCCGGCAGTGTACACGAGGCGACAACGGGAGTACAACCGCATACGAGGCATTATCGGTGCACGATTCCTTACGACCACCATCACATATTCCGAGCTTCGCCACGACGCTGAAGCTCTGTCGAACAAGACCATCAGGCCGAGGCCGTAGCGTCTTTGCAAGCGCATAGCGCCAGCTCAGACGGCCATCACCGCTACGGTCACTAGATCTGAACAAAATGGTGCTGCAGAACAAGTACAAAGCTAAAGCCTCGAGGCGATACAATTCCGAAAAGGGGTCTACAGACGACGCGGCCGAGCCTGGTACATCTAAAACCGGCCATCGTCATCGTTTTGCCAACAAGCATCGAGCACAGCACGGTCGAGCAAATGCCGTGAACGGCGACGAAGAAGCGGATAGCGAAGACGATGACGAAGAGGAACAAGGCTCGATCGATAGCGACGAAGAGGACGAAGAGAATGCCGATTTCCCCAGCCTTGCAAAGGCAGCTGCTACCTCTGACCCGTCCAAGGCTACCGAAGCGGAAGAGGAAGACCCGTCAAATCCTTCCAGAGGCAAATACGCACGACGCAAGCTAGGGGAGAGCAAACTCGCAAGATTAGAACGGCTCGAAGCAGCCAAAGACCCCAGATTGCCGGACGACCAAGAACCCGAACCCGAAGTCGACATTTCCAACCTCCTTGCTCGTGTAGCCGCGCTAGGAGACTCTGCATCTACACAAGCCGGTATTGCCGAAGAAATCGCGCGTAGTCGTGGTCAGCACGAAACAGCTTCCGATGTCGAGAATGATATCGATCACAGCTTGGCGTATCTTCACGAGAAGGAGCGACAGCGACAGAAAGCGAAAGGGCGAGGTGGAGCGGAACACACACCACAGGACGCCGTCAGCAAGGCAAAAGTAGAAGCGCTCAACGTCGACGCAGACGGCAAAGCTATCGACTACGAGGCGTTGCAGAAGGAAAAAGAGAAAGCGGAAGCGGTACGGGCGCTCAAAGCGCGCTTTCAAGGTCATGGTGTAGGCGAGCGTCGGCACGATGGAAAACCACGTGCGGCGCCTTTGATCAAGATTGGACCGCCTACCGCTTCACCTTCCAAAGACACGCAAACCAACGGAACGCTCTCAGACAGCTTGACCGCCGAAATCGAATCCTCACTCGCCAAAACACGCGCAACCGCCCTCAACGGCGGCGAAACCGCATCAGTCGGCTCGGGTCGCTCCAGCTTCAGCACCACTTTCGGACGACGTAAATCTCCCCTTGCAGGTTCCGCGGTCAAACCGCGAACCGAACGACCGAACTCCGGCTCGTCTTCCGGGCGTAGAACCGAACGCATCGACAGTTTCTTGTTCAGCCTCAACGATCGCAGTGTCAACGGTAAAGATGCTTCGGTGTTTACGCTCAGTTCGACCGGTTCGAACGGTGCGGGCGCGATGAACAGACCGAGTGCTCAACGTGGAAATTCGAATCGGATGGATTCGATGGCGACAGGGCACCAACAGAAGAGTGCTATCCGCTCGTCCCCGGGCGAACTGGGCAGATTGGAGAGCTTCCTAGATGACATGCTTGGATAGAAGTGGCAGAAAGCTCGATTTTGGTGCCTTACGACGCACACGGGGCAACACTTGCTGTTACGCTTAGCGGGAACTTCTTTCCAATGTATCTGTATCCTTTTTCAAACTCTTGTCACCTTTTTGTCATATGTCACATGCTGGACTTTTCACTTGCGCAGTTACGCGGAAGCAATCAAGAGCATTCCGCAACTTTAAACCCCAATGTGAAGATTGAGAGGAAGTCTATACAGGCACAAGATCCCACATGACCTTTGTAATATGCTCCTGTCTCCGCCTCGTACCACGAATCATGCCCATACGGGCCAACTCGTTGAGCGCCAGAGCAAAGCGAGTTTGCAATTCGCTTTCTGGAGTCTCTTCCTCTTCCTCATCATCCTCTCCACCCTCCTCCTCCTCTTCACGATTCCTCTTTCCCGTTCCATCCCTCGTCGGCGTCCCCGCCTCTCCCTCCGCCTCCTCGCGTCTCAAATCCCGCTCCGCAACCTCTGCAATCCTATCCACCTCCAACATCTGCTTGAACGCCTCATACCAATCCGCCAGATTAACAAACTTGCCACACTCCAGATACAACTGAAACAATCTACACACGTCCGGCTCCGGTAGCTTTTTCAATGCCTCCAGGTTGACCCCACCCAGCTCTTCTTCGGGCACAACGCTCAGCGCAGCATCGTAGAGACTTTCTACGAATTCGACCGGTTCCGATAGAGGCAGTGTCAACCCAGCGCGTGTTGAAGGGTCGAGGAGGGTCGAGAGGGGTGCGTAACAGTCGACCCAGTAGATGTCTCGGAGTAGGTGTAAAGGGGAGTCGTCGAGGGAGGAGAAGGATCGCGAGAGAGACTTCCAGTCAACCAGGTCGTGGATCGAGTGTACGATCCAGTCGGTGATTTCGCGTTTGAGGCCGAGTAGTTTCTCTTCCATGAGCAGCTTGCGTTGGACTCGTTGTAGACGTGCTTCGCGTCGCTGTTGCGCTGCGACGCCGTTTTCGGAACCAAGAATGGGCGTAGGCATGTCGTCTTCGTCGTCGTTCATCCCAGCCGTCCCGGCGACGATTGTCTGCGATAGTCGCTGTTGAAATGTTCGCAAGCCTGCCAAGAATTGCCCGCTTTGCGCTAGGATCGACGCTGTCGCCGACCGCAGTTGACCAGCTGTACTTGCCTCAGCCTCGTCCATCTGATCAGCTAGCCCCTCTTCGATTTTCCCCACCTCCTCCTCAGCCGCAGCAACCATGTCATCCAACAACGTCTCAAACTCATCCGACAACAACCTCCTCGCCGCATTGCACAACCTGGCCAAGCCGTTCCTCAACGTCAACGCTGCCGGCACCCTCCTCCCTGCCTCCAACGATCCCACCGAGGAGTTCAGACACTGTATCACCACCTGCGTCAAAATCTCACTCACTCGCTCCAATTGTCTCTGCTCGTCTATCTCTCCCACCTGCTGTGCAGCTGCCATTTTTTTTTGAGCATGCAAAGCCTGCGCTGCGGAAGACGCACGACTCTGAATCCGCATCAAAGCTTCGAACGACCGAAACAGGAAACGAATCGCAAACTCGAGTCTAAAACAGAGCAACTCGCGCGGATGTCGCAGTCGATCAAGCTCGCCCAGGATGAACTGGTCCGATCTCGAAGCTTCTTGCAAGAAATTGTCGACGTCGAAGTCTGCTGGCCGACCCGAATCAGCCAGAAGAGGCAGCACCAAATCCCTTCTTATCCGTCGTCAAAATCCAATCTTCATCCTCTCTACCATCTTCGGCGTCCAACTAAAGAACCTCACCCTCTTTGCCTGCCCGGAACGGTAAAAACAGACTCAGGCTTGCCCGAAAATGTATAAAAACGCCAGCCTTACAGCGTCCAAAACAGAGTCCAGATCGGCATCTCTCTCCCAGTACGTTTCTCGAATATATTCGAACGTAAACGGTCCCAAGGAAAGCGGAAGATCGCGCGACGTGAGAAAAGTCTGTACGAGTCGTGACCAGACGATTTCTTTGCTTGGCAGGGAAAAACGAGAGATGTCGAGCACCCGAAGGACCTGTCGTGGGATGTAGTCGATCCAGGGGCTGGTGCTGCTACGGCTGAGCTGGAGGATGCGCCGATGCCGTCGGCTGATACTGCGGCGAGGCCTCCAGAGGGTGAGGTGATGCCGAGGACGAGTAGTAGCTGTGGTCTCGGCACGGGTGTGGACGACGAAGACGTTGTTGTAGGCGGTTCGGCGATAAAAGTCTGCAAAGCCGACAGGAGATCTGAAAGCACCGTCGGCTCTACAGATTCAATAGTAGGCAAGTTGAGCACCAGCCTAGGTTTGCGATCGGAATGAGCAAACTTGTTATACCACCACGACGCCAACACATGGAGATCCGGTTCGACTTTGCCGGCGAATGCTGCTGCTTCGACATCGGACAGGTCGACTTGAGCTGCCGAGTCGAGATTCGATCCCTGAGCAATGAACCGGGCGACCAAAAGTCGAAGTGCAGTATACAGATTCGAGCACTCGCTAGCCGAAAGAGTAACTACGATGCTCGAGGGTCCATCGAGGCTTGTGTTGGAGATCTGTGAGACGAGACGGTTCGAAAACGAAGAAAGGTATGGCGCCGAAGTGGATATCAAAAGAGCAGTCTGAATACTCGTCGCGGAGCCTTCTGCGCCGTATAAGCTCGACTGACCACTGTCAGCGCTCTCAAACCCAGGCAGGAAAAGATCCTCTTTCGCGATCCCAACTTGAGCCAGCGTGGATCCTTCCGGATGAGTCTGCTCCTGTTGTGCGTTGAAGAAGCTATGCAAATCATCAAACAGCGAGCTGTACACATGATCCATGCACTTTTCGAAGAGCGCTTCCGTTCGTTGGACTGCAATCTGGTACGAGGCGTATCGAACGCGAGCCGGGTCGCCGTCGGCTTCGAACTCGGTGAGGATGGGGAAGGGCGGCTGGGAAGATTCGGTGCTTGAAGCTGTCTTTTTGTGCTTCTTCTTTGGTCGCCAGGGTATGGTGTAGCATACGGAAGAGAGGATGTCGAGGCTGCTCCCCGATGGCACGGTGTGGGACCTTCCGGCAGACATGACTGCTGTGATTGTGGAGCAGTACCTGAGCGCTAGTTGCAGACAGGAAGGTAGCGGACCACAACGTCCCCTCTTGAAGTTCCGAGCTAGTTTTGAGAGGCTGTCTGCTGCTGGCCGTCGGAGGTGTGTGTGTGTGGCTTAAGGTAGAGATGCAGGTAAAGAAGAAGGTCGAAGGAAAGCATTGCATGTGACAGCTCGGCTCTCGGACCAACACTCAACACGAAAGCGCTGGCGCGACTTTGCAAAGTGTTGCTTCAAGAAACGTAACATTCTGGAAAAGGCAAGCGAATTTCACGCTCAGAGAGGAGCCGCAAAATTTGCTGTTGTTGCTCAGCCGCATCGCGCTGGCCAGTCTCCCAAAATCAAAAAATCCTATCTGTGCCTTGGAATGGCCGACTCTACACTTAGCCACGGATGCGAGTTCTCAGCAGCGTCTCGCTCTCCACCTGAGAAAGAGACAACACAGCGTTGATTTCCGGTCGGATCAGCCGAAATTTGAGAGGGATTTTGAAATGCCGTCACACAGCGGAAATGGACCGACCAACCTCGTATCGGGAATCCACTTTTCCATCCGCCAAGAATCCAATCATCTTTCAATTACAACACCATCGTCATCCTCCATCCCTACGCCTAACGATCGTACCTCCTCGGAAACATCGCTGTTCGGCCAAATTTATTCGTGGTGATAAGGAGACTTGCTCGATTTTTTGATTCCCCGTGCATCGACAATTGCAAGGCCGATCCAAGGACACCTATCCGTATATCCTTCTTTCACCATGCCAAGAAGCACACGCAGCTCAAAAGCGACAGCGGCGGATGTAGCAGCTACCAACGGCACTGTACGTGGCAAGTCGGAATCGCTGCTACAGAGAGCAAACGAGGCGGATGAGAACGTTTTCTTATTCGTACCCAACTTGATAGGATATGCTCGTGTCATCCTCGCCGCTCTATCGCTTTACTTTATGAAGGGCAACCCGAAAGTCTGCACGATGCTCTACGGTGTTTCGTGTCTGCTCGATGCGTTTGACGGAATGGCGGCGAGAGCGTTGGGCCAATCGACCAAGTTCGGAGCCGTGCTCGATATGGTCACCGATCGCTGTACCACGGCTTGTCTGCTTTGCTTCTTGACAGCAGCCTACCCACGATGTGCCGTCATCTTCCAGGGATTGATCACGCTCGATTTCAGCTCGCACTACATTCACATGTACAGCTCGCTCGTGACGGGATCCGAGTCGCACAAGAAGGTCACTTCGAAACCTCCAAGATTCTGTGGTATTATTACAACGATAGCAGAACGCTGTTCATGTTTTGCGCCGGTAACGAGCTCTTCTTCGTCTGCCTGTATTTGATGGACTTCTACAAGAGACCGTTTGGGCTGGATATCGAGCCGTTGATGTTCCTCTTCCCTTCGGTGGTCAAGGCGTCGCCGTGGATTGCGCATGTGATCAAGGAGACGCCGCAGCTTAGTTGGCCACAGATTGTGGGTGCAATTACGTTCCCGATCTGCGCTGCTAAACAGATTATCAACTGTGTGCAGTTCTGGAAGGCGGCCAAGACGTTGGTGGGTAAGGATTTGGAGGAGCGTCAGCAGAAGCGTATCAAGTCACTCTGAACTCGAACGAAGCTGGATCGCAATCACGAACGACAAATTGCAACAGTGGAAAGGGCTGCCGACGCTACGGTTTGATGTCGTATACTCACAGCCACGACATTTGCGATTAGAGGGGGGCGAGGTCCCACCGTGCGACTTTGACGACTTCATCAAGCATGCCGTCCTTTTCTTCGAGCGCAAGAGCGTCATTCAACGAGCGGCTGTCAACCTTTTTTGTCCTCACACAGGGTCCCATCGGTCAACTACAGTGGCCGTTTTCTTCTACTTTCCCCCCACTTTTTCAGCTCTTGAGGCTTGTATCTAATAACCCGACTTCGTAACAATACACTCTTGGAACCAGAATCTTGGACGTCGAGTGACGCAGTGCTGCCCTCTCATCTGCTTGTGCCTCACACTGTAACGAAGTGATTGATGAACGGCGATATGCGGAGTGAGCCGTGTTCCAGTGTTTCCGCGATTTTTTCTCTCTCCTGCTCAGCTGTGTGGAGGTTTTCCCCACAAAACGCTTGCTTGCGGCCTTCGTTTCTTCGTGACCGACACCCATGGTCTAACTCTCTGATCATCGTCGATGAATAGTCTCGCAGCAAGATGCAGACCGCTGGCCCATCAAGCTCAAAGTCGCGATTCGACCCACGACGACTGCTTTCAGAGATCCAATCCTCCGCTCCTCCTCTGCGCGGTCACGATACCTCCGACGATGACGACGACAAAGATTTTATGTCCGACAAATATCTCCTCACCACCGAACCCAAACAACGCTTGACCTACACAGACAAACGACGTCAACTCGAAGCGCATTTCTCCACCAAATCCAAGGGAGCATCGCTGAAGCAGAGAGAGGAAGAAGCAAGAGAAGAAGGGCTGGATAGAGATTTGTTGGCTGAAGCAGAGATTGTTGCGGGTGGTGGAAAGTTGCCTGAGGAAGAGGGTGGGAAGCGGAGGTGGGACTTGTTGGAGAAGGAAGGGAAGGGGGAAGAGGCGAATGGGACGACGAAAGCGATGAAGATGATGCTGGCGATGGGGTATAGGAGGGGAGAGGCGTTGGGGAGGCGGATGACTGCGGCCACGGAAAGCGCGGAAGAGGAAGAAGACGAAGACGAAGATGGAGACGTACGGAGTCCACCAGATACACCACCAACGCTTACCACCGACGAACAGTTCTCCCTGCAAACAGATCTTACGACCTCGCAAGATCGAGAAGAAGACGAATACTTGACCGGCGGTGTTTCCGCTTCCACCTCTGCCAAGCGTTCGACTGAACCTCTTCGACCAGATCAGCGATGGCTAGGAATCAACAAACGAGCTGGTATTGGATCTATCCTCACACCTCCCGCAGAAGTATCCCGAGCAATTCATGCCGCATCAAATAAACCTTCCACCACCACCAACGCCGAAAGCGACTTCCTCACCCGCCTCGCCAACCAACAAGCTCAACGACACACCTCACACCTCCTCTCCCGCGCTCGCAAAACACTCATCTCTCTCGATCACGCTCTCCAATACAACCCGCTCTGGCTCGATCCCGATCTCTACCGCCAGTTATCCGGTAACACATCATCAATCGATAGCATCGACACAAAAATGCGTTCCGATCCATCGTTCAGCCAGGCCGTAGAGCTGCTCCAACTCGCGTTCGGACAAGAAGAAACGAAAGAAGAAGCGAAAATGTTTGTCGAGTTGGATACAAAAACTCAACTGGAATTGACACTGGATCGATTGAGAACGGTGCACAGGTATTGTCTGTTTTGCGGCTGTCAGTATGACAATGTGATGGAGTTGGAACGGCTTTGCCCGGGGACGACTGAGCAAGATCACGATTAGCACTCATGCATTTATATACCCAACGACATTTCGGCTCCCAATCACACACCCTGCACAACCATTCTGTTTGCGATAACAATTTGCTTCGGAAAAAAAAGGATCCAACTCAGTTGTACTGGGCATACAAAGCGGTCGACGAAAACTTGCTTCCCTGTCGAATCACCTTATCCACCGCATCGAGGAAATCCCTTTCAGTAGCCATCTTTCTACGCGCACGAATGGCAAACATACCCGCCTCGGTTGCTACACTGCGCAATTCGGCACCGGTGGCATTGGGACAGAGACGCGCAATAAGGTGGTATCGAATGTCCTTCTCGACCGACATGGAGCGCGCGTGGATGCGCAAGATGTGAGCGCGGCCGTCGTTGTCTGGCAGACCGAATTCGACTCTTCGGTCCAGACGGCCTGGACGCAGCAGCGCAGGGTCCAATGTGTCAGGTCGGTTGGTGGCCATGAGAACCTTGATGTTGCCTCTTGCGTCGAAACCGTCGAGCTGGTTGATGAGCTCCAACATGGTTCGCTGCACCTCGTTGTCTCCTCCTGCACCGTCGTCGAATCGGGCACCGCCGATGGCGTCGACTTCGTCGAAAAAGATGATACAGGCCTTCTTGGTCCTCGCCATCTCGAATAGTTCACGCACCATCCTTGCTCCCTCTCCCACGTACTTCTGGACAAGCTCGGAACCAATGACTCGGATGAAAGTGGCATCTGTTCGGTTGGCGACGGCTCGAGCACAGAGCGTCTTTCCGGTGCCTGGTGGACCATACAGCAAAACACCTTTGGGTGGGTCGATACCGAGGTTGACGAATCGTTCCGGTGAGAGCAGTGGAAGCTCTACGACTTCTCGCAACTTTTCGATCTGCTCTTTGCAACCACCGACATCGCCGTAGGTGACATCTGGCTTCTCCTCGACCTGCATCATGGTAACGGAAGGGTCGATCTTGGGCGGTAGTGGGATCTGAATCTGATACTTGTTTCGATCGACACCGACACGCATGCCCTCTTCGATGTCTGTAGGTGCGACACGTTCACCGAGCGAGACAACAAACTTGGCGATCTGCTTGACGTTGATGACATACTTGTCCTCCTCGTCGGCTGTTGGGTGCGACGAGCCTCCGAAATCTCCCAATCCACCCAGGCCGCCAAGAACTCCCAGACCTCCTGATCTACCACCTGCACCTCCGGCAGCACCTCCTTCTGACGACTCTCCCTCCTTCTTGGTGTCGGCTCGAATGATCTTTGTGCAGCGCGCTACCTGGAGAGGCTCTTCCTCGCCCATGCGTTGTCGGTCTGCTGGCAAATCCCAGAGATTTGGCGGTGCGAGACCTGTGTCGCTCTCCTTGACGCCCATCTTCTCGTTGACGCGCTTCTGCAACTCCTTGATCTCGTTTTCGATGCTCTTGAGCGAGGCAGCATACGGACCTTGACCGTAGGTCTTGAGCAGCTGAATGTCGCCCTCGTCTAGCGCAACGATCTTTTCTTCATCCTTGGAATCTACATCGGGCTTCTTGTACTTCTCCCAGTCGGCTTTGGGCGGCATGTTGTGCGTGTGTGTGGAGATGTGTTGGGCTGGGCTTCAGCGAGCCGGGTGAATTAGCTGTGGCTGGGCTGTGATATAGGTTTGCGAAAGCTAGATTCTACTGTGGTGGGATAGAGGGGCTGATAAAGGTTTCGTGTTTGCGGTGCGAAGGGTTGAGGAAGAGGTAAAGCGGATGAAAGGAATGAGGGTTGAAAAAGTGATGGTTGGAACAAAGTGAAAGAGTGTCAAAGCTCGTGGAGCTGAGGCGTCGTCAACTTGGCTCGCCCGCAAAACAACTCGAGAACGCGCCTCTGAGCCAGAGTCGATCACCAGCCACACCAAAGTGGAGCAAAAAATTGAAAATTGCAGCAATGTTAAATCTCTGTAAGCTTCAGCTTCGACCCTTTTTTTTTTTTTTTTTTTTTTTTTTCATCTTCAGTAACGCGCGAGAAGGCGTGAGAGCATGCAGGGGCCATTCCTGCGAATGGGCCACTAATTGAGTCAGTGAGAGAGCGGTCTGGCTGCGCTGCATCGCATTTCGTTGATTTCCTCGCTCACTCGCTCACTCACTCGAACAAGCGCCAAGCTACAGTGAATACTGTACGAATTTGGTTTGGAACCGCTTTGCCAGTCAAAGCTCCACTTTCGACTCTTTCGTATCAACTCTTCTTCCTCGCACCGTATACCCTCCATCCTCGCCCTTTTGGATTAGCTCCTCGCTCCTTACAGGGAATCAGCTCGGAGTTTCAAAGCTCCTTCTTCCCAATCCTCTTCAACAGCGCTTGGCTTCGTGCAGCCGCATAGTCCACCACAACCCATCGACACAGCCATCACCATGACCGACCAGAAGAAGGATCTTCCCAAGATCCGCGATGAGGAGCGAGAGCGCCGTTTCGGTACCGTCTTTGGTGTCTCCGGTCCAGTCGTCGTCGCCGAGAACATGATCGGTTCGAGCATGTACGAGCTGGTCCGTGTCGGCCACGACGAGCTTGTCGGAGAGATTATTCGAATCGACGCTGATAAGGTCACCATCCAGGTCTACGAGGAGACTTCCGGTGTCTCTGTCGGTGATCCTGTCCTCAGTACCGGCAAGCCCCTCTCCGTCGAGCTCGGTCCTGGTCTCATGGAGAACATCTACGACGGCATCCAGCGTCCCCTCGAAGGTATCATGAAGAAGAGTGGCGGTATCTACATTCCCAGAGGTATCAACACCCAGGCGCTCGACCGTCAGCTCTCTTGGGACTTTACTCCCGGCCAGCTCAAGGCGGGTGACCACATCAGCGGAGGTGACATCTTTGGTTCCGTCTACGAGAACTCGCTGCTCAAGGACCACAAGCTCATGCTTGGCCCTCGTGCCATGGGTACCATCACTCACATTGCCGAAAAGGGCTCTTACTCGGTCGACGATGTCGTCCTCGAGACCGAGTTCCAAGGCAAGAAGCAGAAGCATACCATGCTTCAGATCTGGCCCGTCCGAGCTCCTCGTCCCGTTGCGGAGAAGCTCACCGCCAACAACCCGCTGCTCACGGGTCAGCGTATCCTCGACTCGCTCTTCCCCTGTATCCAGGGTGGTACCACCGCCATTCCTGGTGCTTTCGGCTGTGGTAAGACGGTTATCTCGCAGGCTCTGTCCAAGTACTCCAACTCGGACATTATCACATACGTCGGATGCGGGTAAGTATAATCTTTCGAGGCTACGTATCCAGGCGCCCTTTACTGACTCTATCATCTTCTCTTCCTCCCTATAGTGAGCGCGGTAACGAGATGGCCGAAGTGCTTGCCGAGTTTCCCGAGTTGACATTGATGAGGGACGGCGAAGAATTCCCCATCATGAAGCGAACCACTCTGGTCGCCAACACGTCCAACATGCCAGTAGCTGCCCGAGAAGCTTCCATCTACACCGGTATCACTCTTTCAGAATACTTCCGTGACCAGGGTTACAACGTCGCCATGATGGCCGACTCGACCTCTCGATGGGCTGAGGCTCTCCGTGAGATCTCGGGTCGTCTCGCCGAGATGCCTGCCGATTCCGGTTACCCAGCCTACTTGGGTGCCAAGCTGGCCAGTTTCTACGAGCGTGCCGGTCGTGTCGCCTGTCTTGGCTCGCCAGAGCGTGAAGGTTCCGTCTCGATCGTCGGTGCCGTCTCGCCTCCCGGTGGTGACTTTTCGGACCCGGTCACATCGGCTACTCTGGGTATTGTGGGTGCCTTCTGGGGTCTCGATAAGAAGCTCGCACAACGTAAACATTTCCCATCGGTCAACTGGGATGTCTCGTACTCGAACTACATCAACGCGCTCGAGCCGTACTATGAGAAGAACCGTCCCGGCTTTATCTCGCTGCGTACCACTGCCAAGAGCATGTTGCAGAAGGACTCGGATCTGGCCGAAATCGTGCAGCTTGTCGGTAAGTCGGCGCTCGGTGAGGGCGACAAAGTGACGCTCGACGTTGCCAAGATCATGAAGGACGACTATCTGCAGCAAAACGGTATTTCCGAGTACGACGCCTACTGCCCCTTTTACAAGACGTCGGGCATGCTCAAGAACATTGTCGACTTCCACGACCGCGCACAGGCTGCTATCGCCAACAACCCAGACATGACCTGGGCCAAAGTCAAGGAGCACTGTTCGGACGTCATCTACCAGCTTACGCAGCAGAAGTTTGAGAGTCCCAAGGATGGTGAGGAGGCCATCACAAAGAAGTTTGACAAGCTCAACCAGGACATTGCTGAGGCCTTCCGTACTCTCACCGATTAGGATGTGGGTCATTCTTCCCGCGGATCTACTTCTTCATGCACAGTTTTCGTTTGTCTAATCATCGTTTTGTTCAATTTCATACAAGTTTCGAAGAGAAGCGGTTGCGTCTTGAGAGTGTGGTTTCAGGACATGAGTGTTGCATGTGACAGCCAAATGAAGCTCATTCTGCTCCTTGAAATGGCGGAGACGCGTAAATGTGTGCGCGCGTTGATGAGTGTGCTTCGTAGACACTGCTGTGCTGCCTTGAAAGTGATTTTGTGATATTTGAACCGCGGCCAACAGAACAACACCTCTGCGCGCAAACAAAACAACATCCTCACAACCACATCATCGCAACAACCTCTCATCACCCTTTTCTAAACTAGCGAGCAGGAAAACCTCACACTATCAACGGGCCACGTTCTATACACACGCACGAAACAGGAAACGATGGCACAACGACCTTCAGCAATGATGGGCGGCAACGCAGGAGGAGCAGCACGTCAGTCGATGTATCCTCAAGCGGCGAACAGCATGATGTTTGGTGGGCCTTCTTCGTCGGCTAACCAAGCGAGGTTGATCTCGAAGCAGGCGGAGCTGGAAGGTTTGCGAGCGTTGAAGGAGCAATCTGCGCGAATGGTGAAGGAGTTGGAACGGTTGGCGGAGAAGGTTGATATTATGGCTGATGGCGGTGATTGTAAGTACACAGTAGCGAAAGATTAAGCGATTTGGAATAAAGACTGACGTTTGTTTTTGGTTTTTGGGGGGGGCTGTACAGCAATCGCTTCCGTCATGGGTTCTTGGCAGGGTGTTTTCAGGGCGATTCAGATTGCTAGAGGTACGTATCATCTCCCTTTCACCCGCTATCCATAGCTTCGCACCACTGACAATCGTTCAATTGGACCGTAAACAGCATCGACAGTATTCACCAACCCCGGAGCATCCGATGCCAACTCGAGCGCGGACACCTCAACAGAGCAAGACGAAGACGACGATCTGTACACCTACGGTCCAGCTCCCACAAGCAAGCCCGCGTTGATCGATACCATGGTCAGACTGCCGCTGGATCTGGACGGTGCTATCTCGAGGTCGAAGGATGATAGTGCCGATTCGTCTGTATCTGTTCCGTAGAGGCAAGCAGATGGGGCGTTTGTATTGGCGTGGTGATTTCTATGTACTTGTATCTGTCTAGACTTGAATTGCGTTTGCAACAAATATGGTTTTGACTCTCCAAGGCAACGCGCAGAGCTGCACAGACTGTACTTAGAGGGTTTTGAAGGGTCGATAGAGAACATCACTGAATACAATTACAAAAACGACAAGATGCGTGCGTGGGAACAAGAACAAAACAGGCTGACCGTCAGGCACCACTAACGACGCCCTTCTTCGCGGTGCCGTTGGCCGCATATGCAGGCCTCCAACTGGCATAGCCGTTGATACCGTACGCACCACCGCCCGGAGCCAGCCCTTCGCGCAGCAACTCTCGCAGATCCCGCATGCGTTTCGCCCTGCTCGTATATGCACCCGCAAACGACCGCGTCGCTAGCGGCAACACGGTGGTCCTGTCTTTGCTTGCAGCGTTCGCAATCGATCCCAACACCGATACCAACTCTTGATCCATCTGATCCTCGTCCGCATGCGCATCGTACATGTCCATATCGTCGTCCTCGATAAACACTGCGCTCGCCGTCGCGCCTCCTGCACCACTACTGGAACTCCTGGTCTTGCTATCTTTGGCGGGTTTCTTTTTCTTCTCCTTGGGCGGCGCCGCAGCAGCCGCAGCTTTGGCGGCTGCAATCGCTTTCTCCTTCTCCTCGAGTTTCGCAACGAAACTTGGATTGGTTGCCTTTTGCCATTCGAACAACAAGGTATCGTACGGTGCGGACCGACCTTCTACGGCTCGCTTAGCACCCATGGAATGCGATTTACACGTGAGGGACCGCGAACAGGGTAGACCTTTATCGTTGATGACCCCACACTGTTTGTCGACGTCGATGGGTCCCTTGTTTTTGCGTCCGCCTTTCTTTTGGTCGGCGGCTAGGCGGGCGGCTTTCTTTTGCTTTTTGGTGAGTGGAGTGTTGGAGGAGGAGAGGAGGAGGTCGTCGCCGCCGAGCAGGGATTCTTCGTCGTCTGTCAAGGGAGGAGAAGGAGAGAGGGTTTGATCAGACGATGAGGGGTCTGTGAATGTGTGGTGAGGAGGAGGAGGAAGGCAAGGCTTACCATCTAACATACGTCGCTTTCGCAAATCGCCTTCCAACACAGAAGGTGACACCCGATCCGACGCAATATCCCTGATCAGCTTGCAATTCTGCTGATGAAACGATAGAGCTTCTTGAAGTACCGGTTTGCTGCAATCCGAGCATTCGACGATGCGCACCTCATCATCGAGAGCTGCGGGACCGAAATCGGTGACGATCGTATCGTCGTAGTACCATGCTGGTGAGTCGACCAGTGTTGGTGATGGTGAGCCGGCGTCTGTTGAAGCGAAAAAAGGGAAGCCGCAGCAAGGTCCATGGGAGGAGGACGTTGCAGGGCCAAGTTAGTAAGAAACCAAAGATGCGATGATTTGGTGGGAACAGCTGCCGATGCTTACCAGATCGCGTGGCTTCTTCGATGTCGGCCCATGTTGGGGCGGATGATGTGTGAGGGTCCATGTTGGCGTCAAGGTATTCGAGTGGTCCACAGTGACGGAAGGTCGGATGGTGCGCTCGACGCTAGGCCGTGGACAGTGTAGGCGTAGAGTTGACCACGAATCCGCTCACCAGGCCGTCATTAGCCTTATCGCGGATGTTATCCGGGAGCTGACGGGTTTGTCTACCTTGCCGAGACTGTTGCGAGAGGAACAATCTGGTTTGCCGGATACTTCAGTGGTGGGGTAAAGATGTAAAGGGAATGAAGCATGTCGAGCCGGCATTCAATTGATGCTTCACGGTGGGGAAGCATCCCGATTCGTATGATATGGACCCGATCGATGCCATATTTTTTTTGGCGGGGTCTTATTTGGGCTTCATGCCTCCACCTCGTGCTGAGCTTGCGAAGACCAACACGACTTACTTGCTCGCCACCTCAACCTTCTCGTTTGACCTACGCTATCAAGGGTCAAACAAGGATCACGGCCTCATCAAAAGCCGAACTGTGGAACCGTTCTAGCTAAACCTGATAGCGACGAGACAGATCCCAGATCGAACCAGCAGACAACCTCGACATGGCTTTCTCATGACGCATTGCAGGTGCACCAAGCACCCATGAACTCCCACCAAACCCTTCTTCACAGCATCACACCCTCATCCCCTCTCTAACCATGCGGATCACAGTGTGGAACATCAACGGCCTACGAACGCTCAAAGGCTACCAGCCATGGTACAAGCTACCGGACTGGGAAGCGTGTCTCGAACACCTCGGTGCCGACATTGCTTGCTTTCAAGAAACCAAAATGACCCGCAAACAGCTCACCGAACCCATGTGCATCTTACCCTCCTACAACGCCTTTTTCAACTTCCACCCTACCAAAGGCTACTCCGGCACTGTTACATATGTCCGCAAAAGCGTATCGATCCCACTCAAAGCCGAACAGGGTATCACCGGTCGGGTACCTGTCACAAACGTCTCTTCCAACCCTTCAATACCCAACAACCCTATTGGGTGTATCCCAGCAGATACGAGAGACAATGTTGAACCCGCCATCTGGAACGCACTGGACGAAGAAGGCAGGTGTGTCGTCCTCGACCTCGGCTTGTTCGTGCTGTTCAACGTCTACTGCCCCAATGAAACAGGACCCGAAAGACTCGATTACAAAATGACCTACTATCAAGGTCTCGCAGAACGAGCTCATCGTCTCATCCAATCCGGACGCCAAGTAATGATCGTCGGTGACATGAACATCATTCGAGACTCCATCGACCACTGCGACCCCGAACAATCCATGAAGGAACACGGTTGGGATCATTTCCATCAGCATCCTGCACGATCGTGGTTTCAAACCTTCCTCGCTCCGCAGGGTAAGTTTCACGATGTCGGAAGGATGTTCCATCCGGATAGGAAGAATATGTTTACCTGCTGGAATACACTCATTGACGCAAGGCCGGCAAATTATGGTGTAAGGTTGGATTATACGTTGGTGACAGAAGGTTTATTGCCCTGGATCAAAGGCGCGGATATCCAGGCAGATGTGTATGGGAGTGATCATTGTCCGATCTATGTTGATTTGTATGATGAGAGGGAGATCGATGGGAAGATGGTCAAGCTTGCTGATCTTATGCATGGCGGGGAGGATCGACTGCCTCCGGCGTTGGCAGCTTGTCATTATGACGAGTTCTCGGGGAAGCAGAGGAAGTTGGCTTCTTTCTTTGGGGTGGGTAGGAAAGGAGTATCGGCGAAGAGCAGTAGTCCTGTGGCAATCAGTTCGACAGGAAAGGAGCGAATTGAGACGAAGAGCTCCAGTGCGGCAGTACCCGACGAAAGCCCGACTCAAGGAGCGAATGGCGCCGGAACAGTTCGAGATGCTAGCGCAGCAACAGAGGCGGAGGGCGAAGGAAGCTCGCTCGCCGATGCGCTGTTTTCTTTGCATTCGCAGCAGGAAGGGTTCAATGTCGAGTCGACCATTACTGCCCCTGCGGCCGCTGCTGTCGCGACGACCTCGACCTCGATTCGCTCAGCAGTGCAAGCTGTGCCGTCAGCTTCTGCACCTGTTGCGAAACCTTCTTCCTCCACCTCGTCGCCGACCAAGCCTGCTGCGAGTCAGCCGTCCCCGAGTAGCAGACGGGATACCGCCTCTCCCAAGCGAGCACTCTCCTCGACAAAGGCCAAGGATACCGGGAAGGCAAAGAACGGAGCCAGTCTGAAGGGGCAAACGAGCCTAGAGGCGTTTTTCGCAAAGCCCGAAAGCACTCCTTCGACAGTGTCTAGCCAAGCAGCACCCGTGATCGATCTCTCGCAAGATTCCACACAAGTCGACGAGACCAGCAAGACTCTTGACCACTCAACACAGAATGTCAACCCTCCCGTTCCCGACGCCGACGACGAAGACCAAATCTCCCAATTCGAACCCTTCACCTCACCACGCTTTGCGCAACCAGAACAGTCAGCAGCAGCCAGAGTCGGTACCTCGCTCGCCTGGGGAGCCATCTTCTCTCCCCAACCGCCACCGCTCTGCCGCAACCACTCGGAACCCTGTCGAGCATGGACGGTGAACAAACCGGGCCCCAACCACGGTCGGAAATTCTGGCTGTGCAATCGACCCGTTGGTCCCGGGTACGAAAAGTCGGGTCGTGCAAAGGGCGATGTGAACCCGGAGTATCGGTGCAATTTCTTCCTCTGGGATTCGGATCTGAGGTCCAAGAAGAGGGATGCTGGAGGTGCGCAGGAGGGGAAGTTTTTCAGCGAGGTAGGTAGGGAGAGGGGAAAGAAGAGTGAAGATGAGATGGGAGGGCCTTGGGGACTGCATAAGCGTGTCAAGACGGGTGATGAGTAGAAATACAGAGTATCGTATGTTGTACAAAGTGATCGAGGTGTGTCTGTGATGTGCAGATCACTGTGGGATATCTTCCATGCTCCATTTGGGTCTTGCATGGCGAGAGTAGTCTTGAGTGCGCTGGTCGTAGATGAGATGGCCGACCCATGCGATCATCGCAGCGTTGTCTGTACACAGAGATAGCGGCGGGAATTGCAAGTCGACGTCTTTCCGCTCAAGCCCATCGAGATGCGTTCTCAACCGAGAGCGAAGGAAAGCGTTGCTTGCTACGCCGCCGCTGCAAACGAGTGTTTTGATGTTGTCGCCAGAAGAGCCGTCGGGCATGGCGATGCGGGGATAAGGGCGACGTTTCGAATCCGCCCTGAGGTGAGAAGGCCGGAGAATCATGCTGAGCTTATCTTCGAGTTGAGCGCATGCTGCGGCCTGAAAAGCAGCTGCGATCGAAGCTTTTTGTGTCTCTGCCATATCGACACCACCATTCGATTCAACGTGACGTTGGACCGCAGCCTTGAGGCCCGAGTAGGAAAACAGTGGTTGACCTTTGCAAGGTATTGGAAACACCACACCTTGTCCTTCTCCCTCTGCGCATTTCTCAGCGAGCTTCTCCAGCGCTGCCCCCGGTGCCGAAGTCCACGGGATCCCCAAATCCCTCGCAACCTTATCAAACGCATCACCTATCGAATCGTCCTTTGTCGTCGCCAAGATCCTAAACTCTGTCACACTCGTTGCCAACACGAGCATCGTATGACCACCCGATACGAGCAGCACCAAGAACGGAAACTTTGGCGGATCCGCCTCCGTCAACAGCGGCGTCAACGCATGCGCCTGCATATGATGCACGTAAACCAGCGGTTTTCGCAACACAGCCGACATCGTCTTGGCTGCGGAAAGGCCGACTCCGAGACTGCTAGCCATGCCGGGGCCTTGCGTGACGGCGATAGCGTCGATATCGCATGTTGTGATGTTGGCTTGCTCGATCGCATCTGCGATGGTGGAAGGTAGGTTGGCATGATGTCCCAAAGCAGCAGAGAGTGGGTGGATGCCGCCGGTAGAAGAATGGTCCTGTTTGGTCACGATGGACGACAAGATGGTGCGATCGGAGGAGACGATGCTCGCGCAAGAGTCGTCACATGATGTTTCGATGCCGAGGATCAGTCGAGGTTTGGCTGATGAGGTGCTGGATGGATCGATGGTGGCGTGGGAGCCGGTGCTGTATCCTCGTATTGGTCGTCGGAGGCATGCCGAAGGGAAGCCAAAGCAAGTCGTCAAGAGGCGACGATGTGCACCGGCCCTTCCGATGCTTTGACACCACATCTCGCAACCGAAGTTAGTCAAAGCTCAGAACGCTGCTCGAGGCGCACCAGCATGCTGTCTGTGGTGATGAGAACAAACTTTTTTGGACCCTGGAAGAAGAGGGAGAGAAAAATAATCCACAAGCCCCGCAGAGTTACGGCTAAATTTAGGCGGCTCGAGCGCTTCAACACACAAGGACGGCTACGGTCGACCGAGCAAGGAAAGTCCGACTCTTGGCAGTGTCCTCTTCAGCCAGCTTCTGCGCGTTACCGCTTTCGCAATCAGCATCATCGTAGAGGCAGTCAATTCTTGCAAGATCACGGTGACAAGACGCTGAGAGCCAAGAAATATCGCGTCCCGCTGACTGGCTAAGTTAGTGTAACGCCCTCAGCTCGCTTCGATTTTCGACGGAGTTCGAGCCGAAACGCATTGTTCAGAGACGTGTGCAACTGCTGCAGGCACGAGACTCGTGCAGATCCAGGAGCGACTGCGCTAAGCCTCCGTGGTACAACGGGTCACATTATTGACAGCTTTCGGAGCTCTTATCCGGTTCTGCTTGTAGCTTTTTCGAGCCAAAGTAGTGTGACACCCTGCAAAAAGGCCTCTTTCTTCTTTTTGCCAAGCATCGACGATCCTAGCGCTTGCATGGGCATGAGCAAGACCAACTTTAGGCCACTCGGTTCACCTTTGCCCCGCTCTTTGCTCGACCTCGGACCACCTCCGCACTCGACCACCACTCACGCAGGGATGGGCTCAACCACATCATATCCTCACACCATCAGCCCAGCAAGCGACACATAGCTTTTGCGTAGTCGATATCGCAGCGATGGGCCGCTCCTCGACGAGCTCCTCCAGCTCGGGCGTCTTGAGCTGGATCTCACCACGAACAGCAACATTGGCCATCGCCGTTCTCGGCATCGTCGTCCATCTCAATATCTACTCTTGGTTGGGCGCTCTCCGATCCACGCTTCCAGATGTGCCAGAGCGAGGTTTGCGACCGGCACCTCCAGCTTCAGCCGCATTCGTACCTACACCAAACCATTTCACCCACTCTGCAGCAAAACTTGACGAGCTCATCGACCTCGCAGCCACCGACGCTGATGGTACAGCAAACAAAAACGTCTACCTTCCAGAGTGGATCGCCGAAGCCAAAGCCTACTTGGAAGCGCAAGGGCTCTCGTTTGTACCCACGCAAGGCAGCAATGGCGCCGGCGCTCAAGCTTCCACCAACAGCAACAACAAGCCAGCTGCGCAAAATGCAAAGCCAAACGAATTCGTTACCTTTGGTCGATACAGCGATATAGTCGACGTTCTCCCTTCAGTCTTCCAGGTCCTCGATGACGGTGCAGAAGACGTCGAACGCATGCAGTTGGACGCTCTGCGGCTGGTCATTGGTACACTACGCTGGTACATTCTCTTGAGCGTAGTATGCTGCTGCGCGGGCGTAGTCGGCGTTCTTCGCTCTCAGTTGTTGCTTTCACGGCTGTTTGTCATCCACTCTTTCCTCGATTTCCTCCTCTCGACCTTGTCGCTATTTGCACTGGCCATCGCCTGCACCTATCCAAGCGTCCGAGCGCATCTGTGCGACGAATTTGGGTCGGGTGAACTTCAATCCTGGTTCTCTGGTCTCAAAGCACAAATTGTACCAGGATCGGCCAGCAGCAATACGGCGCATCTCAACGTCAACATTGCTCAGTCGGGAAGTGCGGCATCATCCGGCGCTGCTCCCGAGGTGACCGCAGCAGCTTCAGGATGGGAGACGCTCCTAGACGGCGTCTTTGCGCCAGAAAACTGCGAAGAGAGTTTCAGAACGACACTGGTGCCGCTGCTGATGGTGTTCGGGTTGTTCTTTACTGCTTTGCGCCTGCAGTGCTTCTTCTTGGTACAGCGCTTTTACACAGGCTTGCTGAGGAGCAAAGTGCACCAGTATGGGTATGCAACACCGTCTTCGGTGGAATCGGGTGCGTCGACGCCCATGTCACAGCTTCATGGCGATGTCTCGAGGGATAGACGGCGCAAAGAGTCCAAGCTTCTCGACTGAGGTCGATTTCGACGCTGGTTTCGTCGACGGTTTTCATTTTACTACTACACATTCGTTACTGTACTCTATCGCATTTATTATCGGTTCTCGCAATTGCACAACAAAGTTTGTCATCGCCATCAGATAGAGTAGCAGAAGATGGTGCGGTTGGAGGCCCCTTCAAAAATTCAGACATGTTAGATCAAGATCAACGGGGCTGCGAAATTTTGGCTCCAAACCCTGAGAAGTGGAGCGTTTGCCTCTAAAATTTCCTCACTGAACCTTGGAGCTGAGAACATTTTGTTTCGCTGACTTTGTTCTGCACCTTCATTCAATCCATCACCCACTATTCGCCACCTTTCGACATCTTTACCACACAGCAATACTCACGCATCGCATTCTACACAGCATCCTTCCTCCACACACAACTCTCTACCACACACACCTTACCCAGCTCGGGTGGCAAAAGATGGGCAAGAAGAAACAAGTGCGCAAGTTTGGCGAAGTCAAGCGGATGCTGAACCCGAAAGATGATCGATTGAAGGTCAAAGCAGCGGTCAGTGCTGCTGCTAAGAAGGCTTCGTCGTCCGGTTCGACGTTGACACCGGATGGGACGGTTGTACGACACATCTCCACTCCAGCTTCGTCGATGTTTTTCGAACACAACACATCACTCGGTCCACCGTATAGAGTTTTGGTCGATACCAACTTTATCAACTTTGCGTTGCAGAACAAGATCGAACTCGTACAAGGGATGATGGACTGTTTGTATGCGAAAAGTATCCCGTGCATTACGACGTGCGTTATATCGGAGTTGGAGAAGTTGGGTCCGAAGTATCGAATCGCATTGAGGGTGGCACGAGATCCGAGGTTCGAGCGGTTGGAGTGCAGTCATAAGGGTACGTATGCGGATGACTGTATTGTGGAGAGGGTGCAGAGTCATAAGTGTTACATTGTAGCGACGTGCGATAGAGAGTTGAGGAGAAGAGTCAGGAAGGTCCCGGGTATTCCGCTGATGTATATTGCGAGTAGGCAGTTTAGGATCGAGCGACTGCCGGATCAGGGGTTGGCACAGTAGTCCGGCCGTTTCGCATTTGTACTTGTAACTAATTTTTTCAGCATTGCATTTCTTTTCCTCAGTCGTTCAACATGCGTGTGCACACACGCTTCACCATGGAGTGGAAAGATTCAGGTTTTGTAAGGTGCGTCCACGAAAGAAGAGCGTACATGATGTTGAGCGATCATAAGTAGGGGTTGGCGAGCAAAGAAAGATCAAAATGGCCGGTCGAATACATCGACTCCCTTGCCTTTCCTTAGCCCAAATTATTTTTTGTTTCGACCGTCCAGCTTCGGAAGGTCGAAAACGTTCATAGATGAGAGAGGTGGTACATAAAACATCCGGGCAAACCTTACATGGGCACCGAAGGCGGACTCGGCGGCGGAGCATTAGGATCCATCTCATTGCCACTCTCGATCGACACACCAAATCCAAACTTGGCCGCGCCTTGCAAATGATCAATCTCACCTGCAAAAGTCAACCCAAATGCCGGAGACAACCTGGTCTCGTACACCGAAGTCAACTTACCCGCCGAATCAATCTGCGCCCTCAACGTTGCCATCCTGAAGTTGTAACGCGCACCCAACGTAGCTGCAGCTTCGCGCTTCTGCGCCATCGTAATCATCTGCAGATCGGCTGCCACATCCACCTGCTCCGAAAGCTTCTGGTAGTAGGTGCACTGTGCAACGCCCTGTGGTTGAACCTGGGCGGTAGCGATCCAGTCCTTCTTATCGCCGGTAAGCTTGGCAATGTATCCGGTGCTCGCCTCCTCCATATCAGCCGAGGGTCGCTGGTAGACCGTCTCGACACCAAACGCAAAGTTGCGCGTCAAGCTCTGGAGGTAGTTGACAATGTAGATACCCGTCAGGTCGGTAGGTGATGGGTTGAGAGCTTTAAAGTTGGCCGAGTGGTCGGTACCCTGGTAGTCGTGCTCCATCTGCACAAACGATTGACCAGGTGTCGCTGTCAACTGAGCCTGAATCTTGGTGGTGTGTCCCGGAACCCAGCCGCGGTTGGCACGCATGGTAACATCGAGTCCGTCATTCAAACCGGCTTGGAAGAAGTTCTTGTTGTCACCGTACACAGCACCGAAGTTGTACGAGGAAGGAGCGGCTTGCGAACCCATGGAAAAGGCATGAGTGACCTGGAAGATGGGGTTGATGCTGATAGCTTTCGTCAAGTCAGCACGTGCGCCGTCAAACATGAAGTTGGTGGTGTGGACGCCCTTGACCTCTCGCTGCAGGTGCTCGACAGTGCCGGGGTTGGAAAGCTCGAGACGGGTGCGAATGTCCTGGATGCTGGCAAGGGCGTTGTTGAGAGGAGCAACGATGGGCTGGAAGAAGCCAAACATGGAAGTGGAAGGCGCCGAAGAGATAGGCGGGGTGAGACCGGAAGGGTAAGCGGCGCGCTTCTCATCGAGGAAAGGCGAAGGGGCACCGGGACCGACACGCTCAGCTCCCGAAGGAGGAGGAGCCTGGGCACCTGGTGGGTAGGCGGTGGCCTGTGGAGGAGCGACGGGGGCCGACATGATGAGTTACAAAAGTTGGGCCGGTTCAAAGTTCGAGACTGTTGTTAAAAGTCGACCTGACAGATGTGACAGCTCCTCGAACAAGGTCGGAGGGAGAAAAGATGGAGAGAGGTAAGAGAGGAGATGGCACGGATGGAGGGGTAAAAGATCCAATGCCAGATGCTGATGGTGATCAAGAACCAAAAGTGGAGATGGCCTAATTGGAATGGAACCTCTGAGCGCAAACGAAAGCGCTCTCTCTCTCTCTCTCTCTCTCACTCTCTCACACACACAATTTTTGTGATTTCCCGACTTCCTTCTCGGTCTTTCAGAAGTGGCACCGGCTGACTTGATTTTTCTGAGGCGGACAATATTTTTTTCTTCTTCTTTTCTTGCCAAGGCCTGCTCAGCCAGGACGCGCCACGAGATCACTCTGCTTCTTTTCGACTTCTCGCTTCCTGCTGTTGCGCTGTTTTTCTGATCATTTTGGATTTTTGGAATTGCTTGTTGCTACCTCAGTTTTGATTGAGACCCTTTTGTGACAGTACCACGCTAGCGCATGGATCATTCATTCTTAGGGAGCGGATCTTCGGGCGATCTTGCACGACTTCGCCTTTCTACAGCAGCCGACAGTATCACCATCTCACCGCCTTGGCTCACTTTGCAAACATTTCGTTCATACTTTTGGTGAACGCTCATACTGCAAATCTGCAAGAAGGAAGAGGTACAAAATTACTTGATAAGGGTTGGATAGAAGACAAATACAGAACAGTCACCAAGCCCTGTCACGAGCCCATCCTCCTCTGCCCCGTCCTGGCCCATGACCGCGTCCTCGTCCTCCTCCTCCACGTGTAGCTTGGGCCAGAAAGTCCGGATTGTACTGTCCAGGATATTCTTCTTCTGGCATCTCTTGCGGCTGTGGTGGAGTTGCATTGAGCGGCCGTGGCGGCAAGCTTTCGGGATGTTGCCAGCTCTGTTCTGGAGCCCAACCATCGCCGTGCCCGTAGGGCGCTGGTTCGGATGCGCCTGCATAGCCATGAGAATAGTCTGGATACGGTGGTTGCTGCTGCTGATGCTGCCAATGCTGTAGTTCAACAACGCCAGCTCCAGAAGGGAGTGGCGACCACGACGCGGCTATCGGGGAAGCACTGGCAGGAGCCGACACATGTGGGAAAACAGGAGGTGGTCCTGGAGGTGGTCCCGGAGGTGGTCCCGGTGGCGGAGGTCCCGGTGGCGGAGGTCCCGGTGGTGCTGTGCCAAACGGACTCAAGCCGCCAGTAAACGGGGCAGGGACGGCGCTCGGCACTGGCGCGGCCGTTGTCTTGCCGAGTGTGCGAAGTAGGGATTGCAGAGCGTCAGAACCAAACGCTGCTGAAGCAGCTGGCGCAGTTCCGGCTACTGCAGCAGGCAAACTTGTACTGGACTGACCCAAAGGAACACTGAGGCCAGCTGATGGATCATATGCCTCTTCGGATATCGACGCTGGTACAGTTGATGCCTGAGCCGATCTGCGTCTGTCCTCCTCATTGGTTACGCTTCGATGGTGACCCGGAGACCTCTCTGCCTTGGACAGCTCCGACTGCAGTGCATCCCGAATCACGACTGCCACAAGCACGAGCAGGTCGCGATCGCGCTTGGTATGCCAATCTGCACTATGCCAATCTGCACCGAGACAATCCGACTCGGCCATGTCGAGCCAGAGCGGCACCTCTTCGTCCTTGAGCAGTGGGACGACGTAGAAATCCTTGATGAGGCTGCTTTTAACGCTGGAAGAGATGTACAGCGCTCCCCATCGATCGGCATTCTTAAAGTGTTTGAACATTCCCGCAAAGCTCGCCAGATCCGACTCTTGAGCTGATGGCACTGCACCATCCCTGCTTGCGCCCGGCTCCATCGTGAATGCAAGAATTTCGGTTCTCGGGGCATTGACTACTTGGAGTAGGTAGTCGACGGCAGCCTTTGTGGGCAGCCGCCCAGCGATCAAGAGCGGTCTTTTCGGGAAGAATTTGGGCCAGACTCTGGTTGCAGAGCTCAAGCTGCGACCCGCGATTTGCTTGACGTGTCCTTGGAAAGCAAAGACGTCGGGCAGGTCGATGAGGCCGTTCCAGATGATACTGCGGTAGCGGTGCACGGCACTGCTGGGAGGCTCTGTGGCTGGTGTCGTAGACCTGGCTTGATACTGTGAGGTCGGCTGGCCAGAGCCACTCGTATCTTTGGCTGGATCCTCGTCCGGACCGTCAAGGAATGAATCGATAAAGTCGTCGGCACTGCCGGTGGCATTATGGTCAGCGTCCGCTGTGACACCATGATCATAGTCCTCGTGATGAGGAGATCCGCTACCAAAGCCATAGGATTCTTGAGGTTCCTCGTCTTGGTCATGGGTCTTGGCCTCCTCGCTTCGCGTCCAGACATCGCCAAAATTGAGGCGAGAGGGCGATTCTTTGGCAAGGCCAGGTGCGGGAGCCGAACGACGTTGAGGATCGTCTTGGGGGACTGATGACACCATGTCTGCAGAATCGTCCTTGTCATCATCCACTGAACCCGAGATGGCTGGCTCGCTTTCAGTGACGCGGGTCGCTGGAGGCTTGTCGTTCTCCTTCCTCGCATCGACACTTCTATCAAACTTGCCTGGCTGGTCGCGCTGGACGAGTGCATCGCTCTCGATCTCAATCTCGCCTTTGTGCGTCATCTTGCGCAGGGGACCAGCCTCGTCGGTGCGCAAAGTGCTTCTATGCAGTGCTTCGAGTCTCGCCTTCTCAGTAGCCTGACGGATGGTATCGTTGGCCAGCTCTTGGTTGGACATCTTTGCCAGCTCAGAAGGTTTGAGTTGACCCGAGGCGATCCTAGAATGCAGCGTGGTATTCTTTGCATCCTTGAGACTAAACAGAAAAGTGCGAAAGCGGTCTTTATACTTTGAGCCAACCACGCGCAACAAGCTATGGGCGTCGGCGTTGGTCTCAAAGAGCTCCTGCTCCAGAAGCGCAGCAAAAGATTCAGCGCGTTGTGCATCCGTTCCAGTCTCTTCGTCTTGATCTTGGTCGGCCTCTGCCTCTTCTGCTGCTGAGGTGCTTTGCTTTCCCTTTGCCGAATTGTTCTCGACGGGATGGCCGACAAAGATTTTCTCAAGCGCGGCAGCGAGCACTTTACGAGCTCTGAATCTTGCTTCCTCGGTGCTTGCGTCGGTTGGTCCGGTGGGTTTGCGTGCTGCGCCCTTCTTCGAAGTCGTTGCGATCTTGCTGGATGCGCTTGCACGTCTCAGGCTTTCGGACGCTCTGCGCTTTTCGGAATCGCCCGACATGGTTGCTTCTTTCTTGCCTTTGGATAATGAAGCGCCTGAGGAAGATGGCTTGCGCTGTTGCAGTCTCGAGGATTCGCCGGGTTGCGAAGCGTCTTGCATCACCGTGTCGTCGTGGTTTGAGGCATCGTCGCCTGGCTCGCCGACATACTCGTCGCCGTCGGAAGCGCTGTCTTCTGCTGAGTCGTTGTCTTCCTTCTCCTCGGCGTCTGATGCAGTTTCGTTCGTTGGAGCTCTCTTTCCGCGAGCTGCTTTGTGTCCTTTCGAAGATTTGTACTTTTTGATCGGCTTCGGCGCAGTTGCTGTGACAAACGATGCGAATCATGTATAGCAGAATTGTCGGGTTCGTATCAGTATCAAGTCATTGGATCATTTGTCTCGTCTGGTGCTCAACCATCCTAGCCACGTCACGACGCTTCCCACACATGTGACGCTCGATACGCCAGAGTGAACGCTTTCATCTTGATTGCAGGAATAGCGCAAGCGCATCAAAGCATCGATAAAGCGCCTTGCCCTTTGCAAGCAAGCCATGACAGGATGGATGTGCTTACCTTTGTCGGCCTCGGTTGCTTTGCTGGTACAGGCCTCGCAGATGTATTCGTCGAGCTTCTTGGCAGCTTTCTGTGTGATGCCGATGCATTTCGTATGGAACCTGTGTTGACGATCATGTGCAGAATGGCGACCGACGGATTATACAAGGAGTCAGTTCACATTCTTGGCGCATTCAAGCTCGAGGCAGCAATAGTAAAGCTCTACTAACCATTCCGAACAGCGCTCGCACGAAATCATAAAGGATCCATCGTCCGTGCCGCGACAGATACAGTATTGTTTCTCATCGTCGCTCTCGTCTTGCTCAAACACTGTGTTGACCTCCTGTTGGGTCGCTTCCTCCTGCTCCACGTCAGCGTCTTCCGCTTTGCGCTTCCGACCCGAGTGTGCAGCCGTTTTCCGAGCAGTAGTATGCGATACGGATGATGCCTCGGCGGCATCGAGTCCTGCTGCCCTAGAAGTCGGTCTGCGAGTACGCGATCCTCTTCGTGGCCCATCAGCAGCAGTAGCAGCAGCTGCTGCTGCTGCGTCATCGACGACGGCGGCATTCGCATGGACAGCCGACGACGACGACTCAGCTAGGGCGCTGGATGCCGCGTCTGTTGCGTCCGTTGCCGCAGTTGCCGACATGTTGACTGGATTCGACTCGACTCGATGCCAACTCCAGTGACAATCAGTACACGATGACCGCTTCAACACAATCCTTCTGCAATGCTCGTCGTGTGATCTGCCCGCCAGTGAGCGATGGTGTGATGGTGGAGCGAAAGGAAGCGATCAACAGTCGCAGCCTGCGGTTATGTTCGCGTGGATGGCTTATTCATTTTACCCACTTTGTCATCGGCTGCGCAGCAGAGCCAATCGGGCGAGGAACAGCAGAAAGCAGCTCTGGCTCGTGTGAGCTCAGCTTTTTCCACACGGTGAGAGAAAAGCGAGATTTCTCCTCCACTCTCTTGGCTCCAAAAACGCAACGTCACACCGCACCAACGGCAGTTTCACTCTTCGACTGACACTTCGGGTGAGCCTTCTGTCGTAGTCGTTCGACAGTCCTCAATGATCCTTCAAACGCAACTATCATCACCTCTCGTTCAAGGGCACAACACCTCGTACCACACGCAATTCAGCCCTGGATCACTTCGGATCATCGCCCACTTTTCGAACTGCAGCGGAACGTGCTCTTACATGACCAGATCGAAATCCTCGTATCAGTGTCGGTAACGCAAACGAGACACCCGCACATACCATGGGCAAGGGAGCTCCCAAAGGCAAGTCGTCGGCGTCGTCGGCCACGCGCAAGAAGCAGGCCAACAAAGCCGCCAAAAAGGTGGCTTACGAGCGCGACGAAGATGGTAACTTGCTCCACCCGGACCTCGTAGAGGCTCTCGAAAAGGCCAAACAGCGTGGGCCGCAGCGAGGACAGAAAAAGGACAAGTCCGGCAAGAAGGACGGTAAAGGCGGAAAGAAAGGAAAAGCAGAGAAGAAGAAGCAGTATATCCCGCCTCCCAAACCGCCACAGCCATTGCCCGATCCGCTCGACTCGATGGGCCTCGCTTCTCTGCTCCCTGCCGACTTGGTCGTACTCTTGCGAAAGGCGTCCAAGAAGGATGTTATCACACGATGTCGTGCTTTGGAGGGTCTGCTGGCCTGGGTTGAAGATGCATTGGGCAAGTCTTCATCCACCATTGCGAGCGAGCCCAATGCCGAGGCCTCCAGCTTGACCTCTGAGGAGAAGAGGGAAGCCCTCGTGATGATGCTTCCAAGCTGGGTCCACCTCTTCCCCCGCTTGGCGCTCTCTCCAACACGTCGTCTCCGTCTCTTGACCATGCAGATCCAGACTCTGCTCCTCGAAAAGACTCGTGGCCCATCGGAGCATGCCTCTTCGACCAGGGAAGAGCTGCTGGAATCACCTCAATACATCGAACCCATTCTCGGCCCCTGGGCCATCTTGTGCCATGATACGGATCGCACCATCGAACGCATTGGCAAATCTGCTTGGATCAACTCCTGCTCGTGGAAATCTAGTCCAGGGTCCGACACAGCCACAGAAACCGAGAGCGCAGCGACACTGGATCTCAACCAACACTGCGATGTCCTTGTCGCGCACCTCCGCACCATCCTCCTATCGCCCTCGCCATCCTTTGCACTCTCCATGACAGCTGCTCACGCCGTCGCTTCCGGCGACCCGTCCATGTCTCGAACCCCGTCGGGCTACGCAACACCATCGCTGCAATCAGGAAGCGTCGAACGAGATGCCAAGAATCGAGACGAAAGCAATGTCGAAGAGGATACAGCTGCTCTCGACAAGCGTCTCGTCGCCGGGGCTCTCGCTGTGCTGACCTCCATCATCCGCCAGCAGCCAGGTTCTGAGGTCATCGAAAGCCTGCAAGATGTGCTGTCATCCCGGCTCGTGTGGTCCTCTTTGTCGCCTCACAATTTGGCTGCAGCGTCGTCAGCACGATCAGAGAAAGCCGCAGCTGTCACATCCTTCGGATTCGATTCACTTGCTGTGCGGGTGCGAGCATGGTCACTACTGCGCGCCCTCTTCGATGTCGTACCTGGCATTCTCGATCAGCATCTCAACACGATTGGCACTGTGGCCATGACTTCGGTATGGGCCGAGCGCGACAATGCTGTGCAAAGATCCACACTCGATGCCATCCTGCCACTTCTCAAGAAGCATCCGGAATTGTGGCTTATCGGTGCTACTGACTCGAACAGCGCATCGTTAAAGGGCAAGAAGAGCGATGGCGAAAGCAGCCACGACGAGGACGATGATGAGGACGACGATAGCGACGACGAGGATGAAGATGACGAAAGCTCAGAAGCTGGCTCGGCGGACGGCGAAAAGGATGCAGAGGACACAACTGCGGTCACTCGGCCCAAGCCGCGCTCGTACACTTCTTTCTTACAATGGCTTCAGTCGGCATGCGGTGGTGCTCCCCACCTGGGCTACTCGGCCGTCGTGGTCTTCATTTCCACCATCCCATCCGAAATCCTTCCGCATGACGACTTGGACTCTGCTTCGGATCTGCTCACCAACTTCTTTGCAGCGTTGTACAGCCGTCCTTTGGACTTTGATCCAGTCGGCTGCCGAGCTTTTTTCGCATCATTCACCGAGTGCGTCACTTTCCTGGCCCTCCGCATACTTCATGCTCCTTCGAGCGCGGTCAAGGACAACGCAGCTTCTGCCAAGGAGCTCATGCGGGTGCACTTTGGCGCAGCATGGTCGGAACTCGTCCTGTCGAAGGCAACTTTGCTGTCTAGTCTCGGCGTCAGCTCCAAAGAGCAAGACGGCGATGAAGCTGCTCGAGCTCAGAGGTTCAAAAGTATCGGCTCGACTCGCGTCGTTTCGGATCTTGCCTCTCAAGTGCGACGCACTGCTTCGACTTCCACCGAATCTCCCCTGTCGAGCCTTTTCCTTGCTGACACAGAAGCAGACCTCGTCGAGATCACCCTCGCGCTAGCCGATGCACGTGCAATGGACGAATCAAGCGCCCGCCTCCATATTTCATCCGCTCTCGAGCGCGCGACGTCTTTCTATGCTGCTTTGGCACCGTCTCAGGATCAGCCCGCCAGCGCTGAACTTCGACGCATCGCAGCAGCCAGTCTCAGTCGTGTCATCAAATTGGCGGCGTCAAAGCTGGTTGGTCTCGCAGCCGATACCAGCTTGTCGTCGGATCTCAAGCGCACACGAGCCACTTTGCTTTCCGACTTCCTGTGTCTTTTGTTGAGGTCCGCAGTCCGCGCTCCGGATGCACTCGATGCCCCTGTCTCGCAAGAATTGGCCAAGGCCTCGGGCGTGTCGATCCCACAACTCATGGCGACCAAGTCGATATCGCCGACCTCAGCCGCGTCTTTCCTGGCTGCCTACCTGCCTTCGTGTACAGACGTCTCTGCACGCGCATCAATCTGGACAGAGACACTGTCATCTGTCGCTGTTCTCGGCGAGCTTCAAGACCGCGTCGATGCCCTTGGCGAGCTGTTCGTGGCATCAGACGCTGTCGTCAAGGCAGCCGAGGCGAGCCAGGGCGAAAAAGCGCAGCTGCCACAACCAGCATCGGAGGCGGGCATGGAGGAACTTGCGGTGGGTCTGGTCACAAGCCTCTGCGACAGCGCCAGCTTACCCAACGAGCTCCGCCATCGCCTTCGTGAGGTTCTGGCGAACATCCTGTCCAAGCCGGGATCTTTTGTCGATACCGCGTGCGTTTACTCGATGCTTTCGATCGTCTGCTCTACCATTGAACAGCTGAGGAACACGCTCCTTGAACGGCCACGCGCAGGCGAAGACGGCCAAGCTCGCCAAAGAGCAGCTGCTCGAACCGTCGAGGATCTACTGTCCAGCCTGGATTCCTGGATCAGCGCTCAGCCTTCTAAAGCTGAAGCTAGATGCGTCCTCCGAAGCAGCTCCTTCGCAGGCGTGCTGACCGCAGTCTCGGAACTGTCCTTCCTCTATCCTTATCTTGCCACTTCGAACGCATCGTCACACGACTCGACGAATGACGTGCAGAGACTTGCATCAAACGTGCACACACATCTTCTCGAGGACGCCTCTGAGGGAGAACGGAAAGAGATTCGCAATGACGAGAAAACTAGCCTGCAAGATCATTTGCTGGACATTCATGTTCCTGTCGCTGCCCTTGTCGACGCAGCCGAGCCGGACATCATGCTCCTTCCAGAGTCTCGAGAGCTCCGCGAAATGCTGCTCAAGGCCTGCCGCCAGCAAGCTCATCCGGCTCTGCTTGTCTTCGACCCCTTGATTCCTCAAAAGTCTTCTGCACAAGCATCATCGACGGTCTCAGATTCGCTTATCGATGGCCAAGGGCTTGGCATCTTTGCTCGCGTCTGTGCTGCTGCTCTAGAGGTTTTCGATCGGGATCGTGCAGGCGCAAAGAAGCATGTGCACCTGCTGCCATACATCGTTCTTCTATCTATCCTCATCGAGGACGACCTGCTGCTTTCAGGTGCATCCAAGCACGCTCTGGATTCCTCTGTAGCACCGGAGCTACACCGGACATGGCTACAGTCCTCCGTCACCGTCGTCACGGCTCTAATTTCATCGCTCAGCAACACAGTCACAGAGAACTGGCACTCGGACATGGTTGCATTCCTGCAGCGCTCGAGCGCCGTCGATGCCGAGAAGGATGGTGTCGGTCATGTTCTAGCTACAGTGTGGCAGATGGCATCCGAGCTCGACATGCCAAGCAGCTACGTCGCCCGTATCTTCCATCGTTTGCTAAATGCTGCCTTCAGCTTCGGCACTGTCACGGAGGCGGGCGCAGATCGTTGGCTCAAGCTGGGAGATGCAGTTCAGGACCGTATGCCAGCTATGTCCGCTGCCATCTTCCTCGCAGCCAAACCCATTGCTGGCTCGTCGCCTATCTACCACCGACTCCGCAACGGTGCTGCTGCCAAGCTGGCAGGGCTTGGACCCAACACACCAGAGGAGCGTATCTTGCGTTCTCTCCGTACGCTCCTGGCTCTGGCGCCTCCAGAAGATTCCGATCTGGCTATTATCCCACAGCAGCGCGCCATCTTTTTGCTGAAAGATCTGCAAAAGTGGTACTCGAGCGAAGAGAACGACGAGGACCCTGCCGAGGAGACGTCGACCCGTCTCGCCGAGCTGTTCATCCATCTGCTTCCTGTCGTGCAGGACGTGCAAGGAAGTCACATTGATTTCATCTTTGACATCCTCGAGACCAATCTGGAGCTCTGCTCGTTGACCGAGGAAGACACGACGGCTCAGCTCTACCACAATCTGCGACTGCTCGAGACGGTGCGCGATCTTGCTTCGCGCAACGCCAACCTGCGCGAGTACTGGAAGGATCGAAGCGTCGTGTCTGTCGATCTGGTTCGTGACCTGTTCTTGTCTTTGCCCGGGCTGCAGTCGATCTCGGCTCCCAAGCAGGCATGCATCGATCTCATCGTCGAGCTCATCCGCGAGACATCCGAGGCACCTTTCAAGCTTCAAGAGACAGCCGCCCCGCTGTGCAAGCTTCTGGTCCAGAGCCCAAGCCACGAAGTCCAAGTCATCAGCTATCGCCTGCTGAGTGGAGCCATCCGCGAGCATGTCAAGGAGCTCGTGGTTGAATCCGCGGTGGACAAGGAGGCGCTTGTAACGGAAGCAGGGCAGCAAAAGTTGAAGCTCCCCGAGGCTCTGGTTGCCAATATCGGCGACAGTCTAAGCACACAGCTCAATCTGCTCGTCGAGGAAGAGGTTGCGCGTCGCACTGCATTCGGCTACTTTTTGTCCTGGATCGCAGTCTTTGAGCACTTTGAAGGAGCCTCGTTGTCGGTCAAGTCTGCCTTCCTGGGCGAGATCGAGAAGCGCGATCTCCTGATCGAGTCGCTTCTGCCTACCGTGTTTGCACTGGTCGGATTAGCAGATGAGAGTCGACGACCCTTTGATCCAAGCCGATTCGTGCTTGAAGAAGTTTTCCTCGACCAGATCGATGTCGAGTCTTCTCTCACGGTGCTGCAAGTTTTGGCAGCACACGTCTACCTCCGTGCGCTCATCCACATGCCTGCCACTGTTCGCAGCTGGTGGGTCGACATCAAGGACCGACAGCACTCTATGCAGATTTCGAGCTTCACCACGCGTCATCTCTCGCCGATCATTGCCAACCGCGAACTTTCACACCTGCGTGAACCGGAAGCATTGTCGAAATTGCAAGACGAAGCGCTCTCCATCAAGATTCTCTCGACGAACGAGGTGATCGCTACATACGTCGTGGACGAGCATCCTATGGAAATCGGAGTCAAGATCCCCGCTGACTTCCCCCTCCACGGCGTCGAGATCCGCGACATTCAACGCGTCGGCATCACAGAAGCCAAATGGAGATCGTGGTTGTTAGCCGTGCAGCAGCTGATCACGGGTCAGAACGGCCTCATCTTTGATGCGCTCAGCTTGTTCAAGCGGAATGCAGAGGTTCAGTTCCAAGGATTGGACGAGTGCGCGATTTGCTACTCGATCATCTCACCGATGGACAGGAGTTTGCCGACCAAGCCGTGCAAGACGTGCAAGAACAAGTTCCATGCTGGGTGTTTGTTCAAGTGGATTTCGACGTCGGGGGCCAGTACTTGTCCGTTGTGCAGGTCGATTTTGTAGTGTCGTCAGTTTAATCGAGAAGATATCTTACATTGTGCTACTTTCTGCTGCGTCGAGTGTGGGTTTCGAGCGAGGTGTCGAGAGATCGTTTGCGCTCGCCAGTGCGCATCAGGGTTGGGAGAGAGGTGGTGCGATCCATCACCCTCCTTTCTACGCCTTCGCCCATGCTCCGAGCAGCAACCAACACCCTTGGTGGCGGTAAAGAAGTGAGCAGCGAATCCTGCTCAGACTGAGTCGAATCTTCCTCCTGCGTAGCTGAGGATGCCTGGGAAGCTTCCAAGTGCAGTCCTTGAGCAGAAGTGGATGACTCGATAGTATCGTGTTCGGTTTGACTGACGATGATTGAGTCTGTGGTTTCGATTGGTGGTTCTGATGTTGGACGTGGTGAGGGTTGTCGAACGCGCGGTGCGCGGATTTGCATGCTCGACATGTCGCCGTCGGTGTTGTCGGTTTGGTGGATGAGCTGTACATCTGCGAGATTGCTGGGTTGTGCTTGATCCGCTAATGCAGGAGCGCTAAGTGCGGATTGGGAGATGGCAGTAGAAGCATTCTCGCTTTCACCCAAACTCTCGATTCTTCGCAGCGGACCATCTGCATCCTGTGCTAGTGCCAGCAGACGTTGTTCGAACGGTGCCAGTACATTCTCGTCCAACTCTTCCGCACGCAACACGGCACACGCCAACGCCAACGCCGTGACCTTCCTCTTCCCCTTCCCCTTCCCCATCGCCGCCCAATCGCTTGGTGCAGCTTCGACGATCTTGATCACTGATTCGAGCAGCTGCTGCACTGCACCTCTGTCGATCACGCTGTTGAGCATAGGAGAGGCAAACAGCACTCCTGCGAGTTGCAGGCTCAGCAGGACGTTTTCTTCATCGCCTTGCTGCAGCTCTGATGCAAGCTGTCTGGTTAGATTGGTGAGAGGAATCGACATCGACTTCCATCCACCCCCACCATCAGCCGGACAGCTCGCATGTCCATCCGTGTACGCAGACGACTCGGCGAGCGCTGGATTGTTGAACCCTAACTTTGCGAAATGTCGCAAGATCAGCTGCAAAGCAACTGTCCGATCGTGCGTCGTTGGAATCGCGACCCGCTCCGTACTTACTGGTGCGGGTGAGAGCATGTTGATGAACGACGTTAAGATCTCGCCCAGGACTCCGCCTTTCTCCTCCTCTTGGCCGTCTGAACCTTCCTCGACAATTGGTCCCTGCGGACACCACAAGGGAGGCAAAACACCAGTCTCTCTGAACCAATGTTCTTCTACTTTTTGCGCTTCTTCAGCCATCGTTTGACGGAAGAGTTTCCACTGTGAGACGTACGAAGCATCGGACCGGTGGATGAGGACGTTGAGGTATCGACTTGCGAGGTCTTCGGTGAGGACGGTGGGGGATTCGTCGTCTGCTTCGGGTTCTGCTGAGGATGGTTGTGAGTGGTCTCCAGTGGTTGCTTCTGCTGTTGTCGCATTCGCTGCACTGTGCGCAGGCGGTGGCGAATCTCGTGCGTCCCGTTGTTGCGTTTGCCCGGACGGAGAGTGCGCAACTTCATCTGTCTGCATATCGCGCTCTCGAGTCTTGGAACCCAACACCTGCGTCTCACCAAACTGACTATGATGCGGATCATAGTCAACACTGCTCACACTGACATCGGTTTTACTCTGCGTATCACCCATCGATTCCTCCAAAACACCTTCCAACCCTTCCGGCGCCTCTTCAATCCCAGCTGCTCTTCTCCACCGTTCAATCTCCAACATAGCAGCCAAGTTTCCGGCCATGTTTTGCATCATCAAGCCTTTGAAACTGATTGCTCTCAGCTTCGACAGCCGTTCCAACTGCCATGCGTCTAGGCTTTCGCTGAAGCTCTCGGCGTGCCCGTTGAGGCTGGAACTCGTAGCTCGGACAGCTTCGTTCGAGTCTCCCACTGCACTTTTGGCTTGCGCTTGTTCTCGCGCTCTCGCTAGCTGCATTTCGTAAAACTGCCAAGTTCGGTTACCGAGCAATAGCAGTCCTTCGTCAGCTAGCTTGCGTCGATCGTCTGCTCCAGCGAGCAAGTGGCCAAAGAGGTGGTGGATAAGGTAGCAGTCGAGTCCGCCTTTTGGGTCTAAGATGGTATTAGGGGAGACGGTTTTAGGTCGGAATAGACGGACAAACATCTGCAGTTCTGGTAAAGTCGAATGCCGTTCTATGGGTACAACTAGCGCTTCGGGCCACGCTGTTTCGTGTCTTTGTGCTGCTTCAAGCCGGTATTTTGTATCTTGGAACATGCAAGGCCATTTGTCGGCAGCGATCTGACCAGGGTTGATGTAAACAAGCAACGGTTCGGGTTGCGATCGAAAGGGACCCCATCTTTGTCGTGCATCAGGGCTGCTGCTGTCCATTTGCGAGTGTGCGGCCAGCGCCTCTCTGGCCAGCATTGGATCTGCAGCAGCAGAATACCGCGAAGCAAGCTTTTGAACGTCCGAGCAAACATTGCGCTTCTCGCAAGCATGGAAACGGGTCCTGCTACCATCTTGTGTGACAATGTCGGCTAAGAAGGGAGCTTCAGTTCGTGCAGCCTTGTACATGATGTACTTGAAGCGGTCGACGTGGATTTTGCAGCCAAAGGCTTTTGCCGTGACGATCAGCATGTCTTCGTATCCCCAAGTCCAACAATTGAGGAAGAAGACGGTGGAGGGAGGGTACATGCGCATGAGGGCGACCATGTCGAGGCAGGCTTGCTGTTTGGAGGGTACTCTTTGGTTGCAGAGGAGGAGCTCAGTGTCGAGGTAGATGTTACGGAGGCGTAGTTGAGATCGATGACTCTTTGCTTTTGGTGCAGTCTCGTCGACAGGTCTGCTGGAAGAAGAGTGGAGAAGGGGGTGATCTTGCGACTGCGAGTCGAGCTGTGACTCGTCCTCCCACAGACAAGACGAGGTGTTGCTTCCCAAAGACTCGATGTGGTCAGCCCAGTGATCCCGTTCAACATCCCCGTTCTGTGCCGCTACACCACCTTGCTTGCTCCAACACAGATACGGCGACAAAAACAGATTCCTCGTAAGAGCCTCGCACCACCACTCTTCCGCCCTCATATCCCCGTATGCAACACCGCACCGTTCGCACCCTGAATCAGAAACATCGTCCCGCCAAACATGTGATTGCTCTCGATCAGCGTCAGCATCACACTCGACGTCGGAGTATACTGCACTTTGGTCGGCACGTTGAACGGCAACGCATGCAGCAGATCCAAACTCGTCGATTGGTATCCGGACAGCTTTGCTCTCGCCGTAGCATGGTCGTCCGTGACTCGAAGATGAGCGTAGGGCCGCACGACACCGATATGTTTAGCGCCGGCACCATCTCCGTCCTTCTCAATGCGGGTTTTTTGACGTTCGTATTTGAGCAAGAGCTGTTTTGTTGCGGCGCTGCAGTAGATGGGGGCCGTGATACCTGGTCTGTCGAGCCCTTTGAGGTGGTCTGTGTGGATGTGGGTTAGCAGATACAGCAGGGGCTTGTCGAAGTGCGTTTGGTGTGGTGCGAAGGGCAGGTTATCAAGGCTGAGATCGGAGTTGGTATCCTTTGCGGAGATGGACCGACGATGTGCGAGGAGTGAAGCGGGAAGTGGTACAGGTGCTTGATCGAAGTGGTCGACTCGAATGCGTGGGTACTCGAGCACGTATCCGTGGGAATTGGTCATTGCGTCGACGTGCTCGATTGAATGACGAGCGTGCTTTGATCGAGCAGGCCTAAGGATGACCGTCCCGTTTGCTCAGACGAGCTCGCTAGCAATGGATGTTTGAGAAGCTCGACCTGCTTGTTGTTTGTTCGACGTCGAACAAGATCATGATGATGATGATGTCGAGCAAACAAACACTTGGAAGACCCTGCATCGGATTTGTACGCGATTTCAAGCCCGCGGAATTTGAAATGCGAATTCAAAGCTCAGCCAAAATTCGACGATTTGAGTTGCTTCATCACCACCATCATCCACCATTTCTACCGAGACCATCTTACGACCCCGTCATCACTTCAGCGAGAGGCTACACTCATTGAATCTCGACTGAAACACCAGGAACAAGTGTCGCCCACTATGATCTCAGTTCTCGTCGAGTCATTCGACCCACTCCCGAGGCATCTATGTCTCGCACTGCCGGCATCCGCGACAGCAGAAGATGTCTTGTCAGGATTCAGCACTGTCCTCTCAAAGCAGTCATCCACAAGCTTCTCCATCACCCATCAGGGTCGCACACTAGCTCCTCGCTCAAACCTCTCCGGTCTCACCTCGAGCGACGATGCGTTCCCCGTCGTGCTCCAATTGAGGGCGCTGCTGCCCGGTGGCAAAGGTGGTTTCGGATCCATGCTTCGATCGCAAGGTGGCAAGATGTCGGCTGGAGCACGCAACTCGAACAACGACTCCTGCCGCGATCTGAACGGACGTCGACTAGGCGTACTGAAGGAAGCCAAGAAGCTCGCCGAATACCTTGAGGGGGAATCGGAACGAAAGAGGCAGATGGACGAAGCTCAGAAGAAAAAGTACGCGAAGCTGGAAAAGATGCTAGGCCGAGCACCACGTAGCGAAAAGCATCTCACGGAAGCAGCAGAAAGAATGGTGGATGCGGGTGAGGAGTTTGACGAGGGTAGTGCTAGTCCTGAAGCCGGTCCAAGTCGTCAGGCTGATCGCAGGAACGCGAATAGTGTGGGCACATCTTCTGCTTCAGGTAGCAAGAGAAAGGAGCGCATTGAAGACTCGGAGTTTATCGAACAGAGTCGCGAGATTGTCGAGAATGTACGCTCGGCAGTAGCGTCGGCGATGATGAAGAAGAAAAAGAAGCTCAACAAGGTCAAGCCTAAGACGGCTACTTCTGGCTCTTCGGTTGCTGCGTCCATGTAGCTGAGCTCGATTCGAAGTCACAGCTTTACCCATATACCCACCCTGCTAAGGTCTTGTCAATTGAAATTTTTATGACTCTCGACTCTTTGATAAGGCGTTTGATGGGGCGTTGTCAAGTTCTAGGTTGATGAGCATGTGTTCAGACCTGTTGTCTAGCTGAGCTGTCCGTTTTGCTATGAGAGAAGCAATGATTGCTTGACGTTCGAGGCAACGAGCTTGTGGACCATCACGAACAAGTCAACCCTCCACCTCATCACCTTGTAAGCCCAAAATTTTCAGGCAGCAGCAAGGCGGTCTGAAATTGAGCGGTTTGGCGCTCGCGCCCCACGTCTTCAAAAAAAAAAAAAAAAAAAAAAAAAAAAAAAAGGGTTGACCGTCTTGACCAGTTTCGCTATCTTTCTCTTCTACCACATCCATCTACCCGATATCGCTGCTCCTTCTCGTAGCAGATCAACGAGGCAGCTGCATCCCTTAGACTTGCTCTAGCCTGAGCTCGATCGCTTATCATGCGCATCTAAACGTATAATACGGCAGGAGGTGCGTTCAGCCCGGCACCATCAACATCGAGGGAGAAGACTGGCATACCCGATTCAGGCTTTCGCGCGTGGATCGGCTAGTCAAGCTTTCCTACCATCAATTGCGGCAATGTACACATCTCGTTCCGCCACACAGTCGCGCCAAAGCCCTCCATCACGGCGGCGCAAAAGCTCAACATTCCTCTGCACAGCACTCCTCACACTCACGACAATATGCACCACCTTCGCAAGCTCCCCCGTCGAGCCACTATCCAGCAAACTCGTATTCAATCACCACGTCGACACAGACGCCGACTCGCTCGCCAACTACCGAGCCGAGCTGGAAGGTTTTCAACGATGGAGTCGAGAACGAGGACGCATGCCCAGATCCGACGACAAGCTGCGCGAACTCGAATGGGGCGATCTCAACGCTTTGCACAGCACCGACGTTCACGGCTGGTTTCAAGGTCATCGCAAATTTTCCCCGCCCGAGCCGTCTTATTCTGCCGATTGGGGCGACTGGGCCTCGTTTGCGTCCAAGATGAGGACCAAGGCTCGGTTAGAGGGACGAGATCTGCTGCTTATCGATACGGGAGATTTGCACGATGGGAATGGTATTGCTGATGGGTTCCCTCCCTATAATAAGGACGAGCCGGGTGGCAAAGAAGCTGTCGACGGACACGTAAGCAATCAGATCTTTGCGATGGTCGACTACGATTTGCTCACCATTGGGAATCATGAGCTGTATAACTATACGGTGGCCATGGATGTCTATCAGAACTTTGTGCCGCAGTGGGGTGGAAGGTACATGACGAGCAATGTCAAGATTGCGTTGCCGCATCCGGATGCGCCAGACGTCAGCTATGCGCCGATAGGATCGCTGTTTAATACGCTAGTCACGCCGGTGCAGGGTCTAAAGATCATGTCGTACGGTATACTGTTCGACTTTAAGCTTGCTGCCAAGGGAATCGCTGTGCAATCGCCTCAGGCGATGGTGGAAGAAGAATGGTTCCAGCAGAGTCTCGATCGAGCGGACAAATGGGGTGTAGATGTGTTTGTTGTGCTTGGCCATATGCCGGTTTCTGGCGATCCGGGTTGGGAGGCTGTGCGGAGCAAGATTCGCGCCCGGTTCCCGGATACGCCGATCGCGATTTTTGGTGGTCACACGCATGTGCGCGATTGCCGTATGATGGATAGCCAGACGATGGCGCTCGAAAGCGGTCGGTATATGGAGACGATTGGGTTTATGGGTGTCAAGGATTTACAGAAGCGGAAGCGGGCGGGCGGTCGAGGAAAAGTCAAGTTTACACGTCGATACATCGACTCGAATCCGCGCAACTTTGCTCATCATCTGAAGCTCAGCAGCACCAGAGAATTGGCGACGAAGAAGGGCAGCTTTATCCGCTTCATCATGGATGCGATCTCCGAAGCGTGGAATCTGTCTCGCTTGCATGGCGTTGTACCGCAGGATTACTACCTCGACCGCGTTCCGTTCGGCGACAACTCAAGCCTGTTGAGCTTGTTAGCCGATCGAGTGCTGCCCAAGGTAGTGCGACCGTCCGAGAAGTCCAGACAGGACAAAAAGAGTCTCATCCTCATCAACAGCGGATCGCAACGATTCGACGTCTACTCTGGACCGTTCACCCGCAACGACCAATACATTGTCTCGCCCTTCAAAGATCGCTTCCTCTACATGCCGGATGTGCCCTGGGGAGTGGCCAAGCACCTGCTGCAGGGTCTGTTGACGTTCAAGCGCGGAGCGGTGGTCGAAGTGATGCAAGGCGGGACGCAGTATTCGGACGGCGATGCGCTGTTGCGCTATGGAAGCGGGTTTATGGAAGACATTTTCGTACGGTGGCAAAAGTCGCAGTGGTTTAAATTCCTACAGGCTGAACAGGCCAAGGGCGATGGTGGCAATGGGACGGTCAAGAGTGTGGAAGAGCTGGAGGCGGAGGAGGATGAAGAGCTGCTCAAGTTTTTTTCCAAGTACGATTCTTTGGATAAGCCGTCGCTCGGATACCGGACGGTGGACCAATGCGCAGGAGCGGGTGACGACACGGTGCATTCGCCCATACCGTTCTACCCTAACCAGCCAGAGTATGTCGCTTCGAATCCAGAACCACTGCCGGAGAGCGATGACGAGGTGGTGGATGTGGTATTCGTCGACTTTATGCGCAAGTTGATGGTCGAATTGTTGAACAGGTATGATGGAACGGGAAGGTACGAGTTGGACCAATTGAAGAGGTGGGGAGACGTGACGACGCAGACCTTGTATCCGAGGTTCGCCGAGTTGGAGTGGCAGCCGAGCGAAGGGGCGGTCAAAGCGGTGGCAGCACAGGCGAGGAGGGCGGGTAAGATGGGGTATGCGCCGCTGGACGAAAAAGTTACTTTCGATGAAGAGCAACAGCAGCAGCAGCAAAAGCAGGCAGATAGAGCGACAAGCTCATCGAGCAGTTTAACCAGCTCATCATCGACGTCTACAGACGATACCCAATCATCTACAACATCACGCAAATAGACTATAGCATACACATTTTCGCATTGCATCCACACAATTTTCTTCATCAAATGCATTCCAAATTGGTACAATCACCCAAAACACCTTCTCGTCACTTCTTCGCAACCTGACTAGCCACACTCCCCTCATGGGTAAGCTTGACACTCGGTCTACCATCCATCCTCTTCAACCACGCTGCCAGCCACGGAAACGTCGGGCTCTCGCCACTCACCAACTGCGCTGCAGGACTGGCCCTCAAGTCGTCCAAGATGGGAAACAGGAACAGATCCGCCCACGTCACTTCCGCACTGCTAGCACTGCCCAAGATCCACCCTTCGCCACTGGCATGCGCTTTGGCCTGACTCTCGACGATCTCCAGCAGCGTATGGGTGCGCGTGAGACCTGATTCCAGCGCAACGTTGATCGTTTCTTGATCCGCACCGTTCTTCTTCATCTGCGATGCAGGTTTGATAAATCCACCTTCGAGCGCTGGGAACAGCGTCTGTGAGAAGCTCGACACAAACCCATCCAGCCTGGCCCTTGCGATGACTGTGCTCGGGTCGACCGTTCCCCCCGCCGATCGCAGCGGCGGAGTCAATTCTCGCTTCGAAGCAATGGGAGCAAGATACTCATCGATATACCGACGAATAGCGTTTGACTCGTAGAGCGTAACGATGTCGTCTGATTTCGTGTAAAGTCCGTCCGGACGGTGTACGAGAACGGGAAGCAATCCGTAGGGGTTACGCGATTTGATGTCTTCGGAATGCGGAGCGCGGTTGACGTCGATGAAATGGATTCCGAGTTCGTGCAGACCGAGTTTGATGGATCGAGTGAAGGTGGAGGAAGGGACACCGAAGACTTCGAGCACGCCAATGTCTTCTGGCGCACCTGAACGGTCTGGTGTCGTCATGGTTGGATCAATTTGAGTTTGCGTTTGGAGTTGTTAGTGTTGGAGAGAGTGAATGGTTGGTGGTGGTGGTTAGAGGGAAAGGGTCGTGGAAGCTTTGCAAGCTCGGCAGAAAGACAGACGAGGTGGAGGATTTTCGTGGCGCACGGTCCTTCAGACTGTACTGCACGCTGGGCTTGAAATACTGTACCGAAAAATTTGAGAACGGCTTGCCGCCGGTCAAGGAGAAGGTGCAAAGAAGTGTCTTGTTCGTGGCACGTGTATACCTTGATTCCCGATGAGGATGCAGGCTTGCGTGTTGCTTTGTGTTTTGAAGCTCGGGAAGTCTACATAGGTGGAAGTGCAGGTTCGGCACCGCAGGAGACGTCACCCGAAGCCTGTTGTGCTGCTTTGCCGGCGGAGAGAAGGCTGCAACTCTCCGACTTTCATAACTGAGGCACTGCAAAATGTTGGTTGTGCCTCTTCAAAGCCAATCAGCAATGCACCGCTGCGAACAGAGAGCGCAAGCCTAGCATCGACTTCTGTATAGCACCCATCTGACATGTTTTTGAGAGAAGCTCATACAAGATGTAACGAGATGATGTTGGGCCGGTTCAGTCCTGTGAGATCAGCCAACCAGGAGCTTGCGCTTCAAAGCATCGCTTGCAGGTCAATCAGGGCCACTCTTGTGGATAGACTGTACACGGCAGGATGACATTGTCTAGTGATACAAAAGCTGCAAGAATCGACTCCTTTCCCTCGGGCTCTCACAAATCCCAATCCAGCTCATCATTCAGTTCCTCCTGCGTCTTGGCCCGCCCCGAGTCCCGAATACTCCTCTGTCTGCTTCCACCTTCCTCCTCCTCCTCTTCATCTCCCTCTTCAATCGTGTCTGGCTTCTGCGATCCCAGATGTGTCGGTGCACCAGGCACTTGCGACCTCTGAATCGCACCTACCGCCGTCAACAATAGCTCAATGTCCTCGCACTTTGTCTTCATTCCATCAAGACCGATCTCGGGTCGCAAGCCTACGATCTGACGATGCAGTTCGCCATTTCGATAGATGAGTAGCGTGGGCAAGTTGCGGTCCGGATAGTTGGGGATGCATTGATCGCCGACGATGCTGACGAACTTGGTGGCTGGGTATTTGGCTGCGAGCGTGTTGAGGTAGCCGGCAAGCAGACGACATGTGTCGATTCCGTCCTTGTAGAGGAAGCACACTACGCCTGTGCCTCCTAGACGCTGCTTGTCCGCTTTACTGGCCACACTCTTGTCATTGTCTTGCTCTTCGTGGTCCTGTTTTTGCGAATCATGATTCGCGTCTGGGTCTTCTTTACTCGCTTCAGTAACTTCCCGTGTGTAATCCGGTCTGCTGATGGGATAGACCCGTCCAAAGCGTTCCTTTTTCGTCTCGGCTCTCAACTGCGACATGCGTTGACGACGGATCTTTTCCAACAACTTTTCCTCCTCCTCATCCAATTCGTTTTCCAGTTTAAGATCCAGGTCGTCGACGGTGGCTTGTTTAAGCGCTTGTGTGCAATTCACCTGCAGTGGGAAGCTCTGGTGAGGGTGACCGCGATGGTGGTTTGGGAGGATGATGCCGTGCGCTCGCAGGGCGTCGTGGAACTCGGTGTCCTGGGTTGGGTCGATTTCGGCCTGCATGGCGAAAGTATCGGCAATGAACGACCCTTTGTTTGAGACGTGAGTTGAAAAGGAAGAATGGACGACCTCGAGAGATGGATTCGGTTGAAAGGGTGGCTGTGAGGTTGTACAGCACCGCCGCATCAGCAGGTGTTGGTCATCTCAGACCTTCCAAGTCAAAGCGGTGCAACGCGAGCGTCTCCGATTTCCGACTTTTTTGGATCAATCTAACAACATAAAATTTTCGCCTTCGCCGTCACCTGTGACCGAACCTCGCGCATCAACGCAGGAAATTCCCCTGTGGTCGGCGTGTTGTTGACAGACAGGGGCCGACGAACAGCGTGATTTCTCAAAAGGCGCGTTTGGTCTGTTGTCAAAAGAGGACCCTGAGAAAGGCGAAGCGAAACAAACACACACCACACACACACACACACACGCGCGCGCACACGCTGCTGAACCCCCCGCGCTTGGCCCCTTTTTTTCGAGCAACGCTGCAACACTCAGGCTGCCGCTCTTGGATTAGAGTTGAGTGGATCGAGCTCGAGTTGTGTGTCGGCTGATCCTTTCGATGCTTCCATCATTCCCTTCAGTCAACGGTCGATTCCGACAACGCAGCATTCAGTCAGCAAAGTAAACTTCCGGACTCACGTTGCTTTTCACTGTCACGACTCGCGACGCCACAACCACACCACACCTCGATCCGTCGGATTGTCTTTCCTCAAAGTGTAGAGAGGCGCGCATTACATCGCGGTAACGCCGACCCCATGTTCGTATTCAGCATCTAGAGCAGAGGCGTGGACGAGTTGGTCGGTGAGAGAGACTTTGCCTGCTCTCGGACAGCGAAGATGCCTGCCTTCTCACGATCGACCAAGACAGTTGTCGCGACGGCCATCCCGACAACAGCTGGACCTTCAAAGACTCAGCTTTCTACTAAAGCAAAGATAGACGCAACACCCTCAGCACACTCGCAAGACGGTCCAAGCTCAGCTGCCCATCTGACTCAGCAATCACTTCACGTCCTTCATCAATTTCTAGCCTATGCTGATCCAGATTCAGCCAGCCTCCTCCCTCTCAGCAACGATGACATCTCATCGTCGATACCCGCTGCACTTGACCCAGTTGAGCCAGAAATCCCAATACCCGAATGGAACGTTCTTTATACCACAACATCCCCGCCAACCACGCCGGGCGGATTCGCATCGTCCATCACCGTCCGTTCGCATCCGGACCCAAATCGATACCTTTTCAGCGTCCAATCCACCCTTCCCGGTGTCACAGCCAGACAGTTCTGGTCGCTTATGGCTAGTGCAGAGAATCGAAAACTTTGGGATAATACCCTCGAGGAAGGTGCAGTCAAGCGCTGGCTGGCGAGCGAACTGCAATCTAGCTCCGACAACACTTCAGAGACAGCTCGAGCTGTAGCTGCACGCGTCGAGCTTCTGCGGTTTGGAAGCATCTTCATGGTCGCCAAGGCAAGAGACATGGTTCTTCTCAGCGTCGATGCTCGTCTCCCTCCCAAGCCATCTTCTTCGGGCTCGAGTGGCCGACTACGACTCGTGTCAACATCGCAGAGTGTCACTGATCCCAGTCTGCCTCCTCGCAAAGGTTATACTCGCTTCGAGCTCAAAACGGGTGGCTTCATGGTCGAAGATCTGGGCGATGACGGTGTTCCAGATGGACTTGTTTCTCTCAACGCTTCGGAGCTGGGCAAGAACCCTTCTCCTAGATCCGCAAAAGGCTCGCACATCAGGAAAGGTCTCCTTGCTCTTGGTCGTCGTGGACGCTCCAATTCCTCAAGCAGTTCCGGAAGCAAACACCTTCGCTCAGGATCCGACTCTGTCGATTCCATGGGCCATGCACCGCCTCCACTGTCCAGTCCCATTCGTGACCCGCGTGGTCCAGCTGTATGCATCACTCAAGTCTCTGATCTCGGTGAGATGGCAGCTTGGGTTCCGGCTTCAGTCATAAAGATGGTCGCCTCTACATTGGTCCCAAGAAGCATTGCTTCTGTCGCAAAGGTCGCAAAGGCGATGCAGGTTTCGCCTGCGCTGTATCGCGATTTCGACCAGCGTCAACCAGCCGATACAGACATTGTAGCCGAAAGTCTGGGACAACCAAGTGGTACATGGTACAAGCACAGGACGCTGCCAGCTATGGTTGGTCAAGGCGTGCTCCGCAAGCCTCAACCTCCTGTCGAGTCCAAACAAGCAATCCTAGAGGTGCAGACGACTCTTGCTTCAGAGCCTGTCGCGACTGCTCCTGCACGTTTGTCCGACGTGCCAGAGCTGCTCGCAACACCGAAAAAGAGCGATGTGTCCGCTCAACAAAACGAAGTACAATCACAAGCTACAACGCAGAAGACTGCAACAAGCGAAACGGTAGACGGCAAGCTAGAGGATCGAATCTTGACCCCGGCTCAAGCACCAGCGCAGCCAAAAAGCCCACTGCCACCACGCACATCGTCTCTTCCTGGAACTCCGGTTGTTGACAAGTCCGCTCTATCCTTCCCTGGATCGCCGAACAAGCCAACCTCTCCAGGCAGTCCGCTGTCTCGACCTGCGATGCTGCTCGACCTGCAAAGCCTCGCTCCGCCTTCTTTCGCTGGCAGAGGTCTAGTCGCGTCACAGGGTGCCTCGCCCGCTTCACCTGGCATGTTTACTTCCACCGACTCAGACATGGGCCACGACGACCACATGTCGTGCTCTGCATCCTCTTTGACCTCTTCGGCGCTCCTCTCACCGACAAAGATCAAAAAGCGTCTCATCGCGTTGACGCCGTCAGAGGGCACCGAGACTGTTCCGGGCTCGGTAGCTGCCAGTGACTTTGAAGAGGCTGGTCGTGGAGATTATCTGTCCAAAGGCAGGATGTCGGACCATCCTATTTATGGTCTGGCGGCTTCGCAGTTCAAGCGGGCCACTTTGAATCTCGCACCAGAAGATCAGCGAGAGGTGCTTCGGGATGTGGACGATCAGCAAGACGAGGCTGAGGGAGATGTGACGCTGCGTCAGAACGGGCCTGGCTCTCCTTCGAATCTGGCTTTGGCGATGAGCCCAGCGGAGAAGCGTTCGCGCTTGCTATCAGACGAGTACTTTGCTGCTCATGTCGACGGTGGACGTCGTCGAGCTCAGCAGCGTAGTGACGGCTCCTCCGCTAGCAGCAGTAGTGGTTGGAAACACGTTGCAGCAAGCGGCGATGTTGCAGAGGACAAGGATGAGCGCCGTCATTCTCGAACGGCACCAGAATTGGAACGAAAGATGCGCCGTCTTTCCTCGGCACTCTATGCCGAAATGGAACGCAGACAATACTCGCAATCTGGTTTCTCGCCTCGATCGTTCCAGTCCTCAAAGCCACTGCCTAGCATCGATGTTCAACAAGCAGGCCCGCTTCCATCACAGGCAAGCACCGATTTGGTGGCTTTGCTAGCGGATGCACTGTCGGAATCTATGCCATTCATGATGGACGATCAGGTACAGGTCAAGGAACAAGCACGAAGAGTAAGTGCGATGCTGCTTGCAGGTTCGGATGCATTAGCGCTCAATTTAGCTCCAGGTGCACGAGACAGTTTAGGACTGCAATTGGACGGGCTGAGCACTCCCTCAGAGCAGTCTGGACCGCCAACACCTCGTTCGTCAGGAGGGTTTGACAGCGTCATTGACGCAGAACAGGTGGATGCGAAAGGGAAGGGCAAAGCAAAAGAGAAAGAAGGACGTGGCAAGTATCCTTATAGCTTGGGTGTGCGGCCAAGAAAGGCTTCTGTAGGAGCTCAATCAAGTTACAGGCGCAGCCGCAAGATCTCGGTCAATTCGACGGCGAGGTCCATTTCGGTCTCTGCAACGCGTGCTGATGTCGTTGCGACTACGGAGAGCGTTATATCTATTCGCGGACCGACGAACAAGAAGGATGGAGCACCGATAGAGCAAAAGTCAACAACGTCGTCTGGTTTCACTAATCCAGCGAGTTCGAGTGGAAGTTCGCATCTGACGCAAAGCACTGCCAATACGTCGTTGCTCAGCTCGAATGCCGATCTTGCGGCATCGACGGACAGTGCAGTCAACGCCCAGGCGAAAGAGCCGGCAGCGGTGCCAACAACGACCAAGGCGGTGGAAACTCTGCGCGAGCTCGACCGGACTAGCCGTCGATCTGTACGCGCAGTCAAACGGAACCGGGTCACGAGTGCACCCACTACGTCCCTCGCCACCAGGGCCAACCCTCGCAGCAGCGGATATGGCGCCCGCCTCTTGTCCGGTTTGGCATACTACAGCGGCTATTCGTGGTACGTTTCCCCGGCAACAACCGACGCCAGTTGTACCACTCCACCGGCGGTAGGCCTAACTCTCTCCGGCGGCGGAGGAGGAGGCTTACACCGCCCCATTTCAACCACCACCATCACCCCTCGGATCCCATCCCAACACTCACTAGGCCGTAAGCGGACACGAGCGAACTACAAGTTGGAGAACAACGCGAAGCTACACCCTTTCCCGGGGTCGTTGGGTAGGACGAGTGGTGCCAGTGTCACCCCTCCTGCTGCCGGCAACGGGGAGGGCGGAGGAGGGAGGAACGCATTGCCTCCGCCGATCACAGGCTTTGGGGTCGGGAGGATGAGAAGATACCCTTCCGGGTCGGCGGAGGAGTACAACGGTCGCGTGAGTAAAGCGACGAGACCGTTGAGTGCGGTTGAACAGGTAATGCAGGATGGGGAGGATGAGAGTTGGGAGGATGATGGGTCGCCTGCCAAGGTTTGAGCTGCGAAAACAAAAAATCTGCTGTCTTGTCAATGCAACATTTTCCCCCATCCCCACACTCTCTTTCGCTCACGGTTGATATGAGGCACGTCGAGGATGACAACCCGTGGGCGCCTCAAGTAGGTTTCGGGCTTGTAGTCCGAATGAAGTACGATTCCGAGGGGCGTGACAAAAAATTCCCATGTTGCGAGTTTTTTAGTACTTGTCAGAGACTCCCAGCTGAGGTGCGAGAACAATGCAAAGCCTGTGCAACAACTCTGTTTGCGATTGAGGTCAAAACCGTTTTTCTCTGACAAGTGCCGAGAGAAGGACAAACCTCTCACCATCACCACACCTCTGTGTGTACTGATTGCACAAAAATTCAAACCTCTATTGCAAAAAATCCCATCCACCACCACCTACTCCTGCAAACTATCCACCAACCTCTCAATCGCAAGCAAATGCTTCGCCCCTCCCACACCAACCCCACCTCTCAACACCCCTCTAACCACCTCTACCAACTTGCCCCTCTTGCCCACCTCTACACTCTCCAAAAACCTCTGCAAAACATAATTCGCATACTGATCCTTCATCATCAACACCGCTGCTGGTTCGTCTCCTTGGACGATTTCATCCAACAACTCTGCCCTATCTCGACTGCTACACGTCCTAACCACTTGCTCCACAACGTTACTCGCAAACTTGTGCTTGCTCAACTCCAACACTCGCCCTTTGATTTTGGCGATCACCGCTTCCCGATCCCGTTGCGAACCACGCTGCAACACCCACTGCACAACATAGTTCCCATACTGATGCTTCATCAGCTCCACCACCTGTTGCTGCAACTCGTCCAACAACGCCCGAACCTGCGATTCCTCCCCGTACTCAAAACACCTCTGCAACACTCTACACGAATAACAGTGACTCGCCAGCTCCACCACCTTCCCCACAAACGCTTGCGGTATAAACTCCACCTTGTCCGCATCAACCCGCTCAATCACTTTTTGAACAACATGATTGGCGTTCTGATCGCGAACGCATTGCATAATGTGCCCATCCAACTCCTTTGCCAGCTTTTCCCGTTGAGAGGCCGAAATATGATCAAACGCCTTCTGCACCACTCGACAGCCATACGTTCCGAGAGAAAGCGACAACACATGCCCCTCCATCTCGCGTGACAAGATATCTCGTTGCTCGTCGTTGCCATGTTCAAGCATCTTCTGGATCACATAGTTGCCAAAAACGTCGGTCATGAGCTGTCGAGCGTGGGGTAAAACTTCGTCAAAGAGCGTCTTCTTCTGTTCTTCAGAGGCCGTGTCGAGCTTCTCTTGAATGAATCGACTGCCGTGCTGATCACTGCTGAACTCGACGACGCTACCGTAAATGTCGGCTAGCTCAAACTTGCGGTTCTTGGCATGTCGACTGCGGAATTCTTCCAGCAACGGACTGCGGGAATGGTTGGATCCAGCTGCTCCACCTCCGTTGTTGTTGTTGTTGTTGTTGTGTGGGCCAGCCATGCCACTGCCACCTGCAGGATGGAAGGGATCCCCACCACCGTAAAAGCCTCCTCCATTGCGTGCAAAGTGCGGATCCATCGATCCACCACCTGGGCCCATTCCATACCCGCCGACGGGAGGCATGACTCCACCTGGACCTGTTGGAACACGGCGATGGTCGTGGAAGCGCCCGTTCCAGGCCATCATAGAACCGTGCATGGGTGCACCACCCATCATGCCGTGCATCGAGGCTTGACCAGGTATGAAAGGTCCTGCTTGGCTTGTCATACCGAAGGGTGGTCGCGGGGACATGGACATGCCTCGAGCAAAAGGCTCGGCCCCTGACGAGTTCATTCTGCAATGTGGACCAGGAGCGTAAGGTGAAGATTGTGACAAGCTCGGCGAGCTGCGACTATTGGGTCCGCCTGGTGGGATCTGCGAGGTATTCACAGAAGGGCTTGTGGGAGGCAGCACCATTGCGCCGACTGGCATGGCCATCCCTGGAGCCATCATGGGTGACTGAGCCAGTTGCGATGAGCGGCCATCGATGCCGGGACCAGGACCGAAACCGTATTGACCGGGTGCTAGAGGCATACCGGGTCTGACGGGAGATGCCATGCCTCCAGCCATGCCTGGTGGTCCGAATCCTGGAACGACGCCGGGGTAAAAGAGCGCCTCGCCATTGCGCATGGAAGGGTTGAAGTGGGGTCCCAGCGGCGTAGGTCCGAACGAGGGGCTTTGTGGCGTGGATCCTTGGGAGCCGGGCGATGCAAAGATGGCACGACGAGGCATGGTAGGAGCATATGGATCGGGCGTGGTGCGATACGATTCGTAGCCCGACATGTCGATGGGAGCCATGCCAGGGAGCATGTTGGGGTATCCACGAGTATCCGTCGGGCGAGCGAGCGCCGCTTCCAGGAAGGTAAGGAGATGGGTGCATGAAGGCCTCACCAGGGCTGAAGGGAGGCGGAGGAAAGATCCAGAAGGACGCAGACCGTGGTGACCAGCGTCCATCAAGGCGGGCGGTGAGCTATAGCCTTGCTGCTGTGTGACCGCACTAGGGCTAGCAATGTCGTCCGTGGCGATGGTGAGCGAACCCAGTCCATCAATCAGTTGATCATCTTGGGCACTGGCAGTTTGACCTGAAGCCAGCGTGGCGTCATTGTCGTCGTCGTCGTCGTCATTTGCGCTGAGCCTCCTCTTGGCGAGGTGACTTGGATCGAGTGTTGCCGAGCGAATTGGAGCACGTTTTGGTACAGGAGCGGCTGTTTTCTTGGCGCTGTTGACCGATGCAGGCGTTGAGTCGTTCTTTGTTGCTATCGTTGCAGCATCCTTGAGAGTTGATGAGGGCGGCTCTGGAGTGACTAGGGCTGCTGCTGATGAATCGTTGGTAGTAGCACGCTCGACTGCGCTCGGGCTTGATGCGGCAGATTCAGCGACGACCTTGGCAGGAGGTGTTGGTCTCGCCGCGAGGTCGTTTGCCCAGGTGAGAGAGCCAGGACGGCCCATAGACCAGGCAGAACCATCCGAAGGGAGCAGAGGCGAAGGGTGGAAGATGGGAGCGGCGTCGGAACCAGCATCCTTGGCATCGAGAGAGGTGCGGCCGCCTGGACGTCCAGGCGTGCTCACATTGGAGGTGGAGGCGGTGTTGACAGCATCGCCGTCCATGGTGGATGGTGGTCGACCGTTCCAGACGCTGGAAGGGCTTCCTGTGCTGGTAGTCGAAGCAGAAGCGTCGGGCCAGGTGGCCCGATCCAATGTGGACATGACGAGGGTGAAGGGGCCCGTGATTGCGGATCGTTTCTGTGTTTCTGCGATGCGGACCTTGGAATGTGTCGGTGAGGTCGACTCTGCAGAAAGAGCGTGTGCGGACGACAAGGGCAACTCGGATGGGCTGTCGGAAGCGGTGAAGGAGGAGACGATGGAGGGTCTTACGCCGCCACTTGCACTGCGTCGAGCGAGAGGACGCGAGGTGGTTGATGTTGTGCCGATGGAAGTGGGATGGGCTTGAGAGAAGGACGGAGAGCGATGCTGTACAAAGCAAGATGCTCTACGATCTGCCATTACGAGCGATCAAAGCAGTAGTGGGAGCGATGTTCAAGGAGCTGGACAAGCGGCCACCTAGAGGACAGGGTGCGCTGCGAGTTTGAGTAGGACCGGGATGATTTCCCTCTTGAAAGATACACTGGCAGCGATCGTCAAAGTAGACACAGAGGCATACAGCAAAGAATCGCAATAGCTCCACAGTAGAAAACAAATCTTGTTCGTCTGATGTAGAGACCAAGAACCGAGGCATAAGATGTCGACAAGATAGAGATTCCGCAGATGGAGGATGTGGAGTTGCAGGTAGGCCGAGAGTAAGCAGTCGAGCAGCGATATCGTTATGATGATATCGACATCGGTCGTGAAGAAGGGGGAGCCGTGCGATAAGGGAGGCAATGATATCGTCGTATACCGGGAATGCTACTGCGATGATGCGAGAGCAGATCGACAGGTGCTTTTGCAAACGATAACCAAGCAAGCGAAAGGAGGACTCTGCGACTATATTTCGGTGGCTGAGCGGTGGCTAGCCGAATAGGAAGAGAAGAGAAAGGCAAGAACGGGGAGCAAAAGGAAAGAGGTGGGAGAAAGGAAAGAAAAAGGTGGCAGAGAAGCAAGAGAGAGAGAGCAGTTTTCCATCGCGAGCAGCAGCACGGATCAACGCAACTCAGCCATCATTTTGTGTGTGGCCAAGCGCGGGGTCCAAGGTCGGAACAAGTCCGTCAACAGTCATTCAAGTCAGTAGTCAAGTCAGTCAGCACGGCACGGACCGTGAAAAGGTTGGTCACTTGTCTTTCACTATTTCGATATCTTTTGGCCGACACAGACAGAGTCGAATGTGAATCGTTGCGGTCTGCCTCTCGTGCGAGAAGGCAATCTTGTACACTTTGCTTCTTCTTCGAAGGTATCTTGCTCTCTTCTCGTCCATCTGATCTTGCTCTCAGGTAGGCATCCTCCGATCTGGTTGAGCATTCTATCATGCTTCTCTCTCAGCTTCTTGTTTTGGTGGCTAGCCTATCTGGCGGCCACCACGCATCCGCAGTTCGGGCAAGAAACTTGCTGTCTAGAATTATTGTGTTCGGAACGGTCAAACGCGGTCCGACGTCATGACTCGCTCAATAGATACAGAACCGAAGCACCAAGCCAAGCCCAAAGGACACCCAGGCTGCAATAGACGCTCACCATCATGAGCGGTAAGAATTCCATCGACGAGCGAGGTGTCGCTGCGTCCCTGTCTTGATGCGATGCTGTCGAAGGTGCTGCTTTTTGAGCTTCGAAAGTCGATGTTGGAGTGGATAGCAGGTCGGATGACAGATTTGCTGCTGGTTGTGGAGCGTCAAATTCGACAGGGTTGGCTGTGAGGGTGGTATCCGTTGCGATTCTGTCCTCGCTGGCTTGTGTCGAGCTGACGTCTACTGGACCTGATGGTGCAGCGACTGCGCTATCCGCTACATCGTTCGCAACACTTGACGTTGATTCTGGCAGTGCAGATGCTCGAGTGAATGCGGATGCGGATACGGCATTGGCTACGGTCAGGTTCGACACTGCATCAACCGGCTCCACAGCATGCTTAACCGCATCCCTAGCCGCGCTCTGTGCAAACACCATCGGATGCACCACCGACACATACACCTGCAACCCCACAAACCCCCACAAATACAACGTCTCCAACCGATGCACCAGAATCCCCACATTACTCTGCACCGGTCTGAAAACCCTTCTCTGCAGCGTCCCAAATACAATCATCGCCCATACCACCGAGTACCCCACCTTGATCGGCGCTTCCTCTGGCGTGAATAGCAGCGGGAACAACGACACTATCCCAGCCGTGCTGAGCAGAACAAACGTGCGATAGTGCGCATAGTCCACGGCTGCCAAAAAAGTGTACGGGATCAACGGCAGCATGATGGCCTTTTCGTGCACGTGCCAGCCAAACAGGAAAGAGGCCAAGCCGCACAGGCTGATCGAGGCCAAGAACGAGCGATAGGTGGGTGTCTGCCATAGCTTCACCATGTAGATCGACATGCAGGTGAGTGTGAGGATGAAACACGTCAATGGGCGGATCTCGGGAAGCACGCCGAACGAGATGTTTTCCACCAACCCACGAGAAGCAGATGCAAACCCGGAAGCGGAGGCTGTGTCGTATCGCGCTGAAAAGCTTGCTGGGAGTAGAGTGCAAAGCGCAGGTACTCTCGGCAGCAGCTTGACCAAGATTCGATCTGCAAATGTCCAAAGTGCCCACACATTCGGAGCCCAATAAGCATGAATCAAACCGCGACTGAAGGGGAACAGTCTCTGCACCATCTGCGAAAGCACACCGATGGACCCAGCTTCGTGTCGTAAACCATCAACAGCTAGCGGAGCAAGACTGAGGAAGAAAGGAATCAACGTCACCACACCAACAGTAATGAGACGTTCGACGCTGCGTCCCACATCGCTTGCCTTGCTCCCAACGGGGAAAACAAAAGACCGAAGCAGGAAGACGAAAAAAGGTGGTGCGACGTAAACGTAGATGTGTTTGAGGTTGAGCAGCGAGCTGAACAAGAAAGCGCACCAGAGCGGCTTATCCTCTCGAGCAGCCCACAGCGACCAGGCTAGCACGCCAAACAGGAAGCCATTGTACTGGAAATGGATGTGGTCGATGATGATCAACCCAGGATGCATGAGTAGACTCGCTGCTAGAAGCTGCCAAGTTGCCACGCCTGCTGCTGGTACGTCGTCATCGTATCCGATCTTCACCCGCCTTTGTGCTCCGAGTCTTGCGTGAGCGAGCAATGCTGCTGCGAGAACGAGCTCGGTGACGATGACCGTAGTGCGCATGTAGGCTTTACAGGGCCATGCGGCATATTCGAGACCTTCGTGTAAGCTGGCGATCAGCGGGTCTACAAGTGGGGCTGGCTGTGCGAGGATCCACGAGAAGTAGGCAAAGAAAGGTGGATAGTCGAGTGTCCATTGTGACGTTGCTTCAAAGTACCAGTGGCGGATGGGCAAGGTGTGGGTGATGGCCAACCAGTTACGGTGCACTTCGAAATCTGTCGAGTGGTAGGTTGGGAAAAGGAGTACTTTGATGGCCGTGCTGAGTGTTAGAAGCTCCCATTCGTGTCGTTGTATACCCAATGTGGTCTGAGAGTCGCTGTCGGATGCGACCTTGGCCGCGGACTGGCCATCATGAGGATGTTGTGGAACGGTATCGGAATCGAGTGCTGCGCGTATTGATTGACCTGCCACACTTGGCGGACGAGGTGCTTGTGACACGCTCATCTATTCCAGTGACGGACGCCGCCTCGAGCGATCTTTCTCCAAAGATGATGTGATGGAAGAACGTCAGGAAGCTTTCTTCAGCAAGGCCTGTGCGGGTAAAATTGCGGGTCAAAGTGTTGATTTCCGCAAAAACGCGTTCCCTGCTGAGCCCGTGCGCAAAGCAAAATTTAACAAAAAGTTGCTCAGCTCCACTTGAAGGCTTCTAGCAACTTCGCTACTCACCACCACCACCACCATCATCATCCTCACCTCGAACACATCTCCATCATGACAGACGCAAACGCACCCTCTTCTTCCTCTGCACCGGCAGCTCCAGCTACACCCCGCTTCGACTTTTATCAAACAGATACGGCCGTCACCATCTCGATCTTTGTCAAATCGGCCTCTCCCGAAACTCTACAAGTCGACATCGCAGAACGATCGCTTCACGTCAAAGCCACTTCCACTGCAACTGGTTCTGAATACGTGCTTCTTATCGACCCTCTCTTCTCCACGGTCGACGTCACAAGTTCATCCTTCAAAGTCTTGTCCACCAAAATCGACGTCATCCTACACAAAGCTACACCAGGTACCCGATGGACCTCCCTCCAAGCAGGAACGTCCTCAGTCATTTCTGCAGCTACGCCGACTGATGCTGCTTCCCAGCAAGCAGCCGCTAAACCCGCAGCGACTAGATCCAAATGGGACACTTTCAATCCAGACGCTGACGAAGAAAACCCATCAACCTCTGCTCAAGGAAAGACCGATGGAGAAGCAGATATCAACAAATTCTTCCAAAAACTCTACGCCGATGCCGACGACGACACCAAAAGAGCAATGATGAAGAGCTACCAGGAAAGCGGTGGTACAACCCTGTCGACGGACTGGAGCAAAGTGGGCAAGGAAAAGTCGAGACGCTGCCTCCGGATGGGATGGAGGCGAAAAAGTGGTAGACTGCTACGCAATCTCACAATATTTCAGACCAAACAATGTGTGATGAGGTTATGGATTTCTGGTTCGTGTATAAAAATAAAATAAAATAAAATAAAAAAATGCTACTGAGTTGCAGAGGCGTTGGTTGACCTTGCTTCGCCGGTCTTGGATCCACGGTTGCCTCCTGCAATAGCTCTTCCACCACGACCACCATTGGCGCCTCCTTTGCCGCCACGTCCACCGCCACTGCCTCGTTGCTGCTGCTGCTGCTGCTTCTGCTGCAGATACTTTGTCTTTTTGCTCTCTTGAAGGATGAAGCCGTCCTCGTCCACTTTAGGTCCCTTGAGGGGCGTCTTTGGTGGTGCTGCGGATTTGCCGTTTGCGCTGCTGCTGCCGTTTCCTGTGCGGGCACCTGCGCCGCCTTTCGAACCGTTGCTGTTCTGCTTGCCTTTCTTGGGCTTGGGTGACAGCGGTGCTTCGGTTGCAGTGGTAGCCAAGACAGATGGAGCCGATGGAGTGGCTGGCTTGGCTGAGGTGGGGGCTTCAGGCTCTACAGCAGTGGGCGTGCCCGGTGCAGGAGTGACAAGCGCGGAAGTGGTGCTGGAAGGGAGCGGTTCGAAAACAGGTGCTTCGCCGAGATCGTCGTCGTCCTCTTCGGCCATGGCGGCCCAATTCAGCTTGGGTTCTGTGCTGCTCTTGACCGTGGTGTTGATGGGTTCTTCGACAGCCGATGCTGCAGTTCCATCTGCTTTGCTCGACGTCGCGCTCTTGTCACCGAGAATGATTCCGAATCCTCCTGCTCTCCCTTTTCGTCTCGGTGGAAGCTGTAGCAGGCACCGTCAAAGGCTGACCTCCTTCAGGCTCTGCGGTGGATGCATCGAGGATTTCACTTGCCTGAATGAACGAGACAGGTGCTGTGCTGGGCGAAACTTTGTCCAGTTTCACAAAGTCTTTGGGTGAACCGTCGAGACCAGAAGCCTTGGGCTCGATTTCGCTTGCGGCTGCTGCCGCCGCTGGTGGTGGTGCAGTGAGCTGGAAAACCATTGATCGAAGTGTTGCAAAAGTGACATCCGGAAGCACCTCTTCCTTGGATCCGTTTTCAATATTGGCGAGAATTTCCAGAGCGTCGCCTCCTCCGCCTTGAAGAGGTGCGTTGGCGAGCTGATCGTACACCTTTGCGAGCGCAGCCACCTGTTGCCCTGTCGACATTTCGAGTGCAGGAGGCACGGCGCGGGAAGGAGCAAAGGTGGAAGGACCAGCGGGATTCGGGTGGAAGAGGTGGAAGAGGTGGAGGAACTGAAGCAACAAGACAAGCTGAGATTTGCTATATGATTTTGAAGACGAACTTGGAGCCGAGGTAGAGGCGTTGGCTTCAGCCTGCTGCACTTTGTTGAGCAAGCTTCTGAGCTCGTCGGTAGCCACAGTGATGGTCGCGTTCTTGCTCTTGGCTGAAAGCTCGGCAATACGGTCAGCAATCACCTTTTGTGCCGGCGTTGTGGCCAGGGTAGGTTCGGACAACGCCTCGACAGCATGGACGGCTGCTACAGCAGCTTGGGCCTCTGCCTCCTCGGCAAGGTCTTGGCTTGTGACCTTGAGACCATTGGCGACCTGTTTGGAGTTTTCGGGGGCCTTTTCGATCAATGCAGCTGAGGTGGCATGGGGAACTTTGACTGCCGAAGCATCCTTGGAGGCAGCACCCTTACCCTTTTTGCCAGACTTGGGTGGTGCGGGTGGAGGAGCACCGGGCACGATACGACGAGCTGGCGTATCACCTGCGCCTGGAACGGTACGAGCGGCCATGACGAATGGATTGGTGCTGCCAGAGGATGGATTGGATGGATGCTGAATGGAAGTCGAGATGCCGAGGGCAAAGCAAAGTTGAGCTAGAGAGTTTCTTCTGGTCGTGGAGAAGGTGGTTGCGTCGTGCTAGATACGAAATCAAGTTTGCTTGAGTGAGGTGAAACCTGTTCTTCTTGTTCTTCTTCCTGCTTCAAAGTCCGAAAATCCGACCGTATGTGTGCTGTTTGTCCGATTGCGAGATAGAGATGCAAACAATCAAAGGAGCGTCGGGATGCGTACCAAGTTGTCGAAAAACGTATGCACAGAAGGAAAAAAGCGATGGATGAAAGGTGGTGTTGAGCAACAAGGGGACGATGGGGATGAACCAAGAAAAGATGCGCAAGCGCGCCAGCCAACGCACACGCCAAGCCAAAAAAAATTACGGCCGACTTGAACACAAGCCTTTTCCCGATCAGACAGACACCTTTTTTGGGCCTTGATTTCCCTGTTAGACCGAGAGAGGGCCCGTGCTACTGTACAGAATTGACCTGGCCCATCATGCCAGTGTCGCCGCTTTGATTTGGATACAGTACTTATGCGAGTCCTGTTTGGTCAGCGCGCTGATCAAGCATGCAACAGCGGCAATTACTGTATTGGCACATGCCAGTTGTGCGCAGATGGGCCGACTCACGGGAGAGGCTGCTGCGGTGCGAGTTCCATCTTGATCCCGGTCCACATGACCATGTCTCTTGATCACCAACGTTGGCAGGAGTAAGCACAGGTTGCACCTTGACTCAACAAGACGCGATTCATAAGATGAACCGCGGCCTGCCAAAAGACACACTCAGAAAGCTGTGTTTGAGATTGCTTCCCGCGCGTCCTTGCTGGCTCGCTGGCTCGCTGGCTGACGGACGGACGGAAACAGCTGACTCTTTCTTTGCGGTCACTGCGCGCTGCAACCGCGTGTTTTTTTTTCCACTCATTTTGAAATGAATTGCAGTAACTCAGCTTGGAGCGCACATCTCTCTCTCTCTCTCTCTCTTGTTTGCTCCTCCTCCGCACATCAATTCTCTCATGACCACCACCACCACCACCACAATCATCAACAACGTCGTCGTCGTCGTCGTCGTCGTCACCGCTGATCACACCGCGAAAACCCCAGCAAGAAAGCACGTCTTGATCCCAATCCAAATAGCATCGTCATCACCTTAGTCGAAGCTCACCTTACACCACGCGCTCGCACCACGCGCAACCCCCACTTCGACGCCTTGCTTAACCTTGCTTGGACCAGATCGACACAGTCGACTCCTTGTTCCTCGTTGAGAATTTTATCTCTTTTTGCATCTCGTCTCATCTCATCAGGCTAATACGAACCACCCTGTCAACTTGCTCGCGCCTTGGCACATCTACGAAGAATCTACCGCTTGCAGCTCGTGTAGGGGGCTCCATATCGATCGAATCATCTCATTATCTGTACGGCTGTTGGCGTGCGAACAGAGAATCGTTCATCACACCGAAACGCCGGCCATCGACTTGTGCAATATCGTCTACTTCCAACACACTCCGACTGTGCTCGATCGATTCGACGCAGACTAGACATCTACACGCTCTCAGTCACAGCTCAATCATTATTTGACGCTCCATCCAACCTCGCGGATTGACGGCGTCGACGCATCTGCATTCGTTCCGCTGCTTCAGTCAGCCAGCACCACATACCAAGCCATGGCTTCCAACATGCTTCGAGGCTTGTGGCCCTCGGGGCCAGCAGACCAGGTAAGTCAGAATTACGGCTCCAACAACTGCACTACAAACAGGCTTGCCATGTAGCACATCGAGATCGAGGTTCGTTCGGCCTTTGCAATTCGAGTGCAACGGCGCCACAAAATTCCAGCAACAGCGTTGTTAGGCACCGTGAACCCCAAGCAGCACCCCAAACCGCCTACCTTGCGTCGTTGCACTCTCTTTTGACTCGCGCGGCCCATGCTCATGTCTGCGTCAAGCTTTTTCATGGCTCAGTTCAGCTGGCAAAGCCTCTTGCAACGGTCGTCATGAAAATCGGCTGTAGCAACCAGGAATCTTCCCGAGCTTCTTTCCTGACGCAGCCCCATTCCCCTTGTCGCCCTTCCAACTTCTCGTCACACAGACCACTCCAAAGGCATCAAGCTCTCATTCCAATGGCGCCGAACGCAACCCTTTCGACAGCATGCAATCTCCAGCAATGACCCAACAGTCGTCGCGGTCCTCGCTCAACTCCTCCATCATCAGCAATCATCTTCCCGGTGACGTCACGCCCGGCTTGCGCACACCTGGTGGCATCACATCCCAATCTGCCATTCCTACCACGTCCATCTCGCTCAGCGATCCAGACTTTACCATGAAGCTGCCGCCTGCAAAGCAAAGGAACAATCCCGACACGGCAGCGGCGGCTGCGCACGCATCCAACAATGGAACTGCACCTGCCTCTGGCCCAGATGTCGCTGCATCTGCTTCATCTTCCAACGGCACCAACAAGACACGCAACACAAACGCTCCTCGTGGTCACCTCACCGTCAAAATCGTCGCGGGTCGCAACCTTGCCGTGAGCTCGCCCGCTGCAAGACCTTACGCCGTGGTCCAATTCGACAAGAACGAGTTCATCGGCCGCGAACCTATCGATGAGTCCGGCCAAGAGGCCAAGGGTTTTGCACAGCCTAGATCCGAAGCCAGCGAAGCGGGTCGAAGCCGCGCAAAGACAGTCACCCCCGCCGACGCCCTCTCACGGACAGGTCAGAACCACAATCCCGTGTGGAAACACGAGGTTACTTTTGATGTCACCCAGGACTCGCAACCCATCTATATCAGCGTCTACGACCGTCACTCCGAGGACGAAGGTTTCCTTGGCATGCGCGAGATCAAACCGCGTCTAGTCCACAAGATGATGAGCGACCAATGGTATCCGCTCTCGTCGCGCGATGATGAGCAAGGTACGGAAAACCACCGTGGCGAGATTCGTATTCAGATCTCGTACGAGCGCATGCCGCAGAAGAAGCTCACCCCACACGACTTTGAGTACCTCAAGCTCATTGGTCGCGGTACCTTTGGCCGTGTCTTCCAAGTGCGCAAGAAGGATACCAAGCGTATCTACGCCATGAAGGTGCTTTCCAAGCGCGAAATTGCCCTCAAAAAGGAAGTGACGCACACCATGGGCGAACGAAAGATTCTCGAAAAGTCGCTCGACTGCCCTTTCCTCGTTGGTCTCAAGTTTTCCTTTCAGAGCGCCACCGAGCTCTACTTTGTCACCGACTACAAGTCCGGAGGTGAGCTCTTCTGGCACTTGCAACGCGAAGGTCGTTTTACAGAAGAACGCGCGCGATTCTACATTGCCGAGCTGGTGCTGGCGCTCGAGCATTTGCACAAGTACAACATTGTTTATCGAGATCTCAAGCCCGAAAACATCTTGCTCGATGCAACTGGACATGTTGCGCTGTGCGATTTCGGTCTCAGCAAGCCCGACTTGGGCGCTGGTCAGCTCACTAACACCTTTTGCGGCACCACCGAGTATTTGGCGCCCGAAGTGCTGCTGGACGAGTCGGGTTACTCGAAGCTCGTCGATTTCTGGTCTCTGGGTGTGTTGCTCTTCGAAATGTGCTGTGGCTGGTCGCCGTTCTATGCGGAAGACACGCAGCAGATGTACCGCAACATTTGCTTTGGCAAGATCAAGTTCCCCCGTGGCGCGATTGGTGATGATGGTAAACAGTTCGTCAAGGGTCTTTTGAACCGGAATCCACGACATCGTCTTGGAGCAGCGCGCGATGCACAGGATCTCAAGGAGCATGCCTTCTTCAAGGATATCGACTTTGATGCGTTGGCCAAGAAGCAGCTCACTCCGCCGTTCAAGCCGCTGGTAGAGTCGGACGAGAGTGTGGCCAACTTTGACCCTGAATTCACCGAGACGGATCTCAAGGACGTTGCTGTGATCCCAGGGTTCCAAGGCTCGTCTACAGACGCGGCGAAAGTGCTGCAGAATGGGGACATTCTGTCTGAGCAGGATCCCAACGGAAGAGGCATGGCGATCAGCAAGGGTCGAGGTGCCGAAGAGGAGGACGACCAATTTCTGAGCCGAAGCATCCAGGACAAGTTTAGAGGGTTCAGCTACAGCGGCACGTACGAAGGCAGTGTAGCGGGAAGCTTTGGTGGGCGAAGAGGGTCCGGTGGGTTTGGGTTGGCAGGGGCCAGTTTGGGGATGAGCAGGATGGGCGTCAATGACGACGATGCGATGCAAGAGGAGGATGGGGCTGCGTTGGGGTCGTTGGATGCTGACGAGGTTATGCATAGCCGGTGAAGAGGACGGTGAGGTCAAGGTTGGACTCATTCTATGGACTATTCTACAAAGATGGTTAGATATCAACATGTACACACGAAGTCAGGCTGCATTGGTTTTGTTCTCTTCCCCAAAGTCAATCTTAATTCTATGGTGGTATCAGGGAGAACACAGTGTGATAGCTAAGCGTCGCCTTCTAACCAGCTTTGAAACGCATCTTTTCTTCTCTTCTCGTCCTCCTTTTCCGCCTGATCGTCGTCGTCATCGTCGTTCTCGACATTCGTCGAACTCTTTCGAAACTTGGGCTTCCCACTGATCACCCAAGCGTCAATTCTACGCTGAGCGAAGAATCGGCCTTTCATCATGCGTACGCACTGCTCGGCCTGAGAAGGTGTTTGGAATCTGACTGTGATTATGCCTTCCGGTTCCTTGTCCCAGAGGACGACGTTTGTCACGCCTCCGATGGCGGTGGTGCATTCGTCGCAGACGTCCTGTTTGAGGTCGAGCAGCAGGGTTGGGTCGGAGTCGAGTTCGTGGAGGGTGAACATTTTGGTGAGCACTACGGTGCGGCCGGTGGGTGCAGAGGTGGTGGTGGGTTCGACGTCGGAGGCGGTAAGTGAGGGGGGATCGTCGCGCCAGTCGGAGAGTTTGGTTTCGAGTCGTGCGACTCGTTTGGCTATTTTTTTACGATCTTGGTCTGATAGGTTGCGTCGATTGCCGCTACTTGTGTCTGTAGAGGCAGGGGCTGCAGTTGAAGCATTCTCCTTCGACTTTCCGTCGTTGGAGGTGGGAAACTGCGCCCGCTGAACCCTCATCACCGGCCCTCCCGCGCTCGCCTGTCCTATCGCAGCACGCATACTCGTCTCGTCCAACATGCGTATCGCCAACTCGACACTCTCGGGTTTGAAATACACCACCAGCGCTTCACCTTTGAACATCCCCGTCTTATCGTCGTAATACATCTTGACTCTTGGTTGTCCCTGATCGTCTTCCAACAGCACGCCGTAGCGTGAGAACACGCGCGCTATTTCGTCAGATGTAGCATCGAGGGGTAGACCGGTGACGTAGAGCGATGTGATTGGTTTGGGTTTCTTAGGTGGTGGGACGGTGAATTTTGACGACGATGAAGGGTCGATGTGGGATGGAGGCGAAGCATGACGTTTCTTTCCACGTCTCAGAACAGCTTGTGCCGGTTGGGTTTCGTCAACCCCTTCGACTGAGTAGGCTGCTTGTTGGGCGCGAATCATGTCATCGTCTAGGACTTTGGCCCAGTGTCCTGCCGGTGGAGGGTTTGCTGGCTTGGAAGACGAAGACAAAGATGATGTGGGAGCATCGTCTTGAGTCTCGCCTAAATCGACGGCTCGAGAATGTTGCAGAAATGGCTGCCATTCCCATTCTTCTCCGTCGTCGTCTTCGTACCTCCAGCTGCCGGAGAGTCGGTCGAGGTAGACTCGTGAATCGTCTGAGCCTGAGGCAGTGGGTGGTGCTGGATGCATGGCTGCGGTGTGAATGGTGAGAGAGGAAGTAAGAACAAGGTGTTGGTTGCAAAGTGTTGGATGGGAATTTTGCCTCCACCTAAAAATGAGACGAAAGCGAAAGCGTCAAAACGTCGACGTGGGGCCAACAAAACTGATGCGGGGCAGTGTTTTGCCATCTTGCTTTCACGCTTTCAACACCATCTAGCATTGCTCGCTCGGCTTCCAGCTACTCGCCATCTACTCTTGACGGGTGCTGTACTCAGAGCGACCGCTCACACGCTTTAACTCCGACCAGGCTGGCTTGAAACCACTCGGCGCTACATACACCATGTCGTATACACCAACCTCATACTACGGCCACTCGGTCAAAGATCGAACCTCCGAATTCCACGGTCTTGTCGAGTCGATCGCATCCAGATCCGCACAACCAGCAAAGCAAAAGCTGTTGAATAACAATGCACCCGGAGCATCATCCAAGGGAGAATTCGCCCGTCGAGCGCAAGCTATCGGCAAAGATATCGCTTCCACCACGGCCAAATTGCAGCGTCTTGCACAGTGTATGTTTCAACCTGCCGTACACTGATCCGTGATATTGCATGTAAGATGTACTGAATCTCTTTTCCTCTCCATGTTTGAATTGCAGTGGCACGCCGAAAGACACTTTTCGACGACCGACCGGTCGAAATCTCCGAGCTCACCTACATCATCAAACACGACATTGCAGCGATCAACAAGCAGCTGGCGGACTTGCAAGCGTTCAACAAGGCCAACAAGTCTGGTAAAGCTGCAGATCGTGCTGAAGAGCATCGTGGCAATGTGGTGACACTTTTGCAATCCAAATTGGCGGGAGCGACGACGTCGTTCCAAGACATCTTGGAGGTGCGAACGCAAAACATGAAGGCGTCCAAGGATCGGAGTGAACAGTTTATGTTTTCCAACTCGACGCCTGGGATGGGACCGGGTGAGAATTCTGGTAAGTGTGTTTGAAGTAGAAAAGGTGATAGTGAATGGCAGAAGGAAAGAAGAAAAAAAAAGCTGATAGACTGACGTTGAAAACACGCAGTGTTGCGTTCTCGCAACAAACCTGCCGTCGATGGAACAGATTCGCCGCTCTACAACCCAACGCGGACCAGCTCGGCTATGGCCCACCGCACAGCCCCGTCACCGCTCAACCCTGCGATGCAGCAGACGTCTTCGTCCGACGGCTACGATCCCAAGGGCAAAACCAAAGCGAGCAACCCAGCCGAATCCGATTTCCTAGCCCTCGACATGGGCTCTTCTTCAGCCGGTGCAGCAGGAGGCGCGGATCAATACATGCAGATGCAACTGATGGAACATAACCAGGCCAACTACATGCAACAACGGAGTAACGCAATCGAGTCGATTGAGAGTACGATTTCCGAGTTGGGACAGATCTTTAGTCAGCTGGCTCATATGGTGGCGGAGCAGAGGGAGACGGTGCAGAGGATCGACGATAACGTGATGGAGGTGGTGGATAATGTGGGAGGTGCGCAGAGGGAGTTGTTGAAGTACTATGCGAGTGTTAGTAGCAATCGGTGGTTGATGTTGAAGATTTTTGGTGTGCTGATTGTGTTTTTCCTGCGTAAGTGGTTGCTTACAGAGAACGAAGATGAGGGGAAGAAACGATGCTAACGATTGACTTTTGCTTTTGTTTGTATTTGGGGAAACAGTGTTCATTCTTGTCTCGTAGAACATGGCTCGTTTGCAACTTTGCATGCACACTCTCTTTCTATCTGTGCCGATTTGATACATCTACCATTACCAGCATTACCCGTAGTATATCGACTATGCATCACAATTCCGCCACTCAGGAGGCACCCACTCCAACCCCAACACATCAAACACCTCCTCTTCGCTCTTCGTCTCCACCAGACACTCTTCCGCCAAATTGGTCAAGCCGTCAAAGCTAAAGTTGAACCCCTTGCTTTTCGACCACAACCTCAGATCTCGTTCAAACGTCAAACTTCCCGTCCATCCAAGCACCGTCGCACCGTAGACGCGCATGGGACAAAACACCAAATCCACCCTCCTATGGATCGGCCTCTCCACGCCCGTGGGCAGAACGACAATGTTCGCAATATCTATATGCACGCTTGCCTCCGACGTTTCAGCAAACGACGACGCCGGGGTGCTCACATTCACAATATGACTCACCAATCCTTTCCGTTTCATCTCTTCCAACAACCTCATGTGCAACCCTCGACTAGCCGCTTCGGTATGCCCAATTATAACGTCGAGATCAAACGTCCTCTCCTTCCCTCGCCTATACCCTCCACAGATCTCATACTTCACCTCGACTCCCTCCGGCAACACCGAACGTACGAGTTTCATAATCTGCTCCGTAATCGATCGACACTCTTGCCTGCCAATCGGTTGTCGCAGATCGCCCAGAATCCGCACCGATTCCTTGGTGGACAGATGCGTAGCTAACGACTTACCACGATGTAGAACGTCTGCAAACGAGCGAGCGCCCGAATTGTACGCTTCTCTTGCACCGATGGGTCCTATCCCATAGAGCTCGGTGAAGGCGTTCATAACGTAAACCGCTTTATCTCTCTTGATGACTTTAGCCTCTACAATCCTTTCCTGACGAGACGAGGAAGCGTAAAACTGCCTGATAAGGCTGAACACCTTCTTACCTACGCCTTGGAGCTTTTCCACCTCGCTCAGTCGCAACTCGAGCAGTGACGCGTCAAAGACCTCCGGTGGATCCAGAACCGGATCCGGAATGGGGAAGGGAAACGCTTTGAGCGCGGAGATGGCGCGCATGTAGGCCATTTCGGAAAACGTATCGCCGGTGAGCCGTCGTTCGTTGCGGATCGTTTCGAGTTCGGTGATCAGAGCTTGGTTGCGTGAGAAGAGTGGAGAGGGGCGACGACAGGCGTAGCGCGTGTTTTGCCAGCGGGGACAGTTGGGTGGTGGGTAGACTGGATCGTAGTACGACGAGGTGGTTGAAGAAGGTGTGTTGGCAGGCGAGGATGAGATCTTGCGACGGATTTTGGCGAGTTTGAAGTATGACTTGTCGGAAGAAGGGTGAATTACTGGGACTCCTTTTGCGCTTTCTATCCGCATCCACTGCTTCTACTTGCACCTCCTCCTCCTCCTCCTCCTCCTCCTCCTCCTCCTCCTTAACCTTCACCGCAGCATACAAATCAGGATCAACCAACGTCCCCTCCCTCCTAACCGCCTCCAACCACTCCTCTGTCACCACAAACCGTCTCCAATCTCTGCCCACTCCTTCACCCAACTTCTTCTCCACCCCCTCCATCTTCACACCTCCCTCCCTCCTCCTCGCTACGACATTGACCTCTCCATCCTCAAACCACTTGATTATCCGCTTCGGCGCTTTCAAAACCGTCACCACGACATTCGCCGCTTCCGCAACCGTCGTCACCTGTGCACCCAACGATTGAGCGAGGTTTTCCAACCGTTCGACGCGTTGCGGCTCTAGTTTGTCTCGAAGGATGTGAATCCGTGTAGATTGGGAGAGGATCCGTTGAGGAGTCTTGTCGGAGCGGGATAGTGAGCCGATGTGATCCTGATAGCGGACTGAGGAGGGAGGTTGGGGTGCGACAAAGGCGCCGTTCGACATGGTGGATAGTAGAGCGGGAGCGTGGGGCAAAGGGTTCTAGCACGGGTGTCGCTCCATCCTTTCTAAGAGCCGCGAGAGAACAGTTGCTAGGAGCCGTCGATCAAGATCATCATGCGATGTAGGCGAGGCGTAGGTTTTAGCGTTGGAGACCAGTGACAGATGCTAGGATGGTAGGAGAAGGAGACACAAGGCGGTATCAGAGGCAGTACAGTGCGAAAAAGGAGAGATGGTAGCACAGTAGATGAAGCAGAGATGGTAGGATGTTGTCACGGTAGGCCAAGCAGATATCCTACGACTGTAAATTATGGCGGAACTTTCGGACCGTAAATGGCAGGATGGCAGGTTGATCGGACTTGACGACGGTAAGATTGCAGGACGGCGGGATGGCAGGATGGCAGTACGGTAGGTTGGTCGCACCAAGCATATACGATGAAGCAGGTGGGATGATGAGACACAAGCAAACAAAACCCAGCTTCGAACGTCGAACAAAAAATGCAGGGTCTCTCTCTCTCTCTCTCTCTCTCCGCGCTTATTCATCGGCAAGCCACAACGTGGAGGCTTTCTCCCGCAATTTTCAGACTTCATATATGACCTGCGAACGAAACCCACCTTGCTTCCACTCTTGCCTTCCTGGACAGCTCTTACTCTCTCTCGACCACATGACTACTAACGACATTGTCCATTGTGTGGTATGAAAGGTACAAATACAAACAGAGCTTAATCACATAACACCAGCAGCCACCACGGCTACAGCCACCGCCATCGTGACCAACCGCGATCTCCCTCTCTCCGCCCTCGCCCCACTCGCCTGATGCTGCGCCCACTGAATCGCACTACTATCGTCATTGCCCACCGCCGTCGGAGCCTCTGTCCCATTCAGATTGATGAAAAACAACCTCTCCAACCCTGCTTTGCTCTGAAACATGCCCAACCCGTCGTGCGCTACGTTAGGCACATAGTTGACCGAATGCGCTGCCGGAAAGCCACCTTCCAACTGGCTCAAGTGCTTGACGAAATTCCTCCCCCTCCCCAAATGCGTCGTCCCCTGAACCAGCGCTTCACAACTCGTATCACCCTTGCCGTGATCCGCAAGACCAAACAGGTAGGAAACAATCCGCCGACGATACCGCTGAATCACACTTTCGACGTCGTTATTCGTATCCAAACTGTCAGCGATGAAGTCGGATAGATAGGACTGAGAATACCCGTCAGCCCAAACTTCCAATTGTTAAACGTATCCGGACAGTCATCATACGATCTCGGCCTCCAATCTGAAAGATAGGCATACGATCCCGGATTGGCCACCACAAAATGCACGGAACAGTCGCCGACGGCACCGCACCAATCAATGCGTACCTTTGCACCATCTGCGCTCCCAAGCTATGTCCTGCTACGATGATGGTGTTCAAATTCGGAAAGATGGACTTATTCGAAAACCAAGCAACAGCTGCATCCAGCGCTTCGTACGAAGATACCCCAGGTGGTTGGAAAGGTTGACCCTCGGCATCATAGATCATCTCTGGATAGACAGAGTCGGCTGCGCCCAACCCGTCGTGTTCCAGACCAACGCATTCAAAGTCGGATTCTTATCTTGATCGACTGGAAAGCATCCAGGATCCTCCAAATTCATAAAGACAGGAGCCATGATGACCACCTCATCGAACCGCAATCGCTGTTTGTGACTGCCACGCTCTCTACGCGATGTTGCATTGACCAGCGATTCTCGCGTCAAGTCAAAGTAAGCCCATGCATCACGACCTAGACCGTGCAACATGATAACAGCTCGTTGCACTTTGGTCGCATTGTAGCCTGTGGAGATGTAGTGGTAGAGTTGGAAATCGGTGTTGTTGAGACTTTCGAGTTGAGGGTTTGTGAGTCTGCGACCCGAACTGGACGAAGGTGGAGTTGCCTTGACGGGAAATCGGTAACGAGGGTGCGGTTGTTGTCGGTCGCTGGCAGCCAGTCCCACGCTTGAGCTGTGGAGCAGAGGCTCAATGCTGTCGCCAGCAGGAAGAGTAACGTCGTTCTCGCCTGCATGGCGCGGGTGTGTGTTGTAGGTGAGGTGAGGGGTCGCCGAGGGACAGCAGCGGGTCCGATCAGCCGAGCGCAATGTCATATATATATTTTGACGACACAGCGAAGCAAAGATTGGCCAAGGTCGAAGATGGCTTTTCGTAGATCAGTCGAGATCGCAGGGAAGCGTTCGGAAGAGCCGTCGAGGACCGATACAGTCAGCAAAGCCAAATGCTGTGTGCGATAAGCAAACAACGCTGCCGATGGTCCGAGTAACGAATGGTTGAGCCTTTCCGAGGTTTGGTCAAGATGGTCCTATCGTCCCCTCTATTAGATGGCTAGGCGTAGCGAGTAGTCTGTTGACGAATAAGGTATAGTTGCCTATGAGTCAGCGTCCATGTTGATGATGGTCGCTAGGGACGATATGGCCGCCGGATCAAACCCGACTGAAAGCATGTGCAGATCAAGACTTTGCCTCGCTGCACCTCAGCCAAACCCAAGGCAATCAGCGTTTCTCGCTATCTTGGCAAGCAATCGACCATGCATGTCTCGCTGCAGCGGAACATCCGGACAGAGCTTGTCATGTTGTTTGCGTTTCTTAGGCTGTTGCCAAGCGCTCGCTTCGTTTGAAGTTTTTTTCTGCCCTGACATGCGTCAACTGTATTTTCGGCTTCGCCAAGCGCCGACTCACTGGTCCTCCAGCGGAACTCGTTTTGGCACTGAAACCAGTGAGGATCCTCTTTCGACTAAAGCGTTTTGGGTTGCCTGGTCGATCATGAGGCAGATCCTCCCTTCCGAGCATGTGCTTTCGTTCGTTAGCTTCGGACACGATAAAAGGCTCTGCCGCCAAAACAAAGCGGCAAGGACCGAGCACATGGTCAACTTGAGAAACTGCCGTGGAAGCGTGACTGCTATCTTGGCGAAAGAGCTGTGATAGGGAGATTTGACGCATGAGAAAAATTCGCCGAGCCTCTTGGCCGCCACGCTGGAGAAAAAACACAGGGTGTACTCTCCTTTTCTGCTTCTGCCAAGCTCCCAACTCCTGGGCTCGGACGCTTGTGCCTTACACTTGACTGGCTCTTCACCACAACGTCTGCCGATGGTCATCTTCGAGCAACACCTGTAGAAGGACTTTCGCGATTGTCAATGGTTGGGATATAGTAGCAACGAGGGAGCAGAACCATGCGGTCTAACAACGCACTTCCGAGAGCGGAGTTCATTTTTTACTTCAGGCGGATCATCCGCCGAAATTTCAAAGTGTTACATCTCCCTTGAAGACATTTTGCAAAAATCTCCCTCTGACCGGCAAGGTCGTCAGCGCACGCGCCCGCGAATTTTTCTCCACATCTTGAGTTGAAGCACCGGCTGCGCAGGGTGATGACATTTGAGGCACGAATCACGCACCAAAAAAAGGGAGAGAGGCAGCGAAGCGCGGCTTTGGCAGTTTGAATCTTGAATCTGAATCGCCGGAAGTCGGTTTGGCGTTGCTTTGACTTGCTTCTGAAAACGCTCTTCTGAGAAGCTGTCAATCTTGTCAAACTCTTCTTTGCTTCATTCAGTTCTACAACCACTCGTCGGACCTTCAGCTTCAACCGCAAAGCACAGCCCTTCGATCGCTTGTTCTCCGACTGCCAAAACCGCAACATGAGGGTCGCCATCCGGCGGCTCCCTTGGCAGTCGATCGACGCTCGTCGTCCTTCGGTTGGTCTCGTTTCTCCGACTAGCCTTGCTTGTCGTTCGCAACTTCGTGGGTTGAAGACTACATCGATAGCTGCACTTTCACAAAGGACTAGTGCTTCTCTCCTCTCCGATCGACGCGATGCAGCCATCACTCCCCTTTCAAGGTATGGCTCGAGCCAGAGATTCTATCAGCACATGGCTGCAGGGCAGAACAACAACGATACGGCAAACACCCGAGCAGCACCACGTAGCGCGTCCGACAAGATAGTAGCAGCTGCTCAAGATAATTTCCCATCCAAGACAGGCCAATCCCAAGTCAAGGATACCAAGAAAAAGCCCGATGGAGACGACCCGCTCAACCTCAATGCTCGAGAAAAGACGGTCAAAGAACAACGTCTCGTCGATTGGGCTATCATCAAAAAGCTCATCCAGTACGTTTGGCCCAAAGGCGATTTCGGCACAAAGCAACGTGTCGTACTAGCTCTAGCCCTTCTCATCGGCGGAAAACTGCTCAACGTCCAAGTACCCTTCTTCTTCAAGGCCATCGTCGACCGCCTCAACGACGTCGTCAATGCACCTCTCGACATGTCCAACCCCAACACCGTTTGGGTCGTCGCTGGCAGTGCTGTTCTCGGTTACGGTCTCGCCCGTGTCGGCGCAGCAGCCTTCTCGGAACTCCGCAATGCTGTCTTTGCCAACGTCGCACAGCGCTCTATTCGTCGGGTCGCCAAATCGGTGTTCACTCACTTGCTCGCCCTCGACCTCGGCTGGCATCTAACACGTCAAACTGGTGGTCTAACAAGAGCGATTGACAGAGGTACAAAGGGAATCTCTTTCCTCCTCACCAGCATTGTCTTTCACATCGTACCAACAGCGCTCGAAATTTCCATGGTGTGCGGTATTCTCTCCTACAAGTGCGGGCCCAGTTTCGCCGCCGTCACAGCTGTCACCATGGCTGCGTATGCTTGGTTCACCATCCGCACCACTAGCTGGCGTACACGCTTCCGAAAAGAGGCAAACGCAGCAGACAACAGGGCGGCGACTACTTCGGTCGACAGCTTACTCAACTACGAAGCGGTCAAGTATTTCAACAATGAGAAGCACGAGATAGCCAAGTACGACGCAGCGTTGGCGGATTACGAAAAGAGCTCGATCAAGGTGGCTACGAGTCTGGCTGCGTTGAACTCTGGACAGAATGCGATCTTTTCGACGAGTTTGACGGTCATGATGCTGTTGGCGGCACAGGGGGTGACGAATGGCACGATGACGGTGGGCGATTTGGTCATGGTCAACCAGTTGGTGTTTCAGCTGTCTTTGCCGTTGAACTTCTTGGGGACGGTGTATAGGGAGTTGCGACAGAGCTTGGTAGACATGGAGACCATGTTTAATTTGGAGAATGTCAACGTGGCTGTCAAGGAGGATGTCAATGCGCCACCGTTGGAGGTTCGTGGGGGAGAGATTAGGTTTGAAAATGTGACGTTTGGGTATCATCCGGACCGACCGATCTTTAAGAACATCTCGTTCACTGTTCCCGCTGGTTACAAGACCGCGTTTGTCGGTCCATCCGGCTGCGGAAAGAGTACGATCTTCCGCCTCCTCTTCCGCTTTTACGAACCTCAGTCCGGAAAAATCTACATCGACGGTCAGGACATCACCAAAGTCTCGCTCGAATCTCTGCGACGACACATCGGAGTAGTACCCCAAGACACGCCGCTGTTCAACGATGATATCCGCCACAACATCCGGTACGGTCGACTTGACGCCAGTGACGCCGACGTGGAACGCGCAGCACGAGCAGCCAAAGTCGACCAGATCGTACGCAACCTACCCGAAGGCTACGCGACCAAAGTCGGCGAACGAGGACTTATGATCTCCGGCGGTGAGAAACAACGTCTTGCCGTTGCCCGACTGCTACTCAAAAACCCATCCATCCTGTTCTTCGACGAAGCAACATCCGCCCTTGACTCGTACACGGAAACAGAGCTGATGCGAAACATCCACGCAACGCTGTTGGACGAACGCAAAACCACCATCTTCGTAGCACATCGATTGAAGACCATTTCGGATAGCGATTTCATCATTGTTTTGCAAGGTGGCGATGTGGAAGAGAAGGGAAGTCACGACGAACTCATGGAAAGAAAAGGACTGTATTGGGACTTGTGGCAGGCTCAATCAACGGTCGGTGTCGGACATGGCGCCGGCGCGAACGAGCATTTGCAAGATTTGGAACGGCAGCAACAGCAAAGCTCGACACCTTCACAATAGACATGCGGAGCAAATTGAACAGCAGAAACTGTAAAAATGGCTTGATGTGGTTTGAAATATGAGTGAAGTGGATGAAAAGCTAGCGAATGGACAAGTCGTGACGGTCCAGGAGTGCCGAGATGGGTTCTACGACAGAAGTCCATCGAGGGGCGTCTGTACAACGCCAGGTGATGCGAAGTGATTCGGAGGTGGTTTTGGTCACAAGGTCTTGGGAGATTTCGCGGATGAGTGTGGGTGAGAGGCTTGGGCTGGATGGCTCTGACTCTGGAGTTTGCGGCGAGGACGCGCTGGATGATTCGACTTCGGCGGTTGTGATTGGTGTTGATGCGATAGCGTCGGATTCTGAAGAGGTCGAGGGCTGCTCGGGCGCATCAACTCCTTCGGTAGCTGCTTCGGCAATCGTGTCCGTTGCACTTTGAGCTTCAGCAGCAGGCCGAGCAGCACTACCAGCGTCGAGTGCAGACCGCTGCACATACATCTGCACCGTCGACCGCGTCACGCCCTCCAACGCTAACTTGCCCACCGACTCGATCTCCAACACTGACGGCGGCAGAGCACCTGCATGCGTCGCCAAGCTAGTCGGTCTCACTTCCTTGGTTGGCGAAGCCTCTACAACTTCCGTCTCGCCACCAAGAATGTCACTAGCGTCGACGTCTGCTTCTTCCACCTCCTCTTCTGCCACTTCTACAGCCTCCACCTCTTTAACAGCCTCTTTAACAGCCTCTTTAACAGCCTGCTTCGGACTGAGGTATGTCGCCAACCCATCCTCAACCGCAGCCAGCACCTCACCCTCGAGCTGCACCACCGCCTTCGCACTCAACCTCAAATCCGCACCCTTCTCTGGCACCATCACATCGCTTTGCGCTTCCGAAACCCACCTCGCCTGCTTCACCCTCCAACCTCCTTTCGCGCCTTCCGCCGCCTCCGTCTCGCTCTGCTGCCTCATCAGGGTGACTTCCAACTTGCGCCCCTGACCCAAATACCCAGTTTCTGATGGTTGGTAGATCAGCACCACCTGTTCTGCAGCTGCTTCGCTCGTCCCTTTACCAGCAACAGAATATCCTTGTCTCTCCAGCCAAATATCCAGCGAGACATTCTTCGACGAGCGGAAGAGTGTAGCCGGGACAAAGCGAGACGCCTCTCGTCCAAAGCGGCTGCGGAATTTTCGAGCCCAGTCCAGAGCAGTTTCGATCGGCCATGTACCCGGCAGAGGAGCAGCGAGGGGATCCTGCAACCGCGAAAGAATCTTTTCCTCACTCAAACCTTCATCGGCAAGTGTGAGACCTCCAGCGTTGAACAGTACGTGACCGAGTTCGGCGCTGCATTCCACTTTTTGTACCTGCTCTGTCGCTGTAGCGCTCGCAGAGCCAACCAACGCCTCAAACGGCTCCTCCATCGACACTCCCCCATGACTCCCCCACCCATCCACCTTCATCCCCGTCAATTTGGCCATGGACAACATCGAAAAGGCGTTCAGATCCGGCAAGTGTGCCACACGGAATGAAACATCCGAATGCGATCCGTACAACAGATCGTCTGCCTGCTTGATCCACGGTATAGGTTCGTTGGGCACGAATGGCAGCATCGAGCACTTGCGGGTCGATTCGAGATTGTCGCGGTACGCAGCGGCACCGAGGCGGTACATAGCTTTCGCACTTTCGGCATGATACTGACGCAAAAGCAGCACAGCCTTTTGCGCATCTCTTTCGTCCAGGAAGGCGAGGGAGAGTGTTACTTTGCCGTTTTGGATCGGTGAAGCTTCCATAAAGCATCGCGAGAGTTGCGAGATGAGACGCACCAATTCATCTGGTAGCACTTCGCTGACTCCGACTTCATCCTCGCGCGACTCGGAGGAGAGCACGACTTGCTCTTGTTTACTCTTGATTGAGAGTTTAAACTCTTCGACCCATTTGATCATGCGTGCGATACCTTGGTCTTTGCCTCTGATCCAAAAGCCGAGTATGTCGCTACCACCATCGGCTCCTTTCTCTTTGTTAGGCGACTGAGGCAGAATCGCAACCTGCGCCCTTCCCGCCTCCTGTCTAACCCTACCCGACCCCTCGCGAGCAGCAAATACAACTCTGCAGGACGAAACCCAACGTGAACCGTCCTCTTCTCCGACTCCTCCCTCTTCTCCCTCTCCGCTCTCTCTCGTGCATCTTCCATCCTGAACCGATGAACCATGATCCGACGCACAATGTCGTCTTTACGGACGGTTTTGGAGTAGCTACCCGGTAACTTGGCTGCGCGTGCTAGCGAAGCAAGCTGGTCTCGGGTGAAGGAGTTGGTGATACGCGTTCGTGTGCGCTCCCAAAGCTTGTCTTCTGCGTCGGATTTGCTGCTTGTGGATTTGGAGAATGGATTGGAGGTGTGGCGTTTCGAACGTTGTTGATGAGGGAAACGCCTTGGTCGGGGTTTGAGCGAGTCGAGGTATTCGAGAGTTGGTTCGGCGTTGGTGTCTTCTCCGGTGAAGAGGCCGATGCTCTTTTTGGAGGTGCTGGGCGAGCCTACTTCCTGGGTCGATGGTGGTTGCGATGATGCTTCTTCGAGGTGTGTTGCAGATGAGCTGAAGCTCCGTGATACTCGAGGTGCACTGGGAAGGATGTTGAGACCGGAAGCTGGGGTCGAATGACAACGACATGTCGAGGCTGCCGGCAAACGAGAAGGTCCTACGCCATTGCTAAGTATCGACGCTGCTAGCTGATGTGCGCGCTTGGCACATGTTCGTGCCGCCATCTTCACGCTCCTAGCTTCCGATACGATTCCAGCGGCTAAGAGGGGGAAGTGGTAAGATGACTGATGGCTATGATGATGGTTGTGACAGCAGCTCCCGAATTCTTCCAAAACTGAAAGCAAAAAAAGTCGCCTTTCGAAGCCAAAAAAATTCCACTTTTTCTGACACGATTTTCTCAGCGCCGTCTTCCGAGCATCTATATATATATTTTTTTTTTATTTTTTTTATTTTTTTTTGGGGGGGAAGATTTGTTACACCAAAAATGATCTCCGATTCTCAAAATTGGATCGAGAGACTCGGGAGATCTCGAAAAAGATTTCCAAGTTTTCACGAGTCAAGGTTGAGTCAGAGAGAGACAGACGAGAGAGAGAGAGAGAGAGAGAGAAACAGAAAAAGCAGCGGTCGGGCGCTGGTCTGCCGTCTGCTGTGTGCTGTGCGACGTGGGTCTCCTTCCCCGCGTAAAGGCCAGCTCTTGGAGAAAGCTCGCTCAGCTGCGACGAATGCGCTAAACTCCCCGCCGAATCTTCTTAGAGAAACAGCTAAACTTAGCCCGGCGATCTGTTCGGTAAGCTGCCACTACTGCCATTCACACTCGAACGCATGTCAACGAGCATTTTGAAGCCCAAGCTTTAGTTGTGTTCTACAAACGTCTTTACCACCATCCCATCTTTCTCCCCCTTTCCATCTTCAAAGTCGTATCAAGATGCTCGCCCCTGTCACCATCCGAACGGCTGTTCGAGCCTCGCAGGCTCCTCGCCTTGGCGCTCTCGTGCTGCCTGCTTCCCACCAGTTCGCAAGCACTTGGGCCAACGTCAAGGCTGGTCCTCCTGACGCCATTCTCGGTGTCACTGAGGCGTTCAAGCGCGACCAGGACCCTCGCAAGATCAACCTCGGTGTCGGTGCTTACCGTGACGAGAACGGAAAGCCTTACGTCCTCCCCTCGGTGCGCCAGGCCGAGGAGCTCGTCATCACCGCCAAAGGTGACAAGGAGTATCTGCCCATCACCGGTCTCGCCGACTTCACCAAGAACGCCGCCGTGCTCGCTTACGGCAAGGACAGCGCTCCCATCAAGGAGAACCGTATCGCCATCACGCAGTCGATCTCGGGTACCGGTGCGCTGCGCATCGGTGGTGCTTTCCTCCAGCGTCACTACCCTGGCGCCAAGACCATCTACCTGCCTACGCCTTCGTGGGGTAACCACACGCCCATCTTCCGCGACAGCGGACTCGAGGTCAAGCAATACCGCTACTACGACAAGAACACCGTCGGTCTCGACTTCAAGGGCATGGTCGAGGACATCAAGGCGGCTCCCCAAGGTTCGATCGTTTTGCTCCACGCCTGCGCCCACAACCCTACGGGTGTCGACCCTACCGTCGAGCAGTGGAAGGAGCTGAACAACGTCGTCAAGGAGAAGGGACACTTCCCCTTCTTCGACATGGCCTACCAGGGTTTCGCCAGCGGTGACACGGACAAGGACGCTTTCGCTGTCCGTCACTTTGTCGCCGAAGGTCACCAGATCGCCCTCTCGCAGTCGTTTGCCAAGAACATGGGTCTCTACGGTGAACGTGTCGGAGCCTTCTCCGTCGTCTGCGCTGACCCTGACGAGCGTGCGCGCGTCGACAGTCAGATCAAGATCATCGTTCGACCTCTGTACTCGAACCCTCCTATGCACGGAGCCAAGATCGCAGGAACCATTCTGGCTGACCAGCAGCTGTACCAGCAGTGGCTCGGTGAGGTGAAGGGCATGGCCGACCGTATCAACGGTATGCGATCGACGCTCAAGAACCTGCTGGTTCAGGACTTGAACTCGAAGCTCAACTGGGACCACATCACCAACCAGATTGGTATGTTTGCCTTCCTGGGTATTTCGCCAGAGCAGGTGGCTAAGTTGGTCAACGAGCACCACGTGTACCTGACGGGTGATGGACGTATCTCGGTAGCTGGTATCACGAACCACAACGTCAAGCACCTGGCTGAGTCGCTGCACAAGGTGACCTCCTAAGCGGTAGGGGTGAAGGCGCTATCGTGGGAGAAAAAAAAAAAATTAAAAAAAAAAAGGGTAAATCAAGCACCTATTCTAGAAATGGCCATTGCCTGTTGAAAGTCTATGACTGTATCGGCGTCGTTTGTGTCTGCATGTGAGTCAGAGGTCGAGGTTGTGCGGAACGTGTTGCAAGTGGGGTCGGAGGGTTGTGCAGGTGCTGGCGATGGTTCGGACCGATAGACAGGCGAAACAAAGTCAGAGTAAAGCTGGCTAAGGTCGTATCAAGTCAGTGGTGAGATTTATCGTGGTTGTCAGAACGATGTAAGCGTGAAGTCCTTGTGATGTCGAAGGAAGAGCTCGACGAAAAGCGTCCTCGGAAACATGCGACACTACCAAACACCCGATGCAGACCCTGAGCTTTTAGCTCGATCCCATCATCTCCCCACATCTGGAGGAAAAAGCCAACCGATGACCTGCAAGATTTGATGCACGGAGTGTATGTCCCAGCCGCCAATGATCGGCGGGCCACACACAGACGAATCTTAACCTAACAAAACGACAACGAACGACGACCGACGCTATGCATAGCGTATATTGTTCGGAAATGTTGGGAAGAGGGTCTGACGGAGCTGTAATGAACAAGTTTGGTCTGCGCCTGGTTCTGTAAATTTGACCGACGTGTCTCCGTTTTTCGACTGCTTATCGATAGAATTAATCGGGCCCTTCCGCGGCGGCGAAATTTCACGTTTTTGGAACTCCTTCTTGGTCTGCAACTTTGCGATTTTTCAGTTCGGGAGCTGTCAACAGGAGATTTCGTGCTTACAAAGACGTCGACGTCCATGAGGGTGTCCAGCTGTAATATGAGCGGAAGACGTTCGGATACAGCCTTCCGCCTCTTTCCGCGCCTCCGATCGATGACGTGCCTTCTTTTCTCGCGTGGCTCTTTGCTGTCTGTGCAGGATGGCTGACCAGTAAAACCGAAAGAAAAACAGAAAAATAAAATAAAATAGAGATTAATCCAAGCCGCCGCCGTCCCCAACTCTCAACACCGCGAGGACGACCCAAAAAAAAAAAAAAAAAAAAAAAAAGAAAAAAGAAAAAAAGGAAAGGCAAACGAGGCCCTGCAGCAGCAGACAGCGATACGTACCTCTTTTCTTCGTTTCTTCCTTTTTTTTTGGGTGCTCGATTGACTGGCTTGACCGTTTTCGGTGGGTCCTTTGCTGTTGTTGCTTTTTTTTTTTTTTTTTTTTGCTCTTTCTTCGCGTGCGTGTCTATCGTCGGCAGAGCTTTTCGATAGGTCTCACTTCTCACTCCGTCTTCTTTCCTTCTTTGCCTTCTTCACCATCTCCTTCATCGACGGCGTCCACCTCCATCAACCCCAGCATCTTCTTCTAGAATGCAGGCCCTTCGTGCTCTTCAGCGATCTGGTCTCCAGAAGGCGGTCTCCGCCACCTCGACGTCGTCGTCGACGCTCTCGCAACGCAGCTTCCACTCGTCGCGACGTGCGCTCGAATTCTCCAAGTTCAACATGCCCGCCATGTCGCCCACCATGACCGAAGGTGGTATCGCCGCTTGGAAAAAGAAGCCCGGTGAGGCTTTCTCGGCTGGTGATGTTTTGCTCGAGATCGAGACCGACAAGGCTACCATGGATGTCGAGGCTCAGGATGACGGTGTTCTCGCCAAGATTCTCGTCGGTGACGGTTCCAAGGCTGTTCAGGTCAACTCGCTCATTGCTATCATGGCCGAGGAGGGTGATGATCTCTCGGGTGCTGATGCGTTTGCCGAAAAGGCTGCTTCTGAAGGTGGTGATGCCAAGCCAGCTGCGAAGGAGGAGCCCAAGGAGGAGTCTAAGCCTGCTGAGGAGCCCAAGAAGCAGGAGTCTGCCCCTGCCGAGTCTTCTTCCTCTTCTTTCGGCTCTTCGTTCGGTGGCTCGCAGAGCTCTGGTGACCGCATCTTTGCTACCCCCGTCGCCCGCAGGTTGGCACAGGACAGGGGTATCGCACTCAACAAGATCAAGGGTACCGGTCCCGAGGGTCGCATCATCAAGGCCGACGTCGAGAACTACAAGCCCGAGGCTGCTGCCGCTCAGAGCGCTTCTGCTCCTTCCAAGGCTGCTTCCTCTTCCGCCGCCTCTGCCAAATCGGCACCCGCACCCGCCTCGAGCGAGGGCGACTACACCGACATCCCCGTCTCCAACATGCGTCGCACCATCGCTGCCCGCTTGACCGAGTCCAAGTCCACCGTCCCCCACTACTACGTCAGCATCGACGTCGAGATGGACAAGGTCCTCAAGCTTCGCGAGGTGTTCAATAAGGCGGCTGCCGAGAAAGCCGGCAAGGATGTCGAGAAGGCCAAAGCTGCCAAGCTCAGCGTGGGAGATTTCATCACCAAGGCGGCCGGTGTCGCGCTCAAGGAGGTTCCCGAAGTCAACTCTGCCTGGTATGGAGATTTCATCCGTCAGCACAACAAGGCGGATATCTCGATCGCTGTTTCGACGCCGACTGGGTTGATTACGCCCATTGTCAAGGATGTCGGTGGATCTGGTTTGGCTACGATCTCGGCTGCGACCAAGCAGTTGGCTGCTAAGGCCAGGGCTGGCAAGTTGGCTCCTCAGGAGTACCAGGGTGGTTCGTTTACCATCTCGAACATGGGCATGTTCGGTATAACCCACTTTACGGCCATTATCAACCCTCCTCAAAGCTGTATCTTGGCGATCGGAGGTACGGAGGCTAGGTTGATCCCGGATGCCGAGAGCGAGCAGGGTTGGAGGAAGTCGATGGTGATGCAGGCTACGATTTCGGCTGATCACAGGACGGTCGATGGTGCAACTGCGGCCAAGTGGATGAAGGCGTTTAAGGATGCTTTGGAGAACCCGTTGAGCTTTATGCTTTAAGGGAGAGGTAAGACTTCCGCAGTCGGAGGACTCTGTTACTCCGCCTTGGGATAGAAGCTGCATTTGATTCCCTCACCACCTCTTTTGTTTCCTGTACAAAACTCTTTTCTGTTTGCTGTTGATTCTAGGCATTTCAATGTTTCTCTTGCGTGTGAAGATTGGGTTGTGGACGAAGAGGGGGGCAGCGAATCGGGCGAGGGGGTTATAGTCGATCGCGATTGCGATATGATGGAGACTATTCCGGATCCGGACCTCGGTTGCGGTGTCGAGACTGCTTGCCATCATCATGGACGCAAGAGAGTCTGTAGTGAAGGCGAATGACGTCGGGTTGAGCCTGGGTGTGGAGCAGGTCGCAGCCTTTGTGCTGTACAAAAGCTGGTCCGGATTGACTGCAGATCCCGTATATTCACGCGGTGCGGAAGTGATGAGGAGCAACGGCGGTCAGGTCTTCGAGAAAACGCTTCCATCGCTCATCAAGGCGATCCAAGTGATGTGTCTTTCTTCACGCGGCGTTCAAGTGACGCAAAAGCGGCGGATGCTCTTTGGTAAGACGCTGTTCAGCACGCGTCACAACCTCGTCGCCTAGCTCATTTACGCATTTTCCCCGACAGGGCTGAATCAGACTCCACACACGTCAATCACCGCACACCGCACACCGCAGAAGATCGACGTTGTGTTTTCCCTTTGGAATGGAGTGTAGAAGCTGGACAACGAGGTGTGTTGCAAAAGGGTCTTAGAATGAATCAGATCTTATCTAAGTTTTGTGTCTCCGCACTTGTCATTCCCTTCTGAGACGTGAGTGTCAGCGTGTTGTTGCGAAGGTTAGGGTCTATGGTGGCCGAAAGAAAGAGTACTGTTGAGATGCCTGACGAGATTGGTTGTCAAGCAGCTGTGGGAAGGACTGCTCATGATGATCCATGATCCGCCTGCTTGACATATAAGGGCTTCCACACTATCTGAAGATTTCAAAGTCCATACTCAACACTTGACAGAGTTCTGCCCCTCATCACCAACAACGACACTCAATACTAGCAACAATGCCGTCCGCCGACAAGTACACCGACCCCAAGGTAAGTGATTCTGCCTGGTACGCAGAACCTATTTCATTCTGCCTAGCTACCTAACACCAACCTCTTCGCCCTTCTTCTCACTGCACAGCTCCGGGACCAGATCAAGAAAGAGGTGCAAGAGTCCGACAAGGGCGGTGCACCTGGCCAATGGTCTGCTCGCAAAGCCCAGTTCATGGCTTCCGAATACAAGAAGCGCGGCGGAGGCTACAAGGACGACGGCAAGAAGGACGAGTCGCAAAAGAACCTTTCCAAGTGGGGCGAAGAGGAATGGCAGACCAAGGACGGTTCGGGCAACGCCAAGCAGGAGGACGGTAGCCGCAAGCGTTACCTGCCCAAGAAGGCGTGGGAGAACATGTCTGAGGAAGAAAAGAAGCAAACCGACGACCAGAAGCAGAAGCAGAATAAGCAAGGCAAGCAGTTTGTGTCCAACACTGACAAGGCAAAAGAGGAGCGCAAGAAGGCTTCCAAGGGTGGTGATGAGGATGACGAGGAGGAGGAAGAGGAGGACAGCGGCAAGAAGAGCCAAGCCAAGCCGAAGGCCAACGGCAAGCAGGCCAACGGAAAGCAGCAGAACGGCAACAAGAGCAAGTCGCAGAAGCAGAGCAGCAAGAAGGACGCCGAGGAAGATAATGATGATGATGAAGAAGATAACGCAGAAGAGGAGAAGGAGGAGGAAGACGACGACGAGGCCGAGTATCAGGAAGATGACGGCGAGGAAGACGGCGAAGAGGAAGCTGAGGAGGAACCGCAGGCTGGAGACAAGCGCGGCAACGGCTCCAAGCAGAAGCAGCAACAGTAGCAGAAGAAGCAGAAGACCAAGAAGTAAGAGTAAGAGCGTCTCTATCGCTCTTTATGCTGCTTTCTCAACCGCCTCTGTAATGCCACTTTGCTCCGTCTATTCGTTCCAGCTTTCTTGTCAAGTCGCACCTCTTTCCTCGCATGATACCATACACGATGTACTTTGCCTCCCAGTTCAATATGTGCAGTCCTTGTTCTGAAGCAGCAGTTCGTCGCTTGACACCAATCGAAGCGTGGGAACGTTGGTGGGTCTCGTGTGAATGCATGATACGGCTCGTCCGAACGGCGAAGCACCCTCTGAACAGAACAAGGATGAGACGCTGCTGTCGCGCCGGACCTTTGCTTCTGAGGCTACAATGTCGAGGGGTCCAAGTCAGGCCGAGTCGATGTCGTCTTGCAAAGCTCAGGTCGGTCACAGCGAGTTCCACAGCTGAGTTGTGCTGGTCAGCTCAAAGTCAAGATGCAGTCGTATCGGATGGCGCCGATATGAGGGACGAGTCAAGTTGAGTGCATAGAAGTCGGGATGGCCGTATAGTCTTGAGCAGAGTGAATCGTAGCGAGAGGCAAGGATGTACTTTTGATCAAATGCGGTTGACGCTGTGACACTCATAGTGAATTGTGGTCGCTGCTGAGTCGAGGAGAAATCACATTTAAAAACGAAAAAAATAATAAAAATAAAAATAAAAATAAACCGTTTCTCGCGTCGCTTCTAGGCGAATGACACTGGCCTTTTGCCTTTTGAGGGACGAGGGAGAAAAAAGAGGACAGCAAACAAGCGTGACTGTGCGAAATGGGAGAGAGCAGTTGGCTGCGACGAAAAGTCTGGGTGAATATGGTCGCGAATCGCCAATTCCGAGCAAAAAGGCGCGCGCTCTGTCTCTCTCTCTCTCTCTCTCTCCTCCCCCTCTCAGAGGCTTGAAGGCGGATTCGAGATTTTTGCATGCTCGCGCCTCAGCCTCTCCCATCTCCGCCTCCCTCTTTCTCTTGCTCTCTGTTTGCTTTTGCCTTCGGGCGTTCTATATCCTATTCGGATCTCCCATCCGCTATCCTCCTTCTCGGCCTTCATTGATGCCTGCTCGTCGTCCCTAACCTCTTCCCCTTCACTCGTTCATCCTCGATACTTTCTCTTCTGGACGCTCTACGACTCGCATCTTTGGCCTCCGTTCGTCATCGAACACCCGTCACCACCACTGTCACCACCGTCATTAACCCACCGCACACACGCATTCCCGATCGCTGGCCTCATCCTTCGTGCGGATAGGCATTCAGCAGACGTGTTTCGTCCATCCTTCGCTGTCCCTTTGCTCGACGTGCTTGACTCCCTCTTGCTTGGGGTGCTGTATTGGACCTCTATCTTCCGCCGACTCAGCTTTGTATTTGTGCATGACGCGTTTCTCATATCCATCCATCCGCCGACTCTTGCACATCTGATCCCTCAGAAACTGTTCAGCGCTCGGTCTCGTATTGGTCCTTGTCTGCTGCATCATCAGTAGATTATCATCACCACGCCTCCGTCAGCATCCATCCGTTCGGCTAGAAGTTTCCTCGTCCCGAGGCCTCATAGACAGCTGCTCGCAACTCCATCGGCTGCCCCTTCCTTCAGTTGCGTGCAATCGCTACCGTTCACAGCAGTCGTAGTCGCCTTCACCATCTTTCACGAATCGCGCGGCTGCTCAACAGCAACAGGGTCGGAAAACTTCTGTCTTAAAGCGCAGCATCATCAACTTCTACCACGGAGTCCTTTGGACAGACAGCGCCAATAAAGAGTCTGTATGCTCTCTTAGCTCCTTGCGTGTCTTTGTCAGGATCAAGTTCTCTCGTTCAAGGCCAGCCCCAGATCTGCGCGCTTGACTTGATCTTCATCAACGGAAGGACCTCAAACTCAGACATTGTCAACTTGCGCCAACCGTACCCAACCGCGTCGTTGACTGTATTGTCAGTTCCCGACTCCGCATCAATCCGGACTGGAACAGCTCGGCTTCTTCGACCACGACAGCCTCTCCTTTCTTCACACGGCCGATGTTCATTGGCCCCTCCACAGCGAGTCTCTAGTCCCACCCCACAGCCAACATGGCGCCTCTTTGCACATCGGCAGAGGTGAATCTGTTGGTTTACCACTACCTCAAAGAGTCAGGCTTCCACCATGCATCCTTCTCTTTGCGGCACGAGTCCCGTCTAGACGACGAGCCGCTCTCCAAGGAAGCCGTCGTCGAGCCAGGTCAATTGGTCCGCTTCCTGCAAAAGGGTCTTGTCTACGCATCAGTAGAGGCACACATCCAAGACGATGGCACAGAGAAGCCATGCTCCTCCACCATCCGCCTAGTAGGCCCACCACATGTCTGCGACGGCAAGCCGCGACCAACACCACCGCCTGCAAGTCCAACAAGATTGTCACCGGAGCCAGATCCGTTTGCGGCTCAGCAGCCTCGACCTGACCACAAGGAGGCAGCCACACAAACACCGCCAGCCCCTGCGACAATAGCAAAGCCGGTCAATGGCGTCCACAGCACCACCAAAGCAGCTGTCTCGTCGTCTTCCCTACGAGCCGAGAGCACAGATCGATCCTCGAAAGTAGCCTCTTCCTCCAAGAAGAAGCTCGAAGACGCAGCCGATACCGAGGATGTTTCCTCAGCTTCATCGAAACCTAAGGAAGCCAAGCGCAAAGCTTCGACGTCGGTCGCCTCGGATGCAGAGCGCGAGGACAAGCGGATACGCAGAAGCGATCCAAATGCAAAGGCCGACGATGGCGTCACAACAGAAACGCATACTGACGGTGACGAGCAAGCATCCTCTCGCAAGAATCGTCGGGATGGCGAAGCTGCATCACGCTCAGCATCGCCCGTTCCCGAAAAGAAGTCGGCCAGCAAGGACAAAGAGTCGGGCGGAAACAAGAAGAAGAAGGGCGGAAAGTCATCAGCTGGAGAGAACGGCGAAGCAGGCAAGAAGCGCGGAGACAAGGGCAAAGATCCAAAGGCGCCAGCACCGCAACCAAAAGGCAACAACTTCATCAAGGATGGCCAAATAACAACATTGGCCGGTCATACCGGCGAGGTCTTAATCTCTGCCTGGAATCCATCCGTGCCCAACATGCTCGCGTCAGGAGGCGGTGATGCAACAGTGCGGATCTGGGAAGTGCCGGACAAGGCAGGTGAATCGCCCGAGGCACCTACCATCTGCAAGCATCTTCCTGCAACGCAGAGCAAGGACATTTCGACGCTCGACTGGAATCCGGATGGAACCTTGCTGGCGTCCGGCTCGTATGATGGCATCGTCCGTCTCTGGACTCCACAAGGCGACCTGCATCTTGTCATGTCCATGCACCAAGGACCTGTCATCAGCGTGCGCTGGAATCGCAAGGGCAACATGCTGTTGACTGGCAGTGCTGACGGCACCATCATTGTGTGGGACCTCAACAGCGGCAAGCCTCGACACACGTTCCCGATTCACAGCGACAGTGTCTTGGACGTCGAATGGCTTTCCACCGCTGACGGGTCGCTCAAGCCCAAATCGTCATCAGATGCACCACCACCCATGCCGCACGGCCTCAGCCCTTCTGTCGCCGACACCTACTTTGCCTCGTGCTCGGCGGACAACAGCATCACCTTGTGCAAGCTCGGCGAGCCGAAGCCCGTCAAGTCGTTCAAGGGTCACACGGACGAGGTGAATGCAATCCGTTTCGATCCCTCGCAGACGCTACTAGCTTCTGTATCCGATGACACTACCGCCAAGATCTGGGCTTTGGACATTGGATCGAGTGGATTTGTCGGAGCATCGCCTGGTGGCGCTGGATCGTCAGGCGACCATCTCCGCAAAAGAGCTTCGCAGCGCCGCGGCGGAAGCGCACATTTGGAAGGAATGGATGTGGACGAAGACGCTACGCCGCGAGCAGCAGCAGCAGAAGACAGCAGTGGTGATCGTGACCGAGAGAAGGACCGCGCTACTCCCGGCTCCGTTGGCGGTGGAGCAGCAGCGTCATCGATCGCTGCGCACACCAAGGAGCGCGGCTCGCCAGCACCAGGAAGCAATGGACAGTCGGGTGCGGCATCCAACGCCGGTGCTTCATCGAATCTCCTCACGACCACAGCCAAAGGACCGAACAAGGGCTTGAGGCTCACGCTTGCTGGTCACACCAAAGAGCTCTACGCTCTCGCATGGTGTCCCACTGGCCCCGGCTCAGCGAACCCGGACCAACCTAGGATGCTGGCCACCAGCTCCTTTGACTGGACAGCGAGGTTATGGAATGCCGACAATGGTGACTGCATCCGGGTGATCGACGCGCACGAGGACAACGTCTACACTCTGCGATTCAGTCCTTGCGCTCGCTACCTCGCCACGGGTGGCATCGACAAGAAGGTGCTCATTTCACGCGTCGACAATGGTGCGCTGGTGCAGCAATACCTCGGTGGAGGTGCCATCTTTGACATTGCGTGGAAAGATATCCACGACACTGTCGAGACCAAACAAGAGGAAGGAGAGGCAGGATCCAAGCCGCAGCCTTTGGCCAAACGCCACCAGCTGGCCATCTCGCAGGCTGACCGAAAGCTGAGCGTCCTCAACATTGGCGACTTGGATGCCGTCGAGTCGACTGCTTCTTTCAAAGCACCACCACCGAGCGAGGTCAAGACAGAGGCGAGCACGGGCAGCGATAAGCCGCCTAAGAAGCAGGCACGTGGTGGAGTGTGAGCAGGTTCTCCTGCCAACTTCGTTCAGCGCGCAGAAGCGATCACTGCTCGCCGCTGCCTGTCATGGGAGGCATCGTTTGGTGATCAAGACAAATGTGATTCGTTCTTATACACTGTACTTGTAGGAGTTTTGTTTTTTATCGGAAAAACATGACAGTTTGATACCAGCTTTCCACCTCAGAGCCATGTGTGAGCGATGTGTGTAGAAGCTGAGCGGGAAGCCTCTGGCGGTTGAGCTGCCTTGAGATCAACAAGAAGGTATCGCATCGATAAGCCCGAAGAGGTTGCATGCGAAGTGCGTGTTGGCAGCCTTCACTTCGTTGGGCGGAAAGCTTCTCGAGCCTGAGGTCGCAGAGGCGACTTGAGGCGGACAACGCTTTGGCAGGGTCGGGATCGGCTAAATAAATAAAAAATGGCCCGATGTTGTTCAAGATGAGATCCAAGCTCGGCCGAAGTGGGTCCTGCACATCACGTGTAGTACCCGCAAGCTCAATCTCGGATTCAGTTCAAACCGAATTCGATGCAAGAGCAAATTTGGAAAATCGTATTCCTCAGCACGGAGGATAAGAAAATTGTATTCGAGCAGCGACATTACTGCAGTCTGCAACTGGGAAAAGCGAACCAGACTGCTCAACGAGGCGGATCACGGCTGCTAGGCAAGGCGAGAAGCTGCAGCTGCGTTGAGAGCCACGGCTAAGCTAATTGGCGAAGCCTCTCTAAGCGGGGAGCAAGTCGAGGAAGACTGTCGAGTCTCAAAGCTATAGATTGGGATCAGTCAGTCAGCCAGCCAGCCAGCCAGCTCGCTCAGCCACGGCTAGTCTTTGAGTTCGAGATCATCAATCGCTTGCACTTCCACCAACCACCCTCTTCAAGACTCCTCATCACCCTTCTTGACTTTTTGTTCCCTTTCGTGGACAAAAGACATATTCGACATACATATCGCCCAACATGGCTGCCAAGGTCGGAATTCCTAGTGAGTTTCCGCTGTGGCTCGAACACCAAACGAGCATCTTCCGGTGGACAGCGGCGGCAACTCTCTCTCTCTCTCTTCCAGCAATGGCGACTAGCATCGGCAACGACAATGGCATCGGCTATGGAGCATGATGACGACAATGACAGCAATATCTCTAGCAGAAGACTAGCGACAAGGACATCAGCCAGCATCATCAACCTACATGGCACACTTGGAACAGGAGCATGGACTGTATTGATGGGAAGGCATCGACAACGATGGACGAAGCACAGAAGGATTATTTGCATCGACGGACAAAGGCATTGCAGCAGCGCCGTTCATACAGAGGTCTGGACAGTAGCATCGAGAAGGTCGTGGTCGAGCTACGGCAGCAGCCATACTCGAATCCAGGATCATCAAGCAGACACATCAGTGACCAGCATTTGAGGTACTGCCCGCTCGACAGTTCATCATAACGCCATCGTCGCATACCAGCAGTATCACTCCGGCAACGCTGCCATCATTACCATGCATCCAACCGCCAATGCCGCCCACCAGAAAGAGAGAGCCGCCATTGCAGAACATCAACTATCAACGCATTGCAGAGTTACTGACCCTTTCGACCTGTCTCGTTACGACCATCTCTTTTCCCTATCTTACAGAGGACGTCGCTGCCGTCGCCGCCCCTCAGGTCGGTGGTGTCCGACTTTTCGGAAAGTGGGAGTAAGTATCCGAACAAACATACTCAACCTTGACAGCAGCACATGGATCCACGACAAGGGATTGGAAGGTGATTGCAGACACGACTTTGATACATCGAGGGAACACGTAGGCATTGGCTCCCAGGACGGAAGCACGAAATCATTCATGGCTTTGTGGAGGGAAGAGATGTACGACATCGTGCCACGCTCAGTATGGCTCGAAGGGCTACATCACGGATCGGCGATGGAATGGATTCAGTCGTCTTGTGCTGCTTGTCAAAATCGTGGTAGTGGCATATCAGCAAACACCCTCTCGAGCGGATCACTGACTTTCGCATCCCTTCATTCTCCACTCTTCCCTCACCACAGCGCCCAGGAGGTCGAGGTCAAGGACATTTCGCTCACTGACTACATCGCTCTCCGCAATGCCGTCTACACCCCTCACACCGCTGGTCGTTACCAGAACAAGGCCTTCAAGAAGGCCCAGACCCCCATCGTCGAGCGTCTCGTCAACTCGCTCATGATGCACGGCCGCAACAACGGCAAGAAGCTCATGGCCGTCCGCATCGTCGCCCACGCTTTCGAGATCATCAACCTGCTCACCGACGCCAACCCCATCCAGATCCTTGTTGACGCCATCATCAACACTGGTCCCCGTGAAGACTCGACCCGTATCGGTTCGGCTGGTACCGTCCGCCGACAGGCCGTCGACGTGTCGCCTCTCCGACGTGTCAACACCGCCATCACCCTCCTCACCACCGGTACCCGCGAGTCGGCTTTCCGCAACGTCAAGTCGATTGCCGAGTGCCTCGCTGACGAGCTCATCAACGCCGCCAAGGGTTCGTCCAACTCGTACGCCATCAAGAAGCGTGACGAGATGGAGCGTGTTGCCCGATCCAACCGTTAAGCGGTTGTCTTGTCCCTCTGCTGGTTCACAGGTAGCGCTGCTTTGTATCACGATACTTTGGTCGACTGCAACCTTTTCGGGATTCCTTTTGTACTTTTTCTATATTGCGACGATCAGAACATCGTGATCTAGCAGCATCCAGCTGTCTGGATGGAGTAGCGTCCGTCCACACCGTTGATGAGGGGTATTGCAGCGGCATCTGATCCGTGAAGCTGTGATGCGATTCATCGACGTTTCCTTTTCCTGATCTTCATTCCCTTTCCCCCTTTCGTCTCTGCCAAGCTCGACTTTTCTATCCCAGAAAAGGAGAGCCTTTCACGAATCAAAAAGGTCGATCGATGTCTATATCCAACGACGACCAAGGACGAGTTTGTTCTCCCGCATGCTCGTCTCCGCATCCGCTTGTCTTGTTCTTTCTCCGAAAAAGACAAGATCACCCACACCATATCGCAGCATCAGAAGGCTCACAAAGAGTCCGCAGCAATCTCATATACTATCATGTCTCCAAAACCTTGAATCAGTGTGATGCGAGTGTCTGTGATGGAGATGCAGAACACTGAGAGAGCCACTCTCGAGTGTGTGACGATTGAATTGTTGCTGCTAAGTTGACTGGATGAGAGTACAGTAGTTGAAGGTGCAGCTCAAGGCGTCCTTGAAAGTATACTTGTACGCGTCGCGAAGCAGAGAGCTGAGTTTTTTTGGGTCAAGGGTCTCGCGTGTGTGACTTTTGAGATTTTGGCATTCGTGCATTGAGAGTCCAACACGATCCTCTGGACCACTTAGCGACGCAACTCACGCCCGTCACGGACGCACTCCCTCATGGCAGATCACGCCATGACTCTATCCGGCAACGCAGCAAGACCATCACGATGAGCGCTCGAGACGTCGACCTCGAGTTTGAAAAGGCATACCAGCGCCTGTTTTCGACATCTGTTGCTCCACCCAGCGGTGACAGAGGCAGCAGCACTAGTTCAGAGCCTCAAGTCGAGTCTTTCAAGGCGCCGCATACAGACGATAACGGTGCACGATCACGCTCGACGACGGCGCAGCTGCATAGCTTCGATGCCAGCATTCTGGCACAACCTCGGCAGTCTTCGGTAGGGCAGTCGCGGCCACACGAACGACTCACTCAAGCGCAGCAGCTTCAGCGCGAGCGACAGCCGCAATCCAGATCATTCCAGTCACCTCTCGACGCTTTGGCTCGACACAGAACAGTATCGAGCTCGAAAGGCAAAGCTCGCGCACCTCCCTCCCATGTCGAAGCAGAAGAGCGACATGTCAAATCCGCACGCCGCAGCCCAGCGACTCTAGCTGCAGTCCTACCGCATTCCAGCAGCATGACCTACCCAAGCTCCGTAGCGTACTACCCGTATCCAACAGGACAACCGTCTTACCAGGTCTCGGCACCGCTCATCGCCCCAGGGTCCAATATGACGTCGATGCCGGGTCAAGCTGTAGCTTGGACCCAGCCTATCATGTCGACAGGGCCGATGCCGGCGATCGGATATCCGGGGTTCAGTGCTTCGGTGACGTTTTCGCAGCCGCAGTTCTTTGCATCTCCACCACAAGCGGTGCAGCAAGCTGCAGTCGCTGCGGGGACGCCAGATGGTTGGGTGCAACAGCATATACCCCAACCTAGCTTGCGTGCGGTGGATAACCCGGCGGAGGAGTTTTACGAGCAGCAGCAGCAGCAGTCAACCAGCGAGTCAGCTTCGGGCTCTCGCAAACATTCGGTTGCCCAGTCAGCCGAACAAGACGATCGTTTGCGCAAACGGAACAAAGAAAATGCGGAACAGTTTGATAACAAAGCCCACCTCAAGAGAACCTCTAAGAGCGCTTCAAAGCTGGACGTAGCAAGGCTCAAAGCCAAGCAGAAGCAAGTGCAGAAACAACCTCAAGAACCTTGGAAACCTCAGCTCAACAAAAACGACCTGCACATTCCTAAAAAGCGAGGACGTCCTCCTCGTATCCGCGAAACGACCCCGCTAGATGTCAAGCCTCAGATCCTCGCCCCTCAACCCGCGATCCAGATCAAGTCAGAAGAAACGGAAACGCAGCCGCTCAAGCCCGCCACAACACGACGAGTCTTCGACGGCAGTCTGCCACTAGCAAGTGACAGAGGCCGCCCGTACAACCGCGAAACCCACACGCTCTTCATCCACTCTCCACGTCGTTTGCTGTGGATTGCGCATCTCGCTATCGCACGTGCCGAAAACCGGGTCGATGCGCCAGGCGATGTCAATGATACAAGTCAATGGGCGCGATGGTCCAACTCTGTGGCTGCACGACTGCAAAATTTGATTAACGAAGCCTCCCCTTCGCGTACTGCTGCCTGTCCACAACCACACTCGCAATCCGATCCAGCAGGCTTGTTCCCGCGCAACAAACGACACGCCTACATTGCGTTACGAAAAGAACTTCATACGGCCAAAAGAACCCCCGCGGCACGCATTTGCATGCCCAAGCTGCTCCGTTACATCGCTAGAACGTATGTAGCTGCCAACAGGATCGATTCGAGGAGAGCAAGGAGGGCGTTTTTGGAGGACAAGCATGGAGCGGGAGAGTTGACGAGGCATATGGTGAGGAGTGCGAAGGCGGTGGCCTTGGATGCGAGGAGGTTGTGGTGTGTTTGGGCGAGGGAGGCGCATGCGAGTAGAGAGAAGGGTGGGAAGGTGGGAGGTAGGAACGTGGCGTTTGCGCCGCTGGTCAAGGCTGATGTTCAGCGGTCGAGTTCCGGGTCAGCCGCTGCTGGTGAAGCGAGTAGTGAGCCAAGAGTGAAACTGGAACCGGAATCTCCGTCTATCGTGCGAACACTTCCGATGGTCAAACAGGAACCGGATTCGGATGGCATCATGACGCCTGCTCTTGCCGGTTCGCCCTCGTTGGGAGCGGTGAATGCGTCAATCGAGTCTAGGCCTGCATCGGAGAGGGAGAGACGATCGCCTCTCTTTCTGCGTCACAACTTCCGAATCTATCGGATGGTCGGATTGAAGGGCTTGCCACTGTCGTAGCGTTTCTCACTCACTGTACGCAATCCAATCCTGCTCTTGATTGTCACATCCTTCACGGACACTTGTTTTCCCAGTCTGAAATCTCTCCCTGAAACGCAGGGTCGATGAACGGACACACACGCTCTGCACACACTGTGAAAACACCTCGTCCGTGAAACGCAAAGGGCACCTTCTCATTAAACAAGACCGCAAACTATCAACTCAACCATGTCAAATACTAGCCTTGACCGCACCCCCATTCTTCAGCTCCCTCAACAACCGCATCACGCCCACCTCACCCTCCTTCTCCACCTCGTCCGCCTTCACCCCGCCCACCTCCACCACCTTGCTCCTCACCACTTCATCCCTACACCGCATGAAAGGGTTATGCTTCAACTCCTCCCCAATCGTATATACCCCGGTCGTCACACCACCGTTCCTACCATCCTTCAAATCCTGCACCAGTCCACTGATCGCCTGTTCATCAGCGGGCAAGATAGCGGCGGAAAACGCGACGTTGGCCTTTGTGTACTCGTGTCCACAGTAAACTTTGGTGTCTTTCGGAAGCGTGGCGAGTTTGTCCATTGCTGCCAACATTTCCCGCGGCGTACCTTCGAAGAACCGTCCACAGCCAGAGACGAAGAGCGTATCGCCCGTAAACACTCCCTTCCGTTGGCCGTCGGTGACGTAGTAGCAGATGTGGTCTTGTGTATGACACGGTGTAGCGTCACACCTGATGTCGATCCCTTTGAGCAGGTCGAGGGTATCGCCATCGCCGACCTTCTCTGTAAGCGCTGGAATTTTATCACTCCCACCAAACACCGGTCGCCCAGGGTACTGAGCAGTGAACGCTTCATTGCCACCCGAGTGGTCAAAGTGATGATGCGTAGTGAGCAAGCCGATGACTTGCTCGGGTTTGATGCCGAGCGAGGTGGCTGCAGAAGTGACAGCGTGGACGTCAAACGGGTCAACGAAGAGTGCAGAGCCGTCGATGGAGGACTGGAGGATGTACGCGTAGTTGTCGTCTCGAACGGCAACGGGGTGGATCTTCATCTTGAGTGTAGCGGAAGTGGTCAACGTTCGACGGGCTGGTAGTCGGAGAGTTTGGCTGCGGATGGCGCGGTAGAGGATCATATGTCCTCCTTAACAGTGTGGGTTGTACGAGCGCGTGTGAGAGAGAGCCGCTTGAAGCTTCGATTGGTGAGGTGTGAAAGTCGGAGCGAGACTGTCGAGAGTGTGAGAGTGCCTTGAGCCTATCGAGAGAGCTTGATGGTGAATTTGTTGGGACGGATGTCACTGTCGATGGTCAAGGATGGTGAGCGTGTGAGAGCAAGATCAAGACTCGTGCAAGGTTGAGAGCAAGTCGGCAACGACACACGACATCCAGCCGCGCAGTCGATGGAATGTGTCAGCTTGCGCTGGAGCTCGGACCATCATGTTTCAAAAAAAAAAAAAACATCCCAACTGCCGCGCAATTTTCTCTCTTCCGCGGCATATTCACGATTTTTTCGCTCGACCAAGCTGAGCAAGATCAAGATCGCCCGATTCACTCCGTCGTTTTCCGCATCCCTATCGCTAAGCGTTCGAATCGCACACCCCGTCACTCACATCCTCGTGTGCGCCAGTGACGCTCAAACCAGCTGCCCGTATCGCGCGTTAGACTCACGCAAAAAAAGCTGAGCGTCAACGGCGGCTTCGAAAGAGATCACCTTGACGCTCATCTTCCTTTGGCTGGGACACTCGAGGAGGCGTGCGATACGGGGAGGCATAAATGAGCGTCGCCGGCGCACACCGGAGGTCGATGTGACTACGTCGAGGTTCGCTGTCAGACGGATGGCGCTATGCGTTACTGCTTAACAGACGTGCTTCGGAAGCAAAACAGCTTGAATGCGCACTGTCACCATCAACTTCAAACACGATCACCACGAACCACATCTACAACTCAGACAGAGGCTCGATTATTCCCCGCTCAAAAGACTACATAACAGTACACCCCCTCGCATCCTCCTCCTCCTCATCATCAGTCGTTCCATCCCTCGCCGCCTCCGGCCCCAACAACACCCGCGACCACCTATTCCCACCCGCTCCTCCTCCTCCTCCTCCTCCTCTCTGACCCACACCCGCTCCCACATCCCCTCCAGCCACACTGACACCAGGCAACCCAAACGCCATCGCCACCACACTGCCCACCTTACTCCTCCCACCTTGAGATCGACGAGCCGCCCTCTGCTCCGCTTTGCGTTTCTGCTTCATCCTCGCATCGACCAACTGCCAGCCCCAAAAGCTCTTGAGTACTGGCTTGACATCGTTGCATTCGTCATAACCTTCGCGCTGCCTTTCCCTTACCTCGCTGGCACCTTGCTCTCCTCGTGTCTGTGCATCTTCGGCCAACCCCGCCCCCACCGCCGCACCACCCGCCAAACACGGCTCAGGATCATCATAGCTAAACTGTCGAAAAGCATAACCTCGTGATCCTTGTCTCGGTCGAACACCACCGTCAGGTGTATCGCTGTGACTCAACTGCGTGTACGTGTCGCGAGAAAACGACCTACAATCAACAAGACTGAGATAGGCGTTTCGCACTTTCCGATAGCGAGCCAGCTGAACAAATTGTACAGCCACCTCGTTGTCCGCGTGAGTATCGTCCAGCTCCAAATGGATCAAAAAGGGACATCGGTTGATCAACAGCAGCATCGCTTCGGCCGTCAGATGGTTGGCGGAGGACAAAATCAGATGCGTAAGGTGTGTACCGGTTGCCGGAATCAAAGCTGCCACAGCTTGCTCGTCGTAACCCGGTGGCGCCTCATCCTGTGTTGAGTTGACATGCATCCTTCGACTAGCAGACCGACGCGCCATATGCAGCAACGACCCTCGCAGCCTCGTACCGTTCATCAACGGATCTCTGTCCGGCACCGCCATGCCAAACGCCTCAGCATGCGACTCGGGAGGCGTCAACGCCGAGACAACCGCATCCGTAATCTGCGTCGCCCTCTCCAGATCCAACCTCTGCAACCGCGGCGTAGTAGCAAACAGCTTGACCAACCCTGCATCCTTCAACCCCGCACCGATGTTGGCCATCTCGAGCACCTCCAACATAGGCACGGCGTGCGCAAGAGACATACACGCGCGGTCGGTCAACGCTCGACACGACGATAACTTGATCTTCTTGAGCTGAGGGAACCTCCTACGAACCACCTCGTCGTCGTGCTGACTCGCAGCTTGGCGCGGGGTAAGTGTCACAAAGTGTCCCTCTTCGCTCACAATATCGCCTACACTACTAACCAACGCTGCAATCGCAGCATCATTGACATCGGTACAGTAGCTCAGATCGAGAACTTCCAACTTCGGCCAGTGCCTCCCCAGCTGCGTCATCGTTGCGCTGTCGAACCCAGACACTCCAGCAGCCCGAAACTCGCGGAACCGAGAACCCACATTGCGCTCCTTGGAGACGGCAGACATCTTCGTCTCGCTCTCCTGAACGGCGAAAATAGCACGGATACCATCCGCATCGATACCGCGACACCGACTAATATCCAGCGTTTCCAGATGCGTAGCTGTCGCAGCAAGAACGCACAACGTCGTGTTGTCGACGCACGGCATATTCGCAAGGTTACAACGCTTCAAGTTGGGCGACTGCGAAAGAACCGTGTTTAGCGCATTCGTCGAGATACGTCGACATCCTTGCAGGTTGAGCTCCTCAAGTTGGCGAGTCGCCAATGGCACGCATGCCGACGTTGTAGTGAGCTGCCAGTCTGTCACCGCTCTAGGACGCTGTGCCTTGGTGATGGCGAGCAGCACACCAGATCGCAAACTCGCAAGCCCATGCAGATCCAGACGCTTGACAAACGGCCCCACCGCCCTCGCAATGTTGACCATAGCCTCCTCAGCCATGTCCGGATACTTGGAGAAATCGAGATTCTGCCAAAGCTGACCGTCAAGCACAAAGCTCTGCCACGCTCGCGAAACCCGGCTGAGACGGGCTAGTTCGCGAACGGCCGCCTCCATACCAACCCATCGCGTCTCGTTTGACCTTTTACCTCGCCAGAGACCGTCTTTGACCGCCTTTGCGTGCTCGTCGACATAAAGATCTACCAGATCCTTGAAGATGGTCAGCACGATCTCGCGTGGAAGCTTCTGCAGCGGATTCGATCTCCTCTCGCTGCTTTGACGCGGTAATATCAAGACTGGATCGCTAGAAGCAGCTGCATCGATGCCGGCTTGAGGACTGCTGTGTGCTGCGTTCATCAACCAAGGCCTGTTGGTCGGATTCGGACGCACTCGTGCAGAGATGAGCAACTCTGGAGAAACAGGCGCCACGACTTCGCGTACCACCGTACCCGCCAAGGCAGCCTCGTCTTCATGCCGCTGTTCACGCTCGGAGCTGTCGTCAGAGTTGGTGCGCTCGCTGTTTCGATCACGGTTGAGAGACAAGAGATCCCCCAGACTCCTCAGGCTGACGGTACGGCTTGGTCCCTTTCGCAACAGGCTAGGGCGTGTCGGAGTGGTTGCTCCGCTTCGGCTCGAAGCATATCCACAGGTGAAGAGGCCGCCGTTGGGAGCAGAGCTGATGGTAGCACGGCTAGGAGGGCGCGAGTCGCCGCTATTTCTCCTGGAGTTGCTGGCAGAGGAGACGGCTGTGCGCAGCAGAGGAGAGGCTCCGACTCGGCTTTGATCGCCGCTGATGGCGACATTGCTTGTCGAGGGTCGAGATGCAGTACTAGCGCTGGGTCGGGACTGAGCAGAGTCGGCACCGGCAGTCGAAGGTCGTGAAGAGGTTTGTCTCGGGCTACGCGGTGCAGGACCCATCCTAGCGCCTTCCATGTAAGCGGTGGCAGCGTACACCTCGATGCGTCGGCGTGCCTGCGTGAGATTAGGCGCACTGTCACTTCTCACGAAGCGTGCCCTTTCGCGGAGATGGCCAGCTGAGAGGTGAGAGTTGTGAGCCTGCGACATCGAGGAAGCATCCGGCGTCTGCGTGCCCTGAAGGCGACTCTGCAAGGCGGGAGGCAGGTTGAGCTTCTTGGCGATACGACTGGACAGAAAACGATTCGCAGCAGCTGCACGGAATGCAGAGGTCTTGGAGCGCGATCCGCTTGCCTCGGGCTGCGACAGGGGCGGCGTATACTCTGGCGCCTCTTGGTAGGATGGCAGAGTCTCCTCCGGGTAGAGTGGAGGCATAGCAGCTGAGCTTGTGCCGAGTCTCGTTTCGTCGGCGCCAGCCGCTGAAGTGGCCGACTCCGGAGTCACCTCGGCAGCATCCGAGCTTGAGCGCTGTTGCGACACCGGCTCGCCCGACGCCATCCGAGACTCATTCGCATCGATCGTCCGCTCCATTGAGCTGCGCTGTGCCCCTTCGTTATCATCAGCGGAATCGACTTCTCGAGTCACTGCTTCTGGCTTGGGACTTGCGTGAGGAGTGCCGAAATGGAAGCTAGTAGCGGCGGTGCTGTTGGAAGCGAGAGAGCTTGGCCCGAAAAAGTCAAACATGTTGACGGAGCCAAGCGAGGATTTGGCTCGTGCATGAGATGGACGGCGGCGACTGTGATCTTGAGAGGAGCAAGGGCTTTGCGAGAGGCCAGAATTGTTGTCCTGCGGCGGACTTCTGGAAGGGATGGGCACGGGCTCGACCGTTCGCGATGAGCCTGCCTGGTCGAGCGTAGAGTCGACAGGATCTTGTGCCCTCTGCTTTCCCTTGTCGGTGCTTGCAGATGGCGTCTGCATGTTGTCGGCGGGCTGGGGACGTGCTCGTTGCGGTGATAGGTGGTGAGAGCGAGTATCAGCAATTTCGCTTCGCTTTCGTGAAGCTTCTTCGGAAGTGATCCGAGCAGAGTCTGGAAGGGGGCCGGTGTGGCTCGGTGTGCGGTCCGATGGAAAAGTGATTGCGGTATCGATGAGCTTGTCACGCTTTGAAACGCAAGGGGATGGCGAGAGCGAGGGATGAAACAGGTGTAGCTGAATGATGTGGGCAAGAGGAAAGAGGTTGTTGACAGACAAGTCGAGCTTGATCCAATCTGGTCTAACCAGGAGCAAGTCAGGGAAGAGCTCCTTGGCGGGCGGGACACAGCTCACGCATACATCCGCAATGTCAGAAAGCTGACAAGGGTCCACAGCCAACTCAACCTTAGGACACAGCAACAGCACATCAGCGGCAGCCGGTATCACACTGTGTGACAGGGCGAGTGCGTGAAATCCAAAGGTTCTTCCGACGCAACCCACTGTCAAGCAACCGAATCACACACACACACACACACACACACACGGATCACAAGATGGCTCGCGCTCGCTTTATCTTTTTGGCTCTGCCCACCTCACAACGGCTCGGCTTGTCAGCAGACCGTTTGATTTCGCCTTCTCTTTCCTCCACTTTAGCCAACAAAATCTTATGCTCAGCAGCCACACTAAGCACTACCTCTTCTCCTCACCCAGAGCTCCACATTGTGGTCGACAGCGAACGACGAAACAAGGTCAAACGGAAATCGTTCCTGCAAAAACGGAAAGCGGGGAGCAGGAAAAGGCGAATACGTTGATAAACCCTGCACATGAAGAAAATTGCCAAGCCTGCAGAACTGTCTTTTCCCAATCGGAGTTGATACTGCATTTTTGCTTCCTCTCGTCAAGTTCTTTGTCGAGCTTTGTACACGTTTCACACGACCTTCTCCCCTGCATAAGGAGCCTGTTTCTTCCTGCAACTGTCTTCAAAGAAGAGAGCGCGCAGTTTCGGTCAAGACCAAGAGGCCTAGCAAAAACCATCTTCAGAGAGTTGCGTCTTGTGTTTCTTATCTGACATTTTGTAAAAGTCAGGGCTCCGATTGCGGAAAAAAAAAAAGGACTTGCTTCTGAACCCTGCATAAAATTTGAGGTTTTTGTCGGCAGGGTGTAGACACTGCTCTGGTGCTGGAAATTCAAAAAGATTGTGGTGGTCTGTGTGACCGGCCCGGCTCGGTTGAGCAATTTCTACCTTGCGCGCACCTCGTGTGAGAAAACGCGGTTGAGAGCCGCTATAAACTTTGTCATCGGAACACCGACTCAGTAATTACTCATCGCTCATCCTTTGAAAGAATGAGTTTGTGATTGGCAGTGAACAAAACAGTCCAAGCGGGCAGGAACGGATCAAAGTTTCAGTCGGGTGAACCTTTGTCCTCGCATGGCAGAAGCAGGGTCCTGCGTCTTTTAGAGCTTCAAATGTCCGTGCAGCGGTGCGGTTGGATAAGTTTTTAAGGGAAAAATAAATCGAGGGACCGAACTTGAGCCGTGGGCATCGGTTCTTTTAGCGGCCGCTACCACCTGCTTAACTCGTCCGTACCAGAGCCTTTGGCGGCGACGCAGCATGCTTGACGAGTTCCGTCGCTGCAGACTGTTGCAGCTTTGGTTCTCGGTGTGTGTAGATGACTGCTCACAGGTTGCCATCTGGAGCCCCAGGGCTAAGCGGCCCGACGTTGGGAAAAAGAAGAAAGCAGCCGAGACACCGCCCAAAACGGACCTTCAGGAACGTTGCTCCCAACGTGGTTCAACTGGCTGTGACGGCCAAACGGTCATCCATAACCTCTCCAACCGCCGCGTAAGCCCATACCAATCACACCACACAACACACATCGACGTCACACCTCAACGGAACTTGTTCCGTCCAAACGTGGTAGGCCTCGTGGGTCGACCGAAATTTTCCGAACGACGTTCAAAGTTTGGCTTGCGCGCCCTTCAGCAGCAGAAATCTTACCTCCAAGCCGACAGTAAAAGTTCTGATGACGAACGATCCGCAACGCACAAAACAAACATGTGGTGGTGCTCTCGGTTAAACTTGATATGCCTGTACAACAACTGCGATGGTAAGATGTCGGGATGGTCCGCTCTGCGTGGATGTCCGGCTGGGTGCTTAGTAGCAATGGGTGGCAGAACGGATCGGGCTCGACAGACTTCCGATTTCAAGTCGCCCAAGATTCCCGCCACTCGCATGCTATCGGGGAGGCTGTCGAGTACTGCCACTCAAAACCTTCTTGGCGTCTCTAAGTAGCGTCGAGCCCCTCTCGGGAAGCAGGATGCTTTGATGCGTTGGACATTTGGATTGATATCTGCAATGTCTCGGGTTTGAGATTGAAAAATCGCACGCACTAGGGATAAGTAGGGTGTTCACTGCGACAGCAGTGAACTCGCTCGCCAAGGCGATACTTGACATCGCCATTTCCTTCAACACACCCCATCAATCGCTCTCCATCACGAATCCCCTTGGAACCCCCAACCATGACCCCTTCCTCGCACCAACCCTTCACCACCGCCCTACCCAAACTCGAACTCCACACCCACCTCAACGGCTCCATCCGCCGCTCTACCCTCTCCCACCTCGCTTCCGTCCGATCCATCGACCCCGCCCTCGCCCGCATCGTCACCGTTATACCCTCTACACTCTCTGACGCCTTCTCCGTGTTCTCTGTCATCCATGCGTGCGTCACTACCCTTGCGGATGTTGAGCGGATAGCGTTTGAACTGGGTGAAGATTTAGAGCGCGATGGGGTGGTGTATGCTGAGATACGTACAACGCCACGGTGCATGGAGGGGAAGGAGTTGGACGGGTATGTTCGAGCCGTGTCGGGGGTTGGGTTGGGTTGGGTTGGGTTGGGAAGTATACCGAGGAGGAGGGAATGTGGTGTTGAAGTTGATGTTGTCGATTGATCGAGCAAGACATTCGGCAGAAGAAGCGGAGGAGGTAGTGAACTTGGCGCTCGAATATCAATCAGCAGGAGTGGTGGGTATAGATCTCTCCGGCAACCCGACTAGAGGCGACTTTCGGACCTTCATCCCCGCACTTACACGAGCCAGATCCTCCGGACTAAAAGTAACCCTGCACGCTGGCGAGATCCCCAACCGCGACTCTGAACTCTCTTCCATGCTCAACTTCCACCCCGATCGTTTCGGTCACTGCTGCTTCGTCTCCCCCTCCAACCTCGACCGTCTTCGAGCATCAACCATCCCCATCGAGCTGTGTTTGACCAGCAACACCCTCTCCAACTCGGTAGCCTCCTTCAAAGACTATCATTTCGGACTCCACTACGCCCAAGCAAAAGGAACGATTTGTTGCATCTCGACAGACGACAGTGGAGTGTTTGGCAGTAGCCTGTCGAACGAGTATGCGTTGCTAATGGAGAGTTTTGACTTGGACGAGAGGGAGACGTTTGAGTTGGCAAAGAGGGTACTGCAGGCGACGTTTTTGGATAGAGATGGGGAGGTGTGGAAGAGTATAGAGGAGAAATTTGATGCCTTTGAGGAGGGATGGGATTGGTAAGTGACTTTCACTTCTTTCATAGAATTGGAAACCTGGATCGCAGACGCATGGAACTCGCTCAATCTTACGGAAAGCAAAATGTCGTCGCACAAATCTCTAACTCTCGAACGAAAACCATGTGTGAAAATCACCAAGTGATTCGAATTGAAGAATTGTACATTGACCGACCATCCTTTTCAACGACGAGGCACCCTTCCCCTCAACGCCTTCTGCATCGTCCCCGGAGGAGCCTTGGGACCCGGCTGAGCCTTCTCACTCGCCTGGTTCCTAATCGTCTCATCCACACTCAGGATCAAACAAGCCGCCTCGGCCGCCGACTGCAACGCATTGATCCTGACCAGACTCGGCTCCCACACAAACTTCTCCATCAAATCCGCCGTGTCCTCGGCATCGATATCGATCCCTTCCCACTGCGCACCCTGGGCGTGCTTCATGCGCAACCGGTTGAGCAAATCGGTCGCGTCAAACCCAGCATTGTCGGCCAACTGACGAGGGATGCATTCGAGAGACTTGGCGAACGCTCCAATGATCAACTGTTGTTTGCCCTGGATCGTACGCGAGTAATCCCGAAGGTACTTGGAGAGCTCCATCTCGGTCGCTCCTCCTCCAGCAACCACGTGGCTGTTCTTGATCGCTCGACGAACAATCATGATCGCATCGTGCAGACTGCGCTCCACTTCAGCAATGAACTGCTCGGCTCCTCCACGCAAGATCAACGTGCACGTCTTGGCCTGCGGACACTCTTCAAAGATGTTGAAGCGTTCCCCGCCAATCTGGCGCTCTTCGAACTTGCCGCACGTTCCCAAGTGCTTGTCCGGGTTGATGTCGGAACAAGTGCTCTGCACCGATCCTCCAACAGCTTGCACTACGCGCTTCATGTCGTCAGCGGGGACACGACCGGCGCAGAAAATGTCGCGATCGGCAAAGTACTGTGTCGCCAAATCACCGATGGGAAGCTTGGAAAGCACCACTTTGGCACCGGTCTTGACAATCGCCTCGAGCTTGTTGAAGATGATCTGCCATTCGGCGTCGACCACCGCCTGGTATTCGGAAACCTCGTTGATTCGTACCTCGGCATTGTCCTTTTCCGCCTTGAGCTCCAACTCGACATTGAGACAGAGAACCTTTGGGTTGGTGAAGCTCTTAGGCTGCTGTTCGAATCCAGCGTAGGCAAAAGTCTTTTTGAAAGCAACGCCGTGTACGAGCAAAGAATCTTGCATACCTCCACCAGGAACCTTTTTCATACCGATCAAGCTCTGGTCCAAATCATCCTGGTCGAGCGACAACACGGCATCGACGACCATCTTGCTAAAAAAAGGTCGCTGCGATACGATGAGCTTGGACGACATGCTGGTACCGGCACACTTGAGCAGCAGATCGTGGAACGCTTGCTTGTCCGACTTGTCGATGGTAACAGCCATCTCTTTGATCTTTTCCACGGCGAGCTGCACAGCTTTCCTGTAACCCTTGATGATGATATGTGGTGCCACACCTTCCTCGATGAACGGCTTGGCCTCTTTCAGCATCTCACCGGCAAGCAGTACAACAGAGGTAGTACCGTCGCCGACCTCGGCATCCTGCGCACGCGCAATGTCGACGAGCGTCTTTGCCGCAGGATGTACAATGTCGAGCAGTTTCAAGATGGTAGCGCCGTCATTGGAGATCGTAGCTTGACCGCGCTCGTTGACGATGAGCTTGTCCATACCACGAGGTCCCAATGTCGAAGCGACGCAGGAGACGATGGAAGTGCAAGCGCCAATGTTGTGCAGAAGCTGCGATGTGCCTTGTGAGATGTCGGTGTCCTCGCGCAACAGAATGATGGGCGCGTTGGGCATCATGCCGCCGAATCTGCCCGCCATTTTGGTTCAGAGTGTGAGAGAAGAGCTTTTGTCGAGCAGCTCTTCCAATGTGAAAGTGATGGTATGAAGAAGCACTTGGTCGTTGGTGCTAGAGTTGACTGGTTCGAAGGGAGTAAACCTATGCGATAATCCCGATGAGGCGAGCCTAAATCCTCTGTTGATCCTTCGACGTCTGTTCGTGGCCTCGAATCGAGATGAAGAGATAGATGGTGAGGTGGAAAGAGTAGACAGAGCTCCTCGTCTGTCCGTGTTGGTCTTTGGTGCTTCTCATGCTTTTCTGTCTTTCTCTCACCTTCTCGCGCGACTTTTTTTTTTTTTTTCGGAGTGCTGAGCTGCGCGAAGATCAGCGTTGGTGTGTGTGTGTGTGTGTGTGTGTGTGTGCGCTCAACCGAAGTTGGCCATTTCTTCTTGCGGCTTCTAAAGCGTCTTCGCACGCGATGCGTGTTTTTTTCCCTTTCTCGTGTTTGATCGAAGATCAGCGCCGTGCATCAAAGTGTCGAAAGCTGCGCCGTAACACTCCCGACCCGAAAAAACGTTCCTCGTCATGCACCATCACACTCAAAGCAAAGCCCACAGATCGTACGCCGATAGCCACCTCAGAGTCACAAATGTGTCACTTGCATTGCAAAAAGATCTTGATCAGTCAACATTACAACGCCCAATCCTCCACCCAATGATCAGGCATCAACAGCAGCGCCCTATCAATAAACGTCAAAAACCTCGTCCTGTAATCCGGCGGAGTGATGATCGTCGGTTCGCCTTTACCTGCACCACCCAGCAGCGCCGTTTCCTTCACAAAGCTCTCCACCCGCTTGTCCCACGTATACGTACGCACAAAGTCAATGATCCCCACCACCAACTGCTTGCTCTGTCGATCCACACCGACCATGAGCGAGTAGTCCATCACGTTCATATCGGCTAAAAACAGCGAATCGTTGTACAGGCTAGCGCGCAACAGCTTCTTCGAATGCTCGCGGATAAAGATCGGATTGAGATGGCTGGTCTCGATCAGGTTCTCGTCCAGCAGCACCTCATTGTCCTTGCCCGTCTCTTGAACGTATCGGTTGCGTATGCTACCTTTGAGGTCGTACGATCGGATCCCCTCGACGCCGTAGAACAGGTTCTCCATCACAAAGCAGTCGAGCTTGAGACTCTTGCCCGTCTGCGGATTGCGAAAGCCGATCCTGAAGCAGCCAAAGATCTTGGCCAGCGCCGTCCTGCGTCCTCGTGAGATGCATTGCGACATGTAGGCAAAGTACTGAGGCGCGAATTTGGAAAAGGCGTCCATCTCGAAGCGCGACAGCTGCTTGACCACCAATCGGTTGTCCCTCGTCTTGAGGAACGCAGAACCAGACTTGCCGCCCGAAGAGTCCCATTTAAAGCAACGCGAGAGCGACTCGACCACCGACACATCGCATCCGCACGTCCTGCGTAGCGCGTCAAACTGCTCTGCAAACAAGATCTTGCACCAAAGCCTCGTCAATCCAGACTCGAACTCGCAGCGGAAGTGCCGTCCCTCTTTCTTGAGCGTGCTTTCCAGCTCGTTGGTCTCCATGTCGACAATACCCCAGCCATCAGTGGATCCAGCGACGCTTGCATTGCCAGGCATGAACGCTTCGTCCTTCTCCCTGACCTGCGGTCCCTCGTTCCGCATCCCCTTCAACCGCTCCTTGTACTGCATCGAGCTCAGCGTGAATGCCACAATCGACGTCGGCTCGTCTTCGCGGAAGATGACATCCGAGTCGGTAAACACGTGCTCCGAGTTGAGCATCGGGTATTCCAGCGGCACCATCTCGCCCGTTCGAAAAGCCCAGAAGCCGGACAGCGTCTTGAGGAAGCTCCTTTCCAGACTTGGCATCGAGTCAGAGTCAGAGGTGAAGCCGCTGCGGAGGTACGAAGGCAGTGTCATTTGCGTATTGTTGCTCGTCGTCGCCAAAGACGATGCAGCGATCGATTGTGCATCCGACTCGAGCTCGCTGGCTGCTGGGGGTGACATGTTGGTGGCTCGACCCATCTCTTGACTGGCAATGGTACAGGCGTCGTCTGCTTGCGATGAAGAGGTCGCGACAGCTGTCGCCGCGCTGGCCACGGACTCTGAAAGATCCACTCCGGCGCCAGCAGTCTTCTCTGATACTCGTGCTGTTCCACCTCGAGCCTTGATTGTCGAATCTTGCTCGACGCTCTGACCCTCATCAGGATGTGAGCCAGTCGCTTCGTCTGTTGCTGCTGCCTTTTTGACTGGATCACCGCGCTCTTGTCCTGCGGAGTTTGCCTCCTTACCAGTCGTCTCGGAACGACTTGACTTTGGCTGTTTGGAAGAGGCTTGGTTTTGCGATCTGCGGCCCGATGGCAAGGCAAGACCGCGCTTGGCGCCAAAGCTCGTGGCTTCCTTGGGCAGATCTTCTTCAGACTCGTGGTCGTCGTCGTCATCTTCGCTCTCGTCATCGGCGGCGGATGCACCATCGTCTGCGGTGTTCTCTGCAGCAGAGTCCGGCTCGCTCTCGTCATCTCGGACCGCCTCTCGCACGCTGCTGAACACCTCGACTCTAGCTCGGGTCATGGCGACAGGACGTGCTCGCTTTGCCCGTTGTACCAGCAGCAGACGGTGCTGTCGCTCGCGCTCTCGCTCTGCCTCCTTGCTGATGCGATCAAAGTGCTTTGCGATGGTCGATACTCGGCTTCGTGTTCCTGGTCCATGCTCGCTCCTTCGGGCGATAGGAACGCGGCTGCCAGATGCGGATCCGGCGTTTCGACTGCTGCCGGCTCCGTCCGATTGGTACGCGCCACTTTGGCTGCGATTGCCTGTTCCAGCCGACGTCGTCGACAGATTCACAGCTGCAGCTGCGGCTGCAGCTGCAGCAGAAGCAGCCGATCTTCCGATGATGGGACGCGGTCCAGCTTTGAGGCCCTCCCCCTTTGGTGGTCGGTAGCTCGACGGCGGCGGTAGTTGAGCGCTCTTGTTCGGCGTTGCTGAACCGCTCCTTCGTCCGACAGTCGCAGTTGAAGTAGAGCTGTCGTTGCGCTTGGCTCTCGGCAGACGACTCGACCGACCAGTCGCTCCAGGCGTCGCTGTAGGCGAGTTGACGTTCGAGTCTGTCCCATCATCGTATGCACCTGAAGCCTTTCGATTCCTGTGCATCTCCTTAGCATGCGGAGACAGGACTTCTTCCGTCTTACCGCGGCGCAAGCTAGGTCGTCGAAGCGAGCCGTTGCCATCAGCACGGAGTGAAGCAATGTCAGCCGCATTGGACGAGCTCGCTCCCGCACCAGCACCAGCAGCGGACGTGCCGGTGGTGTTCCGTCTTGGACTGTCAAACCGCCTGATCAGTCCGGACATTGACCCTACAACCTCACTCTCCGTGCAAGAGCTTTCATCCGCGCGAGGGAAGCCGACTGTCTCGAACGCGCTTCGAGACTTGGTGTACGTCGGTGACGCGGGAGCGGTGACAGGATTGGACAACGCCCGACGACTGATCATGGGCCGGACTTCGACTGGCGACAGATCCGCTACATCCGTTTCATCGTCAAAGTTGCCGTCACGATATTTGCCGGCGTCTGCTCGACCGGCCTTGTTGAGCTGCATGGGTACAGTCTTGGAGCGTGACACAGCGTCTGCCGCATCGTCACCATTGCCTTTACTCTGGTCCTTCTCAGCAGCGACAGCAAGCTCTGCAGGGGCAGCCAAAACCGGCGGCATCTCGCTCATGGGCGTCTCGACCGTATGAGTAACGAGATCAGACAACATGGGAGCCACCGACAAGTCTGCACCAGCCAACGCGAGAGCTTCCATGGCTTGAGCGTTGACGGTACTAAGGCTTTTCTCGCCTGCTGAGGCCGACTTCTCCGATTCGCGCCCTTTGGGATTGCCATCGGTTGCATCCGTCGAGCTCTCATCGATCTCGGCAGCGGGCGGAAGAGCGCTCGGGGCCGTCTCGGAGCGCGCTGCCTCGGACGGATCTTTCTCGGAGAAGAGGCGCTTGAGATGCGTAGTGGTGATACGGCAAATGTCCTTTTCAGAAGGAATACAGTTCTTCTCGAACTCGATGAAATCGACATCCCACTTGACCACTTTCTCCTGCAGCATCCTTCTCGCTTGATTCAGGCAGAGCACATCTGTGGCCGGACTGAATTCGTACAGCTCCGCCACCAGCGCCTCCACCTCGCGACGATCGAGCTCGCATCGACGGATCATCTCGAAGACAATGGCCCTGTTCTTTTCGCGATTGATCCCTGCTGCATCCGAACAGGCGTCGTTGCCAAGGGCACGGATGCGCGACATGACGCTATCCCAGTAGGCCTGGTTCTTGCGCACAAAGGCAGCCGTCTCTTCGTTTTTGATGTTGCACTGCACCTCCGGATCGATGAAGAGCTTGAAGTGCGGCATGGTGACTTCGAAGAGATTGTCGACCTCTTCCGAGTGGAAGCGCACTGCCATGTTCTGGTAGGCAAAGTAACGCACCTGGTCTCGGTAGAAGTCGTGCTCGCACAGCTGCGTCTTGCAGTGATCGTGACGGTAAAAGTAGAGCTCGAGATACTTGGCGAAACTGAAACTCCACGTTTCGGCAGTGACGAGTGCCACCCGCGTCGCATTCTCGCAGACCTTGCAGTAGCTCCAGCTCAGCAGCCGATTCTCCTCGTTTGGAAGCGGGCAGACGAACCTCTCGAGCACCACTTGGATTCGGATACGGTTGTGGACAAACGTGTTGTAGTGCAGCACATTGTTCTTGCCACAGCCTTTGACCGCACAACCCTTGGCACTGTTGGCGGCGAGACGTTCGATGTGTTCGCCCAGAGTCTCGTCATGTTCGCCATAAAACTCGATCGACGCAAGATTAGGCCCTTCGCAGGGACGCGGAGTCAGAGTGCAGTAACGCGTGACGATGATCTGGATGCGTTTGTGGTTGAAAGGCGAGACCGCGTCTGATTGGACATCGAGATAGCCTCCCCATTCCATCAGTGATGCGCGATGCCTGGCGACGGTGATGGCAAACTCGGACTCCTTGGCGATCTGAGATGGCGCCTTGAGCAGCGAAAAGAGGTCAAAGACGGGCAAGGACTCCTGCTTGATGGTGTTGAGCAGAGAAGCAGAGCTTGGAGCAACTGTAGCCGAGGAGCCCTGGCTCACACGAGAGAGGATCGAGCCGGGTCCAGGCGAAGTGTTGCGAGTTGGCACTTCCGAAACGGGAGCAGAGACGGACCTGCTGATCGACATATCTACCGACTCCAACATGCTTAGAGCGTCAGCCGCATTGGCCGATGCAGATGCATCCGCAGCTGCACAGCCCGCCTCTCTGGCCCGAGTTTGAACCGGCGATGATGGTCGAGGTGTAGGCGTGGTCGTATTTGGACCGCTGACGAAAGGACTAGCAGTCTCGATCATGACCGTAGCGTCACTGCCGTCTCGACGCTGGGATGTGACAGTGGCGGAGGCAGACACTGGCTCGGGACGTGCTGCTCCATCGACTTGCGCGTCTGGCTGTTCCGAAGAAGCAGGCAAAGCTTCGGGCTGCGGCGTGGTGGCGCGCGGTGAAGACAGGGCTGCATCGGAGCTGCTCTCCTCGCCTTCTTCCACGATGGTGTCGTGAGTGCGTGTGCTTGGCGTCTCGTACTTGGGTGTGACATCGCCTCCAGTAGAAGGTGACTCGAGCGGAGCTGCTGATGTATCTCTGTTTGACTGTGACTGTACTGTTTGAGAATGCACTGTTGGAGTGGGAACATCCTCTGCTCCATCTTCCTCCGCAACAGCCTCATCGGGGAGTTCCGTGATCGAAGCCGGCGGTGAAGCAGCCTTGTCTTGCAACTTGCCCTCGTCCTTCAAGATCCTTTGCAGCTCTTCAGCTTCTTGTTGTGCGAGCAGCTCCATGAGTCGATCGTTGACGCGCTTGAGCTGCAGAATCGTATAAGGAGCTGGAATCTGGATGCAGACAGACGAAGTGATGAGCGTCGTCTCGTAGATGCTGAGGGCGCGCAAGATTCGAGCGCGCGTCTGCAGCACGAACTTCTTGTTGTCGCTAATGCGTCCAAGCTGGCTGGAAGGTTCATCGCCCATTTCCAGATCGCTTCCATCCATCAGGTGCTTGAGCTCGTCGGCAGCCGTGTTGGAGGTACCGGCCTCGACGGTTCCACAGGGACGCGAGCCATTCAGCAGGCTACTGTCCGAATAGATGGTCTCCATGGCAGCACCTTCGTCCGCCATGACGTGACCTTCGAGACGCAGATTGTACGCGACAAAGATCATCATGGTCAAGATCTTCTTGACACGACTCAGCTTGGTGCCATCCGCTCCCCGCAGGACGATAGTGCAGCCAAGCTGTTTGGGTGTGCCTTCGAAGCGCATGAAGCTCTTCCTCCACTCGGGTCGCGAGGCATATTGGAAGGTCTCGACGTTGAAGTAGCGACACCTGCCGATGCGTGGATCGAGAGCCAGACGGTCAATCGAGGTGATGATGTCGGCCTGCGTGCATCGACTGATGGCGCGAATCGCATCTGCCTTGACGCTCCAGACGACGACGATGCCTTCCTTCTCGAGCAACTCGAGAGCGGTGCGCGAGACCGTCTTTTCAACCACAACGATCTGCGGACGCAGGGCGATGATGCGAGCTACGAGAATACGAATAAACTCGTGCTCCTGCGCCATGAGCGGCTCGAGGGACATGAACTGGTTCGGTCCGCGATGGTAGTCAAGCGGAAAGCGGATGACAATGATTCGAGCGTTGGTCAAAGGAATTAAGGAGGCCATTCGCTTGGTGGCTACGTGCTTTGTGCACACGTACCCGTCCACGTATTCGGAATCGTCTGGTTTCCCACCGGGGATGCGTTTGATCTTGACGAATTCACGAATGTCTCGGCTCTGATCCTCGCGGGCATCGGGCTTGACACGCGAGACGGTAGTGAGGATGAAAGGCAGGAGCACGTCGCACCACTTGCGAGTATTGTGGATACCACTCTGGCTGAGGGTCTGTTCCATCATCTTGCGCAGATGCTCCAAAGCACGAAGGGTGATGGACGCTTCCAGTAGCGCAGGTGTGATGCCTTCTGCACATATGCGAAGCTCGCGATAGAACTCGGGCGTCTCGTTGTGATCGTGTGCTGGATCGTCCTCTTCCTCGTGAAGCTGTGGCTGCGGTTGCGCGGGTGGAACGGGCAGATCGATGCGGCTGTTGCCCTGGAAGTGGGATCGGATGAGTGCGCTAGCCTGCGTCGGGTCGAGCGACGCAATGGTACGGAGGGAGCGCATGCGCGATCGCGTGACAGGTCGCGACGTCTCACTGACCAGACGCAGACGCGGATAGTCGGACGTGGACTGGATCGCAGATGGCAGATCGTGTTCGGACGTGATTGTAGATGGAAAGGCGACCGTCATCTTGCCACTCTTGGCTCTGGGCGAGGTGGTTGTATGCCTTTCTTGCGCGTTGGGTGAATTCGGCGCAGGAGAATCGGCGCCTGGTGCGTTTGGAGTTGGCGTTGCACCTCGAGAGGTGTGGTGAGTGGACCCATTCGCAAGAGCCGGATCGAGCTGAGAGGCGACCGCTTCATCGTCTTCTGGATCTGGACGGGCTGGAGCCAGCTCTTCCTCGTCCATCCCTTTGCGGAAGGGCGCGACGGGCGGGGCGTCCGCTTTCTTCTTGCCCGCACGCTCTGTCGTATCAGCCTGGCGTTGGCCGTTGAGATCATTGTGCATCTCTGCTGCAGTCCTCGAGTCCCCGTCAGCGAAACCAAAGGCAGATGACATGCTCGAGTGCATGCCCATACTGAACGCCGAAGGACCTGCAGAAGCGCTGGCAAAGAGGTGGTTGGCAGCAAACTGGGCCTGTGGACTGCGGATCTGCGCCTCGAGGGGAGCCGAGATCATATCCTTGTCAGGCTGAACGCGGTTCGGGTTCTTGCTGGCGCGCTGAGTGACCACGTTGAGCTTGTGCTGATGTTGATTCTCGCGCTCGTGACGATCGTACTCTTCGAGCATGCGTTTACAAAAGTTGCAGACGCGGATCATGCTCTCGAGGTTGAAGCGCTTGCCCTTGATGATGTGAGCTGCACATCGACCGCAGAAGATCTGACCACAGATGCGGCAGTGATGCTTGCGGCGGAAGGGAGTGAATACGGAGAGACACTCGCGGCACTCTTTTGCGTTTTCGTCGGCCATCCAGAACTTGCGACTGAGACCCTCTCCTCTCATTCGGCGCACGATAGCGTCTGCGCTGGTCTGAAGACCGATCTGAGCTTCGGAGCGGTTTGCGAGGTGGTCCTCGATAGTGTCGGATCTGTAGAGTCGAGTGGAGCTGCTGCGGACCGATCGAGTGTCATCGGCGAGAATGTCTTTGGACAGAGGAAATCCGGGAATGGCGGACCAGCCGTGCTTTGCGAGATGGGAACGGTCGATGGGCGCGTCGATACCACCGCGCAGCATGTAAAGCGTGTCCCGTGACGAATCCGGATCCATGTCGCCATCGTCAGCGATGACCGACTCGCGGTCATCCGTATAGCTTCCAGCGACACCTGCAATATGGGATCGAGCATGTACGGCTGTGGCTGGCGACGTGAATGTGACCGCCGGCGCCGGAGCCACATTTGGGAGCATGAGAGGCAGTCTGCGGGCGGAGGAAGGGCCGGCACCCATTGGGATACCTGACGCGGAGCGCGAGGTGGCCAACGACGTCGAGCTGTGAGATGGATGGATGCCCGCGGAGCGAGAAGATTGCGCAGAAGGAGCTCTTGCACCATGACGAGTAGGTTTGAGGGTCTGACTCGGGTTTGCGGCTTGGTTGCGAGATCTTGAAGGTGCAGCTTCGGCGGTGCCAGAGCGATTCAGAGGCGAAGTTGTGCGGTGATTGGGTTGGCTGCTCTCCGGGTATTCTTCAATGTTGCTGAGGCCGCGTGCTGGGCGTACCATTGAAGCCTTCCTGTGTTGTGGCATGGAAGCGAGTCGATTTGAGCCTGCATTTGTATATGTTGAAGCATGGTTCGAGGTGGACGCAGTGGATTGTTGGATGTTGGGCGATTGGTGGGACGGACGTCCAGAGGATCTAGCAGAGTAGGTTGCGGAGCTCTGTCGAGATGTAGAGGCTGAATCTGCAGCATCGTTGGCTGCACTGCGCGACGAGTCGACATCGACAGCGGTACCACCAGCGAGGGCAGACTTGACTCGATTAAAGAGGCTGCCGAGAGCAAACGAAGTTTCCTGCGTATCTTGGGCGTCGTCGAGAAAGCCGAAGGAGGTGAGCGCTTCGTTGGAGGAGGGGTTTGACATGGTCGGTGTCGCCATATTCTATTGCTGTGTGACTATGGAGCACGGAACAGACAAATGTCGGTGTGTCGTGGGATGACAAAGCTGGCTTTTATAGTGTAGGCAGAGATGCTTCTGCGCAGAGGCGTGATTACAATGACGAGGATGGCATCGTTATAGTGTCGACCTCGAGATGACGTTGTGTCGTCCGTGCCAACGTACTCGCGGCTGAGTAGAAATGGATGTCAAGCTTGACAAAGGAAGAAGCTTTGGTCGAAGGTCGTTGAGTCGCTGAGTCGTTCCGGGTCCGAGCGGAAAAAGGAGGTCGAGAAAATCGACGGCTAAATCGACAGTATCGGGGCGCAACAGTCACCCTGAGCCCGATTGCGATCGAGCCCTCTCCCCTTTAGCACGAAACGCTACGACTCTGTCAAAACGAACCGCAGCCGACAGAAAACAAATGCAAGTCTCACGAGGGGAGGTGCGCTTTGTTGTGTGACCTATCACTTGCGGCCCGGTTCTACAGTGTTTTCATGCGGCGATCAGCTTTTCATTCCGGCACGACCTTGGATCAGAGGAGTCTCTGCCTTGACGTCACACACAGTCAAAGGCCGTTTTTGGGCTAGGCGGCATCCCTAATCGTAAATGTACCGAGGTCACGCTCCGATGAGAGAAGGACGTTCTGCAAAGAAGGCGATCGACGTCATGGTTGTTGATGTAAAGCTTTTGCGGGGGATAGGAGGCGAGAGATCAACACATCAACACGATCAACGCGTCGTCGTCGTTCGTGTGCGTCAAACAATTCGTACGAGCCAACAACGCCTGTCAAAAGTGACACCCATGCTTTAGCAGCATTTTCTAGCATTCTAGCTGCAGAGCCCCCCTTTTTTTCTCATTATTTGGCGTTCGAAAGGGCGTACAAACCCACCAAAAAAAAAAAAGAAAAAAAAAAGAAGAAAAAAAAAAGAAATTCCCGCTCTGTGTGCTGCTGTGTGCCCAAATTCAGAAAATAAAAACGAGGAGAGGAGAAAAGAACATGCAAAATTGTTCTTTTTCAGGAGTCCAACTGCGCGCAACTCTGCGAGCCGATGCAGAGGGTAAGTAAATTTACACTTTGTTCTCTGTTGCCCGCTTTGTTTCACGGTTTCAGAGCTCACGGTACTCGATCCACTGGTGTCGATCGACAACCATGTCGGAGCCATGATGCTAGGTCATACCACCTTTGAGAACAGTGAAGGGGTTTTTTTTTTTTTTTTTTTTCTTTCTGATTGATCGACGAGAGAAAATCTCAAAAAGTTTTTGTGGATGTTGATCGCTGTGCATAATGACTCGTCTAGTGCCTGTGCAGGCCGCGGTTCAATCTCCGCAAGCGGCTCTGCTGTGCAGATCATGTTCATCCTTGCATGGTAACAGAGAGGCAACGAACCAACACTGCACGAGCTTGTCCACTGTTCCAGACTGCCGCAACATGTGTTCTTCTTCTTCTTCTTCTTCTTCTTCTTCTTCTTCTTCTTTTCAACTGTCTCACTCCGCTTTTTTACTTTCTGCAGAGAAGAAACATAAAATTTGAGGGTGTTGACATTGAACCCTGCTTTCTGTGGTCGATCAAAAACCTTGATTTCGTTGTTGCTTAATGCGCTGTTTGCCGTGAGTGTTCCTGACCATCCCTTCTCCGCTCGTCCCCCTCATCGGCTGCCGTTCTGCTTCGTTTGAACTTTATGCTGATTATAGAGAGCGACTTTTGTTGATCCTCACTCATCCTTTTGGCAAAGGTCAAGTCGAACATCGTTACAGCACCGGCTTGTGTATGAAACCCTCCAGTGCTGCAATGTGCTTCTACGCCGTGACCCACTGTTCCCCTTACCCAACACGAACGCCCTGTCTGAGTGTTACCCCTCATTACTATCTTAGCGGCCTGTCGTCCGTCCATCTCCTTTCGTTTGCACGTTCACCATCACCATCACCATCCTCCCTCCCACCAATCGTCTTCCCGAATCACATCCTCCATCTTGATCTCTCATAGACAACTCTTTTCAGCGCGCAAACACCTCTCGACTTCATCTCGTACAAAGCCTGTAACACCACCGTTTCTCTTCTCCAACCATGCCGAGCTCACTAAAGAAGCTCTGCATCGCGCTCGCACTCGCCTCATCCGCAGTCACCACCCTTGCCTCCGACTCGCGCAACCAAGACCTTGCATACGTTCGAAGTCTCAAACACGCCCGACACGCATCGTCCCATCACAACGACGCTGGACCGTCGACGCTCGACAAGCGCAGCCCGACTTACTCTGGCCGCGCGACGTACTATGCAGCTGGTCTCGGTGCTTGTGGGAACTACAATTCCGGAAGTGATTTCATTGTTGCTTTGAATGCGGCGCAGTATGGCAATCTGGGACAGAGGAGTAGTTGGTGTGGAAAGACAATTACAATCACGTATAATGGGAACACGCAGTATGCTACGGTTCAGGATGCGTGTCCTTCCTGTCCCTATGGAGGGTTAGATATGAGCGAGGGGTTGTTCAAGGCGTTTGCGAGTACCGATTTGGGTGTGTTTTATATGACTTGGACTGCGGCGGATGGATCGGGTGGGGACAATAACGATCAACCGAGGACAACGTCAACAAAGCCAGCTTGGACGCCGAAACCCAACCCGACGAGTACATGGACTCCTCCACCGTCGTCTACCTGGACCCCGGCTCCAACATCCACTCAAGCAAGGTCGAGCAGCACCAGCTCGTCAGCATCGTCATCATCAGCCTCGCAATCCTCTTCGACTTCCGCAAGCTCGTCTTCCTCCGCAAATTCCGCTTCACCAATATCATCGTCGTCGTCAACGACCGACTCACAAGCTGCCAACAACCTCGATAGCTTTGCGTTGATCTACCAAGGTTTGAACCAGATGGCTGTCGCTGCTGTTAGTTAGACTTTCCTTTTCCCCGCAAAGTTACGCATCTCTTCAGCAAAGCACAACCCAAAGGCTCATGTCAGCCCTGTACCTTCTAGCTTTGTAGCCTCATTTACACATCCAGAGTCGCCTGTTGATCCAGTTGCAGACTCCTCTTCCTTTCGCACGCTTTTGTTTTTGTTTTAATGGATCTCTTTATTCTCGTCACATGCACACAGACTGTGATATCGTCTCGCTTTGAGAATAGTGTTTCCAACTACAAGTACAATCGAGACGTCACTCGTTATCCAACTGTCCATCCAACTCTTCCGCTAGATCGTCGAGGAACGAATCGCCTCCATCGTCGTCGTCTTCCTCGTCTTCCGCTGTATCCGACCGACGCTTCTTGCCACCATCCGACTTGGCATCATCGTCATCGATACGAACGCGTTTTCGACTAGCTAACGGATCTGGATCCGCAGCGTCCATGTCCGGCAGATCCGCATCCGCAAGCATGGATGGAGAGGGTGAAGAAGTATTGCTCGCCGTAGTGGCAGAATCGAGGTAGGCGTCGACTTCGTCGGCTGCTGCTCCCCAATCCATGTCGTTGAGTTCGGTTTCAAAGAGTGCTTCGCCTTCAGTCTCTGCTTTTGCCTCTGCCTTTTCGGCACTCCCGGCGGCACCGCTCTCACCGTTGCTGGGTTTGGGTTGGACAGTCTCTTCTGCAGCAACCTCCGCCGCCGCATTGGCAGACGCCAAAGTGCTCTCCAAAACCGAAATTCTGTACAAGCCCTCCTCTTGCCTCGCCCACCTCGACGCCGATACGTGAAACCAGCTCGGCCAAACCACTTCCAACTTCCCTTCCTCCCGAGTCTTTCGCTGCGCCAATCTCAACGCTTGATGTACCTTGGCTGTTCCCGGTCTCGCTGCGACAACGTGTGTTGTAACACTTGCTACGATCTCTGCTGATGGTGTGGCGCCAAATTCTCTCGCCATAGCCCACAGGTCTGATTTCTCAGGATCGTGACCAAACGGGATCATGCTAGAAAAGACAATGGTACAGCCTTTGAGAACATCTGCTTTCTTGACGCCGATCAGGTCGACGACAGATGGCTTTTGGATGGTCGGATCTGATGCAGCTTGCGGTTTGGGGTGAGCTTGCATCTCGTCGTATTTGGCATACCATTGCGTGTGCAGGTCGTCGAGGATCGAGTGGACGCGATCGAGTTCATTATCGTCGTCGACGAGGACGGCATGCGAGCGATGCGGTGGGAGGGGCGGTGGTGGTGGTGGCAATGGTGGGAGACTTGGATTGGACTGCGTTGTGCTGCTTGGTGTTGACTCTTGCTTGTCCTCTGGCGTTGTCGTCGCCGCCTCCGCCGCCGCTGCTGTGCTGTCACTGCTCGCACGTTCAGCTGGACTCTCGCTACCATCACTGCTGCCTTCACCAGCAACATCGCCGTGACCGTTGGGCGTAGCAGTCCCCGACCGTGATGCGCCATTGCTATGCCTGCCCAGCTTCTCATCGAGTGCTTCCTGCATCTTTGCTAAAGGCCTTGCCTCACGCTGTTCGGCGAGCTTGCTTTGCAACTTTTCCGTTTGAGCTGCAAAATGCGCTGCAGCCTCACGAACAGCTTGCAACTCGTCTTCCGTTCGTCCCTCGGCTTCTGCTTTCTGAACCGCTTCTTCAACCGCCGTTTCCGGTGTTGTGGCTGTTGTGCTGCCATTGCTCACACTCGCTTCCGAGCCTGTTGTCGAAGACGATCGAGATGTAGAACTTGTGGTCTCGTCTGGCTTGCTTGCTGATGCAGCCGCGATCGCTGGTGGCACTGCACCAGGCGGCGGTGGCGGAGTCGGCAGAAAAGTCGCATTGATATCACCAATACCAACAAAGAACTCGTACGGCAGCACTGGCAGCAGGTTAGGACTGCGGCTCCAAACGTCCTCTCGATCGTCAATGATGACGACCATGCTGTGATCGACGGGGAAGAGTCTGCTCAAGCTCTTGCGTACAAGGCTGCCGTTCTCGTCTCTGGACAGAATGCGATTACCGAAGATGGACGCATCCGGGTCGATGAGTTTGCAAACGCAATTGGCGTAGGATCTTGTTCCCATGGTGTAGACATGCAGCTCGTACTTTTTCGACAGCTGTTTGAGCACCTCGGGAACGCCCGGCCGTGGTTTGACATAGTACCAACATGCTCTTGAAGCTCTGATCGCTGCTGCAGAATCTTTTGGCGCAGATTCGTCATCTTCGTCCTTGATCTCTTCACCGTCGATGCCAAGGCGAAACTTGCCGACGGACTTGAGCGCTTCGTAGTTTGGATTGGACTCGTCGCGCATCCATTCTCCGACGGTGGGATCTACGGTAGCGTGGATGACGGTCTGGTCGAGATCGACGATGAGAGCCAATTTGCGCTGGGAGAGGAGATGGTTGGTCGACTCGGAGTCGAGACGCTGTGCTTCTTCAGCAGAGACTTTGACAGCGGCACTGGAGTGCATGACGGAGAGCGAGGCAGACTCTTCCGAATCAGCATCGACGGGCTGGCCACATACAGCACACATGCCGAAGAGCTGCACGGGGTGCTTGCACTCCTCCGCTGCTTGCGACATGGTTGCTCGCTGAAGTCGTCAATGAGAGATCAGAAGCTTGAAGGTGGGTAGGAGGAAGAAAAGGTTACGACCGGCTTAGAGAAAGAAAGGATCTGGCCGTGCGGGTGGACAAGATAGACCGGCGAAACATGAGACCTGTTTCTACGTGGCAGAGGTGTGTTGGAACGAGAGTGACCGAGATGGAGAACTGCCCTTGACTGCGTCGACCGACGTTGATGCGCAGATGATGATGATGGCGATGATCGAAGCCACCCGATGCGGGATGCGGGATGCGGGATGCGGGATGCGGGATGCGGGGTAAGAGGTGGAGCTCGTTGTTGGTTTTTGCGTCGGACAATTTCTTGGAGCCTTGCTCGGCTTTTTGCGTGTGCTGTATATATGCGAAATTGGACAAAGCGCGTTGGGCCGAGTCGAGTTGAAAGGCGATTTCTCTCTCTCTTTGAAGCGCGAGTCGTGTGGCACAGTCAGCCACTTTGGACCCCGTTCACACCCTCGCGTGGTTTTTCTCGGCGGTCGAGCCACCTTTATTTTTTCTGCGCCGATTTCTGGCTGTTACACCGCAATAACAGCACACAAAAGAAAATTGCCGCGGCAGCAGAAAGTGGAGGTTTGGCGCCTAAATTTTTGGAAGATTTGGCGCCTTTCTTTCTGGTAAAGCTCAGCCTGTCCTTCTCTCTACCATCCAACACAGCAATCTCTCCAAGATGGTCAAAAAGCCATCCAAGGCGCAAAAAGCCAAGCTGCGCAAAGCTGGAGGCGGCGGCGGTGGCGAAGACGGCGAAGCTCGCAGCGGTAAAGGCGGACGAGGCGGTGGACGTGGACGTGGTCGAGGTCGAGGAGGCGCTACTACCGGAGGCAGGGTAGGAAGATCAGGTTTGCTACCACCAGATCAACAAGCTGCTTTCGAATCACGCAGGCGCACCGTGCAGCTCGAAGAATCTGCCTTCTCTAAGCTCTCTCCACCTGTACTCGAACGACTCAACATCCTAGCTTCGTACGCGGACCTCAGACGACCCATCCCCGACGAGCTGACTCGGTTCGACTATTCCAGATTTGGCAGAGCTCGAGCCGAGAACCACCAGCGCTTGGTTGATCTGGAGCAAAGCAACAAAGATGAACGAGATTCACATCCTCTTGCTGGTTGGCTCGAGGGTGCTCCGAAGCCGGCAAAGGGTCAAGTGAACAACGGTGACTCCTCGGATGATGAAAGCCAAGAAATCGACGAAGCGGAAGATCCAGGCATCACCGGATCCGAAGAGACTGGAGAGCTTCGTCTCCCCAAACGACCCAAATGGAGATCCGACATGGACACCAAGACCATCCATTCTCAAGAGCAAGAAGTCTTTCGGCAATGGCTACGCAAAACCGATGCCGTCGTCGAACGAGCCTTCTTCACCTCGTCGCCTCTTTTCTCTGGCTTGACCTCTCACACACGATCTCAAGACAAAGCTGCATTTGCTCCCCCCTCATCGTCAGCAACCATGGGCGGAAGCAGAATGGTCTCCTCCATCGCTTCTCAAGACAGCATCACGCAGCTCCTCCAACACCGTCCCTCTCCAGGCACGTCCGTCATCGGCAGCCTGTACGAACGCAACATCGAAGTTTATCGACAGCTTTGGCGCGTATGCGAACGGAGTGACCTCGTATGTGTGCTAGCTGACGCGCGATGTCCTTTGCTTCACCTCCCACCCAGTTTGATCGGCTTTTTGGAACGATATATGCGACTCATGGTTATTATCGTTCTCACCAAAGCCGATATTGTGCCCAAGGATATTGTTGACGGATGGAAAGCGTATCTTAAGCAGCTGTATCCGAGGTGGGAGGTGGTTGCTACAGAAAGCTACGCCAAGCTGGAACGCATGGAGGGTCAAGGTTCGAGGACGAGGTTTGCACCGTATCTTTCGCCGCATTCGAGAAAGGACTTGTTTGCGGCGCTGCGAAAGGCGCATAGCGATCTCATTACTCCGCCGAAAATGGTGCAAGAAGACGAGTGTAAGAGGAAGGAGTGGCTACCGCCTTGTGCTACCGATACGGACTGGGATGGTGTTGAGAGACGGGTGCAGCTTCACACGGAAGAATTCGAGTCTGGCGAGCTTGCAGATGTGCCCGACAGCAGCAGTCACACTGAGCAGCCCACAGTCTCGCAAACTCCCAAGGAAACGCGCTCTCACCTCCCCTACCTCACCATCGGACTCATCGGCCAGCCCAACGTCGGCAAATCGAGCCTGCTCAACGCTCTCTTCGGCTCCAAAGTCGTTCAAGCCTCCAAGACTCCAGGCAAGACGAAGCACTTCCAAACGCATTTCCTCATCCCCTTTCCCTCCCCTTCCTCTACCCCAACTGTCACAACCGACAAGCCGATCGGAGAAGAATCCCACCGCACCCAAATCCGACTCTGCGACTCTCCCGGCCTCGTCTTCCCCAGCCTCATCGGCATGGAGATGCAAGTCATGGGCGCCATCCTTGCTATCTCCCAAGTGCAAGCGATCACCTCGTGCATTCGGTTCGTTGCGGAACACATACCACTTGAAAAAGTGCTGCAGCTCGAGTATCCGCCGGACGAAGATGGGGAGGGCGAGGATGGTGCGGAGGTTTGGACGGGGGTGAAGATTCTGGAAGCGGTAGCGAGGAGGCGCATATTCAAGACGGCGAAGGCGAATAGGTGGGATGTGAATCGGGCGGGGAATCTGGTCATGCGTGCGGTGGCGGAGGGGAGGATCAAGTGGGCGTTTCGTGCGCCGTCGAGTGGAAAGGTTGAAGAGGGGATGATGGGGGAAGGTATTTGGATTCCGGAGTTGACTCAGAGTGACAACGGGGCTGGCGGAGATGTGCTCACTGCCCCCAATCCTGATGACGAAGATGAGCATGAAGGCGAAGACGAATATGACAAGAAGAAGGACGACGAGGCGGATAGTGAGAGCGACGATGACGACGATGAAGAGGAAGAGGATCAGGGAGCATTGGCTGGGTCTACAAACTCGCTGTTCAGCGCTCTCGCCGTCGAAGATGGCGACGACGATGAGGGGGACGAAGACGAGGAGGAAGATTCTGAATGAAGCTTCCATCTCCTGGCATCAACCGTTGCTGCTTTTTCACCTGGTTGTAGCAGGCTGCATCATACATATTCAATAGACGGCCCCACACGCAGAGAAAATGTCATGATACCCTGTTGAAACCACATCCGTCCTATTCTCTCTTTTCAGAGATGGAAGTCTGTTTGCTGATACCGACGCTTACAGATTTGTCTTTCGCACACGAAATTCTCCGACGCTGCTGCTGCTGCTGCCGGTGGCACGTTCCTTTCGCTTATGGGGGGTATCAATTTTCGCGGGTTTTTAAAAACTCGAGTTTTTTTCAGGCTGGGTTTCCTTTCGTGAACAGAACTCCAAACTGCTTATGTAAGCCCCGCAAAAGCACACAAACACTCAAGTTTATCTTTTACCAGCACTTCATCTCAGTCAAAAAAAATAAAAATAAAAATCGAACCTTCTTTCTATGTTACCCTTCTTCATCTTCCATGCTCCCACTGTTCCTTACTCTCCTTTTGTGCCTTTAAGGGCACATCCTCTTCTACCTCCATCTCCAGACGGACCTCACGCTCGTATAAGCTCTCCTTAGTCAATCTACATATTGCCACAGCCAGGCAACGAAACACAGCATTTGCAGTGTTGCTTTGTGCTCTTCTTTACTCCACATCTTGCACATATCTGCCATGGGTGCTATGTAACTGTGGGAAAGTACATTTGGGGATTGAGTGATCTGGATTGGTTCAGTTGCTAGCTGATCTGAGGTACTGATAATTGTATTGTAGGGACCATCAATGGATTACTGTAGTAGGATATCAATCTACTCAGATGCATATCATTGTTATGATACCAACATTCTGGTAACACAGGGAGAGTCAATGTATCTTGATGATCCATGGTAGCTTTGGATTGTACAGCTGTACAATGAGTAGTGGATGTCAACAATTTGATTGTAGGCATCTACAATGAGTATATGGTAGAGGAAATACTGATTCAATTTGATGAGGAGATTGACTGTGACTACACTACATGTGCTCTATATATGTGTGTGTTGCATTCTGTCCTGTCTACTTGTCTCCCTTCCAAGGGACTTGTCCAACTCCCCCCCAAGTAATGTAGTTCCTCAGCATAGTCTGTCCATCTACATAAAGTAGACACCTACAATGCTGCTTGGGGGCTGACAAGTGCCCTGTAGCTGTCACCTTTCCTGAGTTTCCAAGTCAATCCTATTTGCTCTGCCTCTCCTTGATCCTCATTGGCTTGTCAGGTCTGTGATACCTGATTGGTCAACACTCATTCCTATGGTCATTGGTTGTCATCCAATGGCAATTGATTGTCACTCAATTGGATTCATTCCAGGTCATTCCAATTGCATTAGGGCAACATCATCCTATATTGTTGGCATTTCATCTTTGTTGTAGATGCCTACAAAGGATTTGCTGGTTGATGATTTGTCCAGTCACCCAGGTGTGAGCAGGTATGTGAACCTCCAATGGGAGTCCTTGTTGAATCTGGCACAACTTCAGGTTTACAGAAGAGTGAGCATGTTGTGCAGCATTGCTTTTGTGTTCACACCACCTGGAGTGCATTTGTAGGGACCTACAATGCAAAGTTTACACTGTCAATCCATTGAACGCGCAGTGATTGGTTGAAAGCTGGATTAGTGAAGGTAAATCGTCCCGATTTCCAACACTCATTTGAGATTCACCGGTGCTCTGCTGTCCGGCCTCTTGAACAAAGGGGTTACCATCTTTGTATGGTCTATGTAGTTCAGTAGCGAAAAGCCATGGTTGCTGTAACACATGGGTTATTTTTCAGATTGCATTAGGACATTAGGAAAGATCGTTCCACGGATCGTCGTCTTCAAACTCTTCGGATGTCGCGGGTTGGGGCACTTGCGGTTGCTTAAGTTGCTGCTGTGACGGCGGTGGATCGAGATGTTCTGTTGATGGTGGTTCGTGGAGACGATGGTGATGTGTCCCCGGTTCGATCTCGGCACTTTCGACCTTTCTCTTCTCTGTCATCGCCTCCGCCCGTCGCGGATCAACACTCTCTACCGCCTTCTCCAACAACTCATCCCACGCCTCAACCTGCGTCTGCAACTCCGCCACCTTCGCATGCAGCAAATCCGTCCGTGTCAACTTTCCATCCCTCCCACCTGACGCCTTGCGGTCGGACGGTAAAACCAACCCAACCTCGCCAGCCAATACACGTTCGCTGTTCAACCTCTGCGCTGTCCGATGACTTGCTATCAGCTGGTGTGACAGCTCGACGTATTGTTTGCGATCGGATGGGACGCTACCAGATTCGAATGACGACAGACGGTCGTTGGTATCCTGTGAGCTGCTAAGGGGTGAGGTTGGAGTGAGCGCAAACAATGCGTTTTGCGGGGAGAGCGTCTCGAGGTCGGATAGGATGTGGTCGAGGGTGAGCGTGGTCAGCTCGGCTGCTGAAGTTGATGCCGTCGCCGCCGACATTGTATAATATCCTTGATACAGGCAGAGATGAATGGCCAAGAGACAAGACGATGGAGTTGTGAAGAAAAATGAAAGGGTCTGCTTCGCACGGTCCTACAAATTTCAAAGAAAGAAATCACGCTCTCGGAAGTCGGAATTTCCTCACACGACAAAGGATCTCCTTTCACCCCAAATCTCATCAAGAACAAGGTCGATAAAACCAATAATGATATACTGTAGCTACTAATGCCGAGAGGGAACAACACAGACAGAGCATGCGTACGATCCTGCGATGCAAAACGAACGGAAAAAAGAACGACAAGCCAGAGTCACTGACCGTGACAACGCATCGAAGAGATACTTGTCAAATCTTGAGCTCGCGGAACCCACAAACTTCAGCAGGAGAAGGCCGGTTCTTCACAACCGTCTCCTCATCCGCATTGTTGCTCGCACGAGCGCGTCCAACCTTCTCCAGCTGACGTTCGCGCTTGCGCGTCTGTGCAGCATCGCGCTTTTCCCTCGCTGTCGGGACACGGCGCTTGACCGCGATGGTCGACTTGTTGGGCAACCCGTCCTTGCGCGGACGGCCGCGACCACGCTTGATGATTTCGTACACGGCTTGGACCTGCGTCTTGGCGTCGAGCGAGGTGGAGGCGGGGTCGTGTGCCTCCGTCTTGTTAGGCTGCGATTGCGACTGAACTGTAGGATCGAGCTCGGGTGATCGGCTCTGAGATCGTCGTTTAGGGCTGCGGATCATGCTCATCGTCATAGCATCGGATGAGGCGGCACGTTTGCTGCTGAGTCTCTCTACGCCAGGTGTGCTGCCGCGTGAAAGACTCGAAGTGTCAGGCGAAGCGCAGGCGGTGGTATCGCCTCCGTCGTCTGTGGTTGCTGTCGTTGACGGAGAATCGCCTTCGCCGCTGCTGTGGGTGGCCGAGGTGTCGACGGAGGAAGGTGAAGTGGCACGCCAGTGGCGCATGTGATCCGGCAGAGGAGGTGGTGGCGGCACAGCCAATCGATCCGATACATTCGGCGCAGACGAAGAGACAGCCTGTAGCTCAGCTCCAACTTCCTCTTCGTCTTCGATGGCGTCCTTTTCCAGGATCAGCTCTACCACATGCGCCCAATCATTGTGATTCTCTTGCAGCAATCGTCGCACCTCGTCGAGATCATGGTCTCCACTGATGCTTTGCAAGACCATCTTTTCTTCCGTCGTTGGCTCTGCCTTCTTGGACGCATCTTTTGCTGAAGCGTCGTCGTCTGCATTTGCTGCTGCTGCTGCGGCGGCGGCGGCGGCGGATGCCATGGTTTGCTCCTTGATGCGTGGAAGTCCGGAATGCGGGCCATCCAAGTTGCGGATGGAGCTGTAGTGCTCCCAGTTGTGGTATGCAATGTAGAGTGGCCCATACGCTTCTGCGAGTGGTGGTGATGTTGCGGTGACAGATTCGTCTTTGGAGGTGGCGGATGGTGCCGAGGATGATGCTTGACTGTTGGTCGCCGGTTCCTGTGATGCTGCTTCGGTCGAGGTGGATGCCAACGTCGATGCTTCTCCGTCTCCGAGCGGATCTGAGGCCTTCTTGTCGCGCTTCACCTCTTCCCTCTTTTGCCTGCGCCGTTGTCGCTCTGTGAGTGGTGCGCTCTCTGTACCTGCCTCGATGCTGTTTTGCAAACGTAGTCGCTGCTGCTCCTTTTCCTCTCGCCGCCGCCTTGCTTCGGGCGTGTCATCGACGCCTTCAACCACATAGACAAGCCCAGGCTGAACAATCTTGATCTGCTTTTGCTTCATCTGCGCAAAGGCGTGAAGCTCCAAGTGGCCTCCGTAGGTGCCGTTTTCGCGCATGAGGCGGATGTACTGGTCAAAAGGCTTGTCGTCGACAAAGCCGGCAAATTTTTCGGGGCGTGCAGCAAGGTGGTCGCACGTCTCCTGCCGCAATTGCGCATGCCGAGTCGAGTTGCCGTAGAGCTGGTCGGAGAGAGCGCGAAAGAGGCAATTGCCGTCGCCGGTGGTGTTGGCAGCGTACAGACCCATGCGTTTGAGCTGAGCGTTGAGATCGCGCTCGACCTGTTCGGGGTCGTCGAGTGCGTAGCTGTGCTTGGCTCTGCTGGACCGAGTGATGCGCTCATTCTTGATGGTGGAGGCGGCTCTTGCTGAGCGTCGACTCGGTCCCGCTGCAGCGGAGCGTTGTGGCCTCCCATGGTTGGTCGATGTAATGAGTGGAAAGGAAAGGATGAGCGCCGATTGGTGGTGGTCCCAAGGCAGAAGCCCGTTCTTAGGAGTCCATGTAGAGAGCGAGTATGATTGAGAGAGTCTATCGAGACGGTTTGCCTTGGTCAGCGATGCTAGTTGCAATGTCGGTTTAGCCGTGCGATGTCGTCGGTCGAGGATGCTGAGTTCGTGGTGCAGGCGATGACTGTCCAGTCCAGTATCGACGGAAAGCAAAGCAGACGAATGTTGGCCCGCGAGTGCTGGTCCGATTGTCGGGATGACACCGAAGCACGAGATGAAAGGGGGTTGTTGTGGCGGCGGCAAGCGCGTCCCGATTGATTCGTAACGAGTCTAGCGAGGCGTGTGTTTGTGTGTTTGTAGAGAGAATGTGTGCGTGTGGGGGCCGGTCCGAGATGGTGTTGTAGAAAGCTATCGCCATGCAGAGTGTCAAGCTTGGCCAGCGTGGATGGTCACAATCTTGATGTCAGCAGTAGCAGGCAGCAGCGTTCAACGGCGGCGCGATGATGATGAACATGCCTAAAAACCGTTTTCAAGGGTCACTTTGCAATAACTAAAGCTCAGCATGCGTAGTGTGTGGGACGTGTCGTCCGTCTGCCTACAGTCACGCAGTCACACAGTCACACCACACAGACAGCAGGACAGGCGTCACGGCAAATTTGTGATTGCCAATCACGAGGGGTCTTTTCCAAAATAAAATTCAATTTTCAAAGGGAAAGGAAAAAAAAAAAAAAACTTCACTTTTTCTCCACAGTTCGCGCTCATCCAATTTTAGAAAATTGTTAGTTCTTCTGCATCAACCATTCTGTGAGGAGATTGCCCGATCTTGCCAGATTTCAACAATCAGGATGTCACGAAGGGCTCGCCACTTAACGCGTCGGCCGACACGGGCGGAAAGTGTTGGTCTTTGATTGCCTCAGTATGCCGGCTCTTCTCCACTCTGCATCTTTGGCAGGCAGCGCGCGCAGGTGGCGCTCGAAATGGACATGGCTCAGTCAAGTTACAGCTTTCTTATTTCTTGCATCAGAGCAACCATTACGACCGACATTTCCACCCTCTTGCACAATCATCTCGATGCCTTCACTTTGCACCCGCGAATGAAAGATGGTTCACGACCGACTCACACCCTCTTCGTGAGCTACAGTAGACCATCTTGACCTGCAAGACCATGCACATCTCCACCAATCTCGCCCTCGTCAATGTCTACAATCACGGTCCCACCCTTTTCTCCCTTCCAACCAATGCCACCCACACCTTCTCATGGAAACCTCAGCGAGCATCACAATGAGGCCTCTCCTGTCGGTCCCGTTCAGCTCTCCCAGCCCACGCGTCTCCTCTCGCAAATGCTTCCAGCTCAAGCACCACACTTGCATGTCGCGGGTGCCGGCCCATCGCAGCCAGGGGCTTCATATGCAACGGCCAGGGCGTCTCCGTCGTCGTCTTCCGCACTGATGCGCATGGACAGCGCCAACCATGCATCACCCTTGCCTCCACCGCAGCACACTACACAGCTCAAGTCCAGCTTGCGACTTAGTCACCCACCACCTGCGCCATCATCTTCATATCTTCAGCAGATCACCCCGCAGTCCAAACGAGTACGATTGAATAATCACGATACAGATTCCGCCACCGTTGCAACATCACCCTTCTCTCGGACCTCGAGTGCGAATCGCCACTCCGGTACAAGCTCGGCGGCTACTGGCCCACTATCTTCCCCATCCCTATCGAGTCTGAGACCACTCTCAGGCATCTCTCGTCCGCTTCCTGTGCCTCCCACACCGTCCCGCCCACAACGCCTGCCATCTCCCTCGACTCGCAACGGTCCTTTGATATCCATGCCGCAACGCAGCATACAAGATTTCGAAAAGCTCTTACCTCAGCGCCAGCCTCCAACGAATCATTCCCCACGTCCAAATGGTCCGCAGCGTGCATTGCTACAAGCCGTTCCTCCGCAGCCTCCCGCACCAATACCAGCACCGCGCAACGCTGCACCGCTTGACCTTGGTCCTATCGCACCTGCCATAGAGACACTCCCGCAGAGGCAGAACTGGTCGCGGACAGGCTTTCGCTCCTTTGATCTCGATGTTGATCGCATCGCCAAGGTTGTTCAGCTCGAACATGCTCGGCTACATCCTGAAGCCGGCGATCAAGCTCCCGATCGACCCACGTCGCAAAGCTTGGCTTGCACAAACACACCACATTTCGGCCACCCAGATCGCGGCCTTCCCTCCGGCTCCATCCTCGAAGTGCTCGGCCCACCAGGCAGTGGCAAGTCCAGCTTGATCCTCCAATTCGCCGTCACCGAAAGGCTGCGTGCGCTGCGTCGAGCACGACAATCGCTCCTTGTGCCGGACAACATGGACGGATCCGGTGGCGAGCCAAACCACGAGGACAGCTCCAAAGATGCCGACTCGTGCTTTTTCACCGAGGAGTTCTGGGACGCCGAAGTGGCTAGCGCAGATCAGGTCTTGATAGTCGACTGCGAAGGCGCAATGACACCCGAACGGGTGTCCGATGCTGTTTGGTCTGCTGTCAGTGCATTGTGGAAAGCGTTGCAAGATCAGCTGCCGACGACGGATGCAACAGACGCACAAAGACGTAGTGCGCCTTCGGCCGACTCGCCTCTGCAGCAACAACGATCAGCAATGCCGGAAGAGGTACGCCGTTTGGTGGCAGCAGTGCTTGCAGGAATTCATGTCAGCCGCGTCACAAGCTTGGCCGGTCTCATGGCACTTTTGCACTCGATTCGACCGACCGACGAGCTACAGGAGGGTCAATCTAGAAAAGCGGTCCCAACAGCGCTTCCCGCGAGGACGTCATTGATCGCGATCGACTCGCTCTCCTACTATCTGCGGCCAGCCGGCGGAAGTAGCCAGGACCGCAAGGTCGCTGCACAAGTGTCAGATCGTATCCGTGACATGCTCATTCGAGTTCAGAAGCCTTTCGAGTACCGCTCACCGTCCGAGCCATCAGCGGAGAATCACCAAGCAGCGAGACAGAAATGTGTAGAGGCCGCTGAAAAGTTGTGTGCGCCGACGCTCGTGTTCTCGAGTCAGCTCGGAATTCGGCGTGGTCGCAACGAGTCAGACGCATCAGGGCGGGTCAGCCCATCCGGACGGCCGTTCCAGAGAGGGAATGGCCGCTCCGATGGTTTCTCGATGCTAGCACCGTTGCTGAATGGCACCAGACCACCGCAGCCAGCAAGGATTCGCGACGAGCGTCCTGCACCCAGTGTCGCGCTAGGTGGTCCAGAGATGTGGGACGACGAAGAACAGCCAACATCGTCACCGCGTCCACAATGGCAGCAACTCGGGGGTGGCCGTAATGTGGCTACACAACCGATGGGACATGATCGAGGATGGCCGCCGAGCTTTTTGGGGCAAGATGTATGGAGAATTTTGCTATTCCGCCACGGCACGTTTGGGTCTCGCTTCGCACAAATGGTGTCAGTTCCGCCGGCGGTGCAGAGCGAGCTGAGTGGACTTTGGGTGCAGACAAGGGAGCGTGTAAATGCTCGAGCTCGTGCTCGTCCGGCACCTGCCACTGACCCTCTAGAACAACGTACGGAAGGCGAAGCAGAGATGTCAGCACCGGAGCAGCCTCCAGAAGTACGATCCGACGAGGCACAGGCAGCTGTCGCAAGACCAGCACCGACTGATCGTGAGGCTGAACAAGAGGAGCGAGACAAGCAGATGCTCGAACTGCTCAGCCAGCTTCGGGCGAGCTTGTTTCGATGGCGGCCCTTTCATGTCACTTCATCCGGACTTACCTCTTGACCGCGTGCAAGACTCCCATTCAATCTTTGACCGGAACGAAGTTCTCCGTGCATCCTCTTCGAAAGATTCTTCCCTACTCTCGGACTTGATGTAGAATTGTGCGTGATGCAGAGAACAGAATGAGTCGGACGAAGGTGGACACGCTAAGAGGAGACCTGGTTCCAGCTTGATTAGATGATGCTTATGTAATTGGTTCTCCCACTTGTCCAATTTCGCTGTTTTCTTCTTGAAATTTTGCCAGGCGCAAAGGGTTCAACCTTTTTTTTTTTTTTTTTTTGGAGGTCTCAAGCTCCACCTTCAAGCGCTTTTGACACTTGCTTCTCCTCTCCCTCTCAACCACTTGTTCTCCACCCTATCTCCACACCAACTACGGAAGGACTGTTCACGATGGGAAAGCAAACCAAGTCGACCAAAAAGTACCTGCGAACGCAGCTCGATAGCACCATCAAGCGTCGTCGCGACCACCAAAAGAAGCGCAAGGTCATCGAGCGCACAGCGGCAGCGAAGAAACAGAAGCAGCTGCGCAACACTGGCAAGAAGGGTAAAAATGCCAGAGACGCCGATGAACAAGAGGATCTGGCAGAGTACGAGGACGATGCAGATGTAGCAGACAAGATGGAGGCTGGCGGGAAGTTTAAGGGTATGAGTGTGGATGATTTCCTTGGAGGAGGCTTCAAGAGTGCAGCTGCTGACCAGGATGAGGACGCAGAGGACGACGAAGATATGGACGAGGACGACGAGGAAGAAGAAGGAGACGATCTCGAAGATGTGGAGGAAATGTCCGATGACGAAGAGGGGATGGGTATGCATGCGCAGGATCTGGATAAGCTCAAGGAGAAGGACCCGGAATTCTACGCCTACTTGCAAGAGAACGACAAGGAGCTTCTCGAGTTCGGCCAGGAATCTGAAGAGGACGATGAAGATGACGATGAGGAGGAAGAAGACGAGAGGCCAAGCAAGGCCAAAGCGTCCTCCAAAGCTACACAGGCCGAGACCGGCCCCCAACGTGTCACACTCAAGATGCTGGCCGGCTGGCAAAAGTCGATGCTTGCGCACCACTCGCTCAAAGCGCTTCGTCGGCTCCTCATCGCCTTCCGTTGCGCAGTGAAGCCTGAAGAAGAAGACAAGCGACCAGAGGGTGCCTCTTTTATCATCGAAGAAGCACGCGTATTCAACAAGCTCGTCCTCACCGCCCTCAAATACACGCCTGTCGTGCTCCAACACCACGTGCCCATCACAGAAGACAAGCGAGGCAACGTCAAGATCCCCTCGAACAACAAGAAATGGAACTTGATCAAGAAACCCATCCAGTCGTACTTTAGCAACCTCTTCCAGCTCACCGAGACGCTCACGGAGCCACGCATGCTCGAAATCGTGGTTCGAGAGAGCACACGTATGGTCCCATATGCGCTATGCATCCCCAAAACGACGAGAGAATTCATCAAGGTGGCGCTCAACTTGTGGTCGAGTCAGGTCTCGGAGGATGGTGTGAGGATGTCGGCGTTCCTTACGCTCAGAAGGCTGGGCATGTCTGGCGGCACGGCTTCGTTGGAGAATGTGCTTCGTGGTGTTTACTCGTCTTATATCCAGTCGAGTAGGTCGGTGAGCATCCACACGCAACCCATGCTCAACTTGATGAAGAACACGGCGGTGGAGCTGTACCTCGTAGATTCCGACGTGGCCTACACCCAGGCGTTCGGCTTCATCCGTCAGCTGGCCATCCACCTGCGAAACTGCGTCAAGACCAAGACCAAGGATGCGTTCAAGGCGGTGCTCAACTGGCAGTTCATATCGTCGATCGACTTTTGGTCGTTGTTGCTGGCACGCGCATGTGACCAGGAATCCGAACGACAGGCTGGTTTCGAATCGCCATTGAAGCCGCTCATCTATCCGCTAGTGCAGGTTGCGACGGGTGTCGTGGGTCTCGTTCCCAACTCGAGATACTTCCCGTACCGATTGCACTTGCTCAAGTCGATGATGCGCATCGTAACACGCACGGGCACCTACATCCCGCTTGCACCATCGATCCTGTCCGTCTTCGAGTCTCCCGAATTCCAACGCAAGCTCAAAGGCAGCACATCAGCACCCATCGATTTCAGCACTACACTTCGAGCACCTACACAGCTCGTTCGAACTCGACCTTACTCGAACCAGTTGCTCTCGGAATATTCTTTCTTGCTGCTCGAATTCCTTGCATCGCAATCCAGGTCGATCGCTTTCCCCGAGTTGGTGCTGCCGTTGCTGATCCAGCTCAAGCGGCTGTCCAAGAGCACGACAAACGCCAAGTTCCAGGCAGAAGCCAAGCAGCTGTCGGACAAGTCACACCAGACAGCGCTGTGGGTGTCTAAGCAACGTGATGCGATTGATTTCACGCCGAAGGATCTGGATAAGGTTAAGGATTGGGAGATGGAGGCGAAGGAGAACCCGCTCGAGGGAATGTTGAGGTTGGCCAAGAAGGTCCGTGCTAAACAGGAGGCGTTGATTAAGGCGCAGGCTCAGGTTGTTGATGAGGAGGGGCAGAGTGGTGATGATGACGATGACGAGGAGGAAGAGGAAGAAGATGATGAGATGGTGGAAGACGAGGACGACGAGTGATTCTTTTCTCAGAGTCATGTGTATCAATGTAATAGCATTCATTCTTCATCTTGTCTTGGCTTGTGTGTGATCCTTGTTCGAGCCGCTGATGTCAAGCTGCGATAGATACCAACTTTGGTGGCCTCTTGGTCTTGCGATGTTGGTCTAAGTTACTGCTTGATTCGCTAACAAGAAGTAGCTGAGCTGAGCTGTGTGGGATCGGCCTTCGGCTAAAATTGCCGCCACCACAGCCCAATTTTTCCAATTTTCGAAAAGAAGAAAAAAAAAAAAACCCAAAGTTGATTCCGAAAGTGGCCGTTCTGGTCCAATCTTGTTAGGCACATCTCTTCTTGACCAATCTCAACCACCACTTGCCATCCACTCGAACACTCACAATGCTGTCAAGGACATCGCTCGCATTAGCAAGCTCTTCCAGAGTGGCTGGCTGGGCCTGCGCTTCGACGTCAATCAGGGCTACAGCAACCACACCAGCTTGCATCTCTCGAAGCCTTGCAACAACTTCACTGGTAGCTTCGGGTCGAGAACGAGTGGCCATTTCGACGTTTTCGAATCGTGATCGTGATCGTTCGGATTACGGACCGAGACGTAGAGACGATGGTGGTGCGTCGTCGAATCAGCGATCGGGTGGCTCGAATTATGGTAATCCCGTGTCGCAGTATAGCCGCAATCAGCGATTTGCGGCTGATGGTACGAGGAAGCGATTGCCTCATCCGAATGCTAAGCCGCGGAGCGATCGGAATCAGTATCAGGGCCAGGGGCAGCAGAGGGGAGATGATCAACGTTCGGCAAGACCGAGAGATGGATCTCCTCGAAACAACAGCAGCAGCAGCAACAACAACAGGAGGGGAGAAGGGCCTCCATCACGGCGCAACGTTGACGAATCTGGCTTCAAGTTCGGATCTTCTTCTCGGGACGCTCTGGGCTCGTCGTCGTCGGCGGCGAACGCGGCTGCTAAGCGTGATCAGACATTCTCACGGTTGAGAGCACGCAGCAACAATGGGGCGGACGATGTCGACGAGCGCGGCGGTAGAGGGAGGGACTCGGATCGATTCGGAGAAGCAACAGGTGCAGAGGACAATGTTTCAGGCTCGCCGAGAGGTGGTGCTGATGAAGGTTTTTCAGAAGGCGCAAGGAGCGGCATAGAAAGGTCGGATCGACACCATACAGCAAAGCAAAAGAAAAAGGAAGGTCGAGGTTCACTGCTCGATTCTGAGGACAGCCACGACCGCAATGCACGCCGATCCTCGTCTGGCACCTCTCACTCGCACTCAGGCCGACATGCGCGGCATTCATCTCATCCCTCAGCCTCCAACGCCGAAACCGATGCCCTCGCTTCCAATCCCGACAAATCGCCGGCTCCACGCTTCAAACCCAAACTCCTGCCCAAAGTGGAGCGAAACGTCTTCCTACCAAGCGTCATCTCCGTAGTCATGCTCGCAACACGCATGGAAAAGAAGCTGCGCGCCGTACAGAACGTCATGACTCAACTCGGTATGGAAGATACACGACCAGATCTGATGCTCAAGTTTGAAGATGCAGAGATGATTGCAGCCGAACTCAACGTTGTTGCTATTCCGAACGATGAGGCGAGTTTCGATATCTATCCAAGACCACCGCCGAATTCGGCTGAGGAGGCGGCCAAGTTCCCGCTTCGTCCTCCAGTGGTGACTATCATGGGCCACGTGGACCACGGTAAAACGACATTGCTGGACAAGCTGAGGAGCACATCGGTGGCGAAGGGTGAAGCTGGTGGGATCACCCAGCATATCGGTGCGTTTTCAGTGCCCATTACCGGCCGAGAGCAGGATAAGGGGGCCAAGAAGGGGTACAAGGGGATTCAGACGATCACGTTCCTCGATACTCCTGGACACGCTGCCTTCACGGCCATGCGCAGTCGTGGTGCCATGGTGACGGATATCGTGGTGCTCGTTGTCGCTGCTGATGACGGAGTGATGCCTCAGACGCGTGAAGTTATCCAGCTGGTCAAGAACGCCAATGCGGACATTGAAAGTTCGGACGACCTGAGCACCCAACCACCCGTGCAAATGGTCGTAGCACTCAACAAGGTCGACAAACCCGATGCAGACCCAGAACGAGTGAAGCGCGAGCTTCTCGCAGCGGGCGTCGAACTCGAAGAGTTGGGTGGCGACGTTCCCTGCGTCCACGTCTCTGGTAAAACAGGTAAAGGATTAGACGACCTCGAAGAGACCGTAGCTACGCTTGCCGAACTCGCCGATTTGCGCGCTGAGCGTGTCGGGCTACCGGAAGGGTACGTGATCGAATCGAAAGTCGACAAAGGACGAGGTAACGTTGCCACTGTACTGGTGAAGCGGGGTGTTTTGGAAAAATCGTCCTGTGTTGTCGCTGGTACGGCGTGGTGTAAAGTGCGTCAGATTCTGCACTCGAGTGGTAGACCGCTGGCAAAAGCGTTGCCGGGCGATCCTGTACTCGTCACGGGATGGAGAGAGTTGCCGACGGCGGGAGATCTGTTGTTGGGCGGGACGGATGAACAATCGTGCAAGAAAGCGACGGAGAACAGGAAGCAGTTGCAGGAGCACAAGAGGTTGATGGAGGATGTCGAGCAGATTAATGAGGCGAGGAGGATCAAAGCTGAGCAGGATGAGGCTGAAGCTAAGCGGGAGTTTGAAGAGAGACAGAGGAGGAGGACGATCAGGTTGGCGGCGGATGATGGGAAGGATCCGTTGGCTGTGCTTGCTGCTATGGAGGGGTCTGCTCCTGCTGACGCACCTGTGGAGGAAACTGTCCAAGATGCCGTTGCAGATGAAGTTACCCCAGACGGAGGATCGACCAAAAAATACCTCAACGTCATCGTCAAAGCCGACTTCTCTGGCACAGTCGAAGCAGTAGTCGGAGCCATCTCTTCCATCGGCAACTCTGAAGCCGGCATCAAAATCATCTCAGCCACCGTCGGCGAACCTACCGAATCCGACATCGCCAAAGCCTCGGCTCTCTCGGCCACCATCATCGGTTTCAACGTGACCCCCTCCAAAAGCGTCCTGCAATCCGCAGCACGTGCCCAACCAACGCCCGTCCCCATCATCGTATCCGACGTCATCTATCGGTTGATGGAAACTGTTTCCTCCCACGTGTCGGCCCTTTTACCGCCGCTGTTGGAAGCGAGGGTGCACGGCGAAGCAGTCGTAAGTCAGATCTTTGAGATCAATCTCAAGGGGAAAAGTTTCAAAAAGATTGCCGGATGTAAGGTGACTAACGGAACGATTACAAAGGCGAACCTGGTTAGGGTGCTGAGAGGCAGTGAGAGAAAGGAGGTGTGGAGAGGCAGGTTGGACGAGTTTAAACATTTGAAGAAGGACGTAACGGAGATGAGGAAAGGTACAGAGTGCGGGATGAGTTTTGAGGGTTGGCAGGAGTTGGAGGAGGGGGATATGGTGCAGTGTTTTAGTGAGGTTGAGGTTCGAAGGAGTTTGTAGAGCGGTCAAGTGGATGAAATTCACACCATTCCAAAAGTCTCAACGTTTTTTTGGGTTTTTGTTTGAATGAAAGTGGCAAAGACGACGTCTGTGTACAGTTGAGATCTCGAACGCAGCTCCAAGTGTCAGGAGAGAAGTTGGTGAGCAAAGAGAGGTGAGATGCGCTACGCAGCCATCATCTGACGCTGCCTCCTCAACTCCTGTCCACCACTTCCCCCATCAAACACCCCTCCGCCCGCAGCGCGTCTCAACGCAAGCATCTGCCTAGCATGCATCCTCGCCTGATTCACCTGCACCTGCACGTTTTCCTTCTCCCCCTCATCCACCTTCCCTCCCAACTCTCCCCGCGGGACCTTCGGAAACTCGACCAGCTTTTCTTGCAGCACCTTGCTCTTCGGCAATCCCACCTCCCCAACCTTTCCTTGCGCATGTGCATTCTTCAACGCGAACCTAGCGTTCCGCTTCACCATGCCCAACTCCAACTGTTTCGCCGAAAGCGCAATGGAAAAGTTGACGTTGTCCTGTTGCAGGGCGTCATTTGCCTTGCCGAGTTTGAGGAGGTCGAGTTGCAACGATGCGAGTTGGCGTTCGAGTTGGTGCAGACGGTTTGCGGGGGTGGTGGGCGCGGTGTCGGCGTCGGAGGTGTTGGCGGTAGTGGCGGGTGCAGGAGCGGGTTTGGCAGGCGTACGATTGCGCAATTCCCCTTCCGGCGTCAAAATATGCCCTTCGAGCTGCACCATCCTTGCCTCTGTATCGCTATGCAGCTTCGAAAGCTGCTCATGCTGCTGTGCGAGCGTCTCGCATTCCTCACAGACCGTCGCTAAACGGGCGTTGGTGAGCTGCAGAGTCTCTTCCAATCGGTCAATCTGCATCTGGCGGTCGGTGAGGGTGAATTGCAGGTCTTCGATCTCCTCTTGCAGCTGGTGTAGGTCGTGCGGTGCTAATTGAGCTTGTTCGAGCTCGTCTTGGAGGTGTACGATACGTTCTTCTGCGCGATCTCTATGTAAAGTGGTGGACTCGAGTTCTTCGCGAAGATCGGCGAGCTCTTCAAAGCGGCGGTCTAGGTCGGTTGTGAGTTGGTCGATTTGGCGTTGGAGGTCGGGGCCGGGGCGAGGGGAGGTGTCCGGGTCGGTGGACGAACGGGTGGAGAGCTCGCGTTCCAGTGTCTCGATCCGAGATTGGAGTTCACGTTGCTCCATGGAGCGTCGAACGTCAAAGTCCTTTTCCAGCGTTGCTCGCAGATGCTCTTTCGCTTGTTCGATTGCTGTCTGCATCTGGTCGTCACCCGAAGTCGCCAACTCCAACCCATCCTCCTTTGCAACCATCGCAGTGGCGGGATTTGAATTCATTAACGCCTGAATCCTCACCTCATAATCCCTTCTATCAACCTCTCTCAACCTCCTCTCTTCCTCCAACCTCCGCTCCATCTCTGCGACTTTCGCCCCCTCACCATCCCCCAACTGCTCTTGCAGCTTCTTGACCAACGCCTCCATAGCTGCATCTTTCGCATCTGCTTCCTGTACAAGCTCCTGATACTGCAAGGATAATTGCGACAACGTCACCTTGACCTCTTGCAGCTCAGCCTGGTCGTGCTCCCTTGCTTCGAGCGCGGCTTCGAGCTCTTCGATGCGCGCGGTGGAGGCCGACAGTTGCGATACAAGCCGAGAGACTCGCGAATCGGAAAGATGGCTGAGCGAGTCGAATGCGCTAGCTACGAGGCCGAGTTCTGGGATTGCAGCCAGCTCGGATGGGATTGTGGTGGGCGGTGAGACACGGGACAGCTGCATGCGCGAGAATCTTGCTGCTGAGGGTGAATCGTGTTGCTGTGTCGTAGAAACGAAGGGAAGGTCGAGCTGCTTCTTTTTACGAGATTCGACTGCAGGCTGGGACGAGGTAGATACATCACCGCTTTGCTTCTTCTCAGAAGCACTAGACGTAGATGAACAAGCAGAAGACGAGAGCGCTTCTTCTTGTTCGGCTTCGAAGGGCTCTTTCAAGCTTGTTTCCGGGTTGACGTTGTCTTGGTCGACATGCACTGGCTCAATCTTGCTAGAGATAGGGGAGACAGGGGCAGGCGAAGGACTCCACTGCGGCGTGCCAAAGTCTGGTGCTGGCGAAGTGAATGCATCTGTCAAAGAGGCAGGTTGTTTTGGGGCATATGGCTGAGAGAAGGCGGGTGTTGCTGGTGCAGATGGCTGTTGAGGACGTTGTGATGCGGGTGTTGCGAAAGAGGCCGAGGTCAACGGTGACCAGAGATGAGAGGGTGTTGCGACTGATTGCTGGGCAGAGATGGAGCCACTTGGTGTTTGAGGATGGGAGGCATGCTCTTCTCTATTCGTGTCCAGGCTCTGAAAGCTGGCAGGAGACATCTGCAAGGCATGCGTCCGTTGCCCTTTTGCCGGCGATGCATCTTCCTGGAGGAGCGAAGCGGTCTTTGTCTCGCCTGTAGAAGCAAGTGGCGAGGACACAGTGACCTCATCGTGACCCCTGTGATTGACAGGACTCTGCCACTGAGACGCACCAGAAGCGGATGAGGCAGACGAAAAGTTGACGACGCGTGAAAGAGGTGAAGACCGAACGGGAGTTCCAACTCGAAGTCTTGCAAAGGATCTTGGCGTGTTGATGGCACGAGGGGCTGTCTGCGGTGTTGCTGGGGGTGCAGGACTTGATCTTGGCGAGAGTTGCGCGGGCCGAGCGCTGTCACTGCGGCTGCTTGAAGCGTCAGAGTCTTGCTCTGGTTTTGTTGACGATAACGAAGCCGGCGATGATGCGGAATCGTTCGCTGGGGTCTCCTCGGACGATGGCGTCGAGTTGGATGAAAAAGCATCACCGCCTGCAATAGTGCTTTGCTCTGGCGCAGGGACAGAGCTTGGTGTATTTGCAATCAGCTCGAGACTTGTGTCAGGTACCCAAGACTGACTTGAACAATCACCCAGAACGACCGAGCGACGTAAAGCGCCATCTTCCGCCATTGGTGGCAGTAGAGATGCATCTTCTACGTAAGACTCTTCGGGCACCACGGACAGTCCCTCTTGCCATTCGCCTCCTTGGTTCATCCCGTAGCTATCTTCAGGTGTCGGACTTTGATGTCGAAGAGGTGAGCTCGCGCTTTCATAACGGATCCCATGTACTGACGGTGAATATGCAGTCGAGGAACGATTCACTTGGGAAGAGTCCAGCTGTATTTGAGGGCTATGCTGCTCCACATCTGGCTGATATGATATTGAGCGAGTATGCGAGTCTGGAAGCATGCGTGCAGTTGGACTAGTAGCTGGACTGCTGCCATCGGATGAAGCTGGACTGTCAATCACACCAGCCTCTGCCATGCGTGTGCGCAAGCTCTTGCCGGTGAAAGGTATTCTTGGATCCGCTGCACGTATAGGTCTCGCTGTGACGGTCGGAGAAGAAGAGGTGCGATATCTTGGTGAAGATGAGGAAGAGGCAGCTGGTGGTAGATCTGCCTCGTCCAACCCTGCAAGCATGTGAGCTCCTGCCTGACGAAGAAAGCTCTCGCTGAATGATGCATTGCTGTAGTCGAAGGTGCCTAAACTCGAGCCCATACTCTCGTTGCCGATGCCGTTCCTTGATGGTGATCGAAGGATGGATCTGTTGCTAGTTTTAGAGCGAGAAGATGCATCGGGACTCGGTGTCCAAGCAGCCCCTGACCTGTCGGCTTTGTCTGTAATGATTCGGCTTGGGCCTGGTGTTGCGTTGGCATAAGGACCCGTACCGGCTCGGACCGTGCCTGGCATTGGAGTCGTCGGTGCTATAGATGGATGCGTGTCGATGGAAGGTGAAGGTGGACCGATATACTGCTGACCAATGCTGGTGATGGATGCTGCCGATAGATCCGATAGTCCGCTCTCGTCGGCAGGCAGCGAAGCGTCCATCATCATGATGACCAATTTCGCACGATTCCAGCCCGAGATACGCTTCGAGGTGATGGTAAGAAGCTCGAATGTGACGGTTCAGAAGATGATGATGACGATCGAGCGTGAGAATCCAAAGTAGCATTCGCATTCGGAAGTCTACCGAGCTGTGCAAACGCTGCAGTCACAGGTCACACAGCGTTGCTCGAGCAGCAGCACCGTCAAAGCGCCCTTTTTTCCTCCACTCGCACTCCAAAAAAAGCACACACCACACCGTGTTCGCGTTAGTCACGTGCAATAGATTTTTCGGAAGAAGGGAAAAAAAGAAAAAGAAAAAAAAAGGGAAAAAAAAGGAAAAAAAAGGAAAAATCAAAATTCGTCTGCAGGTGAGATAAATTGGCTCAGCCGAGGCAAAGTCTTCTATATAAAACTGTGCTTCTCCTCGCTCTCCTTCTTCCTCGATTCCCCCGACTGCTCTTTAGCGTCCACTTCTACCAATACCAAGCACTCGTACATATACTCCAAGCAAGCGCATCGTCTACTCAACAACTTCTGGTATCAAGAACCCTTCGCCTCCAACAGCAACAAGCTCGCAAGCTCTGGTCAGCTCGCACTTATACTTCAAGGGGGCTCAATTGGCGAGCCACTCTGGACATAATCCATCAACTATCTTGACGGCTTTTCCTTCCTTCCAAGCTTATTCGCCCATCATGTCGCGTCTCCTCGTCCGCGGCTTGCCCTCGTACTTGACCGACGCAAGGCTACGCGAGCACTTCTCCCAGAAGGGCGCCGTCACTGACGTCAAGCTCATGCGCCGGCCCGATGGCACATCAAGAAAGTTTGGTTTCGTCGGCTACCGATCTGACGAAGAAGCCCAGCAAGCTCTTGACTACTTCAACCGCACTTTCATCGACACCTCTCGCATCTCCATCGAATTAGCCAAAAAGATCGGCGACGAGGAGCTCATAAAGCACCGCGAGGAGCGTCGAAATAGGCGAAATGCAGCAGCTGCAGCTCAAGACGATGCTTCTGCTTCGGCATCCACAAGCAACGACGCCCGCAAGCGCAAAGCCGACGAGGTCGATTCCAAACTTCAAGACGCCGCTGGTGGCAACAAGAAACCCAAAAAGGGTGGCGCCATCTCCTTTGAGGAATTCATGTCGGTCATGCAGCCCAAAGCAAAACGCAAAGCATGGCAGAACCAAGATGCCTTGCCCGAGCAAACCATGCAAGATATCGTCGCACCAGTAGAAGCCATCGAGAACAAGGCCGCCAAAAAGGCGCAGAGAAAGGCCGATGCAGAGGCTGCGGCAGCACAGCCAGCAGCTCAAGCAGCAGAGCTCAGCAAAGATGCATCGCAAGATCCAGATTCAGATGCCGAACCAGACGCTGCAGCGGACGACATTGGCTTGACCGACCAAGAATACATGCGTCTCCGCATGAAGCACAAGGTCGGCACCGACCTCGATATCCTCCAACAAGACCCTTTGGCTCCCCAATTCCAGCAGTCCGATGACGAAAAGGACAACGACGACACGGCGCAATCGGATGCAGACTCGGAAGACGAACAGGTTGTCGACCAAGAATTTCAACGCAAGCAGGCCGAGCTGCGGAAGAAAGCGGAAAAAGCAGCTCAGCAAGACCAAAGGCTCGTCGATCAGATCATGGAGAGCGGTAGGCTTTTCATCCGGAACCTCCCCTTTGCTGCAAACGAGGACGATATCCAAGCTTTCTTTGAGAGCTTCGGCACAGTCAAGCAGGTGAGTTCAAGGTAACCCACAACAAGGGCCGGCCTTTGATACAGGCAGCAAGCGGACCCCCGGGACTCTTTTGTTTGCATGATGACACATTAGTATAGGGACAGCAGAGCCACCTGGCCGTGCTGAGAACCTACTGGAATCTAGATAGTAAAATGTATTCGTATCTGATCCGCAAACGAGTCCCGGTCGGTGTTGTCAGCCTTGTCGTCGTCGTCTTTCTTCTTATCAAAGCTTAGACAGAGCCGATTACTGACTCTCTCCTTCGATGATCGATGCGCTTCACGCCACAGGTTCACATCCCCCTCGACAAGCAGACCAAAGCTTCCAAAGGTCTCGCATTCGTCTCCTTTTCAGACCCCGCGCACGCGCTTGCTGCCTACCGCGCAAAGGACGGCTCCACCTTCCAAGGTCGGTTGCTCCACCTCCTTCCCGCCGTCAACAAGGACGCGCCAGCGGAGACGGACATCAAAAAGGCAGCCACACTCCAGCAAGCCCGAGCAGAGCAGAAGAAGCAAGACGCAGCCAAGGACTTCAACTGGTCCATGCTCTACATGTCTTCCGATGCCGTCGCTTCGTCCATCGCAGACAGGCTTGGAGTGAGCAAGTCCGACATCCTCAACCCCGGTGCCAACGGTGGACCGGACAACGCCGCAGTTCGTTTGGCGCTTGCCGAAACACGCATCATTCAAGAGACGAAAGAGTTTTTCGAACAGGAAGGTATCAACGTTGACGCCTTTGACGGCAAGAAGACCTCTCGATCCGATACGACCATCTTGGTCAAGAACATTCCCTACGGCACATCCGTGGAAGAAGTCGAAAAGCTGTTCGCAGAGCACGGTGAAGTGGACAAGGTGCTGATCCCTCCTTCGGGCACGATCGCGGTAGTCGAGATGCCTGTTGTTAGCGAAGCCAGGTTGGCCTTCCGGGCGATTGCGTACAAGCGATTCAAGGGCGGTATCCTATACCTCGAGAAAGCGCCTCTGGGACTGCTGACGCAAAAAGTGGGGGAGAAGGTGGTCAAGCAAGCGCCCATTGTTGGCAAGTTGATCGATACCGCTTCCAACCCGACTTCCAACATCTCTGCATCAGAAGACGATGCGGTGGACGGAGCGACGCTGTACATCAAAAACTTGTCATTCTCGACCACCGACGATCGCCTAACATCGGCCTTCCATGGTCTTTCCGACTTTGCGTTTGCGCGCTTACAAACCAAACCCGATCCACGACGACCCGGCGCGCGTCTCTCCATGGGCTACGGCTTTGTAGGCTTCAAATCCGTCGATGGCGCACGAGCCGCGCAAAAGGCGATGGATGGTAAAGTTGTCGATGGTCACACGCTCGTCGTCACTTTTGCTAGGCGAAATGCCGAGACTTCCGCAACCACCTCTCTCTCCTCCGGTGGATCCACCAAGATCCTGATCAAAAACCTACCCTTCGAAGCGACCAAAAAGGACATTCGCGACCTCTTCTCATCCCAAGGTCAGCTGAAATCCGTCCGCCTCCCCAAAAAATTCGACAACTCCACCCGCGGCTTCGGCTTTGTCGAATACACAACGGTCAGAGAGGCCCAAGCCGCGTTCGAGGCATTGAAGCATACGCATCTGTTGGGCAGACATTTGGTGCTGCAGTGGTCCAAAGTTGGCAAGGATGAAGACGAGGAGGTCGAGTTGCAGAGGAACAAGACGAGGAGAGGGTTCGTAAAGGGTGGAGACGAGGAAAAGAGGGGAGGGAAAATCAAGTTGAACAGTGCCCGGATTGGAGAGGCGGTGAGGAGGAGAGGAGTCAACGGGATGATGTGGATGACGAGTAGTGTGGTCTACGCACATACAGTAAGGCAATGGGAAAAGGCATTTCAATTCATGAAAGAAGTCGTGCTCTACATTCGTGTATCCAGTTCTGTTCGTTGCGATCGAGCGTTTGAGTCCTCGACCAGTCTCGCCCATCTACTGCTGGTTGAAACTAACAGGCTTTCCCGGCAACCCATCGCTCAACAACACCACCGCATACTTTCCACTGATCCTCCAACCGGGCTCTTCCGCATCCAGCTTCTTACTCACATCCTCCGGCACACCCACCACCACATCGCTCTTGATCGTACGCAAACTAGCCACCGGCGGAGCCCCATCCTCGCTCGCCAACGGTCCAATCGCCATATCAAACGGCGTATCGCTCGGAGCCTGACAGTCGTACGTCAACTTACGATGGTTCAAGTCACCTTTAAACATGACCAGATCGGAACCGGCCAGGTGCAAAAACAGATCCGGAGCCTCTTGAGAAATCGACCAGAACGTATAACCGGTACACCAGAACGGATGCTGCTCGTAGATCCACTGACCTTTACGTTCGTACTCCTTCCAACGCAGGCCCATCTGCTTGAGCGACTGCACCTCGGCGTCCGAAGCCTGGCTAAACAGCGAGCCGTACAGCATCGAGTTGAGCAGCCAGTCCCAATCTTTGCGGGTGACGTCGGAAACAAACCACGCAAACCTCTTGCCGTGGAAGTGAATCTCGCTGGCAATGCCAGACTGAATCAACCAGTCGGCGTAAACGCAATCGCAGTACAGCTCGAACCCGGCATTGTCGAGCACGAAATCGATGCGTCCACCCTTCATGTTGGAGACGAGTTTCCAAAGGCGATCCAGATGGTTACCGAGAATGTTCTTCTCAGTAGCAGCCAGATGCTCCCCACCGGTACTCTGAAGATTCTTGATATCCTCCTCCGTCATGTTGATCAGCAACGACAGATCCGTAGCATTACCCCACAAACACACCTGCGTAAGTTCGTGGAACAGCAACTCCCTCGCCTTCAATTTCTGCTCCTCCGTAGCTCCCTCTTCGTAAGCAAACGGTTCGGCAAACCTAGTCGAAAGCTCAAACACCGCCGTGCCCGAGCGCGAGAACGTGTCGCACTTTTGACGGAAAAACACGTCGTAGTCCTTCCAGTACTTGGAGATGCTAAAGCACTCGTGCAAACGACGATACTTGTACGCTTCGGCAAAGAGCCAAGGAGCATTCATGAAATCTTTACCGCGGAAGAAGCGTGCAATCTCCTTGTTCCAGAGCGGAATGTCTCCTTCGCCGTCGTCAATGATGGGTCGAAGTTTGGCGTTCTTTTGGAGATCGTCCATGAGGACATGCATGCGTTCGATGCACTTGGCAAGGTCAAGGATCTTTTCCTCTTCGTAGAGCTCGTTGAGCGTCTTGATGACGTCGTCGACGGCTTTGCCAAGGATGGTGGGGAGACGCTTGCCCATCGTTTCCTGCGATCGTATCAACCCAGGAAGAGAGGGGAGAAGAAGGTCAGCATACATTCTAGCTTGAAGGGGGTTTGGTAGCGCCAGAGAGTGAAAAAGCAACATACATGAGCAAAAGAAAACTCGTGGTAACCACGGTAGGCGGGCCAAGGCGGGTTGTTGGGGTCGACGCGCGAGGGAGTACGAGCATACTGAGCAGCAGCACCAAAGCCTTGCTTCTTGGGAGGCAGGTTGCCGAGGTTGAGCACCGTCCTGGCGGCGGGCTTGGCGGAAGGGTGGTTCCGATCAGCCATGGTTGCGACAGAAGAGAGGGGGATGGGGACAGCAAAAAGGCTGCTGTAATGTGACGGGCGCTCAAGATGAGGAGATGGTGGTGGTGGTGGAAGGGAAGGAAGGATGGTAGCACGGACTGATTCCGTCGAAATGACTTTAGAGAGAGAGAGAGAGAGAGAGAGAGAGAGGGCCAAAGCGGAGAAAGGCAAAAGGGACAGACAGAAACTTCAAGAATCGACGAGGGCACCGAACGAGCTGGTTGCTGAATATGCACGCATGTATCAGCTCGAGTCTTGCCCTGTCGGACCGTCCGAACACAAAAGACAACTCAGGCACTACGCTAGCCTTCAAAAGCAACACTCGGCATCGGAGACGTCCGTCCGTTGTCTTTTCTAGAGATGAACTCTGATAAAAAGAGGCGTTAGGAGCTGTACGATGGCCAAGATGGTCGCTCAGGATCGGATCAAGCCCTTTTTTTCCCTGACATCTACGGCAGGAACGTGTTGTAGAAAAGTGGTCCTTGCACGCGCTCTCCTCTCTCTCCTGTCCGGTCGGAATTTGAAGCGGGTGAGTGAGCAAGAAAGGGAGTTTTGCTTTCCAAATTTTGGATGAATTTTGAGAACGTCATTCTGCGGTTTTGCTCCACGACACGGCTGGCTGCGAGGTGTGTGTGTGTGACCCCTTGATGGCAAGCAGAGGCATGAAATGCTGGCAACAGCTATGGATTGCGATATCGATGGAGCGTCGGATAGTACATTCGCAGGTTGATGTGTCTCATCCTCGCAAAGGGCGGTCCGGACAATGCCCTGCGTCGCAAAAGGTTCGCGAATCTCTTCTTGTCTCATTGGCGAACCCTATTCGGCACCCTGAATCACAGAACGCAACCGAGCCCCATCGCTGTGCTGCGACTCTTGTCCCTCGGCCCGATCAGATCCGATGTGCCAGCTGCCGTGAGACCAACATCACCTCTGATTGCCTCATCTCAATGCGTAGGGTTCACTCACACTCGCCGACGTCGTATAACAATGTGAAACGCACACACAAACCACCACAGACAACCACACCCTCTACCACCGCCAGAAACCAAGTGACAAAGTATCTCTTCCCATCAAATCGGCAACAAAGACGCACTCCCGCGTAGCAACATACTTCCACCGTACCGCAACGTTGTAGTGCCACCCGGGAAGTATGCCGTCAGATATGTTACAAGCGCACCCACTTGAATCATCGCAAACACCAACGTCGGAAGCATCTTGCGTGGTCCCACGGCAAAGTAGATCGTCAGCGCCAGCGATGAAAAGTAAGCGATCGAGAATGGCAAACGCTCCTTGCTGCAGATGTGTTTGAGATGTACCAGTGGTCCTGAAAGCACCGAAAAGCCGATCATGAAGAGCATGCTGCCGAGCGAAAAGGCAAGGGCGAATTTTTGCGGTCGAAACGCAAGGATGGGTGGTGAGAGAAAGATGAAGCTGAAGAAGAAGCAGACGGCTGAGCCTGCGATGCATGCTAGGAAGCCGAGGAATCTGTTGCGAAGCAAGAATGTCAGAGTGTAGATAAGAAGTCAGTCTATCATTGCTGTTCTGTGGCGTGTCCCTCTTAGGCATGCAAACTTACCTCTCCCATCGACTCAAGCTGAGGTACGCCTCCTCTTCATTCGTACGCTCATTCGATCGTAATGGAACATATCCCGAAATGCTATTTGTGATGGTTGAAAGATAGCTCGTGGGTCCGCCTGATGCGTTCTGCGGTCGAGAGTCGTCTGTTCTCCCTTGCGCCCATCGAAAGCCCGACAGCTCGGAACGGTAACTGGATTCTGTCGACGCCATGATCGTATGTTTGCTCCACCCGAGTGAACAGAGTGTATGACGCTTGCAATCCAAGGAGTGATCGTCGAGATGGGCCGCGATGATGGTTTGTTGAAGGTGTTGTTGTGTGTTCAGGTTGGTGTTGGTGGAGGTTGAAAGGCCGCGTGAGGTTGCGCAGTTGTGCTATCGTGCGAGTGTGGGGTTTTGGCGCAACAAGAAGAAAAGTGAGGAAGAAAAGGTTCCTCGCGCTTCCAACACGACTGCCAAAAAAAACAAAAAACAAAAAAAAACTCGAACAGCACAGCGCGGCACTTCTCTCGACTTTCATTTCTGGCTGGCTGAGCCAACTGCCTGCCAAAGACCAACACCAAAATTATCGCGCACGAACAATCACTCACGCTCACCTCTCACCCTCATCGTCGAAACACTTTCTTCCCGCTTTCCAACAGCGCAGCAGTCTTTTGCACCATCAAAAACCAGGCTGTAGAATCGCATTTTCGACGACGCTCACCAACGTATTGCAAGGCAGCACAGCACATCTCACAGCTAGCATCCCAGCACAACCACAACCATGTCGGCCATCGAGCTGATCAACCCAAGAGCCGAGTCCGTTCGTCGGACGCAGGCTCTTCAAGTCAACACGGCCGGTGCGATCGGTCTTGCACAAGTCGTTCGATCCAACCTCGGTCCCCGTGGTACCATCAAGATGCTCGTCGACGGCTCCGGCAACCTCAAAATGACCAAGGACGGCAAGGTTCTCCTCACCGAGATGCAGATTCAGAACCCTACCGCCGCTATGATCGCACGTACCGCTGTTGCACAGGACGAGCAGTGCGGTGATGGTACTACCTCGGTCGTTCTCCTTGTCGGTGAGCTGCTCAAGCAGGCAGAGCGCTACATTCAGGAAGGTGTTCACCCTCGCGTCATCAGCGAAGGCTTTGACGTCGCCAAGACCGGCGCACTCAACTTCCTCGAACAGTTCAAAAAGAGTCCCGACATGGACCGTGCTACGCTCGTCAAGGTCGCCACCACATCGCTCTCCACCAAGCTCCACGCCAAGCTCGCAACCCAGCTCGCCGCCGACATTGTAGACGCCGTGCTCGCCATCAAACCCGCCACCACTTCCACCATCCAAGCACCCGTCCCGACCCCAGATGGCAGCAGCGAAAGCGTCTCCGACTGGAACATCAAGGACCCCATCGACCTGCACATGGTCGAAATCATCAAGATGCAGCACAAGACCGAGACCGACACCCAGCTCGTTCGCGGTCTCGTCCTCGACCACGGTGCCCGCCACGCCGACATGCCCAAGCGACTCGAGAACGCCTACGTCTTGACGCTCAACGTTTCGCTCGAATACGAAAAGACCGAAGTCAACTCTGGCTTCTTCTACTCTTCCGCCGAACAGCGAGAGAAGCTGGTCGAGAGCGAGCGTAGATTCGTCGATGCCAAGTTGAAAAAGATCGTCGAACTCAAGCAGGCCGTCTGCGATGCACTTACCGAGGGCAGCAACGAGAAGAAGAAGAACTTTGTCATTTTCAACCAGAAGGGTATCGACCCCATGTCGCTTGACATCTTGGCCAAGAACGGAATCCTTGCGTTGAGAAGGGCCAAGAGGAGAAACATGGAGCGTTTGCAGCTGTGCTGTGGTGGTGTAGCTCAGAATTCGGTAGATGATCTGAGCCCGGATGTGCTGGGTTACGCCGGTCTCGTGTACGAGCATACGCTGGGTGAGGAGAAGTACACTTTCGTGGAAGAATGCAAAGGTCCCAAGTCGGTTACCATCCTCATCAAAGGTCCCAACGCGCACACCATGACGCAGATCCAGGATGCGGTGCGAGACGGTCTGCGATCGGTCAAGAACGCCATCGAAGACACAACGCTCATCGCTGGTGGTGGTGCATTTGAAATCTCGGCTTCTAACTATTTGACCACCGAAGTCAAGAAATCCGCAAAGGGACGCGCCAAGCTCGGTGTGCAGGCGTTTGCAGATGCCATGCTGGTGATTCCCAAGACGCTTGCTTCCAACTCTGGATTCGACGTACAGGACTGCCTGGTGGCGTTGCAGGACGAAGCGAGTGAGGGCAATGTTGTCGGGTTGGATGTGGTGACGGGTGAACCTATGGATCCGATCAGTCAGGGTATCTGGGATAACTACCGGGTCAAGAGGCATATGTTGCACAGCTCGGCTGTCATCGCTTCCAACTTGTTGAGCGTTGATGAGATTTTGAGGGCTGGAAGGAGCAGTTTGAAGAGCGAGGGTCCTATGGGTTAGTGGAAGACGACGCCCACAAAAGCACTGGAAGCAATGGCCGATGATGTAGATTCACTCGATCGCAAATGGCAGAAAGCAAACACTTTGCTGTTTTTGCTTGTAGGATGGAACCGAGACTGACTGTGATGTGTGTGTATAAATCTGCGGTCAAGTTGCGAAATCCTGCTGGGCTATTCAATTGAGGCAGCTGTAATCGCTTTGATACCACGCCTTTGCAGAACAATCCTTTTGCTTGAGCTCTGAAATTGATATGGTAGAGCGATAGTGTTTGATGGTTCGTACATTGTCATCAGTGGCTCTTACTAGTCTCCTCCTTCGACGTCAAATGCAAATCATCCATATGAACCTCCAAGAACCCCTTGACCGCCTCATACGTCAAGAAACTCGTCCCGATGCTCGGAGCCACTTTCAACAGATTCGGCAGCAGTCCTCTATACAACCCGGTAACACCTTCCGCCCTGACAATGTTCTGGATCGCATTGATCGCATTGCGATCCTTGTAGCCTAACTTTTCCTGACTATCCTTCATGCCTGCTACCTGCATTCTTCTCCTCAAAACGTCCAGAGGGTACGTCAACGTTTGAGAAATGCTCCCAGCCAGCGCTCCGCATGCCAACTTCATCAGCGACGAAGGTTCGCTGCCGTCAACGGCGAGATGCGTTTCCGGGCAGCTTCGTAAAAGTAGAAATTCAACGCTACGTACGGCGCCACTCCAACGCTGGTAGGCACACAGCCTCTATACAACCCTCTGAGTCCGCCTTCTTCGCGATATACTTTGATGGTCATTTGCCAAATACCCGGAACAGCCCGTTGCTTTTTGGCGATTTCCGCTTTCAACACTTCCTGCAAGACCTTTGCCTCCCCCAAATTTTTTGCTTCGTTGTACATGTTGGCACTAGCAATGCTGATCCTCGACCTGACCAAGTCCAACGGATACGTGCTGACCACGCTAGCAATCCCGGCAATGGCTCCGGCTGTAAGTTTACGAACCACATCGATCTCGCCCGTTTCTTCGTCGCGAAGGTAGGCTTTGCACGTTTCGTACGTTGTAAACTGAACAGCCGAGTACGGAGCTATGCGCAGACAGTTGATTCCGTTGCCACGCATAAAGCCGGCGAAACCTTCTTCCTGCCACATCTTCACCAGACCGGTCCACACTCCGTTGTACGCTCGGTTTTTGGCTGCGAGCTTGCCGGTGCCGGAGGAGGAGGAGGAAGAGGATTGGGGTTGGACCTGCATGATGATCTTCAACCGTTCGAGCGGGGATACGACGGTTCGGGAGGTAGCACCGGCCGCTCCGCCGGCGACAAAGTAGGTGATCAGAAAGGCATGGTTTGTTGCCGATGCGTGTGTGTGGTCGTTCGCCCCACCGGACGACGAGGACTGGGAAACATTGGCATCGCACACCGGCGACGCAGCCAGCGACGATTCTGTACGATGCAACTGCTGATACGCCTTAGCTCGAGCTAACTCTGTCGGCGACAACTGTCCATCCCCCACTGCTGCAGCGGAAGCAGCCGTTCGGGTGCGCAATATTGGTGGACGATCGACCGCCGTCGTGTCGTACGCTAGCGAAACAAGGCTAGAAGCCGACTCCAAAAAGCTCTCGAGCGTCGACGCAGATGTCGAAGCTTGACTGGACCGTGTCAAGCCAGCCATGGAGCTGGGTTCTGCTTGAGCCACCATGATTGGCGTGCGTGTTTGCTGCGGAGGGAGGAGAAAAACAGGACCTTAGCTTGAAGATATACGCATAGCACAAGATCCTGAACTCGAACCGCTGCTGCTGGGATGCTGTTGCTGCGGGTGCGCGTTGGCACAAAATCCCTGTCCAGAGAGAAAGGGGGATCCAGAAGCGATGGTGTGCTGGTGTGCTGGGTATAGAGTGATGGGTGGAGACTAAAAAAAGCAGCTTGCGGTATGATCCCGCTCGAGCACTTTCGGTGTTGAAGCTTGCTTGAAATCGGACTCGGCGTGACTCGCTCGGAAGTGACCGGTAAAGAAAGGGAAGGGTTGTATGTGACTGCGGTCTGCTGCCGTTTTTTTCTTAGCGTGTTTGATAAATTGCTGGAAATCGGTTGTGCGAATGGGGTTGCTTCTGGTTGTGCGACCCCCCCCCCCGCGTTCGAGATTTCCGGCGACAACGAGACACAAGGAAGCTGTCGGGTGACCCAGAGCAAAAGAATCGAGTGGTCTGCCTTTCAACGATGAGCCTTGTGTAGCTGAAAGAAGCCAGTCGAGTTGAAGTGCTTTCGTTGAGAAACACGACGTAGCCGCGCTGTCCTAGTCTAATGCTTGCGAATGGGAAGCTGTACGTGATTGCTCACGGAAGCTAAAAGTCCAGCAAAGGTCGGGAGGGTCGTAGATCGTCGTCGTCGTCGTACAAGCGCTTAGAAAGGACCACGAAAGGGCAACACAACCACAACCTCTCTCCTCTATATATACGACCCTCAACATTCCGAGCGGTTCGTCATCCGGCGACCCCGACTTTCATCAAAGCGGGAGACCCAGAGTCACAAGAGTCACGCACGATCGAACCTTCTCCTCAATTTGATTGCGGGGCCCGCACTCGCAAAACTTCACCGATCTCCCAACGAGCTCCCGTGAAAATGCACCACAACACAGTCGAAAAGATCGTCACCGTCTGCCTTCCCGGAAAAGCTTGGAGGCAGTTTTGAAAGCGCATTAATTTTTGCTCCACTTTTCCTTTTCCAGATGCCGATCCCTTCCGGTCAATCATGATCGCCGATCTGCGAACTAAAAGAGAGCCGATACGATTGATAAAGCATCGAACAAGGCTTTGATCTCGAAACACTCTCCTTCACGTATGGCTCGTTTCTAGCTCAAGTGAACCTCCTATAACTGCACACGCAATGACACATGCCCGACAATTCGTGAGAATGATCTGCTTTCGCATATGATATTCGTTCCTTATGCAAGGAAGCTAGATGGTGGTCCTACGACCAGTGGTTTTTGGGTTGTGAGTGTGTGTATGTGAAGTACAAATTGACGTCGCATCAGACGGCATATGGGGAAAAAAAAGGAACAAAAGAGCTATGCAGGCGGTTGAGAAACAAGGAAGACAGGATAAAACGAAACACCATTAGATGTAGGTGTCGTAAGCCTGGGGAGCGAGGGTCTCGGGGGTGTTGTTCTTCATCGAAAGAGTGTGGGCAGTGCGGGGAGCAGCGGGGAGACGCTTGAGCTGGACACGCTCACCCTTGGCCTTGGCCTCCTTCTTGAGCTCGGCGTTGCGCTTGACACGCTGCAGGAAGTCGTCACGGCACTTGGAGTGCTTGACGTGCTCGACACGGACGTTGACACGCTTCTCGATGTATCGGTTGCCGACCACCTTGTAGATGATCACACCAACAGCTCGTGGGGCGACGTTGAAGACGACACCGGTGCGGCCGTGGTAGTACTTGTGGGGCATACCCTTCTGCTCAGCGGCGTTGGCCTTGATGTCGACAATGTCACCGGCATGGAAGGGACGCAGGTAGGTCGACAGCTTGATGGGACCATGCTGGCGGAACTTCCTCGCGAAGAGGTGGCGGGTTCGGGCCCTGTAACCGAAAGAGTGCTATTGGTCGGTTGCGAATGGTAAGTGGTGGCATGAGGCGGAAGGAGAAAGAGTCAGCATTTTGCCCAGTCGAATCAGATGAGAGTGTGTGCGGTGTCGAGAACGGTCACATCAATCCTGCATCGTCCAGCGAGAGTATCTGCAACCATCCCATTTTTCCTAGCAATCTGTGGCTAATCTTTTCATTTCGCTCCGTTGGCAGTCGTGTATTGGAACAATCCGAAGTGTTGCGATCGCTGTGAACGATCTACGATACTGGCGGGCGGCAGATTGAGGTCGACGAGAGAGATCGAATGACTATGTTGTTCAACTTCAAATGGCTTTGCCAAGTGCTCTTTCATCCGAGTGGTGGGTTCGTCGTGTGCAAATCTAGAGCGTGCACTGCTGCAGAATGGTATGTTGTGGCGATAAAGCGGTGATACTGCAATGTATATGGCCGACTTGATCCGGTCTGCAATGACAAGTGTAGTCGATCATCTGTTGACAGCATCCGCCGCAAGGTCTAGCAAAAGTGTCCTTCGTCGATCCTGACTTTTCTGCGGTACAACTGAGAGTTGTTCGTGGCGGACGGATTGTCAATGTGGTGGAGACAAGATGCCACTGTTGCCAACGTCGATATATCAATGCTATCCTGAAGTGGTTGATTGTGTCTCCGAACAAATGTTGTCCGACTCTGTCATGACGACAAGGCTAGACACTTCTGTCGGATCACCTCTCGAATCCAGTACCTGTTCCCCATAATCTCTATGGCATCCCTCTCTGCTCCTCGCTGTGTCCATCATTTCTTCTGTCTGCTGATATGTTCTGCATTGCTCGGTCGGTGCCGGCTGAATCGTATTGTTGTCTCGCCGATGCAAGGATATGATGTGATGCCATTGTCGAAGATATGCTGTTCAACTTACAGGCATTGTGACTTAGTGATCTCTTGAGGTGGTGATGGTGACGAGAAGGATGTTGATGACGGCCACCTCGAATCGCTTTGGTCTAGCTTCGCTGCGCTTGCGTTGGGCTCGAGGCGCTGTGTCTTTGGGACTGCAACCTCGAATTTTGAAGCTGAGCCGTGTTGCAGTCTCCTGACCCAGCTCGCAGCCTCTTTCTGCCACTTCCTTCTCGCTCTGCCGGCAGTAGCCAAGTCTTTGATGTCGAGGCGAGTGTCTGACTGTGTTAGGCGACTGCATGCGCCAAAAGACTTGCTTGGAGGGCCTGGCTCAAACTCGCAACGAAATTCTGAATACGACCGAAGCATTTCAAAAGGTCTTCGGCCGAGTATTTGATGGATAGTGATATTCACGTGCAGACTACTTTCCAATACAATTTGGAATGGATTTTGAATATAGATTACTGCTGAAAATTGCGGCAGCATCAGAGAAGCACAGAAACTGCGAGCTGAGAGCTTCCAGCCTTCGAATTGAGAAGCTCAATTCAGCCAGCGCAGACAGGTCTGTGTTGGCTGCCAATCCAGGTCAGGCCAACAGCACACGGCCTTCTCACTCAGAACAAGCCAGCCCCGCCCGTAAAGAGCGCGAAACTGCCGTGAGCGCAAGCATTCGAGTCAAGTTGACAGTTCTGGCCTGCGTCTCTTCCTACCTTCTAGCTTCTCACCATACCCATCAAGGTAAGTTGCACCGGACCCTTTGCGTTCGTGTGCTCGAGATATGCCCATGGTGGTCTCGATACAAGACACCCCGACAACACTTGTCCAAGCAAAGGCGGCAATCGCAGCGACGACAGCGACGATGAAAAGAACAGAGTATTCGACACGATGACGATTTGATATCGACAGAAGGAGGCATTAGCGATGGTAGCATAGACGACATATACCAATATCTTTACCCGCATACCCACACTATACCCCAGCATCCATTATACCAGCATCCCTGTATCGCCAGCACAGAATGCCGTGCCATCTTCATTCTACCCACTACTCGACTCGATCATCCATTGCAACGTTTCGCCGACTCACGATGCTGCAACCTACCGCTGCCTCACGAGCAAATCGGCACTGCATTCCCACGCAAACGAGTAGATGCAAAGCCAGCGATCGCATCTCGTGACTTCAGGCTGTTTCAATCGACAAAGAGCTCCACGGCGTACCTTCACACATGCGACCTTATGTCCATGCATCGACACTCCAACAACAATTTTCCAGCTGGCAGGATATGTTTTATATTCTACATCAAGAGTCTGTGCCTCGGGAACGGGACTGGCAGTCAGCGATTTGGCTTCTCCAGCTATCATTCTGCTGTCGCCCGTTTGTCTGGGATGAGGACGATAGAATCCAAACTTCCCCTGCCTAATCAGCGCTGAACCCCCATCATCTTCGTCATCATTGTTATACTCTCTTCCTCCATTGTGGCAGTCCGCTACTCAGGGTGACTTGATCGAGGCAACCTAGCATTTCAAGAGCTTTGACCCTCGCATGCACAAATAGGCAAAAATCAAACATCAGTGACTGACCTCTCTGTTTTTGCCCGCCCTTCTTGTTACAACTGACTTGCCTTGCATTCCTACCACCTACCATAGACAAGATGCCTCGTGCTCCTCGCAAGCAGTCCAAGACCGCCAAGGTTCCCCGACGACCTTTCGAGTCGGCCCGTCTCGACAGCGAGCTCAAGCTCGCTGGTGAGTACGGTCTCCGTAACAAGCGTGAGATCTGGCGCATTGCCCTCACCCTCTCCAAGATCCGACGTGCTGCCCGTGAGCTCCTCAAGCTCGACGAGAAGGACCCCAAGCGTCTCTTTGAAGGTAACGCCATTATCCGTCGTCTTGTGCGTATCGGTGTGCTCGACGAGACCCGCATGCGTCTCGATTACGTGCTCGCCCTCAAGATCGAGGACTTCTTGGAGCGTCGTCTTCAGACCCAGGTGTTCAAGTCTGGTCTGGCCAAGTCGATCCACCACGCGCGTGTCTTGATCGTTCAGCGTCACATCCGTGTCGGCAAGCAGATTGTCAACGTTCCCTCATTCGTGGTTCGTCTTGACTCGCAGAAGCACATTGACTTTGCCCTCACCTCGCCTTATGGTGGTGCCCGTGCTGGTCGTGTCAAGCGCAAGCGTGCCCGTGCTGCCGCTGAGGCTGCTGGTGGTGACGACGCCGAGGAGGACGAGGAGTAAACTCACTCGCTCGCCTCTCTTGACCGTCTTCTCCATCAACATCGCATTTTCTTCACCATCACACACTCACTCTCACACATTAGTCTCGCTCCGTCGTCAGTAATGGCCGGTTTGTCTTTCCGCCATTGCTGAGCAGGTTCGGACGATTCGATTCCATGCACACACTCAAATATATCTTTGTATTTTTCTCTTCTCTTCGCCATAAGAGATCTTCACACACACCGACATGTACCAACCACTGGACATGTCACACAAACCCCCCCAAAAATAAAAGGCAATCTCAATAGGTTTCTTGCAACATCACTCGCTTTGTACACGGATGAATCTGAAGTTTGATATTGAACATAAGGCTACCCATCAGCGAGCTGCAACTCCAAGCTCTCAGCATACACCTCCTGCATCAGTTCTCCGATCTCCTCTCTAATACTCTTGACCGTCCCTTCCAGCTCTGCAATCTTTGCCCTTGCTTCGTTAGCATCATCGCGCACATTGTCGCCCTCCATCGGCTTGATCAGAGTCTTTCGCAACTGATCTCGCTGAACGACGCTTCTCAACAGCGCATTTTCCTGTGTCTGAATGCGATCGACCAACCCTGCCAAGTTGGTCGAATTCGAATGTGTTAATTCGGTCTGAATGGTGCGTAGGCGATGACCGCATTCGATCAGCGCTTGGGTTGTGATCTGCAGGATTTGGGCGAGAAGATCCTCGGAAAGGGGGATGGTGGTACTGCTGCATCCGGAACAGCCGCAGCCGGTAGATTCTGTTTCGGACGTGTTATGGGTAGAGTTATTCTGAGAGCCGTTGGCAGGAGCTGTTGCGGTAGAAGAGGAAGAAGGAGGAGGGTAAAGAAACGTATCGAAAGCATCATCGTATTCACGCCAGACCGAGATACGTCGCTCTTGAACTTCTTTGACGGCTTTGAGCAGGTCGAGAGGTGTTGACGCCTCGGCGTTGGGCGATGTGGACGAGGTGCCGTTAATGGGCGTTGCCTCTGGCATGGTTGGTATGTGTAGCAGGTGGTAAAGTGTATGACGGTTCGAGGTTGAGAAGGTTGATGAGGAGGAGTGCGGCGGTGGAGGCATGCGAAGCTTCCTCACGGTAGATTGATTATGTAATGCTGATGTTTGACGCGTCTGAACGTTGAGCAGCGCAGAAGCCACAACGTTGCTTTGTGTGGAGTTCACCTTGCACAACACCTTCTCAACACCCATCCCCATCGCAAGCTTCTCTCCGGCTCCCTTTGCAGACGCTTATCAAGCTCTCCAGTACGAACAGGTAGCATCAGTAGCCTCAGTAACGCTCTGCTCGGACGGAGATCGTGAACTTCGAACGGCACATAATCCAAGCCTTAGCTCAAAGGGCCATGTCGGAAAGAGTAAGTCACCGACCTGGCCTTGCTTCTCACCAAGTCGTCTTTCGTATCGCTGACATTCTTGTTCTTCCATCCTTTGTCTGATACTCTCACCCTTCTCTCGCCTCGCTTCAACCTCAAACAATCGATCTGGATCTCATAGGGACGCGGCGGACGCGGCAACTCCGCAGCAGGGCATCGAGGCGGCGCTCCCGGTCGAAGCGGCTACAACGCCCACCGTGGCGGCTCTCGCGGCGGCTCTTCTTCCTCCTTCTCCAGCCCCTCCACTCGACCCAACACAGACCGACCCAAAAAAGAGGCGATTCTCGACCTCACCAAGTACATTGATCAGAAAATCCGCGTCAAGTTTGCCGGAGGTCGTGAAGTGTTTGGCATCCTCAAGGGTTTCGATCAACTCATGAATCTGGTCATGGACGAAGTGAAGGAGAGCTTGCGAGATGATGAGGGGAATGTGACGGATAAGACGCGGGAGTTGGGGTTGGTGGTGTTGAGGGGGACCACGTTGACTGTGATTAATCCTGCTGATGGGTTTGAGAGTATTGAAAAGTAAGTACGGGCCAGAGAAAGAGGAGAAGTGGGAGTGAAATGTTGCTGACGATGATTGACTTTTTTTTTCGTATTGATGTGGTTAACAGTCCTTTCTCGCAGGCCGAGTGAACGAGGAAAACCGGTCGAAGCAGTACCATGTACGATTCATAGGTTCTGCCGATGGGCAGATGTGACGAATATAAATCTACTTGTACTTGTACACTCCTGAGTCTATCACACAGGGCGACGTTGTGTGATACGTCAGCTTGCGCTTTCTCAACAGACACGATATCGCGGACCAACACCAACTCACACAGTCGCCCCACTTTCCGGCGCATACATTCTCTAGCTCGCATTCGTCGTACCAAACCTACAAAACCTCTAGTCACCTCTCAACTCCCCCCAACCCGCAACCTCCAACACATATCCATCCCTCGTCTCCCCCGACAGCACATGGTTAACCTCCAACGCCAACCCTTCTCTCGGATCCCACTTCCACTCCTCCTTGTCATCCAACCTCCACAAACTAACTCCAACCTCATTCTCCCCTCTCAAATCCACCACCCCGCTATGCACCGGGAACACCGTCTGCGGTCCCAAATGGTTAATGTATTTGCCCATTTGCCAACCGTTCACGTAGAGCTGTGCTCGGAATCTTTTACCCTCAAACTTGCGGAAGATGAAACTGAGTCCGAGATCGACGTTGGCTGGAACGGAAAGGTTGAACGACGTTCGGTAGAACGTGACGCGGCTGCTAGGGGAGTGGTGGAGGGTGAGCCATGACGAAGCGTTGAATCCGGGAAGGTGCCAGCCTTTCACCTCGGCATGGAGCCCTCCTTCGTTGAGCGAGCGTCGAACGGCGTCTGGTGCTGATTCGCCTGCGTAGTTGCCTTGCACTTTCCAGGTGAGCTTCGGTTCATCCAGCCCAGCCTTGCGGAGAGAGGGGAAGTTGAAAGTCACAATCCCACGCGGAAGTTTCACCGCTTCCAAAGCTCGATTCTCACCGAAACCAATCGGCAATTCTCCCGCTTCCATCTCGATCCCCATATGATCTTGCAACACCGTCACCACATTCTTCTTGCCCAACAATCCTTTCCGGATATCAAAAGCCATTCCAGCAGCCGACCTCTCGCGATCAGCTTCAACACTTCCCAAATACTCCCCGTTCAACCACGCACTAAATCCAAACGATCGTCCACCTTCGACCTTTACATACACATCCGTCAGCACATTTTGCAAGTCAACAGAAAAATGTCCACGCCAAACAACATTGTTCCTATGGAACCCGTACTCCGAAGCAAAGAGGATGACACCTTGCGTGTCGAGCATCGGATCGTGGGCGTAAGGGTTGAACGAGTGGGTTTTGTTTGCGTCTAGCCAGTCGGAATCGTCGAAACTGGCATCCACTTCGGGGATCGAATCTTTCCATCTCCAGTCCAACTCGGACAGCTTGGGAGGTACCCACTGCAATACAGCTTGAGGAGGACCGGGGATATCGAGGATGTAAAACCATTCGACGTCACCTTGCGGTGTATGTTTGATCTTCTCTCCGTTCCAAAAGACGTACTTCAGATTGGGCAAAGCCATCAACGCTGCATCGCTGTCTTGGCTTACCGATCCCCAGAGGTGGATCGTGTCGAGCGGTTGATCGGTAGATGTGTAGGTGGCGTTACGAAGAAGGTCGACTTTGAGCAGGATGACGCTGTCTTCCGAGGTGTCGAAGAAGCGGTTGATGATGTTGCTCTGATGGCTGCTGCGGCGCTGAAGCGTGGCGTGGGAGGGTGGCGTTCTGTACCGCGCTGGCGCGGAAAAATCTCGTTGGGTGAGAAAGGTCGGTGTGAAGGAGAGTGCGATCATTGTTCCTTCGGCCGTCTTGTACATGATGTAGCGAGATTCCGTGTTGTCTTGTGTCGGAACGACGATCGAAGCTCTGACTTGCTTTGGATCGGTTCTGATGTCCGAGTGCATCTGCTGTAATCGTTCCAAATCTTCACCTTGGACCTGCTGTAAAGCAGCATCGCCATCTGTCATCTTGAACATCTGCATCTCGGCAAAATAGTCGTCGTCCTTTTCAAGTGTAAGCGACCACTCGATCATCTGATCGGGAGCGTAGTCGAGCGAAATCACCACCAGGTTGGCGACGGTAGCGATGCGGTAGACGTTGGCTGTACTGAATCGCAGCAGAAGACCACCGGGAAGCTGCTGGTCTACAGGGATGATATGACTGTCTCTACCATTCAGGTAGTTGACAGCATAGCCCGGGTCGGTCCCACGTCTCTCGCCGATCAACACGGGTTCTCCCAGGGACTCGATCTGGAGCGCAAAGCTGACGCGCCTAGACTCTGTGGTATCGTCATACCTGACAATGTAGAACTTGCTCTTGGTTTCCGGGTTTTCCAGCACCGTGGTTCGGAAGACCGTCGATACGACTGTCTTGTTCGTATCCAGGTCGAACACTTGAGAGATACCCAACCCTGGCTTGTCATGGATCTGTTCTGTCATGGCGAGGTCCGGGAAAGCTGCAATGAAATTCCCTTGCCTCTTGAGCTCGGTATATTTATCCGTGGTCTGCCTGTGCTCGTTGAGCGCCGCACCGTAGTCGTAAGATGTATACACATCCGGTTCAGCAAGTCCACCCCAGTTTGTTCCACCGTAGACCATGTAGAGCGACAAGAGCGTCACTCTCTGCGCGATCAAAGCCTGGTTCGCTACTCTGGTAAAGCTGGCATTGGTCATTGCTGCGCACGCTTCGTATCCGGGACCGCCGTACGGGTCGTAACTCCCTCCTTGGAATTCGGGAATGTAGAAAGGCTGGTTTGGGTTGGCATCCTCGTGGAAGGCTAGATAGTCGTCTCGGAAGGGAACCCAGGTGGTTGGGTGAGAGCAATCGAATCGCTGTGGATAAGAATCGAGTCCATATAGGTCTACTAGGTCGATAAAGTTGTATTCTCGGCCCGGATCGTTGTACGTGATGGGAACAGAGATGCCGTTGTGCTTGAGTCTAGCTACGAGTTCCTTCATGTACGCACGTTCTGCTTTGCCACTCTTGTACTCGTTGTCTGCTTGGACGAGGATAACGCTGCCTCCGGTGAGATGACCTGACTTGGAAGGGTCATAGACAAGCTGATGCTTCACAATCACACGAGAGACGGCGTCTATATACGGTTTCCACGCCTCTTGCCACGCGGTATCGTTTGTACGTAGAACAGCATCGATGTTGACCGTCCAGGGAGCCATTCCACCCATCGTTGTCTCGGCATTGATATAGCTGCCCGGGCGCACGATGGCAAGGAGCCCTACTTGCTTGGCCACTGTCAGGAAGTAGTCGAGATCGTTGACGCCCGACAAGTCGATCGAAGCAGGATCCGATGTAGGCTGGATGAGACCCCAATGAGTGTAGATGGAGACGGTGTTGAAGCCAGCAGCTTTGATCTTTTGCAAGACATCTCTCCATAAGCTAGGGACGGGCAGACGCCAAGGATGAAACTCGGCGGCAAAAATGAAGATGCGCTGCTGACCGCCAGCAAGAGCCAAGCTGTACTTGTCAAAGACGACGGCGGAATTGTTGCTGTCTCGTGGCAGTGTCCATTTGTTTCTGATTTGGGATGTCGCTAGCTTGCCTTGCTGTACGGTTTCGGATTGCTGTTGAGAAGTCTCGAGGGAGAAAGGGATCTGAGCAGCACTCGAGACGTGCAAGAAGGAGGCGAGGCCGGCGACTATACAGCCGGTCAGGGCTGCAGAGGTGAACCGCATGATATACGAGGATCTAGACCCGCTATCCCTACGCTAAAAGGATGTTTGCTATGTCTCGATTTGATGTGATGCTGGTAGACTAGAGCATGGTCGATGGAACAAGCAAGTTGGGACGACATGGAAGGAGGGAAGCAAGGTGTGAACCGTGCGTAAAGTCAATGTGGAGAAACGCCTGTCAAAAAAACGCACGAAGCTCATCCGCGGCACCAAATTTCGGATCGACGCCCCGTAATCACAAAATTTGTCGATTCGTCCGACTCCTCGATAAGATCACTTCCAATTCCTTGCTCAGCTTTGCAATCCGGTGCGCTGCCTGGCTGCTGTATGGAGAAATGCATTTGATGATTCCAAAAGTGACAAAAAAAAAAAGCGACTGCATGCTGCTTTCTTGTATACATACAACAGCGCCATTTCAAACAAAGGAGAGCAAAGGGGAAGCTGGCGTTTATATGGCAAATTGAGTGGACAGACTCTGAACTAGAGCGTACAGTACGATACAAGCTACGGATGCACGGCGAGGGCAAAACCTCGGCCTGGAAAGCCCGTGATGAACGATTGTTGAAATGCAAAAGAGTGACCGAGCGTAACAAGTTTGGACGCTGTGATCTGGGCGGCTTCCCAATGCTTTTAGTTGTTGACGGGCGGCACGGGGCCCTCGTCCTGACCCGAGTTGTCAATGTTGTGGAAGTCGAGGATCTCGGAGTACATCATGACCTTCCATGTGTCAACGGGCAAGTCAGCATCGTTGAAAGACCAGTCGAATGCCTCCTCGGCCTCGGGCTCGTCGGTCGGGTCGTGGTAAGGAGCAAGGTAGGGATGCGCCAATGCTTCGGCGGCGCTGATACGTGTCCTTGGGTCGAAGACAAGCATCTTTTCGAGCAAGTCCAAAGCCATTGGGTCGGCGTTCTTGAACTTTTGTGAGAAGGGCACGCGCTCTCGCTTGGGCAACGACTGGACGAATCGCAGCGTGTTTTCGGAGCAGATGGTCTTGATGACCTCATCTGGTGGTGTGCCGAGCAGCTCGGTGATGATGGAGAATTGGTTGACGTGGTCTTTGCCGGGGAAGAGCGGCTTGCCCTCGAGCATCTCGGCGAAGATGCATCCTGCGCTCCAAACATCGACGGCCACGTCGTACTTTTGCCAGGTGAGCATGATCTCGGGAGCACGGTAGTATCTTGTGCTGACGTATCCGGTCATCTGAGGATCTTGAATACGCGCAAGACCGAAATCGCAAATCTTCAAATCGCAGTTCTCGTTGACGAGAATGTTGCTTGGCTTCAAGTCACGGTGAACGACACCTGCCGAGTGGACGTACTTGAGACCTCGGAGGATCTGGTACAAAAAGTACTGGATGAACTGCTTCTCGAGCGGTCGGCTCGTCAGGAGACGGTGAAGATCGGTACCAAGAAGTTCAGTGACAAAGTAGCTGCAAAGTCAGAGAGAAGAGGGACGGATGGAATCACTTGTCAGTCGATTAGTTCACGACCGGCAGCTCTCGCAGGCTGGCATGTTCAGAGTGGCGACAAGACACTGTGTTCGACCAAACAGCCGCTGTGCAAAGCAAGGTTGACACTTACATGTCCTCGAGAGGCGAGATAAAGATGTCGCTAAGGCTGATAATCTGTGGGACGCGAAAACTCGAGAAGAGGGTCAGTATGCGTTTGTAATCTGCCGCGCCTTGTTCACGCGCGAGCTGGCAACGTGTGCGGACTGCACGGACAAGCTGGTTGCAAGAGATACGTACGTTCTCGTGGCGGATGTGCTTGAGCAGCTTGAGCTCTCGGTAGGTACGCTTGGAGAGAACGGGTGTGGAGAAGGGTTTCATGATCTTCTTGATGGCGACCGAGGTGTTGGTGAGCTGGTCATTTGCGGAACAAACGAGACCAAAAGCACCCATGCCGACGGGTTGCAGATCGACATATCGAGTGGTGACCTCGAAGACGGTACCGAAGATGGAGAGCTTGACAAAGTCGGCCATTTTGAAGAGAGCTTTGTGCTACGATTGATCGAGTGAGACCTGGAAGACGAGGCGACACGAGCTTTGCTGAGCAACGGATGCAGCGATACCGAGACAGGGTTTAAGGACGCGAACCAGACGGTGACAGATTGCCAAAGAACCAAACGCGGTGACGAGATCGACGTAGAAGCAGACGGGGGGACCTAGATTCGTAACTGATGACGCTGCGGTGGTGTGCCAAGGTGTTTGCTTGCAAGGACGGTGATGGTGAGTGGTGTGGATGGGCAAGTCTCGACTAAGGCAGACGTTGAATGGAGAGAGAGAGAGAGAAACACACGGGTGAGATGGAAGCGGATCTAGGGCAGTCGAGCTGGAGAGATGGCTGAGCGCATATCCACACACAAACGGCACGCATCGACGCAGCAAAAATAAATAACTTAAAAATATTACTTCATCGCAATGCAGTGCTGTACCGCTCCGCTTTGGCATTCTGTAAGCTGTAGCCTGTCTCTTTTGCCTTGTTGCTGTGTGATCAACCGACCGACGACCGTCTCTTTTCTATCGAGCAAGAGCGCGGTGTGTTGTAAGCCACAGCCACCGTCCAAGGGAGAAATGCGGTCGACGGACGCACGCGGCTGCAATGCTATGCAGAGAAAATTGAGGGGAATAATAAACAAATACAGTCGTACCTCTCAAAATGAACCCTTTTTTATCTTAAAATTTTCGAGATGACTTGATTGTATCCAGCTTGTCAATAGGATCATAACAAGGATATGTAGGTCACAAGTTTCAAGCCTTCAGGCAGCACATTATACATATGTTCTGTGATAATGTTTTTGTGTCACATTATCTTACCCCATTTTTTTGACACTTAGAAAGGGTTCATTTTGAGAGGTACGACTGTAGTAGTTAATCTGCAATCATTTCCGGACTCAATTGTAATTGTACACATCCGAATCCAGGGTTCTTGCGAAGAAGAAGAAGATGGAGAGGAGGAGGAGGAGGAGGAGGAGCAGTACAGTAGCGGCCAAGTGTGTCGCGGACTTGACTGACTTGTCAGAAAATCCAGGGTTCATCCAAAAGGAAGCATGGCCAAGCCCAAGCGACATCAACCCAATAGGCGAGACGGCAAAGCACAATGAGGCCTTGCTTGTGTATAACTAGGTTAGTTGGAAAGCCGCAGCAAACCGAACAGCTGTATCGCAGCTACATACCGACAAGATACAAACCGGAAAAAGAGGACGGAAAATGAAAAGAAAAGAAAAAAAAAACAAATAGATTTGTCGATCTCAACGGCCAGAATCGTAGAAAGCAGACTTATGTCGTCACGGTGCTTTTCAGAAACACACTGCTCAAATGGCTTATTTCTAAAATGCACGACTATCAGCCCGACGATCATGGAGTGCGCCTGTCATTTACAATTACTCTCGTACGTGTTTGTAGACGGTGAAGCGGATCGGGTTGACCTTGACCAGTGCTCGACTCATAACTATTCGATGCGTCACCAGTCACACATACACGGCGTAAGATCACCGTTGCATCCGAGTTCGGCTCTCCTTTGGAGCTACAGTATCACTTGTCTTCTTCCTTTCCCCTGATCACCCTATAGCCAGACACGCATCGCAGACAAACACACGAGATCTCGTGACCGCTGGCCACCATCTTTATTTAGGCCAACTCCACATTCTCCCTGCATTCTCCCGTCGAGGCATCCGCTCCTCGTACGTGACCACACATTCTCAATCAACACTATGGCGGAACCCAACCCGGGCGCAGCTTTTGCGCCAAATGCCTACGCCAACGCCTTCGTCCCAGGAAAGCCGCGCGATTCGGCCAACCTCATCCAGCAGCGTCTTCGCAAAGCCAAGCTCTTCAACGAGCAACTCGCAGACTACTTTGCTGCTCGTCGTGAACTCGAGGAGACCTACCTCAAACAGCTTCAAAAGATTTCAAAACGCAACTTTCTCTCCGACCCTTCGTCCATTCCACCCGGCTATGCCCCTGTCTACGAGCGACTAATACAGGAGCTTGCAGAGATTGCCAGCGCCCACGCCGAGCTCGAAAAGCGCATCGCCGAAGACTGCGAAGCTCCCATCCGCAATGCCAGCTCCAGAGGCGAATGGAGTCGTGTCAAGGAACACGACGACTCGCTTGCCAACACGTTGCGAGAACTCAATTCGCTCGAATCGCAATTGCAGAAAGATCAGAAGAAGCTCGAGGCAGCTTCCTCCAAAAAGGCATCCCAGGCCAATGCCAAGTTGCAAGAGACAGAACGAGCCATCGCACAGACCATGGAGATCTGGGAGACCGAAGCGCCTTTCACTTTCGAAGCTTACCAACGCATCGATGCGCAACGCCTCGAGCTGCTCAACGAGACCGTCGCCAAATTCGAAACCGCTCAAAGCGATGCTGCACAGCGCATCATGTCGAGCTCCGAAAAGACCATGCAGGAGTGCCTCACCTTTGATACCCAGGCAGACATGCAAGACTTTATCCTCAAGAATGGCTCGCTCGGCGCAACTACTTCCTCCGCTCGCAATGCAAGGTCGGCGGCTTCACGTCCCTCCGCTGCTGCTGCCGCCGCAACAACTGGAGGCAGCCTCAACCGTCAGTCCTCTATTTCCGGTCGCAGCATCAGCAGTCGAACCGGTGCCGACAGTTCCGCACGCGGCCGATCCAATGGGGCTGGTATGGGCGAGTTTGGCGCATCTTCGGCTTCCATCCACTCGGCTGACCACACCATGGGCAGTACACATGACGGCACACCCAGCAAGTCGGCCGGATCCACACTCAAGAATGCTTTCAGCCGATTCGGGCGCGGACGCTCCAACAAGGATTCTAGCAACACGCAGACCGTCTACGGTGGCTTGCTCGACGAACCTGCCGACTCGTCCTTCTCGTCCTCGATCAACCGAAGCGGAACGCTGCGACAGAATTCGACAGCGCCAGGTGTCAGTTCGTCGTCTTTGCGCAACCCTCCCATTTTGGCCGGAGGCGACGATTCCATCGACTCGATGGCTCCTGGTGCAGGCGGAGGCTTGATGGCGCCACTCACCCCCTCAACAGCGCCCGCTCGAAAGAACTCGACCTCCGTTCCAACCATCAACGCACCCCAACCCTCTTCTTCCACCTCCGCCGCGCCTCTCGTCGACTCGGAAGGCTACTCGATCCCTCCGCCCGACCGCAAGCCTTGGGAGACGGCCGCCGTTGGAGGAGCAGCTTTGGGCGCAGCAGGCGCCGATGCGGCTGCCGGCTCTTCCTTGCTGGACCAAGACGACAACGAAGATTCTCGAGACACCTTTGACAGTTCGCTCAACAACCGTGTCAGCAACATGAACATCAGCAGCCAACCCATCACCGAAGATGCGTCCAAGGACAAAGCCGCACTTGAACGCATGAAGTCGACGCTGCTTACCAGCGGACCGCCTTCTCGCCGCGGCACCACTCGACGCGATCGAAGGGATGTGCGCAACACCACTTACAACCCTGCATTCGGAGCTGTTGGTTCCTCCACAGGCGACGACAGTAACAGGTTGAGCCAGTTTGGTGCGCTCACCGCTTCGCCGCAAACTAGCGTTCCTGGATCACCTTCGCCCTTTGGCACGCAGAGCACATTTACCGGTACAGCTGGCGTCGGGCGACACCGCACGCAGAGTATTGCTTCGGTCGCCTCATCGACTACCAACGCCATCCCCTTTGAAAACAGCTCTACCTCGTCACCCATCAAGGCGAGTCTGAGCGAGAGGGTCAACGTCATCTTTGTCGGTCGGGAGATCTCGAAAGTCATGGTGGTCGGTGAATTGAGTGTTGCCGTCAGCGCCACTGTTGCAGCCGCGACAACGGGCAAGCCTTTGCACATCCGAATTGAAGCCTTTGAACAGCTCGAAAAAGCAGCTCCCAACCCGGCGTTCCTCAAACCCGTCCCTGGAGGTAGCACTCCCGGCGAATACCTGCTCGACATCAAATCTCTACTTGAACAGGGTGTCTCCTCGGGACTTCCGGGAAGCGGCTCCCAAGCAGTCGTTCTCAAATATCAACTGCACATCTCCGATTCACGCAAACACGACTACGTGCCACTCCAACTTCACGCCCAATGGCGATGTGAGCCCCACCAAACGTCGTTCCTCATGACCTACACCCCGAACCCTTCCTGCCACTTTTCTTCGAGCGAAACCCCAGCCGTACTTCAAGACCTTCAATTCGCGGTAACAATCCAACCTTCGACCGTTTCGAACATCATGTCTAAACCTACAGCTACGTTTGTTGCGGAAACCAAATCGTTGTTCTGGAAAATCAACGAGGGTCTGTCTCTGACGACTCAGGAGGTCAACAAGTTGTTGGCAAGATGTCAGATCGAGGGCGGGCAGACGGTGCCCAGTCCGGTCCATTTGAAGTGGAAGATTGTGGGAAGGACGGTTTCGAGTTTGGGCATCTCGACGGTGGGGGAGGAAAAGATCGACGAGGTGGTGAGGATGTGTACGGCTGGAAAGTTTATTGCTTCGCCGTGAACAAGAGTGGAAACGGATTGTTTGCAATACAGATTTTTTTTTTGTGCACCTTCGTTCATTTGGAGCTTAGACAACAGACTGTGCTCTGCCCGAAGAGGTTCTAACTAATGAGCTCACAACTCAACCCAACGCTGGACACAAATCTGTCGAACAATGTATTTTGAGATCAGCACCGATACAAAATGACCGCAAAAACGCCGCTTACCACCCTAGCTCCTTTTTTCAATCGCAATCTGACCTGCATCTTTTCCTAGTTGCTCTCCGGCTCCAACGTCGTACCCCTCCTCACCGTACCCCACCCGACCAAACGCCAGTGCTTGTCGATCCTCCTACTCAGCGCGATCTTCTCGCCCACCTCGGTACACGCCGGGCTGGTTAAAAAGATCTTGGCCAGATCCGCCTTCACACTCATCACCCTACCGCCCGTCGAGGTCGAACCGATGTTGACCATCAGCACCTCGTTCTTGGCCAACTTTTGCACTTTGGTCTGCTTCTTGTCGTCCGATTTGACACCGAGGAGTCGTCGGAGGAGGAAGTAGTTGATCTCGAGTTCGGTATAAATAGCAGGCAGCTGTCCGACCGCGCCCAGAACCTGCCCGACCAAGCGATCGGCACGGCACAGCGTAGGATCGATCTTGGTACCCACACCAATCAACCCACCGGGAACCGCGAATTGCAAATCATTGTGCTCGGCGAGCAACGACTCCACCCGGCTAAAGATGGGCTTGCAATGAATCTTGCCCTCGTTATCCTTAGTCACAATACCCGGACGAACCTCGATCTCCTGACCAATCTTGAGCACACCCGACAAAATAGATCCACCAGCTACACCACCCCGCAGCTCGTCCACCTCGGCACCGGGCTTGTTGACGTCAAACGATCGGATCACAATCAAGCGCGGTGGCGAGGTGAAATCGCGCACGGGCACGGGAACCCGTTTAACAATGTACTCGTTGACCGCATCGATGTTGTACTTCAACTGCGCCGAGATCGGCACAATCGGAGCACCATCAGCCACGGTTCCTTTGACGAAATTGATGATCGACTTCCAATGTTCCTCTGCCGCCTGTTCGCGGATCAGATCCACCTTGTTCTGCAAAATAATGATATGCTGAAGCTTCATAATTTCGACCGCAGCCAGATGCTCCGAAGTCTGAGGTTGAGGACACGACTCGTTTCCCGCAATCAACAGCAACGCGGCATCCATGACCGCAGCACCGTTCAACATGGTGGCCATGAGAATGTCGTGACCGGGACAATCGACAAACGAAACGTGACGAAGCAGGTTCATCTTTCCTCCGCAACCGGGGACCTCGCAATCCGGATGTTCCTCCTTGTCGCTAGGATATGACTTGTAGCACTGGGGACGCGGGCATTCTTCGCGTTCGCACTTGTAGATCTTGGCATTGGCGTAACCGAGCTTGATGGTGATGTTACGCACCAACTCGTTCTTGAATCGAACCGTCTGGACACCAGAGATGGCCTTGACTACGGTGGATTTGCCGTGGGCTACGTGTCCGATGGTACCGATGTTGATGGTGGCCTGCTTCGAGATGACTTCGGGGCTGAGCGGGTTGAGGTTGTCATAGTCAATGTTGACCGCCTGCAGGTCCTTGGTGATCTGCTGAACGTCGCCGTTCGAGGCAACTGATGCTGCCATTTTCTGTAGTAAAGATGTCGTCCGACAGGTGTCGAGCGGTAAGGAATGTTGAGTGGGCGGCGGTCGGCTTTCAAAAGCTGCGTGCGATAGCGAGGACTGAGTCGACAGAATGCGGTGCTGCGGACGAGAAAAAAGACCGGTGACAAATGCAAAGAAACGCAGACACCGATCGATCCACGAAGAGAACCGAGACTGTCGTACGAGCGTCGGAAACGGTGTAGGACGCTATGTGTAAGCCGAAACCTGCTGCGCCTTTGTGAGAGTAGCGAAGCTGTGACTTGTATTGTAGATAGGGTTGAAGGTGATGAGAAACAAGAAGAAAAGGCTGACTGCGGAGAATTGCAACTTGCACTTGGCTCGACTTGCACTTTCGAGCAAAGCTGAGTAGCAATTCGTGATTGGCGCAGGCGCGAAAAACGAGCCAAAAAAAAAAGAAAAAGAAAAAGAAAAAGAAAAAAGGAAAAGGAAGAAAGTCGTCCGTCCGTAGCTTTGCACCTGCTCAGCTCAAAAGGAAAGACAGACGCGGCAGCGAGTCATTTTTTTCTTCTCAGAAAGCCGGTCGCACGACTGCCACTTGATCGCTGCTCTGTATACAATTTCGTGCGAGTGAGGTTCGTCTCAGGAAGAAGTCGTGCACCACCTCTCCTCAACTTTCTCAACCGCAAAGTCGGGCAATGCATTCATTTTCGGCATCCTAGACAGTCCTCTCACTCTCTCACTCGCTCGAACAGCAGCCCATCCTAAGCCATCCGAATGACCGCACAACCATTCACTTCTGCTCTGCAAAAGTTCAATTCTAGTATTCGCACCCATTTGCGTTTCTTTTGCATCGAACCAACACAAATGAGATCCTACACAACCCTCTGTTTAGTGGTGAGCCTCGACCTTGATATCGGCAGCAGCTTCACGGAGGTAGGCGTTGACGTCGCCACCTTCGGTAAGAGCACCATCGGTCGACGAAGCGGGAGCCTCGGCGTGGTCAGGCTCAGCAGCAGCGTAAGCCTCGAGCTGCGAAGAGAGCTCGGACAACGAAGGCACAACGGGAGCCTTGGGAGCAGAGGGGGTCTGGAACTCGCGAACCTGGCCCTTGTGCGAGTCGGCGGCCTGTCGAGAGTGAAAGGTTGTGGAAGAGAGAAGCCGGGAGGAGGGTTAGTGGGGAAAAGCTGTTTCGTTATGTGTTGGGGATCGTGTGATCTGTGCGCGTTGCGGTGGAAAACTCACCTTAGGGGGAGCCTTGTAGCCCTTGAGTTCCTTGACGTAGAGCTCCTGGACAAAGTCTGTTGCGATTGTGACAAAGATGGTGATTAGCAAAACGAGTCAGTCGATTGGATGATTGCCTGTGGCAGTTGCTAAAGGAATGGCCAATGCGTACCCTTGGAAGCGACGGCAGAGCTGGAAAGAGCTCGGACCTGGGATCGCGAGGCGGATCGGACCTGTTTGCATATCAATCAAGATGGAAGTAAAGCAGATGGTACAAAGCGATTGTGTTGTCAGTTGGCGGTGTTTCTAAAGACCAAGTGCAATGTCGTTTGTCGAGGATCTGCAAGTGGCTGATGGTGGTGGTCCAATGCCGTTGCTGTACAGATTGGCGATGATACGTACAGCGCCAAAGGTGGAGCGTGCGACGAGCTGGAAGACCATTTTGTATCGAGTCTGTAGATGTGACGAGTGGTGATAGGACGTGTGGAAGTGATCAGTCAAATAGCGAATAGGTATCAAACGGCGACCAAGTGTTGCTGCTGCAGGCGTTAGCACTCACTCTCTCAGCGGATCCGGTTCGAGAAGCACGCATGTCGCCGTCTGCCGCCTTGTTTTTTTTAGGGGGGGGGGGGCATGCGACGATATTTCTGGAAATTCCAGGCTTCGCAAAACGGTTCCGAGCCAGCCCGTTGAAACTTAACAAATCCCGAAAATGGATCTTGCACGTTTTCACGATCGTTGCTCTTCTCTCTCGTGCGAGTGCTGCAAAGCATAAGGCTGCAACTCAACCTGCTCAATGACGTTGATCCGTGCCCCGGTGTTTCTAAGCTCGGTTGCTCAGCCACAAATCGACATTTCCCTTTCTTTCCGACCAACAGCCATCATCTATACTTTACTTTGCCTTTCAAACACACACAATGTCTCTCCTCCGTGTTTCGACTTCTACGCTTGCCCGCGTCACAAAGACCCCCACCTTCGCCATGGCTGCTCGAGGCTACGCTGACGGTCCCACCGACAAGGCGGGTGCCACTGCTTCGTCGCAGGGCTGGAGCAAGCGCGAACAGGTAGGCCACTCCATTCTTGCGCACGTGTAGTGTAGAACGGAGGAAGTAATACTGACTATGATGTTCCATTGTGTTCCGAATTTGGCTTTTTTTTTGGCAGGCTCAAGAGAACCAGTACGTTCAGCAGGCGGAGAAGGAGAAGCTCCAAAAGCTCAGGGAATCGATCAAGAAGCAGCGAGAGCACCTTGATGAGGTATGTAGCCCGTAAAAACGAATCTGAGGGCGTTGACATTGCAAAGCTTATAGCTGACACCTTGATCGGTCCATTTTCTCACCTCCTCACACAGGTCGAGAGCCAGCTCAACAACCTCGACAAGAAGTGATCACCTTGACTGCCTTCTCATTGCAACACCACTCACATCTCGTCAAACAGCACGAACAACAATAAGGATGTAATTGCATCACAACAGCGTTCCGGGTTTGCAATGCAATGCAATCAAAGCAACATACACAGCCTAGATACTGTAGCTCAGGCAGCATCGCGTTCAGACAGCAAATGTTGCCAATCAGCTGCGTCCGGATGCCTCGTTTGCGTCCATCTCGGCCACCTCTTGCTCCGTTTGCACCTGCGCAGCCGCTCTATCGCAGCTGACGACAGCGCCTCGCTGCTCCAGATAAGCCGCGTAACTTCGCAGCGCCTCGAGGTTAGGACTCTCGACACGGCTATAAGCGGCTTCGCTCAGCTGTGCCCTTTGGAACGTGTCAATGTTGCCGACTACAAAGAGGCCACTTTGAGCTCGCGTGAGTGCCACATTGAGTCGCCTGCCGTCGGCAAGGAATCCCACGTAGCCCTGTGCATTGGTTCGTACGGTCGAGAACACGATGACCTTCTTCTCTCGTCCTTCGAAGCCGTCGACAGTGTGAATGTCGATGTTGCCGAGCTCTGAAAACCGTGCTTCGAGAACGCTGGCCGCCTGCTTGCGTGCTGGCGAGGTATCGTTCTGCAGCATCTTTTCAAGCAGGATCTGTTGGCCGGCGTACGGAGTGACAATGCCAATGTCGTCGCCGGTGAGGTCAGCATTTTGACGCAGCAAATCGACTGCAAGATCGACGACAATGCGTGCCTCGGATGCGTTGCACAGCGAAGTCGAGTTCTCCGCTTTAGTCTCGCGGCCCTTGTGATTGACGAAGCAGAGTCGTTGTGCGTCTTTCTCGGCAGTGCCGGTGGAAGCGGGCCAGTAGCTCGATGCGACCGGCGCAATGAGATCCGTGCCCTCTCCGTTTTCCAATGCGCCGTCGTAAAACGTCTTGTTGGGGAATTCGGCGAGACTGGGATGCATACGGAATTGCACATTGAGCATGATCGATGGGATGTTGCGTTCACTCTCGATGAGTCGTTCGAAAAGACTGCGGGACAGTCCGCCTTGCTTGGCTTCGATGCTGGTCACTACAGGAGGCAGCTGCTTATGATCGCCAATGATCGACAAGTGTCTGCAGCCCTTCATCAGCGGAACCAGTGAGACGGGCTCGGTAGCCATGGATGCCTCGTCGAAGAAGACGACGGGAAGATCGATCATATCGAGTTCAGGAGAGCCGGCCGCAATGGCAGAGCCGCAAATCACATCGGCACTGTTCAAGATCTCGCCTCGGATGGAAGCACGGAGGAAAAAGTAGGTTGCCTTGAGACGGTTGAGCTGCTTCTTGATCGCCTCGTACTCTTCCGAGGCAGTGCCGCCTTGAGCTTGTGCTGCCTCGCGGTCCTCTTCTCGCTCTGCCATCGCATCTTCCCAGCTTAGCGCTTCCTTTTGACCAGCTACATCTTCGCCAACTTCAAGCTCCTCTCTAACCGCAGATCCTGCAACCGTGTCAAAGCCACCCATACGACCCATTTCATAGTCACTCTTGAGCCTGTCTAGGGTATCTAGCCGCTTCTTGATCTGGTCTAGTCGTGGCTTGGCAGGATGACGCAAAAAGTAGGCGTCGAGGGTATACTCGTCTATGCCTGCCCTAGCACGTGCCGAAGGACCGATGCGCACCACGCGGAGACCTGCTTTGATGCATCCATCTGCCAAATTATCGACGGCAACGTTGGTGTGCGCCGCCAGCATGATTGGATGGGGTACTTGGAAGTCTTGCTTGAGCAGCTTGATGGCCGTCACAATGGTACGTGTCTTGCCTGTACCTGGTGGACCCTGGATGAGCGAGACACGCTCGCACAGCATCATGGCCACCGCTTGCGTTTGGGAGCGGTTGAGTTCAGGCAAGGGGTCACCATCAATGACAACTGGATCCTGGCGAGCAAAGCGGTCGTACCAGCTCTGAACGCGGGCATCTTCCCAGAATGCGCCTCTCTTGACCCGATCGGCCGGAGGCTCGATGCCGAGGATGACGTCGCTCAGACGAGTGCCGGACAAGATGTATTGGAACCGAGAGCCATAGTGTGTCTCGATGTGTTCGACGTCGTGCTCTAGAGCTTCGAGTGCCGTCTTGATGCGCTCAAACGTGAGGTCGTTGAAGCCATAGTCCAAACGCCACGAGGGGCACGAGACGAGATCGACGTCTTCGTCGTTCTCATCGAATTTGAGTCTGAGGTAGGTGCGCTGTCGCTCGACGACTTCAGCTTCGATCACAAAGCCGTCTTCAAGCAAGGATGCGGGGTCGTCGCTGGTGAGAGAAGGCGCTTCCGAAGGCATGATGGTGACTTTGTCACCTGCGCGGAAGAGCGTGCGTGGTAATGGCTCGGCGGCGTCGAGTTTGAAGACAGCAGTCCGCTTCCCAAAATGACGCTTGCTGTCGTCCTGCCAATAAGCCTGTAGCCCATCGATGGCGATGCCCTCTTCGATGAGCTTGTCGATGGGAGCTTTACGCCTCTCTGCAATAGCGGCAAGTTCCTGCGTGCGTTCGAAGTTAAGCAGCTCGGCCCACTTTTCACGGTAGAGCTTAGCTTCTTGACGTATTGGTTCTCGCTCGGCGTTGCGTGCGAGAAGTTGGGCTGCTTTTTCCCTGCTAATGCGGAGGGACCGATCGTCCATCTTGCGTTCTGCTGTGCGTCGAGCCTTGGCTGCGACTTTACTTTCTTCGCCCTTGACCATGGAAGCTGAGGCTCTTCTGCGCTGTAATGGAGGAGAAGTGGGGGCAGAGCGGTGGGTTGATTGGGAGGCAGTGCCGCAGCGTTTCCTCCAGTCGTACCGGTCTGGATGTGCGACGTATGCATCTCTGTAGAGGTCTTGAGGACGCGAGGGCCCAAACGGCCACTGCATGGCGGCTAGCTGACGATCGAGTGCATCCAGCGAAGGGTCGTTGTTTGGTTTGAGGCCAGCGAATGATCTGTCCCACCATTGAGGTTTTGTGGCGTTTGGTGTATCGTTGAAGGTAGTAGGGCGAGTGGAGCGCGCTGGTGCTTTGCTGTGACTGAGCGTAGAGCTAAAGGATCTGCGAGCGATGCCCTTCTTGGAGGATGCAGCCTCCTTGTCAGCGTCAGCAGCGGGGAGTGCATGCTTGTTGCTGTCCAAGAAGCCGTTGCCGGATTGTGAGCTCGAGTGAGCTGAGCGCGCAGATGTCAAAGGCAGTCGGGATGGACCTGCGATGCAGAATCTCTCCTGAGATGGGAGCCTGTTCGACCCCTTCCCGAGCGCAGAAGCTCGTGAGCTGGATGTCACCGCATGGCGTGCGAGGTTGTGAGAAGCTTGACCGAAGCGTGAGGCGGGAATGGTGTCGAGAGCGGCGAGCTGAGAAGATCTGCTTGCTCAGCTGACAGCCTTGCAATGATCTTTGGATAAAGGCGATGTGGTAGATAAAGACCAGGACAAACGATCGTTGAAGATGATACATGGCGGAGGAATCGAGATGAGTTGATTAGAAATGGGATGGCCAACCTGAGTGTGGCTCAGGGTCTTTTGCACACACCGCTCGCTCTAGTGCGACGCATTTGGGCAAGGTTCCATTTGACCCAAAATTTTGTGGCATTTTTCCAAGCAATTTTTGTGCATCTTGCCCCGTTTGACGCGTCTCTACAATATCACTTTGCACGTCTGACCAAAAGGCCTTCGTATCACCCAAGGAGAGTGAGCTCGTATGATGAGTGGCAGTGATTGTGACTACGAGCCATCCATTTCAAGAGACAAGTGACGAACCAAACATGAAGACCGTGAACAAGCAGTAATGACAAAGGAATAGAGTGATCAAGCATTAGAAATGCCGATGCGGTCTCTGACACGGACCATGGTCTCGAGGCCCTTCTTCGAGTTGTCGAGCAGATCTTGGTCCCATTGCACCTTGGCCTCGGGAGGAAAGACGACAATGTTGGTCGATCCGCCGTATGCATAGTAGCCGCACTCGTCGCCACGCTTTACAGATGATCCTTGGTTGGCGTTGGTCCAGCCGATGGAACCGACCAGCATGGCTCCAATGGCAACAAAGGCTACGGGGATGGAAGGGCCTGCTTCTCCTTTTGGGCTCCAGTTGATTACAAGCACATCTCTTCGGTTGCCGGAAAAGACATCAAAGTCGGCATTGACGGCTTGTGGCTGCATGCATAGCGTACAACCACGTGTCAGAGTCGGTGTCGAAGCGGAGAAGAAGACGTTGTTGGGTTGGTTTGGCGTTAGAAAAGTATCGCCGCAATCAAAGAGCGTCAAAAAGATGGTAGCAAAATCGAAACAAAAAAAAAAAAAAAAGTGTCAGATCGATGATGTCTACAAGTCGCACAACGACGTTCACATGGCCTACTCACATTGACAGTAAAGTACTCGCCCGCGATATGTCTTGTCGGCCCGCATACCGCTGGCCCTACAGGATGATGGAAGCGGTGGTAATCAGCAGGTGCAAGGCGGAAGATGGCGATCGAGCTGCCTGGTGAGAAGCATCGGTCGGCGAGGTTGGTGTCGCCAATCAATCTGTTCAACGTGAAGCCGTCCCCCTTGATCCAATACTTGGTCGACTCGGCCACGTCGCTGAACACGGTTAGCCTGCAGTCGGCACACGAAGAAACCACCGATGCGTTCTCTGGCTCGGCAATCGGTCTTGCATCCGGTTTCAGTTTGCGGTAGAAGAAGGCATTGAAGTTGGGATACTGCGAGGGATCTGGCTGCAACAGCTCATCTAGGTTGATCGAGTACGTCTTGATGAAGCTCTGGATGTGTTCCAATACCGCCTGTGGATTCGACTCGTCGTCGTACACCTTGCCCTGACGCACCGACACGGTCTTGAGCAGATCCTCAACCGACTTGTAGCGCAGGAATGACTGCTCCTTGCTCTTGTAGAACAACAGATGCATACCGACACGAACGTAGATGGGCATGCTCTCAAAGATCTTTTGGTCCGGCTGTCCTCGGATGGCGACATAGTTGCCCATGTGGTGGTTGGCAAACAGCCGATCCATCGTCGAGTCGAGGCTGCCCGGGAAGAAGCGACTCCACCATTTGGAATGCTTTTGCACCGACACCGGACCAGGTGTGATGGCTGTGTGTTCCGAAGTGCCTGGCATCAGCTGATCACCCGTCTCGTGCATGGGTCCCGACGAGACGAGGTGCTCGAGCACCAACGCCATCGACTCGTGCTCCTGGCCTTGCTCTGCGGGTTGACTGGACGACATTGTGAAGGATTAGAGATCCGGGTATATGCGAAGGCCGAAGGATGGTGGAATAGGATCAAGTTTTATGATGGCTTGCCATTCGAAATGTCGTCATCAAGTTTACTGATACAGTACTTTACAGTACAGTAGCCACAGCATGCATGCTTCCTGTTTGAGCCTGGACCATGCGTTCCCACCTGACTTTGCCGCCGGTTCACGTTCAGGGGCTCAAGATAGAGCGGGGTCAAAGAAGTTCAAGGTGTTAGACCGTGTTCAGCATATACCTTATCATGTGCCAAAAAAAAAAAGGCTGAAAAAAAAAAAAAAACAAACAAAAACGTCGTGCCAAAAATCCCGTGCTCACAGATCAAACTGGCAGCGAAGCGAATCCGCACGGGCCAAGTGACGACGACCTTCTCATCGACACTTGTTCCATTCAGCTTCTATGAACTTTCTGCTGGCGACAGAGGTTCGACGGCTTTCAAGTCTGTGGAGAGTCGAAGCTTAGATGGAGGTGCGACCAATGGCTCAAGCACGAGGCACTGTAGAGGTCGAAGCATGAACAGGCAGCAGAACATCAAGAAAGGGTCCTCGCATCTGCAGCTCTTGTCGAACCTGCGTTGAACTCATACAGTTCGACCGTGCAGGGCCAAGAGAGAGGCAAGGCGAGATTCTGAACTTCTTCATCAGCAGTTTTTGTGCAAGCTGCTGGCGGAGCTCGTCTGGTTTTGAGAAGCCGTACTGCCAAAGCGAGCTTTTGCTCCTCCAAGGGAAAGGGAGAGCGAGCCAGAGGAAGTTGAGTCCTTTTCCAGCCTTGATGCGTTCACTGAGCTGCTCTACAGCGAGAAAGAGAGAGAGAAGGGACTTGCAAGGCAGGCGAGCGGCGTCATTGTGAGAGAGAGAAGTGTGCTAAGTTGCTGTGAATGGAAACTTCGTGCTTTGAGCGCGCTGCGTGCTTTGACTGACTGGTCTGCTGCCTCTTATTTTCGGCAACTCTCCTCCAGCCAACGAGCGAGAGCGAGATTTGATTGGTGTACCGCCTCAAAAAAAAAAAAAAAAAAAAACAATAAAAACGCTCAAGCCAAACCGAGTCGAGCTGGACGATTTTTGGCTGGCTGGGCTCACTCAAAAAGCATCTGCTCGCCCGCCGCCCACCCAAATCCCCCTTCAGCTTGCCTCCGCCAACTCTCTCACGCACACCACACACACACACACACACTCTCTCTCTTATACACAGGTGAGCATATTCCAATCTCGCAACCCTACAGCACACAGACAAAGACGCGTCGAGACGTGACAATGCCCTCCTATGCCATCGCCAGTGGTCAGACATCATTGCCAAACACTTTCGACGCCATCGTCTGCTAGCATTCTGGTCGCGATCATGGATACGAGCGCGTTTCAATTCCATCCATCCACTGGCGCAGGCGAGGTCAAACTTAGTGATGTTCGAGTGTGACTACCGATGCATGGCGAAGGGGTCAAGCGCAGCTACGAATGACTAGACAGAACATGCGGAGAGCATCACAACGATGCGTTGGTCGCTACCAGGCGTCTAGTGTGCTCGTCACCATCAGCGTGAAGGTGGCCGAGTGCTGCCACCATCGCAATGTTTTGGGCTGGTGCTGACTCGACCGTCTGACAGCAGAGCCCAACACCCCACGCAACGCGTCTCACCGTCGCGTCTAGCCTCTGGGAAAAATCCAATTCTTCCCCACATTGATCGTCGTCGCCGTCGTTCTTGTCTCACGAGTCCTGGTCGTGCCCACCTCTTACAGAATGTTTTACTGACTGGATCCTCTGTTGATCTTCCCACTTCTCCACTCTCCGTTCTGCGAACTCGTCCCGCAACGCCTCGCTTTGCCTCGCCACACACACCACGGCTGCTCTCCATCGCTTACTTACTCGGGACTCAAAACAGACCTATCGTCAAGATGGCCAAGGCAGACACCAAGACCAAGTCGTCGACCTCGACGCAGAAGCGCACCACCAAGTCCAAGAAGGACCCCGCCGCTCCCAAGCGACCCCTCTCGGCATACATGTTCTTCTCCCAGGACCACCGCGAGCGCGTCAAGCAGGCCCACCCCGAGGCTGGATTCAGTGACATCGGCCGTCTGCTCGGTGCCACGTGGAAGGAGATGTCGGATGCCGAGAAGAAGCCTTACAACGACATGGCCAACCGCGACAAGGCTCGTGCTGAGGCCGAGAAGGCCGCTTACAACAAGCGCCGATGATTCTTGTCTCTCAATATGATATCCCCGCTCTCGTTTCCCTTGTACCGATTCTATCTCTCTCTCTCTCTCTCTCTCTCTCTCTCTCTGACTCTCTTTCCCAAGCTTGGTCGTGTACGGATGGTCGAAGTGACTTGTCTTAGTCGCCGCGGTCGTTACTGCACTTGTACTATTTTGTTGTTTTCCGTCCTTTCTTTCTCATGAACAGAGATGTTTTCCCTTCTGATTGCAAGTAGGCCCTTGTGTGTGGAGTGTGGCGAGTGAATAGGAGCGATGATGAGAGGAAGATCGAGATTGATGTGCGCAAAGTAGAAGTCTTGAGATCCGGAATTTGCATCGAGCTCGGGGAGCACATGACACCCACCAGCGCTCTTTGACGAACAAGTTTGCAATTCTGCTGCATTCTCTTCCACCCGGCAAGCAAGTTCTTTTTACATGGTCTTGGCGCCAAGAACGCTCATGATCTCCTCGTAGACAGTGAAGACGATGCCTCCCGAAAGCACCAGTCGAGCCAGACGCGGAGTGGCGCCACGCCAAAAGGCAAAGATGCCTTCCTCGCGCAAGGTGACGGCGGCGCAGTTGAAAGTGTTGCGGTACTTGGTGCGTGCTTCGAGCGTCTGCATTCGTGTCTTGATTACGCTGTAGATGTGGGAACGAAGGGGATGTGGTTAGTAAATGATCGACTTGCAAGGCTTGGAAGGTGACAACTGGGCCGACTTACTCCAAAGGCATGGTTGCGTCTGTGTTTGTGTTGCATCGCATGGTCGTCGAAGGATCGAGGAAAAGCAAAGCAGACGTCAGTTGTGAATCAAAACCTTGTTCCAGCCGATCAAAGCATACTCACAAACCGTAACAATACCCGCCACCGCACCGATTCCAAACGTAATCCCACCGGGCAACGACTGACCCGGTCTCGCACTTGCACTGACAAAGTTCTTCAAGGTCGAATAAGTCCCGAATCGAACCGCCGAATTCGCACCCTGTCTCAACATGACCGGGAACAATCCACGATAGATGCCTCTCAACCCTTCCTCCTTGACAATCGCCGCAGTACCTGGAATCAACCCTCTCGGATACTTGGGCACCGCCCTCTTACCATCGTCGATCAGTTTGGTCTTGATCGTTTCGGACGGAGTCACGGCAAACACTGCCTCCATCATCCCCGCTCCCAATCCGGCCAACAGACTCCTGGGACCGGAAAGTTTGCCATTTTCGTCCTTCAACATGGTCTTGAAATGGTCGTAACTCAAGAACCTAACTCCAGCCTTGATCGCGTTACCGGTAACCAGCGCACCACAACCCGAGTAGAGACCGATGAATCCATCTTTGGTAATGGTGTTTCGCACGATCGTGATGGGACCGGGCGCCTTTTCGCCTGCTTTAGCCGCAAACTGAGAGACGGTCTTGGTGTATTCGATCGGGTAGGTCGTGAAGCCTTCGATTGCGCCAGCTGTGGTTCCGGCTATGAGTGAGTAGAGAGGTTTGTCTTTACGTTGTGCGGTTTGGGTCGGTGTGGAAGCGGCTTTTTTGGGACCGGGTGCAATGTCTTTGATGGCAGAGTAGGTGGAGGAGGCGGCTTGCGAGATGGAAGTCGAGGGTGAGGTGCTCATGGTTAGGGAAATGCTCCGATCGACGGGTTGGTGTCGAATTGCCGTGGTTGGATGGGCTCGTCTGGAGGGGTGATGGTGAGATATCAAGCTTTCTTCCCAAAGTCGAGCGATAGATGAGAGGTGGGTGCAAAGGTCGTGGCGCCGACGCTATCGGATCAACGAGGCTGCAAAACGTAGCTGCTGCTGCCTCGCCATGTTGGAAGAGTTTGACGTCGACTTGCTTTGCGTTTCGCTTTCAACCCGCAATTCCCTGGCAGAGTGTTAAGAAACGCGTTCGACACACTGGTGAGGCGAGCCAAAAAAGGTCCAAGGCGGACACACGTGACGCTAACTTCTCAGACGACCAAGGCCAACTCTCCTCATTCATCACCCTATCCTCTTTGTCAATCTACCTACTGTATCCACAGTCACCTTCTTGCATCGTTCACGCCACACAACAAGGCGCCGCTCAGCAGTTCATCAGCGCATAGCTCTGGAGCAACCTCGCCCTCACCTCCAAGCAGAGGCCACGAGCACACCATTGCTTCCCACTCCTAACCCACACACAGCAACCATGGTCTACATCAAAGACTGGCCCGAATTCCAACAACGCAGCATCAAGCTCTACCAACAGAACCCATCCAAAGCACGTTACTTGATCAAATCACGACCAGCTACGCACAGCTTGACCCTCAAAGTGACCGATGACACCACAACGCTCAAGTACCGTACACGATCTTCGGCGATCTTGGGACGATTGGAGATCTTCAACAAAGCCATGACGTATGCTATGGCTGGATCGAAGGAGCCATTGGCTGATGCGAATCCGGAACCGGTGGTCACGGCGGCGACGACCGCAGCAGCAGGGACAGCAGCGGTATCGGCGGCAGCGGGAACAGTAGCGGCGAATGGAGCAGCGACAGCACCGGCAGGAAACGCAGGAGCAACACCAGCAGCATCAGCATCCGATAAGAAGAAGAAAAAGAAGGGTAAAAAGTAGAGTGCGCCCGGCAACGCTTTTCTTTCTTTCTGCGTCTTCCCTTGCATCATGCGCATTCTCCTCGTTCTAGCCTTCGTCGAAAACATCAACCTCTCAGCAGATCTGTACACTATACAACATTTTGGGTTGCAACTCATTCAATCCCCACTATGAAAACACGAATGCACAACATCACACATGTGCACATGCGCACACTAATAAACAATATGCATCATGATGCTCGAATTTCACTAGCTTACACTCTAATCACGAAGATCGAGCCCCGACACCAACCCAGCTTGAAACGGAAGATCCTTGATCGAAGTCCTGTTTCTCTGACTCAACCTTAGATAGCGATACAGCAAGCTAGCTGCATCCTTGACCACGATGTAGATGCCCGCTCCGACTGCGTTTCGGAACCATACCGGATCCAGGTCGTCGTATCGCGATCCATAGCCTAGCAGCGTCAGCTGTCTGCCCACCCCTTCCTCGGCGGTCTCGGCTTTGGACCAGGTGGAAGAGTCAAACAGCGGCAAGTGGCCGTTGAAGAGCGACTTGATGGGCGAAGGGGACGGCGATGCTGTTGAGTCCGAGGTGGTTGTAGGCGTAGCCTTGGTCGTGTAGAACGAGCGCAAGATCGACGTTGAGGAAGAAGAAGAAGAAGAAGAAGAAGATTGCACGTTGATGCCCAAGAAGCGAGCCAGGAGTGGAGAGTATTGTGCACAGCGAGCCAAAACTCGACCCATCAGGTTGGCGATGAATGGCAAACTGAGCGCTCCAAGACACAGTCGAGCCAGTGAGTGATGGGTGACATACACTGTCTGTGTAGCGCCGTCGTCTGCGCCGCCATTCGCGTTGCCGTCTGGACCCTGGGCAGCTACTGGTCCCCCCACTCCATCTGGCATCGGTTCCGCACCCAAAGCCGCATCGCCGTCAACTAGATAACTGTGCGGCTCGCCAACGATGATCACCCTGCGTCGATTGCGTCCCTCGGCAGCGTTTGTTCGGGTCGAACTGACGCTCCGCCTGCTGCCATACAAGGGATTCAGCACCGCACGGTACACTCTACGCTTGAGTGCAAGATAGAAGATGCGCACCCAAGGGGCAAGCAGCGCCGTCAATGCCGGTCCCGGTGGATACGCATTGACACTCGAGATGCTCGATTCTAGATAGCGTTCAAACAGCCGACCGTGTGCCGCTGTAGCAGTGACCATCGACATGTTGGTGAGCGGAAAAGCGACCAGCGTAGGCACCCATGTCATGGCATTCTCGAAGATGTTGAGCCTCGATGCGATCAGAGCCAAGGGGATGAGCGGAATATCGACCCAGTAATGCCATGGCCAGGGAGAAGCGAGCGCTCTTCTTGCGGCATCTTTACCGAGAAACATGCGGATCGCTACACTTCCATACGCTGTACATGCGACTAGCACAGATCCTCCAAGTACGGCTACGGCACCGAAGGGCTCGATGCGCTTGAGCAGCTTATCAAATAGCTCAAAGGTCTTGAGGAGCGTGGTCTTGTCGTTGATGAGGATGTAAGGAGCTTTGCATTGTGGACAAGTCACTTGGTCTTGGAGAGGGTGGTTGCGCTTGCTCTGTTCGATCCATCGAAGGAGGCAACTCTCGTGAGCTACGAGTGTGCACTTGCAGGGGTGAACGAAACGTTTCGGCCTGGTCGACGGTGCAGCGGATGACGAGCCTGAAGATGTCCAAGTGTTTGAAGTCGAAAGAGGATCTTCGTCGTCATCAGAGCAAATCCAGCAGGTCTTGGACCTCAAGTCACGAACGGTGACGACTCGCTCGTTGGGGTCGGGAACCGCGCCTGAGCTTCCAAAGCGGGGAGGCAAGTCGTTGGGAAAGCGATACACACGAGCGGATCCATCGACGTTGGTGAAGCCGACTGATGATGTTGTTGAAGAGTCTTCGGCGCGCTGATTGCCATGCGATGAGGATGGGGGAGATGGGATGAGATCGTTCTCGAGTCTGACGACATCGTTGTTGGCAGTCGAGGTGGAAGGAGGGGCGCGTGGTCTCGAGCCAGAGGCGCCGTTTTGGTCCTGTTCGTGGTCGGACATGTTTGGAGAAGATGCTTGTTGAGAGCGGGACCCAGGACGCTGCGATACGAGGATGACCTCTATGGTCTTTGACAGTAAGGAGAAGGTGGTAATGACAAAGGGGAAGGGTCCGAGGCAACCTTGCCCGTGTTGGCTTCCAAGTTTGTGTCCGTGATCCGCGTTTTTGACACGGAATTTCCTCCACATGGCGAGAAAAGCTGCGCAGCGAGTTTCTGCTCGAGTACAATTCAGAGTCCTATAATGAACCTCCTTGTGCACTTCTCATCCTCAGCTTCTCTCCTCTCTCTTCTCACCTCTCACCACTGTCTTTTCATCCAGAGCACCACGCACAATGTCGCTCCTTGAAGATTCATCACAGGAGGACTGGGATCTGAAAGCCCATCGTATCGCCCTCCCCGCCCATGCCGGTCCCAACCATGTCGCTTCCTCCTCCTCCTCCTCATCGCACCAGTTGGATGACAATTCCGACAACAACGACGGTGGATTCTTTTACATTCCCAACTTTATCACCGAAGACGAAGAGCGCTTTCTCACCGATTCCATCCTCTCAGCACCCAAGCCCAAGTGGAAAGTGTTGCAGAACAGACGGTTGCAGGAATGGGGCGGTCAAATCCTCACCAAGAACAACACGTTGATGCCACAACCCATGCCCGACTTTTTCACCGCCTATCCGGACCTCATCACTCGACTGCGCAAGACAGGGGCCTTCGAACAATCAAAGCACCGAGAGCCAAATCACTGCCTCGTGAACGAGTACCTCGCTGGACAAGGGATCATGCCGCACGAAGATGGACCTGCCTATTTCCCTGCCGTAGCCACGATCAGTTTGGGGTCGCATACCCTTCTCGACGTCTACAGATACGTCGATGAGGATCTGCAAAAGGATTTCGACGAGCGGATGAAGGAGCACGGCGAGAAGGTGGCCAAAGATGTCGGCTCAGAAAACAGAGCTCAGGACACCTCAAAGTCCAAAATCGTACCGAAGGAGAGGATGGAAGGCAACGTCAAGATTGTTCGCGGTGCAAGGGCGAGAGAGCCAAATCCAGTTTTCTCAATCTTGCAAGAGCCAAGATCGCTGCTCGTCACCACCGGGCACGTCTACAGGTCGTATTTGCATGGCATCGATGAAAGAGAGGTCGATACGGACGTGCAGCTGGCACAGGTAGCCAATGTTGCTTTGTTGGACGACGCAGAGCTGCGAGCCAAGGTGGAAAAGGCGGAACTACGAAAAGGCGGTGCAAAGGCAACATCAGAGGACGGCAAAGACGGAGGGTTGGCGCGAAGCACACGACTAAGTCTCACTTTCCGGGACGTTGAGAAAGTAAGCAAAGGTGTAGCTGCTATGATGGCTTACTTGCAAAGCGGTAAGAAGTAGTTGCCGGGCATTCACAATAGCAAAATAATAAAAAAAATACAATCACAAAGCATTGAAAGGTGCGACTGAGACCTAGCGTCAACTTGAACGAGAGCCGATCGCAAACGTCGCTGCTGCCTGGATAATGCCGAGCAACACTTTCGCCTCCTCCATGTTCCTCGGACTATATACGAGGCAGTAAGTCGGTGGAAGACCCACAGCCTTCTTCACCTTCGCATCGCCTATCGGCATCGAGCTCGCCGTCCACCATCTCGCCGACCTGACTCGCGACAAACGGGTCAGCCAAGCAGGCCATCCGAACCAGAACCCAGAATACGACGGGAACCCAGCCAAACAATGCAGCTGACCCCAGCCCTGTGCCACCACCAACGCTGCGTCGTCAGGGTGCAAAGTCATGTGCAGGCTTCCGTCCTGCTGCGCGCTGTCGCATGCGGGTTGACAGTGAACATGGACGAACTCACCTCTGATGGAGGAAAGGAAGCGACGAGACAGGCTGGAGGGAAACACGGCTGAGCGTGTGGATCTCGAGACACTATCGCTACCGGTGACGAGTGTATGAGAGACGGCGAAGAGGGCTGTAGAGTGCGCCTCGATCTGAGATGGACCATAGCGTAGATGTGAAGGTTGAGAGTCGGCTTGTTGCTGCATGGTTGTCAGTATATGCTGGATTGCTTCTTGTGCTTCCTTTTGAGATTCCGGGCCAATTTGTGCTTCGGTAGCCGATTCATCGCTGGACTCAGAGGCAAATTGATCAAGCTGTCGATGCGGGAATGTTGCAGCTGTCAACGGAGCCGGACCTCGTCTTGGCGGCAGAGCAACGCCTGTCGTCAACTGCTTCTTATTGGATTGTGACGTCTTTGGCAGGAAGCGGCGTACAAGCTTACTACTAGTCCAAGCGGTTGAAAGCGAAAGAGGCGAGAGCACAAAGTAGCGGATGGACCATCCTAGAATGTTCTTGGGCAATGCACCTCCTGGAAGCGCGATAAAGATTCGATAATCGTACCACGCGCTCGTAACGATGCGAGAGATAAAGTATGACGCGAACAGCGAAAGTGTCACCGGTGCCTTGTGGTAGGTCGATATGAGTGCTTGCACAGCGGCGTTGGATCGAGCTGCTTCCATGTTGTGCCAAAAAGAGTTGTTGGTACGAGGCGGATTGATAAGAAGCAAGATCGCGCGACTCCACTTTACACGACATTTGAGCGCGCGCTCCCCACGCAATCCTTCAGACGCGTCTTGACACCTCTCTTCCAACAGGGTCCTACACTCACACCCTCTCATCCCGTAGCACGACAATCGTCATAGAGAATCGTAACATCACACACCTGTCAGAAACGACTAGCCGCCATGGAGGTCACAAGCAAACCGTCCACCTCTCGAGAGGCATCTCGCCAACCTCCGGCACCGACCCATCCCACCGACCGAGCACCTCCCAGCAAGCGACCCAAATCGGAAATCATCGCCCCCTCTTCACCCTCCAAATCCAGGACTCTCTACAAGCGTCCAGCATCCGGACTCGTCGACAAAGAACAAGAAGCACGACGTCAAGCCTCACTCCTCTCGTATGCAGAAGCACGTGCCAAAGCATCATCCCACTACAACGCTGCCGAGGACAACGATGCTGACTTCAAGTACCCTCCCGGCTCTTCCGGCGATTCGAGTGCACGAGGACTGTTGGAGCAGATCAAGAATCGTATGGACCAGCGTGCACCCAAACCGAGTAGTTTTCTGCAGAAGGCAAAGCAGGTTCAGCAGTCACTGCTAGATAAGCAGCAGCAAAAGGTGCAAATTCAAAAAGCGAGGGAAGAGGCGGAGAAGAGGGAGAGTATGAGGAGCTCTGGATTTGCGGATCAACATGCTCGGTTTTCGCGCAACTCTGCAAGTCAGTCGGTCGTAAAGGCTGAGCCCACCGATCCTACACAGGGAGCTTTCACACGAGCCAAAGCGCGCGTCGATGAATACGACGACGATACCTCTGAAGAATCGGACCAAGACGAATGGCAAAATGGGCGGCCCATCACCGTCGAAGAATGGGACGAGCTCATCGCATGGAACGATCGAGAGTATGAGAAGGAAACCGCGCCAGGCGACTTCCGTGCCGAAGACATTCCAGTAGGACCGCGACACATCCCTCCCAATCCAGACGATCCTAAATGGGAACGTATGGAACCGTTCTCCGGCCATAGACTGCGAGAACGCAAAGTGCCCCACTCGACACTGAGAGAACACTTTCGTGGACGATACCACATAACTTCGTGTTTGCTCTACGCCCTCGCCCGCCCCATCACTATGGGGATCGACGGTGCGCCACTCAACTCCTCGCGGAATGGCGACTACGAAGTACCCGTAAACGGAGACTGGATTGTCATTTCGGTGATTGTGGAAAAGAGCGAGATCATGGTCACCAAAGGTTTCAAAGCCGATGCTCCTGCTTCTCGCATCGACGACGACGATCCGGTCCTCTTCAAAGACGCTTCTGACGCCAACGGTAAACTTCGACTCGATCTCGAACCAGGCAACTCCAACGCCTTTGAAACCTCTCGCAAACCCTCTTCCTCCTCCTCCACCAAACCCCACCAAGTGGACGAAGACGAACGAATCCGTCAAAACATCAACCTGTCCAACCGATCGCGCAAGTTCATCATTCTCAAACTCGTCGACCTCTCCATCAACGGCGATAGCAACTGGGGCCACAACCAGTTGCAACTCATAGCGTACGAATCCGACGTCGTCGACACCTCGGTCGTTCTACGCAACACCAACATTCGCTCTGAAGTCTCCGACGCTCTTGCCGCTACATCCACCAAAAAGTACATCAACGGCTCTCGGGGAGCCTTCGAACTGCTCGCGCAGCAATCCGAGGGAACAGTGGTGGCGATTATGAACCCGAAAGTTTTACGACCTTTTGCGCCCAATGCGAAATCGTTGGACGATAAGATGTTTCGCATCAGTCCACGGTCTGCTGAGGACTGTCTGATCATCGGTCAAGCGGCGGATTATAAACGGTGTTGTGCGATGAAAGCGAACGGTACACGATGTGGGAGCTTTGTCGACGTTAAGACGCGGAAACAGACTCAGACCATGACGTGTGATTACCATCTCAACCGTCAGATGGATAGCTTGGCGAGGGGTAGGCCGGAATTTGCGACCAACGCTACGTCCCGCTTCGGCGGTGCAAAGGGAACCGAGACCAAAGTCACTTCATCATTCAAAAGTTCGAATAGCTATGCCAAGATCGCGCTTGCCAAGAAACTCAACTCTTCCTTTGGCAACGTTGGTGATGGGATGGACAACAACGGCGGCCAAGTGTACACCTCGTCCACGTCGCTGCCCGAGACGAAACCGTCCGATCCGAGCAGCTGGAAGTACGACGTCAACACGCGCTACGGTCGAGGTCAAACGGAGAAACGATCCAGACTCAAGAAGTTGAAAGAGGAGGAAAAGCTAGCCCGAGAGATTGAGAGACGGTTTGGTGCTCCTAGAGTGCGCAAACCTGTCGAAGCTGATGCGGATGGTGGGCGCGAGATCCAGCTTCCAGTGCTACCCAATGGATCGGCCGACCTGATCAATGCAGCCTATTCGACGTTGGAGCAGCGCAAACAGAAAGCGGCGGAGAAACGGGCGGCTGACAATGCCAAGAAGCGAAAGTTTACCGGTGTTGTTGCTCCTACCCCTTCTACGTCAACGCCTAGCGAGACGACAAAGCTTCAATTTTGTCTACCAATCACCACCAAGCGTCCCTCGACAAACCTACTCCCCATCACCGGCCTTTCTAATTCCACCTCCTCCGGAAAAACCTCACGAACCACCCTCCTCTCCCTCGCCTCACCCTCTTCGACCAACACCACCCAACCCAGCCTCAAAATCCGCAAATCTCACCGTCCCAAACTTCGCCGTCCCCCCACCGAATCCGGCCAATCAATCAAAGTCGTAGCCGGCCAACTGGTCCATCTGGACGACTTTGCAGACGAAGCATGGGAAGACGACCTCCACCCCACTAACCAAACCCAACCATCGACCACCGATGCATCATCCCTCAGCAACCGCATCCTCCAACTCAACCCACAACAACCCGACTCAGACTCGGACCTCGAAATCATCTAAAGACTCAAATTTCCATATGCTCATTACTACTTGAGACCAAACTTGCTCAAACTAGGTCCAATCTGTACAGCTCCCCAATCTGGACCATTACTGACCGCCGTTTCACCCTGCGGATTCGCACTGGCCAGCGCCAACGCCGCCGCCTCCTTCCGCGTCTTGATGTACTGCAGTTGCGATCGGAAGTGTCGCAAACAACTGTCTGGGGTCGTGGGCAGCTCGAGGAATCCTCCACCTACAATAGCTGGGTGGGAAGCTGCGGGAGCTCCACCAGCCGGCCCACCGTGAGCACCATCAGCTTCAGCCGTTATGAGCGAATCCAATCCGTTCGAAATAAGCTCGACGAGCGAATTAATGTATTTGGGAGCGACAGCTTCGACCTGCTGCTCAAAGTAGTAGAGGTACTGGTCGAGGGCCGAGCAGAAGATCTCGACTGTGCTGCGCTCGTCGATGCAGCTGTTGGCGATGCGCAGCGATTTCTGCAAGCATTCCAGCACACGTTTGCCGTCCTTGAGCAAAATCGGTTTGCTCTCCTTGCCCGCGCTGCTACCTCCGTTGGCGGCACTGCCACTTGTAGCAGCAACAGCAGCGGCAACGCTGTTGTTCGCAGCTGTGTTGCCCGTGGCTGACGAAAAGCTGAAAGTCAGCCCAGGAGGATGACCCGGCACCTCGGTCTGCCACCACAGATGGCTCGCCATCATGACAGCAGCCGCCTGATGGGGCTTCTTCAACAGCTTGGCTCCGTGAAGCGCCGCTTTGGTGATCAGGGTATCGTAGTTGTCTGTGCCGAATACGCGAGCCGTCTGAAGTGTACTGATGATCAATCCTATGGCATGCAGCTGTGCCCTTGACTCTGAGATCGACTCCTCGTAGATCGTGAATGCCTGCACGTAGAACTCGTAAGCAAGCTCCTCGAATCCGCTCTCGTCCGCAGACTGCGCCGCGAGCAGGAAGAGTTGCAAACAAATGTCGGAGGATTCGACCTTGTTGTACAGGATCGAAATGACCTGATGGATAAACTTGTACAAGGTCAACATCTTGGTCTCCCAGTTTGGCTCCTTCCTCTCGCGCAGCTTGTAGCGTCGCGCCAGCTTGATGGCAGAAGCGATGAGCGGTGGCAAAGTGAACTTGATGCGTTCGCCACCATCAACAAAGTGCTTGCGTGCCGTTTGCAGCAGGCTGAATTGCGTCTCGAGTTCGTCCGCACGGAAGAGGTGGATCATACGGGCGATCCAACCTTGTTCCTCGGCCATCTCCTCCATGTCGTACTGCATCATGTGATGACGACCCATGCCTCGTGCTCCGGCACCATACATGCCCTGAGCCATTCTCGGATCGCCGCCGCCATAGTGGCCATAGCCACCGCCGTAGCCAGCATGGCCGCCCGAGCCACCAGCACCCATATGCATGCCGCCGTGGGGCAATCCGCCCATGATGGCATCCTTGTGATCGCGAATGATGGGACTGCACAGATCGAGAACACCGCTGACATCCTCGGGCGTCGACATGACCGTCTCGTTGCGGAGCACCGACATGACGACGGCCTGTGCGATCGACTTGCGGGTCGTGTATGGCTGCACTGACAAGAGCGAGAGGTACGATGGCAAGGCGAGCAGCGTCAACACCGTGAGATACGAATTGATGGGCGAGAGGAGCAAAGAGTTGAGGTTGGTGGTGGTTGCCGGACTGTGCAGGTCGGGGCTCTGCTCGAACTCGACCACCTTCTCGCGTGCGAATGCCAGAACCTGGTCGACGTACTCGAGCTTGTCCGGGTAACAGCTGAGCGAGAGATTGGCGAGCGAGACGAGAAGTGCGGTGATGTCTTGAATCGAGAGATCGGGTCGCGCACGAATGAGCTGGACAATTTGTTCCCAAAAGACCTCGAACAGACGCACATCCTCGGGAATCCCTCTGAACTTGCCCACCGGCTTTTCGGATACTGCGGCAGGACGAGGAACCTGTGTTTGTGCGGGCGCATCCGCCTTTTCAGCATCGCCGTTAGCATGCGCTCCATCCGTGTTGTTGCTGCCCGAGCCAAAGCCAGCCGAAGGGAACTCTTGAGCGCGCGCGTTGTGTTCATCTTTGGCGGCGCCAGTTTGCGTCGAGGTGACGGCGGTGTCAGCGGTATGCTGTGCGCTGCTGGCCTCTGTTCCATCGTCGGTCTGCGAAGCCCATGTGCTGGAGCCTGCAGCAGAAACGCCGCCTGCGCCGCTACCTCCCACCGAGCCCCATGCATCTTCATCGAGGCCTTCAGGAACGCTGCGGAAGACGGGCTCTTCGGAGCTGTGCGTTGCTACATTGGGCGCAGCAGCTGAATCTCTGTCTGCCGAAGCCATGCCGAAGCCGCTAGGCTCTACGGGCGGTGGTGGCATGGTGCTGAGATCTGCAGCGGTTGGTGATGCGGGCTCAGCAATATCGGCAGCCTTTGCCTTTGGATCGCCCTGAGCAGTCACCTCGTCCCACACGGAGCCAGGCCCGGCACTCTGACCCGTCATTCTCATCTGTCGAGTCTTTTCGGCTAGACGTCGACTGGCCTCCTCCTCTTGCCTCTTGATCTCTTCCGGACTGTCGTTCTCGGCTTCGCGTGCTGCGTATGCGGCGAGCCGGTCGATAAGTGCGATGACGATCTGCTTGATGTTGACTTTGGGATGCAGCGCGGCGCAGGCTGAAAGGAAGGGACCGAGTGTGCGAAGATGGAAGTCGTCCGGGAAGACTTGGATGACCACCTCCATGAGGTACTCTTGGGCGATGACGTCCTTGCAGTTGACGACCTGCTCGAGGATGGACGGCAAGATGGTGCGTTGATACATTTCGAGATCTACGCCTTCGAGCTGACTGAGGCGGACGAGGTTGGTGCCGACGAGGATACGAAGCTCCTTGCGCTCCATCTCGCGCTTCTCGCGGTCTCTCGAGTGACCCTGGTGCTGAAGTCGGACCCAGAGCTTGTTCATCTCGATAAAGTTGGTGAGAACGAATCCGATGCTGTCCTGAAGGTTGCCGCCAGGACCCATGTCTTGACCGACGGGAAGATAGTCGCGGGTAGCGCCGCTGAGGTAGTGACGGAGGAAGAGACCTCGGGTAGGATGCTGAACACCACGGCTCATCTCCATGACGTCCTTCATGATTTCCTTGATGGGAGCGTCGGGTATCGACATGTATACGCTTCCAACGGTGATCATGAGGTAGAGACGAGGCACAATGTTTCCGCAGTACTGCACGAGCTCGTATAGGTCGGCGAGGTGATGCTTGCCGGTCGTATGCGCATCGTAGAGGTAGATCGACAAGTGGCGCAGCGCATCAAACACGGCCATGTCTGTGCGTTTGTAGGATCAACAGAGAGATGGTCTGTCAGCAACATGCTTGATGCAGGAGATGTCATGTCGGCATGGAAGGAGATTACTTACATAGCTCATAGTAGTTTTTGGGCGAAAGTGAAGATGTTCTGAGCTCGGACAGCATGGTGGAAGCGCTCTTGAGCGCATCCATGACTTGGTCGGCATCGAGGCATCGTTTCATCTGCACCAGTTGCACCTTGACCACGTTGAGGGCCTCGGAGAGGACCTTGGCCGAATCGTCCATCGCTATGGAGAGCGGCGGTGTTTGACGCAGCTAGCCTGTGAGTGAGGCAGCTCGTCAAAAGGTTGTAGGGTAAGGGTGAAGATGGATGACCGAGTGAGGAGAGCAAAGGGTGGATGCGAGGGTCAAAGTTGACGCTGAGTCTGAGGCGCGTTTGTCCAGTGTCGCTCTCTCTCGAAACCAAAATGATGCACGCGCTGGCTTCACTTCAGAGCGCCAGGAGAGGGGGGGGGGGGCACAAAATCTGAGAACTCGATCGGCTGTGTTGGAGTGGAGAGCGAATTTCGTTGCACAAGCCATGCTCTCCAAAAACACACTCGCCATCACTCTGTTGCTTGCTTGCTTGCTTTCGCCAGAATCTTCATCTCAGTGAGGGGTTGACTCATTCAAGCACTCTGCTTCGAGACGCTCGTGTCAAGATTTCATCTTTTGCATTGCATTGTAATACTAAACAGTGTGCTGTTTGGAGAAATACTTGTCTGCCTCACGACGAGAACCACGAAGAAGACTCCTCCTTGCCGGAAGTCATGTCGGAGCTAATGATCCTGTGAACATGGCAGAGATAGTCGACGTAGCTCATGGCATCGTTGTTCTGGTCTTCCACCAAGCTGTTGGCGAGCTCGACCTCGGTGCCGTCTCGGTTCTGTCGAGCGATCAGCACCGGCAATTCGGGCTTGTTCCTCTGCAGCGCAAACGACTGGATGATGGCTCGCACCTGCTTGGACAGCTTGGTCGGCAATTTGGGCAGACGCGTCATGCGAGCATCAATCTCTTCCAGCGAGTTGACACCGTACAGATCTTCCAGCAGGCGCGGGTTGACGTTGGCGCCCAGCCACAGGATACATATCTCGCCATTCTCGAGCAAGTAGGCGCCGTGACCTTCCATGCGCAGGTAAGAAGGTCTCATCAGCGCTGGCGTCTTGATGCGGGTGCCGTCGATTGTCGTGCCATCAGGCTGTTGGATCTTGATGGGCGAACCGTCGGCGTCCGACATGGTGTGCAGCGCGATCATGCGTGGGTAGAGCATCGACATGATCGCCGAAACACCCTGCGCACGGAAGAAGCGCATATAGAAGGCACGCACGTCCGAAGTGACGTTGCCGCCCTTGATGCACTTGGTCTTGTTGATCGCAAGAGCGTACAGAGGGAATAGCTTGAAGCTCTCAGGCAAGATGAGCTGCCCAGGACTGGTCGACGATGCGCAGTTTCGACGATACGCCAGCAGAATCTTGACGCACTTGTCCGTGAGGTAGTGACGCACCTCCTTGAGCGGCTTGGTGTGCGCCAACGAAACCACCTCCTTGCTGTAGAAGGCGACCGTGCTGTCCATGTCGGCATAGCGGAACACATTGCCGAGCAGCGAAGTGACGGGCACAGCAATGTTGTGGCATCGTACACGTCGCTCGCCTTCGGCTGTGGTGTAGAGGACGGCACACTGGAAGTGGGCTTGGTGCTTGTCGTCCAGCTTGCCGTCGTGCTTGACCAGCGCTGCGACACACTTGTCGGCATCCATCGTGCCGAGCTCGAGATCGGTGGCATTGTGCTGGAAGAAGTTGCCAAAGTGGTCAGCAACACGCAGACCGTTGGAGCATCGAAGGCGCATGGTGACGTTGTAAGCGGTCTCGCGCAACACGGTGCGTCTGACCTCGGTTTGCAGCTTGATGCCATCACGTACGGGGTCAAAGCGAGGATGGAAGAAGATTTCACCTCCCGTGAGACCGGCAAGCACGCCGATTGTTGCCACGTCAATGTACTGTGAGGGGAAGAAGAAGACGTTGATGCCGATACCCGCGTCTAGGCACTCCTCGGCCGCCCCGCGGTAGAAGCCGTCCTGAGGAATGAACAAGTTGTTCTCCTTGTCGGTGCCGTACAACTTGGTGTCCTCACGGTGCTTGAGTGCACCCGGTCCGACGGTAGGAATGGTCGACAGGAAGATGTTGACCTGACCTCCGATCGTGGAGAGCGCTGCTTGGGCGCCTCGTACTGCCGCGCCGAGCGCAGCGTCGCCGACCATATTATCGCCAAACATGGAGGGCAAATTATCGAGAAGACCCTCGATCAGGTGGCGCGACTCCCAGGCGTCCGCCAACAGACCGTCGCTGATGGGCACAAAGGGCTCATCAATGTCTCCCACCACGAGCATTTGCGCCTGGTCCAGCTCTGCCGAGAGGTTGTAAAAGTGAAGCGCTCGGTCCAAGGTGAGGATGGCTACGCGCGCACCCTCGACGAGTCCGAAGCCGGGACCGGTGGACGCATCGGTATCTGGTGCGCCATTGGTTCCTTGGTCTGCAGAGCTGGCCTTGGGGCCGTAGAGCGTCTCTCGAATCGCCTCGACGGAGCTCGCAAGCGCTCCAGAACGTACCGCGCTGTAGCTGACGTCGATCGCAAAGAAGTAGGTCAAGGGGCGAGGAGCACGAACTGTCGTGCGACCCTTGCCAATCTGCAACCCGCTGAGCGCGTCGTTGGCGACCTTGGTTGCGTTTTTGGCGGCCTGCGCACCCTGACCGCTGAGGCCGAGCGTGATGCCTTGGTACTCTTTGGCTTCTGTCTTGGGATCGAGTTTGGCGGTCTCGGTTCGGGTGCTGGCAGGGGCGACGGGGAGCAGAACAGAGGCAGGCGGAGTCGACTGGATGGCCCAGTATTCTTTGGGCACCGCAAAGTCGATCGAGCCGCGGGAGAGCTCAGGGCGCTGATCAAAGTCGACGCGGCGGCCGCTCATGTCGAGATTGCAAAAGTAGTCGGCAGCGACCTCGGTCGCGGTTCCACAGAGGTTGCACGTCCATTTCCGACCACCTTCGACAAAGACACACCAGGCGTTGATGTAGGCTCGGCAGCGCTTGCAGCGTGGAGGACCACTCTCGCCAAAGGTTGCGACGGGGATGGGTGCTTCATCGGGACGAAGCTGTGCGAAAGGCTGCAACAGCACCGCCAACGGCAGCTGCGAGGTGGTAGCGAGTTCGTCGGTGGCAGGCATGCTGTAGGTGGTGAGACGCACGTGTTTGGGCGAACAGTTGCCCTGGTCGACAGCGGCAAAGCTGGTGGTGCTGAGCGGCATGCCACCTCGTCCGCACGTGGCGAACCACTCCTTGTCGAAAAAGTCCTGGTCGGCATCTTGCATCTCGACAGGGCTGGGGATCTGGTCTGGGTCGATCTTGCTGCGAGGTCCTGCAAATCGCTGTCCGGCCTGGTGAGGTGGTTGAGCGATGGGGCCTCCTGCTCCTGCCCCCAACGCTGCTTGCATACCGGGTACGCTGCTTTGTTGGTTGGGGGGCATGTTGGGTCTTGCTGCACTTTGAGCCATCATGGAACGGTTGTGGGTAGCCTGAGCGGGAGAAATCATGTTGCGTTGACCTGGCATCTGGTCGAGCGCCGCATCGTCGTCGTTTGGCTGGTTGAATTGATGGCTCTGCTGTGCCACTCTTGCGGCGGCAGCCTGTTGCCATGGAGCAGGGGGTGGATTGGGTTGACTCGGGGCGTCGTTCCAGCCGGGTGCCGAGGCCGGTTGCGAATCTGTGTGATAGGCACGCGCGCTACGTTTTGTTTTAGCAGGGCCAGCATCGGGCGAGGGTGCAGGAGCAGTTGCAGGAGCAGGTGCAGGGGCAGGGCTAGGTTGACGAGCTTCAAGGTGCATATTAGCCATTTGAGAGTCGAGACCGGCTGTTGCACCAGGCTGCAGGCCGGCTGGCTGTGTGGGAGGACGAGGGCCGAGTCTTGCTTGCATCTGTTCTGGGTGAAATGGTGCGCCTCCGGGGGCCGAGGATGGCTGCAGACCTGGTTGCTGCGGATAAGGTCGTCCAGGAGCAGGTGGACGAGCGCCGGTCATGCTTGTGAAGGGAGCTGCTGCTGTTGCTGCTGCTGCAGACCTAGCAGGAGGCATACCTGGCTGCTGCTGGGGACGAGGCTGCATGGCTGGATTCGGAGGTGGTCGGACACCTTGTTGCGCTTGCTGCAGCGGAGGCGGTCGCTGCTGAGGATATGGCTGTTGCTGTTGCTGCGGAGGTGGAAAGCGTGCTTGCTGCTGGGCTCCAGGAGGGGGTCCGGGTCGTGGAGGAGCTGGCAGACCTTGGTATGGTGCGCCAGCCCCCTGGTTCGGCTGCTGCGGGTTCATTGCGTCTTTGAAAGAGGAAGGATGGATCGTAGATGTCTAAAGAGGATATGAGAAGAGGAACTCGAATATGACCCTTGACGTGGCGCGCGTCGCTCTGCTACGAGAGCTACGGAGCTTGAACGCAGCCGCGCTGCTGTGAAGGTAGTTTTGAGTGTAGGACGAGGATGCGAGACGAGCGAAAGCGGACCAGCAGCTGCAGCGATGATCCAGCACACACGTCTAGGGAGGACTGAGAATGTGATGAGAAGAACAGAAGGAAAGGGAATTGATGGTGACACGCAATCCAAATGAAAGGTTGCACCGCCCCGTGCGCCTCACTCACTCGGGCGGCGCTGGCAGGCGCTTTTGCTCTGTCTTCCAGCTCACGCAGCCGTGTCAAACGCGCTGTTCCGGGCCCGAGACACCCTGTTGGTCTCGAAGGTCAGGTTGAAAATGTCGTGCGGGAGCGCGACGGAAGAGGTTCCTTTTTCTTTCCTATCTATGTGATCATGTCGCGGTGTAACAAAGTAATCTCAAATTTGAATTTGATCGATTTCATTCGCTTCCCGAGAGAAGGATCGGGACGATGGGCGGCTGTACATCAACTAGAGCTGATCTGGCAATCCCACTAAATGGCTGTCTGGCCGAAGAATGACCGAGTTGTAGAAGAACGGGTGATTGTGATTGGTTCCATGGATGGCGGCCATGAGACGGCGAACGACGTGCAGCTTTATCGGCGACCGTGAGAGCTCGTGCGCCTTTTTTTATTTGTTCTTTTTCTTTGAATTTCTTCCGAGGGACCCCTTTTTTCACGCACACACATGCGCACCGATTCCCGACTCTCTCTCTCAGCCGCTGACAAATTGCCAAATTGCTCTGGTTCGGCTTGAAATGCTCGCGCCAATCCCGATACCTTTTTGCGGATCATGTCCGGTTGGAATACAGTAGCGACACTGAACAGCAAAGATAAGAAGGCGATTGCGTTGAACACCACACACACACGGCTTTGCACGGCTTTGTCCGATTGAGGTCACTCTCCATGTCCAATGCGAATGCAATGTTCCTTGGATGATGATGTTGCCGACCTAAAGACCGAGTTGCAAAGAAAGCCCCCTTGAGTTTTTCGTCTTGTCGGATCACTGCGCTGAGAATCTTGACTGTGGTACAGCGCCGAATTCGGCCTTAGACGGCAATCCTCTTAGCAATTTGCTCAGCCACCTTGCTTCCTTCCCACCACAACAAACAATCCCTTCTCCTCCTCCTCCTCTTTCTATATCCAAAATGGCCTCTCTTCGTACTGGTCTTCGCGTTGCACAGCCCTTGCGCGCCGGCGTTGGCACCAACTTTGCTCGTCCTTCGATTCGTTCGAGCGTTCGCCACTACAGCAGCCCTGCTCCTGGCTCGCCTCCTCCTCCTCAGCCCTCGTCGAGCTCTTCCACCAGCAAGGTTCTGCTCACCTCGGTCGCCATCGCCGCTGTTGCCGGTGGTGCTTTCCTCGTCTTTGGCACTGATGACAAAAAGTCGATCCTTGGCGTCGGTTCCGATGGTGCCAACAAGCTGCAGGGCTCCAAGGGCTCTGTAGGCGCTCCTGCCACCTCTCACTCCAAGGCCGACTACCAGGCCGTCTACAATGCCATCGCCGAGGCTCTCGAGTCCAACCCCGACTACGACGACGGCTCGTACGGTCCCGTCCTCGTTCGTCTCGCATGGCACGCTTCGGGTACCTATGACAAGCACAGCAACACTGGCGGCTCCAACGGCGCCACGATGCGTTTCGCTCCCGAGTCTGACCACGGTGCCAACGCCGGTCTCGGTGTTGCGCGTGACTTTATGGACAAGATCCACCAGAAGTTCCCCTGGATCACCTACTCTGATCTCTGGACGCTCGGTGGTGTCGCTGCCGTTCAGGAGCTTGGCGGTCCCAAGATCCCCTGGCGCCCTGGTCGCTTGGACGCCACTGCCGACAAGTGCACTCCCGACGGCCGATTGCCTGACGGTGACAAGGGTCCGGACCACCTTCGCTACATCTTCTACAAGATGGGTTTCAACGACCAGGAGATCGTCGCTCTCTCTGGTGCCCACGCTCTAGGCCGTTGCCACACGGACCGATCCGGTTTCGAAGGTCCCTGGACCTTTGCTCCCACCTCGTTCACCAACGAGTACTACAACCTGCTCATGAACGAAAAGTGGAACCTACGCAAGTGGAACGGTCCTCCACAGTTCGAGGACAAGTCGACCAAGAGCTTGATGATGCTCATGACCGACATGGCTTTGGTTCAGGACCCTTTGTTCAAGAAGCACGTTCAGCGTTACGCCAAGAGCGAGGACGAGTTTTTCAACGACTTCCGCAGCGCTTACGCCAAGTTGCTTGAACTCGGCGTTCCCGCTGAGAACTTCAAGGCCTTCGAGACCAAGCTCGACGGTGGCAAGCCATTCGAGTTTGCCACCACTGCCGAGCAGGAGAACGCCAAGTAAATAGATTTATTTCATTTCACCTTTGCCATTGGCTCTATCGCTCTAATCCAGGTCTTTTTTTCTCTCAACATGATATCCGAGGCATTCTTGCGTGGATCCAAGCCGGCCTGTTACGCCGCCGAGTGTTGTCGAGAGCCGAGTCTGGAAGCCGACGGATTGCATCGCAACGGATCTGTGCTCAATTGCGAACAGGCTGCCGAGTGACTGAGATGGGTGAGTGTGCAACAGAAATGACAACCGATGAGCAGCATTGTGTGGAGCCTAAATGGTTGTAGCGCATAACAGCGGTGGGTCAGATACGCCCACTCAAAACGGCGTGGGGCTTGTGTGCAATTGTCAGGTGTCCTTTGTCATTGATCTCGATTCTCGACCCTTGATGCCACAGCAACAAGAGCTGTCAACGTCGTATCTACTGTATCCGATGTGAGCGTGTCCACTGTGAGAAGAAAGAATTTCGCCACAGCATACCGAGGCGAGTCACGACGACTGAGCAGCGCCAATTCTTGCCTGGCGGAGGAAAAAGAGCAATTTAATCTGTGCACACACACGCACCTTCGAGGTGGTTAAGAGTTGAGCCCCACTCGAATCTCGCATCTTGTTTCAATAGCTTCACTTGATTTGGATCTCACGCCTCGCTCCGCCCCTTTCTTCACTTGCCACAACCTAGCTGCAGCTGCAGTGGCCCCACACTAACCCGCATTGTTCGCGCAACACGGCTGAATTGGACCCACCACTTGGCCTCTGCTCAGTCACATTCGCATCACACTAGGCTCGATATTGACGCAAAGGCGAATTCGTCAGGCTGCGCGGCTGCTGCTACGGAATCGCATAAAGCCTGCTTGCTTGCTCGCCCTCTCACTCTCGCTCGCCGGCATCGAAACCAACACCGATTTCTACGTTTCACCATGTCGCTCCCTACGGAAGGACTCGTCTCGGTCGCCTCCAATGTCCAGCCTCAAGCCATCGGCACCGGCTCGCGCGCTGCAAAGGGCAAGACCGTATTGATCGACAATTACGACAGTTTCACCTACAACGTTGTCCAGTTCCTCGCCGAGGCTGGCGCAGATCTCGTCGTCTACCGTAATGACAAGGTCACTCTGGAGGAGATCGAGGCTCTCAACCCGGCCAACATTGTCATCAGCCCTGGCCCTGGTCACCCTCTCCATGACTCTGGCATCTCGATCCCTTGCATCAAGCACTTTGCCGGCAAGATCCCCATTCTCGGTGTCTGCATGGGTCTCCAGTCCATCTACTCTGCCTACACCGGTATCGTCGAGTTTGCCGGCGAGATTGTTCACGGCAAGACCTCCGAAATTGCCCACGACGCAAAAGGTCTCTACGCTGGCCTCCCCGCCCACGGTGTGGTAGGCACACGCTATCACAGTCTTGCCGCTCAGCTGCCCAGCTTGCCCAAGGAGCTCGTCGTCACTTCCAAGACCGAAAGTGGTGTCGTCATGGGCATCCGTCACACTCGCTACACCGTCGAAGCCGTCCAGTATCACCCGGAGAGCATTCTTAGTGTCGGTGGCCGCGAGATGATGGTCAACTTCCTCAGCTGGACCGGCGGCACTTGGGATGCCAACCCTCAAGCCAAGGTCGACGCTGCTGCTATCGAGCGTGCCGAAAGCACCACCGAGCCTGTGCTCGCCATGGCTGCTACTCATGCTGCCACGCCCAATGGCGATGCTAATGGCCGGCTTGCCGCAGCCGCAGCTTCTGCTGCTGCAACTGGCAGTGTCGGCACTATTCTCGAGAGGATCCACGTGCAGCGATTGAAGGATATTGCTGCCACCAAGGTCATCCCGGGCTTCTCTCACCGCGATCTCGATATTGCCCTCTCGCTCCACCTCGCTCCTCCTCTCATCAATTTCCCCGAGCGACTTCAGCGTCACGCTTCGCGTGGCTTGCCAGGCGTCATGGCCGAGATGAAGCGCGCAAGCCCTAGCAAGGGCGATATCGATCCCACTGCTCATGCCGGTGCCCAGGCTTTGGCATACGCTCGAGGCGGTGCCAGCGTCATCAGCGTCCTTACCGAGCCCAAATGGTTCAAGGGTACCATTCACGATCTTTCCCTGGCAAGGCGTGCCGTTGACAATCTGCCGGATCGTCCTGCTATCCTTCGAAAAGATTTCATCGTCGACACCTACCAGATTGCCGAGGCACGACTCGCAGGTGCCGACACGGTCCTGCTGATCGTAGCCATGCTCACCGACGAGCACCTCAAGCAGCTCTACGACTACAGCGTCAGCTTGGGCATGGAGCCGCTCGTCGAGGTGAATAACCCGGAAGAGATGACGCGCGCCCTCAGGCTCGGCGCCAAAGTCGTCGGTGTCAACAACCGTAACCTGCACGATTTTAACGTGGACATGGAAACCACTTCGCGTCTCGCCGACGCCGCCAACAAGGGAGGCGTCATCCTCTGCGCACTGAGCGGCATCAGTGGCCGCAGCGACGTTGCCAAGTACCTCCAGGAAGGGGTCGGCGCCGTGTTGGTCGGGGAGGCGCTGATGCGTGCCAAGGACAAACGGGCGTTTATACACGATTTGCTCGGTTTGCCTTCGACCAGTTCGGAGGCTGAAACTGTGGCCGGTCCGGTCGTTGGAAGAGGGACGCTGGTCAAAATTTGTGGATTGTCCACGGTCGAAGCTGCGGTGACGGCTGCAGAGGCTGGTGCCGATATGGTGGGGATGATTCTTGCTCCGGGTACCAAGAGGACTGTGACGTTGGAGAGAGCGCAGGAGATTGTGACTGCTGTTCGGTCGCTGCCCGTCACTGCTGGAGATGGCGAGGTTGACGTTTCGGCGGTCGCAGGGTTGGTTGAGCAAGGTGTGACACCGGAAGACTGGTTTTCGCTCACTGTGAAAAAACTTCGTTCTCGTTGCGGTCGACGACCTCTCGTAGTTGGAGTATTCCGCGATCAACCTCTGTCGGAAGTTGCTTCCATCGCGCAACGTCTCGATCTCGACGTGGTGCAGCTTCATGGTCGAACGGAGGCTGTGGAGTGGGCGAAATTCCTACCTGGACGATTGGTTATTCGCGTATTCTCCGTTGGACCTGATGCCGTTATTGGTCAGGGTTTGCTTCGAGAGCTAAGCCGACCGGGGTATCACCACGTAGCAGCGCTGGATACCGCCGCTGCTTCGGGAGACGGTGGGTCGGGTGAGAGTTTCGATTGGAGCTTTGCAAAGCAGGTTGGTGAAGCGGATCCGTTGCCGGGTGTGGTGGGTGGGTCAGCGGCGAGAAAGATGCCGGTGATGTTGGCGGGTGGGTTGACGACCGAGAATGTTAGAAAGGCGGTGGAAAGTGCGAAACCGTTTGCGGTCGATACGAGCAGCGGTGTCGAGACCCAGGGCGAAAAGGATCCGGAGAAGATCAAGAGGTTCGTACTGGCTGTCAAGGCTGCTTAATGTCAGGATTCTGGTCGTAATATACTTTTGATCCAGAACACTCACTCCGTTTAAAGTTTTCTACACGTCGAGCAGGCAAGTGTCTCAACCAAAGCACACTGAGCAAGAAAGACAGAAACCCATTTTGATTCGTTTTTTTTTTCGAGCCACTTTGTATGCGCGAGAGAGTGAGAGAGAACTTACCTATATGAGTTGATGCTGAAAATGTTCCTGAGGAAAGAGGAGGGGGGATACATGAAAGTTTCGCGGGGTATTGTATACATGAATGGAGAGTGGGGAACATTCTTTTTCGTGTGTGTGATGCATTCGCCTTTCGTTTCGCCGACACCTTTACTTGGTCGCCTTCTTAACCATCTCCCTCGCCCACGCCGCAATCTTTCTTGTCTCACTACCGTTACCCCTGCCTCTCCCCGCCTTGACAAACTCACCCACCCACGCTCCACTCAACAACACCTTCAACTCTCCGTTCGGATACGCACTCGCGATATCGCCCAACAGACCCAACGCACCGCGGATCAGCGGCTCACTCGCCTGACTCTGTGTCTGGGCCTGTGCCACCAGGGCAATAAACGCAAACATTCCCTCCACGTAGGGCTGCAGTGCCTCCATCCTGTTGCCCGCACGCATACCCGATACAGTGCCGACGTACGCTTCGCAAATCCCCTCACGCAGAGAGTTGATGTAGTCAATCATGTCGTAGTCGTTCGGATCCGTCGTCTGGATCAACGACGCCTGCTGAAGGACAGACATCCCCATCTGCAGGTACTTTTCAAACGCTGCACCGATGGCCATGGCGATATCTCCGAAGCACGAGAGAATGGGTGGCTTGACACTGCGGTTCAACTGAGGCGATTGCAGGTTGGCAAAGAGAGCGTTCATAAAGTCGTCGCAGTACTTTGCCGAGCTTTCGCCGAGCGCACGGCAAATGTCACCAATGAGACCGACGCTGATCGAACACAGCTGATACTCTTCGTGGTTGCGCAGTCCTTCGACCATAAAGGGCAAGAAGGCGCCGAGGTACTTTTCGAAATCGGCTTCGAATGCAGCAATGACCGCGCCGACAGTGAAGAAAGCGTCTTCGAGCACAGTTGGCTGCTTGCCTCCATTCTGGATGAGCGTCAGGAGGTTGGTCATGATGCGGTCTCCCAGAGGAAGCGTCTCGCGACCCAGTCGACGTACACAGGCCATCAAGACGCTGCAGAGATTGCCCTGAAGCTCGGCCCAGTTGTTGCGGTCGTCCATCCCCACGAGCTGACCGGCGACCTCGTTGAGCTGCTGCTGGCGGTCGAGGATCTGCACAAGGACGTTGCTGGCCTGGTGAAGGCAGTCGGCGGCGCAGTGGGTGACGGAGCTAGCCAAAGCCTCGTAGGCGGACGTGCGGCTGTTGGATTCGTTCGAGGTGCGACCCGTGGCCTGGAGCAAGCTGCCGACGATCCCCTCGAAGAAGGGTGAAAGGGTGGTGGTCTGAGCCGGGCCATTGTCTGTGGGCTCACCAGTGCTGCCGTAGGTCTGTGCGTTGGCACCGAGTTGCTCCGAAAGGTTCATGATAGCCCAGCAACAGTTGGTGACGATGCGAGGCTCGTCCTGCAACCCAAGCACAAGCGCCTGAACGAGGGCGGGCAGGTGAACGTCGGTCTTGATCGAGTCACAGCAGAGATCCGAAATGCGTCCGAGGGTCCATGCAGCCGTATCCTTGACGGCGATGCTGTCGTCGCGGAGCATCTCGATGATGGTAGGGAGCGCCGACTCGACCAGAGGGGCGAGCGTCTTGCGACCAGGGCCCTCCATGATGGAGCCAAAGCACATGACGGCAGCTTCACGTGCGTGCCAGTCGGGGTTCTTGATGTTGCCTTCGACGAACGGAACAGCCAAGCGCACAATGTCGTCGCCCACCACCTGAGCTAGCAGACCGACACAGGTGCCGGCAGCCTTGGAAACGTCCCATTCATCTTCGTCGGCGTCCTCATCCTGAGTCTTGAGCAGCTCGAGCAACACCGGTACGATATCGGGCAGAGCAATGCGGGCAAAGTTGTAGCAGAGGCGCTCAGGCTCTTCGTTGAATTCGGCGGCCTCTTCAGCTTCGAGGGCCAGTTCGATCTCCTCGTCGCAGACCGTCGACCAGAACTCGACGGCTTGCAATGCTACCTTGGGCTCCGAGTCGCGCATGCCGAGGACGGTGAGACCAAACAGGGCCTGCTCCATGTAGAAGCGCATCTTGTCGTAGTAGAGCTGCATGATTCGGACGAGGCATTCGTACGCAGCGACCTTGACGGGCATGTTGGGGCTCTGTGTAGCCTCGCAGACGACCTGCATGATGTAGTTTCGTTCACCCTCGCGGTCAAAGTTGGCCCGAACGAATTCGAGCGAGTTGTAAAGAGCTTGGAGCGCAGCGAGCTGAACCTCGGGAGATGGCTCTTCCTTGCGTGCGCCTTGAATGACGGCGGTGAGGATCTCGTTGGACTGTGCTGCCAATACGTCGGAGCTGATGCCTTCGCAAGTGAAACCGATGGCTTGAAGCGCGGCCTGTCGCAAACGCATGTTGTTGGCATCGCCCATGGCACCCAGAAGCTGAGAGATGAGCTCGTTCCATAAACCGACGGGCAGCTCGATGACAGCGATGGCGGCAATCACCTGAGCTGCTGCGGTACCTGCACGGTGCTCCTGGCTTCCAAGGGTGCTGAGCACCTTTTGCTTGATGTCATCGCGGCTGGCTTGTGGTAAGAGAGTCCATCTTGCCGTGTATTCTTCCACCCTAGTCTGGTCACGTACGGTGAGAGCGTTCTTGACTGCGAGACCGGCGGCGGTTCGGATATGCGAGGGAGAGGATTCGTTGGCCAGCTCTGCGGCGAGGGTGCTCATGTAGACGGGGTAGCTATCACGGGCAGCGGCCTCGAGCTTCTGTTCGGCATCGGTACGGATGGCCTGATCCGGCGAGAGCGTATTTGTCAAGAGCTGATTTGCGTCCATGATGGGGATGGTTGGTGCAATCGTGAGCCGATCGCTATGCTTAAATGCTCGGAGGCGGTGGTGATTGAGCAACGAGGCCCCGTAGTGATGGTGCGTGCTCGTTGAAGCGATTAGGACGAAGCCAAAAAAAAAAAAAAAAAAAGAGAAAAGGTACGTAAGAGGGAAGAGAAGAGATGTCCCACGCAGGCGGTGGTGGTGGTGGTGTTGATGTTGGTGTGAAGGAGAAGAACGAAAAGGTCGAAGGTCTGAGCGGGACAAGAAGCGCAATGTGCGACTAGGCTGACAAGTTTTTCAGATGTGATTTGCGCTGTTGATTCGAGTGTTGATCTCGGTTTTCACTTTTCGCCCTTTGCGCTCAGTCTTTCTGTCTCTCCTCGTCACTGGCTGAGTTGTGAGAAGCTGCTGTGTGTGTTTTTCTCTCGCGCAGCCAACAGATTCTCCCACTCATCCGCACAACGCACACTGCACACCGCGACACACGTCACTTTCGCCCACTCTCGCAGTCACGCTCACACACTCGCCCGACAGTTCTAACTGGACCGAAAAACGCTCAGCTGCCTCTTGCCCCTCTGAATGACATAATTCTGATGCAATGCTGGCCCTTTCGCAGGGTCTAACACTTTGGCCGTTTTTCACTGTAGGCTTTCATGGCACCGTAGCCAACGATGATGGCGTCGATGCTGTTCAACTGGAATCGCTTTCGAATCGATTGGCACGCCGAGAATAGCTCTCTCTTGAGACAGACCAACAGAAAGTGAACGTTTGGACCATGTCAACTAGATGTACAAATGAAAGACGGAGCTCTGTGTAAGCCCGGGCTGCCGATTCGAAGGCGATGATGCAAAGCCAGCAGCCAATGGCTATGGTCGCAGCTTTTTTTTTTTGGGTTGGGTTAGAGATACACGATCATCAGCGCCAAGATTAGTGCGGACTCGACTGTGTTGACGAGTCGGCAGTGGCAAAGTGAGAGCTGCTCTTCTTGTCTACGCTGATCAGCCCAACAGCGTGGATATCGTTCTCGAGGTGCGATCCGCGGTCAGAGGCGTATGAATCCGAGGTGGGCTCGAATTCATACTTGGACCAGCGCCAAGCCGGGATGTGATTGGCGTAAAGCTGATCGATCTCGAAGAAGGACCTTCCGCGCGTCTCTGGTAGCAAGAAAAAGGCAAGGATGGTGATGACCAGCATGCATCCACCAAAGATGAGGTACGCCTTGGCTGCCAAATTGCCTGCATCGCTCGCTGTGATCTGCGGAAGTGCGAGCGTAGTCACCACTGCCGTCGCTTGTCCCCATCCGATCGCATACGACATTGTGTAGTTGCGAAGTCGTTGTGTAGGCAGTTCAGATGGCATCAAGAGCGAGATCGAGTAAAAGCAAAGCGTCCACACAAAGTTGAACACCATGGCCAGAGCCGAGATGGCTTTGGCTACGTCAGCGTCGTGAGACCAAAAGGCTAATGTACCCGCTGCAATGTCGATGATGGTGAGCACCACAAATCCAGGCAGCGCCAATGAACGTCGACCCACTTTTTCGAGTGCCACAATGGCCAGAGCCGCTCCCACCACCTGACAGACATATGCGTAGACGGTGAGCACAAAGGGATCTCCGAGTCCAAGTTGTGTGAGAAAGACGGTCGCGTACGTCGTACTCAGGATGATGCCGCTGATCTGGTTGAGCGAGAAGAAGGATCCAGCAACCATGGTCCGCACAAGATGCTTGCGACTCAAGATGTCGGTGAATTTGGTGTTCTTGGCCAAGTTCTTTCGTTCTTGCTCGGCACGTACGATCTCTTGAAGCTCCTCTTCGATCTCGAGGTCCGATACGGGTCGTACTCGCTTGAGTGCCATGCGTGCTTCGCCGATGCGGCCCTTCTGTACGCACCACACAGGCGACTCGGGCAGGAAAGGGGTGGGAAACAGCAGAATGAAGGGCAGACCCGCCTGAACTGCGAGAGGCACCTTGTACTTGCGTGTGTCGTTGTAGTTGTGATCGGAGGCCCAGCAGCAAATGGCCGCCATGAGATTGGCAAGAATGGTAAGCAAGTTGGAGCTGGCCACCGCACCGCCGCGGATGCTGGTAGGAACGACATCGGCCAAGTAGAGTGGACCGATGGAGAGCGCGCAACCGTATGCGAGACCGTTCATCACACGTCCGAGGATGAAAGCGGCCAGGTTGGGTGCCCACAGTTGCAGCTGCGTCGATGGGATGCTAAACATGTAAGCGGCGCACAACGACCATTTGCGGCCCAATCTATCCTGCAAGTTGGGCGAGATGAGAGCTCCGATGATGGTGCCGATGAGTGGGATGGAAAAGATCATGGACTGATGACTGGCTGTAAAGGTGTAATCCCTTGTCTCATGATTGATGCCCTGATACTTTTTGACAAACTCTGGCATCGCCGCGAGCGGACTCATGAGCGAGTTTTCGAGACCGTAGGTAGCGCCGCTGAGTGCAATGGTGATGACGGTGACAAACACTGAGATGCTCCATACCCGTGGCCGTTCTTGCCTTGAATCCATGGAGGATACCGCTGTGACCGACTCGCGCGTGGGTGAGTTGAGCACCATGATGTATGAAGTGACGCCCGACGCCGGAAGGGGAGTGGAAAAAGTCTAGCGACGGCAAAGGCTGCCCAACAGGAGTCGCAGCAAGCGAGGGCGAGGGCGAGGGCGACGTCGAAGGCCTTGGAAAGAGTGACAGAGCGACCTTTGTTCTTCTACGGGGTCAGAAGAGAGGCGGCGGCGAAAGGAAAGAGATGTTTGGTTCCGGGAAGATGTCGAGACAAGTCCAAGCGCTTTTGTACCTTTTTGCGAGCGATGAAGTTTGTTGCCACACGGCTTGTGGCCAGAGCGAGGGACAATGGTGTGGGCAACAAAGGAGAGAAGAGAAGAAGAAAAAGAGGCTTGGAGCAAGGCGTGGCGGTTGTGGGCTTGGTGCAGAGAGCTCTGCGCTGCGCTGCTGGCCGATGCGACGTCGTGAGCAAAAAGGAGGGCCACAGCGACGTCCGAGCAACCGAGGGGTGAAATGAAGTGAGCGGGTGGAACGAGTTGAAATGAAGCAGAGGCGAGTTGCGCACAGACGAACCGCAGGGTTGCTGGTGGGGATGGTCAAAGTTCTCTCGGCGGGATGCGGTGAGACGGGTTGTTGGACCAATCGAAGTAAGTGAGGAGCTAGAGGTTGAGCGAGTGCGAGAGCCAGCGAAAGAAAGAGCGGGACGAATGAGGGCAGCAGGGGTTGATGTGCGCAAATGCTGGCGAGTGGGACAGAATGGTGGGACGAGATCGGGAATGGAATTGAAATGAACCGGTTGCCTAACTCCTAAGCAAAGCAGCAGCCAAGCTAAGCTAATCTTGCGACGGCGTCGAGCAACCAATGGCATGGCATGGCATGGCATGGCTTGGCATAGCATCGCACTACAGTTGACTACTACTCATCTAAAGGATGGTGGGGAGAAAATGCGACCGATGTCAATGAGGGTAGTGATGATGTTGATAACAAGATAAGATTACGGAGAGACTCGCGTTGACAAGGTGTGTCATCTGGTCGGCCAACAGAGGCAAAGTCAGAGGCAAAGCTGAAAAGCTTCTTGACGTCGAGCCCCACAAGTGTGGTCGAAAGAGAATCAGAAGACGAGCTCGAAACTCAGCGCAGCCAAAAGAAAAGTATCCGTGGCAGAAAATCTCAACAGCCGCTCACCCTATTTGCCTTGACTTGATTACCCAAGGTTGCCTCTTGGTGATCGATGGCCAGTACCGTAATGTACCGTAGCGTCTGTCACTCATACTGTATCAACTGTCGAAGCTCGTTTTGCCGAAAAACCATGTCCAAAGAGCAACTGTCGAACAAGCAGAACACGGACAAGGCCGATTTTCGCACGGAAACGTAGACACGCTACAGTCATTTAACATATCTGAGTGCAAAAGCGGAATCGATTGCAGTAATGGCTTTTGCACGAGTTGGACCTCAGCGGTCTTTCTTCACCGGTGATGCGGATTGTGAGAAATCTTTTTAACGTCGGTTGTGTACTCATGGGACGCGCCTACTTGTGAACCATTTTGCAGACGAAATCCAAACTCGGGTCTGAAATCTGCAACTTTTCCCTGCCATCTCACAGCTTTCTGAGAGCACTCACTTGTCAACAAAGATTCACAACTTGCTGTGAAGCAGATAGGGACCTGCCTTGGCACATGGAGAGCATATGCTCCAGCCATTGCTTTGCACATCTATCAAAAATCCATGGAGCAATGACAGCTTGAAGCAAGTGACATGATCAAGTTTTTAAAAGATCCTACAGAAATCAGTCGGATTTCTTGGATGGTTCACAAGTACACGCGTGCCATAATACGTTATCGCGAGTGCAAAAGAAAGAGGAACGTGGTCTGTCGGCTGGCTGGCGCTGTCAAATCAGACAATCCGAATTCATCAGTGACACACCCTCTGCCCAAAAAAAATCGGCAGTGGAACCTGTCTCGACGAGAATTTTTTTGTGACCCACTCAAAGCTCGAGCCTATCATTTTTCGCCCTCTCTCTCTTACCATCTCGTATCTCATCAATCCTGCATATCTTTCAATCTACTATCCAAGGAGTCACATCCTCTCCAACCTCAACAAAGACGTCATATCAACACAACCTATGCTCGACCCCAGTTGTAGACCTTTACAGCGTGCTTCATCTTGTGTTCGCTGCCTTGTCGTTGGCCAGCTGCTTCTCTTCTTGGACTCGTCCGACCGTCCTCCCTAACGTAGGGCATCCTCCCATCCAGCTATCATTTCGACTTTTTCCGCGACCGCTACTGCCTTATCGCTTCTACTCTTCGACCTAGACATCCACGCTTCGACTCCACCATCGACGTCGGTTTCAAATCCAACCAGCCGCCTTCAAACCGCATCACCGTGTGCTCCCATACCAACCTCCTTCTTACATCAAACACCACGAGCTTGGCCTCTACTGCCAACCGCCCTCTGTAGCCAACCCATGATCGGCGCCATCTTTGCCATCCTCCGTCTCTCCACCCGCTTGGCTTGAATCCCACGCTGCTGGGCAACCTTACCGGATCCCAGCACCACCTTTAAACCTCCTTGACCCTCTTTACACCACCACTCTGTGCTTTTCCCATAACCCCTCAAGTTCAAAATAGCCCCATCCTAGCTCCTCTGGTACCGCGCACAGAAGCCAAAAAAATGGTTGCCCTTGCTCTGCCTCGCCGTCAGAAGGACTCTGCCTCTGGCGAGTCCACTCCTTCGTCCGAGGTGCCCCCTCCTCTCGCTGCAGCTCACGCTGCCTCGTTCAGCGCAAGGCCCTCCCACGATCTCGCTCACCAAGACGTGGCTCCTCCCGAGCCAGAGCGTGTCAAGCCAAAGCGCTCCTCCAGCTTTGGCCGTGGTCTGGGCCAGCTCGCCTCCTTGACCAGCGCAAAGCCCAAAGCCGTCGACCTCATGTCCTTTGCACGAACCAAGTCCGGCGCGTCCACCCCTCAGTCGCCCGCGCCTGTGTCCGCCGCCGACAATGTGGCTGGTGCTGCCGCCCTTTTGGCCAACGGCGGCGTTCCCACCCAATCCCTCATGGGTCCACCTTCCACTCCGGACCCTTCTCATCTCACCCACTTCTCCCTCCAGCTCAGCGACCTGGTCAACAAGGCCTTTGTCCCCTGCACCGCTGGCAGTGCCCCCTCTGCCAACACCAACTCGGTTGCTTCCAACGTAGCTGCCGCTGCCAAAGGCCCAACGGCGCCCAAGATCAACCAGATCACCTACGAAGGCAAGCATCTTCCTGACAAGCCCAAGATCATCGAGATTGCCCAGACCGTTGTCGGTGAGCTGCGCTACGCCGAGGCCGTAGACGCTTATCTGCTGCGTGCCGTCTCGCGTCAGATCCTCAAGGCGCTCACCCTCTTTGCTGCTCGCATCGACTCGCTTCTGGTTTCGCCCACCAAGGATCCTGGTGCGCTTCGCATCCCTACCAATGCAAAGGAAGGTCTCTATCTCCCGGCCGCGATGGAGTTCAACCTTGGCTTGGTCACCCTCGAATGGATCGTAGAGGACAGCCTGGAGCGATGTATCGAAGGTGACCGTGATGCGCACGGCGAGCTCATCGCTGATGAGAATGGCGCTGTCCATGATGGTATGCCTCACTTTGTCTCTGAGATCCTCACACCCGTTCGCAAGAGGATGGAGGGCACCATCCTGCACATCATCCAACCCATCCTCGCCCAGACCAAGCAGTCCATGGTACGATGCATCTCTACTGCCGTCCCCACTCCGTTTGTCAGTCCAGTCACACTTTCGCCCGCCACTACGTTGGGAAGCGGCACCGCTCCCGCCGCTGCTACGACTGCGACTGCAGCTGTCAATGGTGACACCGGCGCTACATCCCCTCCCAGGTCGGCCAGTGCATCCACCACTGCGCTTCCTACCACCACTCCCGGCAACGTCTCTCCGCCTCTTCGTCTCGGCGAGACGGGCCCAGGCTCTGCATGGTTGCGCGACCTGGATGGCCGCCTCGAAGGTGCTCGTAAGCTTTTGCTCCCTCGCATCGAAGAACGTTGCGGTCAGGACGGCGAGGGCTGGTTCATCTCGGTCGCCATTCACGTCATCTGGAAGGGCCTCATGATTCTCACCTCTCGATCTGTCTCGCTGCCTAGCAACGCTGCCTCGGAGCTTCTCGCCGGAAGCAATGCTGCCAGCGCCTCTGCCTTTGATCGTCTCATGTGCGAGGTTCACCAGAAGCGTAGCCCTTCGCCCGCCCAGCTTGCCAGCGCTCTCAAGGCTGTCGGTGTAGGCTCGGCCCGCAGCAAGAGTCGCGGCCCCGATTCAGCTTGCCGTGCCTCTGACTCGGGTCGTCAGAGTCCTGCACACTGCGCTGCTGCGGGTTTGAGCTCCATCGCTCCCTTTTCGCTCGTCAGCGCCCGTCTCTGCGCTCATCAGCTCGCTGAGCTGCAGACATTTGAAAAGCTCATGCTTCGATTCTGCGATGGATTCCTGCGAAAGCCGGGCACCCAGTCCAAGAAGCCCGGCAAGGATGCCAAGCGATCCCGCTTTGCTCTCTTCTTGTCTGGTGGCGCAAGCCTGGCCGGTGCTGGTCAGCCTACGCTCGACCTGTCCGCTTACGACCCGGACGAGGAGGACGAACTGGCCCGTGCTGCGCTTGCCGAGGCTATGCACGCCCTTCGCAGCACCATCATTGTGCTCCAATCGCTCGAGCGGGAGCCGGCCACTATCTGTGCTGGTCTCGAGCAGCTCAAGAGTCTTCCAGGTACTCAGGAGGCTCACACGGATGGCACGACAGCTGCTGCTTCGGCTGCTTTGGGCACCGAGGCCGCCAAAGCGTTGGATGCGATCCCCAATCTGCTGCTTTTGCACATTCTCTACAACCGTCTGCCGTTGGGTGTCGGTCGTCTAGAGCTGCCTTCACCACCGGCGCTGTTTGGCTATACGTGGACCGACTACGAAAAGGCAATCGCTGGATTTGCTGGCGGCGAACAGTGGGCCCAAGCTGTGGCCCTGCGTTACAAGCCCGAGATTGAAAAGGCTTGGAGGTCTATTGCGATCCGCAAGGACGAGAGGTTGGCCGCCTTGGAACACAAGTTGGCTCAAGGTGGCAAAGGTGGGGCTGCGCGTGGTTCGCGCTCTGTGTCTGGTACGCTGACCATGACCAAGTCGGCGCTCGCACGTGGTGGATCGCTGCACTCGGAGGATGACGATGAAGACGAAGATGGCAATGGCGATGCACTCGAGGCCATGTCGCAGTCGGTGCCGGAGCTCAAGAAGTCTAGTGATGTGAGTGCCGGCAGTGAGGACCAGCTGACGAATGGAGGCGATGGTGCCGTTGCTTCTCGAGGTCGACCTTCGCCAGGTCACTCGCCGCGACGTAGCTCGACGCTTGCTCACCCGGCTATGGCCGAAGCTGCTGCTGCTGCTGCAGGCACTGCGACGACCGCAGCCACCGCGCCAACGCCCAAATTCTGGCGTCGAAGTACATCCAACGGCCGCACCGGGTTCCATCTTTCCTTCTCGGGTCTGCGCGCTCAGTCTCCTCGCACTGAAAGTCCTTCGACCCCACCCGTTTCGAGCGCCAATGCCAACGATCCGCTCCTCTCAGGAACGCCGTTGACGTCCTCCCCACCCACAGCGTCTACTCCGACGCTCGTTAGTCCTGCGACCGAGACGTTTTCTTCGCCCCCTAGAGCTGCGGTTGAGATGGAGGCGGTAGAGGCAGAGACCAAGATTCATCTCGAGACCAAGTTGGAAAAGAGGTCGTTGGGTGTTTTCGCTACTGCGTTGACGTATGCGGGCAGAGGGAGTGTGTGTATTGAGCTTCGTTAGGAGTAGTAGATTGGTGTGCAAAGAGTTTTGTAGATTGGTGTGGAGAAATTTTGTAATAGATTGTTTTGGTAGAGAGAATGTGGTTGAGAGTGTGAGAGTGTGTGAAAGTGCGAGAGAGAGCGAGAGTGGGAGAGAGAAGTGGATAATGCGGTGGGAGACACGTTGGGGGATCAGAGACATCCGAGGCAAGCTGAACCGTGGAATTTCGGAGGGGGCCGCTGAGGAAGCTGCTGTTGGGTGAGACAGGTTTGGGAGTCACGGAAGTTGAGCCTTCCAAGGCTCGATGACACCTTGAAGACACCTTGATACACTGAACGTACGTTGCAAGGCACGTTGACGCCACCTCAAAGTCACATCGGAGCCACATCGAGCTCACACCGAGGCCACATTAAAGATTCAAGGTTCATTGCAAACCATCTCTCAATCACCTCGCACAATCCACACACACACACGATACAAAATCGCAAAGCCAAACCACCTCTCCCCAATTCATTCACACCTGCTTGGACCTATACAACAAGATATACGCCACGCTATCCTCTCCACCTCCATCCAACGCCTGAATCTTCTCTCTACCCACCACGCTCACCTTATCATCGTCAAACTTGTACCACTCTTCGTCTGCCTCGGTCTTGTCGAGCTTCTCCTCGGCTGCACTACCCTCCTTGCGCACCCACGAAATGTAGTGTCCCGCATCAGCGGCGGCACCCTTGTGCGTCACTACGCCGACGAGCTCGTAGAGCGCCGAGGGGTTGCAGCCGACGTCGGCGAGCAGGTCCGGGTGGATCGTCGATCGGATCGAGGCGGCTTCTTTGGCGCGTTGGTCGCGCTCCTCCTGCTCGGAAAGCGCGATGCCGAGCTTCGAATCTTCCGCTTTGGCCTCCGATCCTTCGCCAGCGGCGGGAGCAGCATCGATCATCGGCACATCGCCTCCATCTTTAGCCTCCTTGGCCGCCTTCTCCTCCGCAACCTTCCGCGCTTTCACCCTCTTCCTGATCTTGGCGCGCTCATCGCGATCCTTTTCAATCTGCTTCATCGCCAGATTCGTCTCCCTCGTCTTTTCCTTCAGTTCATCCGTCAAGAACGGCGTTGCATCTAGCACAAAGGGGAACTTGACTTTGCGCATGATCTTGGTCTTTTTGTTGATATCGCGTCTCCAGTAGAAGCGGACAAAGTGGGTGGCGAGGTAGGCGGGCAAGCGGTCGATGCGCGAGGTTTCGTCGTAGACGGCGGTGCGGTTGAGGAAGGACGATGTTTTTTCGATCTGCTGGTTGAGCGAATCGAGGATTCCAGACGACATTTCGTTGGTGGTGGATGAAATGTTGCATTGGAGGATCGAAAAGGGGTCCTTACTGAAGGAGGCGGGTTCGTCGGGTGCTTCGGCGGTAGATCGCTTGATGACCATGTGACCCGTCAAGTACTGTTCGACAAACTTGCGCGAAGAGTCGGCAGCGTCGGCTAAAGACCCAGAAAGACCGTTGAGACTGTTCTGCAGCGCTTGGATGATGCGCACCCACACCTCTTCAGCGTCCTGCTGGGCAAAGTTGCTTCCGTCGCGGGCCTTTTCAGCAAATTGAGGGGCGACTTGTCGCAAGATGGTCAAAAAGGCAAAAGGCGGAAAAGGCTCCGTGGTCTCGGAAAGGTTCTTGTACAAATCCCTCAACGCTGCCGTCAAATTGCGTTCGCCATCTGCGCCACCCAGACCACCATCAAAGTGACCCAACGCAGTCTGCAACTCGGGAATCGCTCTCAACACCTGCAGGGTCGAGTTGAGATAGCACGTGTTGCCCAAGTTGGTGAGACCGACACTCGACTTGGTCGCCAGCGCCAACTCTGAATCGGTCATATCCTCGATAAACTGAACCGAAGCCGTAGGAGCTTTGGGCAATTCACCAGCGGTACCAATCACCATGAAAGTCTGTCCCGGTCGTGCGCCGATCTTGGTGAGGTCGTGATCGTCCTTGAGCATTCCACCTTTGACCATGACCTTCATGCGATCCGAGGGGACTCCCGTCTTTTCGTAGATAGCCTGCTTGAATGCGGTGGCGGGCTGAGCCGTGTCTAGGTTGATGTCGTGGAGTTTGCCATTGTGCTTGACTTTGATGGGGATTGTGGAAGCCATCTTTGCCATGCTTTGCGAGCTCGTGTTCCAGGAGCTGAAGCAAAGGGGGAAGGAAAGGAAAAAGTGGTGTGTGAGAGGGAGGAAGAAGGATGAACACAAGGAAGACAAGCTCGAGAAGGTTGTTGAACAGTGCTTGCGCAAACCAAGCTGAGTCTGTGCACCTTGTCTTGGCCGTGTGGAGCAACAGAAGAACTAGACTGGCGTGCTGCCTTGTAGCAAAAACACACGCAACCTGGTGCACGCGTCTCTGCGCCGCACGATCACCAAAAAAATAAGAATTCTCAGAAAGAAAAAAAAAAGAAAAAGAAAAAGAAAAAGAAAAAAGAAAGAAAAAGCTAAATTCTCGAAGAAGCCCAAATTCGATGCAGCAATGCTTCGAGCAATCGCTACAGGCCAATGGTGACCACCAGCCTCAGCGGACATTTTGCCTCGAGACCAGACAAAGCCGCCCGCGAGAGTTCATGAACACAATCGATGAGCACAGACTGAACCAGAACCACATCGACCAGCAGCGAAAGAAAACAAAATGCTATGCGAAAGAGATACAAATACAACAAGGCATGCGTATGTCGAGCAAGAGCAAAGGTCGTCCCTGAACTTTTCTTGCCGTCTATAACAGATCAAAATCATCCAACTCATCATTGTACCTCGCGATGGTCCTCTTGATCTTGCTCGTATCCACCCAAGTCACGAAATCCTCCATGTTTCTCGTCACCATAAACGCCGGATCAGTAATCGTATCCGGTCCGACCCGAACATGTCCCTGTTCGACATACTTGACCGCCTGTCCTATCGTTTCCGACATCTTCAACCTCACCATCACCACCGGTAGTCTTCTTCTGCAGAATGCAGAGACGTTGAGCTTGTTCGTTATGTCGGACATTTTTGCACCTGTATCGAGTAATCCCATATCGTAGAGCTTGGAGAGCATGCCTTGTTCGTGTTTGCCACGGAACGGGTCTGCTACGGCTAAGGTAGAGAGTCGCAGCGCAAGGTGACGAAGACGTCCAACGAGCTTGTTGTATTTGTGATAGTCGTCTCTGTCTTGGATGTGATATCGCCGCATTACTTTGATTTCGCGCATGCCGGCATCTTGTTTCCAGTCGAGGAAGTCATGCCTGTTGTTATAGGGGACGGGCATTCAAAGACGGTCAGAGATCGAGATCGACACAGGGTGACAGTTACGGTGTGGAGTAGACTTACTTCTTGAGCAGCTTCTGCTCGTGATATTTGAGCTGCCTCATCTTGAAAGTGCTTTGACGAGGATAAGCGAGTGTAGGTGGAAGTTGAGATCGTGTGTAGCTCGAGTCAGTCGCGCGGTATCTCGTCCTGTGCTATCTCGAGTCTTCTTGGTCTCCTCGAGTGTGGTCTTGAGGCGGAATCTTGGTGTTTCGAGGCAGGCAAAACGTGCAGTGTTGGTGAGCAGAGAGTTGATACCAAGAAAAGGGATGCAAGTTCAGGGTCGCATAAGCAAAATTTTGGGTTCGGATCTCGGTCACTCGCCTCGAATTTTTCTTCATTGTGAGGCTGTCATACCTAACAAATTGCTGCAAAAAAAAAATTCAACCTCTCCCGACCTCATGCCCATTCTTAGCTCAACCAACGCTTCATGTGCAACTCATCAAACATGCAATGCAACACAATGCAGCATCAAAAGGTCCATTACAGGTGACAGAGAAACAACAGGATACCATCAAAGCAAAGCGATCCAGTAAAAAACAGACCATCAAAGTCCCGCCCTAATTAAGAATCGCCAACAACACAATCGCCACCACAAACCCAACCACCAACAGTAAACAGATGCATCTCCTACCCGCTTTTCTCTGATACTCGTGTGCCACTACCAGCTCTCGATCCGCCCCCACCGTATTCTCCGCGATCGAATTGATGTTGAATTCGATATTATCAATCATCCCACCCTGTTCTTGCACAATGTTGCCCAAATCGCGGAAGATTTCGTTCAACTCCTGAACACCCGATTCGATCTCGCGGATTTCAGCTTCGCGCGAGGTGATGAGCGATTCTTGGTACTCCAAGTCGGCTTGTGTGGGGCCTTCGGCTAGCAAGTCGAGTGCTTCTGTTTGTAAACCTGCCTCGGTGCTGGCTGGTTGTGCGGATTGTTGGGACTCTTCAGTGTCAATAAGCAGCTGTTGCGAGTTGCGCGACTGCAACATCTGTCGTTCCTTTTGCTTGTCCTGTTCGAGCTTGGCACGCGTCTTTGCAACAGCTTCCTTTTGCACCCGTTGAAACTGCAGTGCTGCCGCTTGGAAGTCGCGCTGCAACTTGCCCTGCGTGAGTTTGGCACCGCCGTTCGCGGGACCGAGCGGGAAGGTGGAGAGCTGCTTGATGTCGGTGGTTGCATCTTTGACCAGTTCGCGTGTGGTCTCTATCAAATCGTTGATGCGTTTACTCCAGTCCTGCGCTGCCGCTTTGGCGGATGCATTGGACGACGAGAGCGAGATGAGTTTCTGGATGGCGGTGACGTTGGAGTTGATCTTGAAGATCTGGATGCCGATCTTGTTGGTGAGCTTCTCGAATTCGGGAGGAAGCGAGGATGAGACCTCGTCGCGGTAGAGTGGGAGAGGCGTCTTGCGAGATCCACTGCCACCTGCTCCACCACTTGAGCCGCCTCGACGAGATGAGGAGCCGCGTTCGAGATCGTTGAACGACATTGTGTGAGCGCAGAATCAGAGGAACTTCCACGCTGCGCTGCTGGATAGTATTAGGAGACCAAACTTGTGACGGAGAGAGACCTTGAGACTGGGTCGCCAGTGGTACGCTCCTGAAACGGCTTTGTCCACTGTCTTCTGTTGCGGATGGTAGTCGCGTGATCTTCGTTGCGAGTGCTCCAGAGAGGGAAAGAGAAGGTGCGTGTTGCGGTGTGTAGAATGCGTCGTAAGCCAGAGGTGAAGTTGAGGATGATGGTGGTTGACGATAGCAATCGAAGCTAGGGTCTTTTGCGTCTGTTGAATGACGCATCCGCAGTGGATGCTGCGCTGTGCCGTCAAGTGCCCCTTTGGTACCCCGCTCTGCGCGTGCCTGGATGTTGTAACTCTAACAACTCCAAAATTTCGGCGGATTTTTTTTTTTTTCTAAGTCGCTTTTTTGACCGGCAAATCACATTTCTTCTTCTTGACGTTCAAGAATTCTTCTCGGCCACGCACAATCTTCCTCACCACCTCTTCATCATCTCCTATATACCCTCTCGCACCCCAACCATGGATTCAGATATGGACTTCACGCTGTCCGGAGCAGCACGCGCACCTGCTCTAGCATCCTCATCAAGCATCTATCGAGCCAAAGAGCCATTTCACGTACAAGTCATCCCACCCAATGCACACGCCAACGCTTCGCCTGCCTACGTTACACACTTGCTCTCGCTCTCGACATCCTACGGAACAGGAACGCTGCTCGTAATTGCCGACGATAGCACGCTGACGTTGATTGATAAGACGTCGGGTGTCGTAGCCGAGTCTCATCGCGCGTTCAAGGATGCAAGGATTACACAAGCCAAGCCGCTCGGGTCCACATCTTCTCCCGCGGGTAGCTTTGTAGCCAGTGTTTCCGACGGCACTGTTGCGTGCTGGGATACTAGAGTGGGGCTGATAAGACCGGTATGGACGCTACAGGGGACGTCGAAGGCGCCGTATTTGTGCGTGGAGCCTTCGCCGAATGATGCGAATACGGTGGTGGCGGGTACGGAGCAGTATGGCCATGGAGATAGCGACATCGATATCTGGGATGTTCGGTCGGCAGCAGCGCCCAAGAGTAAGTATAACGAGGTGCATAGCGATGATATCACTGCCTTGCAGTATCATCCGGATGCGGTGAACCACAGCGGTATTTTGCTCAGTGGGTCTACCGATGGTCTGGTGTCGGCGATCGATACTACGATTGCTGAAGAGGATGATGCGGTGGTTTCGGTTGGTAACACGGGTAATTCGGTAGCGAGAGCAGGGTGGATTTATTCTTCGACATCATCATCATCAACAACAACAAGAGCAACAGCAGCGGCAGCAATGGACACGACCATGGACCGAGACGAAGCGGCCGACCTCGGTCAAATCGAGATCGAAGCACGCCGTCGTGCCCTCGGCAAAGTCTGGGCGGTAGGTGACATGCAAACCGTCTCGCTCTTCGACGCGGACAAGTTCGACCCCATCCTACCCACCACCGACGTGCGTTCGTCCTCCTCTCTCCGCCCACCCTGGTCAACCGACTACGTCATCGACGCCTTCTACAGCCTCCCCTCCTTCTCCAACCCGCCCACCGAAGAATCATTGACGCTCTTCGTCGGCAAATCAGAAGGTGCATTTGCCACCATCTCCATCCCCACCTCCAGCACTGCATCAGCATGGGGATTGAGAGCCGTGTTCCCAGAACAGGGCGATGGAACGTTCTACGGTCACGCCGACATCATCAGGTCGGTCGAATGGGATGCTTCGACCAACACACTGTATACAGGTGGCGAAGACGGTAATCTCTGCTTTTGGAATTTCGACCCGTCGACGAATCAGGTTGCCGAGAGCGGGTCGATCCAGCTCAACTCGATTCCGCAATCAGCGGCGATGGTGACGGACAGTGCAGCTTCTAGCAGATCGGGATCGCGTACTGCTACTCCGTCTAGATCGCAGAGGTATACGCCTTACAAGTAGCTCGCATTACAATGGCATCTCATCAAACATGGCAGAGATTCACGGAATTGAGTGAATGATTGACTGTATTACTGGAGATTCGTGAAGAAAAGACAAGAAAGGTGCTGTGCGTGTATCAATGGCTTACTTTGGGGTATCGGGAACTGGTCGAAAAGAGCGTGCTTTCCACGGAGACTATGGAAATTCTGACTGGGTCGAGACTTGCTGTTGAGCGCTTTGCTTTCCTAGCGCGAGTACCACTTCTTCTTGGTAGCAGCGCCTGAAGCAGGCACAGCCGAGGTATCTTGCATCGGCTGCAGTGGCTGCTGCTGCACCTGTGCCGTACCCTGTGTCGTCGTACCCTTATAGTTGTTCTGTACAAGGTTCGACGACGAATGACCAACTGAACCGTTTGCCCCGCCGCCCGTCGCCCCAGTACCAGCAGCTGCTGCACCTGTCGACTCTTGCAGATACGTCTGTGCAGCGTTCTGCGCCGAAGCCACATCGTGCGGTGAACGAGGTGTCAGATCCGGCAGACCGTTTGCAATGTTCTCCTCACCCTTGAGTCGCAGCAACTCTTCCAGCAACTTTGCATTTCGCGAGTTGGTCCTCCACGCCGCCATCACCACGTCACCCACCAACGGAACCAAGCCAACACCGGTCGACACAGCATTGTTGAACATCATCTGCCTGATCAACCAGTCGGGTCCGTCTTCGTATTCTTTCTTGACCGGGTTGACGACGAGCGTGTGGTTGAGTACGGCGTTGACGACATCACCTAGGCCGGGCACGATGCCGATGAAGAACGTCCATCCGAAACGTAGACCGCAGAGGGAGAAGCCTTTGTCGAGGTAGTGTGCGCGCTTTTTGATCTTCTTAAGCAGCTTGGCCTGCTTGCGTGTGAGGCCGGGTGGCAAAGCACGTTTGCGGCGCTTCTGCTTGCCATTGGGCGCTGTGTAGAACTCGTACAGTGGATCCTCTGGCTCGTACTTTTTGGCTTGGCCCGAGACGAAGCGCTTGGTGACCTTGCTGGCAAGGTAGCTGGCCATGGTGGAAAATGATTTGCGCTGTTGCCTTAGTGACCGAGAAGGTGTGATGGGGATGGTGGTGGCAAGAAGGAAAGATGCAACGTCGAAGAGCAAAGAGCTTTATTGATCCTTCAAGGGTTCATGCAGCAGCTTCCCTTTCACACCACACTCCAGCAGGCCAAACAACAGAAAAAAGAGTGTTGGGCCTGGCTGTGACTGAAAGAAATGTGGAGTCTAAAGCCGCTGTGGCTGTGACGTAGTTGACGCACTTGTGGCACGCGACCTGTGACTTTAAGGGGGTATCAAATAGTTTATTTTATTTATTATTATTATTATTATTATTATTATTATTATTATTATTATTATTATTTTCCCGTGTCCTGTTCTCAGGGGTTCCTGCCGGGAAAAAAAACTGTGTTTTCAAAAACCCGCGAAAATTGAGACTTTTTGCAAACGTTCCAGATTTTGGGAGCACAGCCCAACATCTCTGGAATTCTGCAGATCGAGTTGCAGACCCTCCAGAAAAGAAAAAAAATCCGACGCTGTGTTGGCCTAGGTGAGCTAACATCTTTACCATTTTTTCGCCTCTACCTCTTGTCGCCTTGGTGACATGGTCGATGTCTATCATGTTCGCAGGCATTGTCCCGAAAGAAACTCAGGAGGAAGCTCAGAGTCATCATACACTGTCACACTGAGATTGTTTCATCTGAAGGGGCCGGGATTCGGAGATTGAACTGCCAAGCATTCACGAGAGCTAACGATGAGGATGAGCTTGACCTTGTGAGCTCAACGAAGAGCATGTGCTTGGCCAGCTTGATGGAACGTGACTTGAGGATCAAGAATGAGAGGTACGGCGTCCTGTTTTCTCAGGCCTTGAATCAGGTTGGAATGTTGAATCAGGTCCGTGAAGATGGCAGAACGAATGACAGTAGCGTTCGCGGTGTCTTGAGGAACCCCCGAGAACACACTCCCTTCGTTGCACAGAACATCGCTCGCTGAGCCAGGTATCGTCACTGCGGTTCAGATCGTGCTATCGGAATAGTCACAGCTGCTCATGTAGCTTGTTTGTCGTGCTGATAAAGTCTAGACTGATGCTCGGAAAAGAGTTGTGTGGGTCAATCAAATAACAAGCTCGACGAATCAACTTGGGTTCCGCAGAGCCTTGTCTTTGACTTCAAGCAGATAAAAGGAGATTATACTTTATCCGAGAATCACAAGCCTTCCTCGTTGAGATGCTTCCATTTGTGCGGACTGCTTACACAACGGCTTAGCGGTCTTATGAGGATGAGTGTGATTGAAGAGCATACCATTCGAAGACATCCGACAGGCCACAGGTGGTCAAATGGCCAGTGAGTCTATCAACGTTTTCGGGACACCTAACCCACCTTAATTTCGGCAGTCTAGCCCACTACTGTATCGCGCTGGTGGCGGCTCCGATATAGACGAGCTACCGGACTTGAACATCGGTCACATGAACACGCTGCGCTTGCCTTTCATCTCATTGTTGTGGGCGTAGACAGTGTGACACACAAGGTGACAACGTGTGATTTTAGGCTTTGAGCCACCGTCGAAATCGATTACAACACCCTTTCTCTCTCTTCCAACTTGCTTGCTTTTACGTCCTTAGCCTGACTGGACACCTCCCCACGGATCGCGACAACCGATTCGACCACCAGCAAAAAGCCGGCGCGCTTCCTATTTACGCTGATACGGTTGTCGTACGCTCCCACGTCCCGTTAACGAAGCCGGTCAGGGCAAGGACGCTGCCGTCAACAAGCGGATTTCCAACGGAAAACAGACGCTGCGATTCCTCATCCTTTGGTTGTAAGCTTTTGTTGTCGTCATAGGGTGCGTGTCTGGCCCCTGTTTGGCTCTCGTCCTTGAGTCTAATCTACGACGACAAGGCTAAGTCAGAGCCAGTCGAGAGGCCCTGCCGAAAGGTCAGAGTCATCCATATGTCAAAGATTGCCAACGTCCCCGGTAATCTAGCCGAGCTTGACGCTACCGTTACCCGACCTCTCTCTGTTTGCTGCATCATCGATTCCGTTATAACCGGCCCATATCGAAAGACGTCTCCGCGAACCCTTCTTTCTAGCTGCTCTCGACAGGCAACATCGTTCTCGTTCTTTGTTTCATCTTCTCATGACCTTTTTCAGTATCCTTCGACATCGTCAGTAACTATGTCCACACTCGAAGGTGCTGTGCCTCTTGGATTGGGCATCACTAAGCTTCGTCTCTGGGACGAGCTCCATCGCGCGCACTGCGAGAGCTTGCATCCAACAAGCCACGCGTCATCCTCATCACCGACTCACGGCAATTCTCATGACAGTCCAGCGACAATCAATGCTTCGTCTCAACTTGGCTTGAATGACTCGCCATCATCTACCGTTCTATACCCCGGCACAAGTCGAGATCCAGCTCCGACTCCAGCAAAAAGGAGGAGGATCGAGCCGCCCGAGTGCTCACAGCAGGTCAGTCTGTCATCGAGCTCAGCAGTCCGTCCGCTGGAGCTGGGTCAAATCGGGTTTAATGACCTTCAAGCTCCATACTCGGGCCGGTTCCTATCCATTCACAGCGGAGCTAGCAGCTCGACCATCGATGACGCAACATCGACGTCGAGCAAGTTTGTAGAGCCTGCCAGGGACAGCCAAGGTGTACTCATGCCCCCACCTCCACCCTTACCAGGACCATCTCGACGAAAGCCACCTCCTCTGGTCGCCCGCAGCAAAGCCAGAGCACGTCGTGCCAAGAGGAAACAACAGAAGGCCGAGTATCGACGACGCCTATTCTTGACGCATCTCATCCAAGTCACACGCGATGCACGTTGGCGAAGTCCACGAGCTGCAGAGGGTTCGGAGGACCCATCGAGTAAAGTGGCAACAAGCGGTGGACTCACAGCGTCGAGTTCGGCTGTCAAGATCACAAAGACGAGCACGGCTCAGCAAGCCATACAGCAAGCGTGGCTACTCTTTCCGGAATGTCTTGGTGTGGATCTCGGAAGCTTTGTCGAAATCGTCTTCGACACGGACGCGCAGTCGTCTGAGATCACTGCACCCTCCGACATTTCGGACGATGACCTAGCCAAGGCAACTAGGATCGAGATCGAGATTCGACAACGGCTTGGTGGCGCAGACGTGCAGGTGCCCAAGGGGGTGTTTCGGTGGATGGTAGCGCGAGATTTTGCCGAGCGCTGGCCGCAAAAGATGCAGCACGTCCGTGACAATCCATGGCCGGGACTGGAGCATCTCTGGGGTTCGCCATCGGGCTCAACCACACCAGAAGGGCAAGTGGAGGATGGGACTAGTACGAAAGGTAGAGGAGGCGATGGGAAGGAAAACGTAGAACCTATCCGTTGGCAAAGTGGCCCGCGCAGTCGATTCATCAGGAAGAAGGAGGGGAATGTTCCCGAGAAGCGGACTACGCAAGAGAAGATCGATGATGGCCAGCAACCTGACGCCAGCACTTCGATGAAGCTGAACGGGGGAACGGCATCCGCAAGGCAAGCTGCAGCCTCGCAGATGGCGACCACGACAGGTGATGCGTCGATGGACGAGATCGCGTATCTTCAGGCGAGGCAGTCATACCGACAGCCAAGAGACTTTGGTATCGTGCATGGTGCGTTGCCGGCGGCTGGGAGATCCTTGCAAGTAGAATATGAGCAGGCCCCTTCCAGCTCAAAGCAACGTCCAGATCCATTCGCACACCCTCCTTTGACCTTCGACACGGCTACCGGCTCGTGGACTTGGACGAGCGTGAACTCTTGTTCTCACGCAGCGACAGTTCGAAGCAGCACAGCAGGAGTCCCGATTCGGCTTTGATACTGCAATAACGGGTAAAAAATCCATTATAAGGCTATAGAGGTAGCGACATCTTCTTCTCGGTCGTGTCCAGCACTGTACATCGTAATCAAAATAGACTGGTTAGTTGAAACCGCACGGCGAAAGGTATTCTTCTATGTCCTATGATCCTAACTTACAGATTGTTACTGGACCTAATCAATTGGTGATGGTCCATGACACAGTAATTGACGCAAAAAGGACAGCAGCGGGTCAGTCTTCGGCGTCATAATCATTCCTCCCATCGCTCGAGCTTAACATACCGTCATTGGTCAGGGAAACATCCATCATCTCTCCAAACGCGCCATCCTTGATTCGGTCGTGCGAATAGCTATCGCCAAGCTTCTTGAGTAGTGCTTCATAGATCACCCTCGCATCGTTGCCTCCCATAGCTCTGTGGAAGTCTGGCTTTGTACCCTTGACCGTCCGAGCGAAAAGGGTGAACTGCGAAACGCAGAGCACTTCACCGCCGAGTTCGATTACGGAGCGTTTCCAAGGTTTGCCTCCCCATACTTGTTCTGCTCTCGCATTGCCGCCCTCTGTCTCGCCATTGATTGCGGTTGCTGGTGCAGAGGATTCGTTTGTGACAGAGGTGGAGGCTTCTGGCTCGTATTGGGAAGGAACAACGATTTGAACAGCTTCCTGGTTCTTGTTCCACAGTTTGGTGTTGAGGATCTTGTTGGCCAGAGGTACAATTTCTGCTGCTGTGTCTTCGGTCGAGATGCCAATGAGTGCTACGATACCGGGTCCGATCTTGGAGACGAGCTTGCCGTCGACTGTCAGGAGGCGGAAAAGATGAGCGAGTAAGCAATCAAGGAGGTGTGAACTAGATGGACATGTTGAGTGCGTGCAACTCACCATGAACTGTTGCACCTTTGACGCGCTGTAATACTGCTCGCATCTTGTTGCTATTGATCGTCAAACAGCTGATGCTAGAAGGTGGTGATGGTTGGAGAGGTGTTGAACATCGCACAAGGCCATCATCGCTTTCGAGTCTCATCATCAAATTCCCCGATCAACGCCCGACCGCTGGAAGATTTTGTAGCCGGAGACGCGCCGATGAATTCACCGAGAAGGGCTGTCCAACATCATCCTCTAAGAGATCGAAGACGACCACGACGAAGGCCCCACTTGAAGCGTTGTGCGCCCACACCACATTTTGCGAGACAACGAGAAGGGAAACAGTCTACATGCAAATGCTTGGCGAATCGGGTGCGGGCTGAAGTTCCTCGCTCTTGCCCGCACTGTTGACATGCAACCACCCCACTTCATGTCTCTCGGTCCACCGATTCACCAGCACAGGCCACGGATGATTTTGCGTGGCGAGGAAGATGATCCCACATGAGCAGTCGCTTCGCTGTGAGGAGCTTCTTCCCGCCGTCTCTACTAGCACCAGCTAGATTCGCCACTTCGAAGCATTTCAACATCGGCCATAGGGGAGAGCTATGAAGCAGGACCACGAGAAGCATCGGTCAAAGCCAGCTAAGGCTCATACTCGACGGCATCGGCTTACGCGTAAGCAGGTGCGCGGCCAGCCGCAGCAACAGCATCCGCCTCAGCCTCATCCGAAACCTCATCCTCAGCAGCATCCTCATCCACAGCAGCAACCCCATCCACAGCAGCAACCTCATCCACAGCCCCAGCCACACCCCCAGGCTCAACAGCATGACAACAAACAGCAGGGTAGTCAGCCTCCCAATCGCAGCCCAAACCCGGGGACTGACACTCCTGCTGTCAATCCAGCTGCTGGGGCCAGCTCGGTCGCTCCACAGCAAGGTGTGTTTCAGCCTCCTGCTAATCCGCAACCCGTACAAGCGCCTCCTGCTAATCCGCAGCCCGTACAACCGCTGTCGCCGTCGAATTCAGAACTGCGAGCCGCTCCGTCAACCGCACCGCAACAGCCCCAGCACATCCCAGCTGTGGACTCTGCACCTCAAAGCTCCAAGCCGAACATCCCCATTCTAGCTGGAGCCGTGCTCGGTGGCGTTGTTGTGCTCTTTGCCTTGGTGAGCCTGGTCGCTTACAAGTGCAGGAATCGAAAGAAAGCTGCAGCACAAAGCAAGGGAGCTGCAACGAAGACGATGGATTACAACGGGCTCACGCCCACAAGCAGGACGAATCTTACCGAAGGTAGGAACACTTCCAAATATCCAAGTTTCAGACCCTACGATCAACAACAGAGACAGTGGCCCTACTTGCAGCGGGACCGTTCTGAGACGTGGTCCACGCAGGACCATGTTGATGTTTCCATGTCGTCGCAGAGTACACACGGAACACTAATCGGCGGGGGTCATGAGCCACCAACCGAACCAAGCGCAAAATCATTGGCCTACGAGTCGGAGCAAGTCGAGCAGATCAATACAGTACAGTCGGACGCTTTGGAGCAGCGCGGTCAAGCAGGACTTCCCCGCAAGCCAAGCATCCACGAAGCAGAAACAACAGTCGAAGGAGACGAGTTGCAGATCGATCGCTGTCTAAGCTACTACATGAAACGTCGGACTTGCGCTTCTGATCATCCGGAAACCTTGTCGAACTTGCCCTCGCCGATGCCGCAAGACATGGAGGCTACACCAACACCAATTCGGACAGCAGACAAGTCGGTGCGCAAAAGTCTGAAGTTCGTAAAGACAGCCAACTTGCTGGAAAAGATCCGAAGGTCGCAGATCCGGCTCAATGAAGAAGCGCTCTCGAAGGCCAGAAGTGAGGGATACCGGTTATCAGTAGCTCCCAATCAAAGAAATGTTCGAGGTATCGAAGGCGTAGACTTCACCTCGTCTCCCGCGAGCTCGAACGGAGGTACAGATGCGACGAAATACGACGTCTCTTCGTCATTCACACCATCAAGATTCCGAGCCGAAGGCGCCAAGATCCCCGCCCACTGGCGTGACAGCTCCAACATTCTTCAGCACAATCGTAACCTCAGTCTTGCTCGTGCGGGCGAACAAGACGTGTTCGACTCATCTCCACACTCAGCCTTTGAATACGCCGACTACTACGATGGCTACCTGCCTGGTGCAGGACAGACTTCGATTCGTCTCGAACCGGCGAGCGAGGCGGAAGATGCAATTGCACTGCCATGGCATGACCATTCACCGTGCCGATCTTCTGCCTTGTCTCCACGTGCGTCTACGATTGCGAGTGTGCGCCAGCGCAGTGGGACGTCCGTTCAGGCGTCGCCGATGGCGTGGTCTCCGGGTGTGGGAGCGGAAGGGCATGCTTCTGCGACGGAGGGTGCAAGTCGGGGGCCAAAGAGTCAGCTTAGTGCTGTCTCGAATGCTGGGAGGGAGTCGGCGTTGGTAGATGAGGTGATTCGGTTTTAACACTGCGAGTTGAGAACGTTGACTGCCGATTTCAATGTACGTTCTTGAACCCTTTTTTTGTTAACACATTCCTTCGAGCACGATGCAATTCCAACCTACTCCTTCATCTCATCTGTTTGATGCGAGAGCCTGCTTGTGTGGCGTCTAGCTTGTGCAGGTCTGATATGAATTTTGTCCGTGTCCGTGCTCTGTATCCCTCACTGCTTGCATGTAGCCACGTCGACTGCGCGAGTTTGGAATGAGCATGCAGGGGCATCCGTGCCCCACCATCTTTCGAATGAACTCCGCGAACGACCCGAACGGCGGCCAGATGGAAGAGCGTCAAAGCTTGTTCCTCTCGCAATTCGTCACATGGCCATGTCGGACCCCGCAGCTTGCAAGGTTTGGAGCGATATAGTTGCGGCTACGGCCGACGAAGAAGGAGAACAAAACAGCATCGAGCTCATAAAAACAAAAGTCGACACGAGTGGGACTTGGTTCATCAAGAAGGAAGCTGTACAAGCCTTCAGATGATCCCACCTGCTCTCTTTCTGTGCCCATTCTCAGCAGCCGCGGGTGTTGTGATGAGATCGGTTGAGGGTGTGTGTGAAAAAACTATGGCTCTTCGTTGACAAACTCAAGCCCCGACCGCTCCCTTTTGCTCGACTTTGATCAAGTGCAGGCCTCTCCAACTTTACGCCAACTCTTCTTGTTTCACCACCATCGTTCACTCGTTTCTCACTCACAGACCTATCCCCTCTCATTTCTCCCCTCCCTCCTCCCCACCAGAAAAGCCTGCACGATGACCGACCATCTGAGCGTAACCCAAGCGCCTCCTCCCGACTACTGTGCAGACAGCCTCATGTCCAACGTAGAAATGTTCCCTTCCTCAGCCGTAGCTCAATCTCACGTTCCCGGTTCCGCTACTCACCCCATTCAACAACCACCTTCACAGCAAACTTGTCATCAACGTTCCACGTCCATCTTTCAGAATCCTTCGTTCGACAACAAACACAGCGCCTATCGCAAGTCGACCCCCGCGACGCAGCAACAGCAGTCTTCGGCAACAACGACCGAGGTGCAAGAAAAAACGACAACAAAGACGTGTACGAATACCGCTACGAGTTCGGCTATGATGATCGACGAAGCTGTGGCAAAGGTTGATGCGACGATGGAGACGGGCGAAAAGGGCGAGGAGAGTAAGACGCAGCCGCAGCCGCAGCCGCAGCCGGCGCCTGCTGAGACGAATGCGGGCAACGGTGATGCTGGAGGAAACTCGGCGGTTCGTAAAGTACGGTGAGTAGTCTATAATGCACGCGGGCCGGTAGTGGCTCTCTCGTAGTGGCTTTGTTTCGTCGACGACAAGATGGCGACGCTCTCGTGGTTCGGGATGGAATCCTGTCATCGATGGTGTTGCATGACAGATCGGGCATATCAGTGCCGATCCACTGTTGGTGGTGACGCTGCACAATCGGATGACTGCCGACAAGGTTGCTCTTGCCCTATCATTGCATGTCCAACAGAGCGGCTTTGACTTGTCGTCTCTGGACGCTGGCTCCGGCAGCCTAGAAAGTCACAGATCTGTCAAGGAATATTCTTCCCCTTCGCTTGCGACGCCATTCGTTAGCGTTGTGGCTGGCGTGGTTGCGAAGTTCTGTTTGTTGGTTTCAGATTCGAAAGAAAAAAAAAAAAGCCTTTCTCTTCTCGACAGCTGGCCAACTCACACTTGGACGCCGAATTGGCCGCGCATGCTGGCTTTCAACGGTTTCGATGTGACCTTGCAGAAGGTGAACCCTTTTTTCTCCAGATCAAGGGTGTTCACCCTGCTTTTCCAATCGATCTGGTTCTATCAAATCTCTATGACTTTGTATAGACCGGTGACTCCGAGGCAACATTACCTTGTTTTTGGGCCCGAGCCTAAAGTAGCCTTTATGCTCCCAGTCGACGATTAAGCTCTTGTTGCGACCAAGCAAGCGTTGTAAGCTTTTCGACGCCAGCACTTGTTAAGGAGACAAAGGGGAGCAGCACGACCGTGGGTTTATTGTCGAATCTCCTTGCAGAGGTTACAAGCAAGCTTTTTTTCTTCTTACGTGTCGTGGCGGTGTCGCAGTGTTACTTTTATGCCTCTCTGTCGCTCTTTGCTCGGCTGCAAGTGGTTACTGCGCTGGCGAAAGAAAGCTTTTCGTAGTCGGACCTGGAAATTTTGATGGCACCCCTCATGTTTCGTCTTTCCTCTGTTGCTTTGGCGCTAGACGTATTGCGCCCTCTCTTCTCGCTGGCTGGCTCAGCTGTCAAGACTCGCAGCACTTTCAACTTTGCTGCTGCTTGGTCATGCTGCTGTAGACATGTCCCACATGGTTTCTTTCATGCGTTGTGTTTCTCTCTCCCCCCCCCCCTTTTTTTCCCTTTCCCTGCACACCCGATTCAAAATGCATGGCAACCGCAGCGCCAAGGTGCACCCTTCCCTTGTTGGTTGCTGTGCAACGACGGGTCGATGCATGACTTTGGTTGTTCCGCTCGGGCCCTGTATCGACTTTCTCCCACATCGTGCTGGCAGTGGACTCGCCTGTCTGGAGGCCGTTCACAGCGCCGTTGTGAGATTTGAAAGTCACGTTCTCCCACGCTATCCTATAGCCTTCACGCCCACATGTGGCGTTCAAGGCCCATGTGCACATCTACCGCTCTGTTCTTGTCGACTGCAAGATGGCGCCGAAGGGACGAACGAAGCAGGGGCGCAATCGAAGCTAGAATGCTCTCTAGCTAGGTTGGACCCTTGAAATCTGCGTTCAGGCCTCGCTCGGTCTTCGAAACCTCAAGGTTGGGCGTGCAGCTTGCACTTTATAAAAGACAAGGTTGTGCGCATCGTTTGCCTCCCTTTGTTCGCCACCTGTTCATACCTCCTTTCCCCTTTGTCTTCTCGAATCTCGTTTGCGCCTAGTTTCACATCACACTTGCTCCTCTTTTCTGATTCGTCGAGTTGATCTCGAGGCCAACGAATCGAATCACCGCTCCCTGTGCATTTGCGCACAGCTTCCGACCGCCATCTTGTCGTCTTGTCTACTACCCATTCATCCCGCCGACTCGTCTGGATACGCTTTGTCGGCTTGTTTCGCCCCTTCTGACACTTTTGTTTGTTCCTTCTTACTCTCCCACCCACCACCACCATCATCATCATGACCACCCTCGACCACTCTCGTGTCTACTTGGACAACGTCTGCTTCACCTCGTCTTCTTCGACCGCTTCGCTGCAATACGACATGTCTCACATGTCGATCGCTCACTTTTCTTCTTCGCCTACCTCCACTCTCCTGGCACCACAACACGTCGTGGCTGGTTCCGACGACACTGCGTGTGCCTCTTCATCTGCAACCATCTCTTGTGAAACCTCTTCGACACAACCACCACCATCTCGACCTTTCGACTACCGTGTCACGTACGCATCTGTCCAACCTACTTCGGGTGTTTCGACGGTCTCGGTCACGGCTCAACCGCATCGACCACCGTCGAAATCGCAATCGGTTTCTTCGATCGAATCGACCACGACGGCTTCCTCGACCGCTCCCTCTACACCGCCTTTGACACACGACGTCGACGATGTATGCTTCCACATGGTGTCCAAATCGGTTCGTGATGCCGAATCGTGTCATGTCGGTAAACATTTGCCGCCTACCCCCTCGAATCATAACGCTGCTCCGACAACGGTACGTGCTCACCCTCAACCGCGCGCCGATGCTCATGCCGCTGCGCCTACTGCTGCTGCAACCGAATCTGCTGCCCGCAATGACAAACACAAAAACGCCATCAGCTTCCGCGTCGGCAGCAAGTACAAGGTGTGCGAGATCATCGGCGAAGGCGCTTACGGTGTTGTCTGCAGCGCCATCCATCGAGCCACAGGTCAAAAGGTGGCCATCAAAAAGATCCAGCCCTTCGAGCACCAGATGTTTGCGCTTCGCACTTTACGCGAGCTCAAGCTGCTGCGTTTCTTCCAAGAGTGCGATGTTTCGGAAAACATCATCAGCATCCTTGACATCATCAAGCCCAACACGTACGAAGCTTTTACCGAAGTCTATCTGGTTCAAGAGCTCATGGAGACCGACTTGCACCGTGTGATTCGTACTCAGGAGCTGTCGGACGATCACTGCCAGTACTTTACGTACCAGACGCTACGCGCTCTCAAGCCGATGCACTGTGCCGATGTGATCCACCGCGATCTCAAGCCCAGCAACGTGTTGCTCAACGCCAACTGTGATCTCAAAGTGTGCGATTTCGGTCTTGCCCGCTCGGTGCTGACCGCCGATCAGGATACGGGTTTTATGACCGAATACGTTGCAACTCGATGGTACCGTGCTCCCGAGATCATGCTCACCTTCAAGCAGTACACCAAGGCCATCGACGTCTGGGCTGTAGGCTGTATCCTCGCCGAGATGCTTTCCGGTCGACCTCTCTTCCCTGGTCGAGACTATCACCAGCAACTGTCCCTCATCCTCGACGTCCTCGGAACGCCAACCCTCGAAGAATTCCACAACATCAACAGCCGTCGTTCTCGCGACTACATCCGCTCCATGCCCTTCCGCAAACGTCGTGATTTCCGAACGCTGTTCCCGAAAGCTTCGCCCGAAGCGATCGATTTCCTGCAAAAGACGCTCACCTTTGATCCGCGAAACCGCCTCACCGTGGAGGAGTGTCTCGAGCATCCTTACCTTTCAGCCTACCATGACCCTGACGACGAGCCGGGTGCGCCCAGACTCGACCCGGATTTCTTCTACTTTGACATGCAAAAGGAGAGCATTACCAAGGAAGATCTGAGAAAGGAGTTGTGGTACCAGGTGCAGGAGTTTCAGCCTCTGCTTCGTTAGAAAGTGTCAATATCATTTTATCTCTTAATCGTCTCATCTAACGTCGTCCTGGTGATGACGCTCGCATCGGCATTTTCTCCCGCATTAAGTTATCATTGCATTTCAGGTATCGTCCATCATAAATGTCCCCAAGTTTTGTTTTCTGCATGCCATTTTAGCTTGTCTGTGTGAGGATGATGAGGATGATGTCGAGGGTGAGCTTGCGGTTGGCTGAGGGTCGTGAGGAAGGCTTGGTCTCGCTGAGCTCAAAAGTAAAGACCCTGAGGAGGTACACGACCCGATTTCCGAATTTTGATCCAATTTTTTCTTTTTTGGGGTTTTGTTTTTGCTTTTCTTCTTCGCTGCTGCAGAACGGCAAAGGGAAAAATTTCGAGAGCTTCGTGGAGCGAACACCTTCTCATCAAACTCTCACCTCATCAACATCATCCTCCGCCACTCTCGGATTCCCACTATCCGACAAGATGGTGAAAGCGTCCTCGTCCAGCAAGAAAGCTGGTCCCAGCTCCAGCAACGGCGCTGTCTCCGGCACCAAGTCATCAGCATTGGAGCAGGTGCAAACGCTGCAATCTGCACTCTTGACTTCATCCGATCTCAACCCTCTCTCCGACCTCCTTACTCTATGCAAAAAGCTCGCAAAAGTCGGCGAAGATGGCACTACAAAGGAAAGAAAGGATGCAGCAGTCGCACTGCACCGTGCAGCTCTCGTACTGGTCAAATCGATGAAGTCGCTCAGTGGCGAAGATAGGATTCCGTTTGACAAGGATGTGGATCAGGATGGCTATATCTTGTCGTACAGTGCTAAGTCGGGCAACAGGGTAGACAACACCATTTCGGCAAAAGCCAGGGAAGCACAGACCAAAGTAGCAGACTGGATCAGGATGCGTTGGAACGAGACCATCGAGTTGCTTTGTGGTTTGCTTGGTCATCAAGTTGAAGGTCTGCGTCTCGAGGCTCTTCAGATGCTGGTGGAACTGCAGACTTCGGCATCATCCTCGTTGACACGCATTAATGCTGCGGCTGCAGCTGCGAAGGCACAAACGAAATCTGCCTCGACTAGCAAGAAGAACGACGTTGCAGAGCAAATTCAAACCACCCAAGGCTTCTGGTCGCAATCTCCCTGGCGTGCTCTTTGCCTTGCTCTCATCGCTGGTCCGCCTAACCTTGCCAAGCTCGGACACGGTGATGCAGGTACAAGGTATCAAGTTGTTCGAGTCGAGTCAGGTGTTCCAGAGGATGTCCGGGAGAAATTTGTGCAGAGCGGATTGGAGGAGTACGACGATATCCGTTTCGCTACTCTGCGCGAGATCAGTCTTGCGCTGCGCAAGCCGTCGCCGAGTATTGCTGGGAACACTCTTCTGCGAGCACACACATTGGCGCTGCTTATCCAGCTCACTGCGATTCCGACTAGCGCAGACGATCTCAACAACTTTCTGGTCGAAGGGCTGTCGATTCCTCCTTTGGGCAGTTCGGGCAAGAAGAAGAAAAAGAAGGCTGCAGGTAGCAGTGCAAATGGAAAGAATCTTTCGGTTGTCGATGACGGCGACTCTGATGCAGAGGAGGAGCAGGACGAGGACGACATGGCTGGCTGGTTCTCTGATACCGACGATGAGGGAGAGGCACGAGCAGGCGCTACGGCAGGCGAACAGCGTCGAGCAGCAGACAAGAAAGCTGTCGGTGGTCTTGGTTCCGCCGCACGATCTGCTAGCTTATCCAAGCGTAAGAGGAAAAAAACCTTCCACGAATCGCTACACCACATCGGTGCTCAACGAGCAGCTTTCTCCTCTGCCTGGCTCGACCTTCTTCTGCCACGACGACAGACCGAAGAATCAGCTTCAGCCGCAGGTGTGCCCAAAGGCTCCCTCATCGGCGGCGAGCTCAGCCTGGCAGCGACTCACGAAGTACTCGTCCGCCTACACGCCCAAATCTTGCCGCATCTCAGCAAGCCCACCATGGTTCACGACTTTTTGGTTTCGTGTCTCAACTCTCGTGGTGCCACTGCTCTGCTTGCGCTCAACGCCATCTTCACGCTCGTCACCAAGCACAACCTCGACTACCCTCAATTCTACACGCGACTCTATGCGATGTTGGACGCATCCGTACTGCACATGAAGTATCGAGCTCGATTCCTGCGATTGCTCGAAACGTTCCTGTCGTCTACGCATCTCTCGTCGGCGCTTGTAGCGAGTTTTGCAAAGCGTCTGTCGCGGCTCAGTCTACGCGCGCCACCAGCTGCGATCGCTTCCATCGTTTCCTTTGTCTACAACTTGCTCAAGAGACATCCACGATGCATGTCCATGGTGCACAAAGAATGGGATGGCGATAGGCTCAACATTGGACCTGCAGGTGTCACTGATCCTTTCGATCCACAAGAACCCGATCCGCTCAAAACTTATGCTCTCGACAGCTCGTTGTGGGAGCTGGCCGCCTTCGGCGCCGCCGCCGTAGCAAAAGGCAACAGCGGAGGGCCGTCCATGGGCGCTGATGAAGGAAGCATCTTGCCTGGGGAAGCGCACTACTTGGGATCCGTGACCAGTCTAGCCCGTATCTTTGCCGAACCATTCACCCGCGAACGCTACAGCCTCGACGATTTCCTCGACATCACCTACGGAACGCTATTCGAAACCGAAACCAAAAAGACACTCAGGACCAACGACAGCGCTCCTCGAAAACGCACCACTCCAGCTCTAGCCTACAGCCTCCCCGGCGGGTTCGGCGCAGGTGGATCAACCGACACCACTGCCCACAACCGGGTCGATGTCTTCCCCTCCGAATCGGGCCGTGTGCGGGCACAGAACTCGCTCGCAAATGCGCAGAAGGAAGAGGAAGAAGAGATGGAGCGAGAACGTGCGGAGCGCAAACGGAAGCTGGGCGAGCAAGATGATGAGGGCGAGGATGAGGAGGAGAGGGAAGCGAGGGAGGCGATCGAGGAGTTGAAGCGCGCAGAGAGGGCCAAGAAGAGGAAGGTGGATCAGACGGGTACGCATGACGTTTGCGCGATGTTGTTCAGCTTTGCTTGAGATGAGAGGAATGGCAGCAAGAGAGTTTGTATTCAGCGATACGTATTGAGTGTGAAGGTTGTCATGGTGTTCTGAGATTTGGCGTGTTTTTTTTTTTTTTTTGTTTTTTTTTCGGGCTGAGTCGTGCACACGGACCCAAGCTCCTTGCGCAAGTTGTGTCACTTCGCTGTATCGACGCTACTGAAGCGGAGGACCGAGCATAGAGCGGCCAAGAAGCACAGAGAGAGAAAGAGAGAGCGAAGGAGAAGCACAAAAGACAAAGGGAAGGCTAGTTCCGCAAAGAGTGCACGCTGCATGGAAAAATTGTGACTTCTGAAGGAGAGCGGGTGAAAATGAAAGCCCGCTCTGGATCGTCACGCATAAGCCCCACTGAGCTTGCTGCGCAAGATTAAGGGTATAAAGACCCCTTCGGTTGCTGCCCCCTTTGTCTTTCTTCTGATCCACCATCTCCCCCGTCCGCACTCCTGTTCGTCATCGACCCGTTCCTTCCATCTTTATCTCTCTCGTTCAAACGAATACCATCCTTTCGTATTTAATCTATTCTCCATCACACTGCTTTCTCTCGAAACTTGTCAAGATCTCAACTCCATCTCTTTCCTCGCAGCAATGGCAGCCCCAGCCAGCGACCCAACAGCTTCGATGCTGTTTCAGCAGTTTATGGCCTCCTTGATGGCCTCTGCTCCCCCCTATCATCCAAGCATGTATACTCATCCGCCCGACCCGATCCTCGACCCGACTGGCCACACAAAGTACATCAAGGATCTCGAAGCATCCAAACGCTCGCACTCGGAGTCGGTCGCAAAGCAGTACCTCTTCCACCATCCGTTGGAGATGACTCTATTTGAAGCTTTGTCTCCGATCCCCACCAACATTCCGCTACTCAAGCTCCATGCCTTGACTCCACGTCAGGCTACGCAGCACGATGAACAGAACGACCTCTTTGTATCGCACCACACGCGCAAGTTCCGCATTGAGCTGCAAAAGTATGACGACGACATTGTGGGTCGCAAAGAGGCCATCATCAAGTTTGGCGATTTCATCTCGACTTCGCTCTTTGGCCCGGACTGGGCTCAGACGACGCAGTTCAAGTTCAGTGGTAAAGCTACACCGAGCTACATCTATACGGATGGCGAGACGTACGATACTAGGTATCAGTACGGTCAGTCCAGTGTCGGCGGCCTGTGCCAACAGCACGCGGCAGAGTTGAACGCGATGAAGAGTCATGCAGCTCAAGGCACGAACAAGGGGAAGTCTAATGAAGAGGCTAGCAAGGCGAAGGGGACGACAGGCAAGGCGGAGACAGCTGCTGGACAAAAGAAGCCTGAGGAAGAGCTGCAGAGAGAACTGTTGCGCTGGGCAGAAAAGCGCGAAAAAGAGCAGAGCATCGAAAGTGACGAGGATTCGATCGATGATCCCTTTGACCCGTATGGAGGGCATTACCCCTATGACCTTTACGATCCTTACGGCGACTTTGATGATCCATATGGTCCTGACTATGACTACGGAATGGATCATCCGGAGGACTATCTGCCGTATGATCCGATGGTGTGGGACGACTACGACGATTATCTCGACGCTGTTCAGGAGATGATGCTCGATGAAGCGATGTACGGCTCGAAGAAGATTCCATTCATAATGGCGCGTGTGCCTCGTAAGCGGAAGAATAGGCGTGGAAAAAAGTTGAAGGCAGGGAAGAAAGGTAAAGCTGCAAAGGAGGGAGGCGAGGGACCCAGCAAGAATGGAAGAGCAGGAGATATCAAGGAAGAGAAGGGCAAAGAGAAATCTGGAGAGAAGAGTGCAGATAATGCAATCTCGCAGGCCAGCGCCGTCAAGGGTGCGGGCACTGCTTCCGACTCTAAGCTCAGCACTCCACAGAAGTCGTTTTCGTCACTTCAGTTCTTCAAGAACCCGCTCAAGCCTGGTTCTCCGTTGGGAGTCCGAAAGCCAGCCTCGCCTTTGACAACCGGTTCCGTCGGTCTCAATCTTGCCAAACCTTTGGCTGCATTTGCAAGATTCGGCGAATCGCCCTCAAAGAGCAGCGTCGCCGATGCCAAAAAGGGTGTGCCAGAGAACAAGGGACCGGCAGCAGCGGAGGTGAGGCGCGAATTTGCAAAGAATTCGGAAGCGGTTGCAGCCCAGACTAAGGCCAACTCTCAGAAGCAGGGGGCTCAACAGCGGTCTGGAGTTTCTGTCACTAAGTATGGTAATGGCATCACCTTCAGTTTCACTTTGCCTGGGGCCAGCGCTTCTGGTTCTTCCAGTGGGAAAGCTCACAACGGTGGAGCGGCTGTCGCTGAGCCTGCGGCAACTGTTGCAAAGGCTCAGCCTCCCACCGGCAATCCCACCCCGAAACCAACTCCAGCAGCTCAGAATCCCGGCGAAACCTCAAAAGCCAAACGCAGAAAGCTAGCCGCCAGCAGCAGTTCGAGCGACGCTGCTCCTTCGACCGCCACTCTCAAACCAGCCAAGAAGAAGATCAACGCCGGCACTGCCGTAACCACCGCCTCTACTTCATACACTGCAATCGGACAGCCAAAGAAACAACACATCGCAAAGGACGGCAAGCCTGGCAAACCAGCAACACCCAAACCGAAAAAGATCAAGTATGAAATGGTGGTGTACAAGAAACACTACATGCCGAGCAAGCGGCCGCAGCGGGATTGTTGGCATGGTCGGGTGTGGGTGTAGCCGGCGCTGGGGCGTTTGGTGTTGGGTGATGCAATTGAAACTTTGCGTGCGCGATGCCCGTTTGGATGGAAGTGTGAGTGTGAGAGAGTGTGTTGCTGAGAGAGAAGCGCTTCTGATTCGTGAGCAGTACCTCTATTGTCACGTCTGAATTCCTCCTTCACACACCTTGCACTTGTCACACTTGTCTCTTGTTGACTTTCTTACACTTGTCACACTTTGTGACGCTGGCTCATCTCACGCTGACTCTCTCACAGTCACACCACCTTTTTCGCACACACCAAACATTTTGCAACCAATTATTCGTTACACAAACATCACTTTCTGAACTCCCGCACCTCCCCCACACCCGCACCCTTTGTCCACAGTCCCACACCACCTTCTTCCTTCGCACGCAACAAAACCCCATCATTACTGCAACCATCACTTCTGCCCTCCCACCCCACCACCTCCCGCTCCTCCTGCCCCACCTCCTGCCGGCCCTCCCGCTCCTCCCGCCGCGCCCTTCGTCCGCGGCAACGCAATCGGCACACTCCCCGGGAACGGAATCCTCAAATTCCAATTGCGCTCTAAATGCAACTGAACATCCTTCACCTCCAACTTATCGCCCCTTCTATGTTTCGCCAATCTACACGCCATGCTGGTCACGCTATCGATAAACTCGTCTGCCAACTCTAAGAGCAGATCTTCGACGGCGCCGGTTAACTTTTCGTTTGAATCCAACTCGCTGATTAGGTCGGAGATTTTGCGCTTTGTCAGTATCGTATTGGTTGTAGTGGAAGGGGTGGTTGAGAGAACGGCGGAAGCAGTAGCAGCCGCAGCCGAGGCGACATCGTCTTCGGTCGGTAGACCGAGCAAGTCTTCTGCAGTCGCTCCAGCGGTGGTGGACGGCAACCCAAGCAGATCGGAAAGCGCCGAATCGCCTCCAGTGGTAGGTGTCGGGCGGGAGAGAATCGCAGGTGTCCCAATGACAGGTGCGACTCCGAGACCTTGCGTGAGCGAAGATCGGGGACCAGAGGCGGTCGGGAACGGTTCCGGTTGCGTGGACATGGAAACGTTGAGCGTCGAAGGGATGGCAACATTGGTGTAGGACGCGGCAGCGGCAGACATTGCAGTGACGGGCGTCGCGGTGGAAGGCGAAGGTGCAGCGGTTGCTGGTGCAGCGTTAGCCGGAACAGGTTTGGGCGTGCCAGCAGCGGTAGCGGAGGCAGCGGGAGTAGCAGGCGTCGATCCGACTGCTCCAGTGGGTGCTGGAGTCGCACTACCACGTCCACCAGTGACCGGTGAAGATTTGGCCGCAGCGGCAGCAGGCGCAGGCGCAGGCGAAGCAGTCGCATTCCCCGCATTCGCTGCACTTGCCACATTCGCCGCCGCTTTCCCCTTGGCCGCCTTGGCAGCTTTCTCTTTGGCCTCTTTCTCCTTCTCCTTCTCCTCTTTTTCTTTAGCTTCCTTCTTCAACGCAGCTTTGCTCTTCGTTGGCTGCTTCGGTGTCGTTTTGGGTTGCGCTTTGGGTGTACCCGTCGCTGCCGTCGCTGGCGCTGCTGCCGTAGCAGGTGTCGCTGCCGCAGGCGGCGGAACAGGACTCTGCTGCTGTTGTTGTTGCTGCTGCTGCTGCTGTGGCATCGCCGCAGCCGCAATCGGGGTAGGTGCTGCTGCCATCGGCATCTGTTGCTGTTGCTGCCCCATCTGTTGCTGCCTGAAGCTCTCCCTGACAACCTGAATCTGCTTTGCCAACGCAACTTGTTGGTTCCGCGCCTCCTGCAACGCATTCTGAATCTGCTGCCTCTCCTCCGGTTTGAGGTTCGGGTTGTTCATCGCGCTCTCCAACGCCTGTACTTTCATTCGGAGCGGCTGAGCGATGCGGTTGAACTGCTCGAGAAGCGCTTGCTCCGTCTGTGGAATTTGCGGCTGTACTGGCGCACCTGGAACTTGAGGTGGACGTGCCAAACCCGGCTGTTGCTGTTGCTGCTGTTGCTGTTGCTGCTGTTGAGCATTCTGTGCGTTTCGCTGTTGCTGCTGTTGTTGGAGCTGCTGTTGGAGTGCAGCTGCCATTTGTTGCTGTTGTTGCAAGTTCGGCTGTGCTTGCTGTTGAGGCTGCTGAGGCGGACGAGGTTGTTGCTGCTGCTGCATATGCTGCTGCTGGGGTGGTCGTTGTTGTTGCTGCTGTTGCTGAGCCTGCTGATGAGCCCCAATAAACGCCTTCAATTGAGCCAGCTGTTCTGGGCTCATTCTACCCTCTCTCGCGGCTTGAAACAGTGCCGCCAGACCTTGCGGATTGTTTTGTACCAATGCCTGCAAAGCTTGCAGATTCGCAGTCGGTGCCTGCTGTGGCTGCTGTTGTTGTTGCTGTGGCTGCTGCTGTTGTGGTTGTTGCGACGGCTGACCTTGTTGCTGCTGTGCTTGCTGCTGCGCAAGCGCTTGAGCATGCATAGCTTGTAGCTGCTGTTGCTGGATGAGTGCTGCCTTGTATTGTGCTGCCTGAGCAGCGTTCTGCGGCTGACCTTGCCCACCAGGCTGGCCGGGCTGTTGCCCTTGCTGACCCTGGTTGTTCATATCTGCTGGACTAGCCTGTGGGGCGTTCTTTTGGCTTTGAAACGGCGAGAGCGCAAAAAGCCTTAGAGTCAAGAACGGTCTCGGTAGTGAGTGGAATGGAAGCAAGAAGGCGGATGCGCCTTTTGCGAGTTGGATGCAAGCCGTGCAGGCGCGATCATTGTGCTCTCGCCGAATTCCAGTCTTTCTCTCATTTTACGCGTGGCTCTGGTCCAGATCGCCGATACCGATCTTCTGGACCTAGCAGGCTTCTCATCAGTTTTGGTATAGCACATACAATCGAGCTTACTGCCGCATTGCAACCTCAGTTCAACATAGAGGCCCATTTGCCATCCATCTAGACATCTTCGCATGGAATGCTACGTGAATTGCGAAAGATACATGCCATTCTCTAAACGCTACGCCACCAACCCAATAACAACAGCCACCCACCCATCCGGCCCGACAAGCGCACTTCCCAACCATCCGATCTCTGTATCTAGTGGCATCCTTACCCCCTGCACCAATGCATAGGCCAATGGCGGTGCCTGCGCCTGGAAACTGCTAAAACTAGGAGGAGGTGGGAACAGTAGCGGAAACAACGCGGACAAAACTGCACCCAGCGTATTAGGTCTGCCATCTTCCAACGTTGGCGGCACCGGTTCTTGGACAATCGGTGCATTATCTGGCAAAAAGATGCGGATGGGGATGCTGCGCACTGCATTGCCTGCGGTGGGTGTCGCTGTGCCGCTAGCTGCTGATGGCGGGTCGGAAGAAGTGGTGCTCGTGATGGTAGAGACTGTGCTCGGTGCCAGACTGGCTTGCGATTCGTTCGGCTGAGTTGTGAGGCTACGTTGAATGGGTAGAGATGATCGTTCGTCTTGTATGCTGCCTAGGTTGAGAGACAGTGTGCGGGTTGCGATCGGAGAGCGACCGACCGATGTTGCTGCGCCTAGGCTCGGGTCAAATGCAGACACCCCCATATTGGGGACAAGCTTACTCGCAATACTCCAAAACACATCGTAGTCGTGCGAAACCACACCGTCCCACAGCGTATCTTGCTCCTGCTTTCTAAGGTTGACCACCTTCTTTGTAGATCCGTATCGCACAAAATCGGCTTCTTTGATCATCGACATGAACGAAATCTTGCACGATTCGAGTCCTGAATTGCTGTGAAGTCGCTCTGCTGGTGGTTTGGACAGCCGCAGCCGGATGTTCCATGGAAGTCGCGATGGCTGCAATGTGGATAGACTGCCACCATCGAGACCGCCTTGTGTAGCTGAAGGAACGTCGGAGCGCAACGAGCCTAGCCCCGAGGTATTGGTTGTGGTCGATTGATATGCGATAGCAGTGCGGGCCGGGTTCGAAGTGTGATAGTCGTAAAGTAGGCCGATCTGCCAGTGCCATCGTAGCGGCTGGCCTTCGTATTCGAACCAGAGCTCCTTTTCGTTGAGCCCACTGAGTGTTGGCTGTTCTAGGACCAGATCCAGCAGATTCTTCTTGACATCGGCTACAATGAGCGGAAGGTAGCTGATACGAGGAACAACAAGATAGGTTGAGTAGATGGTTGAGTCTGAACCTGGTGGCAGCTCAGCTGGGTCTATCGACACGCATATCGGGATTGTGCCTTCCCAGACGAGTTTTCGAAAGGCGGACGTAGCCTGTGTTGCCGCCGAGGAGGAGCTGTATTGGAAGGATGTGGATGCAGGAGAGGCCAAGAGACTTGATGCGGGGCTAGCAGGACCGAGTGAGCCTTGACCGATCGAAGGTGTGGAAGTGACGGACGATGAAGCGAATGGCAAGGCAGAGGATGAAGAGGGATAGTTGCCAGCAGAGGCTGAGCGCTGCTGCGAAGTGGCCAGCGGTGGCTGACTCATGGTCTTGATGCCGAGCGCCTCTTGTGCGCTGACTCTTGCTTCCCCTGCCGAGGCGAATGGAAAGAAGTGATGGTGGTCAGATGCTGAGATCACGTCAAGACCAAACCAAACCAACACATGTTGCTCAGTTTCAACTTGACCAACAACTCAGTCAGGCGCGTCCAAAGACCCTGGATATTTTGCAAGTCAAAAACGAAGCTGCCACACCGGCACACCTGGCTCGTGCTCAAATTTGTCTCTCTCCACACGCTCTTTCCCTAAACCACTGCCACTCGCAGAGCAGAGGATCCTAGACTCTGAAGAACGCATTCTGCTTGACACTTGACGTCGTATTGCAAACGGGCAGTAGTTCCGATCAAGCTCGCCACTGATGGTGCGTGCACAAGAAAAGCAAGGAAAAAAAAGAAAAAAAAAAAGAAAAACAGGTCAGTATGGCAGTCCAGTATCGTCGACAAAGAGCCCCTCTGCAACACTTACAGTAATATCCGGAGCATCAGTCCTAAACCTCTGCGTCACCGTACTCTTCGCCAAGCTCGTATCCAGCCCCATCCGATGGCTCAACAGCCCGGCATGAGCAATCATGATCCCGTTATCAATACAGAACCTCTCGTCCGTCGCAAACACGCTGCCACCTCGCTCGCTAGCCATCACACCCATCATCTGTTGTAACCGCTGGTTGCTGCCCACACCGCCCACGATCAGCACCTCTTTGGACCCGATGTGAGCCATAGCCCGTTCCGTGATCTCGACGAGCATGGAGAAAATGTGTTCCTGTAGCGAAAAGCACAGATCGGCGGGGGTGATGGTGTCGATGGAGGCGTCGAGTTGCGATACGCCCGATTGCGAGACGTCGACGTCTGCGTCTGTCAGAATCTTTCCAGTTGTAGCTGTACAATTGTCGTCAGCCATATTGACAATATGCTTTCCGCCTCCTTCACCTGTCCACACTTTGCCGTTGGCCAGGCTTCCCACCGCTGCATCGTCGTGCTCTACACGTGGGTTGGCCTTGAATCGCTTGTCCCGCGTGTACGCCTCTGTAGCGCTGAGGATGCCCGCCAGACTGACATCCATGCCCTTGGTGGTGTACGGCAGAGGCACAAGTTTTGTCCCCTTTCTTGCCTCCTTTTCAATATTCTGTCCTGGGCTTGGATCGTTGCTAAGCCCGATGACTCTCGCGAACCTGTCGAGACAGTTGCCGACAGCAATGTCGAGCGTCTCACCAAAAATCCTATACTTTTGCACAGAGTACGCAATCACCTGCGTGTTGCCTCCCGAAACATAGAGCACGACAGGGTTGTGCGCACCAGTAATGGTCCTTCCCATCTCAATGTGCCCAACACAATGATTGACACCCACCAGCGGTTTGTTGTACATCAACGCAAGCGTCCGAGCTACAATAGCGACACTCTGTAGTGGTGCACCCATACCGGGACCCTTTGTGTAGCAGATACAGTCGACTTCGGCAAGCGAACTCATACCCGAGCGACGTACGGCTTCGGAAATGACTCTGATGATCCATTCCTTGTGATGCTTGGCGGTATCGCTTGGTTGGAAGCCTGAACCGGGCGGAGTCACATACGTATGACGGACATTGGAAAGGATCTCGACTTGCCCGACGGAGCGAGACGAGATAGACAAAGGTGCAGAGGACGAAGATGAACAAGGTGCGGTAGGGTCGAATGGCTTGTGCAGGACGATACCTGCTCCCAACTTGTTGGCGCTTCCTTCGAGACCGAGAGCCAGGTATGGCCTTGTTGGATATGGTAGCGGGTCTACCTTTCGTACTCGTGTTCTTGATGGCATGGTTGCAGCTTCTGACCTTCAATGATGGAGAGAGGTATTCAAGACTCGATGCAAAGTTGCTCAAGAGCAGAAAGAAACATATTTCTAATCAGCCTTAGGCTCGGCCGAGATCCGACGTTTCCACCAATTTTTTCAAAAGCTTCGCCGACGTTTCCACGCTGAATTCTCCCAATCTTCCTGTGGCAAAGACACCTTACTCTTCCAACCACTACAGCATCTCCACAGCAGATCATCTCGACAATGCCGTGTCCACAACCCAACGATCCGACACCTACAAACACAGCACCTGCTCCGACCCAGGCTACCCTCTGCGTTCGTTGTAAAACCAATCCGGCAATCACCATCTTCCGCGACTCGATCTACTGTCAACCATGTGCACTCGCTGTATTCTACACAAAAGCCAAATCAGGTCTGGAATATGCTCGGGGTGCAGGTCTCGCCAAGTATGTCGCCGCGGCTAAAGCTGGATCGAGCAGCCAGGCTTCCACTTCGACCGCTGCCCCATCTGCAAACGGCACCAAGCGAATCAACAACGGCGGTGGAAACGCAGAAGTCAATGTCTCAGCCAATATCGCAATCGCCTTCTCCGGTGGGTCCAGCTCAAGAGCACTGTTACGCACAGCAACGCAGTACTTCCGACCCGAATCGGCGTTTGTCAATCGCGATGCACGCAGAAGAAAGGCTCGAGGTGAAGATACGGATACCCCTGCCGCTGTTGAGCCAGCCAAACCTCGGCGTGCAACAAACGCAGCCGGCCGGTTCAACGAGGTTGGCAAAATCTTTGTAATCTATATCGACGACAGTGCCATCATTGACCGAGGCGTGGACAGGATGGAGAACGCGCGCAGAATGGTACAAGAAGAAGGCTGTGCCGATTTGCATTTCGTGCCGCTCAAGATCGAAGATGTTTTCGCGAATGGCGAGGGCGTGTTTCAAGGCGCACCTTGGAAGCTAGCGGATGTGGATGCTCAACAATTGTCGAATGCCGTTACACCGGTTGCGGACTCTAGACAAGCGATAAAGGATCTCTTCGCGTCTCTACACCCGCCAAACACACCCCGCACCGGCGCCTCGTCAGCACGAACGCGCGTAGAAGACCTCCATCGAATCTTCATCTCCACCCTTCTCCGCCGCACCGCACAACATTACGACTGCGCAGCCCTGCTGCTCGGCGACACAGCGACCCGCATCTCGATCCGTCTCATCGAAGACTTGGCCAAAGGTGCAGGCCACAAACTTCCCGTTCAAGGATCTGACGCAGTTTGGATCGATGAACTGCTCGTCGTACGGCCATTCAAGTCGCACTTGATGCAAGAAGTGGACTTCTACACTTCAGCGTTGGGATTGAAACAACTGATGCCGGAACAGCACGTTGTGCCACCTACAGTGTCGACGGGTGATGTGTTGGGAAACCAAAACTCCAACATTCCCACGATGGACAAGAGCTCGATAGCGAGGTTGACAGAAACTTTCATATTGAACCTGGAAAAGGGTGTGCCTAGTACGGTCTCTACGATCGGAAAGACGGGGAGCAAGTTGGTCCTCAACGCCTCCCTCGATAGTGAATCGGCAGCCAACTCGACGAGCGCGTTCCAACAAGTCGGACCAACCGTCTCACTCCGCACTCGCTCTACGCCAGCCGAACAGCTTTCGACTTTATCCATTTCCGAACCACGTATCGGCTCACGAGGCATGAAACTCGCCAGCGCCAGCGCCTCTTGTTTTAGGCATAGCACCATTCACGGTTGTGCTTTGTGCCAGATGCCAACCCAGCCAAACGCACGTCACTGGAAGAGGGATATTACGATCTCGAGTCTGGCTGAGACGGCTCCTTCGGCGACGGTGGAGAGGCGGAAGGATAGTGGGGAGAAGGAGGAGGGGTTGGTGGATTTGGCTGATCATCTGTGTTATGCGTGTTTGCTGGTGCTCAGTCCTCCTGCGGCAAGTGAGGTGAGGTCGATGTTGCCCGCGTGTGTGTTACAGCGTGTTCAACGGAAAGAGGATGTAGGAGACGGAGAGGTTGGTCAGATCAACGCTCATCCCGGTGTAGAAGACAACGAGACAGCTCAAAGCATCCCCGACGACCAATGTGGAAGTCACAAGCCTACACCACAGCCACTTGAACGGTCACAGATCAAAGCGCAGATCAACGAGTTCCTCCTTGATGATGACGCATGATTAGACGCAAGCGAGTGTATTGTCCGGATTAAACCATTCTGTCGTCTGCATTTAGCAACACTGTCAACCGAAGAGACTGTGGGAGAGCGTCAAGGTTGGTCAGATCGACCCACGAGCTGGTGAAGACGCACGACCAGATGATGGCAGAGACAGATGGTTGATCACAGGTCAAAGTCTCGGATCAACGACTTTTCCCTCGCTCGACCATCACATGACAGCCGAGATGTCGCACACACAACCGACAAGATACGGACATTGCTCAAGTTCAAGAACCATCTTTGCTCGACGTTGCGCCTTGGACGCTGGAACCAGCAGTGTTGGTGTTCTGGCGGGTGTTGGCAGTGGTGTTGTTGTTGACAGTGGCAGTGTTGGTAGTGGTGGTGTTGTCGATAGCGGCAGTGTTGGCAGTGCTGCTAGCGTTGGACGGCTGTACAATGCGAGCAGAACCAGAGACAGGCCCGGACAGCAGTGCTGGTGGTGTGGTTGGATGCTCGAAACTGGTCGTAGACATCATTGACGTTGTCCCAGGCATCAAAGATGAAGCCGAATCGGAAGCGGACCCACACAAACCCAGGGAGCAGCATGGCGCGAGCGATCACCCTTTCAAGATGCTGACGTGGAACACAGAAAGGTGACCTTGACATTGTAATGTACGCCATTTTCCTCGATGACCCATGTGTCGGTCTTGATGTTCTGGAAGTATTCGACTTGAGCAGCAGCGATGCTGATCTGCTGCTGGGCGGTACTTCCAATCACGTTGTGAATGGTCTGCTAGAATTGCTGTCAGACTCATGATAATTGTTGACGCTGAAATTGACGAAACCACAACAAAATGTGTTGGATGACATGTTGAAGGCGGTGAGGGGGAGAGTGAGAGACGGTACGAGGAGCGGATAGATAGAGAGAGACAATCGAGAGCCTCTCTCGACAGCCTCTTATCGGAGTGAGGTGGTGGTGAAGACGAAGACGGGAAAGACCAAAAGCAGTGAATATATAGGTGCCACACCGGCTCAGCAGAAACAAAGTCACTACACGTAGACATGGTGACCGGATCGGCAGACGTTAACCAAACCGACGGGCACAGATCATTGAACCTTCTCCTCCGTTCATCGAGAACCAGACTTTGCTTTGATCAAAATCGCGCAGATTACCGGCTCTGTCTCTCGCATTCGTCCATCATGCTTTCGCCGAAAGAGACGTTTGATCCAAGACTTTCTCGCTCGACCGAGCTGTAAGTCGGAACCAAAGCATTGACGACCTCCTGCCTCATCAATGACGATGTAGAATAGACTCGTGATAGACAGATGGTCAGATTGACACACAGATCAACGTCCTTCTCTCCCTTGACCTCTCGTGACTGACACGAGACCTACGTCGATTTGAGATCAAAGCACAGAATCAACGAAGTCCTTGATCAAGCATATCGAGAAGATAGATCAGACAGTCGCTGCACAGATTAAAGCCCTTGATCAAACACAACGAGAAGATGGACCAAACAGACGTTGCAGCACAGCTCAACTAAGCTCCTCCTCGACCCTCGATCAAGCATGACGCGATGATGGTGAGAGAGCATGATGTTGGTCAGCTTGACGCGAAAGCTGGTGATGACGCACAACGCGACAGTGGTCAGAGATTGTGTTCCACAAGCTGGTGCGACACATGATGAGACGGTGGTGAGAGAGCGTGTCCCACGAGCAGATCGACTCGCAAGCTGGTGAAGACGCACGACGAGAAGATAGACACAGTCGCCACACACATAACTCAAACCCTTCCTCGACGACCCTAGCCAAGACGGCGGGCAACGCTCAAGATCAAACCACACACCAACCACACCTCACTTGACCCGTACAGTAAGTTATCCCTCAAACGAATCCATTTCCGCAATCTACACGTTTTCTACACTACTTCTGCTGCTGCTGCTGTGAACTGTACCCAGGGCTCTGCTTTGCACTACCCGCACCACCTAACCCGTAATCCGGACTATTCTCGCTAGGGCTAGACGTCCAACCTGCCGCTGCTGACGCTGCCATTCCGCCGTTTCCTGCTGCGTATCCAGAATTCCACATCTGATTCATCACTGCTGCTGCTTCTGCGGCGCCTGTTTGGCCCTGCCCTCCGTCGATGGGTGAGCTGTGCAACATCGAATTCTGCTGACAATCAGATCTGCCCAAGTCAGGGTATAGGGACAGATCGCTACCTTCGAGCCCAGCTTGACCGGGAGCACCTGGCGTAGCACCCATATCGCCATCGAAGGGTCCGTCGAAAAAGTCGTTCGAGATCCCTTCCATATCCCCCAAGCGAGAATCCGAAGCTTGTAGCTCGTCCAACACTTGCTGGAAATTGTAATCGGAAGCTTCATAGTCTGGCTCGTTGTCGTCTTCTTCATCTTCTTCGTATCCATCTTCATCTGCTTCCTCGTCGTCAGAGTCTTCGTCCGAGTCGACATCGCGCTGGAATTGCTGCGCGAACGCCAAAGCACGCGTGTCCTCAACAGACTCGAGTGCCTGTTTAAAGGCACCTTCAGCACGACGCAGCGTATCGGTGGAGCGTCGACGATGATCGTCATCCGACTCTTCCAGATCCTTGTTGAGATCCAAGTCGTCGTTCTGTCCGAATCGCTTGCCGACGTCCTTCGCGGTGAACGTCTGCTCTTTGCAATTCGAGCGAGTCCGGTGAGCCTTCTCTTTCTTCGCGGATCAATGGATCGCCATAGGTGACGCTGGCAAACGACACGCCGCCGTCCGTATTACCCGCATCTCCTGCCTGGCTACCACCTGCTGCTTGTTGCTGCTGCTGCTGCTCTCGTGGCTGCTGCTGCTGTGGCTGTGACGCATCGCCCAAAGCGTTCATCTGACGCAAGATTGCCTCGTCTACGCCTGGACCCTGACCGATGAACCCATCATTCGACTCTGGATGACCGCGTTGCGCTGTGGGATCTGCGTCGCACTGCCTCCCATAAAGTTGCTGGTAGGCTGATTGGGATCTCCTCCGGCAGCTGTCGATCCTTGACGTAGATCGCCGACCCACTGTTGATGCGAAAGCGGCAGAGAAGCGAGCAGCTCATTGACATTGTCCGTTTGAAGCCCCGAATCGGGAATGCTGCTCCAATCGACATTCCACTGCGAAGGGTCGTTTGCTCCAGCAGAGAACGGATCGACAAAGTCTTGTATCGGGTTGGGCACGAAGTTACCATGTGAAATCGCTTGCTCGTTGCCGGAGGATTTCACATCCGCTTGGTGAAGCTGTTGCTGCTGATCAAACGGATTCGCCACCGCGGACGACCTGCGAGAACCCGTTGCGGAAGATGCAGAGGAATCCGAAGCGCTTCCAATACCAGGCACCATCATAGCGCCCGTACCTGGATGAGTCGGCGAAGTGTAGCCGAACTGATTAGCGAAATCGATGCCCGTTCCAAAGATGGGCTGCTGATTCCCAAGGTAGCCACCAGAGACAGAAGGAACCAGGCCGTTGCCAGACATGTCGCTCGCGCTTGAGCTGTATGCTGACCACGACGAAGGCACCTGTCCCACCGCTTGCTGATTGTTGATAGCCATGGTAGCACTCTCGGGCAGCATATTTTGTTGACCGCCCGGGTTCAACCAAGCCAGGACATCAGGCTGAACGCCATACTCTGTGTGACTTAGAGGCGAGAGTCGAGCATCCGACTGGATAGGCACGGCGCCACCTGCTGGTGAGTGATGCTGGCTCGAAGATTGCGATTGAGGTCTCGAGTGTGGATTGGAGTTCGACGAGGCATGAGCGTGGCCGTGGATGTGATGGAGGTGACCATGAACTGAAGGCAAACGCTCGAGCGCCGAGTTCTTGCCGGTGCGTGTTGCATGACTTCTCCTCTTGTGGCTGACGCCGTCGTGACTGGTCTGCTTGCCAGCTTTTCTACGAGCATCGTCGGCCGAAGCAGCCTTGCTGTGGGCGGACAGCTTCTGCTGCTGCTGCTGATGCAGTTGCTGAAATTGCTGCTGGTGCGCAAGGTCGCTCTCGCTAGCGCTGGGTGGCGTGGCTCGTTCGTGTATGCTGCTCGTTTCTGAAGAGGTGCCTGGACCTTCCAGACTGGCCTGTTGAAGCTGCTCGAAGAGGCTGTGGATTGACTGGCCCGTCACCATGTCAGATGCACGAAGCTGCATTCCTGCACCAGGAAGAGGCGCCGTGTTGGACGACAAGAAGGGTGGTCGTGCCTGTAGAGACGCGGCTTGTTGTTGTTGTTGTTGTTGTTGTTGTTGTTGTTGTTGTTGCTGCTGCTGCTGTTGCAAAGCAAGCGCTTGACCAAAGCTGATATGTTCGCCCTGTGCTGACAACTGGTGCGGGAAACTGTGACCCATCGAGTTAGACCGACCAAGCGCGCTGCTGGTGCCGCTCGAAGGACCAGAAAAGACAGGCTCGGCACCGCCATCGGTGAGATTGCCCTGGTCGGTGAAGTAGCTGTAGTCGGTGAGATTGCCATGATCGGTAAGATGACCATCGCTAGTGGTATCGCTCAAAGGGTATTCTGAGCTGCGCCAAGCCGTACCCTCAGAGAGACTGTGATCTGAAAGGGTACCAGAAGGTTGCGCCGATCGAGCTGCATGACCTTCACCAGGCTTGGCGGTGTTCGGCCCGCGATCCTTGCGAGCCTTGGAAGGACGTGGTTTGAATCCAGCCCGTTCGTAATCTTCCGGGAAAGCATTGCGAAAGCGATCACGCAGATCGATAGCTCGTCTCTGTCCATTGAAGATAGGGTTCTTGGCTATCAAAGCCCAATGCGATCCGTACTGCTGATAGCCCGCGCGAAGAGCCGCATCCTCTTCGAGAGTGAATGGACGTCTTTCCTTTGTCTTGCCCTTTTCAAAGATACTCTTGCCTTCCGCATCTCGACCTCTGACAGCTTTACTGAGATGCGTCTTGGCGTTGGGATACATCTCGTGATAAGCGTCTGGAAAGTAGGTTCGGAATCGATCCTTGAGGTCACCTGCCGTTCTATCGGAAAAGAGGTTGGAGAGCTCGGGATCCGAAAGAATCTTTTTCCAATTTCCCACGCCATGCTTGTTGCAACCATCGACGAGCGCCTGCGTCTCTTCGGCAGACCATCTGTGCTTCTGGTTTCGGTGTCCTTCCGATGTCTTTCGACCCAGTGCAGAAGGTCGGCGAGAACCTGGTGTGGAGCCGGAAGCTGCACTTGCGTCAGCTGCCGGGTCACCCGACGCTGACTGTGCGCTGCTCGATTGGTATCCTGATCCTGGCTGATCTGCCGATGCTGAAGCTGACATGGGCGAATGGCTTCCAGTGCCAAATCGTTGCTGTTTGGCTAAAGAGAATTGCGAAGCATCTTGTGGCGGCTGCTCCGACTTGATGTCGGTTGAGGAAACGGCATGCTGACTGGGAGATACGCCTTGTGATGGGCTGTGATTCAAGACCTGCTGCTGCTCTTGCTGCTCTTGCTGCTGCTGAGCTTGTTGAGGTTGTGATTGCGACTGCATAATGAGGCGATCTTGCGACAGTGCACACTACGCGCAGAGTCAAAAGACCTTGACACGTATGAACAAAGTCGATAAGGTTGGTCGAAAAACTGCACGATCTTCAACAGAGCTCAAGACAGAGCCGCTGCGATCGAGGCCGAGCTGCTAAAGCTCTGTTCAAGAAAGCTGATGCGCTAGGCGCGGAATGGATGCGTCTACAAAGGGCTCTGTGAACGCATTTGTCACTGATCCGTACTGCGTGCCCGTTTCAACGAGTGCTGCTAGAGTTGTATGCTGTTCCGAACTTGTTTGGCGCAAGAGGCATCCACAGCCCGTTGTAGAAGCGTCAAGGGTGCTGTGCAGTGGCAGTGCCTATGGTACGAGGTGCAGATGGGCGTCAACGAGCAAGCTTGAAGAGGATGGCCGTTCGCGAAAAGCACGCTAAGTCGACTAGCGACATCAGAAGAAGATGCAGGTCGAACAAAAACAGCGCACAGTAGCGCGGCATCTTTTGTCCAAAAAAGTCGAGCAAGCAGGCCTTGTCCTCTAAAGTTGCCCGGCTGCAGAGAGTGGGGAAAAAAAGGTCGGCCAATGAAAAAGGTCAGCCACGCTCGATACGCCGGATTCTGCTTCACTCTTCACTCACTCACTCTCTCTCTCTCTCTCTCTCTCTCTGGCTTCTCTCTGGCTTGGCGAAGCGAGAGAAAGCGCATCTCGCACATTGGTCAAACCAACCTAACACATTTATCTAGGATGTTTTCCTTTTTGCCGAGATCGGGTCGACGAGGCGAGATCGACATGCGCTTCTCAATGAAGCGGCTTCGACGTCTGAGCTCGAATGTCAAGAACGTGCGACTCGCTGTTTGCCACCTCTTCGTATCAAACTCAGCAGTCAGGCTTGAGTTTGAGCTTCATCAGGGCCTCGCTTCTGACGTCTCCCTTGGGCTTCATAAGGACAATACAAGTCGAACATATCGAATCGGGATCCTATTTTGGCTGCAGCAGAAGCTTAATTTTCGGTTAAATTGTCAGATCGAGGCTGTGAGACGAGTTGATACCACCGCCCTCGTTCTGACGTTTCACACGGCGGTGGGGTTCGCACCCCATTGTTTGCAGCCTTCAGGCATTAGTCGTAGGACCCGGTGGGATCGGTCGGCCGCCTTTCGAGATCCGAGAGCCGCCGGTGGCGCGCTAAAAGAGGAGGGACGAGAGAACGACCCACCAAACGACGGACGCGATTGTCAGCAGCCCTTTGACGTGTCTGTCTGCAGACTAGGATATGCTTTGCGTTCGGAATGATTTCCGGTTTGCCTTACCTTGGTTGATGGCTCATTCTGGTGCAAAAGGGTTAAATTGGGATCACTTAGCCAGCTTTGCTTGACTCTCTCGACTCTTCTTCGTCGCCACCTCCTTGTCCGAACACCAACACTTCCTCTCGGGTGGTTATGCCCATCATGGGCTCTTTGCACCAGTTGGTCCCGTCATGGCTCAACACTACCATCACATGGGCCGTACCGCACTACCACGACAAGCAAGCATACGACCGCACCAATGCATCGGTTTTCGCTGCAACTTTAGCATTGCTCCTCCTCCTCCAGACCCACCTGCTCATACGTTTCGATCCCAAATCAACGTGGCTTATACGAGCATCGCTTATCCCCATCATCACCCTCCTCGCACTCAAATCGGCTTTTGGACTGTACTACACTGCCAACGGAGCAACGCAGCTCGAAGGAAGAGGTCAAGCGATCAATGCTACGCTCGGTTGCGGTGCTGTTGTTGCTGTGATTCGGTCGTTGGAGTTTGGGTTGGTTCGGAAGAGGCCGAGGCTTAAGATAGGTAACAGCAAAATGAGTGGAGTGGAGCAGAATGGCAAAGAGAAAGAGAAAGACGATGGTGGTGTGAGTCGGCTGCCGTTCTGTTTTCCTGGCACCAGGTGTCCGTTGGAGCTCGATCTGTTGTTCAACACGAGGGGCATAGGTTGGGAGCATGGGATCAAGGATGGTGCGCCTGCGTTACCTGTACCGACCTACAGCAAGCAAGAGCGATGGAAGTGGATTCGCAAGCGTATGGCTCCTGTACCGTTGTACTTTTTGCTTTTTGATGCTATATGTGTGCTTCTGGAAGAGCCACGGTTCAACGTCCATACAGGCAACCCGCTCGGCGGAAGCATCTGGGACTGTTCGAGCGCCACCTTCGGACGAGCTACTCCGTATCTGATCTGTTTAGCCTTTGCATTGGCTTTCACCAGTAATGGCTATTCGGTCTACAGCACGGTCGCATCATTTTCGGTCGGAGTTCTCCATGACTCACCTTCGCGCTGGGATCCGCCCATGTTTCGATCACCTTGGCTGTCAACATCGGTGACTGAATTCTGGAACAAGCGATGGCATCAGATGCTTCGAACCACCTTCATGGCTGTAGGTTACTGGCCCGTTAGAGCTGCTCTCAGACCTATTGCAGGTCGGAGAGTCGCCAACATCGCGGCTATCTGCGGCACCTTTTGGCGTCTGGCATCATTCATGAGTTGGGTAGGTCGGCTATGGTTCCGGGATTCAAGATCACGGGCGTTACAGTGTTCTTCGCCATACAGCCGGTGGCAATCTTTGGCGAGCAACTGTTCGAGTATGCGACAGGTCGACGAGTGCGAGGCTTTGGGGCTGGGTTTGGGCGGTATCGTGGATCCTGGGCAGCGCACCTCTTCTGCTGGATGATTACAGTCGAGCTGGATTCATTGTTCATAAGAACGAGTGTATTGGTCTCACACGGAGCGCCGTCGTGGCTATGCTAGATTGGTGGGATCGTACCTTCAATAAGCTGTAGATGCATAGAGTGTCGGCAATGACAAGCGTTCTCATGATCTCAGTCTGAACACAGGCGGGAAAGAGAGAGAGAGAGGGGGGGGATATAAATACAATTGGTATTACAAATGTGTGCGAATGAATGCGAGGGGACAAGTGAGAGCGCAAGGCCAAATGGCTTCGCGACTTCGCTTCGGGTATCTTGATAGCAGGATGCATGGGTACAAAGGAAGTGGAAGGGGTTCAGATATCAACGTAGCCACTGGCGCCTTCGGTACCGTACCCTTGACCCGTCGAGTCGAACGGATCTTGACGGCCAAATCCTCCGACATCGACGGTGCCGGCACCGCTCATCTGCACCTCTGTACGCCAAGCTGCCTTCAACGAGCTGATCTGAGCAATGAGCTTTTGCGAGCCTTGTTTGAGCGCATCTGCGGGTGTTATTGATCCGTCGGTCTGAATCTTGACAAAGACTTTGGGTTCGAGGGGATGGGGCACTTTGTATCCGCAAAAAAGAACGGCAGGGTTGGCAAGTACGGCGTGACGAAGCATGTTGCCGAGCGTGTGGTCTTCCTTGTTGAACCAGAACGTGGCAGCGTTGGGGATCTTGGTGTCTTCGACGATCTCGACTCGCTTCTCGTCGGGACCGAGGATGAAGAGGTCGAATCGGTTGGGTGCGTTCGTCATGTTTGCGTGAATGCAGAAAGCTATCGAGTCGAAGTAGCAATAGAACGACGGAGAAAAAGAGTGAGTCAAATGCTACGAATCCAAACGGAAGTACGACTGTGCAGATCAAGAAACGACAAGCACGACATTTGGAAAGCAGCTGTGTGTGTGTGTTGATCAAATTCCGTGCGCGTGTGATGGGCTCATCTACCGTTGTAGTCTAGGAATCAGTGGACACTCCAGACCCCCTCGACACACTTGTCAGCGTTTGAGAGGAATCTTGAAGAGTGGCCTCAAACAGTGTGAATATGATGTAATCTTTGCCGTTGCACTCGGAGGTGATGAACACGTTGCACTCCAAATGGTGCGAATGTCGTGTATGCTGCCGTAGCTCTGATCTGAATGTCGACTGGCGCTTTAAAACTTACGCTAGGTGCTTGCACTGAGTTGAGCTTGGGTTTGGTGGACCGGCCTTTGAGCGGAAAGGAAAAGAGCGTGTGTGTCTTGGTATGACAACCCCGACCCAAGAAGAGGGCGAGGCGCGAACGAGAGAAAGGAAAGAAGATAAGGGACGACAAGTCGGGTGTATGGCTATTTAGACCTCTACCGCTACGATGAAAACTTTGACAAGAAGTTGAGTGGTGGGAGAAAAAGGGCGGTGTGATGTTCTGATTGGGATGGTGTTGCAGCTAAAAATGCGATCGAAAGCGCACGCGAACCGTCCGTTTTTTTCCTTTCTTCCTCCCAGAAAGGGTCTCTCCTCCTTATCGGACGACACAAGAAGAGGCGCTGAGACGGTCTAACATCTTGGATTTATATATATATATATATTTTTATTTTTATTTTTATTTTTTATTTTTATTTTTATTTTTTTTGTTTGGCTCGCCGGTCTAAGCGGACCCGACACCGGCCGGAAAAGACGCAGTTGAAGCGCGCGGATCGCTTCAGCCATCCGCTCGATTTGGACGATGTGAAAGCGCAGCCATTCCCCACATTTCTCTCCACTTTAGCTTCTTGTTCGCATTCGTCTTCGCAACTTACCTTGCTCACCTTCAGGACCTCGACACGACATCCACCTCCACGCGCTCTGTTGCCCTGAAGTACTCCTGTCATTCATCATCGATCAGCAACATCGGAGGATACCATCGATATCGAGCTATCATCCGCGCACACTCACACCAACATGTCGGACCCATCCACGTCTGCGGTTGATGCTCACCAGCAGCAGATCAGCTCCGGTCCCGTTCGCCCAGACATGGTTGCCAGCGCCATCACATTCCTCTCCGATCCCAAAGTCCAATCTTCAACCATGTCGCAGAGGGTGAGCTTCCTCGAGTCAAAGGGCTTGCGCCCGAACGAAATTGACGAAGCCATCCGTCAGACCAACCAAGCTCACAGCGGCGCATCAGCTGGCTACGCATCTTATGCAGCCGGTCCCCCAGCGCCATACTATGGCGGCGCACCATACGGAGCATATCCGCCGCAAGCGCAACAGCAGGGTCGCGATTGGAGAGATTGGTTCATCATGGCCGTGGTATCGGGCACGATCGGATACGGTGTTATCTCGCTTGCAAAGAAGTATCTCATGCCGCATCTTCAGCCACCCAACGCCAATGTTTTGGAAGCAGACCTGGACTCGCTGACGGCCAAGTACGACGAAGTGGCTACCCAGTTGCAGGCGCTCGATGCTCAAACCCTGGCCGTCAAGCAAGGTTTGGACGAGCAAAAAGCCCAAGTGGAGAAGAGCATCAAGGAGGTAGAAGAGTGCGTGCAGACGGTTCGCGAGAACGAGAAGCGTCGAGATGGGGAGCTGGACCGTATCCGAGATGATGTGGAAGGAATTCGCAAAGAGCTCGGCAGCTTGTTCGAGAAATCCAAGCAAGCACAGACCAACTCGCTTTCGGAGCTGCAGTCCGAGTTGAAGTCGCTCAGGTCGCTGCTGGTCTCGAGAGGAACGGTGGGCGGTCAAGGTGGAGCTATGCATGGTGGAGGCGCTCCTGTTCCGCCTCGTCCGTATGGTGTTGGGTATGGTGCAGGATCGTACGGTTCGCCAACCATCGGTACGCCGACGGGCGATGCTAGCCCGCCTCACGTGCCTAAACCTACGATCCCGGCTTGGCAGCTAGCTGGTGCTGGGTCGACTTCGAACGGCGCTTCTACACCGACGACCAAGGAGGTCGAGACGAGCAAGGCGTCTGAGCCTGGTTTGGCTGACCCCGCCGAGGAGATGTCGAAGAGCGAAGGGAAATCCAAAGATGCCAGCAAGTGATTGGCTCACGTTGAAATGTAGATGTATATTGATGGTTACCATGTCGATGTATACGAATGTATCTGGCAAAACGTGTGACTGTGGCAGGAGAGTAAATTCCTGTGTGAGTCTCGAGCTAGTCGAAGGAGCTCCTCCGCTCAACGGACTTGGTGAGAAGCAAGGATCCGCAATGTCTCAATAACTGCAGCACCGGATGTTCAAAGACTTGTCTGGAAATTTTTCAGGTGCATGGTCGCTTGTTCTCCGGCGTCCTTTCTTTTCTTGGTGTGATTTGCGACGGGCTGCTGTGTGTCTTGGCAGCTTGAACCATGCACCATGGCTTCGTCGGCGATTGCTTTCCTTTGTCTAATGCAGGCGGGAATCACCTAGTTCGGGGTAGTACTAGGTTCTGTGAAGCTCTCTTATGGATGGCTGTGACCAAGGGGTTCTGTTGAGGCGGTGCTTGGTGTTGTTGGACTCGTCGCTGATATAAAGGCCGTCGAGCGAGTCGTTAGCTGAGTGCTCGCTCCATTAGCTCCCAACCTTCTTACTTTGACAGAACCATGTCGCCGATCTCTTGGTTCACCTTGCTTCTCACCGTGCTGTTGGCGCGTCTTGCCGCAGCGCAGCCTCTCAATGTCGCGCAGACACGCGCTGCCAAAGGTCCCTCGGCATGCGCTTCACTCGCCAAGAGAGTCAACTGGAACACCTTGTCCGCTGCGCAGAAGGAGTCGTACATTAACGCAGTCAAATGCCTCAAAACCAAAACTTCCAAGACCAGCTTCGAGGTGTCCAAGAACCTATACGACGACTTCCCCTCGATCCACATCCAGCAAGACCACAACATTCATGGCGTCGCCGCTTTCCTCCCGTGGCATCGTCGATTCGTTCAAGCTCGCGAACGGGCACTCCAATCGTGTGGTTACTCTGGACCTACGCCGTACTGGGATTGGACTCAAGCGGCTGACGCGGGTGCTCCTCAAACCGACCCCATCTATTCCATTACCAGTGGGTTTGGTGGTAACGGCGACGCTGATCATCAGCAGGCTGTTACACAAGGACCTTTCGCCAATTTCACGCTTGACATTCTAGCCGATGGCAAGACATCTACACCCCTTTACTCACCACACTTACTCCGACGAAACTTTGAAAACAATCCGTACCTCTACAACAACTTCAATTCTACCGCCGTTGACAAAGGTCAGATCATCGACAACTTCAACGATTACCGATACTACCTCGAAGGTGTACCTCATGGAGCCGTTCATCAGTATATCGCTGGCGATATGGGACCATCTTCGTCGCCCAACGAGTCGCTGTTCTTTTTACATCATGCGGCGATCGATCGACTCTGGGCGTTGTGGCAGGAACAAGACCGTAGCAAGAGGTTGACTGACTACAAGGGCAATTTACCCGGCGCAAGTTCTAAAGATGGTCCGTTTGATGCGACGATCGATGATGTTTTGCCGAGCTTTGGTGGGTTGATTGACCAGGTGCGGGTGAGGGATGTGATGGATACGAAGGCGGGAGATCTTTGCTATGAGGTGAGTAAGGCGAGCAAATGAGCTTCGAGAGTTTTGCCGCTACATTTTGACTGACACTTTTCTTTCTTTGGCCTTATGCTCGCGATGGGTGTAGTACGTATGAAAGTGCTTTTAGGCTCAATCTTGTCAGTATGATCACGAGACTGTAGCATGGAAGCCCGAACTTTTCATTAGAGCGTATCCATCATGATTATTCAAAGAAGCACTTGAATAGGGGCAATCTTTTGATACGCAACGAGAGTGGCCCATCTGTAATCTCAGCACTTAGCGCTCTCTCTCTCTCTCGCTCTTTCCGCTCGCGTGTCATGCAGATCTCGGCGAGAATCTCCTGTCTGCCTTTTTCCCGCTCGTTGAGTCGGAGTGAGCTTGACCCCTAAGAATATTTGCCTGCGAGAGAGAGAGAGAGAGAGAAAGAAAGAGAAAGAAAGGGTCCTTCGATTTCGGTCGCATCGGTGAATTCAGGTTTCGGATAGCGTTCCCGCGTGCTGCGAAGCAAAGGCCATCTCACATTCTTTGCAGAGGTTGGGGTTGCGGTGGGATGCAGAACGCCACTTTTGCCGGTTGTTCTCTCCTGACTTTGACTCATCTTCTGTCGGGACTTTTCAGACAAGCAGGTTGTTTTTTTACCACCATCTGTGCTCCAACCCACAACATAGAGATCATTCAAAGCGGGCGAATCGACAGAGCTGGTGTGGGGGTTTATCATCAGATTCGATCAAATCCCCGCGCTCGGATCGCTGCAACCTTGACCTTTACAACTTCCATCTCTCCCTCTTCTTATCCTCAGCATCGTTTCCACCCCACCACTCACCATGCCCTCACTATCCACCGCCAAATCCAACACCACCACCCCCAAACGACCACCCATGGGCAAAATTCGCTCCTGGTCTGCAGGGCTCAGCGCCGCTCTCCTGCTCCTCCTCCACTTCGGACAAGGAAATCGACCTCGCCACCGAAGTGGAACAACGTAAAAAAGGAATCGACAACCTCTACTCGTCCACCGAAGCATACTGGTCTTATTTGGGTAAAAGAAACCGGTTCCCTTTGATACCTCTGCTCTAGCCCTCGATGAAACCTCTTCGGTCACGAGTGGCACCCCTAAGCAAGAGAAAAAGATGTTGCCGGTCGAAGCGTTGGGCTTGGCGATGAGCTCTTTTGCTTCTGCTTTCCCGGACAACTCGGCTTACGGCTCCTGTCTCGGTTTGCTCGGTGAGGCGCACATCAAGCTTGGATATCTGCAATCGACGTTTACCAAAGATACATCGCACATCTTTCTTGCCAGAATCGCACGTTCAAAAGCCACACTCGACTCGTTTACCGCTGCACTGAAGAAGCTCGACTCTGCTACCGCACGATTGGAAGCGGCGCAGGTCAAAGTGCAAAAGAGCAAGAAAGAGAAACGGGAACTCGAGGAAGAACTACGCTTGGCAAAAGCGGCCTACGACGAAGCAGTAACAGACGTTGAAGTGAGGGGCGAGAAGATCAAGCAAGCAGAGTACGAGGATTGGGAGTGTCTAACCAAGTACATGGAGGCGCAGTTGGATTACATGGGACAGGCGCAGGCGGTGTTGGAGCAGGTGAGGTCGATGTGGGGGGAGCCGCCGGAGTTGAAGGAGGTGAGTACGAGGCCGAGGTCGTTATCGGCGGCGGTCAAGGTGAGGCCGGGGATTTCAAGACGTTCGTCTGCGGTAGATGCGACCTCGAGTCGGTTTGGTTCGCGCTCCTCCCTCAGCCTGTCCAACAGCGACCGAGCCGGGTCCAACGACGATGCAAAAACAGACACCAAGGACAGAAAATCGAGACTTCGAATGCCGTCCTTCGCAGGTGCGGGTGATACCGTCTCTTCGGTTGCTGCAGGTATTGGCTCGTCCATCGGTCGTGCTAGGGGTGCAAGTCTGTTCGGCTCGACGACGGCGTCAGGAGAAACGAGTCCGGAGAAAGATCGAGAAACCAGCAAATGGAACTTTATGTCGAGGTCTGCGAAGAAGGGACCTGGATTCGTATCCATGGACGACGCAGAGCGGGCGATTATGGATCGTGATGCTCCACCGGCTTTGCCTGCGAGGGACTACGTCCGACCGTCGGTTTCCGCGCTGGACGTACAACTGGGTGCAGCTGAACCGGACATCCGCTTCTCACGAGATTCGTACGACTCGTCCGATGACGGGGTTGACGCCAAACATCCATCGCCGTTCTCGCCCGATAACAACGCCGAGTTTCTCGACGTGCATCGATCCAAAGCCCACCAAACAATCCACGAACGTGAAGAGTCCGGATTGAGCATGCAGTACATGGACAGCGGGTATTTGGGTAGTGGTGCGCCGACGGTGGGGTTGAACCATACCGGTGTTTCGGCGTACAGCGATTCGGTGGATCCGTTTGGTGGCGCCATGTCGCCCCAGCAAACGGGTGGGCAGGAGACGGAGGATAGCGAGGATGCAGAAGAGAGGCAGGGTCTGACGGACGGTAACGCAGCGGTGGGGGGAGCGAGTGGTTGGAGGAGTGTACTCAATGGTACTAACGGGGGAACGGTGAAAGGTCGAGCTCCACCACCGGTTCCGAGTAGCGCGAGTTACTTGTCCAAGAGTAAGGCGAGGTTGGCGCCTCCTCCGCCGCCACCGTTGCCGACGAGGAACAGTTCGTGAAGCAGGGACACACTTCGGCACAGTCTCTGGTATGATTGTGTTGGGTACAAATGAACGGGCAATGGACAATGCGTTTCTATCATCTGCTATTCCCATGTTCACGCTTCCTTGTGTTCCAACTCCAACCTTCCTCTGACCAAATTCGCCCTCCTCACAGCCTCCAAACACTTTCCTATCCCATCCATATCGCTCAGCAGCGTAACATGCCGATGCCAACTCTCGACGATCCCTTCGCCATCAAAGTGCATTCGATACCGGTCCAGTTTCAATCTAGCTTTCCTCGGAAGCTTGAATGGTGGACCTTTCCCATGATACCTTTCTGGCAAGATCTCTGTCTCCGATCGTTTAGCTAACAACAAAGACCAATTCCCGGGGAGAGTCGTTGCTGAACGACGCGTGATCAGTCCATCACCTGCAGCGTAGGTCATGCGTGAATAGTCGCCTGCTCGGACATCGTCTTTCCACCCTTCTGCCGATTCGACGCCCACCAGTGCTCCTCGGACACTGGGTGTGCGACCAGAGGTCATGAGCATCAGTGGAGGATAGTCGTGACGCCTGGATTCGTCAAACCCTCGCTCGATGTCGGTCCAGAACCGTCGTACTTCAGATAGAGTTGGTTCGAGATAGATCCAGCTCTGGGTTGGGTAGTCGAGGGTGTCAAAGTTGAGGTTGGATGTGTCGGAGGAAGAGGGGGTGTTGCTTTGTGCGCCTTGTCGGTTTTCGGGTTGAAGCGCTTTTTGTTCTTCCGAGTCGGGACCGAGGTCTTGGGTGACGAGCGGGTTGGTGGTGTTGTCGGTCAAGCTTTCCATGAGGCCCATGGAGAGGCCGTTGGGTTTGTTTGGCTCTTCGCCCTGCGGACTTGCTACGTCGGGGTCTGTTCCGGTAGGGTTCTTGCGTGATGGCTTCCATGGGTATGACTCTGGGTAGACGAGGTCGTCTGGATGTCGCTTGAGGTCGGAAGATGAAGCATTCACTCGACTGGCTAGAGCGGCATCTTGGAGAGGATTTGTGATCTGCACGCTCGGGGGACTTGGCTCTGGTTCGTCGTCGGAAGAAGAAGAGTCCGAAGTGATTGCCTCTGCAGCCGCGCCTTTCAATGCGACAGACTTTTGCTTTGGAGAGATAGGAGCCGATTTTGGTTTTGTAGGTGAGGGCGGTGCTGGCTGTGCTAGAGTTGAAGACGACGCTATCTGAGTGTAAGGAGCGTCATACTTCCATCCGCGCTTGCTCTCCGGGATGAACCTGCCGTGGGCCTGGGTCTGGCTAGGAGGAGGACAGCAAGGAAAACGAATTGCGTTTCTTGCTTGTCTCGGTCATCTCGTCGATGGCTTCGAGAGCAAGGTCTATGGAGTGTCGTGGTGGTGGACGTAACGCAACTCGAGCTGCCGGCATCGAAGGATCTGTTCTTATAGTCACAGCAACTGCTTCGAATGTCATGCAACACCCGGATCCGAGTTTCCGCCTCGTCTTTGGACCCTTGATGACAGCGAAAATCATCGTTAGGCGCGACGTTGACCGCGGAGTTGATTTTGCCGAATCTGCCCTGTTTGCTGCTGAGCTTAACTTGTTCTGTCGAAGCAAACAGCATTGCCGCTCGTACAAGCACCTTCTCCTATGAATGCAACAATGCGGCGGCATACAATGACAATGTGACCAAGAGCTGATTCATATGTACGACATGCAGCCTTTCAACGGGATCATTGCCTCCTTTCCTCTTTCGGACCATCCGTCCCGACGCAGTGGATTGTTTTTTACAGAAAAATGCAGCAGAAAATTAAGACATTTCAAAGAATGACAGATCGGCTGCCCGATGCGAAAACACGGCAGATTCGCACTAAGCTGCTTGCTTGCTCTTCTCACACGATCGAACGTCACGTTCTCACAGCCACAGCGCAAAGCACACCACAGAGACCATAACAGGGATACGTACTGTACAGAGAAGCAAGCTGACAACTATGAATTACATGCGGGTTAGCGCAAAGAATGAACGAAGAGTGGTGACTTTAAGCCGAGCGGGGATAGTCCAGATATAGGTGTCAAGGCGTCATGAGGCCTAGGGGCTCAATGTGAGAAGATGTGTGTGATCGCATCTGGAACAGAGTATGACCTTATTGCGATCATGCCATTGTGCGTACCGTAGCTTCCGGACGCCGACACTTAGGGGTTGGGTTGACCACTCAGCTTGTCCGCATAGCTGCTGGTTTGGAACAGTGACGAAGCGCGAGCAGCGGCGACACTGCTGTCAAAGACAAATTCTCCAAAGCCGAGGTACTTCTCCAGCAGACCTCTCGTTGTAGGTTCGCTAATGCGTCCGATATCGGGTTGCAAGCCCGTCTGTCGCTTGATCCCCGCCAGCACGGTGGAGATGAGCAAGGCGTCGCCTGCGTAGTGGACCAATCGACCTAGAACCATGTTTGCCGTGTTGTTCGGAGTGTGACCTGCGTGAAGATTGAGAACAGTTGTGATTCGTTGCGCTGAGTGTGTCCAGATTGACGCCGAATGAGGTGATAGACAGAGACGAGGGTTCAGCCTGAATGTGCGCGCGCATGTGATGTGACACTTTTTTCGCTGTTGGCCGTGTGATACGCAACGACGCGACTCCAAAAGCAAACGAGGCTGAGCAATTTTAATTTTAATTTTTTTGGCGGGCAGAGCGATCTGGCGGACTAACATCTCGCGCTCAAAAAAATCGCTTCGAGCTGCGATCTCGTTTCCGCACAACACCCAAAAAAGAAAAAAAAACAAAAAAAAAAAGAATCGCGCCCTCATCATCTCCATCAACATCGTCCACATCGAGCACAACCCTCGCATACAAGCCTCGACAGCAGTCGAATCCAGGCTCTTTACCGCAGCGATGGCATTCTCTTTCGGAACACCCGTAGCACCGGCTGCCGGCTCCAGCGGTACTTCCTCCTTCTCATTCGGTTCAACACCAGCACAGCAACAACAACAACAGCAGCAGCAGCAGCAGAACAAGGCCGCAACCGGTGGATTCTCGTTCGGCACACCAGCAGCATCACAACCAGCAGCTCCAGGCGCTACACCCGCTATCACTACAGGAGGAGGACTCTTTGGTGGTTTTGGTGGCTCCTCGCAGCCTGCCGCGGCTTCGGCAGCACCTGCTACACAAGCACCAGCAGCGTCCACTGGCGGCCTCTTCTCATTCGGAGCCAAACCTGCTGGCTCAACTGCTACATCTCAACCGCAGCAGCAAACCACTTCCACATTTGGATCAACCACCGGAGGCCTGTTCGGCAACAGCAACACAAACACACAATCTGCTTCAACAGGCACTGGCTTTTCGTTCGGTGCACCAGCTAACACTGCACAGCAGCAACAACAGCCGCAACAGCCGCAGCTCCAACCCACAACATCGCTCTTTGGCGCGCCCGCCTCATCCTTTGCCACCTCGAGCGCACAGCAACCCGTCGCACAGCAATTCTCCTCTCAACAGCCACAAGCCGGCACACCCGCACAATCAGACAAAAAGTTCGGCGTCAGCCTTGCAGCCAAACTCGAGCAGATCCGCGCCGCATGGGACACCAACAACGCAGCAGGCTGTCGGTTCGCCTACTACTTCTACAACAATGCCGGCAACGCACAGAACCTCAAAATGATCCAAGGCAGACGACCAGACGCAGTCGGACCCATGCACGATCAGCTTTGGATGGCGGCAGTGCGCGAGAACCCGGACCCGAACCGACTCTATCCTGTGCTCGCGCTAGGATTCAATGATTTGAAGAAGAGAATCGAGTCGCAAGCTCGGGAAGCGCAGAGACAGCGAGCTTTGCTGTCCACCCTAGCTACACGCCTCGCCGCGCTAGAGCAGAAACATTCGCTCTCCAACTCTGTACGCGCTCAGGCGGCTCAAAACCGACAAGCGCAGTTGCATCATCGGTTGATTGGGTTGGTTGCGAAAACACAGCTTCTGATCCCGGCACTACGAGGCAAGTCCATCGGGCCGGAAGAGGAGACGCTGATCGCAATTCTCGAAGCGTGCGAGGCAGAGATCACCGGTAATGCCGTTGCTTCGCGTCCTCAAGCCGGGTCTGCGGCCAACGGGCATCCTGCAAACCATGCGCGTTTGAGAGCGAGGATCAACGAGCTCTGGGCCCAGTTGGGTGTCATTCGCGCAAAGAGGGAGATGCTAGCGCGCGAAGGTAGAAGCGCGACTACAGAGTGGGCGGTGGTAGACCAGGCCGGACTGGAAAACGTAACGAGGATCTTGGCGCAACAGCAGCAGGGACTCAACCATCTCAGTACGACGCTCGAGACGGATTCAAAGACGATCGAGACCATTACGAACGGCTTGACCGGTGTCAAGCTTGTGGGTGTTTCGCGATAAAAACTAAACTAGCAAATGTACACTGGATTCCGATGCTATGTCATACCGCAATTGCACTCGAAATCCAGTTGGATCTCAACTTTTGTGACTGCTCCCAATATCCTAAATGCTACCATAGTGATCACTAGAAAGGCGAAAATCCAGCAAACGCAATCTGCCCAACGTCCTTCACCTCACTAACCTTTTTCAACCCCCCTGTTTTCAGATCCCGTCTAAACACCACCAGATTCTGATCCGTCTGATGGCCGACTGCCAACCACTTTGCCTCTCCATCTCTTCCCGTCTCCGAACTCAGACTAAAATGTCTAGGCAGCCTCCCGCCACTCGCTACCCACTGTACAAAGCTCAATTCGCCCGTCTTGTTGCGCTTGAAAACACTAATGTGATCCTCCTGCATATCGCCGCGGTTCGAAACATACACAAAGTCACCGGAAGGCACTACGGCAATCTCGGCGGTGGTACGGTTAGTCGGTAGGATTCCTTCCCCGCTCAGCGGTACGCTTGAAGGCGAAGCGACAAGAGGCTGTCCGATCAACGTCAATTCACCCGTCACTTCGTCCATCTCAAACGCGCTTACCGTGTTATCCAGCTCGCTAGCCAAGTAACCAAACACTTTCCCCTGGCGATCACGATAAAACGTAATATGCCTCGGTCCAGATCCAAGTTTGACATTTGTAGATCCCGTCAACTCGACCTCTCCATATTGTATCTTGAGGTGATGAATCTGATCCGCACCCAGATCGCACACATACACCCATTTCCCGGAAGGCGAGATGCTCACCTGATGAGCGTACGAATGGTCCTGTCTATCCGCAACCGGTCCTGTTTTCGGTTGACCTTTGGGTCGTGTAAACTGAAACACCTGTTTAGGCTGCTGCAACGTCCCATCTTTGTTGATCTTCAACACAGCAGCACTTCCGGAGTTGTAGTTTGCTACAAACACCATGCCTGCACTCGGTCCATGTCCGATCAAACAGCTGACCGGTCCATCACCACCACTGCTTACACCGGTTTTGCTGCCAATGTGGGCGATTCTGCCGGTCGACGCATCGTAGGTGTGCGAAAAGATTCGTCCTGGTACAGTCTCGTCGACAGAGTAGAAGTCCGTGACCGCATACATGGTGTCACCGTGGGTTGTCGAGAAGGCGATCCATGATGGAGAAGTGCCGGAAGAGTTAGCGGTAACTCCAGGGGAGAGTTGCGTGAGTTTGCCGTGGTGAGAGTCGACGGAGAAAGGTACGATGGTACCGTTGTATCCCGCGGCGAAGAGCGTCATGCTGTGCTTGTGTCGAAGCTTTGCTTCCACAATGGTGAGGGTGAGCGAGGGGATCGCTAGGAGCAAGAACAAGTGCATTCGATTCAGCATCTTTGCAACAGAGGTGATGGTTCGAGGAAGCAAAATAAGAATAGAACGGAACTCACATTAGGTGTATATATGCCTTATGCTTGCGCTTAAAACCAAGCCGGAAGATCCTCGGAAGCTAGTGAGAAGAAGGCGTGAGAAAGGGTGACAAAGCAACCGGCTTTCGAAGGCTTCGAAACGTTCGACTTACCTATCGAGCGTCGGCGATGCAATCATATCTCGGTTGCAGCCCTGCAGCCAAAAAGTAAATCGCCGGTCCAAAGTGGGGAAAACCGAGCTGGAGCGTTCTTTGCCATGGTCACTGTGATGCTTTTCTCAACTCATATTTGTCGTGCTCTCTCTTACACACTCGCTTTGCACGGCGTACAGCATGCGAGAGACCGCTGTTGCCAATGGCGCAGATGAAGCTCGACAGTTGATCGAAAGGGGGCTTGAGCGCGATACGATTGCACCAGCAGCAACGCACACGCCACGTCTAAGCGAAGTGAGGCGCTTGTCGCCCACGTCGAGCCGCTTCGGTCTGATCGACGGTCGATCAGCTGCATACGAAATTCGTCGCCACCTCACCACACACACTTCTCACAACCAATTCACACTGACTCTTGCTTCTATCAATCTACAATCTCATACACAATTCACCTCCTCCCCAATGCCTCCAAACTCTTCAACCACCTCGGCTTCAACTGTTCCCTCTGCTGCCGTACACTAAGATCATCCGCCGCAAGCGTCTTGTACGCCTCTTCCCCACTCACCGTTTTCCCATTGACCCTCTTCAACGATCGATTCACATCATATCCACTCTCTTGGATGCTCGCCATCCTCTTCCTGCTGTGCAGCACCGCAGGAATGGCTTCCGTGAGATATCTCCGGTTCGCATAGACGTTGTGCGAAAGACGCTGAACGTGCGGTGATGTCCAGTAAACGAACTTTCCCAGACCCGCTTTGCGATCGGGATGCTCGAGTTCGGCTTTCCGATCTTCACGACGGGAAAGCCATTGCAAAGGTCGCGGTTCGGTAGGCGCTGTGATGGCTAGCTTCTCGGATCGCTCCCAGCGTTCCTTTTCTGCTCTTGTCATCGACTGTTTCGCCGGATCGGTGTTGGATACTCTTGTCTCAAACGCTTCTCGCTCGTCTCGCTCCCACATGATCCAATCCGCTTTCTGCAGCATTTCCAAACTTCGCTCTTCCACCGCAGCCTTGATCGGCAGTTCGGAGCGAAGCTTCTCCAACATCCTCGACTTGAGATCGGCCTGGAAGTCCTTCTGATGCGCTTCTTCCAATCGATCCCATTCGGCTTCCCACTCTGCTCGCGTTTTGCGCGGTTTCCCAGATGTCCCCTCGGCGTCAGCTTTCTCCGCCTGCTCCTGAGCAAACTTCTTTCGCCTCTCTGCTCGATCTTTCTCCCGCTGTTGCTCAAACATTTCGTTCAACGACGTCTTGATCGGCGAGCGTGGGTACAGATCCAAAAGATCCACCTTGAGCGGCTCAGTCTTCATAAAAGACCACTGCCAATCTTGGTCCTTCTCCTTCATACAGAATTGTAGGCCTTTGGTGTCCCATGCTCCCAGCACCATGGTGATGTGATGTCGATCGCCTTCTTGGTCCTTGTAGCTGAACTCTGTCATGTGAAGCGGCATCAGGATGGGATAGGCTGCCATCATGTCGAGCTTGAGCGTGTCCGTCTCGAAGCGGACAGGTGGGGCAGTGATTTGTTCGCCGTCCTCATTGACGAGCGCGAATGTGAGTCCAAGCCCGTGTATGCTGCCTCCTGGAAGCTCGACGCCTGTAGCGAGATCCGGCGTAAAGGTGACGTCTTTGAGTTCGAGCTGTTGTCGAATCATGTCGGGAAGGCAGAGCGGTGAAATGGTGAAAGGTAATGGATCCGGAATGCCGCCTTTGATCTTGACCTTGGACTCGCCCTTGCTCTTGAGATAGGTCTCGTAAGGTTCGTAGTCGACCATGGCCAAGTTGTCCCAGGCAGCCCCTGGAGTGTCCCAAGCATAGTTGGGATCCTTTTGCAATTCTTGTGTCGGCACCATATCATAAGGAGGAGGTGGAATCATAGGTAAAGAGTCCATCGGTTTCCAAGAGTGTCCCGGGAAACGAGAGGCTGTGGTAATGAAACTGGCTTCGGCCCTGCCATCGTTGCCGCGACACTTGATCTCGAACGATGCGTCGACAATCCATGTCGGCAAATAGAGTGCGGTCATTCTTTCAAGCTTGACGATCTCACCGTCAGGATTCGACATGCTCTTGATTCCTATGAGCGACAGCAGCTGGTGTTTGATGATCGACCATTTGCTCATCACCCTTGGCATGATTTCGTGTGTCGCTAATGTTGTAAGGTATTCTTTGGCGGCTTTGGAGGATACCCTGAATGGAAGAATCTCAACTTTAGCTTGCTGATGCCTTGGAATGCCTGAGCTCGTTTCGGAAGGCGTGAAGCAAGTGGAACTTGACAAATTTGACCTTGCAGCTGGACTTGATGCGCTGCTTTCAGGAGAGCGAGTGCTTGATTGAGTTGCGCTTGAAGCACTTGACCTCGCTGATGAAGAGGTCGCAGATACACCTAAAGAGGATCGTGGACCGCTCGCTCCAACTTGGCGCCGTGATCGTGCGACGGTCGTGTGCAAAGATCGCAAATGCAAATGTGGCGCTGCATCATTGCGGACGGAGATGCTCTGGAGAGGACCAAGCCGCGATGGACCTGCTCTCGCGATTCGTGCCAGGCTCATCATCGCTGCAAAATATGCCTTTGATGATGATGGCGACGGTGAAGTGGTGCGCGATCGTGTGAGTTGAGAAGAACGGGCTTCGCCTGCTCTACTTGTGACTCTTTTTTTTTTTTTTTTTTCCGGTCCAAATCACATTCCAAAAAAGCTGCGTGACAGGTTCGGCTAAGACCGGCGGGGCGCAGCGCTAAGTGTTCCTCTCTCTTCCAGTGAGACTCGCTCTCGATGTCCCTTTCTTCTCTCCCACTCACTTCTGCAACACCACACGCACCCTCTTTTCACCAGCTATATCGCCCATCATGCTGGCTCGCTCGCTGCGATTGGCGGCATCTCGCCCATCCACGTCCTCGCCATGTCGTCAACTCGTTCGACACGCTTCGTCGTCTTCTAGCAGAGCATCCTCCGAGTTCTTTGCATCGTCGGCAAAGCTTCAAGGCAGCAAAATGACTTTGCTTACTTCGGCAGCCGCTCTGGTCGGTGGTGCGGCTTTGTACGCCGTCTTGACTCCCAAGCCTTCCGCACCTCTCGAATGCGAAGCTGCCAAGCCAACGCCCGCCTCTGCCATTAAAGGAGGCAATCAATCCGACTTGCCAGAGATCTCGCATCTTGACCCTCAACTCCTCACCGACACTTCAGCTCCCATGCGAAAGAGGATGGAAACATACATCAAGCTGCTCCAGTACAACATCGTCTCTGCTTTGTCTCAGGAAGAACCTCGGGCTCGATTCCTCATCGATAGCTGGTTGCGCAAGGAAGGTGGAGAAGGTATCTCGTGCGTACTTCAAGACGGATCGACGTTTGAAAAGGCCGGTGTCAACATTTCGGTCGTGCATGGAATGCTTCCTCCCGCTGCTGTCAGACAGATGAGCGCTGATCATGCCGGACTCATGGACAAGACGGGATACAAGCTCGAGGGCAAGGATGCCGACGTCAAGGGTCTGCCGTTCTACGCTGCGGGTTTGAGTTTGGTCGTCCACCCAAAGAACCCGTTTGCTCCCACGGTCCACTTCAACTATCGATACTTTGAGCTGACGCATCCGGAAAAACTCGCGGATGGGTCGCCCAATCCTCGACACCCGAACAACCGCAAGGATGGTCAGCACGATAACGAGCCCATTGCATGGTGGTTCGGTGGAGGAACGGACTTGACTCCCATCTACCTGTTCGATGAAGACGCGAAACATTTCCATCAGACTCTCAAATCGGCGGCTGATCAACACGATGCTTCGTTCTACCCGACGTGGAAGAAGTGGTGCGACAAATACTTTTGGATCCCACATCGTGGGGAAGCCCGAGGAGTGGGAGGCATCTTTTTCGACGATCTGACGCTGCCACAGTGGGCATCGAGTAGCAAGGCTTACATTCCGCTGTCTGACGGTACCAAGCCTACACCTGCCAACCCGTTGATTGCTTCCATTTCGTCGAGCAAGCAGCATAATCAAGATTCGCTGTTTGCGACCGTCCGATCTCTCGGCGATGCTTTCTTACCCGCCTACCTTTCGTTGGTGCAAAAGCGCAAAGCGACGCCAATTACAGAAGCCCACGAGCGATGGCAGCAGATTCGACGCGGGCGATACGTCGAGTTCAACTTGGTTTATGATAGGGGCACCAAGTTCGGCCTCCAGACTCCAGGTGCGCGAATCGAGAGTATCCTGATGAGTCTGCCGCTCAAAGCGAGGTGGGAGTATATGGAAAGGTTCAGTGGAGGTGGAGCGCAGGGTAGGGATGGAAAAGCTACGAAGAAGGGTGATGCAGAGGATGGTGGGGAAGAGGGCGAGATGGAGAAGTATACTCAGGAGGCGTTGAGGAGGCCTAGAGAGTGGGCGTAGATACGCACAGAATGAAGAAAAAGTCAGAAATAAGTTCCTTACACCTCTCTCTCTCTCTTCTTTGCACACCATCGAAAGCTGATGTTAGTGTGCACTGCCAGAATGTGATTAGATGGTTGGCATGTCTGTCTAGTGATTGCATGATGAAGCAGCTCTAACATCTAAGACCCCGACCGCTCACCTTCTCGCGTCGAAGTCACCTGATCCACCAACCTATCCGTCAAATCTTGCTTTGCGCCCTTCTGTGGCGCTGTCGTCTCCACAACCGGCGTCGCGATCGTCTCTGCCGCCGTAGGCGCCGATGCCGCCGCTTCTGAAGTCGCATCCTCTGCTACCGCCGCAACTGGCGCACTCTGCGCTGACTGACCCCTCGCGGAAGTAACCGGTAACGGCAAAAACGCACCCGCACCTGCGCTTTTACCCACGGACCCGTACTGCGACGCCATCCCGCGACTGATGCCGCCCCTCGCACTCCCTGTAACCTGCGCGACCGGGTTCAGCGTGAAACTCGGCGGCGGCGTAGCGAGTAGCAAGTAATGACCCGAGCTTAGACCTGTGGGTCGATCGATGCTCATCAGGCTGAGTTTGGGCGTGCGCAATCCGGCGGCTGCGGAAGAGGAGAGTAGACCGGCACTAGCCTGGTTGGAGGCTGAGCGAGAGAGACCGGACGAAGAGCGATCCCAGGAACCGGAGAGGCGGGCGGTGGCTTTGTGCGGCGAGTTGGTGCGCGAGCGTGGACGTTGCGATGGACTGGATTTGGTTGCGCCAGGCACTCGAAGCGCGTCGCTCCGTCCAGGACTTCCGAAGGCCGGTTCGAGGAATTCGATTCGTCTTGGTTTGCCTTTGCTGCTGGGAGAGGCTCGACCACGCCCCGATTCGCTTCTGTGCAAGGACGGTGAAAGCAAAGCCTCCGACTCATCTTCTCCCTGCGCTACACTTTCTTCTTGCTCGAACGACTCTTCCCCCAACTCCTCATCCAACGGCTCCCCGCCTTCTGCGTCCCCCCTCGACTCCCCATTCCGCCAAGTGAGCACAAACACCCCACCAAACGTCGTCAAACACCCAAACAGGAAGTTGATCAACCGATGCGCGTCCATGTTCTCAAAATCCCTATACAAAATCGCCGACCCCACGATCGCCGAAATCGTAAAGAACACAAACTGCGTAGGAATCACCTCTCTACTATCAAACCTCTGCAATGCCCTATTGAGGTACGTAATCTGCACCACCGCTGTCACCGCCAACACCACCACGAGACCATACGTAATCGGGAACTTGAGCGCTTCAATCGGCTGCCCTCCCGAAATCAACGAAGAGATCCCTTTCGTAGAAAGAACCGTGAACCCACCAAAGATCGCACACGTGCCCACATCGACCAGCACCCACCGATCACCGAACGAGGTCGAACTGACAAACGCCAGCAGTGCACCTGCCGATACGCTGATAGCTGTGTAGATGACGAACTCTAGTCGTTTGATCGCGTGCAGAAGCTGTGCGGGATCGAGCCGAACGTCGTTCTGCTTGGAACTGAAGACGACGGTCACTGCTCCGATGATGGCTAGGAGGATACCGCCAATGTCGGAGATGCGGAATCGTTCGCCGAGCAAGATGGGTGAGATGATGACGTTGGAGAGTAACGCTACGGCTCCGAGGGGGGCGACGAGGGAGGCTGGAGCGAAACCGTACGAGATGAAATTGCCTCCCTCGCCAATGGTCATGAGCGCCAATCCGAGCCACCACAACTTGCTATGGAGGAACATCGTATCCATACCATTGCCGTTGTGCTTGCTCCCATTCTGAGCGCTGTGATCCGAGTCGACGGTGTGGCCATTTTGCTTGGTAGTGACGAAGCTTTCCGAGGAATTGCGGCTGGTCGAGGGTGGGGTCTGTCTATGTGTTTGGTCGTCTTCCGAAGTGGAGGCGTCTTCCTCGTTGTCGTCATATTGCTGACCGTGGTGTTCCTTTTGCAGCCGAGTGTGTGCGAGCTTTTGACAGTTGAGTGCTAGACTGATGGTCACGTTTCCGGCTACAGCTACGACGACGCCGATCCAGGTGCGAGTGAAGGATAGTATGTGCATGGTGGAGGAAGTGCCTGGATAAAGGCCGGGGATCGCGTTCCTGATCAGCTCGAATCGTATAACTCTAGCCTTAAGACAACATGGCGATGGCGAGCCCGAGTCGATCCAGTTGTTGTCTTTCGACAACTTGCAGTAGTGATGCAATGATGTCGACAAGAACCAAGTTGTGGGTGTGGAGGCATAAAGTCGTCAAAAAGCGGTTGAGTTCCAGTTCGAGCTTGCTTTTTTTCCGGGCGCTGATTGTTAGAGTGTTTGACAATGGCTCGGCACTCGGAGGATGCCTCTTTTCCCTCCACACTTCAGCCTCTTTGACCCACGTTCCACTCGATGCCTCTTGTTCCAACTTCACCATCTACAACGAAGCAGCAAGAAGTGATCAACAATGACAGCAGCATTCCACCGGTCACCCTTCGCCCTTCGTGGAACATTGCGATCATTCACCCGTTCCACCACACCCGCCAACGCCTCTCAACCCGCAACGCCTTCTTCGTCGACGCAAAACCCACATGCAGCCCGCCTTGCTGCCGCTTCCACCTCGAGCAGCACCGCTTCGAGTGGGGATGCACGATCGAGACTAGCCAAACTGCAAGCGCAACGGCTGGAAGAGCTCAATCGAGGTCGTACGGGTGGTCCGTCTGCAGGGCGACCCAACAAGCCGGAGCAAAAGTGGTCGAATCGTACGCTCATCGCGTTGGCAACGAGCGTGGGGGCGTGTACGTATCTGATGGGGACGTATCATGGGTACAATGCGGGTAAGGCGCATGCTAAGGAGGAGCAGCTGGTGGAAAGTTCGAGCGGTGTGACTGGAGGAAGCGACGGGGTTGTGTCACCAGCAGCACCTAGCGGGAGAGTCGCTGCTCTTCCAACGACGCCAGTCCAGACCTCTGCAGGTACAAGTTTGATCTCGGCCGCCCTATCGCAGCTAATCCCGTTCCCCTCGTTACGCAGCTCGATCCAGTGCGAACCACAACAACCACCCAAATGTCGACTCGCCGAACTCACCCAATACCACTGCGACTTGCACACCAACCATGTCGTCTGTCAACCTATCGATCGCATCTTTCGCCTGTAAGAACCCTTTCTTACCCCCAACCTTCTCAGCTCTCTCCCCCCTAACGCCCCACCCATTCCACCAAACTCACACAGCTTCCTCATCCATTGATTCAACAACTCCACAGCTGCAAAGGCAGACCCGCCGTCGAAGTCTCCCACATTGTCGAATTCGACCATTCTGGTAAACCATACCTTCCAGACCACCTCTCGTACGTGCCCCACCCCCATCTCGATCACGGATTGCTTGTATCTTTGCAGCTGACCTCAATCATTTTTTGCCTATTCCCTCGCCCGCTTGACAGAGAAGCAATGCCCCCATCCTCTCACTGGCACGAGCTCAGATCACCGGACCTCTGACATCCTTTCATGGCCACAAACGCAATGCACCACACATTCAGGTCTGCAAATGGGACTCGCAATTCACTTTGATCGATTCAATGAGCAATGGTAGACATGACGTGCAGAGAACGTGAAAACAAACGAACAAGTGATGGTTTGTGATGGGCACATACGGGCGGCGACTTTTGCGTAATGGCCCGTTTTTTTGAGGGGTATTGTGACTGCGCAGGAGTCCGATGGCACGCTTAGTGCGGACAAGCCCGAGTCGCCCTTATCCGCGACTCTCGATCTCTTCGCTTGCCGTGCCTCGGCTTATTCTTTGTTGGTATCAAAATGGGGTCAAGGGATATGCCGATGGTATAGCCCGCTTTTTTCTACGTTGACGACAGGAAGATCGGCAGACGGTAGGCAGCCTCGGATCCAACCGTAGCTCGACGACGGGTGGCTCGCACGTCGATAGGCGTGGTCGACGTCGTCGGAGAAGAAAACAGCTCGCTAGCAGCGCGATGATGACCGAGGCGGTGTCGTCTGCGCTGAGCTTCCACCTCTTTTGCGTCACTTGCGTCGTCCAAGGACTCATTCGGAGACAGTGAAGGCGTGACGATGGGGTCGAGTGCGACAAAAGCACCAGGGTTGGCGCAAATGGGCATGGCAGGCCGCACAAAGTGAAGGTGGGCGTCAAAAGGATCCTTGTTGTCTTGCCCCTGTTCCGAGGCGGAAGAAACCGAGCTGACGTCTTCGAAATTGTCAAAGACCATCGCCTCATGCTCGAGGCCAGAGATTGCAGGCGAAAGAGGAATCTGAGAGGTACGCCTGCTACCGAAGTTCTTGGCGAGGTAGCTGCCGTTGCGATCTTTCATGTCGTCGTCGAGTTCAATGTGAGGGTGACGGCCATGAGGGCTACAATCTCGAGAAGAGTGATGACCAAGCTGCGGGGAGTAGTTGCCCCTCCTCGATCCATTGTAGTCATAGCGATGAGACGGCTGAGGCAGACACGTCTCTTTGGGATGGACAAGCGGTTTGGTGTGACGTTCTCGTCCACGACCATCCCGTCCTCGAGTAGGGCGCTTGTCGTCTTCGTTATCGCTGCTTTCCGAAAAGTCGCCGAGCAGATCGAGGGCGTCCCTCTTGCGCCTTTCGAAGAGAGGGGACGACCTTCTCTTACGTGCGTGAATACTGCCAATGTCGAGATCCAAGTGACGATCCGAATGCTTGCGTTCAAGGCCACCACGAATGGGGATGGCCGTCTGTTGTTCCTGGATGACTTGGATCTCATCTGCCGAGTCGAAGCAAGGAGAAGGCTTTGAGGTCTTGACTTTGCGATCGGTCGAGTGCTTGCCAGCGCCTCCTTTGTGCTGGAAAGAGTTGCTGTAGCTTCGACGCTGTTGAGTGGGTCGAATGGACATGGAGAGGTCCTCGGTGGTGGCAAACATAGTGTCTTGTAGTAGCGCTGAAGATGTGAGACCGGTTGCTATTGGGTGCTTGCGTAACGGATCTGTAGCTGACAGAGTTGTTGATGAAGGATGTCGGGCGGTGGCAGAAAGTGTGAACAAAGGAGCCGAGTGATTTGAGGACACAGTATTGCTGGACAGAGGTGTTTGCTATTGTCACCGTTGACGCAAAAGAGAAGGGTTGAAGATGTTGCAGAAGAAAGCGAAGATGGCGAGGAAGTGATGCAAAGTGATCGTCTCGAAGTGTTCAAGAGAGCGATAGTGTGAATGGCGTTGCTGATGCTATTTGAGCGAGAGGACGCTGAAAGAAACTTTTTAAATGGCGACGAATGTTGATGGTCGGGGATGGTGGAGGAGAGTTGGCTGAAGATCCCGCACAAGGGATTCAAAAAGGGTCCACTATATATCCTGATCCGAATCTGCAATGAACAGCTTTGCCGCATTTGCTTCAAGTGGCAGCAGCACCGGCTACTTTCGATTCTTCTCAGCTCAGTCCAGGACAGCTCAGTCACAACCACAGTCCCACTCGGCTCCACTCTCTCGCTCTCTCTGGCTTTCCTCTCTGACTGTCACACTGACTCGAATTGTGACGTTTCGGAAGAAAGGAAAAAAAAGTAATTGTTTTCCGTTGCTAAGAAAATTGCAAACCGCAAACGAAGCCGAAGAAAACGGCGGTGATAAGATTAAGAGAGAAAAAGAAAGAAAAGTGGCTGAACGTTGCCTCGCTCTAATCAATCACAAACACAGACTTTACAGTCACAGTCAACCAAAACGCAATCACAAACATTCACAAATTTAGTTCATAGTCACAGTCATCCGCACATGGACAGGAGACCTTCGCAGCGTCAGCGTCAGCTTAAGCCGGAACGTAAAGTACCGAAGCCTCCTTTTGCTCCTCCTCCTTCTCCACATGGCAAAGGTTGAAATGAAACGAAGAATTTGCTCGATCTTGGTGTGACGTGCTCAAGTCGAAAGGAGAGGAAGGTCCATCGAGGAAAAGGGGGCGGACCATCAAAGAAAGGCGCCAGGAAGATAAAAGACGCCGAGCCGTGGAGTGCCCACATGGTGCGGGACCTGTGTTGCGAAAGAAGTAATTGTCATTCTCAAATTTCGTGATCTCGAAGCGTCATGCGACATTCTAATGAAGCGCGGACCAGTCATCACCTGTTGTTCCGGTTCGAGGCGATATCCGAAGTGTGGTTTCCAGGATACATTCTGCACTCCACCGCACTGCACTGTAATGTCGCCACACGGCAAAGAGAGAGACGTGGGTCTGGAACGGACGGACGGCGCAAGCTTGCCGAAAAGCAGCAAGAGGAGGGAAAAAAAAATGAGGGGGTCGCTCTCACGTCAGAATGCAATGCGAGCTCGTACAGCGGTGAATTTGTTTTTGTCTCGGTCGTTGGTGGGACCTCTGCTCCCCCTTTTCTTTTTGTTCTGCAACGCACCGCCACGATGGAGAGCAGTTCAAGCCGGGCGGGCCGATGTTGCACTTATGCTTTGGTCCGCAGGAAGGTGGGAAGAAAACGGTGTCGCTGCCTCCGCTTTGAGAAGGACCCCGCTTTCCTTGTCTCCTTTTTTTCTGCACGACCTGCAGGCTCATCAATGTCTGTTCGCAAATCACCCTCTCTGTATCTCAGCTGCAGCTGTCATGTGCCTGAGACTTTTGAAGCTATCAAGCTTCGGTGATCTGACGACTTTCTTTGAGATGAAAGCTGCGTGCGATGCAGTGCGTACGAACAGCTGAGAGTGTTTCGGCTTTGGCTTGATTTGGCTTTGCTGAGAACAAGTTGCAAACTTTGATTTTTTCTTCTTCTTTCGTTTCTTTGCAGTGCCTCGCGAGGGCAAGGATAGCTGTTGACACTGGCGGCGGCGGCGGCGGGAGCGCTGGAACCCTCTTTCATCTCTTTTTTTCTTTTCGGTTTTGCTCTCACGATCCGTTCGCTGGCTTCTGAAGGTGGGGCTGTTGCCTGCAGAAAAAAAAGGGATGATTTGCTCCTCTGGCTCGGATGGCAAATGTGGTTATCTCCTTCATGTGCTAAACCGTGCAAATCCTCCGAGTGGCAAAAGACAGTTTCATGCACAAGAACAAGGTTTGAGCAGCATGCGTGAGAGCTTCGCGTCCTGTTTGGAGCAAGCCAGAGATTTCATCTTGTCAAATGACAGCGGAAGAGGATCCGGCAGCCAAAGCTCCAAAATAAGGCTTTCGGAGACAGCGAGTTGCTTCGTCGATCTTCGTCCTTACGCACGCGCAAGCATCCGAGCGGATATCATACAATTCTGAAGAGGAAACACACAAAGGTGCCGAAAGTCGAGGCTCACAGCCGCATCCTTGTAGCAGAACTATCGCCGGGATTGTTGCCTTGACATTGCCGCTGCTGGTTGCCATTGCTAATGCTTCGAGTGTTGGTATTGCGGTTGTCCTTGCTTTTTTTTTCTTCCTCCCTTCCTACAGCTTGACCGCAATGAAGTTGACCGTGCGTCGCTTTGCTCACGAGCCAAACTTATCTTTCAAGCAATGCCATGCGCGCTTTTCTCACGCTTGCTCTGGCCGCTATAATCGCCAGTTCCGACGTGAGCCGTTGTGCTTTTGTTCTTCACACGCTGCAGAAAAACACGACGTCGAGAGCCACGTCGACGACGCCAGCGCCAAGGGGAAGCCAAGTCGGCGTCCTTCTTTTGCCGCAACATCGATCGACTCCTTGAACGCATGCAGAAGCCGTTTCATTTCCATCGCTCTCGGCCCTCCTCTTGCTTTGCTTTTTGTTTTGCTTCTCTTCATTTGCACCCCATTGTTCGGGATTCGCAAGTCGCGATCCGGAAGCACGCCAAGCCCTGAAACACAATGCATTTCGCCCACCACGGTCTCGCATGCTTTTTTATTGGTCACGTTTACCTTGGAAATGAAGCAAAGCCACAACGGCGATCAAAACGTCTCTTTTGTGCGTCGCCTTTTGTCACGTTCTAAAAGATTTTCTCAAGCAGTTTAGACTCTCTGGCCACGCGGGTTTGAGGTTGCTCATCGGCAGCACAAGCCGAACTTTACGTTGCCGAAATCGGTCACTTTGAGTTGCAGTCAGAGGGAGGGGAAAAAAGATAGCCGGGCAACTTCATCTTTGGTCAAGAAGCTTCCTTGGTTGTATCGCTTTGCTTGCCGTTCGATCTCACGCAGCCTTGCTCGAGTACGATACTGGAGAAAGAGAGAGTCGGGCCTCCCCAAAAAAAACCCTTTTGTCCCTATTGAATCGAGTGCAACTTCGGTGACCTCAGTGGTGTTTTCCCATCAACACACTCAGCAAGAGGGTTTCCTTCCGCCCTTTTGAAAGTGCATAGGCGACAGAAGGGTGGCTTGGACGGGAGAATGACTGAGCCTTGATCTTCGGTTAAAAAAAAGCGCCGGCGGGCCATCCGAAAGCGAGTGTCGTGGCTTTCTTTCTTGCACTGAGGGAGTGCCGTTGTCTAGAGCCAAAGTTCGAGAACTCGGAGCCAAAGAGGCTAGACCCATGGTGCGGGAACGGCAGCTGAGTGAGCGGTATCTAGGCGCTTCGATCGGGGTCAACCGCTTACTTAGCTTCCGAGAAGCGAAGCCGAAGCGAAGCTCAGCAAGGGAAGAGAAAAGCCGCGGCACTCTTGCCGGTCGACTGTTGGCGACATCGACTTTGTCGTCGAGCTGTCTAGTCATCGCTCTCTCTCTCTCTCTCTGCTTCTACTTCGGGACAAGTCGGTTCCTTATCGTCGAATCAAGACGAAACAAAGGGACGGCACAAAGGGACGGCATAAGCTCGAGACTTAAACCTCGTGACCCACTCAGAGTTTCACGCCGATTGCGCTTGTTCCTCTACTGTTTGACCGACGGAAGCGATCGTCGTCTGTCCTTTTGACTCTAGCTCCATGCTCTCATGTTCTCTGTTGCCTTTCTCCTCCTTCGCCTCATCAGCGGTGCAATGTGGCACAAGCGACGTTGGTACCAGATAGAAGACTGGCAAGCCTAGACTCTGCTATCTTCCAACAGAGTCGGACTCGAAGGCAACAAAAAAACAATCAAGCTTTGCATAGCAGCAACGCTTTCTCATCCTTTTGTCTTTCGATGTTTAGCTTCGGGCTGTGGGACACGCCTCACCCTCAAACCATGATCGTCTGCATGGGTCGGCCGGTCTCAGAATGACACTCGATACAGCGTGTACACGTTCAGCCTCTTTTATAGCATGTGTTGCCACTGGAGCATGTTTGCGGATTTCATATCGAAGCAAAGCGATCGTCACTAAGCTACACGTTTGGTTTGCAACGCCACACGGTGCCACCAACTATGGCGGCGGCAGCAACTTCCTCTTGAACATGTTGACAGTCGGCCACCTTCCTGCCGCTCACGAGGAGTTGCATGATGTGAACGGAGATCGTTCGAGCCAGTCTGACTTCCGCTTCGAACGTTGGCTATGAGGCGTGAGCACACGCTCCCACACACCTCGCACAATAAGCTCGATCAACCTTTTGAAGCGTTACGCCAAGCAACAAAGCGGGGCGATTCGACTTTCGCAGCTGCAAGACAACAACCCACCAAGCATTTCCTTCGAGCTCGGAGACAGCACGATGGACCGGCACCGGCAAACCGCTTCCCACAAAAGACTATCCATTCGATCCTCGTTCAACCGGTCGAACAGTAACGAAAAGCAGCCCATCGAATCGCAGCCCCCTGAACCTTGCCTTACAAAACAATGCCTGCCAAGGAACAAAGGTGGAGTCGACGCTCGAAACGAAGGGTCACAAGACGCTCTGATCACAAAGGGACCAACTTTGCCGGACATAACCGAATCACCGGCCACGAACTCAAAGAACTTGTCCTTCAATTCGCCTCACTTCGAGCGCCCACAAGCTCAGGCTGGTCCTACAATCTTGAGCGAAGGGATCACACCATCCGAGCCTCCTTCACCACGGTCATTTCCGGTTCGTCAAAAAATTGGAAAGAGGATAGAGATAAAACCGATACGAATACAAGCAAGATTCAATGCGTCGTTCCAAGAGTACAGCGAGTGGAAAACCTTAAGGCTTTTGAATGTGCGTAGGCGGAATCTCAACAACCTTGACTTCGGCAGCTGAGCTTTCGTCGGGCTTATGCTCCGTCGTATCTCCAGACACAGTCGAGGGAGGCAAGCCGAGCTCCAACGTTCGCAGAGCATTGGCTGCTGCTAGACCGGCTTTTTTCTCATCGTCTCCTGCTGCAATTGTTTCGACGCTGGGCGACGACACGCTCTGCTCTGCGGCAGCCGCGGTTCCACTGCCTGCCTCTGTAGCAAACACAGGAGGCTGAAGGCGCGACGGCGAGCCCAACAGCGTCAAGGCTGGTGTGGTCGATGTAGCATCGGTCGGGGAGGCGACGGTTGCTGCTCCGGAAACACCAGCTCCTGACGATGCCGGTGCAAACACGTGGCCGAACAAGTTGTTCAACGAAGAAACCGGCTGCGCACCTGGAGCGGCAGCGACGGCTGAAGCTACGGGAAGAGGGCGATCCGCGGTGGCGGCAGACGATGGATGCAGCGTCTGAGCCGTTGCGCCGAGGCTTGCAAAGTGTCCCGTTCCACGATCCGCAGACGGGCTTGCAGCTCGAGGAGGTCCCAGGCTGAAGCCATTAACAGGTGGATCGCCGTTCTTCGAAGACGGCGTGTACGGTCTGGACAAGGGCGACTTGGCAGGAGTATGACGCATCGGGAACGATCCAGACGGCTGCGAGGGTCGACGGAAGCCGGGACTTCCCCGAGTGGCGCCGTACGAGGGAGAGCGGGGTGACATGGCCGTCGCACCATTGCCTTGGGTCGCTGTGTTCGGGCTGGGAGCAGCACCGGAAGAAGGCGAGCAAGGCGAGCTGATGGTCGAGAATTGCGGCGTCTGCGTGGGTTGGCCCATACCCAGCCCTGGACCATTTTGCGACGGTGCAGTTGCGTTGGACCTGTTGACAACCTGGCTTGAAGTCGCGCCTTCGACTTGACCACCGACGTGAGGGGAGGGAAGCAGAGGTCGAGCGACACTTGGTGGGGCGGCATGCATTCCATTCGGCAGAGCGTGGCTGGAGGGTGGTGGCAGCTGATTCGTTCCAGTCACAGCAGGAACAGGTCTAGTCGTCACACCTGACGAGGACAGGTTTCCCGTCTCAGCAGGCTGAGCTCCGCCTGGTGGAGGTTGCAATGTCTGCGAAGGGATAGTCGGCGGTTTGACAAGTCCCTTGCTGGCAGCATCGGTCGATAGACTCTTGGCCGCTTGAGCATCCTTGGATCCAGATACGAGCTTGATCCTCTGACGTGGCGATTCTGCGTTGCCGTTTGCTGCGCGCGAAGAGGACTCGGAGCCGTTGCTCGAGCGTTTGTTGCTGCGCGGGCTGGCCTTGGCGAGGATGCCAGGTTGCGGAGCAGGCTTGCCCGCGGGAGGTGGAACACACTTGGAGCAGAAGAAATCTTCCGATTCCCAGTCTCGCTTCTTCTTGAGTCCGAGGATCTGCTTGTCGAAGCTATCCCAACACTTGATGTGCTGCCATACCCCGCATTGCTCGCAGCAGACGATCTCGTTGTCCTCGTCGGGCGGACTGATGGCGGCCTTGCCGCATACTTCGCAGTTGAGCTCCCATTCTTCCTCCTCTTCCTCCTGGGCAGCGCCATTGGCGGCGAGCGCTCCGTCCTGTGGTACAGGCGTCGAGTCCTTGGAAGGCGGCGGGATACCTCCATTGGCGATGATCTCTTCGCGTCTCCGTATGCGTTCCTGGCGCTCCTTCTCTTTCCTTTCGCGCTCCTCCTCTTCGCGAATGGCTTTGGTCTCGAGTTCGAGCTCTCGGGCACGCAGGCGCTCTTCTCGTTCGCGCAGACGGGTCTCCCTAGACTTCTGAGCTTCTTGTTCCTCTTCCTCCTTTTGACGCTTCTGCTCCTCTTCCTTTCGAATGAGCCCCATCTTCTCCATTCTGGCGCGAGCCTTGCGGTCACGTTCACGCTCTTCTCGCTCCGACTCTTTCATGGCGATACGACTCGATCGTTTGCGGTTGGCGAGGGCTTGCTCCAGGGCGCGCTGGCGCTCGATCTCGTTGAGGGCAGCAAGCACTTGGTCGAGGATCTCGTTGTTGATGAACTGATGCAAGTTCTTCTCGTTGGGGTCCTTGGAGTTGGCGAAGCGCTTGGCAAAGTCGAGCCACTCTTGGCGAGTGACCACGATGGCCTCGAATTCGACCCATTCTTCTGCATCAGCCTCCTCGTCCTGCTTAGCCTCGCTCTCGTCCGCTTTCTCTTCTTGAGCATCATCTGCACCTGCTTCCTCCATCTTGACGTCTTCGTCTGCGCCGTTTGCATCAGCCTTGTCGTCGTCGTCGTCGTCATCTTCGAGCGTGTCGGGCGGTTCACTGAGTTCCGAGTCGGAAGAGTAGGCTGCAGCTGCTGATTGTACGGTGCGACCGTTTGAAGGCGGATCGGAAGACTCGTCTTCTTGAGGAGCGAAACGGGCCGAGGTTCTAGTTCCACGTCTAGGAGGTGGTCTGGACGGCGTAGAGGCCGCCGAGTCATTCAAGGAAGACCGTGTGCGCTTGGAGGGCGTCGAGGATGGTGTTCCCTCGGAAGGACGACTTGGCTTGTCGCCGTTCGACCGGGATGCTGGCGATGGCTTGGCGGCTGTTGAAGCAGCACGTCTGGCGGCAGCAGCTTCCATTCTAGCACGCTTGGAACCCTTCTTTGCCGGTGCTCGTGGTTTGACTTGAGGTTTTGGCTGCGGCTGTGGACGCTGAACCCAGATGCGGTTGTCGTCAAAGAGCCAGTAGGCATTGTCATGCGCATCCCAGCCGATAGGCGAGACTCTCCAGGTGGTGATGTCCTCTTCAGACTTGACGAGCTTGCGGAAGCGTTCTGGGTCCATGAGCTGCCATTCGCACAAGTCGTGGAGGGTGGCAATCTTGTCCTCGAGTGAGAGCTGCGCCCACGCGATTGGTCGCTCGGACGTACCGAAGCGGCTGTTGGAATCGACGTCGCGGAGGTCGTATTGAACTCTGAGATGGTGCTGCCAGTTGTCAAAGTCGATGGTACGGTCGAGGGTCAAGGTGTAGAGGAGGCGCTTGATGAGGTCGGGGACCACGTTGGATTCGCTGTTTTCAAAGTCAGCTTCGAGCGCTTCGGTCTCGAAGCCACTCATGCCGAATGCCTCGTCAAAGACAAAGAGGAACTGACATACAGCTGCAAACTTCCACATTTTGCGAAGACGCTTTGTGATAGGATGGAGTTCCACCACGGGTGGCACTGCTGCTGGGGCCGATGGGCCAGCAACAGCGCCGACTGAGCGACGCGCGGGCATCTTCCCAAGGGTGCTGGTGGAGCGATGCGAGCCGATTGTGCGCCTTTGTGTTGCGTGTTGCTGTATCCTTTGCAAGAAGAGCGCTCGAATCGCCTTGAAAGAGGATGAAAGCTGACCAAGTTGTCACTGAGCCAACCGGTCGAGTTGAGGCGAGGCGAGGCGAGGCGAGCGAATGGCTGGAGCTGTTTCCGAAGAAGGGATGTGCGAAGAAAGCTAGCGAATCCGAGCTTTGAACGGAGGAAGAAAGAGTGACCGAGGTGGAGAAGAAAGAAGGAATGCAAAGCAAACTCGACTCAGTGACTACAGTAGGGTTGGTGCGAGAAGCCAAGATGCAAAGAGATTCCAATTTCTGGCTCTTCCTATCGTGGCTCCCGATTTTCATTTTCATATTTTATTTTATTTTTTATTTTTATTTTATTTTTTCCCTCTCCTCGTTTGTCTGCCAAAGTGAGTGCGGAACACGGAATCGGGCGACTTGAAAACGCGAGTTTGTGGGACGCGCGCGCAGCTGGCGGGATTGCGGCTCGTGGACGAGTCAGCAATCAGCCCAATTGGGGACTGTCGGTTCCTCGCCTCTCAGCTCTCAAAGGCAAGTGTCGGTCCACTGCGTGTCGGATGCCAAGACCATTGCAGTCTTTCTTCGGTACAGGAGCCTACGGATTGAACGTAGAATACACTGAAAATTGCGTAAGAGATGAGAACACGACGATAGCTACACAGGGCGGAAGAAAATGCCGCGTGGCCGGGGTATGATAATGATCAATCAGGGGATTGAAATCAAGTTATGCTCCAAGCTACCGAGTGCGCTGAGCGATAGCCTCTGGTACTTGCGCCTTGTCTGCCGATGGATCGTTGAGCCTGTAGTGCGCCAGTGGTCTGTTGAGCTCGCCCTTGGCCCGACACTTGTAGAGGAAGCCAACAACGACCTCTCCCTCCTTGGGTGCTGGTTGCGATGCAAAGTGCTGCGTTGCAACCTGGCTCAAGTAGTTGGTGGCTGCATCGGCGTCGAAGAAGTGTGGAGGGCAAGGGATCTCGTCTTCGTTGGCTTTGGTTGCATTGGTGGCAAAGGCAGCTGCGGTTTCAGCTGCGCTGACTTCTGCTGCGTTGCGCTTGCGACTCGAAGTGGTAGGTAGGGGAGAAATTGCACGACCCTTACGCTTTCGACCGTTGGAGGACGATCCTGCGTCCTGCTGTGAAGAGTGCTGAGGTGGATAGGATTGGGCTAGGTCGTAAAAGGAGATGTATGACTGGATCACTTCGGATGGGAGTGCGTTGAAGTCGACGACAGGTTCTGTTGTGTGGCCATGTAGCAGAGAAAGCAGCGAAGTCAGTCAGTCAGTGCAAGCTCCGGGTGTCCACGCTATGAACAGTCCGAAGGTGCGGATGAGAACGTACCTCTGTCAACATCATCGTGAGCTTTGCTCTTGTCTTTGGATCTGGAGTCGTCGTTTGCAACCATGTTTGCAGAGTGATATGTCTGTGGCTGAATACGAGGTAGAGTGGCGAGCGGTGGAAATCCAAGTAGCGAGACTTGCAAGAGCAGATGATGGAAGAAAGAGCGTAGAGCTCATTACAGAAGCGGAGTTGGGCGCTCCGATTTCCGAATATTTATCGCGATTCGAGGTGGAAAAGGCACAGAGCAGGACTTGCTGCAGGCGCTCTTTCTTCTTGATACAAATCGAGCTTTGGGTCTGGAGCACTTGGCAAAGATGCTTTTGGTCGGCACTGCTGCCAAGACTAGTTGCCGTATTCGCAGCAGCAACGATCCTGAATTTAGGACTCTATGAAAAAGGCTGCGTTGAGTGGCTCCGTGCGGAGCTCAACCTTTGGACCCTGAGCGAGCGCAGCCCCCCGAAACGCTGACTTTTCCACAGAGAAAAGCGTGCATGTGAGGGTGCATTTCGCATGAGCCGAGCGAGCTAACTTAAGAGCAGCACACTGCAGCCCCTGTGAGAAATCACACCAGATGGCTGTTGGCTACACTGTACTCGACTCACCTTTTAATCGGATCACCCACTCTTCTTCTTCTTTGCTTTTCTCATTCACCACTCGACCTTGCAGCAGTGGAGTCAGCATCGTGTCGGCTTTGGTGCGAACGCACGCGCATGCTGGCTGCTTTCGGAACCCCATCTCATTCCCACGCTGCATCGCATCTTCTCAGCCCTCTCATCTTCAGCAGCAGCAACACTTCCGATACATCGTTCGTACCTGCTCCATGCTTCTTCATTTGCTGCGACTCTAAGGCTTCCAGGCAAACGCTCCCCATGATATAGGTGCTGGTCAATCAATCCATCTGCCAACGTCTTGCAGTCGGACTATCCCTACTTGCCAGTGCCCTACTTACTTCTCACCACTATGAAGCGCTTTTTCTCCCGCTTCTCCACGCCAGGACCTACGTCGCCAACCAAGCCTCTCCACGATGCCTCCTTCGATCCATCCGAAAAGAAAGATTTGAGCGCACCTACTCCAGCCCCGGCCATCGTTGCTCCATATAATTCCATCGGCCGCACAAAAGCCCTAGTGGCAAAGTACGAGGGCATCCCTCCATCACTGCCGATCGAACCAAAAGGTTCCAACAACACCCCAGCCGCACCGCAGATCACGATACCCAAAGCTTTGACCGACTCATCAATCTCGAATGTGCCTACTGCCCTTTCACACAATGCTCTGCCGACAGACGTCCTGGCGGTGGTACCCAAACGTGTTCCGGGATCCAGCTTGCCCAAGGAGGCAAACTCTGCACTCACCAATGACACTGCACTAGGCTCTGCTACAGGCGGAACAACACCACAGATTCTCGACCATGATAAAGGTCAGCGTCAGGCGAGCACCGGCAGTCAGACCGCCTCATCCTCCACCCACGTTTCAAAGACCGTCGCCTTTGCACCCTCGCCCCAGAAGCAACGTTCCGCTTCGCCCGCGCAGAATGGTCAACTCCAACGCCTTGCATCTTCTCAACCCCTGTCTCGCTCGAGCTCAGACGAGGGCCATCCTCATGCATCCGGTAGCAGCTTTGCTCGACCCACCGCTGCCAGTCAAGCCAGATCCAGAACCTGGACAAGATCAGCAGCCAGCGACGCTAGTCAGCATGTCCCTTCCGCATTGTCACACAGCTTGCGAGAAAAGGGTCCTTTCAATCTCGTTCGATCCTCCAAACCAAATCCTGCGACCTCTGCTCGTGTCTTAGCTCGCCGAAGCTATTCATACTCGAGCGAACCTGCGTCTCGCCAAGGTGACGCCTCTACGCTTTCATCTGCACACTCGTCGGCTGCGATCCGCGTAAACGACATCCCACCCTCATTTGCACGGCGTACATCCATAGAAGCTGCTTCGAGCGGCAGAGTATCACCAAACAAGGGCGCAATCGCAGCTGCTACTGCTGGCGCCTCCAGGCCTTTGCAATTCCCGAGTCGCACTTCTCTGTCTATGCGTATGAGCTACTCGGGTTCCGCCAGCAGTCGGCCCACCAGTCGCAGAAACAGTACCGACCCCGTCTCACCAACTGGCTCCAATGAGCCCGTCGTCTTCCCGCCATCCGGTACTTCCGCTACCCGCTCCTTCGGATTCCCGACTTGGAGTGAGATGACACATCAGGAGCTCGTCAGGAATCTCGGTCCGCGCGAGAGGACACGTCAGGAGGTTCTGTGGGAGATCGTAGCCAGTGAAGAGCGCTACGTCACCGAGCTCGAAAAGGCCAAAGAGATCTACATCGATGCTCTGCTTCACCCTGAAATTTTTGACCCGGAGCGTCTTCGATTATCGGCGCCAACTTCAATTACGGCTTCTCCAGACGAAGAGACTGGTCCAAAAGATCTGGCTAGGAGTCATCCTGCGAGCGAGGATTCATCGGCTCTTCAAGTCGAGACACAAGGCAGCTCCTCCGGTAACCTCCCCATCGCCGCTCGCTTTATGTCGAGCACTTCCGCAGGCAAGGGTGCTCCACCCGGCGCAGTGCCGCGAGGTTTGCAATCGCAGTGGGACGCACAGCATGCAGCAGGCGCACGCAGTCCATACCCGGTGGGAGTCGGCACCACATCTGCAAATCCCAATGGTGCGTCACGATCTGGCCCAGGCAATACTCGAATTGACGCCTCCTTCGGCCTAGCACTGGGTTTAGGCACAACAGCAACACGCGATCGAAGCACTGCTGCCTATATGAATGTGCCTGTGGCGACTCAGGGCAAAGGCAAGATCTCCAAAGCTCAAAAGCTACGCGGTCTTTCAAGGAAAGCGAATGGCGATGCGGATCCGCTCCGACTCTCGGTGCCGTTGCCACCTTCTCTGCGGGAAGTCCTCGTCGCCATGTCTGACGGCCTTGTCGAAGCGCACGGTCTGCTGTCGGACGCTCTCAAGGCAGGATACGAAGCGCAATGGCCTTTGGTCCGCAGTCTTGCCGATGTCTTTATGAAGTACTCGCACATCCTTGAGCATTACGCCAGCTACGTCTGTCATCTTCAACGAGCGATGGAGGAGCTTGAAGAGGCGGCGCTCATGGAACGCGCGTTTCGAGGCAAGCGACTCAAGAAGGAACGGCTCAGTAACACAGTAGGGCTTGGTCGCACCGTTGCTGCTCTAGAGGCTTACGCAGCGGAGCAAGGCTATGCTGGCCTCTCGATCTTTGCTTCCATGCCATTCCAACGTCTGCTCAAATATCCGCTGCTTTTCCAAAATCTTCTCTTTCACACCGATCCATCGACTCACGAATTCGAGAGCACGGTCGCCATGGTGGTCGAGGTGGAACGCCTCGTAAGATCGATCGAAGATGAAAAGGTCAATGCCGAGGACAGAGACAAGACGCGTGATGTGTTTGCCCGCATCGATGGCATCACGGATCGTCAAGTGTTGCGTCCACTTTCAGATAGGATCCTGATCGAAGAGCAGGCGTTGTACGACGAGAGTGCTCGCAGGACGCTATCCGAGTCTGCACCTAAGGATAGCCAAGGCGATGCATACGTCTCCGATAGCGAAGGTGGCGAGAGTGGCACCGAGAGCATGCGGCAGACTGGCGGTCGCCGAGGCAGCACGAGCTCATCTGGTCTGCGTACTGCTTTGCGCAACAAGCGCTCTTACCGACGCCTTTCCGACTTTCTGTCCTCAGAGGATGTCAACAACGGCTCGTCCAAAGCACCGGCGATGGGCAGCAAGAAGGACTTGTGGCTCATTCGTTTCTCCGACGTCGAGATCAAGTGCCAGCGCATCGGCGTGACCGCATTGCCCATGGTCAGCACAGCTGCTCTAAGGAACGTCGTCGACGATGCAGCCGAACGTGAAGCGACCGACTTTACAGCACGAAGCAAAGAAAGTCGCGAGCGACTCAAAGCCCTCCGAAGCACCACGTTGCGAGCAAAGACACGCAACCTGTACAAGTTCATCTCGGTGGTTGCGTGGCGCAATGCAGCTGTCCGACAGGTCGGTGAGGGTAAAGGTGGATTCATGGACGGTCTGCCTACTTCGCATGAGGTGGATGAGGAAGATTACGAGGATGACGACGAAGCAGCAAGCTTCAGCAGTGCTGATGACACCAGTGCAAGCTGCACCAGCTCTTCCGACAGCGAGGATGGAGTTGGAGGTCAAGCGGGCTCTGAAAAGTATATCCGGTCGACAAAACTTTCGTTCACATACTGGGGCGATCGCATCGAGCCAAGTCGTGCCATTGTTGACGTTCAAGCCGGCGGAAACACAGGTGGTCAGTCCAAGACGTCGACGGTTGACAGGACCAGTCGACGAAGCGACGCCTTTTCCTCTGGTTCGGTTGCGGCTCGTACAGCTGCTTCCACGGATTCAGCAATCACCTCGGGTGCCGGCACTCTTTTGACTTCAGATACAGCGCTAGGCAAGCGACAGGCACGCAGGACGACGCTCAATGGAGGCGCTTCGAATCTGCAAGGCACCAAGGGCAGGAAAGGGATGTCGGGTCGACTCAGTGAGCCTTTGGCAGCTACCTCGATGTCGACTGCCCCGGAACCCATGCAGACGGCCGTCGCACAGATGCATGCAAGACAGCGCAACGACAAGTTTGGTGCCCGCTTGCGAACACCTGCAGCCAATGGCATCAATGGTCATGCAGCAGCTGGCTCTCACGTGTCGGTTAACTCCGCCGGTGCCGAGCGGGCCAATGGTGCGAGAGATCGTAAGAGCAACACTGCCACAATTGTCGGTCGAGCCATCTGATCTGGTGGTTTCGTCGCTCATGTTACTCGAGTTGCAGTTCTGCACGCCAAGACAGATTGCATTGCAATGATGAAGCAAAAAAGTCAATGTGAGGTTGCGAATGCGACATGGTCTGACTTTGTGTAGACCATCGAGTGTTGAGCGGAGAGCAAGCCGCTTCTTCTAGGGTCTCATCACGTCATCGGTTGGACGCTACCGAAAGCTCGCTAGAACGCCGTCAGAGCGAACATCGAAGCTGTGCTGCAGATTCTTAGTTTTCTTGCACTTCAGCTGTCAGCCTGCGCGTCATGACGGCAACCAAGGTTTCAAATTCGACGTTTGTTTGCACGTGATCCTCTGCCAAAGTGCGTTGCTGCACGCCTGCATTCTGTTGGAAATCGAACGATTTGCCTTCACTGATTCCAGCAGCAAACTGATCTACTCATATGCTTCATGTTGTCAGTACAGACAATACATCCTAGGTGTTGACTCTTTGAAGTAAATGCAGCCAATTTGGCAGAGATAGCTCACTCTCAGTGTGGATCAACAGAGGGCTGTGTGCATAGCCAATAGGATGACACAATGACCAACAACAGAGGAACTCCAGTCAAAAGGAAGAGAAAGTCATGTCCAATTGGTGCATTATCAGTGCTGACATTGCACCATCTGTGCAGACATCCAATATGACAGACAAATTATGGATACTCATGACCAAGTCAACCAAGTCTGGACTCCCAATGAGTATGATTGGAGGAGAGGCTCATGTATCAGACCAATTGGGTAAGTTGCACACTGCAGCAAATAGGAGGGTAGCAAGTTGAGTCAGAGACTGGGGGAAACTGCAAGACCTTAGGATGGTTCATAGGGAGAATGAATTGTCTGCACTGACAACAGAATTGTGGTGCAGCAATGTCAAAGGGCATCAGAGGGAAGGGATGAAGACATATATGATAGAGGAAGTTCACTTAGACAGACAGGGACAATCACATATATAGCACAATCATGTACTGTATGAATGCATTCCTGTCCTCATCAAATCTACATCCAGTTTCCTCTACCTGTACCTTATTGTCAGCACCAAGTATTGCTACTCTGCACCCACAGTACAAACTCAGTCCAAGCTACCCAAGACCTTCAATGATGATAAACTAGAGTGTACTCTCCCTGCATTATTATACCACCAATATAACTGTTGGAAATTGGAGTGATTTACCTTCACTAATCCAGTGCTCAGCCAATCACTGCATGTTCAGTGGGTTGATGGTGCAGACTCTGCATTGTGAGGACCTACACTGCATCTTCAATAGTGCAAGCACAAATGTGTTGCTGCACAACACAATCACACCCCTGCAAACTCAAAGTCATGTCAGACTCAAGAAGGACTCCCATTGGAGGATTACACACCTGCTCACACCTGACTGACTAGATGAATCACCAACCAGCAAATACATTGTAGGTGTCTACAACAAGGATGAGATGCCAACAACTCAGGATGGTGTTACTCTAATGCAATTGGAGCAACCTGGACTTGCTCTAGGGGAGTGTTAACTGACTGCCATTGGACAACAGTTATTGACCAATTGGACATCACAGATCTGATGAGCCAATGGGATCAAGGGAGAGGTGGAGCAAATAGGATTGACTTGGGAACTTAGGAAAGGCAATGGCTACAGGGCACTTGTCAGCTCCCAAGCAGCATTGTAGGTGTCTACTTTGCATAGATGACACAGACTATGCTGGGAACTATGTTACTTGGGAATTGGACAAGTCCCTTGGAAGGGAGATGAGTAGACAGGACACCACACAACACATATATATAGAGTGCATGTATTGTAGTCACAGTCAATCTCCTCATCAAATCAAATCAGTATTTCCTCTACCATACACTCATTGTAGATGCCTACAATCACATTGTCAACATCCACTACTCATTGTACAGCTGCACAATCTGAAGCTACCACAGATCATCAAGATACATTGACTCTCCCTGTGTTACCAGAATGTTGGTATCATAACAACAATATGTGCCCAAGCAGAGTAATATCTCACTACAGTAATCCATTGATAGTCCCTACAATATAGTTGTTGGTACCTCAAGTTGGCTAGCAACCTAACTGATCCAGATCACCCAATCCCAGAATGTACTTTCCAACAATAACAACAGTGATATGCACCTGAGATAATCAGCTCTTATCTAGGATTATCTATTATTGGTGCTGACTATCATGAGTCGACACATCAAACATTAGATCTGCTGATCCCCAATTGACAGTTGCCTAGCTTACTTGCTGTATCTTTTCAGACATTCCAGAGAGCCAAACACCGACTGCAGCTGTGCTTCTATTTGTGTGCTTGCTTCTTTTGAAATGATGGTGATTAAGAGTGGAACAGGTGTACAGTCAACTTGCAGTTATTGAATAGCACATTAGTTGAATATTTCACATAATGGATAAAAAAAGCCAGGATAAAATCAGGCTGGTGGGAAACTGAATATTTTCACATCCTGAATATTGAATACAATGACCACAGCTCCAAAATTGAATGTATATGTGAGAATACAAACCACAGCTGATCTTTTATATCTGGTCTGTGAAAATTGTATTCATTCATGTCTAAAAAGGCATAAATAAAGCACCAAAATTCTGTTCTTCCCCCTTTTTACACTCACCATCTGTGACATGCCCAAATCCACTACAAAAACTACACATACAATGCTTCAGCAGCAATTAGAAATTGTTGAATATAAGAAAAATCATCCTAAATCAACTCACAAGCAGATACAACAATGGTATTGTGCCAAATACAATGCATCTATTAGCCAGCCTACATTATCACACATATTAAATTTAACAATCCTGGAAATTCCTGCATATCAGCTGCAGAGGAAGAATACAAAAACCAGAATAAATACAACACTTGAAAATGCACTTTATCAGTGGTTTTCAAGTCACCAATACAAAATAAATATTACAAACAACATGCTTCAAAAAGTGCTTTAATATTAATTCATGCTTCAAATATGGAGAAGCAGCTTCAATTCCACCAATACCACAAGAAAAAATAAGTGAAATTAAAGATCAACTATCAAATTACCTACCGGAAGACATTTATAATATGGATGAAACTGCTTTATTTTTCTAATTACAAGGCCAGCATTCATTAACAACAATGCAAATACCAGGTTTTAAATTGCCTAAAGACTACATTACACTTGTCTTATGTAGCAATTCAACTGGGACACATAAATTACCACTTTGAGTAATTGACAAATACAACAAACCACATGCTTTCAAAGGCATCAATACAAACTGGCTACCAGCAGTATACAAAGTGAATAAAAAAAAGTGTGGATAAATACAATAGTATTCAAAGAATGGATTTATTGGCTTGATAATCAAGTTGAAAAACCAATTCTTTTACTATTGGATAATTTCAAAGCACATTCAATTGACTACAAGCTCAAGAATATAAAAATGCTGTTACTTCCACCAAATACAACAGCACAATTACAGCCCCTTGATGCTGGCATTATTCATGCTTTCAAAGTGCATTACAGATGCTTATATGGTATTCAATTGCTGCAAGAACTTGATACAACACCAATAGGAAATAAAATTGGCCATATAAATATTTTATCTGTGCTTTTTCTAGCTGCAGAGGTCTGGGAAAGTGTTAATAATAAAACAATATTCAATTGTTTCAAACATACAGGTTTATTCCACCAATATAATAGCAAAAATATCAAATTGGAGTGAGAATTACAGGCACTTCAGCACTCTCTTTCAAGAAATTCAACTGCAATTACCCATGGCAATTAAGATGGATATCAATTCACTTTTAAATCACCCATTAGAAGCATCCTCAAGTGGTGCTGTCTTGACAGATACAGATATAATAGATCTGGTAAGTCAGGAAGAAGAGCAGGAAAATATAGAAATGGAAGAGGAGCAAGATGAAATTGTTCTGGCCATCAATACAAAGACTTCCATACAATCTGCAAAAGAATTACAGCAATTTGTATTGCAAAAGATCAAAAATGATGAGAAGGCCAGGCACTTTAGCAGTCAATTGCAGAAATTATAATCCTGCCTGGTATCAGAGCAGTCAAAAAAGTGAAGCAAACTAACATTCAAGATTATTTCAGTAAATAAATATTTCACATATTGAATAAAATATCCTTGGACCCGTTGTTATTTGATAACCGCGAGTTGACTGTAAGCTGCACAGGCTGCCATGACAGGTACAGTCGTAAGTCTTTGGCAAGCTTGATAGAGTGCGTTTTGCGAGGAAGCTGCCGAGCCCTAGAGCGGAAATATTCCTCCACTTGAGCAGTATGAGTCGGGAGTCCGCAACCCCTTGCGCTCAGCATGCACCATCTTCCTTGTGCGACCTTTCTTACCTGCCTACCACCTATCAACAAAACCTGCCCAGAGCTGCAAGGTACCATATCTTAAAGAGCTCCCTCATCTATCTCGCGCGCTCTTCATCAGCCAACCCACCTCGGGACATCGGAAAAAGCACAGCCTTCACAACCATGCAAGCAGCACCGCCAATCCAGGACGCGCAGCACTGGCTGTCGCCTCGAGCAACCTCGGCAGCATCGTCGTATCACACTACGCTCGACCATCTCACCACCTCCAACAATGGCGGCGCTACCGGCTCAGTCGACTCTTTGATCTCCACTTCCGCACCACACAACGCTTCGTCGGACGGCGCTGCTTCTACTTCTGCACCTACGACGCCCGAACTCGAATACGAGACCATCAAACATACTCGACACGGTAAAGCGCTGGTCATCCAACATCCGACTCTGGTCAACTTTGTTCCGACATCAGAGATTCAGACTGCCGTCAGTGTTACGGCGGATAGGGTGGTGATTGATACGATTTTCCCGCCGACGGCTGTTTGGCGTGCTGCACATGGTAGTCCGCCTGTTGGGTCGGTTCAAGAGCAACGAGGGAGCGAGAAAACGGACGAAGTCGCGATTAAAGAGTTGCTCAAACAACATGAGGAGCAACTGCGGCAGACGTTGAAGGAGAAGTTGACAGAGAACCACGATCCGACAGGTACGATCAAGGAAGATATCTTTACTACTTTGACTCAGGTGACGAGGTTTCCTGACCCGGTGGGCACGGATTTGAACAAGTATACGAAGGATCAGTGTCCGTGTATCTGCTGTGAAGTGGGTTGTAAGAATCCTCTCGAGCCGCATAGCCAGATAAGCAAGGCTGAGTCGAGTATTGTGTCGACGATTCCCGCTAGGAACCTTACCGCATCGCAAGTCCAACCGCCAACGTCACAATCGAAGAACACGCCGCCACTGGAGTCGTTCTTGGACATGACCGAGACCTCGACACGCACGCGCAACGGGGAAGCGTATGACAAGGAAGCAAAGAACAAGCACAGGTTCGGATTCCTGACATTCGGTCGATTCGGTCGTTCACGGTCCTCCGTGGATCTATCCCGCACTTCCACATCTGACGTTTCGAGTACTGGGATGCCGGTTGCAGCACCCGCATTACCCGCAGAGATGACGAGCAACGTTGTCTCACCACCCCGATCGAGATCCTTTGCCAACCTTGTAAACCGCCGTCGAAGCAAGCATATGGCTTCTGCCTCAATGTCAAAAGCTACATCCTCTACCTTTTTGCAGCAACCAATCACCAACGACACACCAACAACACCGCGCGTCGACTCGACGCAAAGCCTTCCACGACAAGCCAGACACTCATTAGACAGTACCCGGCCGCGCGTCGACACACCGTTATCCGCACCCACACCACCACCGCGTCGAAGCAGCAAGATCTACGGTATCGTACATCGCAAACCCATCCCTGCTCAGTTTGCAACCACTGCACGCGGCTCGATGCCAAACGCCTCGATGAGCATGTATAATATCGGTCAGATCGTTGAAGAGGATGAACCAATGGACGGAGGGACTAAGGGTGTGAATATGGCGGGTGTTGGTGCGGGAAGAGCGAGTTGGGATAAGAGACAGTCGGGGTTGATGTCGAGTGACCAGCTTCCAAACTTTGATAGGACACCAGTGCAGAGGTCAGAGACTGTAGAGCAAGATTCTACTCAGATTGGGCTAGCACTTTGAACAGGGTTACATCAATGCTAGAATTCGGATGGTGTTGAACATGGCAACTTGTGCGTGTGCGAGTGTGATGCGGGCCGTACGGCCATTGAAAGATCATGCCATGTTAAATAACACATTTGCCTCTGCTGAATTGCCGACGGGCTCCAATACTGGCACATCACCGTCGAAGATCACATACTGCAGGGAGGCGGGTTGGGACTGCTGAAGTGCCGACGGGATCGAAAGGGAGGGACAGGACGAGCGAAACGTGAGCTACACAGCATTCTGACAGAGAGGGTCAGGTATGCTTCCGTTTGTCATAACGAGCTCCTAAGTCTGACTTTATTAGAATCGACCTGTCATAGATCGAGTCAGGTCCAAGAACTTGTATCGTTCGACCAGTCTCGTAGCCCGGCATTCCTTTTGCAGCGGTTGATGTCGTCGTTACTGTCTCTACCGCACCGACAAGCTGAAAGATGGAGCCTTGCCTCCCGGGAGGCGGTTTGAAGTACTTCCACACGTACATGTGATGTTGTTTTGGCTTCGTCAGTTTCATTCCTCCATCTTCATTGCTAGCAACTGGCGCGTCCTTGGACAGTCTACCGAAAGAAATGTATGTGTCCTGGTCAAATTGCCTCAACTGCGACGACTTGTACCCGAACGACTCTCTGATCAGATCCTGTGTGAGTTGTTGACCCCTGTAAGGGTGCACAATGGAATCCCAGCCAGCCTGATTGTTGCCCGAGAACCTTTTGCTGACCAACTGGAGAATCCGCATTCTTTCCTCGAGCTTGAGAGTATCTGGCGTCCTTATGAGTTCCTGCGTATACGGCTTGCTAGTGCCTGGTCCGTCTGCGCCGGTGACCGACTGATGACTGAGAGCTTGCTGTTGTGCTCCGCCGATAGGTTTCCGGGCAGCGTCGAGCCCGGGGCTTGGTGGAAAACGCTGCTGTAGAGCTTCCGGTTTGAGTCCATACCATGGAACCGCAGAGCGTACCTGTGCTGTAGGAGCTTGCACCGGTTCGGCAACAGGTCGAACAACTGGAACACGTTTAGAGGGCAGCTCACCCGTCTTCATGAACTTCGAGACAGCTTCGGCTTCATTTCGCTCGGCCAAGTTTGCAACTTCTTGCCAGAATTCTTCGAGGTACTGACAGAGGACCGTTTGTCGCGTTGTCAGAAGTAGAAGGAGAGTGGAGAGAAGCTGAAAGTGCCATCGCATTGTGGTCAGAGCTGGATGCGTTCCGTGAGGTGTTGATGCGATCTCTCACAGAAAGAAGCCCAGCAACGCTCCTATTCTTATAACACTTTTGTTCCTTCAAACATCTCTATCATTCTGCGCATTGAATCGAATGCGATGTTGGAAGAGCGGTGCTCGCAGCGCTCGTGTGCCTGTGGTGCTGTACCTCCTCAGGCACCTTCATCTCAGTCTTTCAGACCCCCCACCGTGTGAGAACGAGATCAACAACCCTGACTTGGCAAAGTGCTGTCACCACAGCTGTCGGCGTTTTGTCATTGATGCAATGCAATTTCGGAGCCTATCAGAAACGCAGAACTACAGGAGGCCAAAGCTCAAGCGTTACAAAGATCTTGGACAACCTATGTGGGCAAATATGGGCGTAGGTTCACATTCGGATGAAGCTCGGACATTTGTTGTGGAATTGAGTCGCTGTAGAAAACAATACAGGAAAATGACATCTTTGTTCATATGGCGGGGGCGAAGTACGCTTTTACAGAACTATGAAACTCGCCTGCAGGACTAACAGAAAGAATGGGAACCATGCACTTTCAAGATGCAGGGGTGGGACGCCGGTTTCTAAATACCGTAAGCTCAATCTCACACTGTCGATTCTTCTTGCATGCGCTCCTGCTTCTCAGTGGAAAAGTCCATCGCCTGAACTGCACAGGAAGGTAACCACCAAGTAAGAACAGGCACAAGTGAATGATGGAAACGCAAGCTTTAGAGAGAGAACAAGGACAGCGTTAGGACGCAAGAGGACCGCAATTCTCCCACCCTTTCGGCTGTAGATAGCATACCTGCACATTCTGATTCTTGCCTGGCCTGTCCTCCACGATTCAGCGAGACTCCACCAGGTCAGAGCGGTCAACGAAACAGTCTGCTCCGACGGCTTGCAATCGAGCCCTCTTCGACCTGTAGCTTGTAAGGTATCTGAGAGAATTGTCGCTGTCTTGGTTGATACGGAGCAATCCAACGACTTGAAAAAGGGTTCTGGGTCGAGGTGGGAGCCTTGCATAACGATAAACAATCAGCTGACGAGTGGCCTTCTCTTCTAGTACCGGTTGTGCTACCCCGACTGGCCAAAATCGACTGTCGCTGCTGCACGGTCGCACAAGAAAACCCGGCTTGTACTCGCGCATTGAGGTGGATGACGTCTTGAACTCGTCTAGCAGTACTGCGGCGACTTTTGCACTTTTGTAGGGCGCCTCATCGGCTTCGAGCTCAGGGGTCATGGACTTCAACGCTTCTACAGCTTCTTGAAGGATGCGTTGTCTCTGCTCAAGAGTGAGCGCTTGAGGGGGATTTCGAGGATCCGTGAAGGCGAGTTCAGGCAAATCACGAGTAGAGAATGCCTCTGGCGGTCGATGAATGTAAGGTTCTGCGGGCGAGCGCACTGCAGCCGGCTGAACAGCTCCGCTCTCCAAAATGGGATAGGCATGATCACCTGCATGCAGAGCCTTTGAGGGCTGATGAGCCTCGGGCTGAACCGATGAATGTGGCAAAGCTAGATCGTGATGGCGAGCCGAGCCGTAATCGAGGCTATGCTGCCTCAAAGCATTCCATGGGGTCGAATGACCTGAGAGTGCGTGTTCCGATGCCGATTCGACTTCAGTCACGCCGCTGGGAGTGAAAAAGAAGCTGCTACCAAGAGCTGCATTAGCTTCTTCTTCAGAAAGGTCAATGAGGTCCGCCCAATCTACCTGGCGACTCATCCTGACGAGAACAGCGATCAAAAAGGCAAGAAGCAGCTTCATGGTGTGCAGGTGTCTTGAGATCAAGTTGCGTTTTGGTTGGGGGCGAGAGACTATTTGTATACAGGATACAGGAGCGAGGAAATCAATTCACAAAGCAGGTGCGGCGGGCGCTCCATTGCATCCGAATAAGTGATCTCACTGTCGAGCACCCAAGATGCATTCGACATTCATAAAGCCTTTCCGACGATCGTAAGTACGCCTGCAGCCGCATGAACATATGCTTGATGACCGCAACAACAAGGAGTGAGCGGGCCGTTGATGTCGCCATTCTCACAAAACAAAGCGGGCGCAGCCGTCGGGCGATTTGATGCAACAGCGGGACAATGTAGAGAGGGTCGACATGATTTAATGACCGTCCAGTACGGTCGGATTCGGGCAGTGTGGGAAAAGCGCCGGTGCAGCATGTATGAAGTCTCAATGTGAGTTTTGGCGAGAACAGTATACGCGGTCGACGGGCAAACCCACTTTGGTTAGGATAGTGGGACCGTCTTAGCGAACTGAAGACAAGAGGCTCGAACAAGCAACACTGCGTCTCGTGCGATAGGGCGAGAGCGTCTGGCGAGCGGAGCTCGCCTCCCACCTTCATATGTCTTGGTTTCATGTATCTAGGTTTCTTCTCTTCCATCATCTTTCTCTTCGTCGCTAGGCTGGTCATTGCCTAGCGCACGATTTTTTCCCCTCCCTGTTTCTCCCTCCCTTGTTTCTTTTCTGCTCGTCCTTGCGCTCGTCCAGCCCCCTTCAGGCGGGCAGGGAGCCTCATCGAGCTCGCAGGTCTCACCACAGGCCTCAGCTGCAATCAAGTCATCAACACATCCACCCAGCGAGTGACGCTTAGCCGGGATCGGGGAAATGGTATTATGATACCGTCTGTGAAACTGTAATGAACAAGGAAGAGATTGACGTTGCAGCGATTGATTTTTCTAAGGAAAGAACGGACAAATCGCATCCAGACGCCGTGAAGATGGGTCGATTCCTAGCCTGCAAGACCCTCGTTCAGGTACAAAAAGTCGGCTCTGAAAGTGGAATCGCTCAACATCTCCAGATTGGCTAGAGGTGCCACGTACTTGATCAGGATGTTATTATTGTATTCTCGAAATAGACCATGGTGCGGGCCCTGAAACAGTCCAACGTATTGAAAGTTCCTCGAACCAGGGGGCTCTAACTCTTTCCAAGCTCCGAATAAAGTCGAGTCTCGACTTGAGCCGGGATACTTGATGTTGTTTATCTCGTCGGAATGAGGTGTTTTGTGTCTGATTTGGTGCAGTAGAAATTGGTCATCATCCACCCGGAATGGCCAAGGGCCATACCTAGCCGGAAGTTGGATAAGATCTCTTGCAAACGCCTCGAACTTCTCTTTAGGCACTCGGTCCGCTGCTCTGAAGATCGGAGTTTGTTTTTCTCTTCGGACTCCAGCTGCATCTCGAAAAGACAGCTGGACTTTATACAGCGCCTGAGTCTTCTCTTCCATGCTCAATTCTCGTAAGCCGTTTCGGTCACGAAGGACGCTTTGCTCTTGCAGTCCTCGGAATTCTCTGTCCAGATCACGGTAGGCGCTGACGACGGTAGGAAGATGAGGCCGATCAACTAGGCGCAGCGGGCTGAGTCTGCTGCTCTGTATGTCGAATGACTGAGGAGAGGAGCTAAGAGCACGAAGTGGATCGATGACGCTTGATGATGTAGCCGAAGATGATTTTTCATTGACAGCTTTGACAAAAGAGTCCCACTCATGATCCGGAAGGGTCGAGCTGGTGGCGGTCGCCAACATCGCCAAGGTTGCAACGATATACCGGCATGGAGAAGATTTGAAGAGCATCTTTGTGTTGTTGAATTCGATCGCAGTTAGAAGGTCTCGATCACGGGGATGGATTGATATACGACTGAGACCCGTGCAAAACTACTTGAGCTTTTATAAGATGAATGAGTGTCCACTCAATTTTGTCTTTGATTTGACATGAGCAATGCCTACCACTCGTCGGAAGCGGGATGGCAGCTCCGATGTTACAGCAGGAGAAGAGTTTCTTGATGTCGTCTTCCGAGGCTCGATTCCATCAATGTCGTGCTTCATCTGGTGAGCTCTCACGTTTCCGGAGAAACACCTTCAGCCTCATGAGAAAAATTGCAGGACAGTCTCGATGTATGATCTCTGACAACCAACACGGCCCGGGCAGTTGTCGACGCCACAGGTGGTCTGGACCTCAGAGACAGTGCAACCGAAATGAAGGTACGAGAGAATCTCGCATTGAATTGGGGAATCAGGAGCCTCGGAGGCTTAGACGAGAAGCAGCGTCCGTAAAAGCGCAGAAACCGACCTTTAAACCAAGTGAAACAGCTTTGTGGTGACAGAGCGGGGCGGAGATTGTCTTGCTTTTCAGCATGGAATCTGCGCTCTCTATGCGATGGGGGCCGCTACAGCCAATCAGCTAGGCAACAAATGCTTTATTTCAGCGTCACAGCGTGAGTTGAGGCGGATGTCACCGCTTCTGTAGTTGCGAAAAGGTGATCAATCAAGCATGATGGCGGACAGGGTCGGAAAATTCAATACTTACTCATCATTGCTAAGCGTGCTCTCCGAAAAACCTTTAGCCTATCGCACGACAGCCTCGACAAATCGGAAAGACCTCTTTTATCAGATCCTGCCATATCGGGATCAAATTTTAGCCCTCACAGCTTTGATCGTCGAGTGACGTGATGCGACCCCGACTCGGCGTTTGCCCGCGCTGTTCACAAGACCATGCCAAGTCGGGCGGTGCCGCTAAGCTAAACCTATCGAGTTCTTTCGGCAGTGCGAGGTGGTCAAATGGCGATATCTGATCTGCTGGCCACATGGAGTTGAGTTCAAGGTGACTGATCTTACTGCCCCACTTTGTGCTTTCAGGGATCGTTTTTTGTTTTTTTTTGTTTTTTTTTGTTTTTTTTTTTCAGCCTAGACCGTTGATTCCGAACTTCATCGGCACTCCGAGGTCGTGACCACCAAAAATTGAAATCGTAAATTTTGTTGCCGCTCGCTTACTTACTCAAATCGGCGTTGCAGAATCGAGTCTGCTCTGGAGTGGATGAGCCAACTTGTCCACAACGCCAACCACAAGGTTGAGATGGTCCAGTCAATTGACGGTAGCGTCAGTGATCTTCTACTCACAGCTCGCTTGCGGTTGACCGCATGTCCTCACGGCATGAATCACGAGTGGATCTTGAGCCAAAGCTTGACTCTTCAATTGTCTGCCGCTGCTTGAAGCCTTGCCACCGATCTACGCAGAGCTGTTCCATTTGATCCTTGGTTGCTGAGCTAGAGTCTGCTACGTTGACTCGGCATGAGGCATGCGCCGGGATCGAGTGGATACCAGAGAGGCTTGGCTCGCCATATTTTTGTGAAAAAATGAAAGGGACCTTTTTTGCTGTGTTCTCTGCACGAAATTCGCCGCACTCTGTGCAGCTGCTTCTGTTGCTGCTTGCTCTTGCCGTCGGGTCAGTGATTTGAAATTTCAGCTCTACTATAGAACACAGCCTTTGAGGGCCAGCGCATTGTTTTTTTCTTTTTCTTTTGGTCCTTTCTTGGTGCTTTCTCCGCCAGCCTGAAGTTAAACCCCGCGAGGCCAAGACGGCGCAATCGCGCGGAGAGGCCGTTAAGAGCGCAACCAACCGCGCCTTTTCATCCAACTTATTCCACCTCACCATCACACCGCTTTTGGTGTAAGTCAGCCGACCTAGTCATCGTTTCCGACACCAACAATTGCGCAGCGCAGAGCGTGCTTTGACGGCACTCATCCGACCCGTGCTGACTCTTGCAAACGGGAGACGCGCGCCACGTTCAATGCCGTTGCTGCGGCTGCTGCAGCATATTTCGGGCTGTCCGTCGTCCCGTTAGCAAGTGGCTGGTTTTCGTCTGTCTGGCTGGTCCAGCTAATGTAGCTTAGGCTGCCTTGCCTCTTCATCAACCACCACCAACAACATTACCGACATTATCATCCCTCTGATCTCCCGTCTTCCGTCTCAGACATCGTCCCACCGACCCGCTTCAACCCGCCTCTCACGACACGGGTCTTCCGTTTAGTAGTGCGAACATCTACTCTGGCTGCCATCACAACTCACCATTCGGACCACACCGACTAGCTCGACACTCTCACTCGGCTCATTCTCAGCCATTTTGCATTCGCGATTTCCTGCGTTTGACGCTCTCCCTGGGACATTTATCTTTGTTTTGGTCGCGGAGCGCATACAGCGATTCGGTATATAATCACCACGAAACGATCTTCTCCCTTTCCTGCAACCTCGCATATGAGCAAGAGACGCTTTTCCGACGTTGCCAACACCATCTTTCGTGCACACAAATACCATCGTCCCCAACGAAAAAGCTCTTGCCTTTCATATTCTACCGACGCATCCCTTTTTCCGACCCACCTTCCAGACGGCGTCCAGTCAGACGTCCACATCATGGCGGCAGGCATGGCTGGTCCTCCAGTCGACGAGCTCATCAGAAACAACATCACAAACGATTTGTTCTGGCAGCCTGATGGCCCTTCGCGCTCCTCCTCGATCAAATCCAAACTCGACCTCTCGATCGCCTTGCCATCCTTGCCTGCTAGTCCAGCACGCTCTCAGCCATTGCCATCCGCCCCCTCTCGCTTCGAACATTCAAATCGCGGCAGTACCAAATTCTTCCTACGCTCGGATGCCGACTCTCTGAATGATGCCGTCAGCCCAACATCCTCCTACACCAAACCATACAACTCACCTAAATCATCCACAATGACAGGTGCACCAGCAATCTCAGCGAGTCCAGAGCGGCTAGAGAGAACCAACCCTCCCACAGCATCATCAGGTACCAGCAATACATCCAATTCTGAGAAAGCGCAGACAATCACCCTGTCTCCTTCCCAATTGGACAGCACCGCCACTGCACCTGTCTCGCGTCCCACTCGTCCCGGAAGGCCCACCCTCACGCGACTCAACACATCCGAGATTTTGCGCACACAGACTAGCACTTCCCTCGAGCCTCCGCCCACACGACCCATTGCGAGTCGCAGATCGCCAACCGCCTTGAAATTACAGCTCGACACCTCGGTACCACGCAGATCGGCTACTATGAGCAGCTATCCACATGCCAACAAGTCGTATCAAAAGGCATTACTTCGTCCACCTCTTTCACTTCACGTGCCAGCATCACCTTCTCGCGCCGCCTCCATGACGTCGGAGCTCGATGATGCTGCGAGTCGCTCACATGCCGAGTCGCCTCAATCAGCAGCCTCATCGCATTCAGCAGATTCGCGTCTTGGCAGGAGTAACTTTAGCTTTGAGGAGTTTGACTTTCAAGTCTCGACCATCCTTCCGGACTTTCTCTACCTTGGACCCAACGTGCAATCCGAGCAAGCCGTCGAGGAGCTTAGGACCAAAGGTGTGCGTCGCATCCTCAATGTAGCCTGCGAGATCGACGAGTTTGGGCCGCTCAAGCTTCAGGATCGATTTGGCCGATACCTCAAGCTTCCTATGCTGGATAGTGTCGAGGCGAAAGGGGTACAGGACAGCATCGAGCAAGCATGCTCTTTCCTCGATGATGCACGTCTGCGCTCGGAACCAGTGTATGTGCACTGCAAGGCGGGCAAGTCGCGTTCCGTGACCATTGTCATCGCCTACCTCATCCATTCGCTCGGCTGGACCTTGCAACGATCTTACTCTCACGTGGCGGACAGAAGAGCAGATATCTGCCCCAACATTGGATTCGTGTCCGAGCTGATGCGATACGAAGAGAAGGAACTCAAGCTCGCTCGCTCTACAGGTATCTACGGCAATCCTGCCGATGCTCCATCGCCGTCCGTCTACAAGTCGTCGACGCAGTCGAATCCAGCAAGGGATCAAACCAAGGGCAATGATCAGTCCAAGGCCAACGAGTCTGCGCCAGCTCTTCCCACGCCTTCACGAGACGATGCTCACCAGCGGCTGAACAGCAGCAAGGATACGACCAACCTTGGAGGCGCGCTATCCAAGTCATCCCCCGATCTCACGTCATTGTCTTTCAGCAGCTGATAGTCTCCTTAGCAGACAGATCCTGCTTTTCCTGGGATGTGCAGCCGTCAACATCGACACAGAACGTACCCTGCATCCAGAGTGCATATCGGGCTCAGCATCGCCATCAAGCTTCTCGCCGCAGCCTCAGAAGTCAAAGAGCAATCAAGACACAGGATACACTGTACAAAAAGTACAAGGCTTTATCGAATGGACATTTCTTTGACCCTTTCCCCTCTTGCATCATTGTCACCGCTACTTTTTCGATCGCCACTCCAAGTCACAGGGCCGGCGCTCTGTTGTAATTCTATTGTTCAAGCTTTCTCTGCTTCTGTTCGTCCTGCATCGACGTGCCTGTGACAGTTGACATAAGAGATGTTGGTCTCCGCCCTGAGAGTAAGCGGAGTCAAGGAAAACGCGGCACCTCTCGCCCTCGCGAGCGTTGATGTGCGGTTTGGACCCTGCATTGTCTGCAGTTGAAGGCGAGACATGGATTCACCGTTGCTGTGCTCGTGGCCACGCACGCCCTCACAACACTCGCACGAAAACAGAAAGAGAAAACGTTAGTTGCCGGAACTCGAGCGAGTCGCTCGCGAGCTCCCAGCCGTGGCCGTATAGGGCACGGGCGGTCGAGCGTCGCACGTGAGCATAGCGGTGTGTGCGGGAGGCCGCGGAAACTGAATCTACATGAAGACCTAACAGGGACGGGAAGGGAGGGTGAAGAAAAAACCGGTTTGCGACGGCAAACGGCGAGTGAGGTGACGGTGTGTGAGGGTGAGCGTTAACGAAGCTATCTGGGCTAACTTAGCCCGCTCCGTCCACGTCACCCTGCTCACGTGACTGATCATGTGAATGGCTGCGCGCACGCTGCTCCAGTGAAGCTAGCGTTCGTTCCAAGCGCTCCGCAGAAACATTGTATGCGAGTCTCTGCGCGCAAATAGGCGGGTACATGATGTCATGTTTTGCTCCGGATCGGAAAAGGATCTTCCGACCCTGTGTCGCTTCAGCATGGGTCCAACTTGGGGCTCGGGAGAACATTTGGTCGTTCGTGCTAGGAAGCTTGGCAAGGGAAAGTTCGTCGTCGAGTCTTCTCCACCCGAGCGCAACCTTCAGCAACACGAGATATAGCCGCCGCTAAAGTTTGGATCGGCGAAGCGCCAAGTTCGGTGGCGAAGGAACACACTCTTCTCGAAACGCACAAGGTATGAAGATCAGGTGCGCAGCGTACGCATCGAACCAAGAGCGTCCGAAGCTGAGGTGCAGGGGGAACATGTGACTGCAACTGTGCGTTGTAGCGTATCAGAATTCTGTGTGAGTCATGCTTGCAGCTTACAGCTTACCGATCACGCTCACGGTGACAAGGGTGATGAAGTCAAGGACCCTGCAGGCAGTGTGTCATCCTTCTGGTAATTTCCGAGGCACAAGAGCAGTCTGTGGAGGTTTTTGCCACGCAAGCGAAGCAGACACCTCGTGTCAAATTGCGCAAAGAATTTCGGAATCGGCGTTGCGGCAGCAGCAGTCGCAGGGAAGCGCAATGATGCCACTTTGTCTTCACATCGGTGTTCTGATCAATCAGCATTGTCCGTCCATCACCGTGTGCTTAGCAATCGGTCGCATCGTGTTCATTGCTGTTCGTCGGTGCCCATTTACACTCGCAGCACAGTGCAGTGCAGCGACTTTTGTGCTGAGCAATCGGATAGCGTTTGTTGCGCGTCTCTGAGCACTCCTCCTTGCCTTCGAGGAGAATGCAATGCAGTGACTTGTGCCGAGCAGGAGTTCGCCACTTGCAGCCTCTGACTGAACTGGCGAGACTTCGATTGAAATCATACTTATAGCCGGACCTGGATTGGATCTTCGTGTTCCATTCCTTCTACACAGACAACATCTTCTTCACCATCCAAAATGTCGTCCACTACATCAGGACTACCAGTGCGCTCCTTCCAGGAAGACACTGACAGCGAGCCAGGCGTCTACTCCACTTCCAACGGCGTTGCTGTTCCGCACGCGTATGAAGCGCAGCGCGCTGGTCGTGAAGGACCCCTCCTCCTTCAAGATTTCCACCTCATCGACGTTCTTTCTCACTTCGATCGCGAGCGCATCCCAGAGCGTGTCGTCCACGCCAAGGGAGGTGGAGCTCATGGCATCTACCGCACCACTCATCCTATCCCTGATGTGTGCTTGAACAAGCTTTTTGCCACGCAGACCGAGTGCCCCATCACCGTTCGATTCTCGACCGTCGGTGGCGAGTCTGGATCGCCCGACTGCGCCCGAGACCCTCGTGGATTCTCCATTAAGTTCCGCACGGAGGACGGAAACCAAGATTTCGTCTTCAACAATACGCCCGTATTCTTCTTAAGAGATCCTGCCAAGTTCCCGCACTTCATCCACACGCAAAAGCGAGATCCCCAGACGCATCTGACGCACGGCGACGACTCGTCTCACTTCTGGGACTACATGGGCCAAAATCCTGAATCGGTGCATCAGTTCCTCTACCTCATGGGTCCCCGTGGTATCCCTGCTTCGTGGAGGCACATGCAGGGCTACTCTGGACACACGTTCAAGTTTGTCAACGAGCAAGGCAAGTGGCGATACATTCAGATCCACGTCCTGTCGCAACAGGGTACCAAGAACTTGACCAACGACGAAGCGGCTGCCGAGTCTCCCGATGCGCACCAGAAGGATCTGTTTGAAGCCATCGAACGCGGCGACTTCCCCAAATGGGATGTCAAGTATCAGATCATGGATCCCGAAGACGCCCCTCACTCGGGCGTCAACGTCAACGACTTGACCAAAGTCTGGCCACGCGACAAGTTCCCTCTCCAACCGCTGGGCGAGATTGAGCTCAACAAGAACGTCGCCAATTACTTTGCCGAGATCGAACAGATTGCGTTCAACCCTGCCCACTTGATTCCAGGCCTGGAGCCGTCGAACGATCCCGTACTGCAGTCGAGACTCTTCTCCTACCCCGACGCACACCGTCACCGTATCGGCGTCAACTATCAGCAGCTTCCCGTAAATCAGGCTCACCCCGCCCACAAACCGACCAACTTCCAACGCGATGGCGGTATGGCGTTCTACAACCAAGGTGCTCGACCTAACTACATCTCGTCCATCGCTCCGCCGGAGTTGCGTGCCCGCAAGGTCGACATCGACAACGTCCACGGCGACTACGAGGGCAACGCAATCGCCTTCCTCTCCGGTGTTCAGGAGGAAGACTTTGTCCAACCGCGAGCCATGTGGCGCAAGGTATTCTCGGATGAAGACCGCAAGCAGACCGTCGGTAACATTTCGGGTCACATGTCGACGTGCAGAGATCCCGAGATTCTCAAGCGCGCCATCAGCGTTTGGCACCAGGTGGACCCTGAGCTCGCAGAGAGGATTGCAGAGCCGCTTGGATTGAAGGGAAAGTACAAGACGGATCTCCGAGGTGAAGTCTTTAACGGAAGTCACAACTTCCTGGGCCGCAAGATGGGCGAAGATGCCGGTGCTGCTACTCAGTGGAGTCGAGCCGATCATAAGCATAAGGTGAGGGAGCCAGTCTATGGCTTGTCCTCGAATGAGCACGGTCTTGTGAATGGTCACAAGACCACATCCAACTAGCTAGGCCCACCCATTTGTGTTTTGTTCCCAGTTTTACCTTCTTTTTACTGCCTAATTCAACAACTTGACTCATAATTTTGTCTTCCTCCACTGCTTGAGTGTTTTGAAGCTGAGCACTCTCATTGAGACCATCCAAAAGTGGTGCTTTCCAGTCGTGGCGTCGCTCGCATGTTGCCGGACACCTCTCACAAAGCCACAACATGCCACTCAGACGCGACATACAGATTTCCTCATTGAACTAGGACACTCGTTCGGCATTCAAAAGACGATGAGAATGATCAGGATAATAAGCACGTTGAGCAATGCGTTCTCTATTGATTACGATATGACAGAGGAGAAAGTAGCAGTTCTAGGCGGAGCACGTTTGATATAGGGAATCGGAGACGCTAGACTTGCGGATGGCACTGTCTCACGAGCCGCGCCTCTCAGCGAAAGAATACTAGAAGGAGCGGTGGAAGGCGAGCCGAACTGCCTGTGCAGCTTCAGCTCTCGACTCTGTAGTTGCCTTGAGCTTGTAAAGGAGCCTGTATCCGTCAAAGACGTATCAAGTTCGCGAAGATCTGAAAACGGCGACAAGAGTGTGCTTCCTTGCAATTGAAGTCGTCGAGTGCGTTGGTTAGGAGAAGCCAAGGTGCGGGTCAGTTGCTCTTGAGCTTCGTGTTGGATCCTGCACATTTCGTCACCCGACAAGTGGTTGTATTCGTACTGCATCGGATGGACTGACCGGCCAGCGCGCTCAGGTGTAGCAGATCGAAAGTTGAGTTGCGATGGAGGCCTCAACCGCCATGAATCAGCGGCTTGCACGTCGCCACTGGGCTTGATCAGGACGCGAATACCGAACTCCATCAGCGTGCCTTCTCGAATATGAGGCGCCATCTTTGGCTCTTGCAGTTCAAAGCTGATCTCGAAACCAGGCATACGAGAGCCAGAATTGCTTCCCGTCGCTGTCGAACCAGGTTCGTTGTGCTGCTGGAACAATTGCTGAGAGTGTGGGCGATCCGTAGTCGATCTGGCATCAGTTTGCTGCAATTGAGCACCAAAGTACGATCGCGGCGCTGGCATCTGGCTCGAGATCGGCTGCGACATTCTTGTCGCGGCATCAGACACGTGTCGACAAGACTGACCAAACAGTCGTGGCTGAGAGCGTGAAGATGACTCTGTCGATACCCGAGGTCGCGTCCGTCTCGCTTCATACTCGGCACTCAGAGCGGCAGTACTTTGAGTCGCTGAACGGCTCCTAGCAGTCAGCAGCGGACGTAGACCAGCTCGAGTAGCGACGCTCGTTGCGTCTGTCAGGGTCGACTTGGGTTGATTGCTCGTATCCTGAGTCCAGAGCTCCGAATCGACTGTGAGCGGTGAAGTGTTTGTGCCACTGACATCTGGTCGTCTTGGTGTGGTGAAACTCGAGCCAGAACCTTGCAACTTCAACGGCCTTATGGAGGAGACCTGCTCACCAGGTGGTGTGGAACTGAGCGTCTGCATTCGGATACTAGGAGCTGTCGCTGCATGAACGATGTCAGCACCGTCTCGCGCGTAGAGGAATTCTTGAGCCTCGTCTGCGTAACCGATACGGGTAGAGGCATCAGTCGTCTCGTTCGGCAGTGTTTCGGCTTGACAGGCCACATCTGCATATGACTGGAAGCTGGCACTCTCATCTTGCTCTGAGCTCGCTGTGTTGATATCGAGTCGACCCTGCCGTTTAGAATGCGGCGTCAAGGCTTGGTCTGACTGCAGTTCTCGACGTCGGTGCTGGCTGATGGTTCGTCCAAGCGGGACGACTGCTTGACCAGCTTGAATTCGACTCACAGGTCGTCTCTGGACCTGCAACTCCCGTGACGTGACCGAGTCGAGTCGTGCTCGCGACAGCTTTCCTGGTAACGGACGCACTTCTGGCGAAGGAACTGCGTCGGCCTCGATCGGCTGCAGTTTTCCAGAAAGCGGACGCGGTTGTCGTGAAGGACTAGAATCGATCTCTGCCATCTGCAGTCTGCCTGGCAGCCGACGAGGATGGTGCGGAGAAACCATATCGACTTCTACTCTCCGCAGCTTTCCAGGAAGCGGATGCGGAAGTCCTGAGGGAGCCATATCAATCTCTGCTTTTTGAAGTTTGCCTGGTAGCGGACGCGAATTGGGCAAATCCTGGGGGGAGACTGTATCAAACCCTGCTCTCTGCAATCTACCTGGCACCGGATGCAGATTCTGCGCAGAGACTATATCTGCAGCTGCTCGTTGCAGCTTTCTCGGCATCGCGGGCGTCTCTCGTGGAACGACTGTGTCGACTGGCGCTCGCTGCAGCTTTCCAGGAAGCGGGCGCTCCTCCCATGCAGGGACTGTGTGGATAGCAGTTCTCTGCAGCTTGCCCGGTGTCGGACCCGAATCGCCCTGAAGGATCATATTGACCTCTGATCTCTGCAGCCTGCCCGGTAGTGGACGTGGATTATGCGAAGAGGTGGGGTTAGCGAGCTCTTTTTGCAGCTTCCCAGGCAACGAACGCGGCTCTACTGGAGCGACCACATCGGCAGGTGCTGCCTGGAGCTTTGCTGGGAGCGTGCGTGTGTCACGTTGCGGGGTGCTGTGGATAGCGAAGTCCGAGGTTCGTCTCAGAGTCATACGCTTGCACACGGTCACCGAAGCCACCTCGTCATCCTCGCTGGACGTGTCCCACTCCTTCACCATCTGCTCAACCCGATAGTTCTCTGGATTCGGAGAAACGGCATCTCTTGCTTCCAAGTCGCCGACGGGATATAACGAACCCAGCGCGTCGTTGAAGATGCTTGACCGCTCTGTATCGATGCCCTGATGAGACCTGCTGGTCTCAAGCTGTGACGATGCGGCCTTTTTGGTAATGCTGGAGTTTTGAGTCGTACGTACAGAGAGTAGCTCTAGGCTCGCTCTACGTCGCGGCGCGGCCAAGCTCTCTGGCTGATGCTGTGGTAGCTTGAGACGACCGGGGATTCGCTTCGTTCCTTTTACAGTCTGCTGACCGTCTCGAGCACGTTGCGAGTAAGAACGAACGATCGTCCGGCTTACGGGTGGTGTTTGAACGTGATGAACAGCCTCGAGCTCGTTAAATCTGCTTTCGAGGCTGCGCTTGGCTTCGTTAACGTTGGCATTCGATGCTTGAGCTCCTTGTCCCAAGGCAGAAAAGTCGACTTGCTTTCTGGTCGCGACGTCATCGACTTCACTTGGTAAGCGTAAGGACGCCTCGTCCTGCTCGGGAACACGGGACTGCCGTGCGGGTGAGATGCTTAGATCTGCGTTAAGTTGAACGCTATCTGTCTCCATCTCTGGCTGCGCGACCATTGCCTCTGGCCTCTCGTCGTGATTGCTTTGATCAAAGCTGGAAGGCTCGGCGGGGAGTGGTTCGTGCTCATCCATGGTAGATTTGATCCAAGATGCAGTGCGTTCGAAGAGTGAGTTCTGCCGTTTAACATCCTCGGTACCATCGGCTGGTAGGACTGCTACATCGATCAGGTCGAGTAGCAAGTCGTCGTCTACCTCGGACTGAGGATCCGGTGGCGAGTTTCGACGCTCACTCTGCTTGTACGGCTCTGACTGAAGACAATCATGCTCTGACTTGCCTGTGAGGCGATCTTGGTCGAGGGGTTTGCCCGTTTCGTGCGATTTGGCGCAGTGACCAAGACCGGATGCTCCTGATGGATACTCCGACTCCTGATCATCCTCCGAGGAAGAAGGAATGTGTTGCTCTCTCGGCTCGGTAGGCAACAAAGGCCCACCTTGATTTCCTCGAAACCTCGGTGCATGTTCGACAGCCACCTCATCCTGTTGACGTTTGAATTGGTCCCGAACATTGTCACCAGGCTTGCTACCGTTCGTGGGGCGGAGCTGGTCGTCCACACCAGCGTGCTCGTATAATGACGGCTCCTGCTTGACCGAGCTATTTGAAATGCGCCGACCGATAGAGGCGTGTGAGTCCGAAGGGGAACCAGGATCGGTACTGTGATTTTCAAGTTTCGACCTTTGCGTCAACGAGTGCGACCTTGACGACGAGCTGTTCAGTGGAGAAAGCAAGTCTGAAGCATTCGTTGCTTGTGGTGGAACCACGTGTGGCGCCGAGGTGGGGATCAATCCATCCCACGATTGTAGAAGCCGGCTTTCTACATCGTTGTGACACTGGTTTGAGGTGGATTTGGCCGGGCTTAGATCCTCTCCGCCAATCGGAGAGGCGGAGGGTGGAGCTGTTGCGTCCGAGAAGGCCGATTTTGGAGCTACGATGGATGTGTCGACCGGGTGGATGGAGAACAGGCCGTGGCGATCCTCTTGCAAGGATTTCGACATCGAAGCAGGATGTGATGGGCTTTCCGCAGAGAAGATTGTATGGTTGAAGGAAGGCTGCGAAGGTGAGAACTCAAAGGTCGTTTGCGAGACCTCGAACATTGCCCCGAGCCTTTCTCCGGCTGAATCGTTGACATGGCTTGGGATGGTGTGCGGCGAGATTTGCTCTTGAGCTGGACTCGCTGGTAGAGCCGCATATGGTGCGCTGCGTGAGTGGGGCGAGGACGAGCCTGAAGTCCTAGAATGAGAGGGATTTTGATTGGGCACAAGGGCTGACGATTTGGGGCTGTCAATGTGGACTGCAAACGCATCATGCGATGAAGAGTCAGTCGGTGACAAGGTAAAGGCATAAGCGTCTACAGAGCCTCGAGCTTCGGAGCACGGTGAGGGATAGATACTGCGCTCCTCTCTGACAGACGATAAGTCGATCTGGCCGTCAGCTGACGCCGCTGTATTCGGCAGGATTGATGAACAAAGCGTCAGTAGCTCTTGTTCTGCAGGCTTGAGTCTAGTCGAAGTTGGAAACTGAGTTGGAAGCATCTTTGTGGTCGATTGATGCTTATCAGACTGGGGCTCGGTTGTCTCGGGAGGAGGGCGTGGAGCAATCTCGGAGGGGGAAGTTGTAGTTGAGGGAGCGAACGCATCTGTGGTAACAGAGGGTGAAAGCTTTTCCGAGAAGACCGATTCGCTGGCCTCATCATCTTGGCGTGTTGGTATTGGCAGAACCTCGAGCTGCTCTTCCGATGTTGAGGCTGCCTCGTCTGTCAAGTTGGAGAAGAGATGAATGGCTTTGGCAACCTTGCCGCCGCCTTTCTTAGGTTCCCGAGGTGAGTTGGTAGACTTGATAGAACTTGGCGAGCTGGGGATAGGAGGAGCTCTGAACCTGTTGTGAGCCAGGTGAGAGGATGGTTTGAGACCTGGCGATGGTGCGGATGGAAGGGGAATGACATGGGAGGATTGTGCCAATGTCAAGCGTGGCACTCTCGAATTGGTGCCGACAAAGAAGTTGGCGGCTGTTTGAGGCAGCTTGCGAGCCGCCGATGCTCGGTCAGCGTCCGCATGGACGACATCCGAAGTCAGCGGCATTCGTGATCAGCTTTGGACAACTGAACGTACATTGACAACAGCAGCAGCACTTGCCAGAGGATTGTTGGGATGCTGAAATGAGCGTCAAGGAGTGGTGGAGGAATCGGATCGGATCAAGCGACGAGCTCGAGAGAAAAGCATAGCAGAAACGCAGGGGCATTTGCATTACAAACGTTGAGCGTGAACGCTTTGTTCCGCATTCTCAGGTAGTTAACACAGCTGCATCTCGAATGTGATATTGTAGAGGAAGAAGCCCTTGTTTGATGAAGTCACATCTTTAGCGTTCCGTAAGATGTGGGCGTGCATGGGTTGCCCAAAAAAAAAAAAAAAAAAGAAAAAAAAAAAGAGGAAAGACCAACACGTTTATAGGTACGTTTCGGGTCCAAGCTTCGAACCTGCAAACTTGTTTTTGGAGAGAGAAGGCGCTTCCGCTTTCCGCCGCATCTCAGCATCTCGAGCTAAGTTACAAATCAGCAGATGATCACAACAAGGCTTTGCTGGGAGATCATGTCGAAGATACCGTTCCACTGTCTTGTTCTCGACGTCTCTCTTCGTCTTCGAAAGCTTGCACTAGTCGCTCTCCTAGTTTGCGAATGACGGGGTCTATGATACGAATGCGAGAGTGGGTCACAACGTCAGCCGATCCGCACCGCCATCCGAACTCGATCCCTCAGGATTTACCTTCTGGTCTTGAATCGAGAGCTACATTAATGTCCCTGGCTGCGAGTTGATTCCTGCCCAACTCGAGGTATGCTTCGGCCCTTCGATACAGTGCTTTGAGGTTATGAGGAGCAAGCGCCAACGCCTTTGTAGCCGCATAAATTGCTTTCTCCCATTTGCTTTGCCGGAGATAGCACGCAGCCATGTTGTTGTACACCGCACTTGTGATCTCTGCAGCTCGCTCGTTCTCGGCGTCATTGGAGCGCGCAGCGTACAGCGTAGCAAACGAGTTGATACCGGCACAGTAGAGCAAAGACTATATTGATGCAAGCAAACAAGGTCAGCTGCCTGAGACTTTGCCGTCGGCTTTGCATAGGATCAGACTTACATGATGCCAATGTTTGAGCGCCTCTGACAAGTCTCGTTGCTCGAACGCCTTGTTTCCAAGTGACTTGAGCTCCTCCGCTTTCGAGAGCTGCTCAAGGTCGATGGTCATATCTTCGGATTCGATGAGCGAGTCCTGCTACTTGATGCAGCATCATGGCCGTATGTAGCGTCCGGTCCGCTCATCGCTGCTGTACTTGAGCCGTGCTCCACGGACTTCCAGCCTTGACCCGAACCGAATTCTCAACAATTGCAATACTCGAGTGAGGAGTATGCATATGCTGGTCGAGAACCACGCTCGACGTTGATTCAGTCGCGTGCGAAGAACCGACTCCGAATTCCGCGAATATCGCATCATCGATCGATTTTCTCGTCTGGCTGGACGATCGCGACGACGTGCTCGTTCATACAGTATGATGTTGTTCATTGAATTTGGCTTCCACAATTGCACTCACGCTCGTCTTGCGCATGTCACTACCCCTGTCAACTGGAGTAACACTGCCATGCGACACTCGATTACGAAGATCAAAGACAAGCTCAAGTAAAAGCTTTTCCACCGATGGTCGAGTGCAGATTCAGTCAGGCCTTGTCAGGAGCAGAATGACCCGGCTCTGTCCGGATCTCTCTCTTTGATTCAGTACCAACATTACAGTGCTGGTCACCCTTCCCATCATCAGCAAAGTGAGGTGCGAAGGGCTCGCTATTGATGATGACTCGAAGAAATGCCATCTTTCACGTCATATCTTTTCACGCACTAAATTTGCCCATTCGCTTAGATCCCGTTCCAGACAGCTAGCCAGCTCGTGGCTTTCACCATGCGCCATGTTCTACAACAGATGCAGGAGGGTTGAGGCACTGCGAGACTGTCGTGCTGGTTGACAGATGATGTTGCAGCGGTCATCGTCGTTTATCCCGCATTCATGTCTCGCATCGTGCAGATGGTCCCTTCCATCAACGATCTGCAACGTCCAACCTCATTCATTGATGTCGCGCCTCTGCTGCTCTCCCTTTCTCCGCATTCACTTGATACAAGAACACCTCCTCGATCTCCTCGACCTCGCTTGTCACCACATCCGACGCCGCCTTGCGCCAGCTCAGTCACGATCTTTCCCGTGTCATTCATTGTTCGGCACGCAGCCAGCGGCAAGCTTCCGCCCGTTCCAACCCGAGTCATCCAACTGCACAGCATTACGGGGCCTGATCAAGGGTTTTGCTTGCGAATGGTCATCCTATCGTCGTTGTGATGCGAATGCGACTCCAAGTATGATTGACTTGGATAGCAATGCGGACAATGAATCATGGTAGGCTTTTCGGAAGGCACCGGAAGCGGGGTCTCGGCAAAGCACAGACGGACCCTGCGATCTTTTATCCGTTTTATCTGTAAATTTTTCTGAGAAGAAACTGTCGAGATAAAGTGGGTGACTCTTCTTGATTCCAATCGAGAATCTTCTCACCAAGTAATGCCTACAGCTTCCACATCAGAGCCTCCTTCCAAATGACTGATCTCGTGGCTAATAGTGCCTGATTGTGCTGTTTGGGACTTCCTGTTATCGTGTCTTGTCTGTGCTGCTGCAGTCTCCGCCGAAGAATGTGTTGAGCAGGATCACACCGTTTGGAAGATACAGTACATTCGCTGCTCTTTTTTTTTTTTTTTTTTTTTTTCAAAAATAAATAAATATAAAGATTTGTTGGCATTGAGGCGTAGTTTTCACCAACAGCAGTAAACGCTCAGATGAATGTGTGTGTGTGTTGGGGCCCTACTCTCAAGTCACACGATTCTGCACGCTCCATCACAACAGGATCACCCTATGCCCAACAGTCTGCCAACGAAGTTCGACCTCGTTGACCGACACTCTATAAGACCATAGCCAATTCCTCAAAGCTTTACATCTCGCCCCCTTCTCTCCATCATCTCCTCCTTCAAGCTGCTGTTCCAAAACGCCTTTGCAGCTTCGCTCGCCTTTCTCCTGGCATACTGATTGGCTTCTCACTCAAAGCACGCTTCGATAGATACGCTTGTTCTTCATCCCTCCTCATCGCTTCACCTCTCGACAAAATGGCTCCTTCAGTCGTGCAGACGTGCGATCTGCTACCGCTTCCATGATCGTCAGCAAGAACACACAGGTCACTCCCGACGACAAGATTCACCGAGGATCCTCGTGATTCGAATCTTCACCGTGCTATCTATTCGCACCTGCATGGTGGTGCTGCCAACTGAGATGCTCCTTACTCAAACTGGCGTGAGTTGTTGCTATCGTTTCCAGCTGCCCCGCTTGTCAATGGTCGAGGTTTTGTTTCGTGCTTTGGCTCAGTTTGCGTTCTCGGAAATTGCGGAAGGATAGAGGAGCATAGCGTAGGGTCATTCCAAGTTGGCCGGTCCGATCCTCCGTTGCCCTCTTGCCATTTCCAAACTCTGCCACTTGATTGGGTTGAGCGCGCTCGTCTGTTGCGTTCTACGCCTTCCGAAATTCTCCGGCCGCAATGGTCGGGACGCTCAAATGCGGAGACATGCAGCGTGGCAGGAAGAGCTGATTGGCCGTATACATGCAGAACCGTGTCTGCATGTCGATATGCAGAGTAGAGCTGGTATATGAGGAAGACTTCGAATCTGAAACCAAAGGCGGCTGGTTTCCAGCGTGGGGAAGAAGAACGCCTTTGCTTCGGCTTGTCGGTCAGCTTTCTAGTTGTTCCAATCCTGCCTCAAGTTCATGCTGTAGCTTCTAGATGTGCTTTCTTCCATTGGGTAGCGTCTCTCCTGCTACAGTATCTCTCAGCACCGGGAGTCTCGTTGGTTTGACCGGCGCGAAATTCCACTCGCACCTTGCTCTGACTCGAAAGTCCCAACCGGTCCGCAAAGGCAGCAGTGACTACTGTATGCCGGCTTTCTTTGCGCTTCGCCGCATTACTCAACTGTAGCTATGAAGATCTGTAACCCAGCAGCTGGTAACCGATCCTTTTTCTCTGCTGGTCTCTAAGCCTGTCGTGACACGATGACAAGCTTCCTCAAATTGGGGGAGTCTATCTTGATGAGCTTCTGCAATTCTGGTTGGCTTGACCGTCCCAATTTTCCGTCGCATCCTAAAAAAAAAAAAAAAAAAAAAGAAAAAAAAAGAATTACTTTCCCACGCGACTTTGCCCGAAAATTTTTTTTTGAAGGAATTTGTCGAGTCAGGTCACGAGCACACCTGAACGGTCATAAGCAGTGGCGTTTGTCGGCCTTTTTGATACAGTCTGACGGCTTCTGCGCGTCACTGCTCAACTGCTCCAGTTTTGCCAGGTGTTGAAAAGGACCCTGGCCTGCGCCTTTCATACAATTCTTCTCAAAATTTGCTCCGTTCGCATTCCTTCTTCCTGCTTCCATTCATCCTCTTCCACCCATTTTCAGAGCTCGAGCGACGCTTGCTTCCTTCCCACATCACGCTCCTTCCTTTCATACGTTCTTGCTCAGGCCTTCTGCGATAACTTGCAAGCGGTTCTTCCTATTCTTGCGTTGGATTCGGTGCTGTGTCTGCATCTGATTTCTATCCCGCATTCGACCATCACCGCGTTCCGCACAACCATGCTCCGTCGAGAGCAGACACGAATACAGGATGCTTCGCTCCTCAAATAGACACGTCAGCGCTAGCATCCGCTGTGTGGTGTCGGAATGGCACCACGCAGCCGTAAACACACAAGCTGTTGCAGGCCCATCTTCCGCACGCAGCGCTTCTTCGCTCTGCTTCCACTCTAATTCGCGGCATCGCTCATCGTTCCGCTCCCGCACGACCTCAAAAGCTCGATTCTCTACATCTTCCACACCAAGTTCGAGCCAGCTCGCTGACCATCGCATCATCTCTGATCCTTTCCCAAATGAAGACACCGGCTTTTCCTACGAGAAGCGCGACCAGCTCGGTCTTCGTGGCCTTCTCCCTCCGGCCAAGCAAAGCCTCAACACACAAGTGCTGCGTGTCCTCCACCAGCTCCGCAGCAAGGCGACTCCTCTCGAAAAGCACGTCATGCTTGCTTCGCTCCGACAGACCAACACTCGTCTCTATTACGCGACCATCCTCACCAACAAGGAAGAGATCCTTCCTTCCTATCTTGCACGTGCCCCAATGTCGGCGAGAGGCGGCTTGCCAGAAATTCTCCCACATCTACGACGACCTTGAAGGTCTCTCTCCATCTCGCTCAAAGACAAGGGCTCACATTGCCAAGATTGTTGAGAACTGGCCCGTGCCTTTGGGCTGGTTCGCCACGAATCGCCGTCATCAATACCGATTTGCCGTATCCTCGGTCTCGGTGACCTTCGGATGTTGAATGGTCAGGGTATCTCGATGGCAAGCTCTCCTCTATGTCGCCGGTGCCGGCATCCACCCTCGCGCGACGCTCCCCATCGTAGTCGACCTGGGGACCAACAACAAGAAGATCCTCGAGGACCCTCTCTATCTCGGCCTCCGACGCGAGCGAGCAAGCACCGAAGAGTACATTGAGTTCATGGATGAAGTCATGCACGCTCTTCACTCGAGATACCCCAACCTCGTCATTCAGTTCGAGGACTTCACCTCCGAGAATGCCTTCCGCTTCCTCGAACGCTACCAAGACAAGTATCCCATGTTCAATGACGACATCCAGGGCACTGGTAGTGTCATCCTTGCTGGCTTCACCAACGCCGCACGCATCGCGTCCAAGGAGTGCGGCCGTCCTCTGCACGACCACCGCATCCTCATGGCCGGTGCAGGTTCTGCTGCTGTCGGCGTCGGTAAGCAGCTCATGTCGTTCTTCACCCGTCAAGGTCTTTCAGAGGACGAGGCGCGCGAGCGCATCTTTATCACTGACTGGCGCGGCCCGTCACTATGATCAGGCAGGACAAGCTCGCAGAGCACAAGGTCTTCTTCGCTCGCGACGACAACAACGGCAAGCAGATTAAGGACCTCGCCGAGATCATCGACTACGTCAAGCCCACCGCCATCTTGGGTCTCTCGACCATCAAGGGAACCTTTGACGAAGCCGTCATCCGCAAGATGGCTACGCTCAACAAGCGACCCATCATCTTCCCGCTCTCCAACCCTACGGACAACTCGGAGTGCACTTTCGAAGAGGCTGTGAAGTACACCGAAGGTCGCGTGCTCTTTGCCGCCGGATCGCCCTTCCCCGAGATCGAGGCAGGCTCGTCCCCCACTGGCAAGCGCATGATCCCAGGCCAGGGTAACAACTTCCTCGTCTTCCCCGGTATCGGTCTTTGCCCTGCGCCTCTGCAAGGCTGGACGTGTTACCAACGAGATGATCACCGAGTCCGCTCTTGCTCTTTCCGACGCGCTCAACGAAGAGGAGCGTGCCGAGGGTAGGCTGTACCCCAACACAGAGCGTGTCCGAAATTCGTTGCTGTCAGGTGTATCCAGATGGCCAATGCTGGCAGGTCTCAAAGACGCGGGCAAGACGCAGCTGCCATGCGATTTGAGGAGCAGCCGCGATGGGTCCAGGGAGAAATGTGGTGGACCAAGTATGACACTACTGAAGATGCCTAGATGCGTCACGACATGCTGTGTGGAGATGGTTGCTCTAGTCCCGCATCTTCCATTACACGCATAAAGAGATGCGCTCATTCAATCTGAACGATCGATCCTATTATTAGGGTTCCAATGTTGTACCGCAATCTAGTATTGCCGGGCGTCTTCGAAGGGTCTCAGCACCGACCACGGTGCATAGTATTTTACGCTGCGCTTCTTCGACGCAATGGACTTTCAACTTTCGTCCTGTTTTCAACTATGTTTGCAGACATCTTCATCGTACGTGCGGGTTTTGAGTTGTGCGATGTTTGCGGGCTGATCCGGCCCCTTGAGTTTACAGGAGGCGTCAAGAGACTGTGCCGGAATGTCAGCTGAGTTGCAACGAGAGCGTTGGAACGAGCCTTGAGCGGAATGCATCTCTGTGCGACTGGACGAGTCGCCCTCGCCCGACCCCTGGACGGTCGCTCGAGATGCACTTAAGCTCGCAAAACCCAGCAGCAGCAGCAGAGTCGCTGAACCGTCGTCTTTTTCGTCGATTCCGTCGGAGTCATCGGCTTGCTCTTCTAAACAAGGCTCTCTGCGAGATTGGCTGAGACGTCTGGACCGCGCAATCGAGGAGTCAAAGGTTAAGAAAGAGAAGGAGGATCGGGCTCACGATATTCTTCGCATGAGTGGTGTTGCTTTTCTTGTCGTTAGAGGTGGCAAAAGGATTTTAGTAGACTATGACAATGCATTCAAACGTGTACACACAACAGTTAGAACGATCCCGGCGATGCGTCACCCGCTGGATGAACGTGATGATGTTTTGATTGCAACTGAGGCCTCTGGGGAGACCTGCGAGCTCGATGGGGCTCCCTGCCCGCCGGAAAGGGGGCTGGACGAGCGCAAGTACGATCAGCCTCATCCTTCACAATGTGGCTCAGCTTCACGCTGCCCGAGTCGCTAGATCCAAGGTGGCCTTTCCTTGTCTCGTCTTGAACGTTCAAGTGCTATTGTTCTACCTCTCAATGCATAAACATCTTTGATTCGGTCAAAACAGCCGGTCAGCATGCCACATTGAAACAACAGCGATCGGATTGAAAGACACAGCCCCCTTGGGAGCGAACGATACAACGTATTCAATGCTGAGTGAGCAGAATCTCAGAACGGTGTCATCTCGCTTGCAGATTGCTACGGATCAGTGATACCTTTTGGACTCGGGATGCGACGGTGCAAGAGTTCGCTTAAGGTCAACATTCGCCTTCTGCCTGAGCGAGTGAAGATAAGGCGGAGTCGGTTCAGCCGGTACCTGTATCTGGTGAAGCAACTGCGAGGGCTGTTGCTGCCATGGATAGAGAGCTTTGGGAGGCATGGGCTGGATCCTAGTGGAACCGGTCTGACCGTTGAAAAAGTCATGCTCAGCCGTTGACGGTCCTTGTTCCGGCACTTGGGCTATGCTCGAAGATGGACTGGCAAAGTCGTGAGCGTTGTGACTGGCGAACTCGTGAGCGTTGGGAACGGTAAAATTGTGAGAGCTGTGATCGGCGATGAAAGGATAGAATTGTCTTCCGTGAAGACTTTCCGCGTTGTCCAAGATATGAGCGGCCTGTTCATGACTAAGATTCGGAACTTCGTTGAGATCGGGACGAGCGAACTCGTGACTAGAGCCGAGTGGTCTCTCGCGAGAATTTTGCGAGAAGTCAAAGGTGGGGATATGCGTATACTGACGCGAATACGGAACGCCGTGGAGGATGACGTCCGACGATTCATGACCAGGCGCAGGCACTTCGTAACGTGTGTTGCGAGCTTGATCGATCATCGTGGGCACTCCATCAAGGATCTTTGAGTTGTCATCGTCAATCGAAGAGCTTGCATCGACCTGCTCGTCGCTGTCCGAACCCACTTCGACCGTGGGTGGGTGGCTGCTCGATGAGGCATCCAGACCGTTCTGCCTCACATACTCAAAGTTGCTGTTGCTGACAGGTCCGAAGAACCCTGATCTTTCAAGCCACGGCGCGTGGACAGCTCGTTGCCACATTTGAGATATCAACTCGCGGTCTTGAGCTTTTACTTTTGCTAACCATACTCCTTGCTTTTGAAGAAGAGCTTGCTTGAGAAGGGCTGGTGCCTGACCTGGATGGTTGTAAAAGTTGTCACGATACTTCGCTGGCGAGGTTGGGAACTCGTAAACTAAGCTGAGTTCGAACGATTTCTTCTGGTGTCGAATAGAGGGTCGCACTATGGCAGTTGGAAGCCAGAAACCATCCTCAAGGCTTACCTGGAAACGGTCGAATCTGATCATGTCTAACGATCGTGCCCTTGTCCCTTCCTTGAGCTGCTCATGAAAGTAGCCTAACCTTCCAGGATTGTGTGGAGTCGACCAGCAAAGGCAGGGAAAACCAGTACGTAGGCTTCTTCCAAGTTTTGGTCGGATTCTCAAGGCCCTTCGTTGTCAATCTGTGTTTGGGAGGAAAGTTTGGAGCCAGAATGTACCTGTCACGTAACACTTTAGATTCGAACAACCTATTCCCATCCGATCGTGGCGCTATCTGTGTGAGATGAAGCATAGCATTGGCAAGGAATTCGTCCGCTTGTTCTTCGTGGTAAGACTTGAGCGAGGGTTTTTGACTCTTGTAACGAAGGATCCTCTCGGCATCGGCCGGCCAATCGAAGACATATTGTGTCGACACTCTGAACGCACACGCAACCCTCGCATCGACAGCCAAGAGCCCACATGTGGCTTGAAGACTTTCGGAGTTCGACCAGTGTTGAATGAATCCGGCGGTAACGCCGGCAGATTCGCTGGCAGACACACCGACTGAATGAGATGGAGGCAGTTGTCTTAGCCACGAAGAGAATGTTCATATTGCTCGTCACTCATCGAGTCTCGAGCTCGACTGAGCCACAGCCGTCATGCTTGCGAGCCGTTGCTCTGCTTGAGGGGCAAGAACGACAACGCAGTTGCGCGAATGGTGGGTCCATCTTATCTTCTGACCGAGCATGGTGGTCACTTTGGGAATGAAGCTGTTCTGTAGGAGTCAACCCAAACAACGGCAACGAGCAACTTTCCAGAAACGAAGAGCAAAAAATAAGGCATCAAAAATCCACAATTTGAAAGTTAGATCCCACACGTCGATACTGTAACTCGTCGCACCGAGCGGGTACAATCGGCTGCAGACGAGACGTCACTCTACAGCCGAGCTTGTAACCGCTGTTACGCTGTGTAAAAATTCGACGATGGCGAGCGGACCCTTAAAAGACCACTCTTCTGAAGGGAAGAATCGGTATTAATTTTGATGCAGAGGAAGCCTGGACCCTGCGGAAATTAAAACCAGATGCGAGAAAAGATGGCGCGGGCGGTGACGACAGTGATGGTGTGTGTTGTGCTTTGGGCTTGTCCGATGCCACGTTTTCGTAAAGTACATGGCTTGGGATCTCCCGCTTGTGCGAGGGGATGACAGCTCGCTAAGTTGTGGACGATTCGATTCTGTCGCAACCCCAATCAACACTGAACCAACCTCATAAAGACCAGCTTTGACTACCCTGCTTTCGATCTTTCTACCGACTCACACGTTTTCTCCAGGCCCACAGAAAAACGAGTCAAGATGGCTTCCTCCGCCAACAAGCATGCTGACAAGCATGAGCACAACTACACCATGATGCAAGCCTTCGAGTGGTACACTCGGGGTGAAGGCAAGCACTGGAAATGGCTCGGTGACAACGCCAAACGATTCGCCGATATGGGCATCACTGCTGTGTGGATCCCACCTCCCACCAAGGCTGCTTCCGCTTCCAGCACGGGCTACGACATCTACGACACTTGGGACTTGGGCGAGTTCACCCATCCGAGGGACGAGAAAGCAGGTGTCAAGCCACCCAACAGAACCAAGTATGGAACGCGAGAAGAGCTCGAGGCTGCCATGAAGGGTGAGAATTTGCAAGAATTCATTTAATTTACGTTTCATGCCGTGTCGAATCACCGAATGGGAGTGACTGAACTTCAAACTCCTTCTTGTAAGTTGCATGGTGATCAAAACGATCGCAACAAGTTCTGCTCTGACGCTTACGATATCGAGGGCTGGACCAAGTACACCTTCCCAGGCCGAGGGGACAAGTACTCCAACTTCAAATGGGGCTTTGAACATTTCGCCGGCGTCGACTGGGATCAGAAGACAGAAACCAAAGCAATCTTCCGTATCGAAGGAGATGGTAAGAGCTGGGCCTCAGATGTGGATAAGGAGAACGGCAATTATAGCTTTCTTCTCGGCAGTGATATAGACCACGCTCATCCAGATGCTGCAAAGGATATCTTAGATTAGGGAGCTTGGATAATGAGGAACTTCCCCATCGCTGGTTTCCGCTTCGACGCGGTGAAGCATATTTCTCGCCAGTTCATTCACGACTTTGTCAAGCACATTCGCCAAGAGGCTCGTAAGCTTCGAGAGGAACGAGGGCTGGAGCCTGCGGACGAAAGCGAGGGACCCATCGCTTTCAGTGTTGGAGAGTTTTGGAAGGACAGCTTGGAGTCGTGCTTGAAGTATCTGACGGAATTCGGAGACGAACAGTTCTCGCTCTTCGACGCTCCTCTCCACTACAATTTCAAAGAAGCCGGAGACGGTGCCGAGAACTATGATCTGCGCAAGATCTTTGACGGATCGATTGTTCAGGCTCGACCTATCGATGCTGTGACGCTGGTCGAGAACCACGATACGCAAAAGGGTCAGGCTTTGGAGTCGACCGTTCCCGCTCAGTTCAAACCGCTCGCGTACGCTCTCATCCTGATGCGAGTGGATGGATACCCGTGTGTCTTCCTCGGCGATCTCGACGGATGCAACACGACCGGCATCGACAACGGGGAAGGCAAAGCAGAGCCGATGGCTGATCTCGAAAAGTTCGTTAAAGCACGCAAGTACTACGCATACGGAGAGCAGAAGGACGTTTGGGACCACCCCAATTGTATTGCTTGGGTCAGAAGTGGTACCAAGGCAGACGATGACTCGGGATACGACGCTTCCGCCACCATCATCTGCAATGGCTCCGGTCAAGGTTCCAAATGGGTCGAAGTTGGGAAGCGATATGCCGGTCAGAACTTTGTCGATGTCATCGGATGGTTCCAAGGTGAGGCAAAGGTCAACGATGATGGTTGGGTCGAGGTTCACTGCCATCCTCGATCTGCTTCCGTTTGGGTACCCGAGAATTCCAAGCATCGCCAGTTCTTTTGAGTGCTTAACATCTTGTAGATACATGGAATTGCCATGACAGACACGGACTTGAGGACATGAACGTCAATTGTGATAAGTTACGAGTTCGTGGAGCATAGCAATGGAAGCAGTCACAGAAGAGAATGTTGTTCTTCGCCCGATTTGTGAGACAGTCAGAACTCTCGGTCGCATCTCGCAAATCTTGCAATACCGTAGATGGCGCAACCAAAGGAAATCACGGTGGCATGAACCGCATTGCGGACTCTCCGCAGCTCGGTGAATGAAGAGGTTGATGCGAAAGCGTTCTCCTGTAGTGAGACCATGCTTATCTGGAGCCACATACTTTCCCTTTGCTGCGTCAAATAGAGAACGTGAGGTTCTTAGTCGTCAGGACCAACGCAGCGGGATCCAATCTCAGCTTTGCTTTGCTATGTTACACTAAACTAGCCTGGTCTGTCACCGGCCTCTGACGAGCGGGGTCTGAGCGGCCGATTTGCTGGTCAAGATCGGACCATGCTGAGCCAAGTCGCGTCTGGCGATGACACTAGAGCACGGTTGTACTGCGTAGTTTGCATGCAGACGAGAGGGTGGTAAGGGGAAGATCACTTCCGCTGCACACTAAACTTTGAGACTCGGACGTCCATTGTACGCTTTGTGTGCATTGTTCTATTGTGATTATGCTAATGGTTGACACATTCTATTGATATCGGAGCTGAAGGAGGAAAAGAAGGACCGGCATCGGGTTGCGTGGAAGAAAACAGATCGCACGCATGCATACCTTTAAGGTTTAGTTTAGTCTCTCACGGCTCGCTTGACAGCTCGAATCTTGCAGAAATTGATCTTCCCCTGACGTGCGTAGTCGACGTGGGCTTGCGAAGTATATCCGGATAAGGGTATCAATCGGCAAGAGGATGGTCATTGTTCAGTTTCTTTGTGTTTGTCAATGACAAAGTTTGGATGCGTTGCCCGAACGAAATCTGGTTATCCGACGTTTCCCAGACCATCGTCTCAGTGCCAAGATGAACCTGAAAAGGGCGCTTCCATGCAGCCCAACAGATTTCTTCCCACACTCGCATCTTTTTCATTCTCTGGGGTCAATATGTGATTCCCATTGCAGCACAAAAGCCAAGCTAGTCTGTGCTTGACAGCAACTAGCTCTGCATGAGAACAAACATCGGCTCCTATCGGCTTCCATCGGCAACCAAAGCCACAGCCCTGTTGACTGCGATGTCGGAGCTATTCGCCTTCTCCGAATTTCACCGGCGAGCTCCTGAAAATCAGAAAAGCGCCAATATGCACAATCGCTGCAAGGTGTTTATTGAATCAGATTACAGTTAGAATCTCCGCTGTGCATGCTTCCACAAGATTCGCGCTAAGGCACGGTACGATCGCAATTCCGCATGGAACCTGCCTTTCGACACTAAAATTTACTGTATCAGATTGCACAGCGCCAAGCAAGTCGAAAAGATAAAGACAATAGCAGCGAGGAATTTTCATTGCGACTAGAAGAAACTGGATTCCGTTATAGACTAAAGAACTAGCAAGAGCAAGGAGGTTGCGAACGCGGCCGAGTAGAACGAATTACAACAAATAGCGAGAGAGGGTCGAAAGGATTATACGAGAGCACAACAGTGACGAGATTACAGAGAAGAAGACAAAAATCAGGCAAAGTGAGCTGAAAGCTGCAGACCGTCATTGGACTGTGGCATGGTAGGAGACGAGTTGGCGCTCAGACCTCCTGCGGGTGCAAGCACCTGACGAGCAGGCATAGGCTTGCTCAGCGCAATGGGACCACCAAGGCATGCTTGGCTGATGGAACCACGCTTACCGTTGACCGAGACGGCAGCCTGGGCAGCAGCTGCAGCAGCAGCGGCGGCGGCGGCGTAAGGATCGTGACGCGGCTCGTTGTTCTTGTACTTGTCCGATCCCGTGGTGAGCGAAAGAAGTTCAGAAGAACGACCAACAAGACCAGCTGGTCGGAAGTGCGTCTTGAGATGCTGTGCGAGGTTGTCGGATCGACCAAAGAATTTACCGCAGGTCTCGACGGGGCACTTGTGCGGACGTTCCTGTGTGTGGGTGCGGTTGTGACGCTTAAGGTGCTCCATCCTCTTGAATCGCTTACCACAGTGGCAGACGTGGAGCTTGTCGGCAGAGCTGACGATCAGAGGCGGGGGACCAGCGTTGCGAACGCGACCTCGAGGTGTGGTGCGCATCACCGAGCCAGAGACGCTTCGACTTCTGCCATCGAGCATCGAAGTGAAGGAGCCATCGTTGATGGGGGAGCCCAGCGAGATCATGCTGTTGCTTCGGTGACCCGACATCTGAGGAGCGCTGTAGTAAGGGTCAAAGCCAGGTGACATCAAGTCGTTGGTAGGGGTCGAAGGGTACATGTAGCTGGATCGACGACCTTTGACAGCGGACGCGAACGACGATGAGGGCGTCGAGGGGAACGAGGTGAACGATGAAGCTTCAGATGATGTCGACGAACGGGTGAGTTGAGGCATGGGACTCGAAGTTGGTGCCGAAGCCACCCTCGCCATGGCCGACGAAGTCATGCCAGCCGATGACATGTCGGGCAGGCTCGACCGGTATGGCTGCAAGCTGGTGGGGCTCTGGAAGTGATCACGGAAGGCGAAGTTGGGCTGGAAGCTGGGTTCATGCTTGGTCATGCCGTTGAGATCCGAGAGGCTGAGCAGAGGAGGAGTGTCCTTGTTGGGTGTACCCGTCTCATGAGGAGCGTACGAGTCGGCGTGGACATTGTCGGCGCTGGTGAGTCGACGAAGGGCGATGGCCGAGGGAGGGTAGAATGGCGAGCTAGGATTGGACAGATCACCTCGGATCGAGTGCTCCGGTGTCGAGCCTGGTGAGTAGGAATGACCTGGAGTGAAGGTGCAAGGTCCAGCGCCGAGCGAAGCACGACTCGAGATGGAGTGAGGAGTGACGGGCATCTGAGCAGCACGGAAGCCATCACTGAGGTTGACGACGGGCTGACCTGCAAAAGTGCCAGTCGAGGTGGGCATGGGAGTCGTCTCTTCGGAACTATCCGACTCGTTGATCCTTTGAGAGTGACTGAACAGGGTCGACTCACTGTGATGAGCCGAGAGCATCGAAACATCGAAAGAGTGAGCAGCCCTGCGTCGGAAGTGAGTCGGGGGAGGCATTTCCAGGTTGAACTCGTCTTGACCGTGGGAAAGTGCCAACAGAGCGTTGTGTTGTTCGGGCTGGAATGCCATCTGATCCGTGTAGGAGATTGGCAGCTCGGCATGGCCGGGAGTGTCGGGTGTACCGAGTGCCAAGCCAGAGAGCGAAGTCAACGAGCCAGGTAGGTTCATCGGCGATTCGCTCGGGGTGAAGGAGCGAGGCGAGTAAGAGTCGTAGGCGGCCGAGTGATCCGAAGACTGTTCCAGACTGAGACACGAAGAGGAGGCAGCAGAGCTGACTGATCCTCGTCTAGCACTGTAAGAGGGCTGCGGCATGCCCGACATGTGAAGACCGCCGAGGGCTAGCATGGAGTGAGAGTGCGACATGGCGATCGAGTCGGCAGCGTGTGCCTCAGGCGAGATGCTGCCTACGAGGCCGAGAGAGTTGTGACCAGGTTCTTGGATGTTGCCGGACATTTGTTCAGCAGTAGTAAGAGGACCGTACATGATGCCAATACAGAGTGATTAGGTTGTGCGAGGGGAAGCAATTATAATCGAAAGTAAGGTTTGCAGAAGGAATGCAGGAGAACAGTTGCTGGTGATGTCGGATGCGATTAGAGAGGGATTGAGATCGTGTCGAACGGATGCTGGACTGAGATACTGAAGCAAGATGAACGATCAGGAAAAGAGGCTCACCAGCGACCGTGCGTGTGTGTGGGAATGAGGAAAGCGTGAGGTGCAGGTAATGTTGGTGACAACGATGAGTAGATCGTAAAGGGAAAAGCGATGCAGGGATTGGAACAGATGTGCGTTTCGTGAGCAACGGGACGGGAAGGATGTGGGCGCGAGATGCAGCGAGTGAGGATGATGTCAGGGAAAGGGGGGGAAGAAGATGTCAAGGATTGCAAAGAGCGCGAGGCTGGGTGCTTTTGTATGATTTGGGAGACAATGGCACTCTCAAAGAGCGTCTGGTGAAAGGCTCGATGCGGGAGGAGGGGCGCGTAGACGGTGCAACGGTAACACGGAGAGCGGCGTCTATGCTAGTCTGGGACAATGACACGACGAAGAATCGCGCCGCACGACTATGCAGACAGGAGAGGGGAATGTAACGTGCTAGACACCATCAGAGCGCTCTAGTCAAGAGGCAGGGCGAGGACGAAGGATGAGTGTTGCTGCCGGTCACTTTTTTTCTGTTTCGACAGGTGGGCCAGGTACCGAAAGCGCACCCTCCCCAGAGCAGTACACTCAGGTACAGACAGCTGTAGGCACACACCGCCACCTTCCACAATGTGCAAGACAGCAATCGTTAGCTGCAGGTGGCGAAAGAACGAGTGTCAGCCCAAAAACACAGGCATGCAGACTTGCAAATGATATCTCAGCCTGGCGCTATAACTCATTTCCTCAAAGAACGCCGCGAGACAGCGACAAGCTGGGTACTGTGATGGGTAGTGCGGGAAGCACAGGCGCATATGGACATGACCTTGTTGAGAATTTGGGTATGCTGGACCTGAGTTGTGGTGGCGATTTCATACAGGATTTTGCGTGAACACCATCAGCTCGGTTCAGGTGTACAGGGGCAAGGAGGATGGGAAAAGTGTGCAATCTGAGGCTATTGATCGGCGCGATAGAGCAGCGGACACAGACCTGTCTTGTCGTCGCCAGAAGGGCAGAAGGCAAGAAGGCAACGGATAAGAATGCTATGCGAGGTCGGGACTGAGGTGGCAAGCTACCTTGAGCCAAGAGGGACAGGAAAACTGCTTCATGTCGAATTGCATGGCAGCGTGCTGCACTGGTGCATTCGCAGCAAAATTGTGCCAGAGCAACAAGAAGCTTAGGCGCTTAAGTTGAGATCCGCCGCCAGCGGAGAGGGTCGTGTTCGCGAATCTCGAATCTCGCAATTGACGGCGTTTGGAGATCCCTTGACTCGCTCGCCCCACACGCAACGCACACACGCGATCTCCATTGCTCTTCTTTTTCCTCAAACTCCGTTTGCACACCGACCTTCGACCACAACAACGCCGACTGAGCTGGCCAATCTCGCGGAACAAGGGCGCGCTGATTTCGAGGAAGAGTTCCCAGAGAGGAAAGGCGGAAGAGAGCATGCCAAGGTAGATGCGAGCCGTGGGTGAGATTCGAACCTCGCGAGACGATGCGAGCCTCGCCAGCGCACCCCTCGGGCTAGGGCTTCAGCAGGATTGAGTTGCAAATGAAGAACCAAAGGCTCCTCATGGACAGAAGGGATCAGCAGCGAATCCGGACAATAGAACGGGCAGCAGCGGCGGACCAGCAGCACCTTGACAACCAATACTGTATGTAAGCGAAGAGCGACTAAACCTCGACAGTGAAACTATCGCAGAGCCAGGTAAGCCGGCCCGTACTTAGTGAGCTCAAATTCGTTTGTAGACTTTTTTTTTTTTTTCTCCTCCGCTGGTCCCGCATCCCACAATTTGCACTGATGGGCGGCTGGGCTTGAAATATCGGCGCGTAAAATGGGCTTAGGGTTTGAGGCTTTTTCTCATCTTGGCGCGCGTTGACAGAGAGAAGCAGCGGGGCTGCTAAAATGAAATTAAAAAGGAAGGTATTTCTGTCAGTTTTTGCCAAGTTCAGCGGAGAAAAGAGGAGCGAAAAGCAAGGGGGCTCCATCATAGCCGCCATCCGCGCGGACGCACGGACATTTAATTAATCTAATTTAATCAATCGATTTAGATTTGTTTAATGAATCTGAGCATTCGCTAGACAAAAGGATCATCAAGCAGCAGCATCGACTTGACCTGATAGTTCCACGCTGAAAGGATTCCGGCCGGACAATGATGCTCGTACAAATTTAATCTTCGAACAATAGATTTAGCGTCCGTGAGCTGCAAGGCCGCAGCGTGGGATAGCAGCTTAAGGGACGGTCACCAAAGCCCGCAAGATCAGCCTGACCCTCGCGATGCAAGAGCCTGCAAGCCGGGGAATGTGAGTTGCTTTTCAAGCCTTTGCCTGCGTGGTCCTTTCCACTCGCTCGGTTCTTACCGTGTCTGACTCATTGGTGCGGGTAAGGCGCCCCTTCCTTCTCACATGATAGCTGCCACAGATCGAGGTCGTAAGGCGACTACAAGACAACGAACGCTGAATCTCGACCGATCTTGACAATCTTTCTGTTCTGATCGCGTTGTGAGTGCTCCCGATGGAGGCGAGGGCGGAGAAACTTTGTGAGCGAGAGAGACGATCATTGCAAGCGCCCTCAGTGTTGAGTCCGACTCGGCTGACCTGTCCGAATGAGCCCAAGTATTTGGAGCAAACCATCGCGACTGCATCTTCAAGCAAGGGATAGTGAGATGGTTTAGTTTGGACAGGCAAACCGAAATCGGAAGTTGCTTTCCCACACAAGGTTCATAGCGATTCAAAGGTATGCAGCAGGACCTGATCCCAAATTCTCTTTTTGAAGGGAAAAAAAAAAAAAGGGAAAAATGAGACTTTTTCACACGAATTGGCGAAGTGTAGGTCGCAAGTGTGCATCGTGGCATCCTAAGTTAAAGCAGCATCTCTACTGGAGCTTAACCTTGTCAAAAGCTCTCGCATCGCATCGCGTTGCATCGCACGCACCATCACTGTCTTTGCCTTTGCGGTCGTTCCTTGCGATGGACGGCTAGAGGTTCTGCCACCCTGCCAACAAGCTCGGATAGCATGTCCGAGTCTGCGTCCATAGATCGGATCTAGTTTGACATTGTGAACTGAATCATTGAGCCGAACCACCGCCTGATGGGAAAGCGGGATATGGTCTCATTGTTCAGGAAGTCGTCGTTGGCTATGACGCAAATGCGCTGCAAAAGGTATTGTCTCGTGTCTTAGATTGGTCGGGTTAGCTTGCAACTTGGGAATGATAGCCTCGAGGTGTTGGTCTGAGACGCACGTGCCAATTTCCAGCTTCTGAGACCAACTCGGCTTGCCGAGAGTAACAGCTCAATGGGTCCGTGTTCCATTTCGCAACCACTTTTTTTGGGTCCCTTTTTCCTTCAATTTGTTTCACTGTAACCAACAGCAATCTCGGCGCGTTTCATATGGCAAAAGGCCCCGAATCTAATTTGATACTCTTGAATAGGTCGAGTAATGGACACGCACAGGGCATCATCCACAATACCTCGTACGTACACTCCGAAAGCCAAGCGCTGCAGTGCAACGGATCTTCGACGGTCAACGGTCAACCGAGAATGTCCACGCTGATTGGAGTTTTTAATGAGATCCGACGGAAGGCAATCCCGCAACGCCGTGTCGGGGCTGAGGTATTCTTTGGTAGCGAAGTGTTCGCCTGTTGGATGCGACAACGTTTCAGACCCCAAAATGCAGAGGCTCACACTTGAATGCCTTCTGCGCGCTATGCACACCGTTTCCCCTCTCGACTTCAGGTCAGCTATGATTGGACCCGAGTCCGCGTCCGTACCTGTCAGAGCCAGAACCGAATTGCTAGTGTGAGATGCGAAGCTACGTATCGGCCGGCTGCCCCCTGTCGCCGCTTCGGCGTCTTTTCTTTCATAAGTCGTTTTAAAAGTGTCAGACTCGTGCTAGCGTGGTCGGAAGCGCCCCGCGGCTCGGGTACGAGCTAGACCAGAAGAGATCCAGAATGACAGCGCTCCATGTGGGGTCTTCTTTTCTTGCAATCAAAATCTGAGACGACATTCGACGGATTTGAATCTCTCGAGGTTGAGTGACGTGTTTTTTCATGCGCCAAAGGGACGTCCAAGTCCGCTGCAGTGTGTCAGCGTCATGAGACGGTGCCTTGCGTTGGCTGCTCCGCATTGATTCTTTTTGTCCCTTTTTCCCCGCTCTACCTCTTCGAAATTCCGCTCGAATTCCGCTCCTACGCTGACAACACCCACCTCTTTCAACTTCCATGCCAGACCAACATACTCATGGTGTGAATAATGTTACCGCGAAGAGCCACTTACGATGATCCGTGAGGATCGATATCTTGTCTCCTTTCGCTTGTGAATCAAGTGTGTGCAGCGGTCTTTTTGGCCGAGAGAGGACCTTGCAGTAAGTTTCTGTCGGAATCCCAATCTGAGGAAGCGTTCCAAACCAACCGGATTTGCCTAGAAAGGAAGGATCGGATTGGTCAAACTTTATTTGTGCAAAACTGACAGCTCACGTCAAATCTCATGTCTTTGCTCTTCTTTTCATTGTCACGTTAAGGGAACAAGAGAACAGGAGATTTTATTTTTATTTTTTACTGTATTTTCTTTTTAAAAGGAGGATTTCTCGCTGCTGGTGCTTAGGAAGAAATGCTGGTCCTATACCCCCAAACTCTGGCGTGGGAAACATGAAAAAGACGTGCGTTCCCCCGTGTCGGATGCCGGCTGAAGATGAGACCTTCGCAGGAACTCGTTTACCACGGCGAAGAAGCGTCTTCTTCCCCCTTTTTACCATCGCTGTTCCACTTGTACTGACTGCAAGGGATGTCCGATCCCAAGCCACAAACTGTTCTGCCTGTAGTCCTGTATTTGGTTCCATTCAACATGCATCGGTCAAATGGGGAAGAAGGAGTTGGCAGGTTGGAGATCGACGATCGGATCTCACTGTTTTCGCTCGCTTGACAGGCTGTCAAACGGGCTTGTCAGGTTTCACCCGTATCTCGGGACTTGCCTTCGGAATCCGGAATTCACAAGGCGTTTGCAAAGTCAGCATGGCGGTGTGGGTTTTTCCATATTGCAATCAAGGTCATATACATGATGGAAGATTGAAAGTGTTGAAAGTGAAAGCGGGCCGTCAAATGTCAAGTGACCAGTGTGGACGACAGCCACTGACACCAATCTAGGCCATGTGTCGTCGCCACCCGCCATAAAGCGGTGTAAGCGAGAAGGCGGCTGTTCTTGCTCGCTTGACCAACAGCATTGGAACAGAAGGAGCAGCGAGAAAGAGCCGCGCTTCCTCGCCTTTACCACAAGACACCTCGTGTTGCTCCTTCTCGAATGGACTACTCATGCTGAAGCCACCAGACGATCGTAAGTTCATGGATTCAATTCTTCCATGGACTCCCGTTCCGATGCAGGTGCTTTATGAGTATAATGGATCGAAAAAGAAAACCCCCCGAGACTCTTCGTCGCCGTTCCGATCTGGCATGCCGCCTATCTGAGACATCAGGGTGTGATTGCCTGCCATATGGTTTCTCGTGCAGCAGCCTTGCTTGAAGCCGCAAGTTGTATCCCAGTAGGAGGGAAAGCAGCAAAGAGCATACCGGAATGTAAGCGGGGTTCCAACGGCCTGCCCCATGTTGCCTTTGGCGTCGCATCGCCAACGAGTGTCCCCGAATCGAAGAAGAAAAATGGTGTAGCGAGACTCCTTGGCTTTCTCCTTTCTTTGGATGCGTGGCACGGGACAGGCACCAGCCTGCCAAACAACATCATTTGTTTGAAACATCAGAACAAGCACGCGGCTCATGAAGATGAACCATGCATCAGTGAATCTATTGGCTGCCTAGCTCATCATGTTGCTCCTCCCATTCCTTCGAGAGCGCCTGTACCACACGCGGATGCTCCGCCGTTCTTTTGCGAGAAATTCGATTCGATCTTTTCCTTCCTTGTTTGTTTTTTTTTTTTGCCACACGAAATGGTTGGTCGTGACGGTTACCACTCGAATTCACTGCGTTCCTGTCTGGCTGGTTCGCTTGCCAAGCGAGGCCGGCTTTCCCACGGCTTGCTTGTCAGTGTTGGTCTCCCGAGGCATGTTCCAAAGTGCATCGTTTCGCGTTACCTGCTTGGTCGACTGCTGCTTTCTTATACGACACAAAGGATTTTCCGGACGTCGTTTTGTATTCGCCCGCATAGTCAGTTTGAGATTTTCAGGTCGCAAGCAAAACTTTCTCTACGGAAACTCGTCCGTCCCTGCTGCATCGGTCACCTTTCTCTGGCGGCCAGAGCTTGGTCGAAAAAGTCAAGGCGGAATCAGATCATCTTGCCTTGCGAAGAGGTTGAAGAGATGAGAGTGCAATCGAGCTTTGCAAGGCGTTCAATCGATGATCGCCTCGGAGCAATCCACGACTCGCCGAGCCAAGAGACCAACACACCAACACCCCCGCTTAGCCGCGCGCCTACGCGTAGGTACAGTACGCGCCCCGACCAGCTCTGACTTCTTGAACTTTCAAGGTGGCTCTTTCCGCCCAAGTTCTTGCAACAGAAGCACCCAAATCAGCTAATAAAGGTTTGGAACACGTAAGTGCACAAGTGCCTGCAAAGCGGCTACTCACCCGCTCGCCATGCATTTGTTGCAGTCCGTCCTCAGAAATGTCTGGTTGGCTACGGTGGTCGATGTATGCTGTCTGCAGTCATCTGGCGCGCCAACCATAACCTTGCCCTATTCCAGTAGGCTGCGAAAGACGAAATCAAGACCCTGAGGAAAGGTATCAGACCCTGCCATGGACCCTCGAAATTTCATTACCCGCTGTGCAAGAGCAAAAGCCTACCAACCGAGTTTAAGCGCGCGCGCGCGTAGATTCGGCAAGAAAGCATCAGGCGACATGCGCTTCCTTTGGTGGTCGCGATCGAAGCACGCATTAACGAAGATCGGATTCGAAAGCACCTCCTGTCGACCCCGAGAAGAAGCCACTCCATCTCCTTGTGTGGACGAATGACAGCAAGTTGGATTAGGCGGGACCGGACGTGCTTCCCCGTCCAGCTGTCAAGGCTTGTTCTATCAGCCTGTCAACTGTCCATGATGTCGGATTCATTTGTCCAGAAAGATGTCCAATAAGGTTTGGTCAATGCTCAAACCCTTGACACTCCCCAGAGCACCTTTTGTGATGCATCATGCGGTCGCCGGGGCATCCTTTGTCGCCATTTCTGACTCCTTCTCTGTCACTTTTCACACCCATGCTCGCTTCTCTCTCCAGAATCAGGTGAGGTAGGCCACCTTAGGCTCCCTGCGTATGTCGTCTCATTCATGCTTTCCGGAGCCCCGGAAGATGGCTGATTTCCAACGGAGCCAACGGGAAAAGAACAATGGAATCCGGAAAAACCCATGCGGCCGAGCCCGTCAGCTTCTCCGACTGACAATGAAGCAGTTAGCAATGGTGCCTAGTTTGTGGCTTGCTCCTTGCCTGTGTTGGCGTGCCGGAACTGAACTACTCTACCGGGCACACGATACTGTAAGTCCAAAAAGGTCAGGAGACAAGTGTGCGAGCCATGATCAAGGAGAACGATGAGAACGACAGTTTGCAATACTGAATTTGTCACTAATGCTAGGCATGAAATTTTCACACAGCTCTGCGTTCGAAGATCTCAGATTGCCAACCGAGTCGTAATTGAGCATGTTGTGGATCCAATGGAGTGGTTCGTGTAAGCTTACCTGTTGTGACACAAAAGCGGAGACGAACGCAACCAACGCCAACGACCTTCAACACTGATACAACCGTCAGTTCATTTTGATGCGAATCGAGACACGAATGCAAGCCACCAAGCCTTTGAAACCTTGAACAGTTTCCAAGCACTGAACTTGGAGATCTTGCACTACTTGCTGGTGAAGCCGGTCGATCTATGGCTCGAGATCGCATTCATCGCAACTGTCAGAATTGGCGGAAGCATCAGTGCACAGCTGTCAAGCCAAGACAAGCAGATAAGGTTTGAAACCAGGTACGCCGCCCTGAGAACGTGTCAGCCGGGATGCTTGTCTGACAATTGGACCCGTCCTCTGCCGGTTTCAAAGTGTCGTAGCATGCTACGTACGAGAAGGTCAATTGGTGTACATTACCTGCAAGGCGTCCGTAGATCGACCGATGCCCCTGCCCGTTGGCACCGCATCGGTTGCTTCTAACCGCGAAGGTGATCCGAGTCACCGCTTTAGTCTGGGAGACCTTCGTAACCTTTAGCACAGACGTGATGGCATCCGAAGCGAACTCGGAAGTGGAACAAGGGCAAGCCTCTCTGTCTCGGCGTTTTACTCCCGAATCCACGACCTCTGGTCCCAAGCAAAGGCAACACAAAAGCATCAGTTGACCAGCAAGGTCGCTGTCAAAACGCTTTCGCCGTAAGCTCGTCACTTGACACCTAGAGCACCTCAGAGTTAGTCTAGCCTGGCATCAATCAGCACATGGCAAAGGAAAAGGTTTTCGGCTGGCATTAGCGAGCGTCGGTGTTGATGTGTCATACAATGGGTGCTCGAGGTTGTAAGCGCGTGGGTCTGTTTCCCCCTTATCACTCTCATGCTAAGTGTTGGGTCTCGCTCTCGGCTACGCATGTGGTAAAACATATTGCCCAGCTCGTTTCCGAGCGCAGTTCATTAAAAACCTTAGCCGAATCCTCTTCCTCCTCCTCCTCCTCCTCCTCCTGCCCCACGTATCGATCGAAAGACGCCAAGATTTGACAGGACCAACACTGACACTTGCTGAAAAAAGTTATCTCCGACTCAAACATCTGGTCATCGAGCATGTACTGTAAGTAGCTGGTCGATTCAAGCCGCGACTTTTGAGCGGGGAAAGAAAAGGTATGCAAAGCAAAAGCAACACGCGAAAAGCAACGGATCTTTCCTGTCAAGCACATGGCTTTCTAGCCCCGCTTCGGTGTCTTTACCTCGCTATCCTGTCCGAGCTCGTTGTACCAACTCAGTCCTGCCGATGCACGACCCCAATCGAGCCTCAATTGTTCTCTCGCATGCACGTCGCAACCATACATCTCATCCATCTTTCACACTTCGTACCATACACACAGACACGCATTCAGATATGGCCCAGGTTCGTTAGATAGTCAGCCAAAAAAAAAGAAAGAGCCCTGATTGCAGGTGCGAGTGGTGATTTTGTTTGCTGCGCTAATGTAACAGAAGGCACAAAGGCTGATGGGAGACACACACAGAGACAGAGAGCCAATCTACTGACCCCAGTATTGACGAGCATAAGGGTAGTTGGAGTAGGCGTTGCTGCTGGCCTGGTGTCCGTAGGCGCCGTACTGTTGGTAATACTGCTGCTGCTGTTGCTGCTGCTGTTGCTGCTGTTGAGCCTGCTGTTGCTGCTGCTGGCCGTGCTGTTGCTGCTGGGGTCCAGCCTGCGACTGTGCCTGGCTGCGACCGACCTGGCTGGAAGCCGACTGCGATTGAGCTGAGCCTTTGGAGGCGTTGGCGTCGAACTGGCGGTAGCTGTCGAGGGCGTTGCCGGAAGAAGCGCTGGCCTTCTGCTGCGAGCCGAGGTGAGGAGTGCCGTTGTTGCCAGACGTGGTATTGCTCGAAGCAGCGTTCTGCGAAGGGGGAGCGCCGCCGGCACCGCTTCCGAGGAATCCGCCGAGGCCGGGAATGGCATTGCCGTAGATCTTGGAGTAGTCCGAAGCGCCACCGAGGCCGGGCATACCGCGGCCAAAGCCTTGGTCGTACGACGAGAGGCCGCCAGAGCTGGGCGTCTGACCGTAGTGGTTCTGCGCACCGTAGGCGTTGGCATCGGACTGAGGACCCTGACTGTAAGGCGAAGCGATGTTGGCGGGAGTGCCGGGCTTGGAGACGTGCTGAGGCTGACCAGCGGGCTGGCCGTAGACGGGGTACTGACCGTAGCCAGCGGCGGGCTGACCGTAGTGCTGGAACTGGTTGGGCATGTAGTAGTGTGGGTAGTAGTAGGGCATGATGCCAGGGAACTGCTGCTGAGGAGCCTGCTGCTGGTGGAGACCGGGACCAGCCTGGTGGCCCTGAAGCTGGTGAGGCTGCTGGCTCTGGTGGTCAGCGCCCTGTTGGGAAGCGGACTGCGGCTGCTGGCCCTGCTGCGAGACTTGCGACTGGGATTTGTCGTCGGATCGCTGACCGAAAGCGTTGGAGCCCTGGTCGTAAGCGCCGTAGAACTGAGCGAGGCGCTGAGTGTCGAGACCGCCGTACATGGAAGAGTAGTCGTGGAGGCCGTGCTGAGGCTGAGGCTGAGCCTGCGATTGAGGCTGGGAAGAGGCCTGGTTCTGGCCGATGGAGCTGTATCCGTTGTAGCCGTGGATCTGGTCGTGAGAGGTCTGCTGCTGTTGCTGCTGTTGCTGAGGAGTAGCCTGCTGTTGCTGGTGCTGTTGCTGAGGAGCAGCCTGCTGTTGCTGGTGCTGTTGCTGGCCAGTGAAGCCGTACGAGTTGTCGAACGAGTCGGACTTGAAGTCGTTGTACTGAGCAGCAGAAGGCTGCTGGCTGAAAGAGTCGGCGTGAGCCTGGCCAACCTGAGCGTCTTGTCGGTGGGCAGAGGGGGAGGCCGCTGCGGCGGCGGCGGCAGGGGCAGCCGGGGCAGCCTCAACCTCGGCGTGGTTGGCGGCGGTATCGGTGGTAGCCTCGGGGGTCTCGTCAGCGTCACCGCCAAGGAAGTTGAGCGAGCCGAACTGGACGCCAAGCTTGTCGAGCTGCGACGAGCCGCCGGCCATAACGACAGGTGCGTCTTGGCGAGCGCGCTGCGACGAACGCTGAGCTGCAGCGCGAGGTGCAGCCTTGGAGAGGCCAGGCGGGGCAATGGCGGATGCGGCACCGGCGTCGGTTGCGGTGGCAGCAGAAGTGGTTTCGGCGGCAGGTGCGGTCTCGGCGGGAGCAGCAACCTCGGGCCCGGCAACAGTGGCGCTTTCGGTGGTGGCGGCATCGACAGGAGCGACAGGCGCAGGTGCAGCCTCGGTAGAAGGCTCGGATGCAGCGGCAGTGGGTTGCTCGATGGATTCGGGCTGAGCCTCAGTGGTGGATGCAACGGCGGCGGTCTCGACAGGGGCGACCTCAGGTACGGCGGCATTGGAAGCGGCTTCGGAAAGAGCTGCAGCAGCAGGAGCAGAGAGCTTGGGAGCCTCTGACTTGCGTGCGATCTGAGCCCAGCTCATACCGCCAGTCTTTGGTGTAGCTTTGGAAGGCACGGGAACCTTGACAGCGGGCGCCGAGGATTCGGTCGAGGAAGGAAGAGCGGCGGTGGTGGTAGCGTGCTCTGTGGCTTGAGGAGCGGCAGTCTCGGCGGCAGCAGCAGGAGCAGCCGGCTGCGAAGGTGAAACGGCAGGCTGGGTGATCTCTGGGGCGATGGCGGGTGCTGGAGCAGGTGTGGCCGGAGCAGCAGGCTGTGCGGCCTTGTTGTTGGACCTGCCAAGAGCGGCAGCCCAGCTAGTTCCAGTGGTTGGAGTGGCGATAGGAGCAAAAGCCTGAGCAGTGGTGGCCTCGACCGTCTGGGTCTCGGGCGACTTGAGATCGTGACCGTTGGCCTGAGGAGCGATGCCTCCGCCACGTCCACCGACACCACGGAAGCCACCTCGACCGCCTCGAGCACCTCGAACCGAGGCACCGCCACGGCCACGAGAGGCAGGAGCGCCTACATGGTTGCCGCGAGCAGCGTGAGAAGCAGCGGAGGGAGCGGCTGAGGAGGAGTAAGGGGTGGAAGCGGCGTGGTGAGAGCCAGCCTCCTTCTTGGACTGCTTCTTTGGCTTGACCGACGAGAATTGTTCGACCTGACCTTCCGAGATACGAACGACGGCGTTCTCGACATCGCCGAGGGATTCCTGAAGAGCGAAAAGGAGATCCTCGTCGGTCCAAGTGGGGAAAAGTTCTCGGATCATTTCGAGCTGTTCCGAGTATTTGGCACGGAGTGTGCGCACCTCCTCGGTATCGTCTTGCACTTGTTGAGAGCGGCCCTTGGGTCGAGGGAAGGACCCTCTGCGCGCAGCTGTGGTCGACATTATTTTATGTGATCTGTATATGAAATGGTGGTGGTGTGTATGGAGCTGGAAGGACGAGGAGAAGTCCTAGCTGGGAAGCGTGCGGTCTCGGCGACAGGGATGAGAGCGACGAGATGGAATGCACGGCGACCGTGGAGTGCGAGAAGACGATCAAGTAGCCGTATGCACTTTTGTCGAGGAAATCCAGGCGAAGAGGAGACGTTGACAGGAGACGAGACAGAGAAGGATGGATGAAGGAAAGCAAGAGAGAGGCGCGAGCAGGAAGAACAAAACAACACACTGATTTTGCGCAACACATATTGCACCACTCGCGCGGCCAACCAGTCATTCATTCTCTTCACTCAGCCAAAAGCGTGTCCGCACTTCTGCAGGCCAATTTCAACTTCTCGTTCCGCTGCTCGATACAGTGCTCCCCTTTGTTCTGCAGGAATTGAAGAACGATTCTCTCTCTAAAAAGAGCCGGCAAAGAAGGCTGATTCCGGAAAAGCCATCAATCGCAAGCCAACGCTCATGCGCATTTTCAATAGGATAGAATGCTCAAATGCGGCAACAGAATAGCCAAAGAGAAACGAAGGCCCGAGCTTCGCAGCTGATTTTCTTCTTGGAGCGCCTCTGATATTCTTCCACAAAAGGCTGGCAAGGTGATCGAGTTAGACTTTTGTATTCGAGTTTTGTTGTATTCTGACTTCAAAAATCGGTCTAAATACAAAATTCTATAATGATTATTTTTGAACGACTGTTTCCTCTTTGTATTCACTATTGAAACAAGTCATTCGCAGGCCTCTGGAAAAAAGGGACACTCGAGCGGCGAAAGCCTTCTTCACTTGGCTCCAAGTCGAGCGTTGGACTTGGTCGGGTGACCACAACCCAAACAAGCCACGACCTGATCCGCTATCAAGCCGCTCTCCTCGAACGCTCTGCTTAGAGATCCAGCTCTCGCAAAGTGGTTCTACTTTCAGCTGACAAGCTGAAAAGGGGCTCGAACCTCGAAAGGCAAGGCGACGCGTGAGTGAGTGAGTGTCGAAATGGTGCGTGCGTGCAGAGGCGTGCATTTCGTATCTCACAAAAGGCGGTGTGAACGAGGATGGGCACCGCACTTGGGCAGTGTTTTCGGCGTTTCCGGTTTTCGGTTTTGGACAACGAAGCGACTCTCTTCTTGCACCGTGCCTTGCGATACTACACAATCTTGGCTACTGAGCTTGGCCAACGGTCAGCTGACCCCGATTTCTGCTGCGCTTCCCTTCGAGGGGGGATCAGCGGGTCGGCATCTATATATGCCCCACACAGCAAAGAAAGACGTCGTCCCTGATTCGTTGCAACAGGACCTGACGCTGAGCAATCGTCAGCTCAAAGGAGTGTTTGAGAGGTGTGAAGCCACGTGATGGTCCCGGCATCTCGTCGCCCGCTGATGGCGAGTTCAGACGGGCGCCGGTTGAGGTCGAGGGTGTTTCAGAAGCCCTGACGTCCTGGAACTGGGTCATAGAAGACGTCGAGCCCCAAGGGTGTTTCGGACGACCTGACCTCAGAAGATGGGCTAAAAGAAGACGCTGAATCGGGAAGGTGACCGTAGGCTGAGGCATGAGATTGTTCTCTACTGCTGCGAGCGTTCTTGAGAAAAGCGTCGAGACGGCTGGTATCGCCCACATAATAATAGCTGTGTGGCAAATGGTGCTCGCTCTCGAAGATACTGGGATAGGAGCCGCGCGGGAGATGAGAGACGTCAGGTGTGTCGGCAAGGAAACCCGTATGTCGGACACCACCAGTAATCAGCTCTTCGAATTCTTGAACAGGCAAACTTGCAGCGTGCAGGAGCTGCAAGCATCGAAGAACGCAAAGGATGCCATAAAAGAATCGAAGAAGACAGTACGTCATTGTGACAAGCTTTGTGATCACTTTCTCAAGAAGAGAGGTCGAGAATGTCGAGAGCCTGCAAACCAAAGACAAGCACCGAGACCAACATAATAGTCGAAGTTGCGTTCATGAAAGGATAGTGGGTGGAAAGACGCTTTCACGCGCATGTGTTGTGACCATAGCAGCCACATTGATGGGTCTTGAACACATGAGATCGGTCGACGGTCTAGAAGCGCCTATTCAGTACAGACGCCATATGAGAGTCGACGTCGAGTACCGCTCAGTCAGGTGCATGTTTAGTGCTCTCCGGACAGCTGGCAGAGAGTGGGCAAGAAAACGGGCTCAGCATTCCCGCGCTCGTTGCCACGGAGTATAGCTTCATAGTTGTGCATGCAAAGGCTATAACGTGTTGTGCGTAGTCGCGGTCTGTGTGTAGTCCCAGTCCAAATTTGTCACTCATCTCACTTTTTTGAAGGAGCTCAAACATGTCAATACACTTCTGTCATTTCCAATTCAAGTAGATGGCAGCCTGCACAAGACCCTAAGGAGCAATCTCCAGCAATCTAATCACCATTAGACCCAAATGCCATGGAGATATGATAGCCTGAATCTGAGTGAGATGGATTTTTGGTTATCATGAAAAAAAATGACCCCTTTTTCTTTAAGGAAAACCAAAAATAATTTGGTACCAAAATTTTCAACAAAATCCAAAAATCCAAACTGACTACAGCTGCAGTGGGGGGTTTTCCAGGCTCTCCACAGAATCACAACACTCAGGACCAAAGCATGGACATAGAACACATTTTCTTGTCATTGCACATAGTGTCCTTGCAGTCAAGCTAGTGCTGAGACCAATCAAAGGGTGGCTCAAATGGAGGCAGGGGTGCAGGCAGGGGTGGCAGTTGAGAAACATAAGGAATTGACAAAGGCCCAGCAAGCTGGCTTGGGCTGGCAAAGGCAATATGGCTTGGCTGAGGCCAGAATGGTGGGTTCAATGCCATGCCTGTGAAGTGTTGGCACAATTGATTGTCTTGATTGAAGAATGAATTCTGATTCTCCTGAGCAGCAGCTGGCAAAGATCCCAAGGGAGGAGCTGCTTACTTGCCCTTGCTTCAAGCTGACCTCTTGTGGCTTTCTGTTGGCTTCTTGCAGGATTGTGGCAGAGGAACTTCAGCTTGACAGGCTATACTGTACTCAGTGGCTTGAGACTTTGTGATCATCACATCTTTTGAGATAATGTGTCCATCTCCTGGTTCATGCATCTTCTTTGTTACCCTTTTGATCACTTGTCTGTTCTCTTCCAATTGCTGAAAGATATCTTGTTGTGCACTGCACTTGTCATATGCATTGATGAGTTTCCTTTTCAAGTGAGCCCAGTCTTGATTGTTGTCTGCATTGAGAAAAGTCTCAAGCATGAGAATGTATGCTTGATGCTTCCTTGGGGTATGTTGTTCTGCAACTGGCAGCACCATCTGAGGGTTCTCTTCAGAGGTGTCAAGCAAGTTTGCATGGGCCAAAATTTTGTCCAGAGTTGGATTGATGGTTAGGCCAGAATCTGAGAATGCATGTCTTGCTAAGCCTTGAGTGAGAACCTCCTTGCAAGCCTTGTTGTACATGTTGACAAACTGTGTGCAGTCAATGTGGTCTGCCTTGGTATTGATCTTGTTGACCTGTCATGTATATGCCTGTGCAATGGGGCCAAAGATAGAAACATCAAGTGGCTGCATTATGTGAGTGATGTGAGGAGGGAAGCACATTGGGACAATGTTCCCTGCCCAGCAGGAATCAATGAAGCTGCTTGAAACATGGGGGCCATGACCATCCAGCAGGAGAAGCTGCCATTCCTTCTGTCTACCTTGACCTGGCTTGCTGTGAACATCAAAGATCTGCTCAAGCCAATCAACAGCAACTGCATTGCTTGTCCACCCAGTCTCTGTCTTTGCAAAACTCCAGTTGTTGTCTATGTCCACCATGCATTAAAATTCACCATACAAGTGGATCTTGCCAGCATTGATGATGAGTGGAGGAAGCACCTGTCCCCCAGAGCCAATGCATTCAATTACTGTAGCACTCTGACAGTTGCCAGGAACTCCCTTGAAGTGGTCTTGCCCTTTTGGTACAACAACATGTTGCCTTTCTCTAATGCCAAACATGAAGCCTGTCTTGTCCATGTTGAAGATGATGTCTGACTTGATGTCAAATTCAGCAACAACTTCCTTGAGCCTCTTGATGAAGTGCCTTATGTGGTCAGGATTGACAGCCTTGATGCAAGCATTTTCCACACATTGAGAGTAGGTTGACTTCAAGGAGGGGTGTTAGATCAAAAAGCTATGGAGCCACTTGTCACCAACATGCTGTGCTGTGTTGCTATGTTGCTCTACTAAGTGGTTGGCATACATCTTGATGTCTGCCAGTGTGAGTAGAAAGCCACCCTTGGCACAGAACTCAATGTGATTTGCAAGTGCTGTCTCTGCTGCTGGAGGCAGTGTCTTGTGCATTGTTCTTTGGTGTCCTCCCTTTCTGCTGACTGAGTAGTGTGGTCTTTGAGACTTGGTGAGCTTTGGCTGCTGCTGTTGCACTGGTGAAGATGCCTGCATCAAGGTCTTTGATTGCACTTTGTATTCTTACCTCATTGTCTGCTGTATGGGCTGATGTGAACAGGTGATAGGCTTTGCTGCACTTGCTTGGTGAAGGACTCTGGGTGTGCTTACTTGGTGAGGGACTGCACTTAGATGGGGATGGTGATCTCATGGTGATCTGGTGATCAAACAACAATGACTTATGAGACAGACTGATCTGGTAATAAGATGATGTGGAGTTCCCACATACAGGTGCTGCAGCCATAAATTTCCTTGAATCATTGTGTGCATCTGCATTTTATCCTAGCAAATTTGGACTGGGACTACACACAGACTGCGACTACGCACAACACGTTATTACAATCCTCCGCCGAGGTCCCCACATGAGCTTAGCGAGAAGGTGTGTGTATGTCGTCCTTCCTCCCGAAACGAGTTGCAATCTGGCTCGGATCGAGGTGGGCTCCGTCGTCCAGAAACCAATCTGGGCGCAGGTCGGAGCCAGGAATTTCGACCATATGTTTGTTTAATATTTTCCTAGTGGTCTGATGTGAAGGCATCTCGATCACGCCCAGAAGCCGCCAAATCTTGGCCTGCCCGTACTCAAATAGCTTCCATGTCGCATAGAACTCCTCGCTGCCAACTTCAGATACCCCGAATAGCCATTCGTACACGTGTTTATTTTTTTTCGGCTTCGAGAACAGATACGTCCCGTCTGAATGCGTCCAACGAAAGCTTGGCTTGTGTCGTGGGCTCAATAGTTCTTCGAAGTAGGTCTTGTACGTCCGAGCCGGCATGTTCTGTACGATCAGTGGCAGAACCTTCCTTTCTGGAAGGCGACTGTTATACAGATCACGGACAGCGGTAGAGACGCTCTGTAGCTCTGTTGTCCGTGATGTGACGTCGATGGGAGGGAGAGAGGTGGGAACTAGGACTCCTTCGCGCAAGGACTCTGAGGCAGAGTTTGTCTCACCCATCCGCTGCTCAGAACTTGACGGCTGCGGCGGCATGGTTTCGCGAGTTGGCAGCTGTGGTGGGACAACGTCAACATGTGGCCCAGAATGGATTGCTCTGACGATTTGTTCGAGAGTGATGCCTGCAACAGGACGACTAGATGTCAAGACATTTCGGGAAGAAGCTTCGATAGTAGCCGCAGTCCTCTCGATGACAGACCAGTCTTCGTCCAGGAGCCGCACGAGATCGACGCTGGGGAGACCCGATCCGTGACCGCCTGACGACAGGAAAAGCCACATCACCAGAAAAACCATTAACCGCGTCTTGAGCTCGATCATCGTGTGGTGTGGAACGATTTGCTTTGGTCAGGTCGGAGGGCAAAAGGAGATGGTGAGTAGAAGAAGAGTAACAGAACTGACGACATGTAGAGAGGAGCTCTACATGGAAGGTCCCCACTTTCTCACATGTCCTTGCACAATCACACAGTGTACCCTCACGAGCAACGCTGACGAGGAATGCTTCAAATTTCATAACAGTTCACAAACTTGGTCACAAACAAGAGAGACGGATTCGGATGCCTTCATCGCGGAGTTAAAGCAGGAAGCGGCTTTGGCTCAGTATTCAAGGCCTGATGTCCTACCAGGGGTTATAAGCCTTGACATGACCAAATGCTTCGTCAAGTGCAGGGTTCAAGTGATCTTCCAACGCATCCAAAGCGTTCTCTCTGGGACGCTTGAAAGGGCTCTCCTTGCTGTGCAAGTATTCAGTTACGCGTACTGGCCAAGGTCCAGGCTGGTGTCGATATGGCTGTACAGTCCATGTAAGAGCATGCTTTCCCCAATGGGAGCCAACGTCTTTGTCAGCCTGAGCTGACGTCGCAGCTGCTTCCTGTTTCAGATGAGGTTCTAGATTTTCGTTCTCTTGCATAGAGGGCTCAGCTACTTGATGACCTTGCAGGTCATCGATATGTGCCAGGGTTCTGAAGCGTGTTCGATGCCGTTTAGTTGAGAAGCGAGAGAACGGAGACACGTGTTCTTGTCTTGGAGACTCCTCATCGACGGCCAGTTCGATCTTTGGCGAAGGAGTCGGTGGAGGCTCCTCGAGACTGTAAGGGGATTCGTCAACGTCAGCGGCAGCGGCAGGCGGCGATTTGAGCTGCGCAGCACGAATGCTGGCGGACTCGTCGCGAAGGTGTTCTGAAGGCAGCAGCCTTGGCGTCGACGGCATTGGTGACTCTGGCACAGGAGACACCGGTATTTTGAAGGGCATTCGCGGCGCCTTCGGCATTGATTCGTCATGCTCGCTTTGCAAGGGATGCCAATCTGAGCGAGCAGGACTCTCCGATCCTGGGCCCACAAGCTTGCTACGAATACGTTGGCTCTGTGCGACAGGTCCGACAGGGGCGGTACTTGTTCGTGTTGTGACAGGCTCTCTGGAAAAATGTTGCTCTTGCTCGCCAGGTCTGGCAGGAGCATCATAAATTTTGAAAGCTGCAAGCTTCCGATGAGTATGCTGCTCTTGCGAGGAAGAGTCGACAGGGCCGCTGTCTGATTCTAGCGTTGCTAGCTTGCTAGAACCCTCTTGTGCTGCTGTGGTGGAACCGACAAGAGCAGCGTCCGATTGCGACAGTGGGACCTCGCTAGACACACGCGGCTCTCGCGCGAATGACCCGACGGGAGCCTTGCTTGGTCTCAGCGTTACATCCCTGCTAGAATCACGCTGCTCTTGGGCATCTTTCGAGGCTGCAAGGTCTCGCCACTTCGCGACAGCGTCTTTCATTCGATCGTATCCCTGACTACGAATGAAACCGAGGGGATGAGCCTGAGGGCGTTGACCTGCAAAGACCCTGGAAATGTCGTTCAGGCCTCCGTTTTCTTGCATGACGTCGACGTCAGGAACAAGTCGAACCATTGGTGCTTTGATATGAGCGAGTTGGACTATTCCAAACTTCTGATGCTCGAAGGGAATGTTATAGATAGTCTTGAATTTGATCGTGGGCGTGATGCGGACAGGACGAACGATGGTCGCGGGAACAAGCGTCGTGCCTCTCGAATCATCTGTAGTGGTAACAATGTACCGAATGCGGTCGAGAACGGGAAAAATTTTTCCGTCGAACTTGTACTTTTCCAAGTAGATTTTCCCCGTCCTGTGGTCTGTATCCCTGAAGATCGGAGCCTGGAACCACGGCACAGGCACTTTTGAGCCATCCAAGCGAGTGAAGACAAGAGAGTATGTATTGAACTGCTTATCGCCGTGAACCATGTCGAATCGCTCCAAGTAGTGACCACTCGATTTGAGAATGCGGTGGATCCTCAACGAGATCGTAAGTGCGTAGTCTTCGGCTGGGTTGGCATCCTCGTAAGCGGCTACTTCTCGGTCGATGGTGACCGGATTGTAGCCGAGTCGCTCCAGGTCATGGAAAACTGGCCACTTGAAAACTTCGCTGAGATCGTTAAGCCACCATTCGTCAATGCCAGGAAGCTGCGAATTCTTCCAAATGATCTGATATGCACGCGTCTTTGAGGTCCGATCGGAAACGCCTCTGATGATGGCCTTGGGGTGAAGCGAGGAGAACAAAGCGGTCTGACCCATTAAGCGAACCTGAGGCATGAAAATGACTACGTCTGGGTTCTTGTTGCCCAAAGGATTTTGCGGTAGAAGGTCGGCGATTCTGATGTAAGCCGAGGGTGTATATGATTTGCCATCATAAAAGTCGACAAAGTTAGGGTGTGATCGAAGGCTGTTGATGGGAGCTGTTGCCCCTCTTTCCTCCAGGTATCTGCTTCCTTGAACAGTCATTGGGCGCTCAATGGCATTATAGTAGCCTTGAATGCCGAACTGCTGCATTGCGAGTTTGGAGTTGCGATCGTACTCGCTACTCATTGGGAACTTATAGTGTTCCGCAAAGCTTCGACGAGACCCCGGCTCATCGATGATATTTGACTGCTTGGGAAGGTCATGCTTGTCCATACACCATGTGGGGACGCAGGCGAGCAAGAGAACGAGGAGAAAGCAACTAAGCATGCGTGTATGCGGTGGCGGTCGCATCGTTCCGATGGAGAGGCTGATACCAAAGAAAAACATGGTAAGCCTCTAAGGAGCTGATCGCTGAGGAAAGAGCAGAATGGAGGTGGCATGAAAGATGGAATGATGCACTGTGCCTGGACGTCTTATCCGGCGAAACAAATGGACAGTGTAAGATCTTGTAAGCTGATCCACCGATCCCACACATACGGTGGGTTTCTCTGCGTGCTCGCACTATCAATCATTGGCAAACATGCGGGTCTTGACCCACAGTTGAGCATCGATGTAAGCTATTGAGTTTGGCGTAAGTTACCCACTCTTTCTTGTCTCTGCAGTTCCTGATTGCGCCGGCTACAAATGCTGATGTGGGCCTTCAGAGGCTTCATATCAAGTACGTGGCATGTGTGGGTAGGCGTTGTTCTACTGGCCATCACAACCTCAACTCGAAGGCAACTTGCCGCACGAATACAACTGCACCAGCTCGAGTTTGTGGGGCTCGTGGCTCTCTGAGACTAGAACGGATTTCATGTGCTTCGCTTGCTCCATCGCGACGTTCCGACGAGAGCTTTGCCCCCTCATCGAGCACAAGCCTCTTCGGAAGGATAGCTGCAGTAGGCTCAGACTCACAGTCCCTTCCAATATGAAGCTGAGTGTCATGTTCGTATCGACGTCAAGGCAGCGAGCACGAGGCGACACGCCCGTCGCCCTACTTGACGTATTAATTTTATTGTACAGTATTTTTAATTTTATGTATGTATTTGTGATTTTGCCCAAATTTCGTTTTGAGCTGAGTTTTGGAAGAAATGCGCAAAGGCCATGCAGAATCATGCGCTTTCGAGCTTGTCTTTCGTCCATCACCATCCTCATCTCGCGGATCCTCGCCCCTGCAGCTCACACTTGATCACAATGGAGGTAGAACAGACCGATCACTCCACCACAGCCGCCGCACGCGCGGACTCGAAGCTGTCGACCTTGGATCCTGCTGCGCATCGTGACCGCTTCTTGCACCTTCAGAGCTCGGCCAGGTACGCAGGTCCATCCAACCCAACCGCTCGATTGAACCACATACTGGAGCTGGTCGAAACATATAGAAATGCGGCAACTCTCGCCTCGCTGCTTCCACACGACTGGGACCTCTTTCTTTCCCTCGAGATCCGCCTGGCAGTCGCAACTGGACCTCTCACGCCAGACTCGCTTCAAACCCTTTTGGAGTTGCATCAGAACGCAATCTCTCAGATTCCATCCATCGATCTCATCAAACGATACATTAGCCTCCTATTGACATATTTTTCGCAGCTGAACGGTGTCGACATCGGTTTTTCTTCAATTCAGCCTTCGGACCGTGCAGCAGCTACAAATGTCTCTACAGATCCTGCGCTAGAGTGGACTAGCCTTGATTCGTGTCCGACCATCATCCCGAGTCAATCGATCTACGATCCATCCTCGCTTCCGCCTCTTGCCCGAGATGCAGGAGATCCAGCAGCTTGGGAGCCCGCGTGTGGTCTCGAAGCAACACGCTGGCGTATCCGAGACGCATATTCACGCTGCGCCTACCGGTTGCAGGAGAGTAAGGATGTTTGGAAGCTCTATCTCAGCTTTGAAGAAGCGCTACTCTCTTCCTCTCAAATCGCGCATGACCAACAACTTGAAGCGGTACGGCACGTATATCTTGCGCGACTCAAAGTCCCGCATGCTGCCATCGAGGACACCTTCCAGGCCTTTTCGAGCTTCGTGACCCAACACTTGCCGCCGCAGCAGTACGAGAGCGAGATGACGGCTGCCAACGCGCTAGTCGCCGAGTCCAGAGCCACTCTTCGTCAACGAGAGCAGCACGAAGATACACTGACTTCGCTCTTCCGCACAGGAAGCCTTCATACGGCTGGATCGAGACAGGATTTGGACAACTTTGCGGCATACTGCAAGCCGTATCTTCGCTGGCAGACCAACCGTGCGACGCGAGCTATGCGATCCAAGGACAAAGCGGCTGCACAGACAGAACTCGATCTCACCTGCGCACTCTTTGAAAGGCTCATCCCGCACTTTGGTCTGCATCCGCCCTACACGCACAAGCATGAGCTCGTCTACTACGCAAACGACGTGGAAGCTTCGGAGAGCTACTCCCGAGAGTTCAAGCGGCTAAGCCAAACGGAGCGCGAGTCGCGTACTCAACAAGAGCAGCAACTATTCTCAGAACGCCTCTCGCTCGCTACCGATCTTTGGCTCGACTATATTTCGGTGCTGACATCCGCGAGCCGTCCCGACACTTCCCTCATCATGGACGTGTGTACTCGGGCGGTACACTGCCTGCCGACGGCGATCAGCCTGCACTGCGTGCTGATGCGCAACTGGGCACGGTTCAGACGATCGCGTCCGCAGGTCGAGCAGCTGTTCGAGAAGGTCGCCACTCCAGGCGCCCTCAATCTCAAAGCAAACGAGGTGACGGATCTCTGCCTTGCGCGCATCGATTGCGAGCGCGAGCTGGCGACGTTCGATATGGTGGTCAAGGCGGGTGCCGAAATCGACGTGGATCCAGCGCAAGACATAGACAAGTTCACCGAGGTCTATGCGCTGTTGAGCTATTCGCTGGGCAAATTGGCTGAGCTGGGTGAGGAGCAGCGCGATCCGAGTTTGCGGTTGGAAAAAGCCACAGTCAACTGGGTGGAGAGGGCCGTCTTTGCGATGGGCGGTCCAGCGTCGGAAGGCGGTGCTGGGTTGAACGAGCTAGCCGAGTCGGTGTGGCAGACGGCCTTGACGCAACAGCCGGACAATGCTCTGGTATATCGCGAGGCTGCTGCCTACTGGCTGCGTCGGTTCGATGCGAGAAAGGCGAGGGGGTGGTTCAAGGCCGGTATATCGAAGCTGGAGCGCAAGCAGTCGCAAGAGGCAAGCCCGGAGTATCAGACGCTCATGCAGGAGTGGGTTCAGTTCGAGCATCAGCACGGCTCGATTGAGGATGTAGAGTATGCCGAGGGCAAAGCTAGAGCGGAGCGTCAACGAGCGCTGGAGGCCTGGTACGCTTCGTACGCGCAGTACGGCTATGCAGCTGAACAGCAAGCGCAGACACAAGCACAGCCTTCCGCATCCGCGAACGGCGACGACGGTTCTGCGATGCAAGTTGAGCCGTCGAATCATGTGGAACAGTCAAACGCTGGCAAGAGGAAGGCAGACGATGACGCGGAGGAGGCCGACACGTCGATTCCAGATGCGCCCATGTCGACTCGCGCTGAAGAGGCAGCCCTCGAACAGCCCAAAAAGACACGCACCAATGACGCAGAAGGTTCCGCGCCCTCGCGCGATCGCGAGCACTGTTCCGTGCTAGTTGCAGGATTGGATCCATCTACAGACGCCCAAGCCGTTCGGCATCTACTTCGTGGATGTGGACGAATCGTCGAGCTTTCCGGCCCCACAGTCCTCACCTCCTCCACCGGCGAATCGTCCTCTGCAGCACTCGTCGAATTTTCCGATCCAAGCGGTGCCTCCTCCGCCCTCACCCGTCACGGAAAGGCCATCTCCGACTCGACCGTCTCTATCTTCATCGGCTGGAAATGCACCCTCTTCGTCACCAACTTCCCCGAGGACTGGGAAGATGCGCACATCCGATCCACTTTCTCACCTTACGGCCTCGTTTTCACCGTTCGATGGCCGAGCAAGCGGTTTGCCTCCACGCGTCGATTCTGCTACGTCCAATACACTACGCCTGATGCCGCCGCTGCAGCCGTCGCAGCGCTCGATAAGACCGAAGTGGCAGAAGGACGCAAGCTCAGCGTAGCGTTATCGGATCCGGGACGAAGAAAGCAGCGAACGGATGCGCACGAGAACGCCAAGGAGCTTTTCGTATCCGGTTTCCCACGCAACATTACCGAGGAGGAACTCAAGACGTACTTTGAAGCATTCGGCACCGTTACTGGCGTCCGACTGCTGCGCACTCCGGATGGAAGTCTGAGAGGGATCGGTTTCGTCGACTTTGAAAAGACACTCGACGCACATCGAGCGATGAAAGAGTTGAACTCGACAAAGTGGCGTGGCAAAACGATTTCCGTTACGATTGCGGAGAATCGAACGCATTCGTCGGTGAAGAAGACGGAAAGTGCGGATCGAAAGGCGAAAAGTGTCCGTGTAGATGGGTTGCCAGTGGACGCACAAGAGGCGTTGATTCAGCAGGCTGTGGAACGGGCGGTTGGGTTGGGTAGTGTGAAGCAGGTGTTGTGGAAGCCGGATGGTGTGAGTAAGAGAGCGACGGTGGAGTTTAAGGATGCCAAAGATGCAGGGAGGGCGGTGCTGGTTGGTGGTGCGGATGGGGTGAGGTTTGTGGCGGGGGAGGTGGAGGTTGGGTTGAGTGTGAGTGCGGTTGAGGAGGAGACGGCGGTGGAAAGGGTGGGGGATCAGCCAGCGGCGTTGTCGTTTGTGCCGAGGGCGTCGAGAGGTGGTAGAGGGAGAGGAAGGGGGAGAGGAGGGTTTGGTGTTGGGTTTTCTTCGCATCATGCGTCGTCGAGTGCGGCTACTTTGACGGCGAAGGAGCCGCAGCAAGGAGATGATATGGAGGTGGAAGAGTCGAGCGCGAATTTGAGCGGTCAGGATAGGTTTAGGGCGATGTTGCAGCGTCGGTCGTAGACGGAGCTGTTTGCGTTTTGAAATCAATTGTCGACATCGTTCACAGACACATTGCCCTTTTGCTTGATACACGTGAGAGAGTGTGTTCCCTATCACATCCCACACAGGCACACAACCCAAAGACCATCACACGAAACCATTTTCCCATTGTCCATCATCTACTCTACACAGCCACAGCAACACCACCCTTTCTCGAATCACTCGCCGCCCAAACCTTTCTCCACCTCTTTCCTCCTCCCTGCACCGCCACCGCCTGCACTTCAGAGATACCCAAATCGATATCGATCCAACTGACATCATGACCTCTTCCCAACAGCCCAGCCAACGTCTTGTTGCTATAGCCCGTCTCTACACTCAACTGCGTCGGCAGCAGCTGGTGGTGCAATCTCGGCGCTTCAATCGCTTGACTCAAATCCATCCCCCACAGATAGAAGTTGAAAATCGTCTGCAACACGGAACTGAAGATTCGACTTCCACCACTGCCACCGAGCACCATTTCGACGTGACCATGCTCGGATTCGATGATCGTCGGACACGTCGATGACAGCGGTCGCTTGTGCGCTTCGGGAAAGTTGAACGGCGAAGGCGCAAGACCGAAAGCATTAGGAACGCCGGGAGTCGAGGTATCGTCCATTTCGTCGTTCAGGATGACTCCTGTGGCACGATCCATGACGCGGGATCCAAAGATCAAGTTGACGGTGGAGGTGAGCGCAATCGCCATCCCCTCAGCATCGACGATGGAGAGGTGCATGGTTCCGTGATCGTTGACAATGTCGAATTTGGGATGGTAGTAGTCGAGCGGGTGGGTCTTGTCGTCGGTGATGTTGGGACGGATGCGGAGTGCTTCGTCGATGGTGGGGATTTGGGAAATGCGGTCAAGGTCGGGTGGGGACATGAATGCCGGGTCGGCGAGTTCGGTTCGTTGGCCGAAACCGAATTTGAGCGCTTCGACAAAGCGATGCATGTTGAGGCTGGAAGCTTCGGTGGTAAAGTCGGGGATGAGGGAGAGGATGTTGAGGATGAATAGTAGGATAGGACCGGATGTGGGAGCGTGGGTGGTGTATACTTTTTTACCCATCCAGCTTCCTTCCAAAGCAGGTTGGACGACGACTTTGTACTCTTTCATATCTTCCAGTGTCAATATACCCCCATGAGCTTGCGTCGTCTCGACAAGACTCTTGGCAATCTCACCCTCGTAGAAAACATCCGCCCCGTGATCTGCAATCGTCTGCAACGTCTTGGCATACGCTTTACGGCTGAAAACATCGCCTTCCTTCTTCAATTCTCCCGTCTCTTCATCGACAAAGATCTCCCTCCAAACATTGTCTTGGTACATGAACTCTCCGAACCACGCCAATCTGCGCGCCAACTCTTTCGACACCCTTGCGCTCTTGGCCAACTCCACAGACGGCTCTACCAACCGCTTCCAGCTCAACTTGCCGTATCGTCGATGCGCCTCCTGCAACCCCCTCAACTCTCCAGGCACGCCCACGGCCAATCCTCCAAATTGAGCCTTGGGCACGCGCCCGACATACATCGTCCTGTTCGCAGCCGCCGGCGCCGTCTCTCTAAAATCAATCGTCATACGCTCCACACTCCCCTCCTTCCTTCCTTTACCACCCTCACTAGGCGCACGAACAACCATAAACCCACCCCCACCAATGCCAGAACTAAACATGTTCAACACCCCCACACACAACGTAGACGCTACAGCCGCGTCCACCGCCGTACCCTTTTCCAACAGCACGTCCATCCCGATCCTACTGCAAACTTCATTTTCTGTAGCTACACCGGCTTTTCGACCCGTTGCGAGGATCGCAGGATGTCGTCGACCACGTGGATCGGTGGGAAAGGGCGGGGGATCGGAAGGATCGAATTCGCCGAGGAGGTTTTTGAGGACGATCGAGGTGGTGATGGCAAAAGTGAAGATGGCGAGGAGGACCAGGATGGAGTTGAAGATGGTTTTGGGTTTTCTGGTTTTGCGTGATGAGGATGGTCGTAGGTAGTGCTGCTGATGATGATGTCGGCGAGATGAGAGAAGGGGAGAGGATTCGGTTGCAGAGGGAGCGGGAGCAGAGCCTTCGGAGATATGACCGTCGTTGGAAATGACTTCTTCCTGGATTGGGTCGATGGAAGAGGAGCCGCTTTCGGATCGAAGGCTCGAGGGCCGGTTGGCGGCGGCTTTGATTGACGGCATGATTTTTGGCACTTCAATGCTGCTGGTGCAGCTAGTGCTAATCGGTTGAGGATGGAGGAAGGAAAACAAGAAGCAAAGCATATCGAAGCTGAGCTAATTTTGCATTGCCGCTCTCGATTTGACCTGCGCTGTCGGAAATGCCGAGATAAAGCCGTGAATTTTTTGACAATGTTAAATCAGATCTCGTCCAAGCGGTGGAAATCGGGAAACCACGAAGAAAGACAACTTTGATCAACGCTCGTACCAACCAACGCTTTCTCACCATTTCACCAACTCACTCGCACACCAATCGCTCTCAAAAAAAAAAAAAAAAGAAGAAAAAAAAATGCTGCGCACATCCCTCACCACCACCGTCAGCACCATGCGACGCTTCGCTTCAACCCAAGCAGGAGCAGCCGCCGAACAAGCCGCTTCCACCGTCCGCTCTTCCGCCAAGGAATCCATCGGTGAAGCCAAGGGAGCGATCAAACACGCAGAAGGTTCGGTCAAAGGTGCAGCTCAACAGGCTAAAGCTTCGATCCCTTCTCCACCTTCAGTACCGATCGTTGTAGGTAGCCCCACCATCCGTCGTCCCGTAGCTTCGGTTCGAGGCGGAGTACTCGGTTTTCTGTTTGGGTTCGGCATCGCTTCGGCGTACGGATACTACTACCTGCTCAAGGAATACAACGCGGCGAGCAACTTGATGCTCGCCAGCGTCGAGAGCTGCAGAGCTCGACTGACAAGGTAAGCCCCCTCCATGTTTCGAATTCAAGTATAGACAAATACACTTTACTGACGTGCATGTGTATGTGTACGGCAGATCACAACCCACCTGCAAAGACTCAACAAACTCGAAGCCGATCTCAAATCGCTCTCTTCCCAATCCGCTTCCAAAGCCGAGTACGAGAAGAACAGGCTCGAGATGAAAAAGATCGTCGATGGCATTCACGATGAAGTGCTCGATGTCAAGAAGCAGGTTCTCGACTTGCCTAGGCCTACAAAGTACATGCAGTAGATATCCAGAAGCATCATTGAAATATCAAAACTCTATCACGCATTGTGGATGTCAGAAAACAACAACACCAACCATAGACCCGTCCCTGCCCACCTCCAACACCATCCCCTGCCGACCAACCAGCCGGGTACTGAGATCGACAACCACCTCGCTCGACGGGTTATCCCTCTCCGGACTGCTATCCATTCCATCCCGCTTGACCTGCTGACGACCAACACTCCCGCCCTTACCCGCCGCTGCTGCTGCTCCACCACCACTCCCCCTAAACTCCGCACAAGTTCCACGATCCAACTCCATCCCCCTGTCATCCTGTCCCACGCTCAAAGTACTATCAAAATGATCTTCAAACGTGAACCCTTCCATGACAGATTTCTTGCTCTTATTCGTACCTTTTTGTCCGTTAACCTCGCTAGAGACCGACGATACACGCCAAGGGCACCGATTGTACCGCTGGAACAACGCATCGCCAGGAACGTTGGTATGGCACACCACTTTTTCCAATCTCGGCTGACCTGTCGCAGCCGCATCGTACGCTTCCGTGATCGATGGCATGCGCAAAGTGTCTTTGGAGAAGAGCAAGTCAATGCCTAGGTCGAAATAGTTGTAGAAGAATGCCGAGTCGTCGTGATCTCCAGAGCCAAAGGGAGAGTCGTCAGTGGCGTTGCTGTTGTCGGAAGCTGCTTCCCTCGCACCGCGTCCGCCGCCGTGTCCGGGGGGAGCACCATGGATACGCATCCGATCGTCCTCCTTGTGAAAAATTCGTTGCGGTTGACCTAGTTCGCAAAGTGCATCTTGAGGCGTGGTGACACCCAGCAAGAGCTCGACTAGGTGCGATATCTGCCCATGAGGCGATGTAGTTGCTTTGCTTCGATCGGTAGGAGGCGAAGTCGCCCGAGACGCGCCACTTGTAGCGAACTGCAGAGAGACACCCTTACTCGGTGTAATACGAGCTTCGAGGAGGGCAGGACATCGTACTTGAATAGCGTCGATATCCAGCGCTGCACGATCACGTTCGCTGATGAGCTGCTGATAGTCGCTGGCGGCTGCTGTGGGTGAGAGCGTGCCTTTCGACGATCGTGCTGCGGAGCGTGCTCCCTCATTGGATGAAGAAGAAGCTGCAGAAGGCGAAACCAGAACATCGTCCGGATGGTTGAGGTCAGAGCCGGAAAAGATGTGCATGGACGAGACAGGCTGCAACTTGTCCACATCTGCATCCTTGGCGCCATTGGACTTGACCGCAAAGCAAAAAGCGAGACCAGGGTAGGAGATGACGAATTCCCTGCGCTGTTTGTCTGTCGCAGCTCCGTTGCTGCTGCCGAATGCAGAGGCTACGAGGCTGTCCGAAGAGATGGAGGATGACTCTGGACGGCCAGGATACGTGGGGCCAAGGATTTGATGGAGGGTGGAGCGATTGAGCGCGACTGGAGGCGATCTTGCTGAGCCTTTGGAGTAGATGAGCTTGCCATTGTAGAGGAGATTGACAGGACGATGACTCGGTTCTGGAGATGCTGTCGATGCGGGTGCATTTGGTGTGGATTGCGGTCCATTGGTTGCTGACGAATCCAGATTCTCGAGTGTGATCATATTGAGACGCTGTGTCACGCCATTGAACACAAGATGCAGATTTGGTTGAATCACCACCACGATAGGCGAGAGTCTTGGAGCGGTCTCATCATAAGTGATGTTGATCTGCGGAAAGAGCGACTGGTTGGAGCGAAGGTAGTTGAGAACGTGCCAGAGCGAGTGGCCGAGCTTGAATGGACCAAGAGCATACGATGGACGCAGAACCAGATCGAGGCGTGGACCGGTGAACGATGACGAGCGATGACGGATATCACTCATCCCGGAGGAGGGCGAGGAAGCAAAGATGGGGCTCGACATTAAAATGCGATGGAGGGTTGATCCTCTGTGAGGTTCTCTTCTGGTCGAAAGTGGTATCAGGCCAGCCGCAGTCCGACTGAAGGAATGGCGGATAGGTTGTGTCCGGAAGCGTGTGTGTGTAGCTGTTATCGTGATGCGTGAGTACGAGAATGGTGGAGGGATGGATGGCCTGCTCGATAGCCATGCGCTCGAGTCAGGCTTGAACTGGATCGGATGGCCAGAGCGTCACATGCAGCTGGCAAAGCGAGCCATTTCAGGGTCCAACGCGGAAAATCCGCAGCGACAGGCAAATGAAGGCGTTTAGGTTTTTTTTTTTTTTCTTCTTCTTTCGGTGTGTCCGATTCAAAGTGGTGTGTTGCTTTTCATTCGGAACAAGGGTCCACAGCATCTTTGCTTGCCACTCTCAACCCCATTCTCGTCGATCACACCGCAACAGTACGGAAAAGCTCAGGCCACTCCCAGCTGAGGATTCTGAAATGTACTGAAGGAACAGCTCCGATGCAATCAATATGAAGGTCAAGGTCAAGTCGTGGAACGCAGTCGCATATTGGTGTAAGTTGATCCAAGCCTAGCCTCTCGCATCCCAATTGATAGTGGACCAAGCAGAACTAAATCCCGCCTGAACCTTATCACGACTCGCAGTATGGGACGTCAAGGATCCAGACGATATCTGCGGTATTTGCCAGAGCAACTTTGATGGCTGCTGTGCAAGCTGCAAGGAACCGGGCGACAGTTGTCCGCTGCGTAAGTCGCTCAAAGATCCAAGCTCTTCTGTCGTTATCGACTCGTACTGATGATTTCCAATCTTGGTGTCTTGGCCCTCACATGAACGGTCGCTTTCCACTTCTGCCCACAAACAGTGTTCGGCAAGTGCAGTCACGAATTTCACCTTCATTGCATCATGAAGTGGCTTCAAGACAACGATGGTTGCCCTTCGTGTCGTCGACCCTGGGGTGAGTATCCTCTCGCCGATAAGCTAAGCACATGTTCGAGGACCTTCTGCTGACCTTGTTGATGTAACTCTGTTTTCCCGATCGCCTCCGTGTGCACACATCTCGCGCTATACAGAGGAAGTCGAAGGCACCACTGTTACTGCAAGAACTGCTGCTGAGGCATCATGACCCCAAGCGAGTCAAGCACCTGTACCCATTTGCTCGCGACCCCATGCCTCCCGCGACTCTACCGAGGATTGCAGCAAACATCACTGTACCAACGAAAGATTATCACACTCTCTGTTTGCACATCCTGTCAGTCATACGGGAAGACTCTCAAAAGTCATTGCGATAGGAAGATGCAGGTTCAGCTTGGGAGCAATTGACTGTGGGATACGTTCGAGATCAGCAGAGTTCCAAGGTGGGAAGGCAAGGTGAATCGCGCCAAAGCAAATAAATAGCCATGGCGTGTTAGATCATTCTGCTGCACAAACCCAAAGGGGCAAAAACCAGCTGCCGACAACGAGCACCTCTGATCAGGGTCCAAAGCTTTGCTTGGCAGGGATGCCCAGTGACGACGACGACGATGCTGATGATGAATCGAGGCTTCCTTGCAGCGGATGATCCGATTTGTGGGAAGGTGTCAAAGCCAAAATTCTAGACCTCTCGCTAAGTGGCCTCGAGGATTTGCACAGTAAGCTTTGCAGCTCTGCAGACATTGTGGGCCCTGCAGCTTTGACGATGAGTGGCTGTCTGAAAGGCGAATGCGACACGTTGCAAAAGGTTGCGGAGTGAGTCAGCTTTGCGAACGCAGCAAGCAGGCATCCGATGGCGAAACGGTAGAAATTGTGGTCGACCGCAAAAATGACGTCGTTTGACAGTCGCAACTCGACACGCCGCTCACCCCGCACTTCGATGTTCGGACGCTAACCTCGCTTAGCATGCACCATCACAGTCACGCACAAACGTGTGCTCATGCCTTGTTGAATCATTTAGTTTTTTTTCTTTTAATTTTTCTTTTTTTCGGAAAACCTCCACTTGCCGATGCAGAAGAAGAAGATGGAGAGATGCACGCGCCACTCACACATAGGCAGCAAATGTGCTCATTCTGGCTGGACTGAAAATCCTTGAGCCCAACCCAGAGCAGCCGACTGAGAGAAGACCGAGTGCGGAAGAAGGAGGTTCGATATAAAGAGCGAGGTCCATAGGAGAGGGTACAGTAGGGCAAGGGACTTTGACTAGCGAATCACAGCCAGGGTGCCGGTCAGGGACGCGGACTCGAGACGAGTTGATGCTGAGTGACGAGCGGGCGGGGCATGAGTGAGTTTTGTGAATGAGTGAGCGAAAAGAGCGAGAGAGCGAGCGAGCATTGTGACCAAGTCAATGCGGTGTGTAGATGCTCAAGGCGTGGTGACGAAATAGAAAGCGCAAATGATGCTTTTCTCTCGCTCCTCCGCTGTCACAATCCGCAGTCATTTCCGCTGTTGACAGATTCTACTTTGGCTCACGTTCCTCTCTTCGCCATCCAACCTTTTCAGATCGAGCACATAAGCTTCTTGCGTTTCTTTCCTCTCCATCCACCACCATCGTTGCTCGCCATCATACCCAACACTCCACCTGCCCGCACTTGACAGCTTTAACATACACCACTTCCTCTACTACCTCTCAATCTCCAATCCTATCTCATCATGGTCAAGCCAAGCTTCATCTCGGCTGGCTTGCTGGCTCTCTGCATCGCCATCGCCACCGCCCCTCAGCCTGTAGCTGCAGACTGGCTGCAGGACTTCACCAAAGGCGGAAGCAGGGCCTTTGACAAGGCTTTCAGCACCTGGTCCGAGTAAGTACAATTGTTCCCTAGCCGATCGACGTCGGTTCTGAGCTTTGAAAACTGACGGATGTGCTGCTTTTTCTTTTTATCCTTTCTTATTTTTATGACAGCTCGGACCTTCGTACCTACCTCCTCGACCGAGGCATCATCGCTCCTTACACCACGGGAGAACAGCTTCGTCAGCTCGCCATACAGGACTATGACAAGCTCGTCTCGTCCGCTTCCTCGGCTACGGGCGCTGCTCAGACGGCGGCCTCTTCGCAGCTCAACTCGGCTTCCAGCGCCGCTTCGTCCATCTCCTCTGCTGTAAGCTCCTACGCCGCCCAAGCCACCAAGTCTGCCTCAAGCCTGGCACTCACCGATCTCTACTATCCTTTGTCCAAATCTGCCTCCTCGGTGGGCTCACAGGCTTCCGTCTACGCTGCCTCCGCTTCTGCTTCGGCTAGCAGCCTCGGCAAGGATGCTTCCGCTTCTGCTTCCAACTTGAGCAAGAACGCTCCCAACGCCTCGGGCGTTTCCAAGAGCGCCAAGAGCGCCGCTACCCAGGCTAGCAAGTCGGGCAACTCGATCTACAACGCGGCTTCCAAGAGCGGCAGCTCGGCCTACGCTCAAGCTTCGCAGGCGGTCAACAGGGCCATCGACGACAGCACCGACTACGTCTACTCGACCTGGAACGACAATGACCTTCGTTCGTGGCTCGAGAAGCACGGCATCATCAAGACCAAGACCCAGGCTACTCGCGACGAGCTGCTCAGCAAGATGCGCGGTGCTTACACCACCACCGTCAACGCTCCCTACGAAGCTTACTCTGACAGCTACTTGCACAACTGGCTGGTGGACCACGGGATCATCAAGTCGCCCGCTGAAAAGACCCGCGACGAGTACCTCTCGCTCGCCAAGGACTACTACACCACCGGCACCGAAAACGTCTACGACTCGTGGAAGGAGTCGGACCTTCGCAGCTGGTTGATCAAGAACAACGTGATCAAGTCGGACTACCAGGCCAAACGCGACGAGTACCTCGACCTGGTGCGCAAGAACTACAACTCGGCCGAAACCGAGCTCTGGAGCAGCTGGACCGACAGCGACCTGCGCAACTGGCTCATCCAGAACGGATACCTCAAGTCGGACGCCCAGGCCAAGCGCGACAAACTGCTCAAGCTCGCCCAGAAGCACGGCAACGAGATCAACAAGGAAGCCAAGGAGTACATTTCGTGGAGCGACGCCCGTCTGCGCGAATACCTCAGGAGCAGCGGAATGCCGCTGGAGGCGATCCCCAAGAAGCGCGACCAGCTGTTGCGCGAGATGCGCGCCCGCTACACGGGTCACCGCGGCATTTTCAGCTACATCAAGGATGGCGTGCGTCAGGCTTACTTTGGTGTTCAGGATATCCTGGGTAAAGGCGAGCAGGCTGCGGCGCATGCGAGTGTGAGCGCATCGTCGGCGGCTAGTGCTGCTTCGGCTAGTGCTGCTAGTGCGACTGGTAGGGCTAAGGATGAGTTCTGAGGAGGAGCTTGATTGAGTCCGTTTGTATATGAATCTTTTCCCTTGTTGTGATTGAAAAAAGCAATACCAAAGTTTTCGTTTTTCCCTGACAACTCTTGCACTGTGAAGTGGGCTTCTGAGATGGAAGTGAGTCAAGTCGAGGATTGTGAGTGAGTGATGGTGAGGGGCGCGCGTTGCGCAACTTGACGGCTGACGCTTTGTGCGGGAGTCGGGGAAGGGGTCGAAAAAAATCCGCGTCTGTGCGTCGGACACAACATCGACCTTGAGCTTTTCAGATTCTTCTTGCTTTCCTACCTCACTTGGCACCACTACGACCTCCGACCATCATTGCCCTGGCGAGCTACCTCTCCCAGCGCAACAAGAGAGGACCATGCCTCCTAAACCAAGGCAGACCATCCCGCGTCCCACACCGCCAGCACCGCCAGCATCAACACGCCCCGTCGCCGTCTCTTCCACCACCTCCGCAGCACCCCCTTCGCACACCAGACGTAAACCCTACATCCACCGTCCAGCTTCGCTCTGCCTCCTACTCTTCCTCCACGCCATTTCCCACCTACTCTGTTTCCTACTGCTAACCGAACCCTGTCTCAATCCGTCTTTTACCTCCCGCTTCACCGACAAGCTGAACTACTTTAAACTTCTTCGCTCGCCTTCGGCAATCCCTTCAGCAGAGTGGGGGGAGAGGTTTACGAGCGCGGGTGTGCGCGGGTTGTTTGGGGTCGGGGTGATTCAGGCGTGGTTTACCGCAAGATTGACGGCGTATGTGGAGAGGGCGGAGGGGGAGGTGAGGTGGGTGGTTGGGGAGTTGAAGCGGCAGAGGGAGGAGGGAAGAGGGATGGTGGGGGTGGATACGAGGTGGCAGGAACGGAAGGAGGGGGAAGGGGAAGAGGAAGGTAGAAGGGTGGGGAACTTTGTTAGGCAATTGGAAGGTGTTTCGGTGAGCTTTTTGGCATTGCCGTTGATGGTGGTGGTGGTGTATGCGGTGTTGGTGGCTCTAGGGGCAGAGGCGACCATGTGGAAGCAAACAGGTGTGCTAGCGACACAGTTGGCGCTTTTGATCGTTTTACCGCTGTTTCATGTGCTTGGTTGGCCCGATTTCGACACTACTTCGCCAGAGACAACCTCAAACTCCACCAACTCAACCTCATCCTCAACCTCACACTGGACATCCTCCTCACCCTCCGCCCACAACCCTCCTACTTACTCCCCTCTTCTACCCTCCCCTCTTCTGCCTCCTAGCCACACTCCTATCCACCGCCGTCCTCGCACTCGACTGGAACGTCTCGTATCAAACCTACCCTTTCCCCTTGCTCGTCGCAAGCTTGCTCGGTCTCGCGCTCGGTGACTTGTATACGATCGCGTTCGTGCTGTTCGGATAGATCTTCACACACGATCACAAAAAGTGCAGGATTGGATAAAAATGTAAAACTTTTTCATTTCCTCGAGTGATAATCTACACGTGCTAGGAAAGGAGCCTCACTGCGCTTGTGAACCGGGCAAAACCGGCGGGCCCTCCTGGTTGGGCAGCTCCAACAACACTCTAGGCGTCGACGTGCCCGAAGCCGACCTAACCTGGCGCTCCCGCCGACTCCCCCACAGCTGCAGAAGGGGGCAACTGGAACCCGTCCAACTCGTCTTCCTTCGTCAGCTCGCGTCTCAACAACCTACTGCTCACCGGCGAATGCCTCGCACCCCTGGACGACTCCGGCTCCGTCCTCGACCGTGTCGGGAACAAATGCGGATGCGAAGTCGGTCCAGGATTACCCATTCCTTCACCCTTAGGGGCGGTAAAGTTGCTGAAAAACGCACCGATCCGACTCATCCCATCTCGAAGGCCCAACCCTCCATGTCGACGTGCATCGTCGTCGTCGTCGCTACTCGCCGCATCTTCGTCAGAGTCGTCGCTGTCGAGGTGGTAAACGCGCGCATCCCGCGTCATCTCTTTGCCGGACGAAGAGGCGCCGTTGTACGTCCGAGCTCGACGCGAAAAGGCGTGGGCACCGGCTTCGTTGATCGGTCCACGACGTTGGTTGTTAGATGGGTCGGCGATGTCGAGCCACTGCACGGATGACGAGTTGCGGGACGAATCTGCGTCCCGACCGGAACTGGAGCCGAGACGAGAATGCAGCGCAGAAGGTTTGAGGATGGGACTGTTGCTGATGCTAGACGAGGAAAAGGGCGGTGCGAGTCCTGCTCCTGCTGAAGACGAGCGCGGGAAGAATTTCTCCTTGCCCCTTTTCTCGCGGAAGCTCGAGGACGGGCTGAGCTTGTGCGACGACTTGTCGCGTGTCATGATTGGCGACGCTGGTTCGGAGATCATGACTCTCGGCTTTGGAGCCGATTCGGATGCAAGCGAAGTAGACTCTTCCTCTCCGCCTTGATCATCCATGATTTCTTGCTCTTCATCCGAACCGTTTCCAGATCCTCTGCTTGCTGTTGACTTTCTTCGACCTGAAAGGCCAATTTGCCCGCTCAAAACCTTCTTGCGCAGATTGCCACGTTTGGGTGCTGTGGTGCGTCGACTCGGATGCGACGGCCTCGACGACGACGATGATGATCCTGCTACTGCTGCTACCGCCGACGAAGCCACGTCGTGCTCCGTGTCCTGAGCGCTGGTGCTGCCTTGCGGTACAGACGAGTCCTCGGGACCAGCAGGTCGGCCGCCGCGATCTTGGCTGTGGACCGCGCTTACGACAGCCGGCGTATGGTGGATGTCGGCACCATCCCTGTCATCGCGATCGCCCCCCAAGTTTCGTGCATCGTTTCGCATCGACCTCAGGGGAATGTTACGATCGTTGTCAGGACCACGTCGATCTTGCGCCCACGACATGGCGCCGTACATGAGATTGACACGGTCTTGTCGATCCTGAGCCGTCTCCTCTTGAGGTGCTTCTGCCTTGACGTAATGCTTCTTGTCCTTGTTGGGCCACCACTTGTGCACCTTGTTTTCGAGCAATCTGGAAATAGACTCGGAAGCGTTCCATGAAGCGTGATCTTCGTGACCAAGGAAGCAGGACAGTTCATCGTGGTGTTGGCGAACCCAGTCTTGCGCCGGCGTGTCCGACTCTTCGAGTGCATCGCGCTCGCGGTCGGTCAGAGGAATGACCTCAACCACAGGGTCGTCGGAGTAGCTCTTCTGATGCTCGAGCACCAACTTGTGACCTTCGACCCAGCTGCGAACTTTGGGCCATTTGGCGTCCTTCTTCTCGTCGGTGCTACCTCCATACAAGTTGGCCTGGCCTTCGCGGTCTTGTCGACAAGCCTCGTCCTCTTCATCGGGTTGAATACGACCCAAGATGATGTCGCGATCCATGGGTGCTTCGCCAAGGTCCTGCTCTTCTTTGGATGCGCGTCTCCTCTCCTCTTCCTCTGCCGACTGCCTCTTGCTCCTTTGGCGAGCCGAGTCGGCTTCTCGCTTGGCCTGCATCCTTTCACGGTATCGGCGCATCTCGACACAGTCGTCTCCAAGATAGTCGGCTGCTGGGTTCGAGTCCTCATCGCTACCTTGCCAATCTTCGATGCCGTCCATGTCCTTGCAGAGTTGGCGTCTGCGTGTTGCTTTGGTATCGGGGCTCTGATCACCATCAGCGTCGGCGTACTTTTCGTTGCATTGGCCGTCGTTGCCAAGACCTTCCGCCTTTTCGAGGTCGCGCTCTGTGCGGGTGTTGAGCAGACCAACAAAGGCTGGCTCGTGGTCCTTGCTGCTGGTAGAGGATCCTGCAGCTGCGGTTGCCGAGTTCTCGTCGTTGCTGTCCTCCTCGCGACGAAGCTCGTCTTCACGATAGCCACCGATGGCACCGCGTCCGATGAGAGCAAGCTGTTGAGCCGACATCTTGTCGGCGCTAATGTCGTCGGTATTAATGACAATATCTTCACCCGTCTTGACGCGGCGGACACGACTCATCCAGCTGGGTTCATCGTCACGCATGGATGGATTGCGACTCCATGTGCGTGTTATGGTATGGGCTCGTCGACGGGCATTCTTGCCGAATGCGAAGAACGGAATCGTGAACCCGTGGACGAGGATGGAGCAGAGGACGAAAAAGTAGACGATGGGCTGGATGGTGAGGGCAAGCACATCGTTCGAAGTCTGGGGAGGCTCGTGGACTTCTTCAGGCATGAGCGTTCGACCCAAGGTGGCAATGAAGATAGCACCGACACCCATGGGACCAAAGTGGCCGCAGAAGATGGCCTCTCGGAAGGTCTTGATGTCCGGGATGAATTTCCATAGTGCGAGAACGACGGGGATACGCTTTGTGAGCAGTACGCAGATGGTGAGCACGATGAGCCTCCAAATGGACAAGCCAATCTCGGCGTCGACAAAGTCGTGCCATGGGATCAAAGCGCCAATGTAGATAAAGGTAGCAATGTTGAAGAGCAAATCGACAATGTTGGAAAAGTTGGAGTCTTCAGTCTGTTTGGTGAACCATCCGTCCCAGGCGAAAGCGGTACCACAAGCGAAAGCAGCGAGGAGATCGTCGGAGCCGAGCAAGACGTTGACACCCATGCTGGCAATGGCGAGCGAGATGTACTGAGCCACAAAAGATTCTCGGTCGATGAGCTTCTTGCGTTCGGAGAAACGCATGAACTTGCGGGCGAGGTAACCGATCAATGCTCCGAGGAGGGTGCCGAGGATGATCTCGTAGGCCCAGGTTTCGTAGAACCACTGTGCGATGGCATGGCCAGTGTTGTCGCGGTTCTGTGTGAGGTAGAGGGCCAAGTAGAGGAAGGGGAAAGCAGCACCGTCGTTGCAGCCGGACTCGCACATGAGCATGTGACGAACGTGAGCGGGGACATGCTTCTCGGCCCAAGGACCACCTACGACGGCCTGAGCCAAGATGGGATCTGTGGGGGAGACGCAGGCAGCGACGACGAGCGAATTGAGGAAATCGAGACCGGGAATGAGGGCGTAGATGAAGCAGGCGGTGATGAGCCAGCCCCAAGCCATGACGGGGCCGAGTAGGATAGCGATGGACTTCCAGTGACGCAAGAGATACTTTTTGGGCAATTCGACACCGATGGCAAAGACGGAGAGGGCGATGGTGACGCGCATGATCTCGAGAGTGATTTCATCGGTATGAACACCGCCCGGGGTGACACCATCCTCGCCTCCCCATTTGGCGGGATTGAAGAGACCGATGGCGACGGGGCCGACGATGATGCCGAATGCAGCGGCGATGGGAGCTTCACCGAGGTAGAGACGCTCTTTGATGAAGAGGGAGAGGTAGGAGAAGATGCAGATGAAGAGGCCTAGCCCGACATAGACGATATGAACGGGCGTGACCTCGAAAGGGTGGAAAGCCTTGGCCATGGTGGCAGATGATCGAACGAGCAGCACGACGTGGTGGCTGCAATGCTTTGGTGAGGTCTCGCTGATCGGCTCTTAGATTGATGTAGGACGTTGCAAAGAGGACGGTGCCGACATTCGGATGATGCGAGCCATTCCAGACGGCAGTAATAAAATATAAAAAATATAAAAATAACAATAAAAACAGCGTTATTTGGTGGTGGATGGTGGTGGTGTAGCAAGATACGGGACGACGAAACGCGTGTGAGTGAGTGAGCGAGGCGGTGTTGTGGGTGCTGTGTTGCTCCGAAGGCGTGAGTCGAGTGCGGGAGTTGTGCCGATATCGACGTCGCTTCTGTGCTAGTAAGGTGGCGTAGCAGTCAGTCGAAGAGCTTGTCGATGTGACTGTACGAAAGTCGAAGATCCGTCCAGTGGGTTGTGACGGATCCGGCGGAAGAGCCAGCTTCAAAGTCAATGAGCTGGTTTCGGGATTGGCGATAATGATAGTGCCGTCTTGAGAAAGCGATCTACGAGTGTATACTGACGGACAGCTTCTAAGCTGGTAGAGAGGGAGATGGTGATCGCGAAATGGTGATGATGGAGAGACGAGAGACGTTTGTGCGGTTGTCAGGTCAAGCTGAAACTTGTCTGTGACGATATCAATCCTGAAGCTGAGTCTAGAAACAACCGAAATTTAATAAAACAAAGTCGAGCCTTGGCACCACTTTGCTTGCAGGCACAACACCAGCAGCGCCTCGATCAATCATCATCATCGGAAATCATCAGAAATCAAATTTTAATTACTGTAGCTGCAGGTTCTTGTCACTCGGCGCCTTGCCGACACGAAACGGCAAGCTTCCTGCATCCTCAGACATCTCCATCGCCAGTCAAAGGATGAGAGCTCGCTCATTCAGGGGAGCTGTAAGCTGTTCAGCGTCGACTTGCTCAATTGCGACTTTGCTCAGCGGAAGCGATATGAATCGGGATTGCGGTTCAAGCGAAATGATAGGATCAAAACTTGAGGCTTTTTGGCCGTGGCTGCAGCTTGCTGCACGATAAGAAGGTGGGCGGTGTTTGTGTAAGGCCAGCCTGCTTCGTGTTTCCGAATCTCTGATCAACCCTGATCCGAACGCTACACATTCAAGATTGCCTTAATGTAGTTCACGTACATGCGAGATTCACGTAGATGAGAGAGGCAGCACAACAAAAATCCATGTGAGTTTGCTCAAATTTGCACAGATTTTTGTCAAACTGGCAGGGATTTTTATCCCTGCCAAAATTCGGAAAATTAAGGCAAGGCAGCACAGCAGTCAATCTTCAGAGTGTCAAAAAGGCATGTGCCCCTTTCAAGGCAGCACAGTAGTTAATTTCTGGAGCACCTCCTCACATCTTTTTCAAGACAAACACCTCAAAAGATTGCTGCTACTCTCAAGACTTTCAATTAAGAAGCTTCTACATGAATGGTGGCATGAATGGCACAAAAGGTTGAGCTGGCTGCTGAGATGGTCCAGGCTGGTCAAGGTGTGCTGAGCTAGAGCAAGGGAAAGCTGAGAATGCTGGTGGTAGAGGAGGCAGCCCAATGAGATAGTCATAGCCTGGAAATGGTAGTGGTGGCTGAGGAATTGACATGTTGACTGGAGCTTGTACTTCTTGAGGCTGATGCTCTTCAGGCATGTTTGTTGTCTTTGACTTTTTCATCTTTGCTGGCTTAGCCTTTGCCTTTTTGTGGCTCTTCTTGGCAGCTTCCTCCTGAGCTTTCTCTTCATGTTCTGCTAGAAGCCTGGATAAATCACTTTGATGTAGCACATGGGCTTGAGAGAGTTGGTTGCTATCTCCTGGAAGTGTATGGCACTTGTTTGACTGTGCTGCTGTCAGCTCCTGGATCCTAGCCTGACTGATAACATGCTGATTGAAGAGCTGATCAGCAAACTTTCCAAACTTATGAGCCCATGCATGCTGCTGACATTGAGTGATGAGGAGTGAAGCCTGTAGCTCTTCTTGTTGTACCTGCAAACATTCCTGTTGTGCAAGAGACTGGAACAGCTGTGTCATTAGTTGCTTGGCTTTGGCAGATGTTGACAGAGTTGGTATATCCTCTGGGATTGGATGTGGAGTTGTTGGAGTTGTTTCATGATGAAATATTGGCATGTGGTTCAACACTGTGTCATGGCAGACAGTTGAATCAATGCCAACATCCTTGAAAGCCTTTGCAGTTGCTCTTCCATTGATAACTTGATGTGCCTTGATGTACATGCCAAGGAAGTCTTTCTTGGTGATGGAAAGGTTGGCTCCAGCAAACTTGTTGACCTCTTTTGTGAAGGCATTCTGGAGTGGACCAAAGATTGAGACATCAAGTGGTTGGAGAAGGTGAGTGGCATGTGGCAGTAAGCAGAGGCACACAATGTGGGACTGCCAGGCTTGCTGAATGAAATCAAGGGTAGTATGTGAGCCATGACTGTCAAGGATGAGGAGACAGTATCATCCTTGAGCCTTGTCTTGTGTATGCTTGTTGAAACAGTCCTCCAACCAGATTGGTGCTAGATCATCATCAGTCCAGCCATTTGGGCTTGTTGCAAATACCCTGTCCTTGGCTGCTGTATGATCACAGTACCAACCTTGCATGTGGTTCTGACCCTTGAAGATGACCATGGGCAGAGGAGGAGGTCCATGTGCACCAATGCACTCAACCACAGTGATGGTCTCTTTGTTACCAGGGTGAGACCCAAAGTGCCTATTCTTGCTGTGTTCCTTGGGCACAATGATGTTGCAGGATTGACTTTGACCCAGCATAAACCCAGTCTTGTCCATGTTGTAGATATTCTCCAGCAAGATATTGTATTCCTTGATCATCTCCTCCAACAAGTCAAAGTATGCTTCAACAATCTTGGGATCACTAGCAAGCACCCATTGGGAGTCCATGACATAAGAATAGTAACTGCTGAGTTCTGGGAGTTGAAACCCAGTTCATACCAAATGTTGCATCACTGTTGTTGGTATGTTGCCATAGGATCTGCTGTGCTAGGTTTTTGAGCTCTTGAGGCATGACAGGGAAGCCATAGTCTGCCTGTTTACAGATGTGCTGCACTAAGATCTCCTCAGCAATGGGAGGAAGTACCTGAAGGCCTTTGAAAGCTTCTGAGTGGCTTTTTCTCCCTTGCTTGCAGTGGTGAAGAGTCTTGTATGGGATCTTGTAGTGCTCAGCAGCAGCCTTGATGGATTTGAAGCTGCCTTTGCACAAGTCTGAGAGAGCAGCCTGGATCTGCTGTTCCTGCTGATCATGGTCTGACCTCAGCTGTGCCCTAGCAACCTTTTTCTTTTGTGAAATGTTGACCATTGAGTTGAAAATGCTGGTGATGATGATGGTGGTGTTTGGAAAGGTAAAGATCATCTCCAAGAAAATTTGACTGATTGGCTGCCTCAAAATTTGGCCTTGGCTTGGCCAAAATTATAGTAATGCTACTGCCTGGAAATTCTGAAATTTTGGAATGCCTTCCAAGGCCAAAATTCTCTCATCTACATGAATCTCGCATGTACGTGGACTATGCTACTACTGCATGGGAACCACCACCTCAACTGGCTCCGATGGCGGCAGATGCAATTCTGAAGGTGTCGGCGGGCCGGGAGAGACATGAGAGATATCTTTGTGACAGACAAGGCTTGCCAGCAAAAAGACAAGTTTCGAATGCAACGCAAAGTCTTGGCATCACATCGTCCTCGAAAGCGGTGTGTCATCACCATGCGCAGGTCAGGCACAAATTTTCAATGTGTTAGAATGTCGTATCTGACAACGCCTGGAAAATCGCGCCCCGCTGTGACTGACGCGCAAAGTGGAAGAACGCTCAAAAGTCGCGCTTCATTTTCAAGGCTGAGTGAGGCGCGTGTGTGTGTTTGTTGCAAAAATACATACAGTTATGGCGCAGCAAGAAGAGAACGAAGCACAGATCAAGGGTCCAACTTCTTGTCACCCTTCCTCTCGTCCTTCCATCTCTGGTCCTTACAAGCACAGGGATCATCTCCACTCTGTCCTTGCCGCCCACAATGTCACAGCGATCCGGCTCGCTGCTCGACACGATTCGCACCGCTCTCGATGCATCACCACCCGCCGTAGCTCAACCTGGTACCCTGCGTCTCCATACTCTCTTCTCAATCCCACGTCAGGTCAAGTCGCTTTACCCCTTGGCGCACATTCATCCCACCAATCTAGAGTACAACAAGAAAGCAGCATCCATCGGTGCATTGGAAGAGCAGATCTTTGTCACCGCTAGCTGGGCGCCGCTCTCTCACGACAATGTAGAACAGGCAGCAGCTGACACCAACGACCACAGTCACGCAGCCGACACCACACCGCCAAAGCACACTGCAAGAGATGCAAAACCACCACTCCTCATCCTGGCTATGGAACTTTATCTCTACACCATCCCCGACCTGGGTTCGGCAGTCCTCTACGTCTCTAAACTCGATTCGAGCGGCTATGGTCCCCAAGCCATTCCGACGTCCCTCAGAAACGCCTTATCAGCACACGTGTTTGCTGGCAAAGACGTCAAGTTTGGCAACACCTTGACAGCAACGCTCAGCTCGGCAGTCACACAACATTTCACATCCTTCCGACACTGGCACCATGGAGCAGCTCACGCCAGCTCGTCTGCCAACATCTCTCACCTTTCCGTTCACATCTTGGCCCGCAGTCAGAGGGCCTACCTCTTCCCTACCAGCCAAGAAAACAAGCGCAAAAAAGTCCTATCCGATGGTGGACTCATCAAGTGGTGGAGAACTGTCATGTCGGACGTCGTTGTATCCACTCGCGACGAGTCTTCACAGATTCGCAAAAGCAGCAACTCGAAAGCCGAAGCCATCGATGTAAGGGCATATTATGTCATTCCCGGATATAGCAAGTTGGAGTCTCACCCACTCGTGCCTCTAATTCCTCAAGGTACGGGAACTGATGGCAAGACTCGCTCGCCAGATCATATCCTCAAACAAGCAAACTGGACCTACGGTCACCCCTACAGCTCTGGCGGAGCCAATTGCTCTGAAGCCGATCTTCCACCTCTTCCTCTCCACTGGCAAACATCCAGCTTCATTCTTTCCAACTCCGACAACAGCAAGTCCAAAGTACAGACAGATCCAGAGGCAAGCGACTACCACCCCAAGAAGGTCAGAACAGTGCCCACGCTCATGCCACACTTTTCAGACGATCCCAAGACCCGCTTCCTCGATGAAATGGCTAGAGATGCACACGAGCATTCCGGATGGAAGGTCAAAAATTTCCACGCCTCCTCGTCAAACTTAAAGACGAATGGCGCCGAGCAGATAGCCAAGGCACCTGTTGTAACGCAGGAGGAAAAGGAGAATGGGATCGAGGAGCAGCATGGCAGTTCGCGATTCAAGGGCCAAGACAGCAAGCAAAACGCAAATGACAGCGATAGCAAAAAGAGACCTGCTTCCGACGCCGACACGCAACAAGACGAGAGTGCTGAGAAGCGAGTCAAAACAGACGCTCCTTCCGCTTCCGGCTCAGGCGTACCCCTCATCACCCTCCGCGCACTCATGCGCGAACGCCAAGCCATGGACGATCTACCCATCGACGAGTTCTGGGAGCGTATGGGTTTCCGACAAGAATGTTGCTCAGGAAACGCCGTCGGTGTTCTCGTTATCCTCTTCACTCGTCTGCCCTCTTCTCCATCTACGTCCGGTTCGGCGATGGTAGAAAGACAGCCTCTGTCGCTACCCTACAAGGTGCTGGGAGATTTGGTGTTTAAATCGCTGATGAAGGATACGTGCGAATGGTCCAAAGTGACTTTGGCTAGACAGTTGACGGAGAATTGGTTTCAGGGTGTGGATAGGGAGGTGCGGAGGAAAGGAGGTGCTGCTCAGTTTTTGGCCGAAGAAAAGAAGGAGGATGAAGAGGGGGTGTCGATTGGGAAGGGAACGATTTGGGCGGATTTTGTACTGAACGGGCCGAGCAAGGAGCAAATGGACGAAGCGAAGAAGCAGGTCGAGAAGGAATCGAACCGAGGCAGTGCGGCGACAGCAACTTCAGCAGCGGCTGGAGCAGGAGCGTCGACGAACATGCTCAGTGTAAAGCGCAAGAAGAAGCCTTCTGGATAGAATCCGACAACACACCTTTTCAATCAGTCGTAATACAAGCCACTTTTCTCAAACCACTCTCTATCGTCGTGTGAACGAGTGACCATCACATCATCCCAGAAGCAGTCGAAGACGGAGTCGGTGGCGGCGAAAGCTCCACCCTGTTCTGCTGAGACGCATGCAGATAAGCTGGGAAAAGTGGCGAAGCTATACGTCCGCCTTTGAACTTCCCCTTATCCCCTCTGCCATCTATGCCTCTTCTTACCTCTAACGTCTCCCTCGCCGTTCCTTCTCCCCGCAATCCAACCTCTGGGCTCAACGACGTCCCCACACCGCTGTTATCGGGAGGAACACTGCTGAGCTTCAACCAATCCGAACCCTGCCAGACCTTTCCGTACCTCTCTGCTGCACCGCCGTCGAACGCTACATCGACGTAGTGAGACATCAAATTGTTCTTGATCCCCTCTTTTCTCGCTTGTTGTCCTTGTATGACCTGCCAACTTGGCGGGTTTGCACTCCAACCTCCACCGACGCGCATATGACTCCGATCGCTCGCAAAGCAATCGAGATAGTCTCTTGCCTTGATACACTTGAACATGGCCTTGAGATTTTCTGGCGTACGATCTCGAAACGTGCTTTTCCAATACACTCCCCACTCAACAGGGTTTGCAGATGTTAGAACCGAATCGTAATCGTATACCCAACTTTGACCACGAAGTGTGGCTACAGCGACTACGTGATAGTCCCACACGACTGGCCAACCATCGCTGCGCAATTTGGACGCCGATTGGTTGTACAACAGCACGGTTCTAGCGGGGTTGCTGATGAAGACCACATGCAGATCCCATGCCGATCCGTGGAGTTGGGATGAGAGATACGAAACGAGATGGTAGACGTTTTCTTCGCAGTAACATGCAGCATACTGAGGTGTGGGCGGGAAAGGTGGTGGTGGTTCCAATATCGTGCTAGGTGGAGCGATGGTGTGGGACGAAGACGAGCGTGGAAAAGGTGGTGTCGGTGGTGTATCGAGGGATCGAAACGTTTCCGATGAGCTTGATCGTGAGAGCCTTGCTCGAATGGATTGGGTCAACGACTTGCGGTCGGAAAACATGCTGCTCCGAGAGTCTGGGTTGGTTCGGGACATCGTGGTTTGACGGCAAAACCTGCAACCGACGTGCATTCCAGAGCGGTGGATGCCGTTCGATTCTGAATGCTATGAAGTGTCCATCGTGGGAAGAGGACAGAGAAAACGTGACAACTCAAAGACAAGAATCGTGGTGAAATGAAAAGATGCAGGGTGCATGCCACAACGCCTTAATATTAGGCCGGATGCATAGACACCTCGCACAAATCGAAACGCTGCGAGAAGGCAATGCACCAACGACATCACAGACTCCTCTACCATCGTCTCTCAAACCACATTCCACGCTGCTACAGCTCAAGTCGAACCTCAGATCCCAATTCGAATAGCACAACTAGGTACATAAGATAATAACAAGACCTTGGCCATTACTTTGTCAGTTAGCCTTCCCTCCACGCTTCGCCTTGGCCTTCTCCGTCCTAAACCTCGTCACTAACTTCCCCACCTCATTCTTGAGCTCCTTCTGCAACTCTGGTCGGTAACCCAGATGAAAAATCACCTCCAAAAACACAAAAAACGGCGCCAACACCACCGCACCCAGCAGATTATCCAACAACGCCGGCGCTCGACCTTCATGCACTCCATGGCCGTAAAACTGGCTGATCCAGCCAAACGCCTTGATGCCAATCGCGATCTTGGTCGCTTCCGGATGAGTTCGAGCTAAGAACGTCGAGCCGTACCAGAGTCCGTACCAGATGGGTGCAAGCAAAAAAGCAGCAGTGACATCAAGGATAGCATAGTAGAGCCAGTAAGTGCCCATGAATACGGCTGCCCAGTTGAGCTGTGCATACTGAAAAATGGCGGGGGGAAGGATAGAGGAGATGTAAGAGCCGGCTTGGGAGAGGTATGCGGCTGCGAGGGGTGAGTGGTCCTGGATAAGAGGAAAGATGGATCCTTGTTTGGCAAAGAGGGTTGAGGTGGCACTGTGAGCAAGCAAAGGAGGGCGCGCAAGGGTTAGTGGTTGAAAAAAAGGGGGGAATGAAAGCAGAATCGATGCTGTGTGAAAAACTCACAAAATGATAGAAGGAACGCCAATGATGTGGATGCCGACGTTGACCGGGTCCGTGTGGTACGAGCCGTAGAAAGCGAGCTGCTTCTTCAGGTTGAAGGGGTTAGCGGTGGCCGACATGGTTGACTGTCAAAGAAAAGCGTGGGATGGTTGAAGAAGAGGGACAAGGATGGAGCGCAAAAGTGGTGTTGCTTTATATCTGAGAGGAGAATGGCTGTGTGGAACGAGTGTGCCCGTGATGACGATTCGACGGATGATGGTGGTTACGGAGAAGGACAATAGTTGCGGGGCAGGAATACTTTTTTCGGCTATTCGGACCAACCACGCGCCGAACATTGCATGCCTCGCCGATCTAACAATCCGAAGCTCGCCAAAAAAAGAGTCCCTTCAAACCTCCACGTCGAACGCTTTCTTCCTCGAGAAGCACAGACCTCTCTAGAACCACCAGCACCACCCATCACCACCAACTCCCTCACCGTTCTCTCAACGCCAACATTCGACCATGGACCTCGAATCAATACCACCCATCACCGGCACCTGGGCAGCCCTCACCCTAGCAACAGCCATCCTCGAACACACCCACACCATCTCTTCCTACCAACTCTTCTACACACCTTCGCTCGTCTTTCGCAAGTTTCAACTCTGGCGTCTCCTTACCACTTTCCTCTACTTTGGTCCCCTCGGTCTCGACTTTGTATTTCACCTGTTCTTCTTCATGCGCTACTCCCGCATGCTCGAAGAAAACTCGTTCGGTGGGAGAAGCGGCGGTAGAGCGGCTTACGTCGTACTGCTTCTGTTTGCATCCACGTGTCTGTTGATTCTTTCGCCGTTGACGGCGCAGATGTTTCTGGGATCGCCGTTGGCATTTGTACTGGTGTATGTCTGGTCGAGGAGGAATCGACATGTGCGATTGAGTCTGTTCGGGCTGTTGGTGATCACTGCGCCGTATTTGCCGTGGAGCTTGGTGATCTTTGGTTGGTTGTTGCATGGCAGTCTCAAGGCGGTGGTCGGGGATATTAGTGGTATTGCGGTAGGACATCTTTGTAAGTTTTTCGGAGCTGCAGGCAAAAAGAGACGGATGGGGAATGTGTGGATTGACGACGCTTGTTTGCTTTCGCTTTGTCTGATGCAACAGATTACTTCCTTGTCGACGTGTGGCCGAGAGAGTTTAGATCAGGTGGAAGGAATCTCTTAGCGACTCCTGACTTTCTGTAAGTGTCTTTCTTCCGTCACACGTAGTCCTGCTTGTATATCTGCATGCTGCTACCGACACAATCGCTGACTTGCCTCTCGCCATGCTTTGCATCACTCTACCCATGCTTCCACTCTTCCAGAATTCGTCTGTTCGATGGTCCAATCGAAGGCCAATGATCTCGCGCACAATACCCAAGCCCCTACCGCAGCTGTTCTCCGTCTTTCTACATCTGTACTACTACTATCTGCATTGCATAGCATTCCATCCATCCATCTCATCCCTTTTGCATCAGCGCCGTCTCTCGCTGCAAAGCTTGGCTCCAATTTGGACCCTGAATCATTGAAAGCAACGTTTTTTTGCCAGATGGCCATGTGCAATGCCGAAAAGCAATCTCTCGCATACAAATGTGGAGAAAAATCCGCTTCAGTTTACTTCTTGTTCCCACACCACCATCCATCACCACCTAACCACCTTTTCTACGAATCCAGCCTTGACCGGCTCGGGACAAAACAGTCGCAACGATGACGGACAAGCCCAACAAGCTCGCCTTCCTCACCATGCAGGCTCCGCCCGGCTACGTCGCTGGTCTTGGTCGTGGTGCTTCGGGTTTTACTACACGGGCTGATATTGGTCCTGCGCGTCTCACCACGGCATCTTCATCCAAAGGCAAAGGCGACGCCGAGAACGCTGATGGCGATGCAGGCGGAGACGACGATGGAGACGACGACGACGGGAGAGGCAAGGAAGAAGAAGGACGTTTTCAAGATCCCGAGAATGAAACCGGTCTGTTTGCAGGTGCGGTCTACGAGAAAGATGACGAGGAAGCAGATCGTATCTGGGAATCTGTAGATGCGAGAATGGATCAGCGTCGGAAAAAGTTCAGAGAAGCTCGAGAGAGAGAGGAAAGGGAAAAGGCGAGAGCGGAGAAACCACAGATCGCAGCACAGTTTGCAGACCTCAAACGAGGGTTGAGCGCTGTCACTGAAGACGAGTGGGCATCGCTCACCGAATCCGGCAGTGTGACGGGTAAGAGACGCAAAGCAGCAGCCAAACGAGAAGCGCGCAATACACGATCCTACGCTATCTCCGACACCATTCTGGTCGGCAACCGTGACAGAAACGCAGTCGAAGCATCGCTCACTTCGGACCAGATGCAAGACGCCGACGCCGACGCAGATGCAGGAGGAACCATCACTTCACTCACCGAAATCGGCCAAGCCCGCAACAAGATCTTCAGCCATCAACTCGATGCAGCATCAGCCTCTGGCACATCAACATCGATCGACCCCAAAGGATACCTCACCGAACTTTCGTCCGCAGTCATCAAGACCGACGCCGAGATCGGCGACATTAAAAAGGCACGCAGCCTGCTCGACTCGGTGATCAAAACCAACCCTTCCCATGCGCCCGGCTGGATCGCCGCGGCTAGGGTCGAAGAGGTGGCGGGTAAAATGTCCAACGCACGCAAGATTATTCAGCAGGGTTGCGATCACTGTCCCAAATCAGAAGACATTTGGTTGGAAGCAGCGCGCTTGAACACCAAGGAAAACGCCAAAGTGATCCTAGCGCGGTCGATACAGTACGTTTCGCAGTCGGTCAACATCTGGTTGAAAGCGGTGGAACTCGAAACCGACGTAGAAAGCAAAAAGCGGGTTCTGCGAAAGAGTCTGGAATACATCCCTAATAGCGTCAAGCTGTGGAAAGAACTGGTCAACCTGGAAGAAAACCCTTCGGATGCAAGAATCCTCCTCAGCGGTGCGGTCGCAGCTGTGCCGCTGTCGATCGAGCTCTGGTTGGCGCTAGCGAGGTTGTCCAGTCCAGAGGAGGCAAAAAAAGTTCTCAACGAAGCCCGCAAGACCATCCCGACATCGCACGAGATCTGGATCGCTGCTGCGCGGTTGCTCGAAGAGACCGAGTCGGACCAAGGCAAAGTGGACAAGACGGTAGCCGCAGCGGTTCGAGCGCTGCGCAAAGCTGGGGTGGAGCTGTCTCGAGACCAGTGGTTTAGCGAGGCGGAGAAGGTGGAGAAGCAGGGATCGCCCATGGTGTGTGGTGCGATCATCAGGGCCACCATCGAGTTGGATATTGAGGAGGAAGACAGGCGGGCGGTATGGGTGGGCGATGCGCGGTTGGCACTCGAACGAGGGTGTGTAGAGGCGGCGCGGGTGATCCTCGCGTATACGTTGGGAGTGTTTCCCGATCGTCCGGCTATTTGGGTGCAAGCAGTGACACTGGAAAAGCAGCACGGCTCTCGCGAATCCGTAGCGGCGTTGCTGGAGCGCGCCGTAACAAACTGTCCCAAGGCCGAGGATCTATGGCTCGACTATGCGACGGTGCAAAGTGAAGCCGGTGACATCTCTGCAGCCCGTCAGGTGTTGATCCGGGCATTCGACGCAAACATTGGCAGTGAGAAAATCTCTCTCGCCGCCTCGGATCTCGAAACCCGCACAGGCTCGATCGACGCTGCTGGCAAACTGCTCGAACGGGCACGTTCCGAAGTCGGCTCTGCTCGCGTTTGGTTGAAGAGCATCACCTTCGAACGTGACCACGGAACGCTCGATCGTGCCGTCTCCCTCGTCAACACCGCGCTGGACACTTTTCCGACCTTTGACAAACTCTACATGCTCGCTTCGCAACTTGCACGGCTATCTACACCACCCGACGTCAAGTTGGCACGCGAGTATCTTTCGCGTGGAACCCGATCCTGTCCACACTCTACGCCGCTCTGGATTCTCTCCTCCCAACTCGAGCTAGACGCTGGGTTGGCGATCCGTGCTCGAGCAGTGCTTGAACGAGCACAGTCGCTCAACCCCCACTCGGAGTTGCTTTTCTACCACTCTGTATCGCTCGAGCTCACCCAACATCCAGCCCAAGCGAAAACTTTACTCTCCCGCGCACTTCAATCTGTACCCACTTCCGGCCTTCTCTGGTCCCTAGCCATCTCGCTCGAACCTAGAGCAGCACGCAAAACCCGCATGACCGACGCACTGCGTAGAACAAACGACAACTCGTACGTCCTCTCCACCGTCGCTCAGCAGTTTTGGATCGAATCGAAAATTCAACAGGCGAGAAAATGGTTCACCCGTGCAACCCAAGCAGATCCATCCGTAGGCGATCACTACGCAGTCTGGTTCCGCTTCGAACAACAACATGGCTCGCAACAGCAGAGACACACGATAGAGGAACACGTGAGAAAAGTCAAACCAAAGTACGGCCTGGTCTGGCCAGGGGTAGCCAAAGATCCCAAGAATCTACGCTTGGGCGTGGTAGACGTGCTACATCTGGTCGCGCAGAAAGTTGTGCCACTAAAGTAAAATGTGCACAGGACGCATGCAAAGAGAAAATCAAAATGCAAACTTGACAAAACTACGATACATACGAAAAAGAGATGCGAAATAAACACAACAAAGAAAAAAAGGTGGACAACGATGAACATGACTGAACGCAATAATGACAGATGAACAGGGCTGTCGAACAAGAGAAAGAGAGTATCGCCACGTCGAAAGACGCAGGTCAAAGAAGATGCACGAGCAACATTGAGCTTCAACTTAGCTGGCCCCCACCGCAGCTACACTACGCCTACAAGGCGAAATCCTCCTCGTCCGTCTCATCCACACCCAACGACGTATCAGCCTCCAACGAGCGCGGCGTAGCACCCAACCCATTCGACGCCTTCTTGGACTTCTTGCTCGACCTAGGCTTCATCGTAGGCAGCAACTCTTCTCGTCCCCTCAAGAACCGAGGATGGGCAAAGCTAGAGTGAGCACCGTACAGCTGCACAGCCGTGTTGAGCGTCGACGACGATCCGCTGCCGCCCATCTCGGCTCGTTTGGCCGCAGCCACCTTCATCTCTGCTGCGTCCAGCAATCGCGAAGATGGGATGCGTTGGAATCCATACAGGTTCAACTGACGGATGAAGCTGGCATTGTTGCCGTGCTTAAAGAGACGAGGCAGCACATCGGCTGCAAACTCGTTGGCCACGTCCGGCTCGCTTGACAGAATGATCGAGGTGCCTGCCTCGTCCCATCGAATGTACTTGCTGTACTGCTCTGGGTTGATCATGAGATGCCACAGCTTTGAGATGAATGCCGAGCAGCTGGCTGCACCTCCCAGTCGATCACGGATCGCCGCTACCTGTGCCGTCTCGTCCGTGTTGCCTGTAGCACTGGTGTTGCTCGTGGGGCGTGCGCCTCCCGCCTTGCCCGCCGACGCCTTGCGCATCGAAGTGATGGAAGCACTCGAGGCGTCGCCCATCTCGGTGGCTTCGCTCGCCATGCTGTCGGAACGTTCGTGGCCCTCAAAGTGTGCGGCAAGGGTAGAAGCATATCCGCCCGACTCCTTGCGTGCACCGTAACTCTGCGAGTAACGCGGAGATTGGCTATATGCAGCAGCGCCCTGAGTAGGACCATAGTAGCCACCAGTTCCATTGAGTCCGCGCGCGCCGGCAGCATACGGCGATCCAGAACTGACGCCGCCGTAGGAGGACTGGCTGAGACGGTCCGCACCAGCGTCCTCTGGGCTGCGACCCACAGCAGCAGCATTGCCGAACCGGGGCGATGTCGAGAGAGTGCCTGCTGAATAGGCAGGAGCAGACAGACCGTTGCTCAAGCTGCTTCCTCTCCTATGTGCCGGTCGGTTGAGCGGTGCATTGGAACCGGGAGAGTAAGCGAGACCCATGGACGCGCTCAAGGGACCCGTAGTAGCCGATGGACTGGTGGCATAAGGGTGGTGTCGCAGTGGTGCGAGGCCGCTGGTCGAGTTGTGACGATCCGAGCTGTACTGACGGCTGAGGCTGACCGAGATGTTTGAGGTAGATGCGACAGGCGAGCGGCTGGCGTCGAGAGGATGTCCCTTGGCAAGCATGGAAGGGTTGCCGGGGCTCATCTGGAAGGTGAGGCCCAAGCTTGCATGAGAAGGATTGGCTCCGAAGCTGGAAGGTGTGCTGCCAACAGCCGCATCTCCCCTCTGTGCAAGGCCGTGACGCATTCGAGCCTGGTATGATGCACTGTACGCGCCGTAGGCGTAATCAGCCTCGTCCTCAGTAGCGTCGTCGTCGTCCATGCGCATCTCTTCGTCCGTCTCGTCGTCGTCGACCACAGGAGCGGATCGACCAGCCCTTTCCTCGGTGCCGTACCTCGACCTTGACCTCGACCTGGACTCTTTGCGATGGCTCGTAGTCAGGCTGGACGAAGTGGGTGTGCGCGCATAGGGATGATCGCGGCCGAAGCTTGACGAATAAGTGTAGCTGCTGGGACCGGGCGAGGCAAACGAAGGGCGAGCGTGCTTGTTGTACGAGTATCGACGCTGCTTCATGGCTGCAGCAGCCACATCTGCCGAGGACGAGAGGGCTCCGCTGCTGTGGTGGTGCTGCGAGCGAGATGGCCTGCGTGCACTGAGCGAACCTGGAGAACCTCTGGCTTCGTTGCCTCCGAGTGACAGCTTGCCAAGCGATGCGGTGGCCCAGCTTGGACTCATGAGGGCGTTGGGGTTGGCCGCCGCCTTGGAAGGAGGCATAGCCTCATGAAGTTCGGGGGAAGGCACACCATCATCTGGCAACTGTTTGGGACCGAAGCAGGGACTGGAGAAGGAGAACACCTCGTCGCCGTCCAATTCGATGCCTGGCTCCGCGGTAGCCCTGTCAGTGGCTGCTGTGGAGCCTCGTGCATATCTGGATACAGGCTTGCCAAAGCTGTCGTCCTCCTCGTCCTCGTCATCGTCCAAAGCGTCACCGCGCATTCGCATGGCTGAGGTCTTGAACGAGGTGCTGAGCGAAGGCTTGTTGAAGCTTGTGTAGCTGTACTTTCTGCCAGCCGAGATCGAGCAGAGATGAGGATCGGTGCTCCTGCTGGGCGACCAGTTGCTGGAAGTGATTGAAGTAGGGCCGCTTGAGATGCTTGAGCCTTGCAAGGTCGAATAGTGTGGAGAGAGCATGCTGGAGCTCAGCGGTGGCAGACGTACGGTCGCGCTGTGAGAAGACTGAGAGGCCTTGTGTGGTGCGACGACCGAGGGTGCATCGGGAGGCGTGGGGAGGTCATTGGGAGAGTGCGAGGCGTGCGAGTTGGTTGCTGCAGGTTCACGCTTGCCAAAGGAGCCGGGAATGGGCAAGGGCAGCTGGGACGCTTCCGCCATATCGGAGTCGCCATCATCTGCGAGACCAGACTTGGAGAGTGTTGTGGACCTGCCGTGGAGGGCGGCATTCAGGCTCGAGTTGGAGGAGCGCATCTTGGGCGAGAGCACATGTTGAGCCACGGCGACAGCGTTGACATCGTTTGTAGTTGGGGCCGAAGCGGTTGGTACTGAGAAGCCGGTCTGACGAAATGTGGGAGAGGACTGCGTGTTGTTAGCGCGAGGTGCGCGAGGCTCTGTGTCGACCGACATTGTGGTGTTAGGGAGAGAGAAGGTAGGAAGAGGGCGGCGACTGCGGATCAGACTTGGCCGTTACCAATCTTGCGAAGGATAAGCGAAGGATGCGGTTGGAGAAGCAGAAGATGAGAGCAGCCGTCTCGGTCAGATCGAAGTGGGTCAGCCTTCTAGGAAGAGGTCCAAGCGGAGATGAAGAGTTGGACGTGCGAGAGAGTAACCTAGGCAGGCTGTTGGATGCGTTTCGCTGGCAATGATGGTGGGTTTGTGTGTGAGAGAGACAGAGAGAGGCTGAGTTGATATGAGAGATGGAAGATGAGAAGATGAATGTGGTTGGATGGAGAGCAAGAAGAAAGCAGCGGCGGCGGCGGTGGTGCTGGTTGAGGATGGCTTTCGGTGGGGCGGGACAGGGCAGCAGCCAAGAAGGTATGTGTGTGTGTGGGACTGGCGGAGATTGCTCAGCTCGGATCGCTGTCAGGCAGCGAGGATCGAAGAAAGCACACACATAGCACGCAGCACGCACTCGCACTCGCACTCGCACTTGCACTTGCTAGAAGGCGGAACAGCCGACCGTGCAGCACTGGGCAGCTGTCTTCTAACTTGGCCAAAAAATAAAAAATAAAAAAATGTGACACCTTGCCGGGCAGTAAGCCAGTGTGTGCCAGTGTGTTGGTTGCCCTGCCTTCAATCGCTTGAACTGAGCCTCGACTAGCACGCTCTTCCCGTCGCTTGAGGCTGACTGACCTGGAAGAATCGACCGACACGCGCGACTCAGAGTCACCTGTTTCTCAGTCTCGATACGATTGCGAAAGCGATTGCGGGGATCCTTCTTTGACGTGCTCGCACGCAGCCATCTGACTCGATTCCGTATCTGAATGGCTATCAGTCCGGCAACGTCAAGTCAGCCAACTTTCCCTCTCCCTCTCCCTCTCTCTCTCTCTGCCACACCTGCATACGCTCGCCATTCGTTACCCGATAGCAGCCATCTCTTTTGCCAGTCATGCGATCTGCATCTTCGTAGCAAAAGATAAGGCTAAGTTGGGGGCAAGGAGGCTCACAGTAATAAAGGAGTGGCGGGCTTGACGCGTTTAAACAGCGACTGATGTCGAAGGAGCCGGTAGCCGAGAGGGGCTGAAAAGGGGGGTTCTGCGATGACTCTCAAGGCGACCTTCGTCTGGCGGAAGAAACGGGGCTCGAATCTCGAATGGCAAGGCAAGGCGACGTGTGTGTGTGAGTAGAAATGGTGCGTGCGTGCGTGCGTGCGTGCAGAGGCGTGCATTTCGTATCTCACAAAAGGCACTTGGGCAGTGTTTTCGGCGTTTCCGGTTTTAGACAACTTGGCGTGCCTTGCGTCAGAAAACCCATCCTCACGCGTTTATTCCGAGCTTGCTGTAGATTATCGCCATCGACGCGCATGGCAGCAGATCGCGACACCTCTCAGTTCAAGCTCGACTCCGCGTCTCGCTCTCGCTCGCTTTCGGCACGGCTGTGAGACACCAACTCCAGTTTTTCCCCCCGCAGCGCTTCAAATCGACGTCATTATTGACTGTGATGCTTTGATCCGGCATCGGAAACTGAGACAGCCGGTCCTTCGCCAAGCTACTCTGTTATGTGTGCCTGTGGTGTGGAACACGACAGTCTGCTCGAAGGCCAAGTGAGCGCGGAAGTACGAGGCGGTGCCTGTTTCGAGACATTTCTAGACTCTTCCTTTGCCGAGGATGTGTGTGGATCGATCGACGCGGACCCTGACGACCAAGTACCAAGAAATGGAGATGCTGCAACAAAAAGTAGGGTCCACAGGAATACAGTAGAAGCGATGAACCTCTTCATGATTCATGGACGAGGATCCTGTACAGAGACACTGAGCTCCCACTTCAGGGCCGCAATGCGGAGATGAGCGAACAAGCCCAAGAGTGAACAAAGCGGTGTCTGCCGGTCACTTGAGACACTGAGATGAAAGGATCTCGTGATCGCGTTGTTTTGGCTATTTCCTGTTAAAAAAAGAGTGCACCACTGCGTCATCGCTGCTTGGCCGTCGAGGTGGCTTTGGTACGATACACCACCTCTCGCCAAGATTCGAGCGTCGCGTTTGCAGTCCAGCATCGTGACCTCACATCAAGAGAAGCCACTCGGATAGCAGCAAAGCGGCCTTTGGCCATGAAACCAGATTTGCGGAACGAGGAGGCACCTCTTCTATCGCTGCCTTTTCTCTTACCGGGATCTCTCGAATTCAACGGACCGCCTATATTAGGCTGCTGCAGTGAGACGCCACTCGAGACGAGAGACGTTCTTTCCATCATTAAGGCTGTCAAGGCTGTAATAGTGAGCTGATCGCCAAATGGGCTGTCCTTCGATCGCTAGTGTAATTTCATCTGTAACCCAGAATCTTCGCTGTGCCCTTTCTCAAATCTGGTTGAAGAGCGCTAGGAGCGAGGAAGGAGCGAGACGGAGAAGAGAAGACAGCAGCTTTGTGAGGAAAGATGTGCAGCTTTTCCATAGCCGGATGTGTCCAAAAAAAAGCTGGTCTTCCCGTTGCGGGGTCAGCCAATCAGGGTTTTGTTGCAACAGCCGACCGACTTCATTTTCGCTAGGTCGACCTAGTTACAGAACAGTCTGTCAACACCTCTCTCAGTGCGCTTAGTGACGACATCACAGTCGATGCCTAAGGCTGCTTGTCGATAGCTGCGAGCCTCATCTACATTAAAGTATGACACTGTACATGCCTTGAGACGATCAGTGAACCAAGCAGGGCAAAAACAGATTTTGACTTATTATAGAAAGTCAATTTCGCCGGCGTAACAGTTCAAAAAATTCTGAAAATTCTCGCACGAAATTACGAGCTTAAAAAAAGTGTCTGTCTGAATTGCGTGTCAATTTGGTTTGATCTTAGCAGGAAGAAGAAAAATTGGCTAAAACTTCTTCTGGCGCTGATCACACTACCCAACGCTGCGGTTGATGTGTATGTCTGTGTGTTGGTTACCCTTTGTCAACCTTTCTCTCTCCACTATCACAAATTGGTGTTGTTCACACTTTTTTCTTTTTCTTTTTCGCTTTCATCACATTGGTTCGTCTCCGCCGCCACCAAAAGGTCACCCGGTCACTTGTCACCACATCCGACGGCGCTACCGATTCGAAAAGTGTCGCAATCACCTTTGGCTGACTTTGCACTCGGATTGTGACTTCATCTCGGATCGGCCATTCGGGATTGACTCAGCAGCAAACACCACAACCGCACCAGCTGCTCTTTCCCACGCTTCCACGACTCGAGCTCAGCATTTTCCCACCACTCACTGTTCCGCAGCATCAACGATCATAGCATAGCATTCTCAATGTCGGCATAGCCTTGGAATACCTTTCTTCATCACTAACTCGTACTCTACGACGACGCAACACACCGGCTCTGTCTCGATCACTCCTTGCTGGACGATCAATCATCTCGGCTTTTGCTAGGAGGCGTCGCGAGTAGCTTTTCTCTGCATCATGGAAGAGCAGCTCATCCAGGCTGTGGAGATTGCCTCCAACCCTCTTACCAATACCGGTCCCGACGTCACCTCTCAGGCGCTCCAGTTCCTCGAGCATCTCAAGACCATCACTCACGAGAGCTGGAGCGTAGGCTGGTCCGTATGGTCAGCGCGTAACGCACAGGACAATGGCCCCAAGTACAGCCAGAACGCTCGCATGTTCGGTCTCATGCTCGTCGACGACTTCCTCAGCAATCGTATCAGCATGTCCACCGATCCAGCTGCTGCCGTAGCATCCCTCCAGCAGTCGGCGGTCGAATACATCCAAAACGAGTACGTTACTGGCTCGGGCGATGGGTCGGTGCCGTACATCAAGAACAAGTTCGCTCAGGTTCTCGCCGTCTTGCTGCTCCAGACCTACAATCTGCCATCACCCTACACCTTGCTGCCCGCGCTGCTTTCGATGATCCGCGCTCACCCTGCCGCCTCGCCATCTCAGCCTTCCACTTCGCAGCTGCCTCTCAACCCTCTCACCACCGACCTCGTCTTGCGCGTGTTGCATGACCTCTCCATTACTCTCGGCTCCGACGTTACCTTGAGAGCCGTCCGATCCAAAGAACGCTTGCAGCGAGATGCCGTCATCAGGGACGAGATCCGCGCCAACCATGCTTCCAACATCGCTGAATCCGTATGGCGCGTCGTAGAAGAGGGCTTCAACCGCGTCAACCTCGGAGAACAGGCGAGCGATCCCAACACCTCGGCTGGCGTTCGCAGCATGTCTTTTACAGAAGCAGTCGACCTCACGGCGGCGGCGACCAAGATCGTGGAGGACTACGTCTCTTGGATCGACATCAACCTCGTCGTCACCAACCACACTGTCCCATTGCTCTTCAACGTATTGCATCACCCCGTCCCCAAAATTCGCACTGCTGCTGCCGACGCTTTGCACGGCATCGTCAGCAAAGGTATGAAACCAGCCGACAAACTCTCCCTCGCTCAGGCCCTCAACCTCCCGGAAGTCATCACCCCCCTCGAATCACGGACCCGCACCGGTCAATCAGCCCAAAATGGCCAAAGCGACAGGAGCGACTCTAACATCGAGTTCAGAGAGCACCTTGCCCGCTTGACCAACGGTCTCGTGCTCGAAATGTGCAAGATCCTCGAGGAAGGTGCCGCCGAAGAATCCACCAAAGCAGCGGCAGAGTCGCTTCTCAACTCTATCTTGCCGCTCGTCCTCGCTTTCCTGTCGGATGAGTACGATGATGCTTCCGAACAGATGTTCTCCAGTGTCAACATGATCTTAGGCATCTACAAAAAGGCACGTCGACGAGGTGCAGAGCTCACCGGTGCACGGGCCGAGTTCCTCTCCAACTTGATCGGCGTTGCGCTTCAAAAGATGAAGTTTGACGACGAGGCCGAATGGCCCGCCAGCAGCTTTGGAGCAGCCGATGACGACGACGAGGAGGAGGACGATGATGACACCCAGTTCCTGGAGATGCGAAAGAACCTGCAGACCATTGTCGGCGCCATTGCCGCCATCGACGACAAGCTCTTCTCCACCAGCGTCGCCCAGCTCGTCCTGTCCACCTTTGCCTCGTTCGAAGCAAGTGCCAATGGCTCGGCCGCACGGCTCTCTTGGCAGCAGATTGAACTGGCGCTCTACGTGATTCACTTCTACGGCGACGTCATGACCACAGCCATTGCAGCGCCCAAGGTCGGCCTTTCGCCTGCCATGTTTGTCCAAAGCCCGGAAGCGGGCTCCAAGGGACGAGCTCCCAAGCTTGGCAACGAGGTGCTCGCAGGCCTTCCGCTCAGCGATCTCGGCGAGATGGTGCAGAAGCTGGTCCAGTCCAACGTCTCGTCGTTCCCTCACCCTGCTGTGCAGCTGCAATTCTTCGAATGCTTGGTGCGATACTCCAACTTCTTCGCTGCACGAAGCAATTGCGTTTCCGATGCATTGCCCGCCTTCCTCGACTGGCGCGGCGTCCACCACGAAAAGCTGGGCGTGCGCAAACGCGTCAACTATCTGCTCTACCGCTTCGTACGCGATCTGCGGGCTGTCGCTGCTATGCCTCTCGATTACGTGCAAAGGCTGTTGCAAGGCCTGCAGGATCTGTTGGTTGTACGCGCCGAGCTTCCCGAAGTAGCACCGGACGAGGACCCACTGGTCAAAGCGACCGCTCCCGCAGGCTACTTTGACAGTCAGCTCTACCTGTTCGAGACGAGCGGTGTATTGATCTCTTTACTCAACAATGCTCCCAACGACCAGGTGGTGCTGCTCAAAGCCATCTCGGAACCGCTCAGCGAGCAGATGCGCCAGGCAGTCCAAGCCTTCCAGCGTAACCCTTCAGACCTTACCTCTGTGCTTCAGGTGCACCATCTCATGTTGGCGCTCAGCAGCCTTTCCAAAGGATTCCCGGATCTCAACCCCAACAGCACCTCAGCTGAGCCGCAATGGGTCAGTGTGTTCAAGACCATCACCGAGCAGGTCCTAGTCAGCGTCAGCTCGATGAACCAGTTCTCTGTCGTACGCGAGGCAGCACGTGGTGCTTTTGCGCGTATGGTCACCACATGCGGCAAAGCGGTGCTGCCTTACATTCCGGGTCTTATCGATGCGCTGTTGAGCGAAGTGACGTCGCAGGAGCTGGTGGACTTTGTCAATTTCTTGTCGTTGGTGGTCAACAAGTACAAGGACCATGTCAAGTCGATTGTGGATCAGCTGTTTTTGATCCTGGTCGAGCGTATCTTTTACTTTCTCAACCAAGGCGTAAGTGGAACCGACGATGCTGTTGAGAAATCCGAGCTGCAAAAGGCGTACATGAATTTGCTTTCGTCGATGGTTCAATCGGGGATGGAAGGAGTGTTTGTATCCGACAAGAATGCAGCTCAGCTGGAGACTTTGCTGCAAAGCGTTGTATTCTACTCGACCAACTCTGATGCTGCCTGTCAACGGACTGCTTTCAGCATTCTACACCGCCTAGTCGGAGCATGGGCGGGTTCACCCAACGACACTACCAACGGTACCAGCACTTTCGCTCTTCCCGGTTTCGAACGGTTCATCTACGAAACTCTGATCGGACTCGTCTTTGAAGCGCCCGCCAAGGAGAATTTCGACTTTAGGGACGCTCAGTCTCAGATTGTGCTTGGAGAAATTGCAACGCTGGCTAAAACGATCTATGCTAAGAGGGGTGAAGAGGTGATCAATTATTTGCTGCAGGTGTATCTGCCGGGTCTCAATTGTCCGCCGGAGTTGGCGAGGGATTTCGCGGAGAGTTTGAAGACGCTGGATGTCAAGGCGTTTAGGAGGTATTTGGAGGGGTTTATTGGGAAGTCTAGAGGCGGTTGAGGGGTTGGATTGCATTGCAAGTATTTGAATGAAAGTGATTATTAGTAACGAGGGGTGTGATGTGTGAGAGTGCTTCATGGGAACAATCTCATCGAACGGACTGGGATGTGATGAGGGAGGGTTCGAATTGAAAGGCTTCCCGAGTTGAGATCGTCACTTGTAGTTGCGTCGTCGATCAGCTTCGTCAAATGTACAGCGTCTCAACACCAGAGGTTCTTTTGACTGAGAAGACATCTCGAGCTGACTTTGCCACTTGCTCTAGTTCATGCAAGATGCATCGAGCGATCACGCACACAATAGATTTACTTTCACAACTGCAGATGTGATGCAAAAAGAAACTTTTTTTCTTTTAAATTGAACCGAACACTCGAGGCTAACGAGTTTGAGAGCGCTTCTGGTTTGCTCAGTGCTTGAGACCGATAACCTCTCCATCCTCAATGTCGAGACTGTCGTACAGCTTGATAGCTTCGTAAGCAGCCTTCTGGCCGGACCCGATCATACCGCCAAACGAAGCACCCATACGAGGATGACCGTCGTGCTCCGAAAGCTCCATACCGCTGACAATGAGGCCGGGGAAGACTTCGCGCGTGTTGTTGACGATCAGGCCTGCAGAAAAAAAAGGCGCAAGAAAAAATAATAATAAGAGTGGGGAAAAAAAGAGGTTAGAAAAAAATATCGATGTTGAGAGGGAGGGGGCGGAAAAGGTGCGAGTGGTCAAAACGTACCTTCGGACTTGTTCATGTCCATAGGACGCATGTCGCCGAGCTTGATGAGACCGGCCGAGCTGAGACGCTTGACGCTGAAGGCGCCAAAGGGACCGTCGTGACCGCAGGCGCCGATGACGACGGGGGCGGTGATGGCTAGCGACGCGGGGAAACGAAGGGTCAAAATATAATGGGACGGTTTGGGTCAGCGAACTTTCCTCCTTGTTCGGATCGATCTAAGTTGTGTGTTGTTAAACTCACTCTGAGGGTCCATGCAAGACTGCAGACCATGAGCCATCGTAACCAGCGTCCAGTTGGTCACCACACCGTTCACCCTCTGTGCTCCACTGTGGTCTTTCTTGATGATCAAATCTTCACAGCAAGTAGCGTTGAACAACTTGACATTGTCCATCGCCAACAGCTTGGACATCAGCGTCGACGTGAACAGCGCAGCGTGCTTGACCACGACGTAGCTTCCCTCGTCGTCGAAAGGAACACCGATCTCGACGAGCAAGTTGTGGGCGGGCTTGCGGATCACCATACCGCTCATCAGCTGTCCTCCCAACCAAGCACCACCGCCGGGTGCAACACTAGCTTCGAGAATGGTGATTCGAAGATCAGGACGCTGCTTGGCCAAAGTGTAAGCACAGGTAAGACCAGCCGAACCAGCGCCGATGATGACAACGTCGGAAACGGCGGCGTCCATCATGTCGGTCATGTAGCGGGAAGTCATGGCTCGGGAAGTGTGAGATTCTTTGATCTCAGCAAATCGGTAGTTGCCGGTGAAGTCCTCGATGGGCTCCTGGCCGGTCTTGATGGGTACATGCTGCTCGTAGGATGGGTGAGCGGCAAGTTTGGTCGGCTTGAAGGTTCCCTTCTGAGGGCCACCGACGGTGGTACTGAGAGGGTGGACGAAGGAGGCGGTGGGGGGTGTCATTGTGGATTTGATCGAGTTGGGTAGAATGGATCGGTGAAAGATAGAGAAGGGTCGAGATGATGAGGTTTATATATGGTCCACGTGGGAAGGGCCTCACGAAGGGAGCGAGGGAAAGCGCACGGACGGGAATCGAGTTTGGAAGGAAGGGAGACAGAGTTGCACTGTTGCCTCTGGCTGCCTCCCACTCTTTCGCTTTCCTGCTTCGATCGAAGAACAGATTGTCAAGCCTGAAGCGCATCGGAGGAAGAAGAACGGTGTTCACGGACCGCCCGCCGCCTCTCATCTCAGAGCGAAGACAAGTAAGTAAGTAGTCAGCCACACAGAGTCGTCAGTGTTGATGTTGGGCCGAACAAAGGCTTCTCCGTTGCCACCGACCTCACGCCGGTCACAGGGTTCATTTGACCTCCTTTATTGTCTTTACGGTTCGCTTTGCGAGAGATCACAATCCTGAGTTGTGAGTCAGAGGCTGAAAGGTGGCGAGCCATTCGACGGCGTAGCGTAGCGAAGCACAGGCCATCCAATTTTTTCTTTTCTTGAAACCCACAGTGTCGGGGCATTGTCCGGCGCTTTACTGAGAGACGGTTGCTGCCCTTCTGCATCTCTTAGCTCAACATCAGAGATCACAGTGGCAGTGTGGCAGAAATGGTGTGAAGCATAGAAGTGAAAGTCTGAAAGCGAGGCTCGAGTAAACTTACAAGGCAATTGCGCGCGCAAAAGCATGCCGAGCTTGAAGCGATCAGCCTTTGTTGCCTTTGGTTCCTCTCTCTGTCCCCCACGCGCGACACCAAGTCAAGTAACTTAGTATGCGTCAAGGTTTGTTTCTTGACCTCCTTTGGGTAAGACTTGCCAGTGTCTTGAGAAGGAAACTTTCTAAGCTAGCTCACGGAAAGCATCGCCGAAACTCGATCCTATCTTTCTCTCACGCAGTAAAAATGTGACAGCCGTCAAGAAGAAAACGGGTCTTTTTTTCTTAAAAGTAAAATAAAATAAGATCAAGGGTCTCTCTCATCTTCTTGTTCAATCTTTCTGGCGAGCATCGATGTCGCTTTTGAGTCGTAAAGTTATGCAAAACCTGCAGAAACGTTCTTTCTCGGCAAAGCGTCTTCCCAAGTTAGAGAGCTCGGAAAGATCCGCTGCTGATGAGGAAAAGCGGCGACCTTGCCGGTCATTGAATTGCCCACCGATTATGAGGCCAAAAAGACCCAGCCTCCCAAAAGAAGCCCGCCGGCACAAAGCACGGAGATCAATCCTTCGATAACAACAACTCAACGAGCTCAGGAGCTAGTGCCGGAGACGGAAGGGCTTCTCGGCATTCCTTTTCTTTTGGCGATGCGAGAAAAGAAGTTGACCCTGACCTGAGCTGACCCCCCAAAAAAGAAGTTCAAAAGCCGGGGCAGACACTCTGGCAGATGCGGAGATGCAAGGACGTCGGGGTTTACGGAAGAGCAAAGATGGGGATCCCCTTGTTCGGTCCGAGATTCTATTAAAGATTTTGGAGAAGCGAGTTCATGCACGGGGAAGCATCGAGCTCGAGCCACGAGAGGTTGCGGTTTGTGTCGAGCGACACCTTCCTAACTACTGTAGTCTGTTGTAGCAACGGAGACAAGGGATGGCGACGCGACGGGTAAAACCAGTACACAGCAGGTGACTTATGTGTGCCAAAATCATGCTTGATGGTCTCGGTTCGGTGGAAGCTCGTCGAATTATTATTTTTTCACTTAATGTCAGATCGTTATTCAACGGACACAGAGGAGAAAATGAGCAAGAGCAGATCGCCGATCAAGCACGTTCACCTTTTCGATTTGGACAAATTTCATCGATTGCAAATTCGATTGGTGATATCTTCGGCCGAGCTCAAGAAAAAAACCTGGTCACGTGCTTTCAATAACAGAATTTTCACAGTTCGCTGAGGCCGAAAGGACTCCTCGAATCTCCACACACTCGACGCAGAGAGAGAGCGTATCGGAGCCGCCTGGATTGCAGCCAAGCCGATCAGCTCTCAGCCAAGCCAAGTCGGCCTAACCAACCGCGAGCGAGCCAGAGACACGTTGACATTCGAGATTCGGCGCCTCATCACTGTTTCCCTTCCTCCAAGCCATCAAGAAAAGGTAAGTCTTGATCGTTACCGAAACGATATCCGACAGCTCTTCTTCTCTTCATCCTTTCGACATTGCACACCGACATACGCACGGGGTAAGCGTCAGCATCCGACAGCGCACACAGCACAGCACCGTATCAGCAGCAGCATCAGCATTGGAGACGTTGGATGGAGGTTTGGATGACGATGACAAGGAGGGAAGGTCCATCAATTGTCAGCAGGATCATTACAGGCGCGAACATTCCGCACTCGAGGCGTTGCAGACATCGCCAGTAGGAGTTTGGAAGTCACTTGCAGACAGTCAGACACTCGATATCGCACAGCATTCGGTATACCGCTAGCCGACGAACTGCTTGGAGATGGCACGTAGATGACATGGCGTTCAGGGATGTCACAGATGTGGATATCAAAGGTAGCAACAACGCCAGCTGCCACCCACGAATCACTACAAACATTTCATAGTTGCTAGCAAACTGGCAGATGCAACATAGAGACAAGAGACAAGGGCGAAAAGAACATGGCAAGACAGTATCTTTGGCAACGGATGGGTTGGACAGCAGCATTGTGGTCGTCGTTATGGCGGGTGTCGCCGCACTTGAATCGCTATCACCAAGAAGCAACATACCCTCTGATGCAAGCTGCAACATAAAACCGATATACTTCTTCGCACAATGTTGATGAAGCAACAACCAGGATGGACAAGAGAAGCTGGGCTGTTCGAATATCGCTTCTTAGAGTTTCTTTGCAGACCAAGTCTCAACTGACAAGTTCTACTTTCGCCCTTTCCTACTTTTCAACCTGCCACCAGTATATATTCCGACAAATGGCCTGAAACAGCCAGATCGCCCTAACGTGGCTCGCCTCGGCCGCACCAAGGCCTACCAGAAGAAGGGTGGTTACAAGTTCACCCAACGCCAGGGTACCCCCAAGAAGGTGGAGAAGACCCCCGCCCACAAGGAGGTCGCCGTCAAGGGCGCCAAGAACGGTGGCAAGCGTCTCGTCCCCACCCAGAAGGCTCCCCGCTTCTACCCCGCCGATGAGGTCCGTGTCCCCAAGGCCAACCGCAAGGTCAACAAGCAGACCAAGCTCAAGTCCAACATCCAGCCCGGTTCCGTCCTCATCCTCCTTGCCGGTCGCTTCCGTGGCAAGCGCGTTGTGTTCCTCAAGCAGCTCGACTCGGGTCTCCTGCTCGTCACTGGTCCCTTCAAGGTCAACGGTGTCCCCATCCGACGTGTCAACCAGGCCTACGTCATCGCCACCTCGACCAAGATCGACATCTCGGACGTCAAGGTCGACGACAAGATCAACGACGCCTACTTTGCCAAGGAGAAGGCTGCCAAGGTCAAGGCCGAGGCTGCTTTCTTCGCCGACCCCGCCAACAAGCAGGCTCACCCCGAGTCCAAGGTCGCCGACCAGAAGGCTCTGGACAAGGCCGTCATTGCTGCCGTCAAGAAGGCTGGCCCCACCATGGCCAAGTACCTCGCTGCCTCGTTCTCGCTCTCCAAGGGTGACAAGCCCCACGCTCTCAAGTTTTAAACTTTTGTCATCCTCAGCAAGCAGCAGCATACCCCTTCCGTCCAGCGAAGCAGTCTAGCATTTCTTTTGATCAAGGAGATGCAATCATTCAGCACGGCCTTTTGGAATCGACAAAGTTACGACAGTCTAAGGGACAGGCTTGTGGGTCTGGTCCATGTCTTTTGACCGTCTTTCGTCCGTTCTAAGATCGAGTTGATGTTTGCGTTTTGCTTTCCCGACACGCTTCCCCATCTCTTCCCTTTCCACATCTCGCACCTCTCGTTTTCAAGAAACGTCAGCCGAGACCTTCTTTTCCCTCGCTTTTCTCTCTCGCATTAGGTCGTATCGCATCTGTATCCGACTCTCTTCCTTCCCCCCTTTTCTACGACCAGACCCAAAAAAGGGGCGCTTTCAACCAAAATGGGCGTTCCGCTCCCCCTCCCTCCCTCCCTCCCTCCCTTCCAATACCTTCCGAAAAAGAAGGCATTTTGTAACTCATACAATCACAGGCCGCACGCTCTTAGCCGGTTCGAATAAACACTCTCGAGCATTTGAACACAAACCCACGGTTTCGGCTGTGGATTAGACTTTGAACGTTGCAACGCTGTATGAGTATTGTGGTGCGTTATGTTGGACACTTATCTAGGTTCGTACAGCAAGCGCTTATCGTCTTTGTCGGTCTTCTGTGCATCCTTTGCGCCCAACTTTGCCAATTCGCGCAGGCGCAACGTTCGAATGTTGCGCATGCGTATGAACCTCGATTCGGCCTGTTTTCTCCTCGGGCTTGCGTTGGATGGATTGAGTACGTCGTTCGGTAGTGGTGCTTGCTTTTCATCCCGCGCTTCACCGGCCGAGACTTGACCGGGGGCGAGAGGCATACCCGCCGCGATGCCGGATTTTCTCTCCTCGAGGAACCGCTGGAGCGCTTGCGGGTTGGACGCGAGCGAATCGGTGCGGTACTGTTCGCGCTGGTTGAGCGCGTCCACGTTGGGGAGGATGAGGGAGTTGAGGCTGGCCTGTTTGGAGCGTACGGCTTCGAGGTTGGAGCGGATCTTGGGTTCGGTCAGATCAGGTCGCGGGGAGATGGCGTAGTCAATCTCCCACCGTACAGCGGGGAGGGAGGCTCGAAGTCGTCGTTCGATCTCGTCATCGCTGAGCGGGTCGATCCGTCGTCCGGGTAAGAAAGAGAAGTCTACGGGCCCCAACATAAGCCCACCGTCGAGATAGCGGTCGACGGTGAGATCCAGCTGTGCAATCGTACGACGAGCTTGACTTGCTTCCCCCGACCCGGTTTCGGGTTGATCGGCAGGTTCGACATACACACTCATCCCCACATCCCCCTTCTCCCTCGTCTCTACGGTAATCTTCAAACTTTGCTCCGTAAACAAGCTCGTCGCTGCATCTAGGATCTTCTCCATCAACCCCAAACTCAACCTAAACGCCTGATCCGCCATCTCTTGACTTCCAAACAGTCGCTCGTTCATCTCTTCCACCGAGATGTACTGAAACCCGAAAATCGTCGAAGTCGTATGATAGGCCACGAAGATCCCATCCATATGTCCTATCCTTGCTTGGAAGTTGTACTTGAGAAACGCCGCACGGATCATGTCAAAGTACTCCCTCTCAAAGCTCTCCAACACCCCCGTTGCACGCCTTATCTGATACCCCGACCCTTCAACGTAGTTCGCCCGGTCATTCGAATCCCAATCGACGCCCTCGTCTTCAAATCAAACGTCTTCCTCGGCAACCGGTCATCATGGCAATCCAGCTGCGATCGCATCATCATCTTGTCCGTACACGCATAATGGTATGCTTCCGGCTTGGTCCTTTCTTCCTCGGTCAACTTCCACGAATTGATGCGCATGTACTTGGCATACTCCTCTGGCGAAGCCGTCAGCATCTTTCCATACTCTTACCCAGCGAGGTGAGGACGTAATTGGAATTCCCCGCTTCTCCAGCAGCTGTCTTGTCGGCATCGATGGCGTAGTGTCCGTCCTTGTAATGCAACAAGATGGAAGCGGGCAGTTTGGCACCCACGCTAAAACCGGAAGGAAGACCGGAGAAGGGAGCAGAGAAGCCAGAGACGTCCGGATTGCGCCAGCCCGAGATGAGGAAGTAACACTGGCTCAAGAGGGATGTCATGGACGAGGTGCTGCCGCAGTAGCGTTTCTGATGTCTTTTGGTGAGTGTTGCTAGTTCAGGATCTTTGCTGGATGTAACGTAGGGCGGGAGGGCGGCGTATTCAAACAGGTCGACGTCGAGGATGTCTTTGATACGCGGGTCAAAGTTGTAGATCCCCGAACGAGGGTCGCGCAACCAGTAGATGCCCGGGTTGAACAGTACGCGGTCAAGCCCGTGTGCAAGCTTGGCCACTTCCATTTCGCGTAAAGGAGGGACCTTGTCGATGGGTACGCCGTTTGCAGTGACACAACCGGTGATGGATTCGGACCATTTCTTTTGCTCGTCCGCAAAGGGCCCACTATATTCGATGTTGGAGATGAGTTTGCCTTTACCATCTCGCCAGCGGAGCTTGGATTCTGCGAGTAGGTCGTTGCCGTGAACGAGTTTTGTCTTGGGCTCATCGGCGGAGGAGCGCTTGTCGGCGGACCTGGAAGTCGGTTGTGGTTCGTCTGGTGTTGCAGACCAGAGATCTTTCCCATCTGCTTCGGGAGGAGAGAGACGATCGGGACCCCAAGCCTCTTCGAGGTGATTGTTGGGACCATCTTTGCGTCGTAATTCAAGATTCTTGAGACGCTGCGAGATGGAGAAAGCCTGACTTTGGAGCGAATCAAGTAGGCCGTCGAGCGAGTTGAGCTCTTTGAGGATGGAAGCAGAGTGAGCTGCGGCTAAAGCGGTTGGTGAGGAAGATGACTCTTTTGCTTTGCCTTTGTCTGCATTCTCTACGAATTTGAATGATGTCGAAGTGGGTGTGGAAGATGGAGCATTTGATCGGGAAGCATGGCGCAGCGCTTGAAGGGCAGCCTTGCGTTGGTTGCGGTGACGGTTTGCTGGTTGTGGTGGAGCGCTTGAACCGTTTGCTGTGTTCGACGAGCCAGGTGGCGGTGTGGAGGAGTCTGCAGACTTGTTCGTCGCCGATGCTTGTGCTGAAGATGATGATGATGACGACGACGGCGACGACGCTGCAGCAGCAGCAGCTGTTGTTGTCGTTGAAGCGTTTCCTTGTTGGCGCTGTTTGCGCAGTCGAGCGGCTAGACCAGCAGCGCTGCGAGAAGTTGACAAGTGACGAGCAAGCTGCAAGCTGGACAGCGCCATGCTGCGCGCAAATTGGCCACTCATCTCTTAACTTTGCGGCCACTGGGGTTGATGAAGAGGTAAAGGCAAGGAAGAAGGACTCTCTGGTTGCTTGGTCGCCGACCTTTTGCTGTCGTCGTCGTGTGAGAAGAGAGTGGAGGAAAAGAAGCTGACCAAAAATCCGCTTGGAAGAAGAAGTATCGAAAAAAGAGAAGAATTCGAATATCGGAACACGGAAAACCCTGACTAAATTTGACTTTTGACAAGATTTCTTCTTGGTCTCTCGTTCGACACTGTTTCCCACTTGATAACAACATCATCACTGTTATCCATCCAGCAACGATGAGCTCAAACAAAAGCGAGAAGATCGATCTCAAGGAAAGCGCAAAGCAGGCCAAATTCGAAACCAAGCGCAGGAGCAGCAAGATGACGAATCGCAAGCGGAAAAGCTGGCTCAGCTCGAAGCATTAGGCAAGGCTTTCCTGTCATCGTTCGACCTACCATCAACAAGCAATTCGACGGCGAGCGAAGAGCAGCCTTCATCAAAGAAGAAGTTGTCGAGCAAGAAGCGCAAACGTCTTGCAGAGCACCAAGCCACTGCGGACGAAGATGACGATGATCCATCAGCGAAAGAGCAAGACGAGATGGATGTGCTGTTCGGATCAACCAAGAAGCCGTCTGATACAGCCGAGAAGCAGAACGGCAGCGGCAGTAGTGGTGGAAAGAAGAAGGTGCCCAAAACAAGAGCGGTAGAGACCGTCGTCTTTGGCGGCGAATCACGTCCAGATTCCGACGAGCTCAAAGACGCCAAAAAGGGGTGGAAGGCATTCATGTCTTCCAAGATCGACAAGATCGCCGCTGAAGATCAAGCTGCCACCACCAAGCTGACCACAGCCGAAGAAGAAGAAGAGAAGCAGCTGATTGCCAACGATCGACTACTCTCGAACTGCTCTCCACCACGCTCTTCGCACCCGGCACAGGCAATACCTCAAAGGCAAATCAAACCCTCGTCCAACGACACGATTGCGCGCATCATGGAGCTCTCTGCCACCGACGCGCAACGCAAAGGTCAAGCAATTGGCCGAGGATGGGGCGAAAACGAACTGAAGCGCCAACAGCTTTCGAAAGCTCCCGCAGCCATTCGACAAGGGATGCGAAAGGCAGCTGGAGAGAGGAGAGATAAGGAAAGGGAGAAAGCCAAGGAGTTGGGGACGTGGCATCCTTCGATGAAGCAGGCGTATGCGAATCAGGCGACGGCGACAGAGATGGGGCTTAAGAAGGAGACGAGGAAGAGACAGCGTGGGTTGGGGATGGGGATTGGGAAATTTCAGGGTGGTATGCTCAAGTTGTCGTCGCAGGAGATTTCAAAGGTCAATGCCAAGTCGGGGTCGGGGTCGAGAGGTGGGGGTGGGAAGAAGGGACGTAAGTAGAGGCAGATACCAAAGTAGGAACAGACAGGTGCTGATATACGGGAGTTGCAAGTGGGTTTACAAGAAGAGATGCTTTCGGCTGCCAAATCGGCCCCGATATCCGAGCTGTTGACGATATGGCGTTATATTTTTTATTTTTTTTTTATTTTTTGGCTCTGCTTGACCAAGAGTGGTAACGCCGACCATCATCCGATGTCTACCTCTCGCACCAATATCAATCGGGAAGACAAAGGATAGGATGATCATCGACGAAGATGCAGCAGCTATCATCGGCAGGATTGATCCCGACCTTAGACCGGCAAAGACGCCCATCGCGTGCATTTCTATGCATACGGCGTCTCGAAAGCTGTAGCATTGGGCTGGATGAGCGGTGCCTTGCAGTAGCGATCCACTCGAATGCTTCCGGAAGCTGCTCTGATCTTATCCAACAGACACAGAAGCAGCGTTGTAGACCCCGTTTCGACTAGGTGATGATCTGTTATTACATCGACAGGAGGCAGTACCTAGCTTTCCGCATGCGCAGACATTTTCAACCTATCACAGGCGAGACACCAGCTCACGGTGGCAGCTAAGCGGAACTCTTACTCAGCTGTTGTTGACGATGAAACAAGAAGATGAAACAACAATAGCGTTGGAAAAGAGAGGAAGATTATTCTCATCAAACACGAGGCTTTGGAGATCGACAGCTCTTCTCAATCTCAGACTTGCCTGCCAACATCATCACATCACATCACACCGCAGCGGAATTTTTCAACAGAAAATAGAAACTAAATTTACTGTACACCACAGCCGAAGCTGTCAAAACACGCAGCCAAAGAGGGAGTTTTTCTTTTTGACACCTTTTTTTTTTCGGAGTTGCTTTCCCGTGGCTGGGACCTCACCTCGCGCGTTGTTGTGAAAAAGGTTCAGAGACGAAGCTCGAACGGGGATGCAGCGAGAAAAAAATGAAAGAAAAAAAATGCGAGCGAGATTCGTGCGTTGTTTTTGGATGCGTGCCTTTACAGTGAGAGAGCTCGGTGAAAAAAAAAACATAGGACCCTGAGAGAAAACAAACAGCAACGCGGATTCCGGAGTTGTTTCGGATTGCCGATTCGAAGATGCAAGCGCGTCTCTTTTTCAACACTTTTGCTTTGGAGTTGTATCAAGTCATCGTAAGAGTGAGAGGTAGATGCACTCTCCGCTTCTCGCGCGCCTCTTTTTGAGTGAACAACGGAATTGCGACACTTTGACAATAGCGTCTTTTGGGTGGAAAATTATGCATCTCGTTGCGGTGGGATTGGGTGTGTGGGCTCGGCAAGTCAAAGCGAAAAGAAAGTTAAGAGATTCTTCACACACACACACTCTCTCTCTCACTCGGGATCGTTTCCGTTTTTGTTTTTTGTTGTTTTTTTTGGCAGTGGGTCCAAAGGGTCTCTCTGAGATGTTTGTCATTCACTTTTATTGTTTCGCTGTTTTTGGTCCACAAAAAGGAGGCTGAAGAGAGAGGCTGATGGATTGGGATTCGGCCCGCTTTTTTTCTTTGGCGTTTTGCGAGTCCCACACCACCACCACCACCACCACCGTCATAACGTGGGCGGTTGAGTGCATCTGTGGCTAGCGATCGGTCGGAGCTTAGAACCCGGTTTTGACGTGCATCTCACTCTGCATTGGCCATTTAGTTATTTTGCAGCTCGGGTTTGGTCCCACGCCCTTTTTTTTGGCCTGTGCTTTGCTCAGCCCATTTTGAGTTGGGGACCTGTTCCTCCCTCCGCCCCATCGTTCTCTACCCTTCGCTACCAGTCGAAACGTCGAGTGCAGGTGTGGTATACTCTTTTTTCATTCATCAAGTAGGATCTTCCCCGATTACTACCACCACCCTTGGGACGGACGGACAGACTATTCCAACGTCACACCACTCGCTGGATATTGGCTCAGCAAAACGGACCGCTTAGCCACCACTACGGAACCACTCCATCATTAACTGCTCGACAGCAATGGCTCGATCGTCTTAGATTGTCAATTCCTCTCCTCTCTCTCTCTCTCTCTCGCACTAGCCAACCACGATTTGGCTCGACTTTGAAAGCGACAACTCGCCTTCAGCCCTCTTCATCCACTCCTCATCCCGTGCAATTTCCATTAACATGGGCAACTGCATGTCCACCAAAGCCGTCGCGGCAGAGGAAATCCCCTCGGCGCCTCACCCGCAAGCCCGTCGAGTATGGCTAGTATCGACGCCCATCGATTCGCGCGAAATCCCGCTCGACCTCGTCGGAATCGACTCGGACGGTCTCAAAGCCGCCATGCGGAACCGTGGACTCGAAACCGAACATTGGGCGCTCAAAGTCGATCCCCTTGCTGGTCAAAAATTGGAACCGAGCATCTTTGACATTACTGTGCAACGAGGAACGCTGGTTTCGCAGCTACATTCTACGTCGAGCCCGTATTGGAAAGGTATCACGCGTAGGGTTGCGTTTGGGTGGACCTTGTGGACGGATGAGGAGATTTTGCATGCGAGCAAGTTGCTGATGGAAGCAAGGCCGAAATATGATGGGAGGTCGAACAATAGTCAGCAGTTGGCGAGGTTGTTGGGTAGGCATATTGAGTTTGTGCCTCCGCAAGTGGCGGCGGGGCATGGAACGACGGCAAGTGCGACGGGGAGCAGCATGTTGAAGGAGAATCGGTCTCAGATGACGCTGGTCTCCAGTCAGAGGAGTCAGTCGATTGAAGAGGAGGATGGGAACAAGGACGAAAAGGTTAGTATGGCGAGTATGAGGAATAGTCATCGGATGAGTGTGGCGAGGCCTCCATTGGTTCATTTGACTAGTGCGCCGACGACAGGTGGTTCGGAACTGAGTGGTGGGATGGTGAGGCCGATGCTGCAAAGGTCGGCGGAGACGGAGGCGAGCGCGATGGGTGGGTCGGTGAGGGGGAAGGGTTCGACGCAGGCAAGGTTTACACAGCAAGTGCAGATGGGGTCGAGTTCGTCCCCCTTGAATCCGACGCGTGGGATGCATAGGCAGAGTGCGTCCGAGGTGAGGGCGCGTACGAATTCCGATGCGGCCTATGCGACGCTAGGCGATCGAAGGAGTAGTACGCTCAACGCCAGAGTTGGGAGGAGGCGTAGCGAGGCGCCGTCCGAGTGGTTGACTGATTCGGCTCAGCAGTTTAGCTCGGTACGCTCCAGATCGACGGGGAGGAACGTGCATCGTGATTCGGTGATGAATCTGGGCGCTGGCAGTATGGTCGGGTCTCCATCGATGGCCTGGCCTGCAGCGCAGCCTTCGATGGTGGGTCTACCGACGTTGCCGAGCATGGGTATGCCTCCGATGGCAGCGATGGGAACGATGATGCCAATGTTCCCACAGTCCGGATCGATGATGTTCAACCCTGCAGCGGCTGCAGCGGCGGCGGGGTTGCAGGTGCCGTACTTTGCCCCGCCACAGCCGTTTTATGGAATGCCGTTGTTGGCTCCTCCGTCGCCAGGCTTTTACTCGAAGGCGTCGAGTGGTGTGCCTACTCCGCCGGAGAGTCCGCATGGGTCGACGATGCATCTGCCGAAGCACGAGTTTGGGTTTGGGTTTCAGCCGCAGCAGCAGCATTTTTGAGTGTTTTTGGTTAAAGGACAGTTTATGTAATACCCTCGTTTTTTTGGTTGCGATTGAAGTGGTTTGTTTTTTTCATGATGGTGAGGGTGTCAGGAGAGAGGGTGTGTGAGGCGGAGGGTCAGAGGGACGGAGAGGGAGATAGGCGGATGATAAGGGGGGTTTGATGGGGGACCATTGCCATTGACGACGACGCCACGCCAAGCCCTGGACCTGTTCCTTCGGGTCTTTGTGCAGCACCGACAATCGCTCTCTCGCGACACAACCCCGTTGGGGGAGATCACACCACGAGGTCTCTAGAGAGTCGACGCCCAACACCAATCTCTTCACGCTGGCCGTCGAACATCTCAGAGCTGGACGGCGCGTCGAACGATGTGTGTTTCTTTCGCTGGGAAGTTTGAAGAGGCGGAAGAGGAGGTGGTTCTTGTCGCCGCGGTCAGTCATGACGATCCGACTGTCGTGGCTGTGCGGCCCATTCAGAGGGTCCTCAACAAAGCGGATGCTAACCAACGTCTCGTCTGAAGCTCAGTTGACAAAGGAAAGGTCGTACACGCTCTGACAAGGAAAATTCTTAACAGGATCACACAAAACCGCTTCCCCATCTCTCTCTCTCTCTCTCTCCTCTTGAGCCGCTCGCACAGCTCGATCCTACACCGCTGATCGGACTAGCCCCGCGCCCGCTCCATCACACCTTGACACAGCCTCGGTTTTCCGTAATAAAAACCATAATGTTTGATTATCGATCATAGAGCGATACTTGTAGACAAGATGTAGCAAAGGGACGAACACGATTTGGTCTTTCGATCTACAATGATCGGGAGGGGGAAAGGTTTCAGTCGGTCTTGGCAGCTTTGCTCTCGTCGTCGTTGCCCTCGTCGTCGGCTTTCCTCTTGCTTCCTCCTGCTGCCGCTTCGTCTTGCTCTTTTTCTTCTTCTTCGTCGTCGTCGTCATCTTCGCCGGCTTCTTCGTCCTCTCTGTCAACACCCGCGAAAGGAAAAAGGAAAAAGTCAGTAATGTGTTGGAAATGTAAGAGATGGTAAAGCTGGGAAAGAAAGGGTGTGTGGGTGTGTGGTGTGTGCTTACTCTTGCGCCTCCTCCTCAGCCTCTTCATCCGCTTCCTCTTCACCTTCTGCCACAGCTGCATCGTCCTCATCCTCGTCATCTACCCCTTCGGCATCGTCTTCTTCCTCTTCTTCGTAGTCTCCTTCCTCGTCGTCTTCGTCATCTTCCTCCTGTACATCCATCACCACCGCCAAAAATCAAGAAACGAAAAGTTAGTATGGATTCGAAACAAGTATAAAAGGAGAAAAAAATAAATTGGGGGGCGGGGTTGAGGGTAAAACGTACGAAATCTTCATCCTCTTCATCATCCTCATCTTCGTCGGCGAGTTCTTCGGCCGCGTTCTGTTCAGACACCTTGGCAGCGTCGCGCTTGTTGTCCTTGACGGAGGATTCGATGTCGTCGCCGGTAGCGGGGGCGGATTTGGAGGTTGCGTCTGTCATTATGCTTTTGAGGGGTGGTCCGCGTGGATGTGTATGGAGGTACTTGAAGGTGGCGTTTGTGTATGGAAGAAGGAAAGTGAGATGGATGAGTGTGCGAGGGAGAGAGAGAGGGGGTTACGCCGGCGAAACGGAAGGGGGATGAGGTGAGGTGGAGGAGGCGGCTCTCTCTCACAAACGGGTTAACAAATATGCAGGTTCGTGTACTGTACAGTAGAGAAGTTTGCACAGCGCGAAGAAAGAAGCATGCGTCTCGTCGTTCGTTCCCCTGCTTTGGTCGACGACAGCCACTCGCCCAGTCGTTGCTCCTTACTCAGACTGGAAGGCCATTTACGCGTCACACCACAGCCAACCAGTGATGTTCTGCCAGAGAGAAAACTGCATGCGACACTTGGATTCGACCTGCAGCACATCGCATTCCACCAAACCGAAGAAAGAGAGAGAGAGATGGGTGGTCTGAGCGCACGAACTTCTCTCTCTCTCTCTCTCTCTCTCTCTCTCTCTCTCTCTCTTCCCCCGCTTCAACTAACTTCGTCATACTCTCTCTCATATTCAAGCCTGCCTTCCAGAACGCTGTTTGCACAGCGAAATGAGAAAATCCACCCTATGCAAGACAGAAAAGAACCGTGACCCGTGGCTTTGGCTGGTGATCGTCAGAATATTTTTGGCCTCTCGTGTGGTGTGCACTGACCAATGCGGAGGCACGCAGCGCGTAAAAACAATGTACTGTAGAACTTCTAAGCCTTTTTTTTTTTCTTGCGCTTTTTCTCTGCAAGACGATGTGCTTTCTGCTCTTTGGCTTGTAGCATGCCCGATTTGAGATTGGATCGGCAGATCAGCATCTAACATTGCTCCAGTTTTCCGCACACATCAGCATGTCGAGGTGTTGGGCCACAAACGTCGTCCCACAGGATCGATAAGGCAGTATGTAACAAACGATTGGTATTACTGAGAAAAATTCAGAGCCTTGCCTTTTTTTTTTGGAAGCCTTACACCATGAGATCAGGTATCTTACCATCCAAGCAGCCAAAGGGGGTCGGTTTCCAGCTGCTATCTGCTAGACGCCAGCCCGTGGGCATATTGTGCTGCTCTGGCTGTACATCTTCTCCCATCTCGCTCGGCTCGCTCGGCTCGACTGCCACCGCTTCCTCCTGTTCTTGTGCATCGACGAGAGCCTGCACGTCCACCAACCGCTGCTGCATAACCTCCAACTGCGATTCGAACCCGGACGCCTCGCCATCTGTTCTCGTCTCCAAACTTTCGTCCTCGCACAACTTAGCCACCTGAAGCACACCAACCAACGGCGCAATTTTGCTCTTCAACACTTGGTTTCTGTCACACAGAAACTCCAAAATACCCGTCGACCTGACCGATCTGAAGGGCAAACACATCTCTGCTACCTCCGTGTCCGCGATCAGCATCGTTGGTGTCCTCCCTGCCGAAAGACCAGACGCAAAGTCGGCGGCAGGCACAATGCTGACCAGATACCTAATCCATGCTTCAGCTGTCGCTCGGTATCCCGGGCTAGCCACAGCCGCAGCTCTCCACGGTTGACTATCCGAATCATCACCTGCTTCGTCCTCATCCTCACCGGTCGAGTCTGCTTCACGAACAACAACATCAACCAGCTCCTCGACCAAAATCTGCCCAAAGATCGCTCCAAACGTATCCCTCAAATACGCCAGCAACGGCGTCCACAACCTGGCCACCTCACCCGGCAGCTCTCCTCCTTCCTTCGCCACCCTCTTCGACCTACCCAACGGAATCAACCCTCCAGGCTGCAACAGCTCATCCACCAGATCCGAGAGTGCACTCTTGGTACACTCATCCACATCGTCCGGATCCACCATCGTCACCGCTCCAAACTCTTCGTCTTTGCCCTTCTTCTGCGCACTATCGATCAACTGCGCCGCAAAGCCGGGCTCCAACGTCCTCACCCTCAACACGAATCCAACCATCTGCTTGAACAGCCTTCGGAACTCGTCCTTCGATTTGTTGACCAAGCTTCGATCGCGCGTGACCTGCTTTGCCGACGTCCGGTAGTCCTTGAGCGTATTTCGCAGGTCGGAGAGTGCTTTACGACGTTCTTTCCTACGTGTTGCTTCTTGTTCGTCTTCCGCGTCGGCGGTCGACTTGCTCGTTGAGGGTTGACCAACCGCTGCTTGAGCAGCAGAAGAAGACTCTGGTCGATCGACATCCATCGCTTCCACCTCATTCTGCACCACAGCCGCCGCATGAAGCCCCAAGAACAGCTGCGGATACCAAAACTGACGATGCAACCACTCCAGCGCCGCCCCCGCCGCTCGCCTACACACGTCGATACTCGGCAGCTCCTCGTGCGTCGCAGCATGCCGAATCTCGACAAACCACAGCGGCAGATCGATGCGCGTCGCAATCGCAGCGATCGACTGCGCAAATCCTCCGGTCTGATGCGAGTCGACGACACTGTTGACAAACCGTGTGAGGGCCAAGCTGTAATTGAGACGGACGCCCAGCTCTGCTCCTCCGGCCATCTGTTCCAGAGCGTATCGAAGCGAAGTGGAGCCGGTGTGGTGTCGAGATGCGAGCCCTTGCATGGTCTCATCGAGGATGATGCTTTGGATGAGGAGAGCGGTGGCTTCGACTGCAAAGGGACATGCTGAACGGTTGATCCAGAGCTGGACGGTGGAGAGTGCGCTGCTGCGCTGTTGCGGGTCGAATGGATGTTGAGGGCTGGGGTAGAGGGCGTGGTAGACTTGAAGTAGGTCGGTGTGCCGAGAGTGAAGGAAGGGTGATCGCTTTGGTGGCTTCATGACGAGTCTCGAGGAGCGCTGCTGAGCTGCGGTGGTGTGGGAGACAAAGAGATGATGAAGTTCATAACGAGGAGACCCTTCGAAGCACTCTCTGCGCAAAAGGGAAAAAAGTCGAGAGAGAGAGAGAGTGACACTTCCGCTTTCCGAAGATTGTTTTTTTTTTTGTTTTTGTTTTTGTTTTTGTTTTTGTTTTTTTGGAGTTGGCTTATCTGTTGAAAGAAGAAAAAAGGCGCAGCGCAGCGCAACAAAGCCGCTCTTTTAAAGCGCGCATTATTTCGCTGCGCAGGCTGAGCACTCACGCGACAACTATTTGCTCTCTTTGTGTTCATGTCGTCAGCCTGTCACACACACCTCGATCGTGGACAGCAAAACTACACTCTGTTCCACCATCGCATTCACCACTCTCATTCCATCAAAGATCCACCAGGTCCAACAGAGGCCCATCGACAGGCACAACCGAAGCTCAATTCAGCTTTTCACCAACCCCCTCTCTCCTCTACCCACCATGTCATCCATCAACCTCTCCTCACGACCCAAACAACCCTACGTCTCCGTCTCTTGCCCCTACACATCATGCCGCGCATCGATCGAATACTTCCGACCTTCCCCCTCCGACCTTTCCTCCCTCCCCACGCACGAAACATCGTTCACCGTCACTTGCTGCAGCTGTAACAAACAGTTTGAACCGCCCGGAGCCACCAAGATGGTCCGTGAGGCGCGCAAGTCGGGCGGTAAAGATGTTGCTGCCCGCAAGCGACGTATAGGAACGGACGAGAATCCGCTCGATATGACGTATTACGACATCCTCGGTGTACCGGCGAATGCGAGTTTGGAAGAGATCAAGAAGGCGTACCGCAAGTTGGCGATCAAGTTGCATCCGGATAAGAATCCGGGCGATACAGAGGTGGAGGAGAAGTTTAAAGCTTTGGCTACGGCGTACCATGTGTTGTCGGATGCAGAGTTGAGGCACAAATATAACGAGTTTGGTGCGAGTACGCCGGGTTTGACGCCCGAGGACGGGTTTGTGGATCCGGAGGAGGTGTTTGGGTCGTTGTTTGGTGGCGAGCGGTTTGCGGATATCATCGGTACCATTTCGATCGGTAAAGATATGAAGGAGGCGTTGCAGCAGGATTCGGATGATCTGGAACGGCAAGCGAATGGCGATGATGTTGCGACTACTGGCGAAGCAGGTGGTTCATCTTCGACCAAGCCGACTTTGACACCGGAGCAGAAAACGGCAAAGGAAGAGAAGGAACGCAAGCAGGCAGCCGAACGAGAGAAACAGCGTCAAGAACGAGTAGCCAAACTCGTCGAGAAGCTCGTTCGTAAACTGAGCATCTATACGGAGAGTGTAAGAAATGCCAATGACCCGGTGTTGGAGAAGGAAGTCGAGAAGAGTTTTAGGGAGATCACTCGGTTGGAAGCGGAAGAGCTGAAGCACGAGTCGTACGGTGTAGAGCTGCTCAATGCGGTTGGATTTGTGTATAGTGCCAAGAGCAAGCACTATCTGGCGTCGACGGGGTTTTTGGGGAGCTTTGGTGGGGTTTTCCATTCGGCTGCGTCGAGTTACCATGTGGTAAGGGAGACAGTGTCGACGGTCAGAGCGGCGTTGGAGTTAAAGAATGTGTTTGAAGAGTTGGCGAAAGCGGAAGAGTCCGGCATCACGGTCGAGCGTAAAAGGGAGTTGGAAGAGCAGGCGGCGGAAAAGGGTATGCGGGCGTTGTTTAAAGGGGCGAAGTTGGAGGTGGAGAGTGTGATTAGGGAGGTGAGCGAGGCGGTGTTGTACGATACGGGGATTGGCAAGGAGACGCAGAGGTTGAGAGCGCAGGCGCTGGGTATTGTGGGTGAGATCTATATGGGTGTCAAGAAGGATAAGGATGGGGAGGAGGGAGGTGAGGATTTTGTCAAGGTCGAGACCAAGGCGTCGAAGCAGAGGGAGGAAAAGGGACAGCAGCAGACGAATGGGGAGCGCAAGGAGCCTCCTCAGCCATGGTGAGGCTCATATACCATGCATGTTTAGTGCGATGCCAGTATCATCTCTCAGCATTTCATTCTCGCCAATCACAATTCGATAGTCATAGCGAGCATTCCGGCCGTGTTTGCTGTACTTTGCAAAAGTTACGCCAAATGCTGAAAATTTCATGAGCCGTCAAGCAACAGGAGGAGTGCTCCAGCGATGCACCGTTCTCGGTCGGATCCTTAACGAGCTCGGTGCTGGACTGGCTCTCGCCGACGCTGTGTCACCATCCGCCACCTTTTCCTCATTCAAACCCATCGCCCCAGCCACCGCCTTCTGCAGCGTCGCATAATCCGCCTCTCCCTCCGGCAACTCGACCTTCCCCTCCCCTTCCCGCCGCCAACTCGGCATCAACTCGTAAAACAACATATACGGATTCTCCTGCTTCACCTGCCCCACCGTCGCCCTCGTCACACTCTCATCCGAAACCCTCAACCACCCCTCCTCACCTTCCCCATCCTCAACCCGCTTAAACGCGATATAATGTCCAAACGAATGCGACCCATAGTGCACCACGATCGCAGCCAGCCTGTACACCGACTCTGCTCGACCCTCACCTCCTCCACTACTGCTCGAATTCATCGCCCGTCGACCATCGAGAGATATACTACCCTGCAGAGTGAAGTCGGCGAGATTGAGGTACTCGGGGAACAGCACGTGTCGGTTGTTCTTGGCTGGTGCCCATGACGACGCCGAGTACGAAGACCGATTGAGATGCAGCGCTAAGATGCGCGGTGGTCGAGAGATCATAATCTGCTTAGTGGATAGACGGCTGATGGTCTTTTTGAGCTGTACATTGTTTAAAACATTGTACCACGGAGAAGCAGCGTCTTCGCTTGCCTGCTTGAGCTCATCCTCCGACAGACCGGATTGCAAGATCCGCGTCAATTTGGCCTCTTTCGATCGAAGCTGCGCGAGCCGTTTCTTCTTGGCCGGTGTCAGGCTGCCGTTGGTCGATGCATGTGTGTCTCCGTCTGCTGCAGATCCATTCTGCTTTGCTGCTACCACTGGTGCTGGACCTTTGAAAGAGATGTCCGCCTTGACGGCTTGCAACGTGTTGCGCAGGGTACAGTTCCAGCAAATCCAATCGACCTGTTCCAAATCGGACCACAGCGCAAGACATTCTTGCAGCGAGCAAGCTGATGTGCCTGTAATCTCGGATGTGCGTGTGCGGATGTTCATCGCTGGAACGGACAGCGAGATCTCGGATGTGGAAAAGTGACGGATGGCTTCGCAGTATCCGCAGTCGAGACAGATGGTGCGCTGCGCCAAGAGGGCGTCGAATGGCGAAATCATGAGGGTGTCGTCGCCGCCCGAGTTCGATGCATCTGGTGCTACGCTGCCGTTCTCTTGCGTCATCCCAAGCACGTGTAGGGGGTTGCCAGTGCCGTTGAGCGTGGTTTGGCTTTTAGCATGTGCTGGATCTGCGTATACACCACGACCACTCCAAGACAGAGATGGGGCCATGAGCGCTCGAAGCCCTGCTTGCTCGGTATCGAGTGCGATGGATCGCTCTCGTTGAATTGCTTTCGCCTCGGAGTCGACTGCCTCGTTGAGGAGTGCAAAGAGCTCATGAGCATCTTGTTGCTGATGAGCACCTACTAGACTCCTGATTGATGAAGAAGGCAGGTTCTGCAGGGCACGCACAAGCTGCACGGGGTTGATCGAGGCATGGCGGTCTTGGGGTGTCGCGAGCTCTTCTATCAGCTCGAGCAACGCATCGATGACAGGCGTCGGTGTATCCCATCGCTCTGCTTGCTGCACCAAAAAGTAGAGATACCTGCGGTAGAGTGATAAGGATGAGATGGATTGTAATGTCGAATTGAAAAAGCAAGTGTTGCCGGTATTGCGAAGCCCCTTGTACTTTGGATTGGACAAGTGAGCTCTCGGCGCTGTCGATGATAAAGACGAAGCTCGTGATGTCGATGTCGAGTGAGAAGCAGCCGAACGAGCTCGCCGCAATGATTGTGCCTTGTCGGAGGAAGACGCCGAAGGGGTATAGGGATGAAGGCGCGATGCTGCTTGTAGACCTGGTTTGAGCATGTCGCTGTAGGCGGCTAGTGCGATGAGGACGATGAGAAGTGCACCGAGTGCGAGGAGCGCCTGAACGGGGATGGTCGCGGGGAATGGAAGGACGCCGAATAGAGGATAGGCTGGCCTAGCCGCGGGTTTGACGAGGACAAAGCGGTAGCTTCCCATTCCTGACTGTGCTCGGTCCTGTCAAGAGGTCGTCACCAAACGACAGCGGCAAGGATGAGCAGCGAAGCGAGTGTTGTTATTGCCGCAGCTGGGAGATGAGCGCGCCCAGGAGCGGTTGCTGAGCTTCATAAGATCGGGCTGAGCAGGTGCATGCGGATGCTGAGAAAGCATTTAAGCTACGAGTCGGATTTGCCGAAGATGTAGGCCAGGATTCTTGCCCGATCACGCCGGACCAAGAAGAAGATGTGACGCCTTCGCAACCTCCGATGTCGTTGTAGAGAAAAGAGCGTGCGCACGATGGCGATGATGGACGAGTCAAGAAGAAAGGTTGCTTGCATACAGGCACACTTTGGTAGATGGTCAAAGTCAGGGTCTTGTTTGAATTTTTCTTTGGTGCTCAGCCAGCCGACGGGTGTCGTCACTGACTGGCTTTTCTTCTGCTTTTTGTCCTTTTTCCTTTTCTCCGTTTCCGTTCTTGCAAGCCGCATTTTTCGACATTGACACCTCCACAAAGCTGAATCTCTAGCGCCAACAACAGACTCCCCAGATGTGACAGCTGAGACTTGGGAGTGAGATACAGTATGCTTCTGACTGGCCTAGCTGGACTGTGTGCTTCGCTCATCGCTGCGTGTGTCATGGTCATCAACGAACGAACATGTGATGCTCTCCAGCCGTCTGAGGGGTCGTCGCGCCATGCGACGGCGGTGTTTGAATGCGAGACTGTCTAGAGAGCAGCTCGCTGTGGTACCGCCAGGGCGATGCAGCATCTCTTTGCTGGCTGGAACAGGCAATGCGACCTCTCGTGAACTCGACTTGCTTGTTCGTGTTCGACAACGCGATAAGAGGAATCCAAGCTCACACGGTCATAGGCAATACCGAGCTCTCTTCGCTTGCTACTGCATTGTATCCAAGGTACCAAAGTTACCATACGGTCTCAACAGCGGTCGAGGAGGAGGATCATCATTCGGCTCCTTCACTGAGATGACGTCTCAATTCAAACTGTTCGAATACAATTCTACATTCAAATACAGATCTTCATTACGAAGTTCTATTCGACTGTTTAAAGCGCATATGCAGGGTGACTTGGTTTTTGTATTCACTTCGAATCGGGAATTGGAGCTACAGTACCCTAGTATTTGTATTTAGATGCGATGACAGGGCTTTCAGGCTCAATTCATCCAATGAGATAAGTTAGGTGACTGTCGAGCTCGACTAAGTCAACTTATGCATCCAACGCCCTGAAGGCAGTGCAGATGCTGCATGCTGTACGAATGCAGGCTCGACCAACCACGGTACAGCACAGAGAAGTGTGCGTTCTCAAGCGTGACCAATGCAATCCATCCAGCCATACATCCATCTGCCGTCTATGCCTGTGGCCTGTGGTCTGTGGTCTGTGAGTGGGCCTCGACCGTCGACTGCTGCCGGCTGCCTGTTGCTGAGAAGCCTTCAACAGGGAGATCAGTAACGTAACTAGTCACGAATGAGCCCTGAATCGGTTGCGAGCCTCTGCAATCTGAATCACGACGCCGCGGCCGCTTCGCGCCTGCCTCGTCTGCTGCCTGCTGCTCCACACGCAAGATGCGGTCGCGGGTCGCATTCCCCCCCTCTCTCTCTCTCTCTCTCTCTCTCTCTCTCTGTCCGGCTCTGCTAGTGAAGCTTGCCATTTACCCCCGCGTCTGCGTGTTCTCGGCTCTGTGGCCCAAATGGTCGATCGCACTCTACTGTATGACTCTCTTTGCCTCTCTCTCACCTTCCCCACTGTGTAACCCGCCTTGCCTCTGTCTGATCCTCTGTCTGATCCTCGCTCTCCTCCGCGCTAGTCAATCGCAAGTCTAGGCAGCCGCTATCAATCCTCCTCCTCCTCCTTCGTGTCATTCCATCACCACCATCATCATTGCCCGGCCCTTCCGACTCGTTGCAAAACACTCTGCACACCTCCTCTTTTCCATTCTACTATCACGCTTCCGCATTTGGTTATCATTCGGGTCCCGCCGAAGTATCGTTGTACATCTCTCTCAAAGTCAGACGCGCCAGCTGACCGCTCCATCTCACTCAAGCATCTTCGACGTTCGGCCACATCCGACTATCGATAGCTCAGCATTCCTTTTTTTTCTTGCATCGTCACGCCTTTGCTCACGTCGGATGCACTGATATCGTTCCCACGCCCAATCTTTCAAAGGATCACATACTCGTTGCGAAGAAAAGACGCTCGGGCCTCCGCTTTATAACAACACTCTCTTCGTTCCTCTCAAGCTTAGAGCGGGTGTCGCGCAGCTCTACACCTTTTACAGCATCTCTTCAGATCGACTCCTCCTAGCTTGCTACAATCACTACATTCGACAGCACGCCATCCTTTTACATCGCTGTTGCTCTCATCAAGCGAACATCGTACGCCAGCGTGTCGCACCATCGACGTTTGACACAAGTTGCATCGCACTCTTTCCTCTCCTCCCACTCACGGCCTCCACGCATCCTCTTCTCCCAGCGTGCTCGGCCTGAACCCGACCAACAGTGGAAATGGAGATGAACGCCACCATGGCCTCCTACCAAGGCTCGGGTGCCAATAGCCCAGCCATCGGCCACGGCCCCAACAATCAATTCTCACATCCCATCGTCGGCACTTCTCTCACCGCTCCAGCATCCCCTTCAGGCGCCTACACCACATCCGCACTTGCCTACGCCAACGCTCAGCTTTCCCAGTACGCTGCCACAGGAGGCGCTGCTGCCATTCCTGCCCATCTCAACCCACACGCTCTCAGCTCTGCTCTTTCCGACTATTCGATCAGCCTGCCCAACTCGGCCGCCTCGTCTCCTGGCGCAACACCACGCCGCCTTCCTGGTACAGGCACTTCCACGCCCGGAGGCAACTCGCGTGTAGCTGCGAGCGCAATCACGGGCAAACGACTCAACTGGAGCGAGATGATCTGTCAGACCATTGCCGAAAGCGAGAGTGGCCGTCTTGTCATCCAAGACCTCTTTGAAGGCATGTGTTCCAAGTTCCCAGAGATCCGCGAGTGGGCTTTCGGCAAGGATTGGGAAGCGCGCGTCAAGAACCGAATCAAGTCCACCCTCTCGATCAAAGGCAACCTCTTTGTCAAAGTTCCAAGACCCAGCAGCGCTGCTGGAAAGGGCAGCTGGTGGACGCTCAGCCCCGAAGCGCAAGAAGCTTGGAAGACCGGTCGCGTGGCCAACGTCGTCAAGAACAACGCTCACAGTCGCGCAGGTAGTGCAGGTCCCAGCAGCATCCATGGCTCGCCCGTCCGAACCGTCAGCTCCAAGTTTGGCACCACATCCCATGTCACCAACCCGCCTTATCTTATCCAGGGCTCACATGCGCATCAGAATCACAGTCAACGGACATCGCCACTTGGTCTTGGTCTCAACCAGGCAACCAACAATTATGGAAGCCCTTTGGCAAACAACTTTAATTTTGGCGATTCGCTGCCTCTTGTCGGTGCAGCGTCGCAGAGCAGTGCGCTGCCCAGCAATCTTGGTTTGTCCAACGACGACTCGAGTCTAGGCTTGAGTGGTCAACAGCAGCAACAGCAGCAGCAGCAGCCCACGCAATCGATGCAGGATCAGGCGCAGAATGCGCAAGCCAACATGGCCACTCAGAACTTTGCCAATCTTGCGTTTTTGCAGAACAACACGCCTCAGCCTCTGGGAACCGCGCAGAGCGTGCCACATCTCGGTGGACCGCAGTCAATGCCTTTCCCGGCTCAGGGTCAGGATCTGTCTGCTGCTAACTTGGCTCAGTTTGCCAACTTTGGCAATGCCGACTATGCGGCCATCTTTGCCGGTATCCCCGGATTTGATCCCAATGCGTTTGCGACTAGCAACAACACCACAAACAATGGCCCGACGAATATGGGTATGGGCGCCTACCAGATGGAGCAGAACAACCATCCTTTTGGAGGTAGTATTCCGGGAGCGTATACGTTGTTGCAGAATCAGCAGCAGCAGCAACAGCAGCAACACCAACAACCGCCGCCGCCGCCGCTGCCACAGCCACAGCAGCAGCAAGGGCAAGGTCAAGCGAACAACGGCGGATATCCCAACTTTGGTGGTGGTCTGTATGCTAATCTGCAGCAGCAGCAGTCTCAGCAGCGCAACCTCAATCAAAACCAGGGGCAGAGGACACCGTTGCATCCATCGCAAGCTTCGCAGTCGTCGCAAACGCAACCGCAGCCATCGCAAGCGTCGCAGCAAGGAGGACAGCAATCTCAGCAGGCGCCGTCGAGTGCGAACAGCAATGCTGCGGGCTACAACGGCAACAGTTTCCCAGCGTCGAGTCCTTTCCCGCCGCCGAGCAATGTGGAAGGGCCTTCACCGGCGGATTCAACGTGGTTTAGTTTTACGCCTTTGGTGCAGGCGAATGATAGTGGGGATGGGGTGAATTCGGCGTTGGGACAGTTGGGTGGGGAAGGGTCGAGGAAGAGGAGGACTTCGGAGGGGTTGAGGGATTTGACCGAGTTTCAGCTGCCGCCTCCTGAGTCTGGGTAGAGGAGAGTCGTAAATCATGCCCACGACCCCCGCCTCTTGTAGCTTGTTTTGTTTTCGTCTTGCACACACCTCACGCCTTTCCGGCTGTCTCTTGGGATAAATTTGCCCGTTTCTTTTCTTTTGATCTTTGATTACTTGTTATCTCTCTTGATTGTTATTTCTATATTTGTATCCCTGGAAGTTTCGAGGCTAGACACATGTGTATGCCCGCGCTGTGTGTCTGCGTGATCAGGTTCAAGCCTCGTCTTCCGCTCACAACTTAATCGAAACCGGGCTTTCCATCCAACACCATTACTTTCAGCTCCATCTGACTTGCATTGAGACTTGCACTTCGTCCTCACAACTTGGCACACATCCACCTCACGAGCCACAACCTCAACCAAGTCAAGAGAGAGAAATTATTGACATTCAGGTATGATAGGACAACAGACGTTTGACACAAGAGAATCGGGGTCGTACATCGATGTGTGGGGGTAAATCGGGAAATCGTGCCAGGCCTTGTCCCACATACACGTTTGCAATGTGCAATGGTGCAGGGCCGTCTATTAGTTGAGCCAAGTGCAGAGGCAGGGGTGGTATTTGTTGCTAGACGCAAAACGGGGGAATCATCGTGCATGAGGGTATAGCCAAGCTCGGTTTAGATAGTGTCGTACACACCAAAAAAGGTGTTGGGAGCACTGCAAAGAGAAAAAAGAAAAAAAGGAAAACCGAGCAAGGACATGACAAGAGAGAATCAAAGAGCCGCGGACCCGGAAACGGAAAAAGGTTGGGGACCATGCAAAAGAATCCGGATGTGTGTGTGTGTGTGTGTGTGTTTGATAGAGACGAGAGAGCACAAGCGCTGAACCGAGCGCTTTAGGCAGCAGCAGCGACGGGAGCAGTAGCCTTGGGAGCCTCAACGACGACGGGAGCAGCGGCAGCGGGAGCAGCGATCACGTCCTCGGCGACCTTTTCCTGGATGGGGCTGGCCTCTTGCTCCTCCCCCTCGGCAGCAGCAGCGGCGGCGGCGGCCTCTTCGGCGGGCTTCTCCTCCGTCTTCTTGGTCTGCTTGTGGAAAAGAGCACCAAACTTGCCGCTCAAACGACGACCGAGCTTGATCTTCTGGGCGGCGACATCGGGAGCGGGAGCATCAGCCTTGGCAGACTCGTCGATCTTGACGTCCTTGGCCTCCTCGGCGGCGGGAGCAGCAGTCTCGGCGGGAGCAGCAGCCTCCTCGACAGCGGCAGGGGCCTCTTCGACGGCAGCAGCAGCAGCAGCAGCAGCCGCCTCCTCGGTGGTGGTGGCCTCGGCAGGGACGGCGGTCTCCTCAGCGGCAGCGGCTTCCTCAGCAGCGGGCTCCTCCTTGGGGGCAGGGGCAGTCTTTTCCTTCTTGACGGTCTTCTCCTTGATGGCGCCGATGATCTTGTTGAGGAAGGACTGACGCTTCTCCTTCTTGGGGGTGGTCTCCTTGGCAGCCTCTTCGGGCTTGGCCTCCTCGGTGGTGGCGGCAGCAGCAGTCTCGGCTTCAGCGGCAGGGGCAGCCTCGGTGGTGGTAGCCTCCTCGACGGCGGGGGCGGGTTCAGCAGGGGCAGCCTCCTCTACGGAAGCGGGAGCATCCTGTCATGTTGAAAAGAGAGAAGACGGAAGGTACAATACAATGGAACGATGGTCAGAGCACTGGGGTGTAGGAACGAAGGGAAAAGTTTTCGCGAGGGGACGATGATACTTACAGCCTCAACAGGGGCAGCAGCCTCCTCAACGGGAGCGGGAGCAGCCTCGGTGGCAGCGGGGGTCTCCTCGACGACGGGAGCGGCGACCTCCTCGAAGGGGGCGGTGGTGGCAGGGGTAGTCTCGGGAGCAGCAGACATGGTGTGGATGTTGATTTAGGATGAGGTTGGGTGTTGGTAAACAAAGATCAAAGAAGAGAGATCGAGGGTATAAGAAACGGATGGAAACGATGTTGCAGAGAAGAGGGAAAGGATCGGATGCGGCTCAGTCGAGTATATAAAGGACAAAGGAAAGCGACACCAGACAGGCAGAGTGCGGAAAGGAGAGAAAGGGACAAGAGGGAGAGCCGCACACACATGCACACTAATTATTATTTTTTTTCCTCTCGCTTCGCTGGCTTTCTGTGTTTGCGCGGACGTTGGCAGGCTGAGCATGGAGCATCGGAAGCATTGAAGCCCCTTTCCAGCGCGTGCTGTCACACAGTTGTAAAAACATGCTCAGTAAAGTGGGTTGATCTGGGCAGAGCCGAAGCGATTTCCAGAGAGAGAGAGAGAGGTGCTGGCGCTATTTGCATCTGCAGTTTTGCATGCGTGCGTGCAGTGCAGTTGCAGTGCCAAAGACGAGCGTCAAATGAAGTTCAAGTGATGTGACTGGACCGGCTGAGCGCGTGATATGATAGGCTCGTCCGACTGGGCTTACTGTGACTGAGTTTGCCTTTGTTGTGCGCGGAATAGCGTGGTCAACCTTGTGAGCCTCTCTCCTTGTCTCTCCTTCGAGCCTCGAGATATGAATACAAAAAGCTGTGCAGTGCGGTAATCCCGCTTTGCTTAGTGTAGTGTTCAAATCGACGACTCGAGAGTACCGAACCTAAAGGAGACAAGCACCAAGCAGCCACTGCTTTACAGAGAGCCATTGTACTGTACACAACGCCTGAACCACGCTATACGAGAAAAGGAGAGCCAGGTTGTGAAGGCCGGTCTGTAAGGGGCCAAGTGCAGGAGAAGGAGCTATGATACCGAACAGGTGCATGAAAGCCCATTGTGGACAAAGGAAAAAAAGATCAGAGAGAAAAAATTATAGAGGGGATAGATAAGTTAGGGTCTTGTGTTGAGTTGCGCATGACTCGGCTGGTGCCGAACCATGATTCGGGCCTAACTTAGATGCGTGAAAAGAAAAGAAAAAAAAAAAAGGAAAAAAAAAAACAAAAACAAAAACAAAAACCAAGCGCAAGTTCGGAGCAGATCTGCCGCCGTTTTGTTTCACCCTATCTTTCTTTATTTATTTTTCAAAAAAATAAAATTTTTGTTTCGGTCACCACGAGGTTTAAAAATTTGAATGATAGAGTTGTGAATCCCAAGCTCCGCTCTGAGGGAGAGTTACAATGAGAGTGAACAGTACATAAATGTAACGAAGATCACGAGTGATAACGCTGGAATGACTTTGAGCGTGATCGCAAACGAGCAGACGAGACGGCCCTTTACGGGCATCCACTCCGAGTGTCGACACCATCGCCTACTGTACAGTATTCTGATGAAAAGCGGCGAGGTCGGTGCATCGAGTCAATTCGAATGCGACCTCTCGATCATACGCTTGGTCTGCAATCTTACTATAAGACCTCCGTTGGACAGCTTGGCTTGGCATGATGGCAACCCATGCTGGACGCGATCAGTGCACCTCTTCCGCACACACGCCTTCATCATCGCCCTTCATCAACAGAGTGGCTGTGCTCTAAGCGACCACCATTGTTGATCATCGAGGTGTTTGGACCCCTTGCTACATTCATCAATGTGGGCGTTGTTCAAATGAGATCGTATATTATCGATGGCTCAGCTTGGTCGGAGGACCAAATTAGGGATTGCTGTAGGAAAATTTATCATGAGAAAAGGAAAAAAAAAAAAAAAAAAAAAAGGAAAACCACTCAGAACTGGCGGCTGCAAGGAAAGGCGACAGAGAAGCGGAGCGACACTGCGCGTGCCATGATCTGCGAAGCGCGTCGGGGACATTTGACAGCTGCGACCGCAAGTACAGAGCGGTTGCGCGTCTTGCTGCAGGGGTTCATCAGAGAAGAAGAAGAAATTCCAAAGCGACCAAAGCAAACCACATCTTGTCATTGCAACGACGTTTGTTGCTGAACACAGCTTCGTGACGCGGGCTTCTGCAAAACGACGATCCAGCGTCAACACCTGTGTTTCAGAACCTCAGTCTTGCACTAATTAGGTCCCTTGGTCCCCTTTGATGATGGCGGCGACCCCTTCTTCCTTCGCTTGACTATCGAGTAGATCCAACGGTGTCGATGGCGTCGCCTAACCCATCTTGGGCGTGGATACAATAAATTGTTCATCTCTCAAAATGATTTCGAACCAAACTTGCAGCAACGCTATGCACGAACTGCTTCGCTGCAGCCAATAAACGCGCCGCCCTCTTCCGCTCGCTTCCACTCGTGCACATTGCTCCGAACTACATGTAGTTGCTGTTTCTTGCCACCGCTCTGGTTGCGCTAGATTCGTTCATCATTGACGGCGACGTCGGCGACTTTCTCTTGACGCTCTTGCACAACAAACGCGCTTACAGTCCAGTCGGCGTACTAAAGTGGTCCTGTAGCTTGGTCTTTTGCTCGAGCGACGCCTGCTCGACAAATGGCATACAGTACGATGAGCTTTCAAAACTGGGCAAGGGTCTCGGCTGGCTCATGACTGGCCCCGACGCAACAGAAGTCTTGTTGAAACAGGAACAGGAACGAGAGGTTAGCGTCCGGCGTTTGAGTCAACAATGTTACATCGATCAAGAGCAACAACAACAACAAAAAAACACCTTGACCTTCACATGCACGCCCCCGATTTTCGGGAAACCCGAGCCGATTCCACAAGTGATTTCACAGGCGCACAGACAGGCACGCCGCGTTGTCCATCCGCATTTTGTCTTTTTTCGTCCCCTGGGAATCACAGGAAATTCCCGCAGCTGAGCCAAAAATGCGTCATCAGGGCACTAGACCCAAAGGCTTTCTTCGCACCAGCTCGGTCTGTCACACTGATCGAACAAACAACGAATGGCCCGTTGGTGATTGCCAAAGTCGACACAGACAGTACTCCAATTCTTCTCAACTTCTTGCTCTATCGCATCCATCCAATTCAGACGCAATCGTCTGCAGTCATCTTCATTGCAACACGATGGCTTCGTTGCACAACGGAGGTCGTTTCGCCTCGCGCACCGCCTTCGACGCGCTCCAGGTCGAAGAGATCGAATCCGACGACGAAGAGATTCTCGAGCCCACCCCAGCTCCAGCTCCAAAGCCAGCTCCATCCGCTCCTTCCAAGGCCTCGCCTATCAAGGACAACAAGAGCAAGGCTGCCAAGCACAAGAGCGAGCCAATCACGGCCAAGTCTGCACCAGAGCCATCCCAGGGCGTCGACAACGCAGCCAAGCCCGCTTCTACCAATGGCACCCACCGAGTCAACGCGCACGATTCTCTTGCTTCCGCCGCTGTCGACAAACACGGTGCACAGAGCAACGTCGTTCCCACACCCGCCGCTCCCTTTGCTGCTCAGGCACCCAAGCAAGGCGCCGATGCTGTTCAGAAGCCTGCTGCTCCCCCTGCCCCTGCCGCAAAGTCGGAGCAAACCAAGCCGGCCCAACCCGAGTCTATCCTCAATGTTGCACCCAAGACTACTCCTAGTGATGTCAAGATTCAGACTCCTCAGCGACCACCTCAACAACCCGAAGCACCCAAGTTGCATCAAGTGCAGAAGCAGCACTCGTCGCAGCAGCAGCAGCAGCAGCAGCAATCGCAGCAGAGTCAGCAAGAAGCTGCTGCCGCTCAAAAGGCAAAATGGCAAAAGATTTACGAGAGGACGCTCTATACTCTCATCATGATCGCCGGCTTCATCGGCCTCTTGCTCCTCGGTCATCCGTACATGATCTTGCTCGTCATGATCTGTCAAACCCTCGTCTACCGCGAAATCGTCGCTCTCTTCAACATCCCCGGCAGACCGTCTGTGACGGGTGGTGGTGGAGGAGGCCGTTTGAGCCGCATGTCATCAGCTCCCACCAGCGCAGCCACGAGCGAGGTAGACGAGGACGAAGAGGAGGAACGTATCCAGAGACGTCTCGAAGGTCGTCGTGATCAGCTCTGGAGCAAAACGTTGAGTTGGTACTTTTTTGCCGTTGCAAACTACTTCCTCTACGGCGAATCCATCATCTACTACTTCAAGCACATTGTGTTTGTCGACGCCTACTTCATCCCGTTTGCCAGGCATCACCGCTTCCTCTCGTTCATGCTGTACGTGTTTGGATTCATGGCGTTTGTCTCGAACCTCAAGCGTCGCAACCTCAAGCACCAGTTCGGCCTCTTCTGCTGGGTGCACATGTCGTTGCTCCTCATCGTCTTCTCGAGCCACTTTATCGTCAATAACATCCTCGAAGGTCTCATCTGGCTTTGGGTGCCCGCCTCGCTGGTGGTCTGCAACGACGTCTTTGCCTACATCTGTGGAATGACGTTCGGCAGGACGCCTCTGATCGACCTCAGCCCTAAAAAGACGGTGGAAGGCTTTGTGGGTGCATTCATCATCACCGAGATCTTTGCCTATGGATGGGCGACCTTCTTCCAACGATTCAACTACATGATCTGCCCCGCTGTCAGCCTAGGGATGAACGCATTCAAGCCGGTCAGCTGCGAGATCAATCCCGTCTTCCACTGGCACCACCTTCCGCTGCCGCCCGCCCTCTCCTCGCTAGCCTCGTCGATCGTAGGCCACCGTGTTTCGGCCCTGCCTTGGTCGCCCTTCCAGCTGCATGCTTTGGTGATGGCTGCATTCGCCAGCTTGGTCGCACCCTTCGGTGGATTCTTTGCCAGTGGGTTCAAGCGCGCCTTCAATATCAAAGACTTTGGCGACAGCATTCCGGGCCACGGCGGTCTCACGGACCGTTTCGACTGCCAGTTCCTCATGGGACTCTTCTCGTATGTCTACTACTCGTCGCTCATTCGAGAGCACCATGTGACCGTCGGCTCGGTGCTTCAAACCGTGGTCACGCAGCTCACGCTCGAGGATCAGGTGGAGCTGTACAACGAAATCAGTCGCTACCTCGTTGGCCAGGGCAAGCTCGTTAAGGCTTGAGAGTGGGGGTAAAACAAAGCGGGGTGTGAGGCGTCCTGTTAATCAAAACCAAACCTTTTGTAATCCTAACCACTGTCGGATCATCGTCATCAACCAAGTGTAATCCATCTCTGTTTGGCTGGATCATCGAGCGTGGATCTTTATGGACCCTATTTTTGTGACCTGAATTTCAGAGTTGTTTTTTGTCTCTGGTAAAACACCGCCTGGAAATGATAGTACTGTAATTCAAGACGAGACTGGCGACGTGCCTTGAAATTTGAGTGAGCGACTGTCGTTTCCCCACCTTATTTTGAAAGCGCAGTCAACATCATCACCCATTTACAAACATCCATCATCAGCCTCCATCTCATTCACGCTCTCTTCGATTCAGCACCCACGACAACCTCTCACTTGACAATCGGAATTGTGCGCTTCACCTCGACACTTGCTGCAGCAGCTGCACGGACATCGCGTCATCTCTTTTTGCTTGAACCGTCGTTTCGAAAACATCATGTTGCTCATTGTATAACTGCTTCGCCCCACCGGCAGCAGCATACCTCCCTACGATACCGCTGCAAAGCGCACTGTCTAGGACCAGCCATGTCCTTCTGGTCGTCATCAGCAGAGGCGGGGTCTTCTCGCCTGCCTCATGTACCGCTCAAAGCATGTTTGGCTCCAGCACCCAGCTCGCCTACCACATCCTCGACGACATACCAAACTCATCTCGCAACCACGTCGAAACACGACTCGCACGTCCCCACCTTTCTCGTTCGTTCCGCTACAGAGCACGACCTTTACAATGTCAACCAAAAGTCGTTGCACACTTTCGCATATGGCGGCTTGGCGCACTCATCTCCGTCAACAGATGCATCCTCCGCCTTCTCGCCTCCTGCTCCGTACCGCACCACCTTTTCCAACCCGTCTTCCTCGTCTGTGTCGTCCTCAGGCCACCCCAAATCAGCCTCTCACCGCAACTCGTTCAGCTCCGTATCTGTCTCCGAATTAGGCAGCTCGGCTATGAGCGATCGTCTCAGCTGGGGCCGCGGCGCTAGAAGGCAGAGCAAGCGAAGCTCGCAGGATGCCAAGCTGGGAGGCAGTGTCCGCGGCTTTGACCTCAACAGGAAGGACGGTGGCAGGTATCGCTCTCACACCGAAGGCTCGCAGACCTCGATTCCAAACAGCGGCGACATCTTTCTCTATTCTAGCCGCAACCTGGAAACCAGCCCAGACAGATCACACCAACCTCGCTTGCTTCATCAGCGACGCAAATCCGACGGCCCACAGCGCTCCAAGTACGACGCCGGCATTGACTCGTTCCCCCTTGGACGCAGCCACCGCATGCTACGATCCCAATCATCCAACTCTCTCTCCCAGGCTTTCTTTGACACTCGCGGCCACAAACATCAACAAAAGAACAGTACACACAGCCTCAGCCTCGTCAAGGATCAAGACGAACAACCTCAGACATCCAGCAACAGCAATGCAAAGCCGAGCTCACCCCTTCGCCAGTCCGAGAGCTTTGGAGATTGGTATGATCAACAGACGCTACCTCCATCATGGAGACGAATCGATGATCAAGACGCTCTCGACCGTTCAGCCATCATGACCTCCAGCACTTCTTCCAAGACCTTGCGCAGACGTTCTGGAGAGGTCGTCCATGTTGCAGCCCGCTCAGCCGCACAAGTCACCAAGAAGGGCCTGCGTGTCATTCGCAGAGCAGGCAGTTTCGATGTCGGATCCAAGTATTCTTCCGCCAACGTCGCTCAAGACCGCAACCGCGCTCGTTCCAACTCGTCCTCCTCCCTCTTCACCAGTTTTGGCCTGCTATCTCGACCTGAACTGCGTCATCAGCGTTCTCAGACGTCGCATCAGCTCGATGTCCCTTACACCTCAAATCAACAAGCAACGGATCAGAGCAAGCCAACATTGCTCACACTTCCAACTTCATCTCCACAATTGAAAGGCCTCGGCTTCTACGGAGAGGGTGGTGCAAGATCTCACGCTTGGCGCTTCTCCCAGATCACAGAGGCTGAAGACGAAGACAAGTCCTTTTCAAAAGAGTTGCCCCAGATTCCTCCGTCAGAGCAGCAGATCACGCCTTCCTCGGAAAGCGATCAAGAGCTTCTGCTGCAAAGATCCGACTCTTCTGGCGCATCTGAAAAGGAGGAACCCAAAGTGGTTCGGCCGGTCATGAAACAAGCAGGCTCAACACCCTCGGAACTGGTTCGCCAGGAGCCGCAGTCACCCACTCGATCTGAGACTGAACGTCGCCACGGACTTGCAAAGAGATCGTATGCTGCTCTTATCGATCTGTTGAATCCAACGCTGCACAAGGAGGCCAAGTCGCGATCTCATGACCGCCAAGCATCGCTCGGAGGAGCAGAGCCGGTACGCACACTGGCTCACGGCGATCATGGCGGCAGAAACACGTCAGGTGCTTCTAGCGGGTTCGGCGGAGAAAGAGCTCGTGGCAACAGTGGTGGTGGTGGTCGCAGCAACGGCATGTATGGCGGCGGCAGTGGCGGTGGTGGCGGTAGTGCTGGGCAAAATGGTGGCAGTGGAGGCCTTGGTGGAGCAGGAGGCGGAGGTCCTCCGGATCGTAGGGGAGGAGCGTCTCGCGGCGGAGGCGGCAACAGCTCTTCAGATGCAGCTCCACCAGTCAATTCTGTCTATCGACGCCTCGAGCTAGTCGGGCGAGGCGCATATGGTGCCGTCTACCGTGGAGTTCACGTCGAGACGGGCGCAGCGGTAGCACTCAAGGTGGTCAACTTGGACACGCCCGACGACGATGTGAGCGACATTCAGCGAGAGGTCGCTCTTCTCAGTCAATTGCGAGAGGCTGCATCCAAAAACGTTGTGCGATACTGGGGCTGTTGGCTCAAGGGACCAGAGCTATGGATCGTCATGGACTTTGCCGAAGGTGGGAGTGTTCGTACCCTCATGAAAGCCGGTCCCATTGCCGAACGCTACTGCGCTGTCATTGTGAGGGAAACCTTGGTCGCGCTCAACTACCTGCACAAGTCTGGCATCATCCATCGCGACATCAAAGCCGCCAACATCTTGCTCACCAGCACTGGACGCATTCTCCTGTGCGACTTTGGCGTTGCAGCATCGCTCGCGTCCAGCAGCGTGCACAGCAAGCGCAGCACCTTTGTGGGAACGCCTTACTGGATGGCACCCGAGGTCATCACCGAGGGCAAGACGTACGACCAGAAAGCCGACGTTTGGTCTCTTGGCATTACGATCTACGAAATGGCCATGGGCAATCCGCCTCTCGCCGACGTGGAGCAGATGCGAGTCATCATGCTCATTCCCAAGAGCAAGCCGCCAAGGCTGCCGTTGGAGGGCGATTTCTCTCCAGCGATGCGCGATTTTGTCGCCGCCTGTCTCAACGAGGAGCCCAAGGAGCGCGCCACCTCGGAAGAGCTCAACAAGCTCAAGTGGATCAAGACGTACGCCAAGACGCCCGTGAGCGTCCTCAAGGAGGTAATTCAGTCGTACAACGCCTGGACCAAAGCGGGCGGAATGCGCATGAGTCTCATCGGTGCCGAGACGGCAGATTGGGGCGAGGCGGGAAATCGAGACTCTTTTGCCTTTGATGGAAGGGAGACGGGCGAAGGTTGGGAATTCAACACGCTCAGAAGCGCCAGAGAGTGGGATGAGGATGACGAGGAAGTGGAAGGCCAGCATGCTCCCATCCCGATTCGCGATCATCCTCTGCTGAGGTTGTTTGATATCGAGCCGAGTGAAGGTCCGACGACGACTTCGGGCGGAATGTATGGGCAGAGAGCAGCAGGAACCGCCGAGAGTGCCAACGCAAATACAAGCGCAAGCGCCAGCACCTGGAGACAAGGCGGGGCAGCGGCGACGGCCGCAAATGAGGCCACTGCGACACTGCGGGCACAGCAAGCGCCTCCTCAGCTCACTCAGACATTATCAGGCGGTCCTCCAGCAGCAGCTGGCGTTCAGGCTGCGACGACGATGAAACCCTCGCTGGCCAATGGACAAGACAAAGCCAGTTTTACAGGTACAGGCAACACTCCGTTCCGATTCGGTGTTGGAGGTGGAATTGGCTCGGCACAACCATCTTTGCCTCTGAGCGAAGTTGCTCCTCGAGCGCATCTGCCGATGCGTAAACGCTCGCAATCGCTCACCAAACCCAGCGGCAGTGGCAGTGGTAGTGGTAGTGGCAGCGCAGGTGGATCCTCCATTTCTTCTGCAGCGGCGGCCGGAGCAGCGACGGAAATCGTCATCCCCGACTCGCGCTCCCTTCACGACCTCAGTAAACAGCCTTGCTGCTCTCGACCAGGCGCATCACGCATGGATCGAGCCGAAAGCAGCGATACGTCCAACTGCCCGGCAACAGCAGGGGAACTTGTAGCACACCATCGACAGTCGCACGGAGGGAGCGACCCCACGACCGCAGGTGTACATTCTTCCCCCTCTCGACACTTGTGGGAGAGAGGAGCGAATGCGCAAGTGCTCAGCAGGTTGGCTAGGTTAAGAGCTGGGTATGTGGCCGAGAGCAGTGATGAGCTGGTAACCCCTACGGCGGCGGTACCGGCAGTGGGAGTGGGCAAGGTAGCGGCGCCAGTGGTGGAGGTCAAGTTGGAAGGTCCACCGTTGAGGCCTTTGGATTTCTCGACGTTGCAGACCAAGGAGCAGGTGTCGGCGAACCTTGGCAAGACTGTGGATGAGTTGGGCAAGTGGTTGGATGTGATTAGTTTGGGGTTGGGGAGGGCTGTTAGGAGCGAGTGAGAAGCAGAATGAAGATTGGTAATTCTTCCGAGGCACTGATTATTGTAAAAGCGTTTTGTGATGTCGTGGACCCTTTCCTCCGGGTGCGAAGAGGTGTTTGAGGTCGCGCACGGCTTTGCTTTTTGACCCTTCAGCTTTTTTAGCCGGTGTGTGTGTGTGCTTGCGGAACCACACCTTCCGTATCTCATACCATCTCTTTCCACTAACCATCATATCTTACTCAAAACCCATAACTTGGTTCAGCAAAACCTCGAAATCATGGCGCCAACATGGCGCATCACACCAAGAGAACTCAACATCCTCATAACGGGCTTCGGACCGTTTATGTCCGTGGGCAACAACCCGTCCTGGTTAGCTGTCAAGCCGCTCCATGATGGGTTGTTGGATCTTGATGTGCCGCCGTCGTCGCTTGATAAGGGAGAGGGAAGGGTGGGGAGGGAGAGGAGGGGTGATGATGTTGTGAGGGCACGGATTCAGACGATACAGTTGCCGGTGCATTACGGGTCGGTGTTGGACGTTGTTGCCCGTATCCATGGGATGGAGGTGTCGAAGGATGCGAGGTTTTGGTATGATTCGCGGCTCGATTGGGCGTTTGGTGGGGAACAAGGAGAAATTTTTCCGCAGGGATATCCGATAGAACCTCCTGCAGTGGGTGGATGGGATGTGGTGATTCACGTCGGCGTCGGTCGTCAAGGAACGCTACGGTGCGAGACTCAAGCGCACAAGTACGGATACGGCAAACCAGACGCTCACTCTGACTTTGCTCCCCTAATCACACCTTCACCGCCCAACGTTCTGCCCAAACACCTCGACAAAGACGGCAACGTCCGCGGCTTCAACTCCAACTACGAAGCGTTTAACGAGCTCGAATCGACCCCGGTTCACGTGTCGGAACTCATCGCCTGGCTCAAGAGCAGAGGCGTAGCAGATCAAGAGATCGACCAGTCCTTCGACCCAGGAAGGTACGTTTGCGACTTCATCTTCTATTGCTCGTTGTGCGAAGCCAAGAGGGCCGGGAACGGTACCAAGGTGCTTTTTGTACATGTGCCTCCAGAGGGCAAGGATCTGGAGGTGGAGAGGTGTAGTGAGATTGTGAAGAGTGTGGCTTGGTGGGTGGCGAGGAGTCGGGCGCGCGAGTTGGGTATGAATGTATGATGGGGCGTGGTCGTTTGAGGTGTGAGAGTCGTACAAAAGTTGACCTTGATGGTGAGAGGGTTGTACGAAGGTGGATTTTGAAACCCCGCAGTTGCGAGTTGCGCTTGGCACAGAGAGAGAGTGTGTGTGCCCTGAGAAATTTCGATTTGGGCGCATTATCACTTAAGTTAGTGAAAGGGGGTTGGGTGTCTTCTTTTGCTTCATCACCATCACCATCATCACTTTCTCTGAAACCCTTTCGATGCTGCATCTAGATTCCAAACAGGCACCATAGCAGTCGTGGGATGCAGTAGCGATCGTTGCTTCTCTCTCTCTGTGTACACCTTTTGCTTGTCGTTTCGTGAGGCAAAAAATGGCTCAAGCTTCGACCAGTGCAGCCGCAAACAACGCCTCGAGTAGCCGTTCGACCGTCGAGCCATCCTCCACCAAACCAAAGTCGAGACCGGTATCGCCGTCCAACTCACGACCGGTATCAGCAGTTCGGGCCTCACCCATCCAAGTCGTTTCTGGCTTTGCTGCTCCGCCTCGCAAACCTTCCAGACCACCAGTCTCACGCTCGCAGGGCGCCAGTACCAACACCACCACCACCTCTCGTGCAACCACACCTTCGAGTAGCGCTCCCAACAGCCGACGTAGCAGCTTGGTGCTCGATCCATCGGCGTATCGATATTCGCTCAATGTTGGGGGGATATCTCGCTTTCCTGCCAACGATACGAGTGGGGCGCAGGAGATCCTACGTGCAAGCAAGACGGCTGCGGCCAAGGATCAAGGCATAGACCCGAGTCGAGCATCTGTCGCATCCGATGCTTCGTCTTCACGCTTGTCGTCCAGGTATACGGCGGAAGAAGTGGCGCCGCAGCGTAGACCGATTTATCTCGCACTGCCGTCGAATCCGGAAGTTCTGGGACCGTGGTCCAGTTCCACCCTGGTTCAGGGAGGCAAAGGTAACAAGGACAACAAAGATGCCAAACGTAAATCCGTCAATGAGGAACCACGAAGAAGAAACAGCAAGATCATGACCACTTTCCCATTCCCTCATCCCACCACGCCGAGTCGACGACGCGGTGAAAATGAATCTACCATCACGTCCACCGCAAGCTTGGGTGCGGCGTGGCAACGATTCCTAACAGCCATCTTTGCCGGGCCCTACGAACGCCAGCTCAACCGCGAAGAGCAGGAAGACGATCGTATTACGCAATCTCTCATCCAAGATATCGCACGCAGAAACGGTTCGCCTGCCACCACCATTGCTACCAAACCCGCATCGTACGGAGCCATCCCTGCTGCCAACCCGGACGATCCGGAAGATCCCTACGGTTACCGTCAGTTGGCTGGGCCGCATTTGCTGCCCGAGTACACGACGGATCTGGTTGCGAGAAGGAGGGAGAGGAGGCGGGCGAGGAGTAGGGCTAGGTTTCAGTGCATGGCCTTGTGGACGATTTGGACGGTGAGTATCGTGTTGGTGGTGATTGTCGGCGTGTTGGTGTTTAGTTTTGTGTTTCCGGAGAGGTTGGATATTCCGAATCGTTCGGATGAGGGGGAGGGAGAGGGGTTGAGGGGGGTGATGGTGGAAGTGGTGGGTTTGGGGAGGGATGTTGGACGAGATTGGGCTGGGCGGTGAGGATCTGACTTTGTAATACACAGTATTTTACAGCAGCTTTTATCGACACTGGCTGTATCAGGAGGCCGCAACTGGGCTTGCTGGCTACTTTTGGGAGATAGCGTCGAGGTTCTGCACCGTTTCTTGGACAAGGGTGGCTTCTTTACGAACGTCGAGGTCGAGTGTTCCGATCTGGGCCTGTTCGAAGTACGAAGGCTGAGTGCAATCTGAGCGGGGTTCACGTTGCTTTTGCTGAAAGGTGGGAGAGCAACGGATGTCGCTTCTCTGGTCGTGATACATGTGCTTTCACATGTGATTACTCAGAGAGGGACTCTCTTGACTGCTGCACCTAAACCGCACCTTTCTACGCCGCTGCAAGTTCAGTCAAGCCTTCGTCTTTTTTTTTTTTTTTTTTTTTTTTTTGTTTTTTTTTGTTTTCCTCCCGCTCAGCCGCAGGGAGAAACTCAACGAGATACATGGACGGAGAACTCTCCTACCAGCCCAAAAGACCGTCACTGGATGCTGCTACGTCGAGGTAGAGCGAACGGTATAAAGCCACCATTGCATTTGCTGAATCAGGTTGTGATGGCGACGAACGGTTGGCGATTGCATACGTGCGCGCGCTGTGGGTGGCAGTAAATTACAATGCACCGTTGTCAAGCGTGCATGGCGACTTCATTTGTAACTCAAAATACGATGGTAGCCAAGGACAACCAGCTGCCCGTTGACAGCTTTGTTGCACCTATTGTTCTTGGCCCACCTTGAAGCCGTGAAGCGAAAAAAAATTTCCCATGGAAGCTGAACGTGATCTCGTGGATTCATGGCCCGGCTGGGGCTGTTCTTGAAAAAAGGTATAAAGCAGGGTGCAATGGTCCGATCCCCAACTATCACCACAGAGTCCAACAACTACCAACGATCCTCCTCGCACCTCTGTCTTTTTTTCAACCGCGATGAAGCTACCTGGATTCAAGCTCGTCCTAGCCTGCCTGGTCTTGGTAACCTGCTGCAGTGCTGCATTCTCGAGTGTCGCCAACGAGCTAAGCACCCGCTTAGCCGGGGTCACCGAACAAGTCCGCAAAGAGACCTTCAGCCAGGTAGTCGATTCCGCCAATCAATATTTTGATAGGCGTGCCGGTGTTCTGACTTCTTTCCGACCCTGGCCGAGGGAGCCGGGACAGCTGTACGACAATTTTCTTGAACACCTTGGACGAAGTGATGCCATGTTCGCCCAGATCGGCGTACATGGCAACAACAAGCTTTACGGTGTTCCTTGGCCTGTCCGTTGGAACAACGCTCAACACCTTGAGGACCACGTCTTTATCTTCGGAATCGACCAAACAACGGGTAGGCTTACCCCCATGGGTTTCGCCAACTTCCAGGGTGGCTCAGCTGCCTTCAGCTTGGTGGCTACATCAAAGCGTCGTCCTGTTTCGCTTCATGACATACGACGACTCTATCCGCTCAAGGCTTAGCCACGCTCAAACATTGTGGTTCTTCTCATATCGCCAACCACTCGAAAGGCTGGTACACAATGCACCATCCTCAAACAAGCAATCACGTCTTCTCAGCTTTTACACTGCCCATACATCTTAACGCCGTTCATCGTCAATCTGAGCTGCTTTGTGTCACTTTGCAATACAGTCGTACCTCTCAAAATGAACCCTTTTTAAGTGTCAAGAAAATGGGGTAAGATAATGTGACACAAAAACATTATCACAGACACATGTATAATGTGCTGCCTGAAGGCTTGAAACTTGTGACCTACCTATCCTTGTTATGATCCTATTGACAAGCTGGATACAATCAAGTCATCTCGAAAATTTTAAGATAAAAAAGGGTTCATTTTGAGAGGTACGACTGTAGATATCTAAGCAAAATTCAGTCAACCGTTTTAATTCTTGGTTGCGAGGCTCCAAGCGTGCCGATCGGAGAGGAAGATGAAGGCAAAATGGAGCACAAGTGAGCTTCAAGCGATCAGAAGAGGAAAGCGTGGGGTGAGCCCACCAACGTCGGTGGCACTGCAAAGCGCAAGACGGTAGTGACCGGGAAAGAGTGGATGTTGAGCCAATGAAAAACCTTCCTGGTTGCCTCTGATCCAGTCGCATCCCACCTCTGAGCATCAAGTTGAAGAGTATGCGATGGGCTCCTTTTCAACCTGTTCAGCTATCTGAAATGAAGTGGTTACCAGCCAACCCGAACTTGACAATGACCAGCCCAGCTAGAGCTGTTTCGTAGCCTGGCGAGGAAGAATTTGTTCCGAGTTGTGGAACCCACGGCCGTCAAAAGGTTGGTTTCGAAAAGGATGAATGGAGCAGCAAAAATCGACCAGAGTTTGCCCAAAACCATTCCTACCATTAACCCTCTCTTCGACACAACGCAAGCCTGTTCATCGAGATGAAGCTGCACCTACTCCAGCTCGCTTTGGCCTTTTTGGTCTTGGTCGCCTGCTGCCGTGCCGCGGGTAACTTTGGTGACGCTGTGACTCTTACCGAAAAACTCGATTACGCTGTCCAACAAGCCAATACGGTCACTGGCAATGCCGGCAAGCTGTACAGAGTCGTGCCTTTCAACGATCAGGACCCGGTCATATACAACAATGTCATCACCAAGTTTCAACAACGGGACAGAAAGTATGTCCATCTGGGCCAAGCTGGTGATTACCACATCTACGGTACCGAGTGGAAATCGCCATTGGCAAGTACTCAAGGCGAACACGTATTCATCTTTGGAATGAAGCCATCCACGAGTAGATATGCGCCGCTCGGATTTACCGACTACTACGTCAGGGGTCAAAAGAACACCGCTGAGGGTCTGATCCAACACGGAAAGGGACTTGGGATCATTAAGAATTTCAACGATATGAAGCAGGTTCACGGCTTCCCCCCAGATTTCTATGACCCCTCTCGAGCGTTGTAAAGACCGGCAACACCGGTACGACGCAAGGAACGGGTGGGCATTCGCCCGAACCCTCGCGATACTGTATGCACTATCCGTGCCTCCTCAGGTATTCCCATATCGATTCTCGTTCGATAGACGAGAGCGTGTGGGGCGAGCGGAGCTCGTCTCCTCGCTTTCATGTAGATCATATCGAGTGGTTCATGTCTCTTCTCTTGCTCCATCATCATTACTGTTTAGCCGCCAAGGCACGTCATCGCCTAGCAGACGCATTTCTTTACCCCCTTGTTGCTCGTCCTTGACGCTCATCCTGCTCCATTCTTACGGTAGAACAGGGGAAGCCTGATCTCCCCTCGAGCTTCAGACTTTACGATATCTAGACGCAATTTCATTCACCTCTTCCTCATCACTCTTCGTGCGAAGCTGAATCACCACCCCCCTCATTGTCTTCCACACAGCTTTCTTCAATGTCTTTAAAAACTTTTGATTCCCGTATGAACGAACTACATATCTTCATCATCATCGCCACCGAGCAAATGAGCATAGTCGTCAGCACTCGCAAAAGTAGGCAAGTTCTGCATCGACTTTTTCCTCTTCTTATCCTTTGATTTTTTGCTCTTCGAATCTGCCTCCTCGTCGTCTTCTGAATCCGAAGCAGCACCACGCTTCTTGGGATTGAAATCGGTAAACGGTAACAAGTCGTCATCGGACTCGTCAAAGACGTTGCCAGAGTCGGATTCGGAGTCTTCCCAGTCGTTTTCGGCTGCGGCGGCTGCGGCAGGATCGGACTCGGAGTCGGAAAAGGTCATTCCGGGGATCACGTTCGGTCCGTCATCGTCATCGTCGTTGTCAGAGTTGTCGCTGTCGGCAGCAGCAGCAACTGGTTGTTCGTCGGCAGAATCGACATAGTCAAACTCATCGTCGTCTGCATCACTATCGTCCAAGCCTTCCAATTCCTCTTTACCCGGCATCGTAGCTCTCATGACCTTCCAGATCTCCTTCTCATCCGCATCATCGTCGCTGTCGAGACTCGACTCGCTTTCGTACTCTACCGCTTTCGCTGGTGCTTCCTGTTCCTCGTCTGATCCCGCCAGCGCATTTTGATCATCATCAGCGCCAACCAAAACCCGGCTGGACGACGGCTGTTTAGACTTGAGGTTGAAGAACTTGTGGAAGAACAACTGGTCCGCGGGGATCGCTTCAGCGCGCTTCTTCCAGAACGATTCGGTGTTGAAGAATTCGTTCTCGTTGAGTGCGTGCGTGCGGGATCGAGTGACACCGCTTCCCATCTGGGCTTGAGGCTGCATCGCACTCGCACCTCGCAAGGAGGATTTCTGCTTGGGGTTACGGTAGACGAATCGATCCAGGAAGTGCGAAAGAGTGTTCAAAGAGAGATCGGCGTTGGTGGTGATTTGCCCACCTTCCAACAACTGAAGCGCGTGCACGGATACGGAAGGGTGGAAGTGCGAAACCAGCGGAAGAACGTCCCAAAGACAAGTGGTGCCAGCATGAGCAAAGCGAGGCTCTCGTTTCCTGCCGTCATATTTCGTCGACTCCTTCGCTGCTTTGACAGTCTGCTTCTCCTTCGACCCCTCATCGCTCGAGTCGACGTCGTGGAAATGCTCCTCATCCTCCTCCGGCTCCGTAAGCATAGCCCGCAATCCAGGTGTACGCTTGAACAGCTCTCCAAGCAAATGCAAGCATCCGCAGATGAACGACGGTTGATGCAGCGACAGAACCTGACAGATACGTTTGACGAAAGCCTTTACCCGTTCCTGCTCCGCATCCGCTTTGAGCGCTTGGAACATGAGGTTGAGGTACATGGCTTGCTTGCTCGATGCTTCCAAGCGCGGGTCGAGTAGCGAGTCGTACAGCACGCGGTAGAATCGATCCGTGATGGCTGCCGAAGTGAGCACGGTCGAAGACTCCTGGTGCGGGTTGGAGACGGTAAGCTGGAAAATGAGTTGAAGCGCTTGAATGCTGATGTTGAAAGAGCCGGAATGGAGGATCTTGAACAGAGTGTTGACGTGCTTCTCGAACACGGATGCTTCCATCTTGGCGAAGGGGAAAGCTCGACGGACACCAGTCAAGATAGCAACGACCATCTTGGACTCGGCGTCTTTGACGAGTTTGGGTTCTTCGGGCTTTGCAGATGCAGCCTGGTTGCCCTTGCCCTTCCCTTTGCCCTTGCCTTTACCCTTGCCTCTGCGAGGTTGGTCCTTCCAACGCTTCTTGTCCTTCTTCTTGGGTGTCTCGTCGGCGTTTTCACCATCGACCATGCCGTTGGCCTCCTTGACCTCGTTCTGCTTGAGAATGCCTTCGAAGAGCTCAAAGTAGAGCAAAATGAGGTGGTTGGCGGTTGTCTCGTCCTTGACGGTGAGCACGGTCTGGTTGAGAGTGAGGAGACCGTAGTAGCGAGCGTGGGTGCTGTGGTTGCTCGTCTTGCCTGCCTCGTTGTCGTCTGCACTTGCAACGGGGGTTGGTCGCATGATCAGATTGGCGATCTCACGAACGACGATGAACTTCATAGCAGGATGAGCGGTGAGCAACTCTAGAATGTGGTTGCTCGTCTTGGCAGCCACGCTACGATCCGGGTCACCAAGCTTGTTGACGAGAAGACGCAGCAAGTTCTGCTCCTGTTCGGGTTTGTCGCGGAGGAGGATGAAGGTCTGGGTGGTGGCCTGCTTGCGTGTGAAGGGAATGGTGTCATGCGACTGCACCTCGAGAACCTGGAGGAATTGGAAGTAGAACTTTTTGAGATGATCTTCGAAAGCCCACAGCAGCAAGTGAGACTTTGCTGCTTCCGCCGCGACCAGATCGCCCGATGCGAGAGCAGCTGAGGCAGCGGCGAGCTGAGGCTGGTCTCTGAAGTAGCGCAGCTTTCTCGAGCCAAGACCGCCTTCGCTGGCGAGCCAATCGGCAAGAGCACGAGTAGCACGGCTGGCCTCCTCACGACTCTTCTTGCGCGTCATGTTGAGCAAGTTGTCCATGTGCTTGACGTTGTGTACGGGACTGCTCTGCACCAAGAGCGTCAAGGCCGAGATTCTGTCCGAGAGCGTGCCGCCGCCTTCGGAGGAGAGAAGTGAACGTACGAATTGTGCATCTGAGGCGGTAAGAGTGCCGATGCTGCCGCCAGCCTTGTTGAGGGAAGTCTCGCTGCTGGTGATATCGTCGTAGGCGCGGCTCTCTTGGCGAAGCAGATCAGCACCCATGTCGAGAAGCTGAGTGATGCGATCGTGCGAGAGAGGGTCGTTACTGACATAAGAAGGAAGCTGTGGTAGCGTCTGCGACATCCATTGTGGCACGGCCTGCAATCGCAACGGTCCGGTGGCAGTGAGTGAAGGTTTGACCTTGGTCTCCTTGCCGACTCCCTCGTCGTCAAAGACCATCTTCTTGCCTTTACCCATTCGCTGTGCTGTTGTGCTGCCGGAGACATTGTCTTGCGTTGTGGACTGTTTGGCTGGCTTTTGTGTCTTTGCTTCGGCTTGCTTGTTGGGCTTCTCTTTCGGTTTCGACTTGTCCTTGGCAGATGCAGCCTCTGTGTTTTGCTTTTTGGACTCAGCCTTGTTTCGAGTATCGACGGCAACTTTGGCCTCCTTGACTTTCTTGGCAGCAGAGGTAGCAGGAGCGGCTGGTTCGGATGAGTTGGGATTTGATTGGAGTTGCTTGAGGAAAGCAGCGACTTCTCCTGAAAAGGCGGTTTCGTCGATAGCAATGTCTGACTTTTTCTTTCCGTTTGGCTTGGAGATGAGCTCGAGGTCGGCTCTGGAACCACCAAAGCTCTCAATCTCACGCATCAGAGTAGCCTCGTCTGCGCTGTCTTCAGAATTGTATGCGTCGGTCTTCTTGTGGGTCTTTTTGGTAGAAGTGGGTGTCTTTTTCATTGAGGATTTGGGAGGTGCTGGTGAGCTGGTGGCTTGTTTGACGGCAGTCGACTTGGCTGGCGGAGCGGCGTCGCTTGCCGTCACCGTCGCTGCCGCAGTCGACCTTGCGCCTTTCGGTCGGAAATCCCTCGCCATAATGGTCGATGATGACAAAGTGATGGGTTGAGAGTGTGACGGTAGAGAGGGTACGAACGAGAGTGGAGCTTTCTTCTCTCGAGGTTGCCGCTCTCTCAAAATTTTCGAATGTGCCTTCAGAAGGAAAAGAGAAAAAAAAAAAGTTGCGCTTCAGGTTCGTTGATTTTCTCAAAATTCTCAGCCTTTTTCATTTCTCGGAAGTCGGCGAGAAGAAACATTTCCGCGCAACTGGGATGTTGCAGTGCGGGATGTAACATCCTAAATCTAGCCCAAAAATCCACTTTCCCCTCCTTGCGTCGTGATCAGTATCAGCTGGTCTCGCTTGGGTTTCATCTGGGAATACGATCATCGTGATCTTGCGTCCCCCGCCGGTCTAGATTGATGTGGCGGCTGCTGTTACTGCAGAAGCTTGATCGACACACGAATGAACTGCTTCACTTGCACAACGAGCAACTCACAGAGCTTTCATGCTAACGTCTGTCGAAGCTTGTCAACCTAACGCTGCGGCTGATCGTCCCTGGATCGATGTAACCTAACGCTGCAGTAGCACAGGTGACAGAGGCTCGGCAACAATGAGCGTCTTTGAGTCTTGGCTGCAGAGATGCAAGGGCGAGAAGGAGAGACAGCCGCTGGCATTTTTTCTTGTCTGGAGTCGGAGCTGAATTGTGTGCGCATTATTTGAATTCGAAGGCACAATTCGACTCGTCCATTGGCGGGCCCCTTTCTTTGCCTTTTTCCTGCGCTCGGTCGGCGTTGGAGTGAGAATATGCAGTGATATGCACGTTTTTTTTTTTTTTCCTTTCTTTGCAGCTGCTGCCTGTCACACACGCTTGACGCGCTGTCACGACAGCAGCTCTTCTTATGCGCAGCAGCAGCAACCAAAAGCGTCTCTCCCGAAGCTTGTCTTTGTCCTCCAACGCTATGCTGCCGTCTTTGTGCGCGGCATGCGATTCGATTCGGTCCGCTGCTCTTGAAACTGAGAGATGCGCAGAGGCTAGCTAGCAGCCAGCCACGCGCTCTTTGTCTGCTCTGAGCTGCTCACTAGCGTGTCCTGCTCGCTCTCTCGTATATAGATACTCGACTCTTTGAGTCTGGTCACCATCTTTCCCTCTTCCACTCATCATCCTCAGACTCGCTCTCTCATTCTTGCTCCATCTCTCTCCCGTCACTTTCGGTTTCCACCTATCTCCCTCTTTGCATTCCGTCCAGCAGCGTTGATCGCGCCGGCATCCCTCACACAAAAGCATCCAGTCTTTCTTTGCACTACCTTCCTTCTTGCTCAATCTTTCCCATCCAACACTCACCATGACCAACGCCAAGACTCTCTTGTTCGCCTTTGTGGCCCTCTCCCTTTCCCTCATTGCTGTGGCGCAGGCCGCCCAGCCCACCATCAGCCAGAATGCTGCCGTCCGTCGTCATGCTGCCATGATCAAGGCGCGTCCCGCGCGTCGCTCCGCTGCGGTCGGTGATGGCAAGATGGTGTACCAAAAGAGGCAAACCGCCGAGCAGTTGGCTCAAGCAGCTGCTCTCAAAAAGTGGGACGACGACTTCCACGCCAAGAACGCTGAATGGCAACAGGCTGCTAACGCTGCTCTTGCCCAGGGTAAGACTCCACCTACCTACGACCAATACTGGGATGGCAAGTCTGGTGGCTCTTCTTCTTCGTCCGACTCTGGCTCCGACTCTGGCTCTGACTCTGGCTCTGACTCTTCCTCGTCTGACTCGGGCTCTTCGGATCAGTCCTCGGCCGCTCCTGCTAAGCAAGAACAGCAGCAGACCGCTCAGCAAAGCCAGTCCCAGGGCGACTCTTCCTCTTCGTCTTCGCAGGACAACGCCAGCGCCGAGTCGGACGAGTGTGCCGAGCAAGAATCCAGTGACAACTCCTCGACTCCAGCTTCTTCCTCGAGCGCTCCTAAAGCCGCCTCTGCTACCAAAGCTCCCGCTGCTGCGGCTACCGGAAGCAAGAACAACGCTGCCAACAGCCACTCGAACGCAGGCTCGTCATCGTCATCGCAGTCAACTTCGGGCAACTTTGGTGGACAGGCGACCTACTACGCTCCTGGATTGGGCGCTTGTGGGTGGACCAACAGCGATTCGGACTACATTGTTGCCATCTCTGCCTCGCTCTTTGACTCGTTCGGCACTGGCAACCCCAACAAGAACCCTGCGTGTGGACACAAGATCGCAGCTACGTACGGAGGCAAGACCATCACCGTTTCGGTGGCTGATCGATGTGTTGGCTGTGCTTGGGGCGATCTCGATTTCACTCCTACCGGTTTCTCGCAGCTGGCGGACATGTCCAAGGGCCGTCTTGATGGCTTGAAGTGGTCGTGGATCGGTTCTGCGCCTTAAGAGAAGCTTGCTACACAAACTCAATCCGCGAAAGTCTCTTTGTTCAGTCGCTGGTCGAGCTGACGACGGGATTGCTTGCTGCTACATATCCTTTGCTGTATCAAGTCGCTGGTCGACTTTGCTGCCCATAGCTTGGCATGGCACGCAGTCCACCTTGATGGTTTAGGACGCGCCTTGTCTTGCCGCTACGTCACCTTTCATTTTGCTCTATTGTATTTGTAACTTGCACTTTCTTTTTCCTTTGTAGCAAACAACATCACCTTTTTCTTTCTTTCTTTTTTTCTTTTTTTTTTTTTTTTTTTTTAACCTCCTCTAGCATGCCTCGAACGGTTGTCGATGGGCCGAATTCAAATAATGATGATGAGCGAATTGAGTATCGAATGCTGAGAAATAGAATCATGCATGAGATTGCTCCTCTGAGCCAGTGCATCGGGTTGTCAAGAGACAAGCAGCAGGGTGCAAATTCCTATTTCCAATTTGACAGCTGTGTCTCACCTACGCTTTCTCTCTGCAGAGCTTCTACGCGCGATCAAGCAAAGCGCGCGCTCGGTGAGAAGATACTGTAATATTTTTGGGGGAGGCAGTTTTTTTCAACCGAGTGATGATGAACCAGGACCGAAGAGGTGCGAGACACTGAAATGGCGAAAGCTTTATGATAGGCATCACTGAGAGGGATGATAGGGTGGTGGCGACCGGTGAACGAGGGGCTCTTTCTGCACGCCACAGAAGACGACCTTTGCGGCCATATCGGTCTTTCATTTTGAGCAAAACCATCGCTTCGCACAACCAAACAGCGGTTTAAGCGAACCCTTCTCGGATAAGGCGAGGTAGATCGATTAATGAAAGCCTGATTGCAACCACCTCGACAGCGATCAAGGACCCGTGAAAAGAGATTGTCTCGCGCGATCACTTGTCGGTTCACTTGCAGGAGTCTAAGCCCACACACAGCGCCACCAATTGTTGCGGGACGCGATTGAGTATCAGTCGTAAGTCGTCAGCATGCTTCTGCTTCTGCTCCTGCTCCTTTTGCCAAAAGATCAGGGAAAACAAGTGACAACGTTCAAATGAATGAGGTGGATACTGTATATGAAACGAGGTTGCCTGATCGGGCTGTGCTAGTTGCAAGATGCCCGTGCGTTGCGTTTTTGACACTCAGAAGAAGCAGAGGGAGAAGCTAAGCTGTCACTGACCATCGTCTTTGCTACCTCAACGTGAGAATTCTCTTTACCCGACCTTTTTTTGTCCATTCTCTCACCCTTCACCTCAGCCGCTGCGGTGTGGTCAAAGTAAAGAAAGAGTCTCTCCGCCTTTTCTCTCTCTCTCTCTCTCTCTCTTGTGTGCATGCGGCTCTTTTTTGTGTGGGCCCAATTTCTGACATTTTTCATTTCCCCCCTTTTTTCCGCGCTCACTCAGACAGTGTGGGCGTGCGGCTGTGAGAGAGAGAGAGACTGTCTCTGCTGTGAAGAAATTTCACGAAAGCTAAATTGGGAGCGCGAGTCTGAGCGTGCCCTGTGCGACTGTGCTTTGAGAAAAGAGAGAAGGGGAAAATGAGCGCTCTTCTCCATGGTTTTGCAGTTTCTCCGCTTTAGAAAAGTGAATCGCTGTGCTGTGTTAGTGTGTGAGAGTCAGTGTGTCTGTGCGAGCGTCGTCGAAGCTTAGTTTTTAGTTTTGCTGTGTCTCTGAGCCAACAGACGGACGGCTTTGTCAAGTTTGAGGCTCGCTTCCATCTTTGAACACCATTCCATCTCTTCTTGTCTTCACTCTTCTTCTTCTTCTTCTTCTTCTTCTTCTGCTTCTTCTTCTTCTTGCAAAAGGCGTCCCTATCGCTAACACTCGCGCGCTCGGCCCTACACTGTATCACGTTGCATTCGTTATCTTATTCCGCACGTTCATTCTTCTCCCTTTCGAACACCATCTCAAGCCACCATCCACTCGCTCCGTTCCGGCACCGACTCTCGTTTCTCGAGACACGACGACCACTCAACCACCTCGGTCAGGCCATACATCCCATCGAGCGAAACAGCTCTTCTATACGGAAACAGCGGAATCTGTCTTTCGGGTCCCCCTCGGACTCTGCTTTCTCTGCCGCACGCTTACAATTACTAGCTTGCTTGCTGGCGTCATGAACAAGTGAAACCTTAATCTTAATCCACCTGGCACAGCGCTTTCCCGTTTCGCATCCCAACCCAACCGGAGCCAGACTGCTGGTGAATCAACAAACTTCACGCACAGTGCGGTCCATCTTTATTACTGCCAGACGTGCATCGGCTGGTTTCTCGATCCGTTCTCGCTGCCAGCCTCTTTCCCGTCACCAATCGGCTGCTCGCATGCTCTGACAATCGCTTCTTCGGACTCGTTGCCTTCGATCTGCATAGCAACAAGGTTCGTTGTACATTCTTCCAAAATCGGCCCGGCCATCTTGGGTGTCTGAGCCTAACTTTGACAACACACCGCTCGCTAATCTCCATCGGCTCTGAGCGCAGTGACAACTTGCGCCCGTCGTTTGATCTCAAGCTCTTCTCCTCACCATGTCAGACACACAGCCCAACACATCGGCGGCCGGGGCGGCATCGTCGTCGTCCAATCTCGCTCTCGCACCACAAATCAACCTGGAGCGCAAACCCACCTGGACTCAGATCAGCTTCGATGACGGCTTCGATCTCAACCTGGCTGGTACATCCACCTTGGGCGCAAGCTCCCCGAAGCCGGGTCTCTGGTCGAGTTCGACTACAGCACAACCGTCATCGTCGCTTGGTAAGTATCGTTTGCGTCTGCCTGACTGACTCTCCTCGCTTCTGTGTCCTGCGACATCCTACTGACTCTCTTACTGCCATTCCCACCTTGGACATCCACAGGAGCTTCACCACCGACTCCATTGCAACCAGACACGTCCATCCCCGTTCATCCCAATGCGAAGCCCCACATTCAACACGACAAGAGGGTCTCGCTCAGCCCAGAGTCGTCCAACAAGGCGCTTCCACGATTGCCGCCCTTGTCTGGCACCGCCGTGGATGCTTCAAGCACTCGGCCTTCGGATCGTCGGCAGCCATCGAGCGAATCGCAAATCGCCGCTACCACCAGCTACGACACCACCACCTTGCATTCTCGCATACCTTCATCTCAGGATGGCGCACGCACACCCAAGCCGGCAAGCACTCCTCAGACCCTCAGGCACGCTTCGCCCATCGTCACAGCCGCCACACCCGAGCAGCCGCAGCAGTTTGATCCTTCCGCCACCCCCACTGCTCGAAGAACTCAGTCCAGTGGTGGACTGCCAGTCGATCTACGCCAAACACCGCCAACTCGACCTGTCTCATCAGCGGATGCCTACATGAATCCGATTGAAACGCTTCAATCCGAGACGTCCAGTCGTCCCGAGACTGCAATGAGCCAGCTCAGCGGATCCAACTGGATGCATGACGGACAAGGCAACCGCAGCAGCGTCGGCACCACATCGAGCACGCCCTTGAATCAAGCAAAGCGAGGCTCGGTGCTTTCATTCCAAACTGCCAACAGTGCCGGCTTTACCAGCGGTGACGAGGCCAGGGCGTCGGATCGAGAGGATCTTACGGACGATGCTATCGCTGTGCCTGCACCTGGCACTCGGCCAAATCAGATGCGTCCATGGCTCGAGCGCGCCGCGTCCGGCTATGGCACTTCACCCGACGAACGCTCTTTTCCCGGTGGATTGCCAGGCTTGTTCTGGGACGAACCTGCTTCTCAAGCTCCACCAACCCCTGTCACTCCGACAGCTCCAAAAGCCGCCATCGCTACGGCACCAACACAGTCGGTTGCAGATGTGCACAAGTCCACCGTTCAGTCCGGATCTGCCGACGTGATCACTAATAGCAACAATGCCAAGAACGGTGATGCTCGGGACATCCGCGAGTCAGCTGTCGTGCATCCCGAATCTACACTCGCACCGATCAACACCCAAGGTTTGGCTCCCGTTTCGTCCAACGCACCGCTCTCGTCCACCACCATCGCTGCTCCGTCGGATGAGACAGCGCAGGCCATGCGTCGCTCGCCTGAGCTTGTTCGCGATCGACAGCCATCCGGACCTTTCACTGGTGACATTGTACCGGTGCCTCCTGCCAAGGATGTGCGTCCGGCTCAACATACTTCTCCCACTGTGTCGTTCAACTCGCCGCGCGGTGCTCATCGAAGACTCAACGACGTATCGAGTCACCCACCAGCAGACAGCGTCATTCCACCACCTCTGCCTTCCGATGCGGTCAAGAAGAACCATCTACCTTTCACGCCAGACATGCTCATGAACGGTCCCACTGATCACAGACCAGTGTCTGACTATCGCAAGAAGCCCCTCGCTGACATTTCCCCAGCACAAAAAGCTGCCGGTCTTGCCCATCTTCAAGCACAGGCCAAAGCTGCCAAGCAACAGGGCAATCTCGAGATGCAGACACGCACCCCTCCTCCGACAAAACCTCCAACAGAAGCGCCGCCCATTCCAGTCCTCGAGCGCGGTCGTCGCAAGTCGAATGCCAGCCTCACGGCGAACGTGGTTCTCGCACAAGCCGCGAATGCATCCTCAGGCGCGCTTCCAATTGACTCGATCGATCGTCCCGACACGCCCAGCGCCGAGAGCGCTTCGCAAGAGTCTAGCGCTCCTCCTGACGGCGAGATCGAGGCACGAGCAGAATGGGAGCGCCGACGCAGAATGAAGCGCAAGAACGACAAGAAGCAGACCGACGCTTCCAAGGCGCAGAAGGGTCGTTCAGACACTTTCAAGAGCCAGCTCAGGCCGCTGCAGCTCGTTCCCGCCGACAACCTCAATAACTTTGCGGATCTAAATGACATGCCCAGCATGGTCGCAGCGCGCGGCAATGGCGATCGGAGCAGCATGGCCACTGGGGATCGTAATGCCAACGGGGCCGCACCGGCTCTTGCTGAAGCAGCCAACACTCGACAGACATACAGCACACAGCAACTTCAGAAGCTGCAAGCGCGAGAGCAGAGGAGAAGCGTTGGCGCTTTCAGTGCTGCTATGGCCGCTGCCAACGTCGTATCGAGCGGCAGCAATGGGCCCTATCCCGTCTTTGCATCTCCCAACTCTGGTCCTCAGAAGGTCGGTTCGCGACAATATCCAGGTCTCATGGCGCAGCGAAGTCTGGTCCCACCCTTTGAGCTTCAACATCGTCCAGACGGCCTTCCTTCGGGCCTCATCGGACCTGACGGTGTGCGAAGAAGTCTCAACGATCCCGAGGTGTGTCTCGAGTGCATGATGCGAGACGAAGACATGATCGACATTACCGTCGTCGGCGAGGGCATCTGGGAACGCGAGAGCGACAAGGAATTTGAAGAGGCGGTCCGTCTCGAAGCGCAAGAAGCAGCAGCTGCCGGTGCCAACAGTGTCAATGGTCCGAGTGGCAGCAGCGGTCATGGTGACAGTCTCAGCAGCCACCGTGATTCGAGAGGCTCTCGTCGATCCCGCAAGAGGATCGGCAAGGGCGAGCCACTCACTGTCGAGCGACTCAAGCTTCACACGCAGATGAACCCACCCGCATCCTCGTTCCGATGGCGCACGCTGCAGACGTTCCTGGCTGTACAGGCCAAATACATTGCAATGGAACAGCAGAGGGTGCGGCTCGAGGCCGAGAAGAAGACGAGGCACAACACGGATTCCGTCAGCAGCCGTGGCAGCATCATCGTGCTGGACACACCTCCGCCTGCACAGCTGCCCGAGCGCGGCCTCTCTTCCCCCTTCGCACCGCCTCGTGAAGCTTCTGCGGCTGCTGCTGCGGCTGCTACCGGCGTCCGTCAATCGATGCTACACTCATCCACAGATGATAGCGGTTTGACGCCGCAGGAGAAACAAGAGAAGGAGTGGGATGTCGCATCAGCTCAGGCGGCTCGCAAGAAGATGACTGCTGGTGTAGTAGCGACTCCCACAACAACGCCTCCTCTTGGCTTGCCACCTTATCCCGTCACGCCGCTGCAGACTCGCACGCTTCCCAAGGCGATTCCGGGTCGCTCTGGCTCTGACCCTGAAGAGCAACTCGGCGCGTCGGCGATGGCTGCTGGTGGAGCCTTATCTCCCAACAGCGGTCGCCGCGTACCTTTTGGCTCTACACAAGCAGTTCGAGCAGCGAGCGTACAGGATTTGCGTTCCACCGCCGACGCTTCACGAACACCATCTGCCAACTACCCTCCTAGTCCAGCAGACAGTCTCATGCCTCCTTCAAGGTCTTTCATGGGAACCTCACCTACGGGCACGCCTTCGCGTCTGGCGGCTCGTTCCGGCGCGTCTCAACTGTCGCTGATGCACAGTGGCTCGATGATCGATATGCACGTCGCTCAAGAAGATCGCGCCGAACATCGAATTAACCAGAACGGCTTCTTGCCTGGTACGCCTATAGGTGTCGAGTCGCCCGCTGCACTGAACCGATCCTTTTACGGCTTCCCTGGCGATGGCGACTCGTCACTCCCTGAAGCAGCAGCATTCGAACGATCTCGCATGGTGTCTGGTGATGGCTATGTCGACCCCATGGAGGCTGGTCCGCGCGGACTCGACCTCGATCGCGACGACGGCCTTCAGCGAAAGAAGAAGGGTCTTCGCGGTCTCTTCTCGAAGCTCACGGGCAGCAGCGGTGGTCCCAGCCGGGAGAACTCTGCTGGCGCAGGTGCAGGTGGCAGCATCAATGGCAGCAACGTCAGTCGCAACGCCAGCAAACGCTCGCAAGGTTCAGGCACGGCTAGTCCACGACTTCGACAGAACTCGTTCAATGCGGATCGCTCGCTCGATGCCACCAGTCCACCACTCAATGGCATGCTCAGCAAGGCTCGCAAGTCGACCTCTTCTTTCTTCCGCAATGGAGCCGAGCCGGACATCGAGCCCAAGGCACGTCTTGAACAGGGTCGCAGCAACTCGATCTTCCAGAATCCGCCTGGTATGACAAGTCAGAACAGCCTCGACCTTGGACCATTCCAGCCTGCTTCGCCGCAAGGCAATGGATTTGGCAGCCCCAATGGTCGCGTGATGCCGCAGCAGCAACAGCAGCAAAACCCAGCAGGCATGGATTCAGCGAGGATGAGAAAGGTACCCAACCCTTTGATGCAAAAGTATCTCAACTCGCCTTCGCCTCAGACGCAGGCATCTCCTGTTTCTAGCCCTGTCGTTTCTTCACCGCAGCCGCAGCCGCAACCGCTCGGCAATGGCATGGGCAGCGAGCAACAGCGTGGTAACCGCATATCGAGCTATGCCAGCATGCGCGAGCTTCGGCCTTCTGCGTTGCAACCCATCCCCAATGTTCAGCAGCAGGCCGAAGAGGCCGACCCGCGCAAGTCGATGCGGTCGAGTGGCGGCAGTTCTAGCTTGCGCAAGGAGCTGCCCTCGATGCCATCGTCAGCAAACGAGTCTGAGCGTCAACGCACCACTTCGATTGGCGCCAAGGGAGCTAGGAGTTCTATGCTGACGCCTCTGAGCACCATCGCAGGTCCTCAAGGCACAAACGCGGACGGCGGATATGGAACGATGGCCGACGACGCCTCGTTCAACAGCAGTGGACCGATCCGACCGCCAAAGAATCCTCGTCGATCTGTGGACGTCAACCGTGGCGGCAACGACGGACTTGCGCCTCCTCGACGCGAGTTCCCTCAGCAAGGTCGATCGTATTCTGAAGCCTACACTGGTGCTGTAGCCTCACCCGTCAGCACTGAGCAAAACAGGAAATCCATCTTCCGGCTGCCATTTGGCCGTAAGAAGCGCGAGTCGACCTTCGGCGGCGGTGCTGGTGACACGAGCCAGCCTTCGATTGTAATCGCTGGCGCTGACGGCTATGAAGCTCAAGCGCAGCCGAGGTCGACGAGCAGCTCGTTCTTACCCAAGTTGCGATCACGCAAGAGCTACGCTGGACTTGGCGTGCCGAAAGCCAGCTTCCAGACGGAACGCCAGCGCGTTCTCTCTTCGCCTGCGCACGACGCAACCAACGCCGGACTGCCGCCTCGAAGTCAGAGCGCATTTGGAATGGCGCCGACGCAACGATTCATGTCGATGGACCTTCCACGTCGATCTATGAATGTGGGTCGCGGCAACGCTCGCAACCGACTGAGCACGGTGCAGTACGGTGCGGATGACGATGAGGAGGATGAAGACGAGGATGACGAGATGGAGCACGAGCCAGGTTATGAAGCCGAGTTCAATAGGTATGCGCAAGAGGCTGCGGAAGAAAGGTATCTGAATACGGGATCAAGGGGTGGTAGAGACGTCAGCTTTGGTAGAAAGAGTTTGAACTTGTTGAGGGAAGGCTTCAAGATGCCGCTTCGTACTGTTAGTGGTGAGCAGAAGAAGCAGCGTTGAGGGGCGAGCTTGTCTGCGCCTTGAGGCTCTTGGAGGCTACTCTCTATCTTTATGTTTACCATGTCAAAAGTCATCGGACAACATATCTTTTATATAAAAGGCACTTATAACTTATTGCCACCCACTTCATCGTCGTCTCGTGTTTGTGTCTGAAAGCACGTCTGTGTCCACGGAAGAGAAGAGCAGTGAAGCTGCTTGGTCGAAGAAGGATGAGTAGTTGGAAGGAAAGGATGGAAGCGAATCACGTGACGTCTGACGCGTAGAAATCTAGCCTCGACATTTTCTCGCTGCAGAGTGGCAGAATTGGAATTTTCAACGGCGTTTTCTAGGTCGCGTGTGCAAGTGCTCTCTGTCTGTGTTGATCTTTCCCCCACGCGAGCTTTGACGCTTTTTTTTTTTTTTTGTTTTTTGTTTTTTTGCCTCCACTCTGTGCGTCGATCAATTGTTCATCGTGCTCACCATCAACTGAACCATCTGCTTCTTCGCGACGCCTTCATCATCATCTGACTTTGGCATCTCACACACACCTGCGGAACCACCGGGCTTCACCTTCACACCCACCACCACCACCACCGGCGAGAGAGGCGAGCCGAGACAGGATGCCGTCCCGAACCCTCGCCAGCGATGCCAAGATCCACATATCATCCCTTGCGGACCTCCATACCCACTTTGACGATCTTTACGACGACCTTCACTCCCCTGAAACCGAACATACATGGCAAAAGATCGAACGAGCACTCCTTTACATCCAAGCGATAACCCGTGGTGGAGCAACCAAATACCCCGAATTCGTCGCACTCCTCAAAGACGCTTCATCACCAATCTGCAATGCTCTCCTATCCGAGCGCACAAAGCTATCCGGAACAGCCGGGGATTTGCTCAACTCAATAGCTCCCCGAATGGCCGAGCGCTTCGAACCCTTGGTATCCGTCTTCGTACCTACGCTACTGCTCATTTGCGCACGAACCAACAAAGTTGCCGTCAAAAGAGCCGAGAAATCCCTCCATTTCATCGTCAAGCACTGCAGACCTCCAGCGGTGGTAGGCTACCTCAAAGAAGCGATCAAAGACAAGGGTCAAGGCCTAAGGGCTGTAGCAGCAGCAACGTTGGTCGTTGTTCTCGAGCATACGGAAAAAGAACGACTACAAAGACGTGTCACCGACATCGAAGGGTGTATTAAAAGTGGGGCCACGGATAGCAATGTTGAAGTTCGACAGACGACAAAAGTGATCTTTGAGAGATATGTGGCGATGTGGCCGGAAAGAGTGGAGGGTTTTACAAGGCCAATGACGCCGACGATTCGGAGGTATTTGTCGTTGCCAAAGACGGGAGCGTTGGTGGTTGAGGTGCTGCCTTTGACGGAGAGTAGCAAATCGGCGCCCGCAACGAGAGCACCGCAAACGCAGCCGAGCAGACACGATGAAGCACAAGCAGTGTTATCACACGCACCGCCAACCCGCCCGCAACCGGGGTATAACTTCTTCCCCGACCTCCCAAAATCTTCCTCAGCCGCCTCCTCCTCTACAGCACGAAACGCAGGATTCAGCATGAACGACGCATCCTACGGCAAGCGTGGACTGTTCGCCGAGCAAATCGCCGCCGCCCGCAACGCTCGCCTCGCCCGCATGCCATCGTTCAACTTTGACGACTTGGCCAAAACCGACACTATCAAACGTCAACCTAGCTTCGACCAACTTCGCACGCCAGCTGCACCACCAGCCGCCACCACATTCCGCGTGCCCCGATTCGACGTAGTCGTCGCACCCCCTGCCAGGCAGGATAGCAACGAGCGAGTGCGCGACGGGTACGCACACGGAGATATCAACGCCACCACGCCTTCTTTCGCCTCTGCTTCCGGGCTGCATGGTAAGAGTGCGTTGTTGGCTGCTTACAAGCAAGCGTTTGAGGGCGGCGGAGGGACTGCAAAACCACCCTCGTCTTCTCGTAAAGAGAAATCTTCAAAGCACTCTGAAAATCGGCGCGAAAAGACTGTTGCTGTGCGCTTCGACTCAGTAGACGACAAGGACGACGCCGCCGCTGCTGCCGCTGACACGCTACACAGATCGAAATCTGCCCCTTACATTGCGGTCACCGACAAATTGAAAGCGGATGACGAAGCGAAAGGCGACTGGATCGATTCCGACGAAGAAGAACAAACCCGACCAACCACACCTCCCGAGAGGATTCTGCACGCCCAAACACCCAAAACCGGAGTCAAAGCAAGTCGTGTACCCGCACAACGGGTAATGATGCCTTCGGCGGTCAAAGTCTCGGCTATAAGGGTGGCTGTTCAGACGCCGAAAGTTGCCGTTGCCGCGAGGACAGCTAGTCTGTCTGCTGATTCGAGTCCTGTACCCAAGGCAAGGACCGTCAAAGTGGAAGCGCAGGAGGAGGGTGATGTGAAGGAGGAGAAGAAGGAGGAAGTCGAGGTGGCAGTGGTGGAGAAGCAGCCGGAGGTGAAGGACAAGGAGAAAGAGCCAGCAACAAAAAAGCAAAAGGAGACGGTCAAAGAGAAACCTCTATCCGCTCCAACAGCAGTCAAGAAACCAGCAACGACGAGTGCGGCGTCAAAGCAGCCCGTCAAGCCGGTGGTGACAGCAAAGGCGACTCCTTCGGCTTCTCTCGCTGCTAAAGCGCGGTTAGAGGCTAGAGCGGCTGCTCGACCTGCGGCAGCTACGACGGCGAGTGGAGAGACGAAAAAACCCGTTCCGAAGAGTGTCAGCACCACAGCTAAGCCGACTGCTGTCAGGAAGCCCGTCACCTCTTCTACCACTACTGCTTCAAAATCAATCGCCAAGCCAACAGCAGCAGCTGTCAAAGCGAAACCTCTTCGGGCAGCCAAATCATCCACCTCTTCCGCCTTCTCCACAACAGTCCGCGCCAAATCCGCAACCTCTACCACCTCCAAACCCCCCACCACTTCCACCCAACCATCCAAACGAACATCAAGACTCACCGCCTCCACCGCTTCCACGCCTGTAAGATCGTTCCCTCTGCATCGGTCAAGAAATTCCAACCCAAGACGGCGTCTAGTTCGGTCAAGAGCGTGGGAGTGCAGAAGAAGAGTTCCATCGCGGTCTCGTTGAAAGGTAGAGTGGGGGTAAATGGGAAAAAGGAGGAGGCGGTGAGGAAGGCGGTGGTGAGTGCGGTGAAGGGGATTGAGAGGCAGAGGAGGGTTTCGCAGGTGGGAGGAAGGAAGAAGAAGGCTGCTGGAGAGGGTGAGGTGGCAGCAGTAGTGGCAGTAGCAGTGGAGAAGGGTGTTGAGGGAGGGAGAGAAGCGGAAATGGTGGAGGATAAGTTGGAGGATGAGGTGGTGGTTCAAGAGAAGGAGCCAGCGGGCGATAAGGCTGTAGCGAGCGCAAAAGTCGTGGAATCAGAACCTGGCGTCGAAACAGCATCGACCGCTGAGACCTCAACGGAGCGGGAGAGCGTCACGACACCCATCCCCGACACTGACGCTGTTGAAACGACCTCGGATGCTCAAGCAGACTCAACGCCTGCCGACAGAGAACAGCTCCCTCCTCTCCCCTTACAATGGTTCCTACCTTACCGCCAAAGCTTACCGCTCCTCACCGGCACCGCCAACCCAGCAAAAGTCCGCACGCCCCTCAGCAGCAAAAACACCAACCTCCCGCGGTCAACCGCTGTCACCTCGATCGGCAAAGCGAAATCCTCCCCTCTGATTTCTCCGCATCACCTCCGTTCACCAGCAGCATCATTCGCGCGCATCTCGGCTTCTTCGCCACTTCGTCGTTCGACACCTTCAAGAGTGGATATTTCGTCGTCGTTCGAAGAAAGCGAATCTGAATCCGAGGATGACGATGAGGAAGAACAGGAGGTGGTTCAGTTGCGTTTTGGGAAAGCAGCGACGAAACAGTTGGTGGTGGGGTTGGAGTCTGAAGATGGTTCGGTGGTGGAGGAGGTTGGAGAGGGGGATGAGACGGTGCTTTTGGATCATGCTGTGTGAAAAAAACCAGTCTTATTTGCAAGTTGAAACATGATGGCATAGTATTGAAGTGTCTTGTGCGGCTGTGAGTAAAGTGTGTGCGTCGCGTGTCGACAAGCGGTTGAGCTGAGAGTTTGAGTGAAGGGGAAGGATCGCATCGGATCGGGATTTGTTGAAAGCAAAGGTTGTTAGATCGGTGATATGGCTGCAAAGCTCCACTCTTTGGCACAAAAGCTTAGGTCAAATAGAGGCCATCTCCGCGGGCGCACGTCGAATATCTGAGCGCCTTTTCAAGTGAATTTACGGAAGCGGATTTTCTGGCTCGTCTCGAGACGGATTTGCCGAGCAAGAAAAGTCTCAAAAGTGACCAACGAGCTCATCGCCTTTTTTTGCCACCATTCACTTTTTTGCTTTCTCCTCGTCGTCGTCATCGTCGTTTTCTATGGCAGGATCACAATTCTGCAGCGACACAATCTCAAAGCGGTAAAAGGGACGAGCTTTGGCAAACCGCTGCGTCTAACAATGTGGCCCACGGCCACTGCCGCCGTCGTTGGCATTCGGGGTTGTGCTCGTGCTGCTCCGAGACTGGGAGGTTCGAGTTGGTCAATATCGAACGCTGCTTCGCGGACGGCTTGGACGCAGTCGACGCTTGTTTGTGGTGCGTATGCTGTACCGCAGTCGACTTTGTCGGTTTTCACTCTGCGACGTAACTTTTCAACCTCGATCCTCCGAAACAACAAAGTGGAACCGGTGAAACCTGCTTCCCTAGCAACACAATCGAACAAGGACAACATCGTCGAGACAGCAGTAGCAGAAGAGGATAAAGCGACTTCACCACCCGCAACCGCAACATCCGGCTCCTCCCTTGCCTCCCGACTCTCAGCACGTCTTCGAACCCTCCTGCAATCGCAATTGGCCAAATCCGCCCCGAAATCCAAAGATGGCGTCTCCCCCGCGCCCACCAACTTTCCGGATCTCAAACGGCTCTTCTCCCTCGCCATGCCCCAAAAACGCTCGATCTTGATCGCCTTGGCCCTCCTCCTCGTATCTTCATCCATCACCCTCACCGTCCCCTTTGCCATCGGTCGGTTGATCGACTTTTTCACCTTGGGTCAGAACGCACTCTTCGGTCTAGGCTTTGGTACGGTTGCGGCGCTGATGCTGTTGATCTTTGCCATTGGTGCGGGAGCCAAAGCGGGGAGTAACATTCTGTTGGAGCTGTCCGGTGTACGTGTGATTCAAGGGATTCGAAACCAGGCGTACCGATCGGCGTTGAGGCAGGATGTGTCGAGATGGCGGACAAGGGTGCGGGCGATGTGGTGAGTCGGTTGAGTGTGGATACCAACATTGTTGGGGAGTCGCTTACCTCGGATATTGGCGATGGGTTGCGTGCGGGAGCGACGGTGGTGTTTGCGGGTACGGCCATGTTTATGATTTCGTCCAAATTGACGTTGCTGATGATGGCGGTGGTGCCACCTGCTGCGAGTGGGGCGGTTTTTTATGGTCGATATTTGCGTGATTTGACGCACAAGACGCAAGATGCCGTGGGCCAGATGACTAGGTTGGCTGAGGAACGACTTTCGCCTCCGCGTTTAGGACGTTGACGGCGTTCAACACGCAACGCCAAGAGTTGAAGAGGTTTGACCAAAAGATCCGAGGGATTGTAGATCTGCAGACGAAAGAGGCGTATGCTTCCGGGTTTTTCTACGCGGGAACCGGTTTCGTGGGCAACTGTGCCATCTTGACTTTGCTCACCTATGGTGGGCATCTGGTTAGTAGAGGCGAGATCAGCGTGGGAGACTTGACGTCGTTGTTGATGTACACGGCGTATTTGGGAGGCGGGATGGTGAGTCTGACGTCGTTCTTTGCGAGTCTGATGAAAGGGTTGGGAGCCGGAGCGAGGGTGTTTGAGTTGATCGATCGCGAGTCGAGTGTTGCGCTGGGCAAAGGGGGGATTCTGCAGGTTCAATCGGGCAAGTTGCCGGTGAGGTTTGAGGATGTACATTTCACGTATCCTTCCAGACCGGAACAGCCCATTTTGCGAGGGGTCACGTTGGATATCGAACCTGGACAGTCGTATGCGTTGGTGGGGGGAAGTGGAGCGGGCAAGTCTTCGGTGCATTCGTTGCTGTTACGGTTTTACGATCCGACTCGGGGTAGGATCTTGTTGGCGGGTAAGGATCTGGCCAGCTATCGACCGGAAAGTGTGAGGAAGCATTTGGCATTCGTACCCCAAGAACCGATCTTGTTCGATGGAACGTTGGAGGAGAATATCAAGTACGGCACTCCCTCTGCTACGCGGGAAGAAGTCGAACAGGCGGCGAGGATGGCCGACTGCGCATCGTTTATCTCCGAGATGCCGCGCGGGCTCGATACGGTGATCGGATCGCGTCAGCTCAGCGGTGGTCAACGACAACGTATTGCGATTGCGCGTGCGTTGGTTCGCAAACCTTCGATCCTGCTGTTGGACGAAGCCACTTCGGCGCTGGACAGCGCCAGCGAGATGATGGTCAACAGGCGATCGAGAAGATTGTCGCAAGAGCAGATCACGGTGTGGATCGTAGCGCATAGGTTGAGTACGATCAAGAGTGCGAACAATATCCAGGTGTTGGAGAAGGGGAGGATTGTGGAGCAGGGTACGTTTGAGGGTTTGGATCGACCGGGGAGTAGGTTTAGGAGTTTGATGGCTGCACAGCTGGAGGCGACGGAGGTGGATGGGGAGGAGGAGGGGGATGAGAAGGTACGTCCATAAGCCCGAAAAAGGGCAGTCGCTTCTGTTTGTTCTCTCGTTTTCGCGGAATACCACATCACTCAAGAATACGTTTTTGCACGAGCGAGAGAGGGCAGAAGGGAGGCAAAACAATGCTGTTTCCAATTGAGGTAGAACTTGTAACTGACGTCTTCCACCATCTGCCCCTATTTGTGCGCTCACAGGCCTATCCTTCAACCACCAGCACCAGCACCACCACCTACCAACACAGCCTTAACGACGGAAACGCTCCTCATCACTGCACCTCCGCCTCTCGATCCAGCCGTCAGCACCCACAACCTTCCGCCATCCAGCCACCGCCACCTGGAGCATCCGATCCATCATCCAGTCCTCCGCTGGCGACACCGAGGAGCTGCTCAGCGATGGACAGTTTGAGCGGCTGCATCGGCTGTCTGCGCTGATCCCGCCGGCAGCGGAGGAGGAGAGGGAGCGGTTGAAGAGGCAGTTGAGCGTCATGTTGCGGTTGGTTAGGGGGGTGTTGGGTGCGACGCAGGAGGAGTCGGCGAAGGCGGAGCAGAAGGTAGCGGAAGAGGAGCAGAAATTCGTGGTCAAGTCGACGACGAGTGCGAAGACTGCCGAGGCGGGCAGACGGGAGGATCAAGTCTCGGTGAAGCAAAGGTTGGTAGACGCAAGACCGCTCACCGCCTACGATTCGCAATGGAGTGTTTCTCTTTCCTCAACCTCCTCCTCTTCAACCACTTCAGACGCAAAAGAAGCAACGGAAGTGTTGGATCGAGATTCGCAGTTGCTAGGCAAAGTAGGGGAGGGTAGAAAGTATCAAGGGTATTTCCTTGTTGATCGCACTTGAACCCCCGGCGGATCACCATCTTACTTTTGGCTCTTAACGTCTCCACTCGTGATGCAAGACAGGGAAGAATATTGCGAAAATGCGAACAAATGCGCTTTGTGTGTGCGCATTGGATGTGTCAAGAGCTTTGTCATCGGTTGTGGCGGGTGAGGATGATCGGTCACAAAACGGGTGCAGAGAAAGGCTTGCTGTGTGACCTGTGGAAAACGACGCATGAAATACTCGGGTCGGCTACTCGACCGGTTGGCATGCGAGTTAAACTCCAACACCGACCCAGATGAAACAGCATCATCGGCTGGGCATGAGGCTTCAGAGAATCGCACTTGTCCAATCAAGCGACTCACAATGACTTGGAAGCAGATAATATTACATAAGGACATGAGCAAAGAGTGAGAACAAGAATCATCGGCGATATAAAAGTAAAAGTCCGGTTGAGTAAGAGTTAAAAACGGGTATCGTCGAGAGCAAAGGCAACTGAAAGAACGACATTGGTAAACTCGTCCTGGTTGTCAAATAATGTAGCTGCCCAAGGAAGGTCGCGAAGTTTGGATTCGGCTTGTTCCTTGTTGTTTGAGTCACCGGCAGTGGCAAGAATGTCTTTGCGGAACTGCACGAGTTGGCGGAGTGTAGGGCGGACAAAAGGTGCAGCGGCTTCGTTGAGCACGTTCTGATTGGCGTGGTGAGCTTGGAGCCAGTCGGCTTCGTTGTCGGCTTCAAATTCGCCGGCGCCAGCGGGGAGGGGAATGTCGAGGACCAGCGAACAGCCTGCCAGACGCTCGCGTGCGTCTCCACCGTTCTCTCGGAAGCGCTGTAGAACGAGCAGCGAGTAGGACGCGAAAAGAGTGCGCACCATGGTCTCGATCCATCCAAAGGTGGCCAGGCTCGGAGTGGCAGTGCCCGATGCTGCCTTGCATGCTTCTGCGGCGTGCACCAGCAACGACTGGGACAGCTCGGAAAGCATCAAAAGCGCCTGATCGAGTAGAGTCGCATCAACGTGATCTGTGATGGCCGGCTCATCGTAGGAACGATCCAGCACCAGAGATACATCATAACGACATACAGCGCAGAAATACGTCACAGGGTCCGAGTCGGACTCCTTGAGCTCTTGTTGTGAGCTCAGGATCGATCTGATCTGTTCCGCAATCAGCTTCCCAGACAAAAAACCCCAGCGGCTGGCAGACAGGGCGCAACATGTATGGCGAGAATGGATCGAGCGCTGGCCAGAGACTCTGGAACTCGAGCGCGGTTCTCCTGAAGCCATTTGCGGTGAATAAAGGGCGGAATGAGGGCCGTCGGATCGGTAAGCACCATGAGAGCAGGATACGATACAAAGTGAGCAGCACTGGCCTGAGCGAGTGAGGCGGCTACTTCGCCATTCTGATCGGGTTGAATCCACCATTGCTTTGCGCTGGGTAATTGAGGCGCAGGCAACACGGGCTGCCCATTGCAGTCATATCGAGACTGAGGTGGGGTGTTTGCATCGGAGAGGGAGCGGCTCAGCGGGTGCGAAGTGGCATTGGCGGCACCTGCAGGAGGATGGTGAGATTCCTGAAAAGCAGGGAGAAAGCCCGGGTTGATGGACAAGCCCATGGTCTGGGCAAGCGATGCTGCGAATTTGGCTGAGATGGGTGTATCGATCACGGGCGAATGCGAGATGGCTGCATAGTTGCCGCTGATGGCCGAGTGGAGGCTCGGACCCATGCGATTCAAGGGTGATGGCACCACAGGCTCGGCGAGCCAGCCTGAAAGGTCGAGACCTTGCTGGAAAACGCCGGAACGGATTGGCGAAGGGAAAGGCCAGTGATTGCGAGTGTTGAGGTTGGAAGTGATGAGAGTAGGAGGTCTGGGCGGAGGCATCATTGCATTGGCTGCTGGCATGGAGGACTGCGGATGTTGGCGTGAAGGTGGCGCAGCCATGGATGAGCGTGCATTCCAAGGTGCCTGAGCGTTGGCCCCTTCGCCAAGCGTCTCCTCGAGTCCCTCGGGAAGACTGGTGGTTCTATGACGAGTCTGGGGTACGGAGAGGAGGCCGTTGTCAACGATTGCTTGCATCTTAGAGGGGTTGGATTCGGAATGGCCAAGAGACTGGTTGAGGCGCACGATGGGAGTCTCTTCTCCCTCTTCATTGGCGAAAGCAAGTCCGGAGCGGTTCATGTTGGTGACGATAGGACCAGTGTTGGTGCGTGCGAAACCGCTCGATTTGCGAGCGGGCATCCTATGCGGGCCCGGAGCAGCATCCGAATCGAGGTTGAGGTTGTGGAAAGAATGAGGCGATTCGGTTCGAGCCGGCGGAGCGAGGGAAGGGTAAGTCTGACCGGAGATGGCGAAATTAGCGAGGTTAGGAGGTGCAGATTCGGGATACTCAGAGACGCCATACTGGGATCGAGGAGAGCCAAAAGCTGAGCCAGATGCGGATGAAGCAGGATCATGCCATGACTGAGCCTCGGTATCGCTCTGACTGTCGTAGTCGAATTCGCCCTCGCGCTTGACGTAGGCAGGATGGGGAGCCATAAACGCATCCCGGAGGAGGAGACGTCGAAGCCTGGCCCAGCTATTGCCCACTGTGCGTTTGGGATGGTGGAGGTCATGGGAGCACCGGGCGTCATGGCAGGAGCCATGTGAGGCGTAACATTGTGCATGTTGGGATCCATGTTGGGCATGGTCTGAGCATTGCGAGCCTTTCGAACGTTGGGATTGCCGGACCTTGGAGCGTAGGCGCACTGCTTTCCGCGTGCACGGCATCGACCGCAGGTAGGCACCTCGAGATCGCATCTTGCTTTGGATCTGGCGCACTCGTAACAACTCTTCTGACGATCGAACGAGGGTTGAGCCAGCGCTCTCGCTTCTCTTGCCAAGTGTCGTCGGAGGAGATCATCACGGGCAAACACCTTGCCGCAGTTGGGACAGGGAAAGCCTTGGGAAGAAGAAGAAGGACCTGGACCGGATCGACCCGACGAAGTGCCGCTGAAACTGCTGTTCCTTGAAGGTTCGAAGGAGCTCGAATAGGATTCGTGATCACTCAGCTGATCTGCTAGCGAGGATGACGAAGCTGAGGCGTGGGAAGATGCGTAGAAGGGATTGTGTACCGACGGAAGCTGTCCGAAGGGAGCTGAGTGTTGTTGCAGCGGCATGGCCGACATGTTGTGAAAGCCAGAGTGAGCGTGATCCTGTGGAGGATACCCACCGTTGCCCGAACTCATCCTAAATGATGGTAGCTTGAGCCATCGAGAGCCTGGATTGAGAGCAACTGGAACCGGTTTTCCTTCTTATCACTCTAGCTCTAGGCTGAGGCTGACGAAAGAGCAAGTTAACAAGCAGCTGACGGATCACCGGTCACTTCGAGCTAGTGTGCTTTGTCGGTAAATCCAGTCCTTTTCGAGGTCGAGTCGCTACGACCGGACCGAACCGAAGTGAAAGTCTAGGAAGAGGAAAAAGGATTGATCTGGTCGAGTGGGATCAGCTCGAGCTTCGGCGATCAACGTGCGTGTCAAAGCTGCGAAACTCTGCGAAATTGGGGTGGGTTCGCCTAGAACAAAGCGGTGTGCGCGGATGCAGCAGCTTAAATGCGATGCGGCCAACTCCGATAGAAAAGAAAGAGTGAGAGTGGTGAGTCTCGCTTTCTTGGCTCCAAGCGAGAATTTCTCTCCTTTTTTTTTTCTTTTTTTTTTTTTTTTTTTTCTTTTCGTCGTTCTTGACTTGAGGCTGAGAGGAAAATAGGACAAAGTTCGGAGGAGAATTGTACAATGTGGTGTAGGTACGTGCGCTCCTGAACAAGCGAATGAGACGTTGGAAGGATGGAAGGAAGGATCGAGAAGAGACAAAAGTGATGGCGAAGCAGAACGAGGAGAGGAACGGGCGGGATCGTATCGAGGGCGCGGAGAGCATTGGCCTGTATTTGAATGTTCACGCAAAATGACCAATTAGCGGAACGTCGGGCTGGATTCAACCGACGCCACGCCCAATTTCACCGTTTGGCTAGCCGAGAGAAGCAGAAGAGCAGGACAAGAGCGGTCTCGAAGAAGAACCACAAATTCAGAGTTTCATGGATGTGGACTGGCGTACTGTGCAGCAGCGGCTCAAGTGCCCATAAGGATGTCGAAGTGGGGCGTGGCCAACGAGGTGAGTTGATTGCTTTTGTTTCAGTATTGATGTCAAGTGGCAGCAAAGCAGCAGTAGCAGCAGCAGCAATGAGCTCTCATGCGTGCCTCCGTCCTCGAAACGAAAGAAAGAAAACGGTCCTTCACAGTTCCGCGGCTCTGTCGTTACGAAGGCGCATCCATCTGTCGAGCGTCGTGCTCGCTTGCCAAACGAAACAAGATCATGAACGACCTTTTCCCCTTGTTGATCTTGATCACGACGGCGAAAGGAGCCAAGAATGTTACGAGTCTTTGCTGCCCCGCCCTCGCAGCCGAACCCACCCAGACATGGTTCCGCTGCCGCTCGTTTGTTGTGTAGACTGAGCTTTCTCGCCTTTGATGATGATTGATGCTGCAGCTTCTCTGTACCTGAGGATCAGCAGAACAACCCACACAGGGCGGCGAGTGTTGTTGACGCTTCCGTGTACGGTACGGTCGTTATACAGCGTGCCAGTGGACCCCGAGCGTCAGACAGACAAGTGCATGGCGATGATAGCTAACTTAGCTTCGATTGCACTTGGGTGGAATCGCCCGTCATGATTCTTGTTCTGGGCGCTCTTCATTCAGATGCGATGCTGATCTTCAAGGTTTGATATAGAATCAATATTCTTTTTTAGCTTATATTTGTTTTCTTAAGATATTTTGTGACTGGTTCGGTTCCAGATTCGCTCATGCAAGGTGAGCTGCAGGGCCAACTTATCCGGGCCACGAGCCAAGTGTGGTACCGGATTCCCGACAACTTTAGAATGCGAGAACGGCAACAACAAAGCTCCTCTCAAACTTTGGTCTCCGCTCACGAACACGTCGAATGGCAGGAAAACACCTGGTTTTCGTTTGGTGCGATCGGATCCGAGTCCGCCCGTCCGTCCTTGCTACCATCCCTTTGTTCGTCTTTTTGATCGCTAACGAGATAATCACCGAGCGATCAGGGAGTTGACGGAGATCCGTCCACCCCGCTCGGTGAGTGGGTCAAAAAATCCGACACTCTGACTGCTCTTCGTCCTTTGCACTTTACAAATAGATATCCAATTTCATGCCTGCGGCTCCTTGTCCTACGGCCATAGGCTATAGCAAACGCAAACCAGCGTGGTGACGTTGTACAGTATGTACAGTAAATTACTGTAAAAGCGAGCGGGTGCGCAGCTGTTTTGCGGGCCCAATCCGCCGGAAACCCGCCGACGTTGAGCAGAAAGAGAGGAAAAATAAAATAATTAGCGCTCCAACGGAAGACCCGTCGCTTCCCTTTTTTCTGAAATTTTCAAGATTCCCGTCATTTAGTGTGAGATCTCCGGATCTGACGACTGTCGTCCCGATTTACGTCCAGCCCGATTTGGGCCTGGCCTATTGTAAGCACGAACGTGACTGCTGCGCGAAAAACGCGTCTTTTGCTTGTCTGAAAGTGTTGTTTTGTGTGTGATGATGGTTCCACTTTCACAACAGTCGGGTCACGGGCACACCAAAGGTGAATGCAGCCTTAATCATCATCTCGACTTTTACGTCTTGCTTCTCACACTTCATCATCCCACAAATCGCGATCCAGAGACATGCACAGATCAGGCTAGCTCAGCTAGGTCACCTCGTCTCGAGCAATCCCACAATCATGGATCTCCACTTTGGAACACCCGCTCGACTTGAGCGTCAGATCGCCCAAGATCTCATGGAGACCCAGTCCGAATTCGATCTCTCCATGCCCGGTGGCGATACACGCGATATCAGTGCTTCCATCACTACATCGAGGACACCTTTAGCACCTTCAGATCGTCACAATTCGTCCTTCTCCAGGCCATCCGACTCCTCAGACGCTTCCGTCACTTCGCCTGCCAAGCACACTCATCTCGCAACACCACATGCCAATAAGCGACCGCTTACGTTGGCCGCTGCGGTCCATAATGCGCAACACAATGCCGTCAGTCGTGCTCAAGTCGATCCCAAGACGAACACCAACGCTATGTCGACATCCTCTTCCGCTTCCAGCATCTCAGACTCGCCACATTCAGCAAAGTTCCCTGATCCTTACTCACATGTCAGGAGCACCTCACCACCACTCACATCCACTCCGCAGCGCACCGCCGGAGCCGCTTCTACAGTCGGCTCCAGATCGCGCACTATCATGACCGCTCGTCCACTGCGTCCTTCCAGCGCCGAGGACAATGCTACCCACCGATTCGACGAAACCACAAAGACGTCGACTTCCAGAGGCGCTCGCTCTGCACGCTCAGCCTCGGCTGTGCTGGATGACCTCACCGAATCGTCAATCGCTCCAGAGGACGCATCGGATCGCGAAACGCATAGCCAAGCTGCCTCGCCACACTCGCACAACGCACACGCCCGTCACCAAGATGGTCGTGACTTTGTCGTTCACGACGCTGCAGCAGCTCCGCCGACATCGCACAGCTCATCACCCGCCTTGAGTCAAGCCAGTTCGGACGCAGCGGCAGACGCCATCGACTAGAGGCAGCGCCGCGCGCAGCGTAGACAGCTGGTTCAAAATGACGAATCAGCCATTGATGATGATGACACTCATACTGGCGTCCACGAGATGACCTCTTCCCAACCCACTAGGACCATCGCCACCCGTGCGGCGGATTCCGTGGCTGAGACGGATGAAACTGCCACCGCCTACTCTAGCCCAGCAGCTGCTCGCCTCGCTCGTCAGGGCCTCATCGCCGCGACCATTTCTGGCTCCGCACCGCAACCAGAATCTGCAACAAGTACGCCAAGTCGTCCGCTCCAAGTTCAGCTCGCCACTCCAAGACACGAGATAGCCTCTGAGGAGCGCGCAAGGATGAAGCAGTATCTCCTCAACAGTGTCAAGGCAACCGAAAGGACCGGCTCACGCGCTGGAAGATCCTCCGACGCTCATCTCGATGCAATCGAGCGTCTCAAAGCACAAGCGCAGCTCCACAGAACTCCCGGCTCCCTGTCCGAGGGCGACGCTGCCACAAATGATAATCGCTCGCCGGCCACATCCACCGATCCTACACCTCGACGAAGAATGGACCGTCTCGGCAAGGCCAACACCTTTGCAGCCGGTCGCACTCCTCTGCCTAAAGGCGGTGTCGCCGAATTGCTCAGACGCGGTGCGCTCTTTGGTGTCTCTGACTCGAATGGCGTATCCAGCGCAGCTGTCGAGAGCCCTCTCCGAGCCGGCCCTGATGCTGCCGAGTCCGCCAAAGATGATGAAGTGGCTAGCGCTGTTGGTTCCACCACTACCTATTCTGAAGCTTCTTCGAATGATCTAGCGCTAGCACCCAACGGCTCAAAACACGGTGCCATGGGTTTGCGAGCTAATACATCAGTCCCTGGTCTGGGCGCAGCTGATGCTGGTACCGAAGCCAATTCTGTTGCCAGGCCGCGCGTCGACGCCGCCAAGCTCGCACTCTACCAGAGCAAGCTCAACGCGCGTTTGGACGCCGAGAATGAGGAGCTCAAACGCGAGCGTGATCAGCTCCTCCAGAAGCTCGCTCAGTTCGAGCCAGGCACGTCCAGCCAATCGTCTCCAGCTCAAATGGAAGCTGTCAACCAGCAATTGCAATCCGAACGCGAGCGAGCCGACGCACTCGACAAAGAGGCTCAAGAGCTTGCTGATCTTTTGGACGAAAAGGAGAGGGAGCTCGAAGCGTTACGATCTTCGCAAGATGCCCCGCGCCTCGGCGATGAGCGCGAGCAAGAACTGCAAGAGGAAATTCAGGAGCTGCAGAACTTGCTCAAGGAGAGGGAAAAGGACCTGGAAGAATTGGAAGCTCGCCTCGAACGCGAACGTTTGCAAATGGAAGAGCAGGTTCAACAGGCCAAAGCTTTTTCCTTCCAGACACTCGACAAGATCGAATCCGAGAGGGATCAGGCCCTAGAGCGCGTCCAAGCATTGCAACAAGAGCTTTCCGAGCTACGAAATCGCAACTCAGAGCCATCAATGGCTGCTCGCGATGGCCATGACAACGGAGACGATGGCAACTCAACACTGCGATTCCGCTTGCAAGAACTAGAGGCCGAGAGCGAGAGGCTGACCAGTGAGCTCGAGGCACGGACAGAGTTCGTCAAGCAGACGGAATCGGAGATAGAATCTCTTCGTGAGCAGAGCAAGAGTGATGCAGCACGCATTCGTGGTTTGGAACGTCGCCTGAACGCGGCCAATGCACAGTTGTCCAAGGGCGGAAGCACTGGCGACGATGCCGATCAGAGTCAGGCCATGCAGCTGGAATCTTTGAGAGCCGAACTCCAGGAGGCGCAGGCATACATCGCCGAGCTGGAAGACAGGGCTAACCAGCAAAAGTCTTCGACATCGTCATCACTGCAGGAAGAAAAGATCAAGTTCCTCGAGCGTCAGAAAGCCGAGCTGGAAGATAGGGTGCAACAGTACCGCGAGATGATCAGCAAAGGAGTAGGCACCAACCTCGCCAACCTGTCCAACGCGGAAGGAAGGGGCGATGCGGGGTCTGTACCGCCAGTGACACCTGGAAGGACACTCGGTTCCTCGCCTTTGCCGAAATCTGTCATGAGCCTAAGAAACATTTCAGCAGTCAAGACACCTCGTTCACCAGGTCTGCTAAGTGAGGCCTCTTGGCTCTACAACGAGTCAAGTCTTGGTGCCGCCAACGTCGTCGACAGAATCGCCTACCTCGAGGGCGCGCTTGATGAGGCCAACGACTCAATCGACGCCAAACTACAGCAGCTCGACGAGGCCGGCGTCGCGCACCTCACCCTCGCCGAACGACTTCAGCAAGCTCACCAACGCATCGCTGAGCTCGAAGCAGAAATCGAGCGACTCCGTACGCTCGGCGGACAGAGCGGAGAGACATCGACCTCCAGCCCCAACAAGAGCGTCAGCCAACGTCAGAAAGTATTCGCCGACGTCCACGCCCAACTCGAAGCCCTCAAGAGCCGATGGGCTGCCGACCACGATAAGTTGCAGCAGCGCGAACGCGACCTCGAACGCCGTGAACGAGAACTACAAGATCGAAGCACCGAAAAACGTCAATACCAAAAAGTGCTTTCCGAGCTCAACCGGTTCAAAGAAGCCGCATCTTCGCTCCAACAGGATCTGCAGCACGAACGAGCCAAGCAGAGAAGTAAGCTCGCCGAAACAAAAGCTGCAAGCCATCAGAAGGATTCGATCGAGGGAAGCTTGTCGCGCACCCAAGCGGAATTGGATGCGGTTAGGCGTAAACTCGAGCAGAAGATGGGTGGGTTGCAAGACCTCGGTCGACAGTATATGGAGAAGGCGGTGCAACCAGACGGTACAATGGGTCGTCGGGAGCGAGCGCAGTTGGACAGTCAGACGGAACGGCTCGCTGAGCAATTCCAAGCGGCTCAGAATGAGGTCGAAATGCTCAAAGCTGAACGAAACGACCTCCTCACCCAGCGCGCCGATCTGCACAAGAAGTTCGCCGCAGCCAATGAGAACTACGAGCAAGTGCTTGCTGATCTCGCTGCATCGCGCAGTGCTCTAGCCGAACACCAAGCGCAACTCGACGAGCAGATTGAGCAGATGGAAGCAGCGCACGCAGCGCTTCGATCTAAGAAAGCGGCTAACGAGAAGATTGCTGGCGATCGGGACCGGCTTACGTGCCGAGCGCGATCTGATCGTTCACGACGTAGGAATGTTTGAACAGGAACTTCGACGACTGCGTCGCGAAGCGGACCGACAGGGGGCGGATTTGGAAGCTCTTCGAGCCGAGAGAGAACAGGCGAGACGTCAACTGGCTTCGGATGAGGAAGCCAAGGATCGAGAGCGTTCCGAGTTTATTTTGCAGGTCAAGACTCTGGTCGAACAGTTGAAGTCTAAAACCCAGGAAGTGGACAAGATCAAATCCAAACTCGACCAGCTCGAGCAGTCCTCGGTTGCAGATCACTCGTTGGTCACTACCCGCAAAATGCACGAAGCAGAATGCAAAGGTCTCATCCTGCAGATCAAGTATCTCAAACTCAAGCTCACTCGCGAAATGGATCTCCGTGCCAATCTGACGCATCAAAAACAGTACATCAGCTTGCTGCTGCAAGGCCTGACGAGGTCGGATAAGCCGCTGGGTAGGTTGATCTTGGATTTGAACCTTCAACATCCCTCGAGGGAGGAGAGGAGCAGGAGTGATGGGGTGAAGCAGAGATGGTCGAAAGCTCTGAATGCAGCGTTGGCGGTGGCGAGGATGAAGGCGTTGGTGAGGAAGGCGGAGGTGGCGAGGGAGATGAAGGAGAGTCTGAAGAGGGCTCAGTGGGAGGTGCAGGGGCGGAGGGGGAATGGTGCGAGTGCGGCAGCGGCAGCGGCAGCGATGGTTGGGGTCAAGAAGCTGGATTGAGGGTCGGCGACGGAAGATGTGAATGGTTTCAATGATGTTTTCCGCTTTTGTACAACAGTTTCTATGAGTCTATGATACAATTTCGTTTTCGTAGGAACAAACGACAACGCCATCCCTTTCTATCTGTGCCAGCGCCTCTTTGCCTCTTCTCCATCACTCCTCGTGTTCATCGCTGCTCTCCTCTTCGTCCTCCGAAGCGTCGCCTTCCTCCTCCTCATCGTCCACATCCTCACTCTGCAGCCCTTGCACCTGGGGCACAATCGTCACCTCATCCTTCTTGGTGAAATCCATAAACAGCTGAGTCAGGACAAACACGGCAAAATCCTTGTGCGTCCAGTAAGCAAGATGGGCGCCAAACATGTCAATGTAGCCGCTCAAGCTGATACTGGCCGACAAGTGGTAGTCGATGCAGCCGTGTGGGTTGAGGGCTCGGAAGCGACGTTCTGCGCGCTCTAGCGATTCGAGATCAAAGTCGTGCTTCTCATCTACCTCATCTTGAGGGATCGAGGAGATGCGAAGAAACAGTCTCTGGCTGTAACTTTTTCTTTCGTGCACCCTTTTCGGTCTCCAATTCGTACGCAGCTGGAGTGGCAGCTCCGGAAGCGCTGACACTGGAGCTGGTGCTTTGAAGCTTGTGCCACTTGCGCACTGTCTGGAGATAGTCGGAAGCGTCGAGAATGCGTCTTCCCGTTTCTCTCTGCTTCGTCTCCTCAGCTACTATCGGTAGCTCGGCAGGGGTGCGAAGCGGTCGTCCTCAAGGCTCCGGGCTCGCCTGACGATCTTACCCGCACCCTGGAACGGGTGCTCTTTGTACTTTTCGAATATCCGACTGACGCTGATGCGTGGCAAGGATAGGGAGCGAAGGATGGCATCGGTGGCGCTCTCGATGGAAATGGGTTTGATCAGCTTGGCGTAGGCCGAGTCGACGGTGGGTGCCAGCTGGAAAGCGACGGGATCGTTGGGATTGAAGATGTTGTACACGTTCTCGGCGGCAAGACAGCCGTATCGACCTATTTCCTCGTCGAGCGCATCAGAGTTGTTGATAGGATGCTTTTCGGTTCGGCTCCTTGCGACAAGCTGCCCGCCGTCCAAGTGGAAGAAGAATGGGACCAGGGAACCAATGAAGAAGAGGTTCTTGACGTTAAAGTGGAGACGATCATTGCGTCGAAGCGCTTCGCGGTCGGTCTTCTGGACTTCTGAGAGTGGTGGAACCAAAGAGGGCTGTGCGGAAAGGATATCGGCTGCCAGAGCGGAGCCGAGGGAATGGCCAATGATGGATACGCGACCTCCGTGCTTTTCAAAGTCTGGGTTGCGACGACAGAAGAGTCGATAAGTTCGATTCAGCTCCGAGGTGACGGAGTCGATCATCTTTTTGCGGTGGCGAGATAGGTAGAAGGGCACATCGAGGACGACTTTGGTGATGACGTTACGGACCATGGGGATGGCTGCAGAGTTTGTGATGTCGTCGAGAGTATAAAAATTGTCGTTGCTACCTGGCTCATCGTCGAACTGGACGAATCTACGCCAGCAGATGGGGATGAATTGAGCTCTACGACCTCGTGACAGTCGACGCAAGGCAGGGTCACGAGTATTTTCGCTGGCGAGGTTGCGGAGATGCTCGACATCATAAACGAAATCGAGAGCTTCAAAGTCCAGAGTCAACTGCTGACCAATTCCATGGATGGCGAATACAAGCTCTGGTGGCTCATCCTTGCGATCATCAGGTAAGAGGTCTGGATCGTTCTCGGAGCGCCTTTGTCGATCCAATTCGTCATCGGTCATCTGCTGTTTGACCTTGCGCTTCTCCTCGTCAGTGGCCTGATTCTCGTCGTATCCAAATAGCTTCTTGAGGGTCACGAGGGGCCGCAAAGCTGCATCACTGGAAGGAAACAGTTTGAAAGCAAAGGATCTTCGTTCATCTTGATCTCCATTGGTGGAGGATTTGGCCTGATGTGGACCGTCGGCACCTCCACCGGAAGGAGGCTTGGAAGAAGCTTTGGCTGCGCCTTCGCGTTTCGAGGCAGAGCGAGCGCCGAAAGTGGAGCCGTCATGATGAGCTTCGCGCTTGTCTGAAGAGGCCTGGGCGTCGCTCTTGTTGTTATTTGGTTCGTCATTGGCCCAGGGCAGCGAAAGGGGCAGGAGTGGACTGAAGGAATTCTGCTGCGCAATCTTCTCGGCGCGATCAAAACCTCGCACCACAATCGAACCACCGAGAACAGACAAGAAGCGGCCGCGAAGATCTTGGGAAAAGATGCGACCGACCTCGGGATCCTGGAAAGAGACCTGGCCTTGATCCTTCATGCTTGGAAGCGGATAAAGTTCGGACTTGTCTGTTTCTTCGTCTTTGTCAGAACTGTCCTGAGATGATTGTGTGGTGGATTTTGTGGTGTCAAGCCAAGGACGAGCCTGATCATATGCGCTGTCGAGGTCTTGCGAGAGCGGATCATCCCAGCTGATAGGAACGTAGGAACCGTCGGTGAGAGAGGAGTAGAGCCATGTCGCACGCACGACTTTGAGCAAGACACCTTTCCAGAAGACAGGGTAGAGGGTCATGGACTCGAGGTCGACGTCAAAGAGGTTGTCCTCCATGACTTCGACTTTGGCGACCCGCTCCGACTCGGGCTCGTCGGGATCAAGGATGTAGTTGACGTGAATGCTGTCCGAGTCGGCTTCGGCGGAATCCTTGTTGGACTCATCTTGTTGATCTGAGTGAGACTGTGAGTCTCGGTCGGTTTCTGCGTTGGACTCGTCCTTGCCAGCGAAAGGAATGTACTGTCGCAGACCGCCAAGCCAGGGATTATTTGATTTCTTGCCTTTGTTTGATGACGAGGATGAAATGTCGCTTTTGGTTGATTTGGATGAATCCTCAAAGCCAGCAAGGGCCGATTGAATCGCATCTACGCCAGAAGGAGGAGCACGAGGCGATGACGATGCGGTCTATTGCTTCTCGCCATGGCCAGGAGATGGTGAGCGGTGAGAGCCAGCCCATTTCTCTCCACCGAGCTTGTTCCATCTCTCTTCGAGCTTGTCGTTATCGATTGGCTGAAAAGTGGTCCAAGTGTCTCCGCGAGCATACATCCATTGCGCCTTTTGACGAGGAGGACCCGAAGCTGCTCCCTCAGCCCCTGAAGACGACTGGCCAGATTGCGATGGCTGACTCATCTTGGCCACGCCCTGTTCAATCACAAGATGTGATCATACGAACATCGAAAAAGTGGTTCGTGACAAGCTGGAGCAAACAAGTCTTAGTGTTGCTTGCCTCCGATGTGATATTGGTTTCGGCTGTTCCAAAACCAAAATTTGGCTTTCTGATCTGTCACAAGAGTGTGAGTGTGAAACGCGGGCAATGATGAAATCCTGCCTTTCCGGTGCAGACATGCAGCTGCAGCGACTCCGATAAGTTACAAATTCGAAGGCGCACCTGGCGATACGCGCCGAAAATTGGGAACACCGAGCAAAGCATCCAGCGGGCGTATCGCTTTGTGCGGGGACCAAAAAAGGGGTCTGCGTTTTTCAGAGCTGAGTTGCGTACGTGGCTGGCCGAGCTCGCATGACGTACTGTAAGAGCATTCTTTGTTTGGACTCGCTAATCACAAGCCTTTTTCCTTTTTCCCTTTTTTCTTTTTTTCTTTTTTTCTTTTTTTTTTTTGCCAAAAAATGGAACAATTTTCCAACTCAGGACTTACTCTCTTTGACTCTGCTCAGTAAAACTCAGACCATTTTGACAGAGGTTCTTTTAAAAGTGTCGCTTTCGTCGCCACCGCATACTCCTTGCCTTCTACTCTTATGCCTAGAAAGCCATCCCTCACACCATTCACCTTCGAGCTGATATCAGGTGGAGTGAATGCGTGCTCTGCTGAGTCAACACCACCACCTTGCTACCATCGTCAATCGCGGCGCCGCATCAGTCGCTCTTCTCACAGCATTCACGCTGGCCCCGGTGTTGACGTCGGCGCAGTCATCTGACCAGGCTTCTCTCGCTCAAATACCAATGACATCTGCCTCTGCGCCCTCGACTCCCTTCGATTCGCAAGCATCAAACACCATGTCCTCACAATCTCCCGCCTCCTTCTCGTTCTGGGACAGTGTGAGCAGACACTGGACAGAGGAAGACAGCACCAAGCAGACCTTCATGGCTATCCTGCTCATCGTTCAGCTTGTTTGTCTCTTCGTCTTCATCAAGCGCTCCCTCGACAAAGATGTTTGGCCGCCGCGCAGTATCGCAATCAGCGTACAAAGCGTTTCGCACGCAGAGCTGCTGCCGCTGCTGCTGGTGGTTCCTCCAAGTCCAGCATCCCTCTCAGCCACCAGCGTCCGCTCTACCGTCCAGACGTCAAACCTCAGCTACCACCTAGACCATCTCGAGATCACCCTATACTACGCCCTTCCACCTCAGCCGCTGCGCAATAACACAAACCACTCCCGCCGGCGATATTGTGTCGCTTCCTTCATGGAGCGAGGCCGGTCCTACCCCTCTCAAAGTCATTGTCGAAGAGCCCGACGAAGAACTCTCCCGCACCCAATTCTCCGTGTCTTCTCGACACCTCACTCCCCCGCCTTCTATCGTGACTCGCAACGTTCGCCGGTCTCCGCAGTTCACCCAGACACCTCAACACTCTTGGTCCCACCAGACCACTTCACCAAGGGACACTGCATCGCTCAGGCTCAGGAACGCAACGACTACTCGATGCTCCCCTTCAACATTGACCGATCTTCCCTCCAGACACTCGTCTCGAAGAAGTCAGGCGACCCTTCACCGGCCCATCTACAACGACGACCATCTGTCTCAGACCTCCACTGAATCCTACTATTAACAGACTCTTACTCTGCCCAAACCACCTCGCCCGCTTAATCCACTCTGTCCTCATCAGCAATATCATATACCCTCATCGAGTCAAGTCGATTCCTTGTCGCAGTTCAGCATTCCAAGCAACAGTCATCTCTAATTTTGTTCAGCATCGTGCTTTGTCTCCTTCGCATGTACTTTTATGTTTCTTAACTCATCACATTCCTTCTACACGGGCTCACATTGCGTGTGTAGGTTTTCATGCTTCGCTGAGTGCAACCATGATGAGTTGAAATTTTGCGTCCCATTGTCAGTCTATGATTTGAACCTAGTTCTGCCCTGAACGCCGGAAGACGAGTAGATTCTGCACGAGAGGCAGGGATTAGCATTGATGCACTGCGCCCGTTTTGCCGCTTAGTGTATCGGAAACAGCCGTCCACACTGTTGAAGAGAGGAACAGATAGGGATGAAGCCTTGTCAGTGAGCTAATCACGATGAATGACATTAGAGAAAGGAAATAGTGGGCGATACTAACCGCTGATGACGAGAACGATGGATCCAAAGATAGCACATGCCACACTGAGCGGCCGTGTTGACTGCCACCACTTTCGGTTGGCCGCTGCTGGCCGGAAGCGCACACTTGCACCAGGTCGCAATGGCAGCTCGACATCGTCAATGTCAACAGACTCCCGGGCCGAGCTGTTGCGCCTGGCACTCTGACCGCCCTCCATTCTATCAAGACGGTCAAGCGTCGAAAGCTCGTCGTCCTCGCTTGCGTCGTACTCGTTAGCTCGGATGGGATTCTGTTCGCGGTCTATGGAGCCATTGGATTGATCGATGAGCGCCTCGTGCTCCTCTTCTGCTGGTTGCTGGCCGTTGTGCTGGCGTGCTGAGGAGTCGCTGGCATTGCCGCCAGTGCTAGCCACGATCGCGCCCAGAAGAACTGGTGAGGTGGGGAAGATCTGCGGTGGGCACTCGTTTGCCCGTCTCGCTGGTGAGCTTAAGGTAGCAGAGACTTGGGAAAATGAAAGCCAAGGCGGTTGCTGAGAGCCCACCGGTGAGCTCCAAGACAATGCCGAGATCACAAGTCAACAGCGAGATGATCATGGCAGTGACCATGAGACTCGAAGTGAAGATGAGATGACGGTTGCGATCAAATTCACCTGCAAAGAAGTAGGTTTCAAGTACCTCGCGGCAAACGAAGCATTCGAGTGGTAGCGTTGTAAGCATGTTGAGACCGAAGAGGCCTCGAGCAATGTTGACAATGACATCGTCATTGGGGAAGTTGTTGAGGACGTTGCTGAGAGTCTTTTCTTCAAAGCTCCAGTATCCGGCTACGCTCATAGTGATGGTTGCGGCTGCTGCGATGATGGTAGAATAGTGCGTCACCTGACCGAACTTGTTCATCGAAGGTTCTTTCAAGGAGCCATAGATGAGCAGCGAGTTGTGATGGCACACAAAGGTAAAAAGCTAATGACGAAGATGAATCGGTAGATTGAGATGTTGACGATGGTGAAGTAAAAGACTGGGATCGCCATGAGTTCTGCAGGCATGGCGGGGCCTCGGATGGTGACTGCAACAATGATGACAACCATGGAGACGAGCGCGATGGCGATAGCCTTGCTGAGCTTTTCGATGTTGCGGTAAAGAGAGAGTGGATAGGAGATGGCCAGAGTGAAGAAGGTGATGACAAATTGTCGATTGGCGAGGAAGCTGCCAGACAAAGATGGGAAGATCATCTTGATGACGTGTGGAATGGTGTCGCCGATGACTACGCAGAACGCACACATGCCGACAAAGCCAAAGGCGAATTGGAAGATGGAAACGGCAGCTTTACCGTTCTGGCCAAAGCAATGTTCCATGATCTCGATGTATGTGACGCGACTGCTGAGTTTTGCATTGAGGACGATAAGACGGATGGTCCAGTCGGTGAGAAATGAGAGACCGACGAGCAGAGCAAGACCAGCGACGAAGCCTGACTCTCGCATCGAGTACGGAAGACCGACGATACCGGCACCAAGAATGCTGTTTGCCATGTTTACGGTGGCGTCAAAGACCCCAGCACCTCTTTTGAGCCAGTCGGGGATACCTTCTCCGTCCCAGCCGGGTACACCAAGCGATTGACTTATGGAGCGAATGTCATGACCAAGGCCGTCCAAAGAGGCACGAATGCGATTTGGCCCAGGAATGCGATCGATGAGTGAGGGGCCTCCATCCCTTGGGCTGCGTGGGTGATCGCGAGAAGAGCCTGCAACAGGGGTATATCTAGAACCGTCGTTAGATCGAAGACCGATTTGGGATGCTTGAATGGCGACCACGTCGTCTTGGTCGTCGATGTCGTCTGAATCTGCTTCGTACTGAGCCTCTTTCGAAGAGGTTGTGGATTTCATAGGGAGAGGAGTGCGTGGATGAGTTGCTACGTTCGAATAAGCCGGCAGGTCCGCATCTTCGGCCGAGGCAGAAGGCGGGTGTGTATGAGAATCATTGTCGTCATCGTATGAAAAGATTGTCTCGTCGGGCGCGCTCCGTTGCGCTGAGCGCAGTTCTGAATATGGCTGAGTATCGCTCTTGGACGGCGATGACACATCTGTCGGATCGAATGAACGCTATGAGGCTGTGCCCTTGACAACCATCGAGGCTGCTTGTGATCCGTGCTGCAATTCGCTTGATTCCAGAATCGGATTTGCCGATGAATTGATTGTGTCACCAGTCTCGGGAGAGCGCGAGTGGGCCGAGATTGGTGTATTGCGCGCTCTAGTCGATCGTCAGCGAGAGATGTGATGCGTGAAAGGGTGAGAGCTGAGTTGGTGGAAGTGATTCAAGCAAAAGGGTCATTCGAATCTGCCAGCTATGCTCTCAAGATTCCGCCCACACTCGCGTGAACCGTGCCCTACGCCGAAAAATCAAGAGGACCCTGCAAGATTTTTAGTCGACGCACACACTAACTTTAATTTACAGTATCCAAGCTTCAGCGAGAAGAAAGAGCAGCAGCCACGTGATTCGAAAAAAGTCATACTGCTTGCTCTCGCGCAACTTTTTTGATTGTGCTCTCTACTTTCCACCACCACCACCACCACCGCTACTACGGCCATACCTGCTCGCTACAATTGCTAACATGGCCGCAATAACCTTTGGAGGTGCTCAGCCGCATCCTCCTCTCGTCCAACCTATCATCTTTTGCGGTCCTGGAAGCAACCTCTACCCGCTTTGCACCTCGACCGTCGCCGCAGATGTCTCTCAGGATGCTCTTCCAGCGGAACAGGTCGACCTCCCCAAGGCTATGCTCCCTGTCTTCAACCGTCCCATGATCGCATATGCCTTGCAACAGCTCCTCTCCGCTGGTCTTCGTCACGCTATTGTCTTTGCTCCCTCAGAGCAACACTCCACCATTGCTGCAGCCCTCAAATCTTTGATCCTCATCCCACCTACTCTTGTCGAGTCTGGAAAGAAGAATACCTCTTCAACAGCTGCTGCCGCTGCTGCTGCTGCCGTCGAGGAGGCATCAAAGTATCCGAACGTATCGGTCTCAGTCGGTCTCAACAGCACTTCCGCGGCCTCCTCCGCACCCGCTGGCAATCCTTATCTCTCGGCCAACTCTTTCGCTACCTCTTCCGTGCAGAGCGAAACCGTTATGCGTGTAGACCTGTTGCCGCTAGGCCCTGGAGACGTCACCAACCCCAAGGCAGACTCTCGCGTTTCCAGCTCGGCCAGCAAATACAAGAAACTTGGAACAGCCGGCCTCATCTCCTGGCTCCATTCCGTCGGCAGGCTCGACAAGGATCCTCTCATTCTCCCAGTCGATCTCATCACACAGTCCGTCTATCTCACCGACATCATCAACAGTCACATTTCCAGTGTTCCGCAGTCTCCGGTCTTGACTTGCCTCATGTATGAGAGAGGCGCAGGCGAAGGCACAGGCAAAGAGCGTGAAACAGATGGTAAGTCTGCTCCAGCCAATTCGAGTTTAGATACGTCGATGTATGCTGACCACGACTCCGGCTCGATTCTCCTCATACTCAGGCCCGCCCAAGCTCTTCAGCACTTACGATCGTACACCCTTGCACACGAGCAGATCCTCTTCGCTAGATGGCACCGATCATTGCACCATGCACCAGCTGCTTCTCCTCCAGGATTCCGATGATATCTCCGATATCGACTCGTCCGACCTGCATTTGCGCATGTCTCTCTTATGGTCCCATCCTCACGTGCGCATATCCACCTCCCTCCTCGATTCTCACGTCTATCTCTTCAACCTTCAACAACTCCTGGGTCTCCTAGGCTCCGAAGGCGGTCAGAAGATGAAGAGTCTGCGTGAAGAGGTGGTTCCCTTCATGGTAAAATGCAGCTGGATGGTTGGCCTCCGTGAGAAGGCTGGTTGGACCACTTCCGCTTCAAAGGATCCTTCCACCCACGAGCATCTCTCGTCTTGGAACTTGCATGCCAACAACAAGGAGAACGCCGCAGACCCTCTCAAGTCCAGCACCTTTGTCGACCCCGAGTTCCTTCAGGCAGGCTCATCCTTCCCACCTGTCCTCGACGATTTATTGAATCGCTCCTCGCCTCTCTTCACTCCCGATCGCTCCCAGCTCATTTCACCCTCCAGCAAGCTCGACGATGAAAAGCGAACAGCAAACCTCCAAAAACAGGCTCGCTCCTCGGCAAAACGTGCTGCTGCTGAAGCCAGGGTTAACACCCTGATCTTCCGACTCTCAGCAGATCGCAAGCATCCCATCGATCCTTCCACCTCGATTGATGAGATCAAGGAAAGAGAGGAAGATGCCAGGCGTGAGCCTTTCATCGCGCGAGCTAACACCGTTCCCACTTATCTAGAATGCAACCGATATGTAAGTCTCTTTCTCCCAGCTATCGCAACTCACTCTTCAGCATTGGCTAAATTCACTGTTCGCGCGCCGCCTTTCCACAGTTGCTGCGCTGTCTAGCCAGCGGACCCGCCGGGCAAGCAGGCAATTCGACACCGCACACCGCATCCGCCGTTACCTTGCCGCCTCTGGCGCTCTCGCATCCTCTACGCAATCAGTCGCTGGCAGCTCCTGCCAACTCGACAGCCGCAGCCCAAGCAGTTGACTCTGCCTCCGCGCAGTCTACACAGGACATAGCCAAGGGCTCCGCATCTGCACAGTGGGTCGACCCCAAAGCACAAATTTCTTCCGACTCCTTGGTCGAGAACTTCACGCGTGTCGGCGAACGCACCACCATCAAACGAAGCGTCGTTGGTCGCGGATGTACCATCGGCAAAAACGTCAAGCTCACCAGCGCCATCGTCATGGACGGTGTCAGGATTGGCGACAAGTAAGTCTTCCGCTTTACCCCTGAATTACCCAATCTCTCTAGCTCACAACTGGACCTTCTCGAAACCCTCGCTCTCTTACAAACAGTGCCAAGCTCGAAAACTGTATCCTTGCAGCTGGCTCCATCGTCGAGGAGAAGTGCAACCTCAAGGACTGCGACGTTGCTGCTTCTGTCAAAGTTCGCGCCGGCTCCAATACAAAGGGCGAGAAGTTCGATGAGTGAGGACGACATCACATGCCACCTTGTACTCGCTACTTGTACTCTTAGGGCCTCGTATCCAAACATGAACCCGAGCGTATCGCTCCGGGCTTGTTCAGCATTTGCTTGTGTGACTATGGCGTCCGAGTGATCCAGACCGATGACACAAGAAGTGCGGAAGGAACAGCCATCCGCCTGCAAGTGAGCAGAAGGTGCTGTCAAGTCGATCGAGTCCCTCTCGGCATGTTCCAGTAGTGCAGTCTATAAAGCTGAGATTTTACACATGACCGTTACAGTAACAAAGACTTACCCGCCCGGGCTGCTCGGTACGGAAGCAATCGAAATTGGACCATCTTGCCTCTCAAATTTCGGTTGTTGAGGTTTCTAGAGGCAAAATTATGGTGAGCAGCTGACTTAGCAGCGGACCAGTGGGATTTTGCAGCGGCTACATTTTCAATCAACCTGAGAAGCTTTCATTCGCTGTGACAGTTGTCGACTTTTTTGGCCAACATTTTGGGACCCTTTTGTGCTTGAGTGACTTCCCGATTCGATGTGGTCGATAATTTTGGATGAATCATGGTTTAATGATAAATCATGGTTTAATGGCATTCAAAATTGCTACACAAAACAAAATGTTGCATTCGATACTTTTGATCGATGAAAAGAGTGAAAGGGATCCAATTTGGCAATTTTCGTGTCCAATTGATGATACGGTCAACGAATTCACAATAAAATTTGCATTCATGTAAGTGAAGTGGCTCACGGTGTTATCGACTTCTCAAACGATGTCAACAAAGAGCTAAATAATTTCTAGCAGTGGTCTGATCAACGAATTCGCGACAAAGTAAGAAATTGCTGAGAATTTTTGGCATCCGTCGTCGCAAAAATCCTTTACCTTCATGAATTTCACACTAGCCAGATCAAAAACGCTGATTCTGAGCATTCGTTTTTTTTACCTTTTATCGTTTTTCAGCTCAAATGGGGGTTTTGTGGTCCGCCAGATAGGTAATAATAGGATGTTTTTGGTCGTATGCGCCCAAGGTTGAGAGATTCAGGGAGTTCGAAACTTGTCAGCTGCGGAAGATTTGAACAGACTCGTCCACGGAGGGATGTGCGGGTGCTTCAACGGCGTGCTTATGTCTGATAGCTCGGAGACTCAAGTCATGGCAAGCTGGATCGACAGACATACGGGTTCACATCTCAGGTCAGGATGGCAACAAAGTGTGAGATTGCAAATGCGGACTGGAAACCATGCTGCTTCATTGCAGGCCACCAATGGTACCCTCTACTCCCCTCCTGACACGGCCCAAGATGTCGGATGCCATGTCTTTGGCGCCGCTTGCGGCCTCACCAAGGTATTCCGGATCAAGGAGACTGGCAGCAGCACCGGCCACAGAGCCATCCTGCCTGGATCCGTTCTGTCGTCCTCCTACCGCCAGCTGAACAGGCCCGATACTCAGGTTGAGGGCTGGCCCCCCGATGCCGAAGTTGGCAGGTGGTTTGGCAAATTGGCCGTCAAACCGTGACGCTGCATCTTGGATCATGTCGAGATACGTCCTGCTGTTGTGTATTGAGCTGCCCCCGAGGAGGAAGCGCGTCCCTGTGCCAGCGACGCCGCCGACAGCAGCCTGCTGAGCTCCGGGCTGCGCCCCACGCTGATGCTGAGCATTCAAGAGTGCTATGGAACGGGCTTCCTCATATGTTGCGCCTCCGATGATGAACAAGATAACATCCTGCGGACGCTCGGCAGGATTTTGCGGTGCTGTACCCTGGCTCGGAGATGCAAAGGGATAGCTGGTATCTCTCAGTCTGCCCCGCATGAGATTGTCCACAGTTTGAACAAGATGCGGAGTGTGCTGTGTATAGACGTTCTCGACGCCCTTGAGTCCCTTGAGTGCGCTCCTGCCCCTCGAGAAGAAGTTTTCGTTAGCGAACAGATCGTCTTGCCTTTGGTCGGCTCCTGCGATGTTGAGGGTGACGAACACCAGGGCGGCACGGCTCTCGGGCACTCCTGCCTTGAGTAGATCTTGCACCATCTTCTGAATCTGGTTGCCCGGTAGTTTTTGATACCGCAATGCATATAGGATGGCGACGCGGATTTTGGCGTCATGAGAGAACTTTGGCGACTCAATCACGGACTGCACGGCTTTGAGGTCGGAAGCGTGACTCTCGACGCTGGCGAGCGACTGTTCCAGCTCCGAGATTTCTAGAAGCGAATCTCTCTCGACGCGACGGCTGAGTTCGCCGAGTAGGGCGACGTGCTTGCTTACGTTGCCGCCGAGCTTGCGGAATTCAGGATACTCCTCGACGAAGCGTTTCATGTCGGCGACGGTGTCAATGGTGGCGTTAGAGGCTGTTCTTGACTGATATTCGAGCACGTATTTCTTGATGGAGGCTCCGAGATCGCCAAAGTTGTCGAAGAGATTGGCGGAAAAGAAAGGGTCCTGATCGCCGGACAGAACGATCTCCTATGAGGTACAAGGAACAAAAGCAAAGCAATGAAAGGCGGAGGTCAGCATCAAACACGGGCATATTCGCTCGAGGGTCCCACTTTGCTGCAAAGCACTCACTTGTAGCTCTGGGCGGAGACCATCTGCATCGGCGAGACTGACGCGACCATTCTTGATGCCGAGAACTTCGTGAACCATGGCCTGGTACGTCCACTGGGTGAGGAGCGGTGTGACTGGGTCGTTTCTGCGATCAAGAATGAGAAGCAGCGGCGCGTTCTCTGTGCGTCTGAAGTCGAAGAGGCTGGACTGGCTATGGTTGATCTGGTACTGCAAGAGGCATCAAGAATGATGGAAGAAGAAGCAGAATAGTGGACGGTATCATGAATCCTTGAAATCAGTACACTGGACAAGCTTGGTTTTTGGTCCAACAGAGCGGGGTTGTGGAAACCTACTGAAAGCTCTTCCCCCAACTTCTTAGCAAGGGAGCTCATCCTCTCGTATCGGATGACGGGTCTCTTCTTTAGACTGAGCAGGAGCGCTAAGAGACCTTTGACGTGTTGGTCGAGACCCTGCGGATCCCAGGCAGAGGGGCTGTCACCCCAAATGCGTGCAGGTGGAGTATCAATATTGAGCGAGAACAGGTCCGTGTTGACCGGAAGGTAGTCTGCAAAGAACTCTTGGATCTCCTTGACGACTTCGTGCTCGTCTGCCTCGGCGAGAAGCTCGATGTCATGCTTTTGTAGCACATTGGTAAAGTAGAGCCAATAGGACTTGTATCTTGGCTGACGTAGCTCGCGAGTCAATGCAGCGATGGATTGTGGTGTAGGTCGGAGAAGTGCAATGCAGTTGAGATGGCGCATACGATCGCGATTTGCATTGTCGACACGATCTGTGAGGTATACTTCGTGACCCAGTAGAGAAGACTGTGTGAAGGAAGTGGAGATGATGGGGGTGGTATCCTGGTCGAGCAAGAGCACCTTGATGCCAGCAACCTCTGTGATCATGCGCTGGATGTATGCCGAGACGGCCTTTGTGACGTCCATGGTTTGCGAATGCGTTGACCTCCGTGGCTGGAACGGCAGAAGCGGATGGATGGCATGGATGGTGGTGTGAAAGTGGAGAGCGGTGCATGTCCACACCAACATGATCCGTGCCAAATCCGAATCCCGATTTGTGAACAAAAAAAGAAAGAACAACATTCGCACTCTCTCTGCAAAGTCACACAAACCCTTTCCAACCAACACCTTGAAACCGTCGTTGCACTGTTGCAATCCGCTCCTCGTCCATATAACGGCCCCTATCAACAGCACAAGGCTCACGATGCCATCAACAGTCAGTCATGTGGTGCCTTACCACCCCAACGAATACATTCAAACCGCCATGACGGGCAACAAAGTGTCGCGCAAGGCGACCATTTTGGGATCCCAGAACATCATCTTGGGCGGCAAATGTATCATCCAGCATGGAACTATCATTCGAGGCGACCTGAAAAGGATCACTGCATCTTCAACATCATCGTCAGCCGCTGGCGGTCAGACCCAGCCGGCTCAATCCGTTGCCATTTTCATCGGACGATATTGCATACTCGCCGAGTCCAGCGTGATACGCCCCCCGTACAAGACTTACAAAGGGTGAGTGTAGTGCCTGACATGACGGCAAAAAGCTGCATCATCAGGGGCGGACCACTCTTCGCTCTCCCTCGGTGCAAAATTCTGACAACCTCTTGTTGTTGTCTTGCATGCGCAGTGTCTTCTCATACTATCCCATGAAGATAGGCGATCACGTTTCGGTAGGTGCCAACACAGTGTTGGAGGCAGCGTCTGTTGGATCGCACGTAGAGATCGGAGCCAACTGTCTGGTTGGACGCTTCGTCATCATCAAGGACTGCGCTCGGATCTTGGATGGCAGTGTGGTTGCTCCCAACACCGTGATCCCTTCCTTTTCGATATTTGGAGGCAGTCCAGCCAGGCTGCTGGGCAAGCTGCCCGAGACATTCTCCGAGAGCTGCGAGGCCAAGATGAAAGATTTCTATCAACGCTTCCGACCTGCAAACGAAAGATGAGTCCTTGCTAGCATTTCACTCTCACTCAGCAGCATCTTTTGGACGCGCTGCCGCTGCTTCTGCCGAAAATCCTCCACATGCAATGCAGCGCACACGGACCGCTTTCAAACGCGGACGGACAGATCCACGCGCTCCTTATCTGCATCCATCGCCGTCGGACCTCATCCAGCTGGACCCATAGTCATCTGCCTCTAGTATGAGGAAACTCGATCGCTCTTTCCACCGCTGTTCAACACACATTGCCACGCTTGGACAGCTAAGCTCGATGCCAAATATCATGAACAAGCCGAGGTACAACATCTTGATCGACCTGAACGGAACATGTCATATCGGGGACAACCCAACCCCAGGAGCAATCGAGGCAATACAGCGGCTTCGTGCTGCGCAGCATGAACACAAGGGGCGTCTCAACATACGCTTCTGCAGCAACACTAGCAAAGAGTCGTCGAGCTCCCTGCTCTCGCGTCTACGCCGCGTGGGCCTGGGCTCGGATCTGGTATCGGCCCATGACGTCTTTACCAGTCTGGACGCTGCAAATCGCTTTGTAGCTCGTCGCGAGTTGAGACCATTGCTGCTGTTGTCCTCGTCAGCTCAGAGCAGCTTCATCGAGAACGAGGATCTCGCAGCAGCTTGTTTCTTTGCGAGGCCAGAGCTAGATCCGGCGACACTCGGTCCCGAGCAGAGATCTCGGTTGCAATCCTGCAACGCTGTGGTCATCGGTCTGTGTCCAGAGCTCATGACGCAGAAATGGCTGGATGAAGCGTTCAGGCTGCTGTACGGCGAGTATGGTACGGCGACCGAGCAAGTGGCGCTGATTGCAACGCATCGAGGTAGGTCCCTTTCTTGCTACACGGCAATGATCTTTGATGAAGAACTTCGCTTGCTAATCAAGCCGACTTTCACCGAAACCGGATTTCTCCCTGCAGCCATGTACCATCGCCCAAGCGAAGGAGCACCGCTGTCAATGGGACCTGGCGCATTCGTCGCGGCTCTAGAAGCAGCTTGCCGTCGTGAGGCTAATTCGACGACGGTATGCGGCAAGCCGAGCCAGGCTTTTTTACAGGAATGCATTGCAGGGATGATGCCAGCGAATGAAAACATGAATAACTACACAAACATCATCGTGAGTCGGATTCATGGTCCCGTGGGTACATATTAAAGAGCTCACACTGATCCTCTGATCCACCTTGATGGCTCTGTCGGAACGAAAAACAGATCGGAGATGATCTTGATGCTGATCTCGGCAAGGGCACTTGGCAGCTTGGCTTACGTCGCATACTGGGTGAGTCTGAAAAGTGGTTTGATCAAGGTTCCGATATGACCAGGTCGCTAACTTTGACTCTGATTGGAGCACTTGCTTAACCATACTGTACTTTACAGTGCGCACGGGCAAGTTCAGAGCCGGAGACGATGAGCGCGGAGAAAAGCGTGCCGATGAGGTTCATGATAGTTTTGCATTGTGGGTGGACAAGTTCATCGCTACCGAGCTCAACGACAAACAATGACTGTCATTGACCTGGACAGTGGTATACCAAACTAGACACGCGTGTGCTTGCGCGGTCATCATAAGAAATACCACGTTACGGCTGCTACCGTTCTTGGAAGAAATGCGGAAACATCCGCCTGAGAGTGCGCGTGGGGGGAGTTCTTTGGGGATCAAGATGGGGCTCGGATGTTTCCGGTGTGGACCCTGATTCTGACCCCGCTGCGGAGATGTCAAGCGAGAAACCGTATTCGCTCAGTTTTGGAGAAGCGGCGGTCTTGTCACTCCCGAGACCACAACCGTTGTCGACGGCGGGGATGCAAATGACTACATCGGATACTTGATGTATGAGATCTCAATACTCCGCGTGTTGTCAAGATGAAGTCGTGCGTTAGAGTCGTCACTCGAGCTTCTGATTCGCAGACAAGAGAGGAAGGCGGGTCGAAGAAAAGCTTTGCTTTGGTAGCACTGATTCAAGACATTTCGCAACGCCAAGCCGGAACGAATGATCGCGGGTCAATACAAGGTAACAGATGCTCGCCTTGCATGGAGAACAGAGACTTGAGATTCTTGTGCATCTCGACCAAAGGCGATGCAAACGATGTAAGATGAGGGCAAAGGGGGTCGGAAGCAACCGCGATGGATTTTTGTTATGTTTTATTTGATTTCCTTGGATGGAGAGCGCTCAATTCGCTCACTTGTGTGCTTTCTACTGCAGAGACTTGGAATTACAAAAAAGCGAGTCTTGAGAAAGCAGCAACTCCGACGCTCCTCATGCGAACCTTGTCCTTGCCCACGCACTGTACTGTATGCTGTCGATCAGCACCGTCATTTTGAGTTCGGCACGAGTCTTCTCGATTCGATCTGAAGATAATGTTTGCATCTCTGCTTGGACAGCGTTGCAGTTCAACGACATCGTTTTTCCGGATTCTTCCCCGCTGAACCTCGTGAGTTGGACCCTCTCCGCTGTTGAGTGTGGGGTGTGCGTGTGTGTTAGTCACCTTCGCGTCCACGGTCTTCTCCGTTTTCCTAATTCTTGTTGCCACCACACCTGCCTCTCACGTCTCGCCTCAACCCGTTCGACTCTTGCTCACCTTTCCGCTTTCCCCCTACAGTCACCTTCAAGATTCAAAGATCAGATCAAGCCATATCGCTTACTTGCCTTGGCAATCTGGATTCCCCGACACGAAGGAGATTGACTTCAGTCACACGAAGGACCCGCGCTCTGAAGCATGGGCCACGTCCTTCCTCACTCTATCGGCTAGCATCCATCGCTCATCGCCTTAAAAAAGCTATTATCATCGGCGCCGCAGTTGGCGCGTTGAAGCCCGTTTCGGCACCTTCTCACATCCACCATGACACCTGGACCGTCGCCAGATTCCATCGCTTCCGTTCCCAACCTATCGCCTTCCGCCTCGAGCAAGAGGGATCGGTCCAACACTGCAGACGACCCAGCAGCACGAGCGCAAGCAGACCGGGGTCAAAAGCGAACTCGAGTCCGTCAAGCATGCAATCGTTGCAAAGCTCGCAAGATCAAATGCGGAGAGCTGAGACCGTGCAAGAACTGCACCAGCTTGGGACTAGTCTGTCGTGACTGGCGTCCCGGCGAGGGTCCTTACGATCAGGCTCCCTTTGCTCATCCGGCTGGTCCGTCGTCTTCAGCGGCAGTCACCTCCGATACGTTCACAGGAGCGTGGCCAGCCACATCTGCGCACACTCACAATGACCTGCACTTTGATCGGATGCGCCGATCTGCTGACGTGGATCCGAGAGCAGAACGCTCAGGCTCAGCCATTCCGTGGCCCAACACACCTTACGAGCGATCCAGTCACACGGTCGCTTGGCCTCCCAAGCCAGACCCGACACGGCACAGGTATCTCGCTTATCCATACGACTCGATCTATCGAAATGAATTCGGTCACCTCAAAGCTCTGTCTCTGTCATCGGGGCTCGGTACACTTTCGTATCTTCACGAGTATCACAAGTTGGCAAACGAGCAGTTCCTCGACGCTCTCTGGCAGGTACTCGAGGGCGAAAATCAGGATATGCAGATGTTTGCGCTCGAGAACGAATCTCTGTCACCTCATTCCCACGCCAGCCACTTGAGCACAGGTTTGGGTGCACCGTCGGGAGCGTTCCCGGACTCTCTTGCAGCTGACTGGTCTTTGGGTGGCGCTCCTTCGCTCAACGTCCCCTTCACTTTTGATGCTGCCGCTGGTCCAACGCCCGAACGTTTTCCTTCGATGCAGATACCAACAAAACCAATCCTCTCTGTCGCCAGCACCTCATCCGCAGAAACTTCGCCAGCCAATGCTCCTACCAATACGCTCGACTCCCGCTCAAGCCGCTCGCGTAGTTTCACCCACACTGCCACTACCGCCACCTCAGCTACTACCACCACCACCAAAAAGGACGATCAGAATGGCACCTCATCCGACCATAACCAGCCCGCAAAAACCTACCTCGAGGCTGGACCTCCTCCCCAAGACCTTTGGGCTTTCATGGGCACCAAAATACCGCAGCAGCATCGACGTTCCCTGCTGCACACTTTCCTCTCCACCACCTATGTCTTGTGGCCAACTTTCATCCTCTCCGAGTTTCTCGCCACGCTCAAGGATGAGACTGAACGACAGAATCCCACCTTTGTCTGTCTCGTCATCGCATGTTGTGCTGTTGCTGCTCGTCAGGAAGCAGGCAGCGTAAAAGGCGGACACGCGGCCGAATGGGGCCGAAGGTTTGGCTTCTTCGAGCTGTATCTCGACATTCGCAGACTCGGTCCACGCAACACCGATTGGGCCAGTCTCAACCACATCCAGGCGCTCTTCTACCTCTCCCACTACTGCTTTGGCGTTTCAGGACCCTTCGGAGTTACGAGGGCACACTACCTCATGAATGGTTGTGTGTCAAAGTGCTTCGACGTTGGTCTTCATCGTTCAGCAGAGACTTACACAGACGCCTTCACACCTTCCGAGATCGAAGCTCGCCGTCGTACCGTTTGGGCCGTCTACTGCGGCGACAAGATTTCAGCCGCCTATGGACGTCCCGTCATGCTGCGTCTCTCTGATATGGACGTTCCAGAAATCAATGTCGATTCGGATGAATACACCGAGAGGCTGCCAGCTGCAACCTCGTTCGATCGTGCCTGTACTCTCCGACCATGGCACCGAGCTGTCATTCGTCTCTTTTGTGTCCTCGAACGTGTCATTGACAAGATTAACCTTCCAGCCTGCAGTGCATCCGCCGCGCTCGAACGAGTCATGCGCAAGAAACCCAAGCGACCCAGGCAATTGGAAAACCACGATGATAGCTGCATGGCCGATCACGAAGCGATCGGTTTTGACGAAGAGCTCGAGCTCGTCGACGATTTTCGCTTTGCAGATACACCCACGCCAACATCAGCACACGACGACGATCCCATGTACCAAGCGCACGTCGAACGTCTTCGTACAACAGCAGCCTTCATCAAGATCTTCATCTACAGGCACCTCTTCTGCGCTGGCAACACACATTTGTCCCGCCAGCCGCCTAGGATCGACTATCGTGATGAGATGGTCAAATGGTGTCGAGAGCTGCTTCTCTCCCAGCGCAAAATGATTCAGCGCGGAGACTACACCGACTTTGGCTCGGTCATGTCGTATCAGCTTAGTCAGACCGGGCGAGGCCTCATCCCTGCCATCTACATCACATCACGACTCATGGATCCATCGCAAGATCCCAACTCTAGTACCATTCTCAAAGAGGCACAAGAACTTCTCGTGCTCGCTTACGATCTGCTGCGACAACTGTCGGACCGCTTTACAGCTTCCAACAGACAACTTCAGATCATGCAGTCTGCCTTCCGACGACTCGATCTCAGCCTCAAGAAGAGGCATCACAAGGTCGGCGCAACGAGTGCGCATGACTCTTCGTCGCATCCTCAAGGCGCAGCAGAGCGCACAGCTACACAGGGCGTCGCGACAGCCAGTTCAACAGACAGGGAGATGACGAGCGGACTCGACCTCATCGCCGGCGTGGCCGGTGCCGAGTTGCTAGGCGCAGAAGGGCTTGGAGAGTCCAACGCCAGCAATGAGGAAGAGGAGGGTGAATTCGAAGACGATCTCGATAGGGATAAGAAGCCGGGCTGTAAGTACATGATCGCTCTCTCAAGATGTACACCTGTTCATGACACTGACTTTTCTTTTGCCTTTCATGACGTCTCTCGCCTTGGTTCTTGTAGGGATCTCGGATTTACCCATCAATCAACCGGCGGAAAAGACCGCCCCGCATCCCGTCAGCGCCTTCGTCAGGTGGCCACCTGCACCTGGGTCCGGCTTGTCTCCACGCGAAGAGTGAAAGATTCTCACTTGCGCTCTCATTCAGGCTCTCCTAAATCACACTCACTAGTGGAAAAGCGATTGTGCGATTGAAACCATTCCATGCAGTGACATTGAGCCCCGTTGCGAATCTACAGTGTTGAGACAGTCATGACTTGCCAGCTGCGACCCAACCGGCGGCAATGAGGATGATGACCATGCCGATGCCGCTCAATGGCTGAATCGGAGTGTGCAAGAATATCAGCTGATAAAGGGAAGCGTAGACAATTTGAAGGTATGTAACAGAGACAGCTCGACCTGCCTTTTCTCTTTGCAGACCCATGGCCAGCAGGATCTGTGGTATCGTTGGATCAAGGGGGAAGTGGGCAATGGTCAGCAACCGAGATTTCGAGATGTGAGCTGTGAAGCAAGGGAGGAGGAGGAAGACAAAGCGAGCTTACCTGAGCAGCGAGACCGAAAATGCCGACGCAGACGAGAAGCAGAATCCATTTGGGCTGAGTCGGAAGAACGAACTTGGTGCCGGTGAACCACATGAGGATGGCGCTGACAATGGTCGAGTAGAGCGAAAAGTAGGCAACCGAATGGGTCGCTGATGCGCGACGACCGATGGCGCGGATGGTGATGTAGGCCCCAGCCCCACCACAGACTCCGAGCAAAGCCAGACCAACAGCAAAGAGACGCTGCTTTTCAGTGACACCGTCGATGGTGACGATACCACCTGCAGCGTCGATGAGCGTGCTATTTGCGCTGCTGCTTCGCGGAAGCATTGCACTAGAAGTCAGGTTGTTCAACAGATGCTTGACGACAGTCGCGCCCATCTGAACCGTCGCATTTGCAGCGTCAGTGCCTGACGAGTTGACGAGATCAAGGCTGAGCGGATGATCAAGATCTGAGTCGGCGGCTTTTCTGCCAAAGATAAAAGCAGGTCTGGCGATGAGGACAACGCCTGAGAGACTGACGATGCCACCAAACGTCTCACGAAGGGTGAATGGTTCGCCGAGAACAAGGTAGCCGAGGAGACCGGTAGCAAGTGGACCCAAGAAAGTGATGACGGTGGCATCTGCGAGCGACAAGTATTGAAGCGAGTAGTACAATCCGAAGAGGCCAAAGAAACCAACGAAACCTCGAAGTGCTAGCAGCTTGCGGACCTCTTTGGGGCCCAGGAAGGGTTCTGGAACTCCGGAAGCAAGCATGAAGGCGACGCAGCCGATCCAGGTGATGGACATGCGGATAAAGATGATCTCGAGCGCGGTCACCGGTGCACTCTCCTCGGGAGGTAAGAGGTTGATGAGCTTGAAGAAAAAGTTCATGGTGGAGAAGAAGAGCTGAGCGAGTGCCAATAACAAGATGCCCTCGTTGCGCTTGACAAATCCTCTGAGCTTGGAAGCATTTTTTTTGATTCGATAGTTTTTGGGCCTCAAAGGTTTTGAAGGGTTGGTCTGAGAGGGGAATGGCAGCTCGTTGATCCCATCTTGATCTTCGAGTGAATTGCCGCGTTCAATATCCTGCGAGGACGAGTGCGGGTCATTGTTGTCTTGCGAAGGAGAAGCATCGAGAGTTTGATCGAGAAGCCTCGCTGTTTCGGGTGTCACGTCCTGATGAAAGGTAGGCTTCGTGGTGACAGAGAGCTTGCGTGATCTCGGAGACGGGGTTGCTGGAGTGTATGAAGGCGTCAGAGAGCGGGAAGGGATGAGCTCGTCATCTGGTGGCGCAGAGGAAGGTTGTTGCGCTGAAAGAAGTGGGCTTCTTTCATTGCTCCGTTGGGAAGATCTTGAGGATCTCTGCATGATGGGTATCCTTCGACGGTAGCCTCTGGTCGTCGCTTTTTCCTCGCTATCGATGGAAAGGACGTGGGGTGATCCAAGGTTGACAAGGACATGGGGCGCTGTCCAGCTGTTGGAAAGGAGCACGCTTTGCTCCAAAAAAAGGACCACCTGCGGATTGGAACGAGACTGGGAGTGGATAGCCGATGCAATGGTGAAGCAATCTGTGAATGATTACTGTGCCAGGCCAAGCTGAGTCAATAAACCGCGAGTGTGGGGGAAAGCGTATTTTACCACCATTGTTAGGTTCGGGAATGTCTTGTTCGCAACACGGCCGAGAAGTGGTGGATTGTGACGCGTTTTGGAAAGCGTCTGTGCTCAGACAAGGATGCGCTGGAACATCGACAACTTTCTTTCGCAATTCAACACCAACATATCCATCGCCTCGCCATCTATCGTCATTCTCACCTCGACGCTCAGCGCGGTTCGGACCCCTATCACGTAAAAGGCGCTCAGCATCGAGCTTGGACTACGAACAACCACCATATCGGACAAACGACGGGTTCGACCACTACAATGACCACCGTCACTTCCTCGTCCGCGGGGCTTTCGCTCTCTGCAGAGCGACCCAAAAACATCGAGACTCAGCACGAAGATATGGTCCACGATGCACAGCTTGACTTTTACGGCAAACGCCTTGCAACTTGCTCCTCCGATCGCACCGTCAAGGTATTTGACATTGTAAACGGTACTCCTTCCACCAACGCAGAGACTCTCCTCGGCCACCAGGGTCCCGTTTGGCAGGTTGCTTGGGCTCACCCTACTTTCGGAGACATTCTTGCTAGCTGCTCGTACGACGGAAAGGTCATCATCTGGAAGGACAATGGTGCTGGTGCTGCAAACACTGCTTCCGGCCCATACGGCTCACAATCAGCTTACGGTGCTCCTGCCTCGACTGCAGGTGGCTGGGCAAAGATCAAGGAGCACACCTTGCACACTGCTTCCGTCAACTCAATCTCTTGGGCTCCTCACGAGCTCGGCTCTATCCTTGCCTGCGCCTCGTCCGATGGCAACGTTTCGGTTCTCACTTTCAACAACGATGGCACATGGGCTGTCGACCTCGTAGCCGCGCATCCCGTTGGCTGCAATGCCGTCTCTTGGGCTCCTGCTGTTGTGCCAGGCTCCCTCATCTCGGCACAGTCCACCGGCGGACCTAACCCTGCCGCAACCAACGCCGAGGCCAAGCTCGTCAAGCGCTTCGCATCGGCAGGTTGCGACAACACGGTCAAGATCTGGGAGTTCAGCGAAGAGGCGAACCGTTTTGTCGAGACAGAATCGCTTCAAGGCCACACCGACTGGGTGCGCGATGTAGCTTTTGCTCCCAACGTTGGCCTTCCCCGCAGCTACCTCGCAACCGCTTCGCAAGACCGCACCGTCTTGATCTGGACTCAGGACTCGCCCACCGCAGCTTGGTCGGAAACCGCCTTGAATCCATCATCCGCCTCCTCAACTGGCGCTGCTGCTGGAAGCAACAAGTTCCCCGATACCGTTTGGAGAGTGAGCTGGAGCGTCAGTGGCAACGTGCTTGCTGTCAGCTGCGGTGATGGCAAGATCACATTGTGGAAGGAGAACCTCAAAGGAACTTGGGAGTGCGTAAGCGAGATGGATTCGTGAAAGGGCTTCCAGGTCCACTGAGAACGCTTCCTGACCCAGCATACCATCCAGCATCGATATTGTTCTTCCTGTACTATTGTGAATCTGACAACGTTTTGGTTTCGACGTTGGTGAGGATGTGCAGCGTTCACTGCCAAGTTTGGGGCAGCTTCACTTGCCCTCGACGTCGGAAGAGCCTTGGCACAATACATGATCGGATCGCGTGCTGAAGCTTTCAATGTGAGCCTTGCTTATAGCCACTCGTGGCGATCGACGCTACCCGGTGGGCTGAAACATTGACAAGAAAGGTAATGGGCGCACCCCACCCGGTCGATTGAGATCAAGAATCGCATCAATCGTTCCTGTCAGCGGGATTTGGATCTCGTCCAATCGAGCACACAATTGAATGTCGGATCGGGTTCGGGCTTGATGATCGAGAAGGCGGTCAACAATGATTTCTAGCCTCATCAGATGGCGTTGCGAGGTTTCTCTCCCACCTGAATCTCTCCTAAGTTTGACCTCCGACCCGGGTTTTGTGTACCGCCCTGGCTACGTCCTTTTACACTGGAGTAGATAGCAAGTGGCTGCGAAATGACGCCGTGTCGCAGCTTTGCCGCGCATGCCTCGCGGGATGTTTCGTTGCAAAGTGCTGTTCCACGAGCTGGGTCAGGAAACTGAAATCTCAAAGGTCAACGGCATTTAACGATGCCGGGTGGTAAGGCACGGTGAGGGGCGTTGCGGGTCTGTCGAGCTGGTCCCGAAATCTGGAATATGGGGGAGGCGCAGGCCAGTCGATCAAGATATCTAACATCGTTGTTGGAGGGGGCGACGCTGGAATGCGGGCCTGAAAGTCTGGGTGTCCTTAGCAGGCCGGAATACACAGAGAGAATAGGAGACAACGAGGAGAAGAGATTGCGACGAATAGCCGAAGTAAAGCCACCGACTTGGCGGTCGAGCATAAGTCACTTGCTGCGACGTGGAATTGCACACTCCCAACGATGCTCCTGCAAGGATAACAAGATAACGGTGTGATATCCAGCAGGGCTAAGCAGGTGTCTCGCATGCGTGAGCTTCGTCGCCGGCAGTCCAAGACCTCCAAACAAGCTATAAGTCAGGGTCCTCCATCTCTGCCGAAGCGAGAAAAGATTGCGAGTCCGAACGGCAATGGGACGAAAAGGACTCGGGACGACGTCGAGTTGTTTTTGCATGATTGCATGTACCTTTGCCTTGCAATCGAGCTGATGACATCGTGCATACGGATAAAGCCACTAACATAACCAAGCCAAAGAGCACGCTAACGTGCAGAGACCGGTATCGCAATCATGCAATCGTGTTGAGGGTAAGGAAGGGCGATATCGCCGACTCAGGGACCAGAGATGCGGGTATGGTTGAGAAGACCATATGGAAGCTGCTCCAAGCTAGGTGCTGGACCCTGTCGAACAGCATAGATAGCGAACGAACTGTCGAGAAGCTGATAGTGCGGGGTCAAATTGAGAGATACAGTATGCCAAGGGAAACGAATACTGACGACGGAAGCGCGGAAAGGCGTTTGCTTCGACCTTGGCGATCGGCACGTACATGTTTTCATTTACGCCATCACACTTGGTCGGGGCAGCAGAGCAAGAAGAGCATCCGACTCTGGGATGAGTCGGTCTTTGAATGGTGCCGAACTGCATCATCCTGTGTGTCGCTATCGCTCCATCCACCACTCATGCAGGAGGGTCTAAAAGATGTCATGGTGTACCGTTCATTGGCGATTAAGCGAGAAACGATAAAAGCGTACAGTACTTACCCGCGCCAATGGGTTGGAACGAGTCTCGGGAAAAAAAAAGAGAGAGGAGGTTCAGGGACCATTTGACAAGTGTGAGACAAGGGCCTTCTCCCTGACAGCCAGCTTGAGACAGGTCATCACTGTTGGAGGATATCGTCGGACTGCTAAAATACAAGTATTGCGGGGGATGAGAGTAAACGCGAGGGTCCGGCCCCGCTTAACCTTATGCGCAACGGGTAGAAGCCCCTTACCAGCCTTGCTGCCAGGTCAGTCGTCGCTGGATGCTGTCGTAGATTGAATTCCTCAAGTGCGCACATGTGCTCGTCGTTGACCCGCAACCGGGTCCCCCTTGGAAGGCTAGGTGATTGCTGGTGGTGAGTGGTGGCATGGGTGGCTGGAAGTGTGGCGCGCCAAAAATAAAAGTGGATATATGAGATACCTCATTGGCTCACCTTTGCGAACAGCTCAAGACGGGACGGGTTGCAGCTGGTGGACAGATTCAGTTCCAGATCTGTCGCCTCGGTTGTTCGCTTTCTATCGAACTGATGGAAGTGTGGGGAAACAACCCTTACACCAGGCTTGATGTTTCCAACTCGCTTCCCCGTTTCGCCCCGACGAGACCGAGGAATCATGGGTGCCAAGCTAACGTGGTCCGTCTCTCTCTCTCTCTCTCTCTCTTGAACGGCTTGAACGGCTGATGTTGCAAAAAAGCATGCACTCCTATTCGTCTCGCACCACAAAGGTGACAGGATACTAAGCAATCGAGGGGAGGATACTGTATTTCGCTTGCTGAGTTGGAAAAATGGTAGGAGGCGTTGTCAGCCATTGGAGCGCCTCTGCAGAGATCGTACCATACATTATTGCGCAGGTTGGCCGAGATGGTTGTCGGCTTTGTTTGTTGAACGAGAACGGCGAAACGGGTTGAGGAGAATTGTTCGATTGCCGGCAGCGAGCAGGGTTTGCACCTTGCATCCATCCACAACTGCAACATGCACTCTGACACACTGGTGCTGCTGCGCGACTTAGCGCGGTTTAGCGCGGTGAAGCGTTTGCTTTGCCGATATCTCTTCAACCCGCATGCAAGAGCCAGCTGACGACGAGGCACTGGAAGCAGGTCCTGGTGCCGTTGGAAGTCGTGCTTGATATCCCATGCTGATCTCATCGAGCACAGAGCCACTACGTACAGTGAATTAAGTTAAGCCCCGCCAACTCGATAAGCGCCCGCCTGCATTCGCATTAGGGATCTGTGTCAGGAGAATGGGAGGGAGCAGCAGTGACACCAGCAGCAGGAGCAGCAGAAGCAGAAGCAGGGGGAACGTGGTCATGCTAATTTAGCACGAGAGATAGTGACCGGCCCGACGCCCAATCCGGTCTTGACTCGCTTTGCAAGAGAGAGAGAGGGAGGGAGAGGAAAAAAGAACAAAGAAAAGACAAACCCTGCAGCGGTGGTTGGGCGTGACCTTCTGTCAACTGTCATGCATGCGACATACAGGACGGCGACCGCTTGCAGTAACAGCAAGTCAAATAGCAGCAGCAGCACCACCAGCAAGGGTCAGACTACGCTTGGCAATGCACACCACTTCTTCTTTCTTTCTGTCCTTTGCATTTAGGGGCGAATGAGCTCGGTTGTTCGTTCTCTCGTCACCTCGGCACACAATTAGGTTCAGGTCGAGGTTGAAGAGAACAAAAGCCGCAAACTAACCATGACCTACCCGCAGCTGATGACTAGGTTCCAGGTTCAAGGTGGAAGCGAAACTCTACTTTTCATTCGAAAGAAGCTTGAGGTTGTTGCCAGGGTGGCCTCGCCTCGCCTCGCAATGCTTTGCTACGCTTTTGCTTTTGCTTCTGTATATAAAATTTGAGTTTAGCACAAGCACTTGTTACAGTTGGTCGCTCCTGTCCACCGCCAAGTGATGCAAGGATGAAGGGTAAACTCTGGTTCGCAGATAAGTCACGCAGCGGAAGGGGTCTAGACAATGGAACAGGCCTTTCCTTTACCCGTCGTCGAGAGCATAAAAATGTCAGGCGTGGGTAGCGGCGTGAGAGCAGTCTCTTGCACATCTCGCTACTGTAAATTACTGTACATACGCTCCGCTTTGCTCGCTCGCTCGCTCGCTCAGCTAACCGAGATTGCACCCTGAGATCATCACGCGCTTTCGTCTTGCAACCACCGTGACATATTCTGCCTATCAAACAGAGAAAAGCGCACTAATCCACTAAGTTAGGTTAGTCGCAGTCTCACCCAGTGCATCCTTGCTCTTGCCTTGACCACCCCTGACTTATGACAAGTGTCTCGAACAACGACGTCTAAAGTCCGAAGGGCCGAACGGTTGATTTGACGTTCAGAAATCGGATCGAGTCGATTGCGCCGCCTTGCCTTGTTTCCGAACGAGATTCGTAAACGAGCTTCGGTCCCTGTCTTGTCTTTCCGCACTCTTGTCGGAACAGCATGGATCCACCATCAGCTCTTCCTTTTGTCAAATCCAAGCCACTCACCATTCGGATAGATCGGAAAGGCTGCTAGATGGAATTCCCCCCCACGAGCTAGCTGTACGATCTCGTCATCCAGCCTCTTGTTTCATTTCGGAGTTGCCTCGTTGGACTTCCCTCTCTGCATCCATCCTGGCACGCAACACTTCATTTTCATTTTTATTTTATTTTCCTTTTTAGCTCGATCTCTGTTCTTTTCTTGCTGACGTCATTTCAAGAAACAATGAGCGATCGTGGGTCTACCATCGATCCTGTGATGCCTCCAAGACGGTCCGATACATTGCAAGTTGGAGAGCGAGAAAAGAACCGGGTTTGTCTCAATTTATTTTATATACAGTTTTTTTTAAAGAACAAAACGCGACACCCTGAAAAGCGGTCTTGGTGTTGATGTTGGTGATCCAAGTTGCAACAACCGATGGCCATTGCTTCGGTCAATATGGAATTATTCATTTTTGTGGGTGCTTTTCTTGTAAGGCGGGCGGGCGGGCTAACGAGCAATTTTCTTGGTTTTTGCTCTTTGACCCCGAGCTTTGAACTGGCCCCTGTTGGAAAGCGGCAACACACCAGAGGAACAAAAAAGAAATGAAAAAATTCGACCCCTCGGCGCTTCCAAAGCGTGCATCCGGTGTGTTGCGTCGCCTAAACACAGCAGTTGCTACAGTAGCTGACCTTGTGTTGCCTGCAACATACAGTAAATTTACGTCGCAGCTGAGTGTGCATGATCATTCGGAGCTCAGTCGTTTGCTTTCTTTACTTGCACTCACGCCATCTCGAACTCGACATACCCGTCGACCTTCATCTCACCATCCCAACCACCCTTCCGGATTCTTCACCTGCAAACAACCTCGCAACGCACTCACGGCTCATCCACAGCAGCCTCGCATTCACCATCCTACCGACCACACACCATAGACTTGCCACGGAGTCACCAGCGACTAGTCACGCTTGATCGCCATTGCTACTTATTCTCCTTTTACCGCCAAACACAAGCCCGCATTGACCGCGTTCATATACCACTTTCATCTCTCTTAGCGCCAAGCTCATCAGCTCTACAGCGCGGATCCTAATCTCCCCGACCAGCACTCGCTCGCTTCGGGTGAAAACATATACCAGCCAAGAGATTGCCTGACCATCTCGATCGGCTCTTTGCAAACTGGCATCCCGTCGTTATCTCCGTCATCACGCTCTCTTGATTTGCCTCAACCTCGATTTCGACGCTTCGAATCTGGGTTAGTCACCGGCAAGCGAATTCGAGCGTAACCGACGTTCCGTTCACACGGCTCCTATGAAACGCTGAGCGTAGTTTCGGATTGCCCGACAACCTTTTCTTTCACCTTTCTCTCACGGTGCTGTCTTCATCGAAAAAAACACGCCGAGGCTTTGCAAGGTCAGCTGCTCGGGGTTTGTCAGCTTCGATGCGACTCGGTGGATTGACGCTTTAGATCTTGGATTAGGTCGATCGAACGCAGCAAAGCGCCACAGTTTAAAAGCAGATCTTTCAAATCTCAGATCCAAGACCGCAAATCGCGAATCGCAAATCGCAAATCGCAAATCGCAAATCGCAAATCGCAAATCGAGGATCGTCGGTCGCTCTTTGTCGGTCTTGTTCCTTTCTCGAACTGGCGGTAAGGCAAACCCACTTGGACTGGCTTTCGAATTAAGCTTTCTCGCTCTTTGAATTCTGAGCTTGTCTTCAAGCAGTAGCACGTCACTGCACCGTTCAGCCGCAACAGTAAGTACTTCCTTGTTCCCGACGGAATCCTGGCCAGGGCTTGCTCTCTCATCAATGCTAAATTCAAGATTTTGCGGGGTCAATCCATGCTCACACATCTGCTTTGTCTCTTTTTGAACAGTCTTTGGACCTTTGCTGACTGCAGAAAAAGCATTATCATTCCTTGAATTCCAATCGGTCAGACAGCCTAATATGGGGTCTAACTGAGCCTTCTCCCGCCGAATCGTCGTCGAGCAACAGGCCTTCCAATCGCTTTCTCATCAAAGAGCCAAGACGCCATCCTTACTATGGCTGCAGCAACAGCTACCATCTTGCCATCGGCCCCGGACTTCATCAGCATGGACCACCGCTCAGCCGAGGCGCATCGATTGCCCCCGGCCTCATTTGCGGACAACAACTTGACCAACGGCAGGTCCTTGCGTACAGTCAAATCAGTACCCTCTCCATCCACGCCGACGTCATCCTTCCGTCATCGCGGCACTCCCCAATCACCACCGATCCCACATCGTCGCATCTACAACATCGACGACGAACAGACGCCCAAACCTTCTCAGTCGGTCGCTTCAGGCGCCTCGTCTTCTGCCTCCTCCATTACACCCTCCCAATCGGCTTCCAATGTTGCCGCTCCGAGCTCGCCCCATCGACTGAGCGTACCCGAGCCCCGCTCCAATCCCGCATCACCCGCCAAGTCGCTGGCCCACAAGAAGTCGGCAGAACGCAGGAGCAAAGCCACTCGCCATCAGCATCTCACCAACCTCGAGGCCGCTTCCTTTCGACTCCTGAGCTCCATCTCGCTTCGGATCCTATGCTCGATACCCAGGAGCCTTTGTTCTTGCGCAAGCTCGTCCGCAGCTCCCGAACACAATCCCACGACGCCATGTCTAGCGCCGGTAGCGAAGGTCAGGCCACCACGCGAACGCAAACACGCATCAGCGGTGCATCGCCTCGATCAGGTGTTCAGCCCGGCTTAGCTTACGCCAGCTTCGGTGCCGCTATGAGTGCCGTTGACTCTCATAACGACCTCTCACATCCTCGCACGCCTACCAAGCAGCACCGCTCGCGCAAGGAAAGCAACGCCACTCTGCGCACCGCCGATTCCGAGTCGGAAGCCTCATCCTGGGCATTGCGCAACGTGAGCACTGACACGCTCAGCCCACCCAAGGATCGCAACGTAAGACCTTCCGAGCCTAAGTCGTCTTCGGCCGGCACTTGGTTCAGGCGCAATCGCAAAGACGCTGATTCTGCTCGAAAGCTCAATGACGACGCAAGCACTTCGGCAGCAGATTCCTCCACGCAGATCTCAGCGCAACGGAGCCAAACAAGCGCTGCGGCGGCTGGTTCAGGCACTACCATGCTGTCCGAGAGCAACCTCACCATGGCCTCGTCCGCCAGTAATGCGTCGTTCGGCATGTCCGATCTAGCTTCGCCTCAGGCCGCTCTCGAAAGCATTCGAAAAGCACGGTCTTTCATGATTCGCGAGCTCAGCCGTCTCACCGAAGCTGAGGATGGTTCCGACAGGCAGCGCATCTCTGCTCTTGTCTCGCAGATGAACATCGATGTGCACGATCCCAGCATCGAAGTATCTAGCTTTTGGAACAGCATCGCCGACGGCGTCCTTCTATGCCTCCTTGCAAATCGTCTCAGGCCCAGAAGCGTCGACCGTATCGATCGCAGAGATCTTGAGTGGGTCAAGGCTGACAACATCTCCAGGTTCTTGAGGGCAGCACGCGACCACCTTGGCCTGCGCTCCAAGGATCTGTTCCAAAGCTTTGATCTTACCGACGCAACAGTCGAAGGTCTGCTCCGCGTAGTCCACACGCTTCAGGCGGCGGAAAAGATGGCCAGGCGCAGCTCCAAGGTCTCGGCTGCTCGTGCAAATGCCATCAAGATCGAGCCCAGGACAACTTCAATGACTCCACCCTCCACCCCACGCGCTCAGGACCGAAAGCTCCTCTCGGTCGGCAACGGCGATCTGGATCGCATCGACAACAGCTCCGAGCTGTCGTTGAGCGAAGATACCCCCAAGAGAACCATGCTGGCCATTCAAAGGAACAGACGCGAGGCAGAACGCATCCTCATGGGGCAGTCCGATATCGCACGCCTCGATTCCTCGTCCAAAGAGTCCAAGCGGCGCTCCATCGAGCTTGGCTACTCTAAGGTCAAGAGCTCCTCCATCACTTTTGCCGACTCGGTGAAACAGAACAGCTACAATGGCGACGAAGACGGTCGTCTGCCCTACCGCGACCGCAAATTGAGCGAGTCCGCCATCAGCCTCACCGGGGTCGCCGAGGAGCCAGAGGACAACGTCGCAGCGGCCACTGGCGAAGAGTTGCCCACCGCAGCCTCGTTCTCCAGCACCTACTCCATCCCTATGGAGCGAGGTCAGGAGAGGAGAGGCAGCAGCGAATCGGACAAGTCCACCAAAGCCTTTGCAGTCAAGCCGGCTCCGCTGGCTCGTAGCACGTCGCAAAAGCGCATCAGTCAGGAGCTGGCACTGGGTCAATTCCCTCGAGCTGTGATTGGATCTACTGAAAACCTCGGCGACTACATGTTTGCTTCGGGCAGCCCCACCTCGCAAGGTCCCACCAGACGCCACAGCGCTCGACTCTATCCAGGCCCTTCGCTGCTCAATCCTTCGCGCGAGTCCCTACTCAATCTTGGTGCTCAGTCTAACACCGAGTCGGATGCATCTCCGTCGACCCGAGTCCCCTTCCCGCGCGGTGCTAACGACTCTCCTGGCGCTCGCAGAATGGCACGTAACATCTCGATGAACGGAGGAGGAGGAGGTATCGACACGTTTTCACTGGCGTCCAGTCAATCGGCGGCGACGAACGGCAGCGGCAGCTCGCCAAAAGCCAGTTCTAGGCCGCAGTTCCGACACATGCGCTACTCTTCCGACCTACATCTCCCTTTGTTGAACCGTCCCATGTCCATCGGCGCACGATCGCCCGACGCTTCGGTCGACGAGCGTTCCTTCATTTCGACGTCGCGCAGCCGCTTCGATTCCGAGATTGGTTCCATCTACACCAACACGCTCGGCAGTCTCACCACGGATGAGAATGGATCAGCAGGGACAAGAGGCAGTCGTGATGCAGTGGGCCCGAAGCACAAAATCGTCGTCACGGAAGAAGGCAAGCCCAACATCACTTACCAGCTGGGCAACTGTATCGGTCGGGGTCAATTTGGTTCCGTGTATCGTGCCCTGAACCTCAACTCTGGTCGCATGGTGGCTGTCAAGAGGATCAAGCTCGAGGGCCGCACCGATGACGAGGTCACCGAGCTGATGGGTGAGGTTGACCTGCTCAAGAGCCTCACCCACCCGAGCGTCGTCAAGTACGAAGGGCTCGTGCGTGGCCCCGATGTAGTCTCCATCATTTTGGAATACGTCGAGAACGGCTCACTCTTGCACACGCTCAAAGCTTTCGGCACCTTCCCTGAAAAGCTCGTCGCCAGCTACGTTGTCAAGATCCTCGAGGGTCTCAACTATCTTCACGAGCAGAATGTCGTGCATTGCGACTTGAAAGCTGCCAACATCCTGACCACCAAGAACGGCAACGTCAAACTTTCCGACTTTGGTGTTTCGCTCAACTTGAAAGCGGTCAAGAAGATGGGCAACAAGAACGACGCCATCGGCACACCAAACTGGATGGCTCCCGAGGTTATCGAGCTCAAAGGCGTCACTACGGCTGCTGACATTTGGTCGCTCGGCTGCACCATCATCGAGCTGTTGACTGGGAAACCTCCTTACCATGACATGCTTGCCATGTCGGCCATGTTCAGGATTGTCGAGGACGATTGTCCGCCGATCCCCGAGAAATGCTCGGACTCGCTTCGCGACCTGCTGACGCAGTGCTTCAACAAGGACCCGACCAAGCGCCCAAGCGCCGAGATGCTCTTTGAGCACGAGTGGGTGCAGCAGGTCTGGTCGAGCCACAAGGAGCTGCGACCGCAGGATAGCGTTCCGTTCCTGCGTCGCATCAGCGTAGAAGCGCGACGCCTCGATCCTCGCATCTTTGAGGAAGACGCCAAAGCTGTGCAGCCTACGATGGAAAGGTCCACCTCGTCGCCGCCTCCGACTCTGCAACGTCCCGACCTGGAGGGGCTCCGCGCCAACACATCTCCTGCTGAGTCTTCGGTAGCCACGTACACTGAGACGGTCCATGGTGTTTCCCCAACGACTTCTCCGGCGGCTCAGTCAAGTGCGCTGCCTGCGATCGAAAAGCCGCACGTGCAGCTCCCTGGCAGCCCGACGGTGCTCACGCCAACCGGCGACACTTCGATGCTCGATCTCGGTCTGATGGGAGACGAGGAAGCCAAGCCGCATGCGTTTGTCAAGAGCACGTTCAGCAAGGCCGTGGTCTGCAAGATCTGCCGCGAGCCGGTCAAGAAGCATGCGGTGCTGTGCGAAGAGTGCGGTCTGGTGTGTCATGCGAGATGTGCAGGCCATGCGCCGTCGCCTTGCAACCTGCGTGCTCAATTGCTCTTGTTCCAGCACAGGGCGTCTATGGATCAGACGAGCCCCATGTCGTCGGCAGCGCATTTGGCGCCCACTTCGCCCGTGCTTGGCAGCGCCAGTGCGGCTCCTATCAACTTCCGCTTTCCCTTTGGCATGAAGCGTCAGTCCAAGTCGCCGACGGTGGAAGGTCAGGCGCAGCTCGGCTTGAGCACATCTTCGAGTCCGGAGAATGAGGCTAAATTGCCGCCTTCTCCGCCCAATGCGCATGGAGTGCTTGGAACGAAGCCACCAAAGGACCAGGCAGGTGTGCGCAAGCGTCGCATCTCGTTGATTCCCGGTCGACAGCGATCTCCGTCGCCACCTGCTGCCGAGACCACCAATGAGGTGATGCGAAGTCCGTACGGCAATGGTGCGCTGCACGGTGTGAGGAGGCACAGTTCGATGAGCTACAGCAGCATCAGTGGTGCCAGCAGCATTTCGAGCGCCGGTGGGGTTCTTCTCGGTCACTCGAGTTCTCGTAGCTCGTCGGCGCAACAGCATCAACCGCCACAGCAACCACAGCAGCAATCGCCACAATTGCAGCAGCAACCGTATTTGCACTTTGGCACGTCGACACCGGTGCTGCCCAACGAGCAGTTGAGCAACAATCTGCCAGCTAAAGAGAGGTTCCGTCGACGACTCAGTTCGAGCGTCGTCAACAATGGCGCTGCGGAAGGTACGCCAGGTCCCAAGAAGATGGGTAAAGCAGGGCTAGCGACGGGACAGGTGACGCCTACGCCTCAGTCGGCGATGGAACGGAAAAAGTCTCGTAGGGTGTCGTCGAAGGCTGATTGTGTTGTTATGTGATGCGACTGCGGATTTGGTACGATGACGATCCCCTCTTTCTTTTGTTCGTATACTCTCGGGAAAGACTATTCACGCACTTTCCCAGTACTCCATTTTTTTTTTTTTTTTTTTTTTTTTTTTCGCCAAACTTATACCGAGTCGGCTTGTAGTTGATGGGACGACGCTTCATTTTTGTTTCACACGAGTCTCTCATGTCTCCTGCATGCATTGTCTTGCTTAATGAATAGTAATACGCAAAGCGAACGGGACCAAAACCGGGTCGTGAGGTATACAGTGTGAGAAAAGTAAAGTACAGAAGTCGAAGTGGGGGAAGAGCAAGAGAGAGAGAGAGAGAGAGAGAGAGAGAGGTTATTGGGAAGGCTTTTTATTCAAGGAGGTCTGAGAGCGCTGGTAGTCTGGTTGGGTGTAGATGCGGTCTTGCGGGAGGTCGTAGCAGCTGGGGAGGTTGGGGGAGGATGAGAATGGGTTGTTTGCTGCGGATGGTGACGCTGGTGGATGTGGTTGCGTCTGCGACGGCTGCGATGCGTGCTGCGGCTGCTGCGGTTGCTGCTGCCACTGCTGTTGAGCGTATGGATAAGCTTGTTGTGCTCGTGAGAGTCGTTGAGATTGGTTATAGTTTGGCAATTCGTATCCAGCTGCATCGGTGGTGGTAGGAGGAGGGTTATTGTAATAATGCGTACCTCTTCTAGTAGAAGAGTAAGTGGCCTGTTCCGATTCGAGTCGAGCATCTCTGGGCAGTGGTCTTGCTTCTTGCAACTTCAAACCGGGAACGAGTTTGGCCATGTAACTTCCACCGGCCGGGGTCTTGCCAGTGTAACCATGGTTGAGATCGACCGAGTCCTCCTCGATCTTTTGAGATCTCTCCTTACGCCGTCTGTACAACATCCCCGCCACCAGCAGCAGAACCAGCACGAAAAAGGCACCCAGAACGATCCCTACAATCGTAGGCACCATGTTCTTCTGCTTCGAACTGGCACGACCTCTATCCTTGCGCGTGTCTAGACATGTCGTGTTCCCCGTCGGATTCAGGTAGACGAGACCTTGAACCGAACCGACGCTCGTTTGGCTTGCCGAGATCTGATCGGTGACGGTGAGGACAGCGGTGGAGTTGGCGGGCAAGTCGACGGCATCCCAAGTGACGCTATTGACACCCTTGTCGACACGGACGCGGAAGAAGAGCTTGTGGGAGTCCGAATCGCGACCTTCGAGTGTATAGTTGCCCTGGGCGAGGACGCGGATGGAGGCAGGTTCGCAGGAATACAGTGTAGGCAGGTTGATAAAGGCTGCGTGTGAGAGGGCTGCGAGGAACGCGAGGGTGAGGAGCGCGGTTGATCGTGTTAGACGCATGGTGAGTGGTTGTAGAGAGAAGGCGGGGGGAGAATAGAGGTGATCGTTAACAGCCAGATAGCTGTAGGTCGTCGGTTGCTAGGATGATCCTTATCAGGATAGCGAGAGTGTCGACTCGTATAGTTGGTTCGGGATGGTGGAGGTGAGGTCGGTAGACAAGGACGCAGAAAGGGTGCGAGGTCTATAAGAGGATCCGGTAATCGCAGATGAAAAGGTCTACACGTCAGGTTCGGGATGCGACTTGTTTGTATATACGAAAAGCGAATCGCGTCTTGCCAGGATCGGCCAGCAGCTGCAAAGAAGCGCAAACAACAATGATTGGGGTGCAGCAACAACCAACACCTACGGTACGCTTATGTGGGTTCTCCCTTTGGAGCGAAACGCTGCTGGCACGCGAGGGCAGCAATAGCAAGCACAACGAGAGTGTAGATGATTGTGGAATGAAAACAACTCGTAACTTAAACGCTAACTTTCTTAGCAGGGAAATGCGCAAAAGTGGCGGAGGATGAATTCAAACACAGACGACGGACGGTGCGACACGCTCCGCTCAGCGACCCCAGCCTCCATCGGCCTCTCCGAGCTGGACGTTTCCGCTGCTTCGATCAACTCGTTTGCGTATCTGTATCCCACGCTTCTTCGGCACTTCCGGTGTAAGTTAGTCGAGCGAGTCTGCTGTAAAAGAGACATACAGTAGAAGCGACGGTGTCTGATTCGGCACATTCGGTTAGAACAGCGATACGGCACGCGCACAGCCCAAAAAGGGCCAAAGCGGGTTGCGCAGTGACGGCAGCAGAGTGTGAGTATAGCAGACAGAGACACGCGATGCAGTGACCGGCGGGATCTCCAGATTTTCCCTTGTGCCTTCTTCAGTCTCTGTCTGCCTTGATGTGCATGTAGCCGAGGCGCAGGCGAGCAGCAAAACCTTGTCAGTCGCGTCGACGAGCGTTGACTCGTCGAAGCTCTGAAAGCGGTCTCGGCCCGAAAGAGGAAAGGAATTGACAGACAGAAAACCTGCATCGAAGCAGCGTTTAACGTTCAAAGGGCTTTTCCGAACAGAACCCTGAGTGTGATGAGTGTGTGATTGGTGGGTACAGTCAAGCCAACATAAGTAAATAAACAAAAGATGCGCTACATCGACATTAAGACCGAACCACGGAAAGCCGAGGGATGCATTAGGCTTAGCTTTGGGATTGCAGATCACATGTTGGTAAAGAACCGCTTAGATTTGCATCACAACCCATTGTTACTAGTTCTTGGCAGATCGTACAGTGTAGAAGCATAAACAAGCAATCACTGCAATTGGTAGTTGAAGCTTCAAAAAAGGAAACAGCGCTCGGGAACAACAACAACTCTCTTCTTTGCATAATGCTACATGCATATAACTTCATGGCCGCACAGGTGCTCGCTGTCGTTGATCGTCAAAGCACCTGCAGAGTTCGTCGCGTTCGCCGCCGCCGTCTCGCAAGTGCCGCAAACCGACGGGACTGGGAGTGTCTCTTCAAGAAAGGCAGTCCTTCACCGAGGACTGGCTCTCCCTTTTTAGCGTCGATGCTGCGTTGGTTGCCAAGCAACCACGAACGGAGTTGAGACGTTCATGTACATCCCAGGGTAACCCGCTTGATTCCGTCACCGAGCCTCTGTCTCGGTTGGTCGATTGAAGAGTGCCAGACTGGTGATGGATCGTACTTACCAGCAATGAACTAATGCGAGCAGCATAGGAAAAAGCATGCCCGATACAGTCTTGATCGGACTACGATTCACTTCCGGATCGATGGGAGGATCTTCTCGACCTCTGCCTGATTCTTGATGAACCTTCAAACGCACACGATTCCGCTCGCTTGTGTCAAACTGCACACTCCACCATGAAGAGGTGGGTATATCCAATTGCAAATGCTCGAGTCATACTCAGCAATCAAGAACAACAGTCGCACTGGCAGCCTTCTTTAAGCGATTCATCACCGCCAGTCCAACGCCTGCATCGTCCAACGCCTCGACAAAGATCAGATCGCACTTTTCTGCGCCTTGCAGCGGTCCTTCATCGAGCGTTCGAAGTCCGTCAAACATTCGTTGGGCGTAGATCTCGGCCTGGTTGCTGGGACCTAGGTCGAATGGGTGAATGAGTACGTTATTGAGCCCGTTGATGGAGAGGGGTGGAAGGAGGTGTGGGTGTGGAGCTGAGTCAACGGTAGAGTCGGTAGAGACGGATGAAGATGTGATGAGACGCGACAAGTCCGAGTCGGAAGACATCATGAGTCCGACGTGCAAAGTGCCTGCCGACTGGCGATCTTGTCGAAGGTGGTTTGTGATCTGATCTCGTACGATGTTGGCAAAGGGCTGCGGTGTCGTCGTCGCGTCGGACTCGCCGTTGACAAGCGATTCCACCACTTTTGCTGCCGAAGAAGGCGGCTGCTCCGCATTCGATACTGCCGTTGAGCTAGTGTGGGACTCGACAGCTTGGGCGAATAGCTTAGCGGGTAGAAGCATGACGACGCGTGCTGTGGGGCTGTAGTGTCTGTACTTCATTCCTGGTGTTGTCGGATTGCTTTCCTGTTCCGCACTTCGTTCCATATCTTTCCCGTAGACTCGCAGTTTCACCTTGTTGGCTAATCCTGCCTTGTCGAGTACCGAGGCGATCTGCTCGACTGTGACACCACCTGGCCTGAGCACGCGAATCTCGTCTTGCACCGTGATGCCGTCTACAACAGTGCTCTCGACTCCTACCTGACATGCTCCTCCGTCCAAAATGTACTTCAGCCTTCCCTTTGGCTCATCCTTGGACCCCGCATCAGTGTTTGCTTCGACATCAAGCTGACCGCCCAGATCGCGCATCACATGAGCCGCTGTCGTAGGCGACGGTCTTCCTGAAGCATTTGCACTCGGCCCAGCCATTGGAAGTCGTGAAGTTGCAATCAAGGCTCTCGCTATCGGATGAGACGGCATCCTGACCGCTACACTCGGATGCCCGCACGTCACCACCTTCGGCACCGCCGGCTTATTCTTGTCCACCGGAAAGAGCAATGTCAGCGCGCCCGGCCAGAATGCCTTGATCAACTCTTCATACGCCTCACTCATCTTGTAGCTCTCCGGCAAAATAGTGTCGATCATTTCGAGATCCGAGACGTGTACGATGAGCGGGTTGTCGGCGGGACGCTTCTTGGCAGCGTAGATCTTGGAAGCTGCTGACTGTGAGAGAGCGTTGGCGCCAAGACCGTAGACTGTTTCGGAAGGAAAAGAGACGAGTTGGCCCCTCTGCAGATGCGCTGCAGCAACATCGAGACTGTTTCGGGTAATGGAAGACGAGATCACCGGTGTAGCTTTTGTGAATGGTTCAGTGCCGGCAGCGTAGCGAGAAGGACCAGCTTCCTGAAATGTGACCTTGCCAAGCGCTTCGCAGGGAAGCAGCTCGGTGTGGAATCTGCGATCCGGATATCCTAGCTCTGCGTCCGCTTCGTTCGGGGTCGACATGGTGGAGAATCTATGAATCGGCGAGGAAAGCAAATTTGAGTTGCAAAGTCGATGTCGTTGCACTCGGACAAGGCTGCTCCAACACGAGGCAACTACTCGCATGAGCGACCGGAATGGTCTCGATTGAAGCCTTCAGCGAGGATCCCTGCTACCGAAGCTAGACTGTTCGTTGGACTGCTGACACCAGAAGGACAAGGTGAGTGTGGTGAAGCAAAGTATGCTCGAAATTTTTTTGGACATGAAACAAGAAAGTTTTACAAAAAAATCAAAAACTTCAAAAAAACTTCAAAAAAAAAAAAAAAAAACAGGCGAAAAAAGCGGCATGACGCATCAGAGCACGGGCCAACGATGATCCACTGTGCCTCCACAAGATCTTGGCCAAGAGAGCGAGCTCGAGCAGGGCCAGCGGATGTGGGACTGTGATGCACAAAGGTGGGCGAAGTGCAAGCATGACGGAGGCGGCGAGTCGCTGCTGTGATCTCCGGACGGCTTTCGTAACGCTGGGCGGATGCATAGCCGGCCAAATTTTGGTCTTCATCAAAGCACCCTTTCTCCGTCCTTGTACTCCTTTCTTCTCCTCCTCATACTACTCCTCATCCACCATTTCCCGATCTCTGACACTCGCACAAATCTTCCAGCAGACGTCTACAACATGAAGCCAGTCATCCTCTACACTGCGGGTACGCCCAACGGCCAAAAAGTCTCCAACTTTACCGAGGAACTCAAGGCCGCTTATCCTGATTTTCAGGTAGAGTATCAGGCCATCTCACTTGGCAAAAACGAACAGAAGGAAGACTGGTTTTTGAAGGTCAATCCTAATGGACGAATCCCAGCCCTGAAAGATCCCAACCGCGGCGATTTCTGTGTTTTCGAAAGTGCCTCCATTATCCTTTACCTCGAAAAGCACTACGATCCTAAGCACATCTTCTCCTGGTCCGATAACGATAACGGCGTTGACAAACGCTCAGAAGTCCTCTCTTGGATATTCTTTATACATGGTGGCATCGGTCCCATGCAAGGACAGGCGAACCACTTCGTCCACTATGCTCCCGAAGACATCCCCTACGGCAAGTCTCGATATGTCACCGAAACCAAGCGTCTGTATCAAGTCTTAGACTCTCGACTCAAGGACCACGACTGGTTGGTGGGTGACAAGTATTCCATCGCCGATATTAACGCGTATCCCTGGCTGCAGTATTACAAGTGGGCCAGCTTGAAAGACGAAGATGTATCGGAGAGTGTCAAGAGATACATCGATAGGAACTGGGAGAGACCTGCTGTGAAGGAAGGCATGAAGATTCCAGGTGGTAACACGGATTGGATTGAGAAAATGAGGAGTAAGGACTTCTTCGAGGTGCATTTGAAGGAGGCCAATGAGGTAAGTTGTAGCCCCAAAAGAAGAAGTGGAAGGATGAACGACCTACTGACAACAAATAGTTTCCGACGATGATGAACAACAGAAAGCAGCCCAGGCTTCAAAGTGGATCCAAGACGGGATGAAGAAGGATCGCGAATCCAAGGCCTGATCTTGTCTCCGTCGCCTTCTTGTTTCTGTCCAGTTTCATCTTCTCACATTGACCCATTCCACCTGCTTTGATTGGATCGTCGATGCTGCTCATTCTCATGTCGCGTCACTGTCTCTCAATGCAAGATCAAACAAGAATCAATCCCCGACAGCTACACGCCTGAGATGGTGCCAGAGTGCAGTTGGAGTTGAGAAATGCTGGTATTCGGAAATGTGATGTTACAGATGCAAGTAAAGAAGTGAACCTATACGATTTCGTAAACGGCCATGATGAGACACGCCAATGAGACGTATGGGCTCAAGCGTTCGCCTGTTGATTGCAGTGGCCGAACCAAGTTGTCGGCCGAGTGTGTTCGCGAGTGAGGGAAGAGAGATCAAACAAGCAGATGGAAGAGTAGATGAAGGGCCAGCTGCATTGCTTGCTTGTCCACGACTCTTGAAGAGGATACACTTACCGATGCGTGCCGATTTGAAGAATACGCCGAGGAACCTGTTCCGTCGAAATGAGAGTTGAGCGAGGACAAGACGGCGAGTCAAAGTGTCAAAAGGTCAGCGCACAATCAGACGAGACTTTCGTAGTTGATGTTGCTACTGCGACTCACCCTTCCTTATTGCGATCTATCAACGCAGGTGCGGTAGCGCGGACGTATGTGCAGGTGCAGATGATGAGCAACACCACTCTCAGTAGCGAGTGAAAATTGAACAGCGCCGACTGATCGAGTCAAAGCGATCGTTTCCGATGGGTGAGAAGGCGAGAATCGTATGATGCGAAAGGATAGAAAGACTCAGTGTCAGCTGATTATCGTCAATCGAGGAAGGGAGGCAGAAGTGACGAGGAGGCGTACCATTTTGTCCGCCTGCTATCAGCTATGTGGAGTGAGTTGATGACCCGAAGCACGTTTGGCTTTTTTCGTGTCGGCAGTTGGAAAGACGACTGATGTGATTGTAATTCTGTCTTGAAGGTTCGAGGTGATGTTCGACGTGATGTTGAGGTTGATGATGATGATGTGGAACAAGAAAGGTGCTGCACAGCTGCAGAGTCGTCCGTGCGTTTTGAAGCGCTGTTGGTGCACCTTAACATTTTCAAATTCAATCTCTAGGCGGACTCGCAGCTGAGCTTGGATTTTTCACACGCGCTCGCACAGCACAGCACAGCAGCACGCAGCATGTGTCACTTTTCGACGCCGACTTGTGTTGTTCTTCTTGACCGACCAAAATCATACGACCCAATGCTCAGCACTTGATCGGATCACTTGCGAAGAGTTACACATGGCCCGTCTCACACTCATCATCTCGTCGACCGACTCGTAAAAGCGGCACACCCGACACATCCCTCCTACAAGAAGAACAGGCGGCGTGTCTTTCAAAAAGCGCTCAATTCATCTTGTTCTCACTCCCACTTAGAAGCGCGAACAGCGACCCACCGCTGATCAAAGCAAATCCACAATCACTCATCGTCACAGCATGTCGACCAAGGGCCCGCCTCTCGGTCACACCGACCTTTCCAGATGGCGACTGCGAGTCTCGGATGGCGGTCGACACGTATGGCACTATCTTCGTGACGATGCCGAGTGCAAAGCGTGGCCCCAATCCATCGAAGACAAGTACTGGCTCGGTCTCGCTACAAACTTGCCAAAGCTGCCAAAGGCAAAGACGCCTCTCGAGTCTGCCAAGAATGGTCTCTCGTTCTATCGTCACCTCCAATCTAGCGATGGTCACTGGGCGGGCGAATACGGTGGCCCCATGTTCCTGCTTCCCGGTATCATCATTGGCATGTACGCTACCAAGACGCCCATCCCGGAAGAATGGAAGATCGAAATCGCTCGCTACCTCTGGAACCGTGCCGACAAGGCCGACGGCGGCTGGGGTATTCATATTGAAGGCTGCTCCACCGTCTTCGGTACCGCTCTCAACTACACCGTGCTGCGTCTCATCGGCGTCCCCGCCGAACACCCTATGATGGTCAAAGCGCGCGGTACACTTCACAAGCTCGGCGGTGCGGCGGGCATCCCGTCATGGGGTAAGCTCTGGCTCGCCATCCTCAATTGCTACGAATGGGAAGGCATGAACCCCATCCCTCCCGAGCTCTGGTTGCTGCCAGACTGGTTGCCCATTCATCCATGGAGATGGTGGATCCACACGCGCATGGTCTACATGCCCATGGGATATCTATGGGGCAGAAAGTTCAAAGCCGAGATGGACCCGCTCATCGCTTCGTTGAGAGAAGAGCTGTACGTGCAGCCGTACGAATCCATCGACTGGCGAAAACAGTGGAGCAACGTCGCACCCGTCGACATCTTTTACCCACACACCAAGACGCTCAAAGCACTCATGGCGCTTGTAGGCACCTACGACAGCTGTCACATCCCCGCTTTGAGGAAAGCGGGTATCAAACGTGCCTACGACTTGCTGGTGCTTGAGGACGAAAACACATCCTACCAATGCCTGGGACCCGTCAACAAGATGCTCAACTATGTTGCGCGATGGGACGTCGAGGGCCACGACAGCCATGCTATGCGAATTCACCGCGAAAAGCTCAAAGATTTCATGTGGATCGGACCAGAGGGTATGATGATGACCGGCACCAACGGCAGTCAATCATGGGACACATCCTTCATTGCGCAAGCCATGGTCGATTCGGGTCTCGCTGCATCAGAGGAAAACCGCCAGTTGACGCAAAAGTTGCTCACCTGGCTCGACGAATGCCAAATCCGTGAGAACCCGAAACATTATCAATCGTGCTACCGTTTCGCCACCAAAGGCGCCTGGCCATTCTCGACCAAAGAGCAAGGCTACGTCGTGTCAGATTGCACAGGGGAGGGACTGAAAGCCGTCATCATGCTGCAGGAAAACGTTCCTTACCTCTCCAAGCAAGTCTCGCGCGAACGAATGCACGACTCGATCGACCTGCTCCTCACCATGCAAAACCCCGGTGGTGGATTTGCATCGTACGAAACCATCAACGGTCCCGCTTTTCTCGAAATCATCAACCCCGCCGAAGTGTTCGGCGACATTATGATCGAGTACGCCTACCCCGAATGTACTACATCGGTCGTCACAGCACTGCTCATGTTCACCAAGATCGACGACTATCGTAAAGACGATATCCGAAAGTGCGTCGATAGCGCTGTCAAGTACATTCTCAAGGCGCAGCGACCTGATGGAAGCTGGTTCGGTTCGTGGGCTATTTGCTTCACCTATGCCACCATGTTTGCGGTGGAAAGTCTCATGTTGGCTGGTCACACGTACGAGAACAGCACGGCAATCAGAAAGGCATGCGAGTTTTTGGAGAGCAAGCAGATGGATGATGGTGGCTGGGGCGAGACGTACAAGGTGAGTCTTTGTGTCCATTGCAGAAGCAGAAGTAATGAGGAGGAAAGAAGCTGACCAGATCAAACACTCTTCTTTGCTTTCGTACCGGGATACCAGTCATGCGAGACAGGAGTGTATACGCACGCCGAAACCTCGCAAGTGGTGCAAACAGCTTGGGTGATTATCACACTTTTGCATGCCAAATACCCACACAAGGACCGCATCAAGAAGGCGGTCAAGGTCATCATGAATCGTCAGCTTGCCGATGGGTCTTGGGCGCAGGAACAGATCGAGGGTATCTTTAACAGGTATGTGTTCGACGCGGAAGGACGACTTCGTGGTGCCATATCTAGACGGAGTTTGCTGACGCTGCTATCTTGATGTGGCTTGCCTGAACTGGCATTGCCCGCTTGACTTGCTACAGAAATTGTGAGTATCTGCAACTCGATTGAAGACTCCGTCCAGTGCATTGACTCGAAAGCTGACGCTTGCCTTTCTTGATGATCGACAGGTGCCATTTCGTATCCCAACTACAAGTTCAGTTTTACCATATGGGCGTTGGGCAAAGCTGCGCGCGAGCTCGAGTGGGATTCGTAGTAGAGTTGGCTGCCATGCGCAGGACATTGGCAATATTCAGATCGAACGTCTAATCGCATGCTGATTCGAGTTGAAGGATTGTGTTGCGTCCAAGTCTTGAGACAGATAGAACCTATGTGGTTGTCGCGTGTGCTTGTCCTGCTGGTGCGGTGACCTGTTCCGAGGTCTCTTCGGACTCTTCAGCGTCATTAGAATGCAAATCTCGAGTGTTGCGTCCTGGGACAACGGGCTCGAGATGCTCGATGCCTAACTTGGTCTCCAGTTCATACCAAGGGTTCTCGACGAACGACGTTTGAAAGTATCCTGGATGAGGTGGTCGAGGAGCAAGTTGAGGATCGAGTGCAGGGTCGTGTTGGCTGTGGGACCGCCTTGATGGTTACTTCGGCCATCGATGCCTTTGAAGCCACCTCGACCTCGTCCAGGTCCACCACCGCGACTGCCGCGGTTGGCACGACCACCTCGGAAGCCTCCTCCTCGATATGGACGGTTCCCCCGACCTGCAGAAGATCGTCCTCTACTCGCTTGACCTCCCGAGCTCATCGCTGCTGCTGGCTGCGGAACAGCCAAAGAGTTGAGTCGAGTCGACTCAAGTCGATCAGCTTCGGCACACCCGATCGGTTGCGGTGCTGAGTTCACAAGCTCAGTCACCGTTTGTGTGTGATTGATGAGGAGCAAGAACAAGTCAAAGTGGAGTTGCAAAGTGAAATTGTGTGCACGGTCTCGTAAAAAATTTCCTTGACGGAGTTTCCGCTTTGAACGCAACGCTGACACTCGCACCTGAGCAGTGTCGGCTGCAGTCACACCCTGCACCCACACATTCTTTCGCACGCTCAGCGACTGCTTCCAGACTTGCTTCAACTCCATCACCTCTCTTTGACTCACAACAATGTCGTCGGGATCAAATCGCAAGGGCCTGTTGCCCACATCGCAGGACAACTCGTCCCAACCCAGCAATCCACCTCCCGTTCAACGCAGATCATCCCAGCCACTTCCAGGCATCTCGGCCACTGCTTCATCGCTTCGTAGCCGTAGAGCCGGCTCCACTTCGACCGGATCTTCCTCATCCAGCTCCAAGCAGCAGCACAAGAATCAACTCGATGATGTCGACGACAACGACTTTGACGACGAGACCCCCGGTGACTACGATCCAGGTGTGCAGCCTTCTACCAACAACCGATCGAACCGCACAAATACTCCTGCCAACCTGCTCAGAGCCGCTCTCACACCCGGCTCGTCTCAAAACGCAGCTGCCAAGGGTGCACCCGCTTCAGCTGCTTCCGCGTCCAAGAAGCCAGCACCGGCTGCCCCGCTCTCACCACCTGCTACCAGCTCAAATCGCTTCAAGGGCACTCCTGCGCGTGCTACACGCTACTCGCTACCAGTACGCGCAGAGAAGCCGGTGCGAACAACCAAGACCTCGGGAAAGCACGTGGTGCTGCCTTCAGAATCTCAACTAGCTCCCTTGCCTGGTGAGGATGATGACGAAGACGAAGACGATGATGATGACGACGATGATGACGAGGAAGAAGTCACAGATGATGAGAATGAAGAGGCGGATCAGGCCGCCACCGTCCCCGCCAAGCCTGCCATCATTGCTCTTGCCAAACCGCCTGCCAGGGTCCCCGTCATCGCTCCCCGTCCTGGCCCCACCATCCCTTCGAATAGACACACGGCCATCACTCCTGTTCCAGGCAAGCTCGTGACTCCCGCAACCAAGAGCTCGCAGCGACCTGCAGCATTTTCCGCACTCGCTCGTGCTGCTGCGTCATCCGTCTCTGCCGCTCAGGCACGTCAGGCTCAACACGCCAAACCCAAGGCTGCCACTACCTATCGTAACGCTGCGAGTCGAGCCCCACCTCTTCGACCCCACAAGTCGGGCCCCGTCTATCACACTTTCGAACGCATGCCTCCCAGTGCTAGGCTCATGACTCCCCTACCGCGAGTCACTGCATACAGCATCTCGACTTCGATCCATCTCGGAACTCTCCTTGGCTTCTTGCGCCGTGAACATGGCGTCAAGCCTCGTCTCTACGACGAATGCGCTTACGCCGTCTACACCAAGCCTCTTCTGCCTGGATTCGGACGCGCCAATGTTCGATCTGCGCCCGAGCCTCGATCCGCCAGCCCAGGCGCTGAATCGCGAAGGGAGAGAGAGCTCGAGCAGCGCGAAGAGTTTGGCTACATTGGAACCTACTTTGAGCATCGCCAGGAAGAAGACGAGGATATCGACCAAGACGGCTACATCAAAGGCGGCGAGGGTCGAGGTTCCGACAGCGAGAGTCGAAGGCGTGGAGATTCTCATCGCGGAGATGGTCGTGGTGGCGGAGAGACGTCAGCATGGGAGAGCGAGGCCGAACGTTGGACTTCAAACGAGCGACGAGGCAGTCGTGACCGTGATCTCACCGACCGTGACCAAGACGAGGCTCAGGCTGTTGCAAACGCAGCTCATCATCATGCCCACCACGAGTCGACAGACAGCGCCACACATCCAGTCATCAGCAGTCTCGAAGATGACGAAGGCATGCTTGCAACCCCTCTGGCTAGACCTGTGGCTCCCCCGCGCAAGCTGTCGGACAGCGATGCCGAGGGCGGTGCAGAGACAAGACCCTTCCTACTGGAGCGTCGACGTGGCAGCCAGAGTTCCGTCTCGGATGTAGAAGCGCTACCACCTTATCGCAGCGCTGGATCCCCCGTCGAGATTGAAATCGACAAGAGCGAGCTTGCAATCAACCGCAACGACTCGGCGGGCGCTCGCGACATGATGCTACAGCAACGTGCCGAAGAGCGAGGCGAGGCCGAACCCATGTCGCACTCGTACCGCTCCAATGAGCTCAGCTTGATATCGGATCTGGACGAAGTCGCCAACACGTCGCGCGAGGGTGCCGATGAGGCCGGACTTGCTCGCACTGATGCTTCCGGATCGTTGCGGCCAATGGACAGAGATGTTGCTGTCAGCGACCGTGCAGGAAACGGTGTCGAGTCGGGCCAGGCGGTCCGAACTGGCGAAGAGCAGGCGGATGCACAGCCCAAGGAACGCAGGACGCGCAAAGTCAAGCTGCGTCGTCGCAAACGTCGCTACGCAGGACCCAACATGGCTTCGCACAACCACGACACCTCGGCCAACCTCAACACTCCACGACCGATCCTCGAGGCGCTCCAGTCTGCCGAGCTCGTCATCCTGCCGTACGGCGTTTTGGTCATGTACAACTTTTCAGCCGCCGAAGAGCGAAGCATCATCGAAGACGTGCTTTCCTCCGGATGTGCACGAGAACCGATGGACGAGGCTGCTCGCGAGACGGAAGCATTCCACTTTTGCTACGACCCCAACATCTCTGCGCCCCGCATCTTTAACGACTTTTTCACCTTCCGAGCGCCCAACCATTTGCTCAAGCTGTCGTTGGCTCATGCGATTGCTCAATCTACCAAGCTCTCGGTGTTCGAAGAGAGGATGCAGGCGACGTTGGAGCTCACGTCTCATATTCCCAAGGAGATGGCTTCGAGTGGAGAATTGAAGCTCAAGAGGCGAGAAGCATTGAGGTTGACGGGACGGCTGTTCAAGTTGAGGGTGGATGTCAACTTGACGAGCAACGTGTTGGATACTCCGGAGCTGTTCTGGTCGGAAGCGTCGTTGAAGGCGCTCTACGATGCGATTCGAGATTATTTGGAGGTGGATGAGAGGGTGGAGAATTTGAACGAGAGATTGGCGGTGGCCAACGATTTGTTGGAGATCATTCATGAACATATTGCCAACACGGCCATGTCAAAGATTACGTGGATCGTCATCATCCTCATCATCGTAGCATGTGCGGTGGCGGTTGGCGAGATCTCGGCGAGGTTTATCGTGGGTGCCAACCGCACAGCGGAGGACGTGCTCAGAGCCGGAGCCAAGAGGCCGGCGCTTTCGCTTCCTGCATCGTCGTACTTTGCGATTGCTGGTGATTCGCTTTGATCGTGCAAGCAGATTGTTTTGTCATTTGCAATGCTATATCGACGATTGGTGGTGATCTTGGTGTCTGTCTGCTGCTTGTGAGGCTGGATGGTGAGAGTGCGGCTTTTGCTGAACAAGTTTTTATTTAATTTTATTTTAGTTTTTTTTTTTTTGCGCCCTCTCTCCACACATGCGACACTTTTTTGTGCGGGCATTGAATTTCTTTTTCTTCGTTTCTTCCGCACATCGTTCTTCTTGACTCCCGCTCATCATCACCACCACCCTCTCAATAAGTGACATTCTCACCACATTGATTAGAGAGCAGTCAAAGATGGCCGAACTCGATTCCATGACACCGGTCGCTGCCCCTCCAACCGCAGCAGAGGTGACCGAACCAGTTTGGAAGCACCCCGTCTACGGTCCCACCGACAAATACACTCCGGGCATCGTACCGATCAAGCCCGAATACATTCTTCCCAAACCAGCCTCTTCCTCCACCCCCGACTCCCACACCATCCCCGTAAAGCAGGTCGATGACGATGCAGCCGAGCGATCCACAAACCCTGCCACTTCGAACGGCGAGCCAACTAAAAAACTCAAAGGCGCAGCACGCAAACGTGCACGTCGGGAGGAAGCTGCTGCACTCGCTGCGGCTCAGCGAGCCGAAAAGAAGTCCAAAGCGCAAGACAAAGATGGGAAGAAGGGAGGACAGAACAAAGCTCGTCAGTTCCATTCGCTCAAAGATGGCAAAGGTCACTGTCATGCGTTCTTGTCGAGAGGTGAGGATGGGTGTAAGTTTGCAGAGACGGGAGGGTGCAGGTTTAGTCATGATTTGGTCGAGTATTTGCAGAATAAAGACAGGGATCTGTTTCTGCCTCCTACGCCGTATGCCGAGTTGGAAAAGATGTCGGAGGAGCAGAAGCAGCAGTGGTTGGAAGAGCGGTATTCGCTGACGCTTCTTCCTGCTTCCAGCCGTGGCAGTGAGCAAGGGGAAGAGATGCAGACGTTTGTTCAAGCCAACTCATCCACTGTCGAACCTCCAGCGTCGAAGCTGCCCGCATCGACAGATCCAGCGCACGTCAGTTTGGACTTGACAACGTCGTGCCCGATCTTCAACCTCAAAGGCTTCTGCACTATGGGTTGGAAATGTCGTTTCCTCGGCTCGCACGTTCGACTCATCGGTCTATCGTCACTTGCCGATGCGGAGAATGCTACTGGCTTCGCCAAGTCCGGATTGGAGCTGGTCAAGGATCAGACCAAGATGGATGCATGGAGGGCTAGATCTCGCGCTTTTGTTCTGCCTGAAGGACAAGCGGATTGCGATCAGGAGGAGGTGAACTTTGGCTCGAGTGCAGGTATGAAGGACTTGCGTATCCGCAAATATCCGCTGCCCAAGACGAAAGGGGTGCTCAAGTATCTGGAAAAGGAGTCAAAGGAGTTGGCTCAGGTTGATCCTTCGGGATCTACGGCGGGGAGAGGCCCGATTCCGGCAGCCGTGGTGGAAGAGGCTGTCGCTGCTCAGACTGCGGGCACTAGCAATGGCGCTGCTCCTCCAGCATCAGCAGCAGCAGATGGTGAGGACCTGGAAGAGATGGAAAACGCCATGCGCAACAACGCCGCCGCTACCGCTGCTGCTGCTGAGGCTACTGCAGCCCGAGCGGCAGAAGCAGCATCCACCTCGACCTCGATCGACCTCGCCCGCATCCGTCCCTCGGAAAAGCGCCGTCTCAACTGGAAAGGCGAACTCTACCTCGCACCGCTCACCACCACGGGCAACCTCCCCTTCCGTCGCATCTGCACCACGTTCGGCTCCGACATCCATTGTGGCGAAATGGGCCTCGCCGAATCCTTCCTCCATGGCAACGCATCCGAATGGTCCCTCGTCCGTCGACACGAATCCGAGCGGATCTTTGGTACCCAACTGTGCGGTGGTAAACCTGACCTGCTCGTCCCCGTAGCCGAAGCGCTCAAAGCCGAAGTTGGCGACGGTCTAGATTTTGTCGACATCAACTGTGGCTGTCCCATCGATCTCGTCTACAACAAAGGTGCAGGATCGGCATTGCTCGACCACCCTTCCAAACTCAGCAAGATCGTACGCGGCATGAACGCCGTTCTCGGCGATACACCGTTGACGATCAAACTTCGAACCGGAACCTCGGCCAAGCAGACTACACACAAGATCTTTGCCAAACTGCAGACGGAATGGGGAGCTTCTGCCGCCACCCTGCATGGGAGGTCGCGCAAGCAGCGGTACAAGAACGATGCGGATTGGTCGTACATCGCCACCTGTGCTTCAACGCTTCGGGAAAGTGTGAGGCGGTGGAACGAAGATGCACGGTATGCAGACGAGGCTGAGATGGTGGCTATTCCGATCTATGGCAATGGCGACGTTTATTCGTGGCAAGACTACTACGAGCGGATGGAACGTACGGGAGTGGATGGAGAGATGATTGCCCGCGGAGCGCTGATCAAACCTTGGCTGTTTACCGAGATCAAAGAGCGTCGGGATTGGGATATCTCTTCGAGGGAACGGTTGGATATCTTTCGAAGCTTTGCCGAGTACGGTCTATCGCACTGGGGTAGCGATACGCACGGAGTCAATACGACGAGAAGGTTCATGTGTGAGATGATGAGTTTCACGCATCGATATGTGCCCACGGGATTGTTGGAGTTTCTACCGGCGAGGATGAACGACCGACCTCCGATGTTTAGGGGCAGAGATGAGTTGGAGACGCTACTGGCAAGTGGCAAGGCGGAGGACTGGGTGAAGGTGAGCGAGATGTTTTTAGGAAAGGCTCCGGAAGAGTGGAGTTTTACGCCCAAGCATAAGAGTAGTAGTTATTCGACCGAGGGCGAGGTTGGGGAGCAGCAGGGTTGATGGAGAAAGACGGCGGAAGAAGGGTTTTCTACATTTGCTATCTTGCTGTAATGTCTCCCCTCTTTTTGGTCGACGATATGACTTCCTTCATGAGAGATCTTTCAGCGCATCATATGCATGGCTGCGAGTGTGCTTCCGTTTGTGTGGCGAGAGGGAGTGTCAAAAGAGGTGTATCGACGGTGACGATGATGAGCAGCGCAGGGATTTTGCATGTTAGACCGCGAAAAGCAGACAATTTTGGCGAAACTCTTACGAAAGGCTGAGAAGATGATCGGTTTTTTTCGCAGAGAGAGAGGCTTTGTTGGCGCGTGCTGCCGCCTGCTTTTTTTGCCTAAGCGCGCACGCATCGCACTCGGCCCCTGTAACTCTTCAACTATTTCGAGGTGATGCACCGACCACCACCAAAAGACAACCTCGAAATCAACCTTCCGTCGTTGGATTCATCATCATCATCACCATCTTTTTTCCCGACCTTTTTTTTTTTTTTTTTTCGCCGCCTCGTTTCCCATTCCATCGACACTTTTGGCAGTGAGCTTCCATTCGACACGAGCGAAATCTGTCGTCACTTGCTCCACGGGCGCTACGGGAAGGATTTTTTGGAAGCATCAGTAGTTTTACACAGCGCCAGCAAACCAACTTGAACCCGGAATCGAGAGATACATCACTCTTCCCCCCTCACGATGGTGTCAACATTAGCTCTCGCCGGAGCATCCGGTCTGGCTACGCTTTCAGCAGTGGGACTGTATATGCTTCTTACAGGTAAGCCTCCTCTCCCACTCTTTTCTTCTCCTGTTCCTCAGGCTTGCTTTTTTTCAACTCACACCTCATTCTAATCCTTTCCGGCGGGGGTTATTAGGCAACGGAGAAGCGTTCAACATCGGTGCGTTTCTCGAAGAAACTTCGCCTTATGCGTGGGCAATGATCGGTATCGGTCTTTGCATCGGGTTGAGCGTTGTTGGTGCGGGTTGGGGTATCTTTATTACGGGTGCAAGTATTTTGGGTGCCGGTGTGAGAGCGCCTAGGATTACGACGAAGAACTTGGTTTCGTAAGTTGTCGCTGCTGTTGCTGCTGCTGCTGCTGCTGCTGGAGGTGTGCTGTTTTTCTGACGATCGTTTCCCTTTTGGATATATCTCGTCTGCTCGGGTTCTTTTGGTTGCCACTTTGCTGTTCGCTCGCTATCGTTCGGTGCGCTCTTTTCGGTCATGCTTCGAATCTTGCTTGCCACATCGCCTTCCTGCATCGCCCCTGCTCGTCACCCTACCACATCTCTTTTCGCTCGCTTTTTTTTTCGCCCACCCAGCATCATCTTCTGCGAAGTCGTAGCGATCTACGGCGTCATCATGGCCATCGTCTTCTCCGCCAAGATCACCGGCAATCTCGAAGCTGGAACCGACGGTCTCTGGTCGCCTAACAACTATCTTACCGGACACGTGCTGTTCTGGGGCGGGTTGACGGTCGGGATGTGCAACCTGTGCTGCGGTGTAGCTGTGGGGATCACGGGCAGTAATGCGGCGATTGCGGATGCTGCGGATCCGCAGTTGTTTGTCAAGATCTTGATCGTGGAGGTATTTAGCAGTATTTTGGGCTTGTTTGGGTTGATTGTGGGGTTGATTATGACGGGTAGTGCTGAGGAGTTCAAGTAGAGCGGGTGGAGGGATGTGGAAGAGGGAAGAGGAGATGGAGAGGAAAGGAGCAACTTTGCGGTAGTCGTTTGCTCAGGATTTGCCATTGTTTTTTTGTTGATACGATTCGATTGAAAGCATTGCTTTGTTCGTTACTTTGCTGCGGACGGCCCTGGGGAGCGATCGTACACGGGTCGAGCATTGGGTGAAGAGAGAAGAGAGAGACGATCTAAGTTTGGATCACGAACAAGCCGAACTTTCTGCACACGACGATTCCGATTCTGGCTGAAGTGCACATTCGAGAGGAGGTGATGGAGAAGAGACTTTCGATGAACTTTCCGCATTGTCGCTGCTTTATTCTAGCGCATTTGCAAGTCGTTCCCGCCGCCTTCACTTGGCACGCAGCAAAACCCTCCTTTCACTGATCTTACTCAGAGCATGTAAGTCTTTGTGTCACGAAAACGCACAGGAAACCGCTCGTACAGTTACGAAGCGAGCAAAGAAATCTCAAGCACTGGCCGTATCAACAGGGACTACTTGCAAAGAAGAAAAAGGTTGACGTTCAATGCAGTTGGGATTTGCGACATGGTGATGAGCTGAAAGCCAGATTCTAGCGTTCGTATGAGAAAGAATCGTCGAAACCATTCGGTATTGAAGCACATCTTTTCGAGCCAACTCATTGCCGGGAGCGCACTCTATGCTGTTGTCCGCGCTGCCATTGACACCCGGACCGTTTTTCCACAATCGCCTTCCTCTCCTGTTTCCTCCGCCTTCCTCGTCCAACAAATAACTTTTCACCACCGCATCCTCCCAACCGTCCAGCCGCCCAACCTCGGCTCAATGACTCAACTTAGCCTTGCCCCTAAACCGTCTCCTCATGATCGTCTTCCTTCCGTTCTTGGTCCTGTTCCTCGCCAAAAACCCATGTCTCCGCTTTCGAATCCGTTGCGAGGGTTGATACTCGGAGCCGTAGCTTACGCTTCTCGTTTGCCCCGCTGCACCCGTAACCGATGTTGCAACTGGTGTGGAGAGTAGGGAAGGAACCGATGAAGAGATGCTGGAGAGCAGCGATGGTTGTGTGGAACGTGATCGGATGAATGATGAGGAGGGTGGGGTGGAGGAGGAGGGGCGAAGTAGAAGGGTGGATGTTGCGTATGATGTTGATGCGATGGGTGTGATTGCTGCGGTGCTAGTGCTGGCGGTGGTGGTGGTGGACGATGTCAGCCGTAAGAGTGGGCGGAATGGCAATAGGCGAGGCATTGTGTATGTAGATTTGTGCAGGGAGGTCAGGGGTTGATGATGTTGAGAAGGAGAAGGTTGATGATGACGAAAAGGGGTTTTGGGGAGGCAAGACTTTGCTCTTGCTTTCTTCCGACTTTTAGTGTCACGTGATCTTACAGAGACATGTTAGACCGAATGTGGGTTGTTGCACAGACAAAAATAAATAAATGAAAAGCTCAGGCTAAGGTTGCTCCGTGCTAAAGCCCGAAAAGAAGGGGGAAAACAGAAAAAAGGCAAAAGTGACTCGGAGACAGCTTTCCAAAGCCTCGCTTTCACTCTATCCTTCTAACCAACACCATCTCCATCTCCCCCCTCTCGAAACCTTGCCTCTCACATCTCCCTCTGCGAGGGCAAAGAAAACCTAACCAAAACCATGTCTGCGGAACAATCCACCACCGCTGCTTCCGTGGCGGCACCACCCACGGCCGAAACCGTCGCACGTCAAGCCCGCGCCGCCTTCGAATCGTCCTCCCATCTCCTCTCCACCTCTTCCTCGGCCGACTCCACCCGCTCCTCCGCTCTCCTTTCCATCCGAACCGCGCTCGAACACCACAAGTCCGCCATCGAACAGGCAAACGCACTCGACATGCAAGCGGCCACTCTTCTCGTCTCACAGAGAAAGCTATCGTCATCGCTCGCGGCTCGTTTGGATCTGTTTAGTAAACCGGGGAAATGGCAGTCGCTGTTGGATGGGGTTTCAGATGTGTCTGCGTTGCCTTCGCCGCTCGACAATGTTCAGTGGGCAAAGAGGGTAGCTGACGAGACGGAGACGCAGGCTGCGATCGATCTGTACCGGATAACGTGTCCGATCGGCGTGTTGCTGTGCATCTTTGAGGCGAGACCGGAGGTTGTGGTTAACATTGCTTCGTTGGCTATCAAAAGTGGCAACGCGGCAATCTTGAAGGGTGGGAAGGAGAGTAAGCACACAGCCGCCATCTTGTCCAAGATCATCTCCGACGCGTTGGTCGAAGCCGGTTTACCCAAGGACCTGATTCAGACGGTAGAGACGAGGTCGGACATTCAAGAGCTGTTGCATTTGGAGGAATTTATCGATCTGGTGATTCCCAGGGGGAGTAACGAGTTGGTGAAGGCGATTCAGAGGGAGGCGAGGATGCCGGTGATGGGGCATGCGGATGGGTTGTGTGTTGGGTATGTGCATGAGGATGCGGTGTTGGACATGTGTAAGGGGACGGTGGTGGATAGTAAGACGGATTATCCGGCGGCTTGTAACGCGTTGGAGACGTTGTTGGTCAATGAAAAGTTGGTGAGGAAAGGGTTTTGGCCGGAATTGGCCGAGGCGTTGTTAGAAGCCAAAGTGGAGCTCAGATTGGATTCTGCGATGTTGTCGAGTTTGCAACAGCTCGCACCGGAGTTGGTCTCCAAGTTTCAGGGGCAAATTGTGCTCGCTCAACCTTGCGACTATCATACCGAATTTCTCGATCTAACCCTCCTCATCCTCAGCGTTGCCTCGCTCGACGCAGCCATCACATACATCACCACCCACTCCTCCGGCCACACCGACCTGATCCTCACCCACCCTTCCTCCCCCAACCCCGCCGCCGAGAAGTTTGTCAAATCCATCAACTCCGCAAACGTCTTTGTCAACGTCTCGACGCGCTTTGCCGACGGCTTTCGCTTCGGACTGGGTACAGAGGTGGGCATCAGCACGGGTAAGACGCACGCAAGGGGGCCCGTCGGATTGGACGGGTTGGTGATTTACAAGTATGTGGTGAAAAGTGAAGGGAGTGCGGTGGGGGCGCAGATGGCGGCCGAGTTTAATGGCGGCAGGAAGTGGGCGCATAGGGAGGTTGAGGCAAAGTATCCGCTCTTTTGAAAGGAGAGAGTTAGAAACGAGCAATTTCAACGAGCCCAACGTGTGTTTCCCCCCCTCCCCCATCCGTGCTTGGATCGTCGTGTGTCGTGTGCCTTTTTCTCAAACATTCAACCAACAGCCTGACCCAACGCATATCACACTTACAAACACTTCGCACAAACCTCTTTCAACGAACCAACAAATCATCGTCAATTTTTATTTTTATTTTTTCATGCAAAAAGAGTACAAATCGAGAAGCAAAAAAACCCCACAAAACCAACTCTAGAAAAACTCGGGGCAGCATCCCTTAGTCAACATCCATCTCACCAGGACCGTCATTCTTCTCGGCTTCGGCATTGGTCGGCTTCGGCTGCTGCTCCTCCTTCTTGTCATCCTTAGCAGGGGGAGCTTGGGTGGTGTCGACGCGAGGCTTGACTTTGCTCATGCTGTGTTTTCGCGAAAATATTTATAAAAAATAAAAAAATAAAAAAAAAAAAAAACAAAAGGGGTAGTTGGTGTCAGTGAGGGGATTGTTCAAGCTGGATCGGGCGGCAAGTTGCGACTGGGACTGGTGAGACGTGAACGTTGACGATGCGGGCCACTACCGTGCCCACTGCGGTGCTGAGGCGAAGTTGTGCTGCCGGTTTGACTTGAGCCGGATGGCGTGGATGATCGCTGACGAATGCGGGTATTGACAACGCCGTGTAGAGCAGGCCCAGCGTCTGGCTCTGCTTCTACGTCAGTCTCGCCTTCCGCATCGATATCTGAGTCCGACATTTCGGATGGCAGTTCAAGCACGGATGCAGGCGAATCGCCAGCAGCGCTCAGCTCAGATGGCAATTCCAGCATCGATGCAGGTGAACCACCATCGCTGCCATCAACACTCAAGTCTGTCGGCCGAGTAGTAGCGTTGACAGTGGACGTGTTGGTAGTGGCAGGGGCGGTAACATTGTTCGTCGACGTTGCCGTCGTCGTCGTGTAAGCAGCCGGCGTAGACTCCTCCTCCTCCTCCTCGTCGCTTGACGATGGAGACGCTGAAGGTGCCGCCGGCTGCGAAGGTCGGGGTAGCTGGGAACGGGAATCGTATACGTACATTGGGTGGCAGAAGTAGATGATCTCGTCCTTCTTCTTGAGCATGTCAGCCGAAAGAATCTTGGGGTCGGCGTTCTTGGGCAACTCGGACTGCTTGTACAGGCCGTCGTCGAGCCACTTGGCAACGGTGGCGCACTTCTCAATCACTTTTTGCTTGTCCTCCTCCGAGATGTGGCTGTACTGCTCGTCACCGCCCTGGGCCATCTCCATGTACTTGTTGATGGCCTCACGCAGCGCCGAGGCAGCCTTGGGTCGCTCCTGGAACTCCTTCTCACGGAACTGGATGGGACCGCCGATCTTCTGGAGCGAGTCGATGCGCTCGACGTAGGCCGATTTCTTGGCATCCTCGCCCTCGTCCGAGTAGAGCCACTCCTCCTGTGCGTTGAGAGCAGCGAGATACTTCTCCTTCTCTTCGGCAGTGACAAAGAGCTTGTATCGGTCGTCGAGCTTGGATCGCTGGTCGTAGATCATCTCCTCGAGGGCGTTCTTGCGGTCCTCGGTGTCGATGACGAGCTTGTCGTTCGAGTAGAGCTGACCTTCGGTCTCCTTCATTTCGGCGACGAGGGAAGCGTCCTTGCCACCGGTGAAGCCAGAGACGATGGTGAGGTCGGCCTTGCGCTGGAGCTTCTTGACCTTGCGGATCTCGGTCTTGGGCGCAGCGTCCTTGTCGCCGTCGGTGTCCATAGCGGCGGGGTCGGTGACAGGGATCTCCTCCTCCTTCTCGACCTCCTCAACAGTGTAGGCGGACTCGAAGTTGAGAACACCGTGCAGATTGAGACGAGCCTTGACCTTAACGATCGAGTGGTCGCCCTCTGCGTTGGGGGTGACACCCTTGATGGAGAACTTGCCGATCCAGGGGTTGATACCCTCGGGGATCTGCTCGGGCGAGGCGTAGTGGGCCTCGAGGTCAAAGTTGTCCTTGCGGTAGAAGGTGAGGATCTTGGTGGAAGGGATGGGGTTGTTGGGCTGGAAGACGACCAGCTCGGTGTCCTCGTCGGGCACATCGGCGGCCTTGTCCCAGGTGACCTTGATCGAGTAAGGGGTGGCGTCGTGGATGCTGAACTCACGCACCTTGAAGACGGGCGAGAGAACGGCGCAGGCGAGGGTGCATCCTCGGGCCACCGCCTCGTCCTGGTTGGAGGTGAAGGAGAGGGGCTTGCCAAAGAAGGCCGAGATGCGCTCCTTGAGGGCGGGGACACGCGAAGAGCCACCGACCATCTCGATGGAGTGGATTTGGTCCTTGGTCAGGCCCGACTGGGTAAGAGCGGCCTCGAGGGGAACGGTGATGCGCTCGAGAAGGGGAGAGATGAGCTGCTCGAACTCCTCACGCTTGAGCTGGGAGCTGGCGTCAATGTCCTCGATGAGATTCTCGACGTTGAGGGGAGCGACGGCGTTGGCGGAAAGGACCTTTTTCAAGCGCTCGCAACCGGCAGCAAGACGGAAGCTGGCCTTGGGGCTGGAGAGGACGTCGATCTTGTACTTGCCCTTGAACTCGTTGGCAAAGTGGAGGAGGAGGGCGCGGTCAAAGTCACGGCCACCAAAGTTGCGATCGGCAGCGGTGCCGAGAACGGTGAGCTGACCCTTGCTGAACGAGACGACGGCGACCTGGTAGGAAGAGTGACCAATGTCGCAGAAGACGACGTTGCGCGGGTTGTCGGCCTCGGGGAGGTCGGTCTTGGTGATGCCATAACCGAGAGCGGTGGCGGTGGTGTCGTTGAGGAGGCGGAGGGGGTTGAGGCCGGCAATCTCGGCGGCGTCGAGATAAGCACGTCGCTGAGCATCGGTGAACCAGAGAGGAGTGGAGAGGACGACATCGCTGACACCGGCACCGCCGAGCTCCTTGGAGGTGGTGTCACGCAGCTTGCCGAGGTACATGGCAAGGAGCTGGGTAGCGGAGAAGACGTGCTCCTCACCTGCGAGGCGGACCTTGACACCAACCTCACCCTTTGCGTCGACGAGCTCGGCATTGATAAAGTTCTTCTCGACCTTTTGCACCTCGGGGTCCTGGAAAGTGCGACCTACGAGACGCTTGAGCGAGCCGACGGTGTTCTTAAAGTTGGAAGTCTGAGCGGTGGCAGCAGCCTCACCGAGCGCTCTCGCCTTTTGACCGAAGGAGACGAGCGAAGGAGTAGCACGGTTGGAGACCTCGTTGGCGATGACATCGACACCACGAGCACGGGCGACACCGATCTTGGACGAGGCGTTACCCACGTCGATACCGACGACGGACGACATTTTGGCGCAAGTGTGGTGGGGAAAGAAAAGAAAAGAAAAGAAAAAGAGAAATCACCCGTTGATGAAAGAAGAAGCAGCTGTATTGAACAGAGATTCTGCTAGGTGAATGAGATGTTGGTATCAGAAAACCGGATGTGATGAGTATGATCCGGAGTCGAAAAGGGGGGATGATGATGGTGAAGAGGGGAAAAAGAAGATGATGTTGCTGCAGATATCAAATCACTCTTTGGTTAGTGGCAAGCGCAAAATTTGTGTGTGTGTGTGTGTGTGCTGAGCGCGCTATTCAAAGTTGCGGTCACTGCGCTGTGCTGTGCTAATTGATAATTGAATGATTGAGGTAAATTTTTTGGATTTTCTTCTCAAGTCGCTCTCCGCTCTCACACTCGAAAACGCGTTGGCTTTTTCTCTTTTGGCTGTGAGTTGAGAACTTTCGTTGAAATTTGTTCTTCTCGCTTCCGCAACGTCCTTCTCGCATATTCGCGATCTTCTTTTAGAGAGGATGATGTCCTTCCATGTCACAGTCTCGAAGCTGTCATTTGCTTACAACTCCACTGTCATTGCCAGCAGCGAGTCTAGACTGCTTCCGGCTCACTTCGAATGCTCCAGATTTTCATGCCAAGAAGCAGCCCTAGATGGTGCGGCGGCGATCATTACTTGTCGATCGCGTATAGATCTGAATCGGGAGATCCATGAAGGAATTTCCCTCCAAACGGCCGAGAATTTTCTGGCATGTTTCAGGTGTTAAGCCTCTCACAAAAGACATCTTCGTTACAAAAAGTCTTCCTCACCCCGATCTGCGCAATTACCTCATCTCGCGCTGTCAAACTGGGCCTTCTCCAAGTGTCGAAACGTCTTGAGTGTTGCACAATCAGTTTACTATCAGCTACAGTACATGCTGCAGACTTACCCCTTTTCGGATAGCCGCTTTTCGTTTGCGACCAAGCTCAACCTTCACCCTACTGCACTTTCTGTGAAGCTCGTAATGTGTGAGAGCATATAAGGAGCAGGTCGTGACGTCTGTCAAGGCACGGGGTCATGGAAGAGCGCCACGGATATGACTTTCTTTGTTGAAATGACCAAGAGCTTTCATGGCGAGTCCAAGGTGAGCATCTTGACTTACCACATACACTTGGACCCTGAAAAGCCTTGAGTGAGCTGGTCATCCAGCAACATCGTCATTGTCTGGGCGGCTCTGGCGAAACTAGATCGACGATCAAGGGTCCATGACAGCATCACCTCCACCTTTGCTTCTTCTCGTCATTTGATTTCCTTTCACCATTCTCCGAACGAGAAAGCTTGTGTTTGTGTCAGCACGCTCCCTTCTTTCCTTTTGACTATATATCATCTGTCCACCTTTTTATCAAGAGGGGATTCGTTTCTTCCTCGTTCTCGACGTTTCAAGGTTGTTCGTCTCGTCGCTGTCACCGTCTTCTTTTTTTTTGGGGGGGGGTTTCTTTCTCTCTCACTCTAAACTCCTTCGTTAAGGAGGGCAAATATCCAAGAATGACACGAAATGTCCTCATCGCACTCCTACGCAACGACTTGCGTCTACACGACCATCCCATCTTCCACCTCTGTTCCGAACAAACACCAACGAACGCCAACTTCAAACAGCCCGTAACCCACGTCCCACCCGTCTACGTGTGGGATCAGCGACATGTCCAAGTCTCCGGTTTCCCCAGCATCCAGAAAGCCACCAGGGCCGGTGGGGGCAAAGGTCAAGAGCAGTATGCAAAGACAAGAGAGATGAAAATTTGGAGGACGGGCGTTCATCGTACAAAGTAAGCATCACCACCTTTCCCACAACCTCCGCTGAGCGCGCGTTTCCAATCGGTAATACTGACATTGAAATGTTTTTGGACTTGGTGGTTGGGACAGATTCATCAACGAGAGCGTCTTTGACCTGCGCGATCGCCTGCGGTCCATTGGTAGCGATCTGGCCATGTTTGCAGGTACACCCGAAAGCGTCATCCCAAGCCTGATCAAGTCGATCCGCGATAAAGGAGATACCGTCGAAGCCGTCTGGTTAGGACGCGAGATCAACACGGAAGAGGTCAATGTGCAAAAACGACTCGATAGCATCCTGTCCGACCTGCAATGCCCGTTCAAGATGTTTGAGGGAAAATCCTTGATCTACTCCAGCGATCTGGGGTTTCCCGTCAGCCAGCTGCCGGACGTCTTTACGCATTTCAGAAAGCAGGTGGAAGGAGCAGATATGTTCAGAGAGCCGTTGCCCGCGCCGTCGAAGCTCAAGCCTTTTGCAGAGGTGACGGTGGACGACGCAGCTGGAGTCTACGGTCTATCGAGCAAGAAGGAGTTCGGTAGTAAAGACGCGGTGGAGAAACACCTCCTTCAGCCTCTGCTCGACGAGCCGGTTCTTGGACACAAAGAGTTGCTCTCCAGAGTCATGTCTTCAGGAAGCATCGAAGTGCCCCATTCAGCCTTCCCGTACAAAGGCGGCGAAACGGAAGCACTCCAACGACTCGACCACTATTTCGCTGGCGGCAAATCCTCGCCCGGCGCCTCGTACAAGGAAACGCGAAACCAAATGCTGGGAGCCGACTACAGCACCAAATTCGCCGCTGCCCTCGCCCACGGCTTGCTCTCGCCTCGCCTGATCGCCCAAAAGGCAACCGAACTCGACCAGTCCACCGGAGCCCACAACAAGGGCGGCGGATACTGGATCATCTTTGAACTCCTCTGGAGAGACTACTTCTACTTTGTCGGTTGGAAATTCGGCTCTCACCTCTTCACCTTGGGAGGCATCGAAGAACAACTCTCACCCAAACAAGCCCAATCCAAAGCGTACGACTGGAAAACCACTTCATCTCTCACCGATCCCACCGACGCCTTTATCCGCTGGGCCACGGCCAACACCGGCGTACCCCTCATCGACGCCAACATGATCGAACTCGTCCAAACCGGCTTCATGTCCAACCGAGGTCGTCAGAACGTCGCCAGCTTCCTCATCAAGGATTTAGGCTGGAACTGGCAACAGGGCGCCGAATTCTTTGAAAGCTGGTTGGTCGATTACGATCCCAATTCCAACTGGGGCAATTGGCAGTACGTTGCGGGTGTGGGAAACGATCCTCGTAGCAGTAGACAGTTTAACCCGATCAAACAGGGCAAAGATTACGATGTGCAGGGTGAATACGTCGCTACCTGGATTCCGGAGTTGCAGGGGGTGGAGAACAAGTACAGACATCACCCATGGACTCAACCGGGCGGTTGGGAGGCGAAAGGGTATCCGAGCAGGCCGATGATCGAACAGCAGATGTGGAGGAAGCATTATTCTAATGCCGGTGGTGGCGGAGGTGGCGGAGGCGGAAGGGGAGGTGGAAGAGGCGGTGGAAGAGGAGGGTTTAGAGGCAGACGTGGTGGTGGACGTGGTGGTGGACGTGGTGGTGGTGGAGGAGGAGGAGGAGGTAATCGACAGTAGACTTCACTTGCATCACTCCCGTAGACAACATGCACACATAGACACACAGCATAATCACTAGGAAACGCAATCATCACAATTGAATCACATTTTGCTCACACACCTCGCAAACTGTGCTAAAGGTTCATCGTCAAACATCACCCTCCTTCCGGTCCCCTTGATCCCCCTCGTCCTTCTCCTTCTCCTTCCCTGCCCTCCCCTGCTCCTCAACCACCACCTGCTTTCCCTCCACCCCCTCTCCCTTCACCAATCCATACTTCTCCGTCACCACACCCACCACCTCCAACCACTCCACCATCGCCCCAACCCCCAAATCCCCGCACGCCAACCGCTTCTCCACCGGCCCCCTCACCTCGTACCCCAACACCTCTTTACACATCCTGACATGCACTTCCGTTAACGGATGCATCCACATACCCGTATTCATCGCTGGAAAAAGCACTACCTCCTTCGTTCTCCCACACGCCCTCAGAAAGCACGTCAGCAGATCGTCGCACAAACCCGCGTTCAACTTGGCTAGCGTGTTGGCAGACGTCGGAGCGATCAACACTAGATCTGCCCAGCGTCGAAGTTCGATGTGCAAAATCGGATCGCCAACGGTCGAAAAGGAAGACCATTCGTCGGCTGTGGTCCAGAAGTGTGCGCGGTGATGAGCGGAAGAGCGGCCGAGGGAGTTTTCTTTGGCGAGTGTGGCAACTGTATACTCTTCAGCCCCGCTATACTTATCGATAAAATATCGATCGTAAAACCGCAACGAGCTGTCAGATGCAACAACCTGCACCCGTACATTCGAATACTTCATCAGCTCTTCGACCATCAACGGGATCTTGACAGATGCAACACTGCCCGTACTCGCCAGTACCACGTGCAACGGTCGTTCTGCCGTCGGCGGCCGTGATACCGGCGGATAGGGTGACTGCAGAGACGCCGGTAGTGGCTTCTCTTCCACCAGAGAGGCAGTCGAGACACTCCGCGGAGCCGTGATCCGGTTGAGCTGGGCAGCGAGGTACGACGTCGTTCGACTCGCAGCTGCTGGTTTGGACGGCGGCGGTGGTCCCGGTAGCTCGCGCGAGACGGTACGGGGCGAAGCAAGCGTTGCAGCATCGGTGGTGGATGGAGTGGGTAGACCCAGACCGATGGAAGACGAGGATGGAGAAGGGGATAACGCGGAAGCTCCTAGGCGGCCGAGCATCGCTAGTCGGTCTCCGATCGTTGGTTTGTCCGCGACCACTGCTGCTGCTGCGGGAGTGACGGGGATGTCCTTGGTTTGCTCTTCTACTCTCGAGTAGTCGGTCGGTGCAGTGCTGCTTCGACTGGCCATCGGTCTCGACGCATCCTTTCTCCTTCCCCCCGTCCCGTTCTCCCCACCTTCCCCACTTAACATCCGCAACAATCCCCCATACCCTCCAATCCTACTACTCGCCGCCTCCGCCAGCTTCACCCCAAACCTCGTCGGCACCATCGTCTCCTCCTTCACCCCCTTCATTCCTGCATCCAAACTGAGATGCGCTCCAATCTGACTCGCGTCCAAACCTAGATCTTTGACATCTACATTTTCCAAAAACGCCACTGCCGCCTGCACATTGACCAAGCAGTAGGATGTCTGGCCTTGAACCAGGCTCTCGGCACGAAAGCGCTCAATGTAGAGCAAGTTACTCGCCAACCGAGACGGGTTCGACGAAACGATGCTGTAGACGAGGATGGGAAGGATCGTGTCTGCACTCGTCGTTTCGCCTGTCTTCTGCGTCGACGCTTCGGCATCGTCACGCATCTTTATACTTGGCAGTTTGGCCACACCCTCAACAGCGATCTTATGCGCCCTCACCAACACCTTCAACTTGTCCTTTGGCGAACGACAAGTTTCCAACCGCTGCAACTCCTCTCCACACCCTTTCACAATCCTCTCCAACCCTTCAACCACCGCATCCCCTCGCTCCGTCGGCACATCCAACCCCAAATGCCGTAACGACAACCCCAACACGTTCAGCGCAGCGATTCGCGACGACAGCGCATCATCGTGATACCTATCCTTCGAAGTAACCGGACAGAACAATCGATCATACACCTCTTCGCACAACACACTTTCCACCACCTCCAACTGCGTTTCGACACGTTCGTGCTGTCCGCTCTGATCACCTTCGAACTTGTACAGCTGATCCTGAACGCTGGTGTAGAAGTCTTGGACGTTGTCGGACATGTCGTCTGGATCTGCGAGGTAAGGGAGGTTGGCGATGTTGATCGGAAAACTGGCTCGTGATCGACTTGCGTTGGCTGTTGGAGCTGGGTCAGCACCGTTCGAGGATCTGGTTTCGAGAGATGGAACAGGTGGAAGATAGGTAGCGGCGAAACTGGCGACGACTTCGGTGATGACTTCGGGTATCCCTTCCGCCGAGAGCCGTTTCTTCATACGCGCATCGAGCGTCTTTCGAATGGACCGCATCACAGATGAACGTCGAACAAGGTGATCCACGACCCACACCGAGAGCGTTCTCCGACTCCCTTCAGCAGCATTGCTGGAGACTGCATCCTCACTCGACTCCTCTTTAGCCTCCTCTCTCAGCTCCACACCCAAACTCGACGGCGACTGCCTACCACTCCCATTCTCCGATTCCAGAGCCGCATTAACAGCCAACCTCTGTGCATCGACCATCTCGGAACCCGTCGTCTCCGCCGTCGTCTGTCGTCTTCTCTCCCTCCCACTACCACCAAAGATACTCGCAAACGACGCCGAGGCTCGAGACCCCGCAGCATTGAGTTTGGAGTTGGACCGCGATCGGTTCTTCCCACCAGCCTGATCATCGGTCGAAGCCATACGTGCGTTGAGCAGTGGTAGTAAAGGAAAGCTCGGATTGGAAGCAGACAGCGTAAATGTGGGATATCGACACCTCGAATCGTCAGGTAGCGAGACGTTGGGAAGCGGAGCGAGCGTCTCAAGCGTCTCTTGTCGAGAGGTTGCGTCTTTGAGGTCCGAAAGAGAGCTTTGTGAGGTTTTGACTACAAAGGTTTGGAGTGTCATTTCGAACTTGTCCTCTTTGTTTGCTTGATCTGAAGCCTCTACCTTGTCCGAAGCCCGCGATCTAGACAACGTTCCGCGCAACCCAGACAAGGTCAACACGGGCACCCCATGCCTCTCCTCGCCTGTCGACCCCGTTACCATGCCCGGCATCACCCTTCCGCCCGACCCAGCAACCGCGCCAAACACCGTATGGTCATACGCAAAAGACGCACTCAACTGCGACGCCGAACTAAACACCGACGGAGGATCTTTGGGCAACAACAGCGTCGCATCGCCATTCGCCAACAGCTCTGCGACCGCTGCCCATTCTCCCTCGGTAGCCGCCTGGAGCGCTTCCAGAATCAACCAACCCGCACTCTTCTCGTTCAAGCCGAGCCTGCGTGCCTCGTCCTGCATCTGTTGCAGCTGTATGCGAGCCATGCTTGCTCGAGCCGTGTCGGCTTCGGATGTGTTTGGCGGTCGGGAGCTGTTGCGCGGCGGCACAGCATCTGGTAGCGATATTGTCGGGTAAGAAGGCGAAGTGGTGAGATACGAAGTAGCCGTCAAAGGCGAAGAATGAGACGCAACCCTGCTGGAAGGTGGCGCAGGAGACACACGACCCGACGACAAAGACGATCCTCCCGCTGCCTGCTGGTGGTGGTGGTGGTGGTGGTGGTGAAACTGCGAAGAATGAGCCTGGAAAACAGAAGCCGCGTTCGGCCGCAACATGGAATTACGTTGACGAGGAGCGTAGTTGAGGCTGTGATACGTGCGTGATGTTGGCAACGCAGTGGTTGGCGTTGAAGGTGTTGACGAGGCTGGTGAATCTGATTGAGCATCGACAGGTTGAGCCGGTTGATCGCTAGGCGGTTTTAGGTCGCTATTTCGACCGACGCTTTTGCTGTGCCATTCTGCTCGATCTCTAGCGTCGAGGCGGGTGATGGGGAAGCGGGGCGATGTTGATCCTGACCCGAAAGAGACCGTAGAAGAGCCAGAGTTGGGGTCTAGGGAGTCGCTGGGATTGCGCTGCATGATGGAAGAAGGTCGCTCTGTCGTGAATGCCAAGGGAAAGCTACAAAGTGGTGGTAGACCAGCGGCAGCGACGTAAGCTCCGTGCAACTGCTTCAGCGAGCTTTCAAAGGGTGTACTTTGAGCCCTGTAGTGACTCGGCAGCGAAACCGAGGATGGAAGTCAAGTATGAAAGTGCAATCCAGTTCAAAAACTCAGGGTCTGATGCCCCAAACTCAGCCTTTTTCAACACTTACCAGGTGGCTCAAGCGCGAATCACCGTGTGTATGTGTGTGTGTGTGTGTTGGTTTCAGAGCCTTCATATCGCCCGAACCCAAATCTAGCTATGATCACTGCCGTTGACACTCGCAACTCCAGACAGCATAGCAAAGCAGTCGTGCTTTGATTCCAGAACGATAAAGAAGGAAGTACAAATACAAGTGAATGACATTGTCAAAGAAAGAACAAGGGTATACTGGTGGCTCATAACGCTCGAAATTGGACCTCATCGAACAGCAGTAGCAGCACCTCTACCATCCGACCTCAAGTCCATCAACCCTCCTACCAAGCTCGTCACCCAACCCCCATCCCTCCTCCACCCACCGACCCCACCGCGGCCCCACTCACACTGGGCGGATAGCCCCTCTCCTTTGCAAACGTCGGACTCCTCTTGCCACCCTCCTCCCTGCCCAACGCATACTCATCCTCAATCGGCTGCTGCAGCACATTCATCTTTGGCGTGATACACACCAACGTATTCGTCGGAATCTCCATCCAATCTGCCTTCTCAAACGTCAACGGTTCACTCGCAACCACAATGATCTTCTCCCTCTTGTCCGTCTTGACCATCCTGTAACTGCCCGGTGAGTGTTCGTAAAACTCGGTGCCCGACGAAAAGTAGAGACTCGCTGCCTGGTCGTGCTTCGACGAGACGTAGCGCGTACAGATGATACTGGCACCATCGGTGACGCAAAAGTTCATCAGGCTGGGTTCTTTGATCCCTGCTTCCCTTGACCACGTATTAAAGTCGTTGATGGTCGCCAGCATTGCAGAGCGAAGTTGCTTGTACGAAAAAGGTTGCGTCGAGAGTGGGTTTGCGAGATGACTGAGAAACACTGCAAACGCAAACTCCGAGTCCGTATGTCCCTGAGGAAACAGAAACAACGGTTCCGGTAACGAAGCCAACACCTTGCGTTTGATCTTGGAAAACTCGGAAATCTGACCGTTGTGCATCCACATCAACCGACCGTATCGCCAAGGATGACAGTTGGTTTCCGACAATGCTCCCGCCGTAGAAGCACGTACGTGAGCAAAGACGAGTGGCGACTTGATCTTTTCAGCTATGCGTTGCAGGTTTTGATTGTTCCATGCGGGAGTGACCGAGGTAAAGATGCAAGGAGCGTTGCCGAGTTCAGGATCGGGGGTGGAGTCGTACCATCCTACACCAAAGCCGTCGCCGTTGACGGCGCGGGTGGCGTCGAGACGCAAGCGCGAGTCGAAGGCTTGGTTGATGATCGAGTGGGCGGGGCGTGTGACGAGGTGGCAGAGCTGGATAGGGTCGGCGCCTTTGAAAACTAGACATGGCATGGTTTAGAGGCAAGCGCGCGAAACACACACACAGAGAGAGGGAAAGCATCAAAAGGTCAGCCAAAGAGCTCCTTAAGTAGGGTGGGAATGGTGAGACGCTTACCAAGTAGCCGGCACATGTTTTGTGGACTGCACAGCCAGCAAGGAGCAACTTATAAAGGAGTCCTAGCTTGCAAAGAGCGCCTGATTGACCTGCCCGGAGTGTTGATGCTCGTGTCCCTAAAACAAAAGCCTTGAATGTTTGCTGTCTTTGTGTATACTGTATGTATGGTGTGCGCAAAGCAAACTCGAGAATGGCAAAAAAGTGATTCCAAAAATGCGTCTTTTCTCATTCGCTCTTCTTATCGCGTCATTTTTGCGGGGGAATTTTCTTGCAGAAATAAAATGAAAATAATCTCAAAAAAAAAAAAAAAAAAGGCTCGAAAAAATGTGGCACAAAAAAAATTGAGCTGTCAAAAAAATCATTCAAGACTGCCAAAGTTGGTGTTGGTCTCCCGTCACGACCCTCATGGTTGCCTTTGCACCCAATCAAAGGGGGCAGCTGATTCCCAAGCTAGAGTCTAGCAATGTCGCTCCTTCCATCGTTTGATGACGCCCTTGCAGCAGCACCACCATCATCATCATCATCGTCCGGCTCCAATCGATCCAAACAGACCCTCGTCGGCGGTCTTCTCTCCCACACCGCCGCTCCACCGTCCTCTCTCGACTGGAACAGCCTTACCCTCACCGACCTCACACCGCACAGTCACGGTCTGTGCAGTTCTGTCTATCGTCGTTCCCTTTCTTCAACCGCAGCGTTTCCGTACAACCTTTCCTCTACGACCGCTTCGAATGACTGCTCTTCCGCGCTCTCGTCGGCAATCAGTAGCGCTGACGGCTTGCCCAATTGGATATGTATCAAACGTGTTGCACCGGATGAGCAGCCACGGCCGCATTCTGTATCTCGAGAGATAGCGATCCTAGATCTTCTCTCGCATCGGAATGTAGCACCGCTTCTGGCGGCAGTGTACGATACTTCGGATCCGTTTGGAGCTAGTGTGGATCTAGTCATGCCGTTGTACGGTGCGACGTTGGACGAGGTTTTGCAGGAGCCGAGTCTCGTCTGCGAAAAGGAGTTGGGGGAACAAGTGAGACCGGCCAAGTCGATTTCTCACCTCTGGACGGGTTCGACGGCACGGTTTGTGGAGAGCGTTGGTAAACAGCTCCTAGCAGGCATCGTTTTTTTACACGATAGAAATGTGGCGCATAGAGATATCAAGCCTTCCAACGTTTTACTCTCCCACACGGGTATTGTTAAACTCATCGATCTCGGCACGGCTTTTACAAGTACACTGCTCACCGACCCGCTCGAATCCAACAACTCTCATGGCAGGGAGGAGGGGGAAGAATGGAATGGCGGCAAGATGGTCAGTCAAGTAGGAACCGGACAATTCCGAGCTCCTGAATTGCTCTTCTCACCCATCCACGGTTACGATGCATTTGCGATAGACGTATGGGCCATCGGCGTGATTCTCGCGCACTTTTTCACTCCTCTCATCCCCATCCCTCGCACCGAAACTTTCCAAGACGAGAGAAAAGATTGGCAGAAAGCCTTCGATTCAAACACTCGCCTCTCTCCTACCGATAGCGACGAATCGACATTTTGGCACCAAGATTCCCCCCTCCCCAACAACGACACCAACCCCGCCTCGGCATACATCCGTCAACCCCTCTTCGCCGCGGAAACGGGCGACATCGGTCTAGCCGCAAGCATCTTTGCCCTTCTCGGTCTACCCCAAACCACACAGCAGTGGCCAGAAGCACAACACTTTCAACCCCCGCTACACCGCCTCCCCTTCACACCCACCCAGGGCAAAGCCTTGCTTTCCGCCCTCCCGCTTTTCAATCCAACCTCGCAAGAACACAACACATTGGTGGACAAGATCATCTTACCAGCACTCAACTTGTCCGCTTCCAAACGCCCGCCCGCTCGCACCATGTTAGCTGCCCTGGAGACGGGCCATCCTCCCTCATGATTCCCAGAGTCATTCCAGAGCACAAACCGAAATTGTATTAGTAAAAGAAGTTCTGTAGTATTTCAAAAGATCACAAGTGGAAAACAATCAGCCCCGAGGCAATAGACCTCCAACGCAACAGAGGTCGAACCTGCAACTAGGCGATGAAACGCCGTAATGCTGCTGCAGACTTCCCATCCTTGGCGGCAAAGAGTTGTGCGAGGCGATGGTACAAGCGTTGATGACAGTGGCCGCTATCGAAATCGAGCCGCGCGGGGTACAAACGATTCTTCGAGCGAAGAGCGCGTACGTTGCGTGCACGACTTAATCTCCAGGCCGAGGTATACTAGGAAAAGACATAGAGAAAAAGGATTAGAGGGGGAGAGAGAGAGAGAGAGAGAGAGAGAGAGAGAGAGAGAGAGAGAGAGTGTGTGTGTGTGTGTGTGTGTGCAGGAAGAATGCGTGGAGACGGTGGTGATACATGATGCAAGAGAGAAGGTTGGACGAAGAGATGCTGGCGACGGAAGGGGATTATTGCAAACGAGACGAGACGGGAGGGCAATGCGACCAGCATAATCGTACACAAGTTGCGAATGCGGAATAACAATCCGAGGTCGACGTCGATGATCGTAAGCGGAGGAAAAAGGGACGGCAAAGAGAAAACGGCACAGCCCGATTAGATCTCGGCCGAGAGAACCGCGGCAGCTGCACGAGGGAAGGGCAGAGCAAGGTCGGCGCTCTTCGATGATCCAGCACGCTGCCGCGAGTCATCGTCGAGGAGGCGATACTTGGGCTGCACCTGCGACGGCAAGCAAGGGCTCACAGCGCGCAATTCGGTGTCGAGGGCGACTGCAGCGCCCGTGACGTTGTCCGACTGCGATCGGCTCAAGCTGCTGCGTCTACCCGTGTTGTCGGCAGATTCGACGAAAGCAGCAGCATCCTGAGCACTGTGAGCACGCTTGAGCTCGGCGGTCCAGTTGTCCCAATCGCCTTCGGGTACCATGAGGCGGTAATCGATGGCTTTGAGGAAGGCGCGCTCGAGCTTGCCGAGGTCCTTGACGGGAAGACCCGAGATCTTGGACCAGGCCTTGTTCGAGTAGCAACGGTCCTGCACAAACTTGGCGGCGGTGATGATCGAAGCCAGGAACATGCGGCGTGGGCAGCGGATGAGGCAAAGCTCTTCCTTGGTCATGCCGAGCAGGGGCGAAGTGGCTTGGGTCTCGACCTCGACCTCTACGCCGCTAACGCGGGTCGATTGCTTGAGCGTAAACTGCTTGGACTTCTGCGCAGCTTCGCCGAGTCTGACGCAATACAGCAGAGCAGCCTGCAAGGTGGAGCACGAGGTGCGGCCACGACGCAGTGTCTCGCGCACAAAGACCTGGAGTGGGAGAGCATTCTTACCCTTGGCCAGATCACAGGAGGCCGCAGGGGTGGAAGCATTCCAAACTCTGTCGAGAGTTCGGCAGGCAGCATCTATGAGAGGGGAAAACAAGGGCAAAGGGAAGGAGTTGGGAAGGAGGGAACGAGCTTGGGAACGATCAGCAAATCGATTCAGGTGGGACGAGGCGGGGAGCGGGGAGCAACGATGCGCGGGCAAAGGTGGCGGACAAGGAATAGGATGATACTTACCAACTAGGCAGTCGACGAGGGCGGTTTTGTTGCCATCGGTGGAGAGTGACGATGAGGAGGATGCTGGTGAGATGATGCTGGAAGCAGGAGCACCGGACACCTCGGGAGCAGCACAGGGTTGAGCGGGTTGAGCGGGATGCGCTGGCTGAGAGGCGACGCTGACCACTTCCGAAGCGAGTCGGACGACTTCGCCCTGGAGGTCACGGATGCGTTTGGCACAACGGTTGCGCTCAGAGGCAGCGAGCATGTCGGCACGCCAAGCGGCGAGGTGCTCGAGCTGGTGCTGAGGAATGCGCTCTTCGCTCATCGAACTCTTGCGAGAGGAGGGCGTCTGCTCGCCAACGCTGGTTTGCGAATCGAATGCAGACTCGGAGCCATCGTTGTCCGATGAGAAGACCGAGGCATGGTGGGAAGCTGCCGAGGCCGAGCAAGATGAAGACGAAGCATCCGAGCCGGATCGGGATCGCTTGCCGCAGACTGTGGGAGGCTGCAGTACGAGTCCATGGTTGGTGGACAAGAGATGGGGCTTGCCGAGCACCGACTGCTCGAGGGCAGTGGTGTGGCTAGCCAGGTTGAAACCATTGAGCTCGACGTAGTCTACGATGGGCAAGGAGGCGCCTTCGACGACCATGGTGGTAGCGTACGGGTTGAGTCGCTGCATGGTTGCAGACGAGCGTGAAGATCAATGTCAGAACGCGTGCAAGAGTGAGAGCGTATCTGAGCAGGTCAAGGCAGTCGGTGGAGCTTTGCTCGACTGAGTCAGAGAAGCACGTCGAGCTGCTGCTTGGGTAGTGATGAGATGAGGGTTATAAGCCAATGCGACGAAACCAATTCACGTAGATAGGACCGGATGGATAACGGTGAGGACCGTAATCCTGGATGAAGATGGTGAATGCGAGGCCCTACGAGGAGATGTAGGGTGGTTCGCTGGATGATACCGAGAACGCTAGTGTGTTCAGAGTATCAACGTTGAGAGGATGAGACCGGCGTCAAGGTTGAGGCCGATTGAAAGAGTACGAGAGGGGACAATAAAGTGGCGAGGAAGGTGAAGAGAGGAGAGAGCTTAGAAGGTAGAGAGATTGATCGCGATGAAAGGCCGTTGTGAGAGGCGTTTGCGCGTTGAACAAAGGTTGGGGACCTTGGATGGTCGTTCTGGGATGCAGAATGACAATCTTAAAGGTCCCACGAGGGGACGACGATGATGTAAGAAACCATTGCTTGTTACGAAGTGCTGAGCGTAGAGAAGAGTGGTATGTGGTTTGTTTGTTGTTTGCTTTGATGCTAGAAGCGCAGTTGCCTTAGAGGATCAAAGTGGCGGGCTGAGTCGCGATGACGAGGCGATGGAAGAGAAGCTGAGTTTTGAGTTGGATGATGATGAAAGCTGAGTCGATCACGAGTGGTGGCAATACCAAATGATGACGACGGTGGATGGCGGGGATGAGGTCGGATGGAGAGACAAGCTCGAGGTTAAGAGGGTAGAGAGATGCGCTCGAGTCGATGCGGAGCAGAAAATGGGTGTCAAGCTGCTGCTGAGTATAGCGCGCGCGCGCGCGCGAGTCACACCACGTAGAGGAGGAGTGTCAACTGAATTGGATCCGGAATCCGACAAAGTCTAGAAGCCGGGACAAGACGTTACAAAGTCGACCGCAGCTAGAGTCACACTTGGACTTGCGGGCTGAGTAGCAAGACACGAGGGCTGTGCAGTGGCAAAAGTCAAGACCACTGGAGTTCGAGACAGTCGATGCTGGTGCGCAAGTAAATAAGATGGAGGGTTGTCGCGCGCCTTGATGAGAGCCAAGCTGAGTCGCTTGTGTGCTGAGTTGTCAAGATATGAAAGCTGAGTCGATTTGGTGTGAGGGCGGTGGAAGACGACGACGGTGATGGGACAAGAAGGAAAGCGAGACGTATCCAAAGACTGAGCTCGATCAAGGATGAGGAGATAGGGAGCAAGTCAGAGCAATGACAAAGAAACTGGACAAGTGGCGGAGATAGGAGACAACACTCGGTCAGTGCTTGCTGCTGCTGCTGCTGCTGCTGCTGCTGCGATGCTTTGTGAGTCACAGTGAGAGGAGAGAGGAGGGCACTGATAGACAGCTCCAATTCAGCTCAGCGCGCCACTGTGACTGCGTGTGTGGCCAAGTCCAAAATCCCACAAAATCCACCCGGCACATCCGCCGCCAAAGCGAGAGACCCTGAGCAGAGTCACAATCGGTAGCGCTTTTCCGCCTCAGCCACCACACATACAGTATCGTTCGTGCGTGTGTTTCGTTTCGGTTCATTTCAACCTTTTAGACTCGATTCGAAACCGTCTGCCTGCTCATCATCCACATCGACTTTTCCTCATCCCTTTGTACTGAACAAGGTCGACGATTGACATAGTGAGCCTACCGAGAGCGCTATCAATTAGGCTTTCTGACATAGTCTTCAAGAAAAAGATTTGCACGACAGAAGCAAGCTGCGAGAGAGGGTTTTGCCTGCTCAAGGTGGAGTCACAGCTCGCTGGATCAAACGGCCTTGATGGCAATCACGGCGCTACTGTACAAATCCTCGTCGAATTCTGCGGAGCGCTTTGGCCGACGACTACGAATTAGGCACTGGGCGAGGGACGCCTTTGACACACGGACACCCCCCGAAAATCAACGGCCTCTCGGCACTGGAGCAGTGTACTGACTGTACATTGATGACGGTGCGAGGTTTCCATCCCTCTGCTCTCCCGCCTAAAACTCGACCGAAAAATCGAAAATCATTCAAATCAATCGAAAAAAAAACAAAAAAAAACAAAATCGAAATTTCGCCATCTTTGCTCGAAATGAGCGCAGCAGTGAGCGACCTCCAGCGGAAAGCAAGACTGATCCAAGATTACGAGTCATCGTTGCTGCGCGCTCACTCTCTGTCCCCTGCTCTGTCGTCTCTCGATCTTTGGTCTGGATCAATGGAAAGCGGCTGAGCCATGCGATCCTAAACGGTCAAGATGATCATCAGCCTCTTGCACGCGCATGGACGAGGTTTTTGATCCACTTGACCGATGACCTGGCTCTTGATTGTCTCTCTTCTTCTTCTTCTTCTTCTTCTTTTGATGACGATGATGAATGGTTGGTGGCGCTTCTGCTGAGGCTTGGACTCGTCTCTTGGTCGCTTCTGAGCCTCATCCTTATGAAAGTTTTTGTCGGCAATGTCGCATTCGATGCTGTTCAACAACCGACGGCATGGTGTACAGTCGGCCGGTTATCAGTCCGGCCTGCGCTCGAAAAACAAAGCTTGAGAGAGTGCATTACAGGCTGCCTCTGAGTTTGCAAGCCGTCGGAAGGGTTTTGGCCGAAATAGACCCTGTGATGTGTGCAGCAGCTCTGCAGCAGCTTTGTCGTGCGAGCCCAAATCGAGATCGAGTAAGTCAAAGCCCGATGTACCTAATTACCTTAGCATGACTGTGACCGGCTCTCCACCTTTCGGGTAAAACGTCAGAAGCTTACCTTTGCTGTTGAGCTCAGCATACTGTATGTGTTGGTCTTGAGAAAACACTTCACCTCTTTCCACGCCCTCTTCTCCCCATTGAGCGCGATACACCTCGGTATCACAACACAGCATCGTATGGCTCTTGACTGATCAACTTTCCATTGGTCGGCTGCAGACAAAGCTGGAAGATAATCCCTTCACCATGTCAAGACTCGCACGCACCACCACATCGGCGAACCAGCTTGCGGCGGCCTCGAGCTCGCTTTCGCTCTCACAGGTTAGTCGCTCCGCCCGCTCGTCAGGCACAGCACATGCGTCTCGCTCTTACATTCATCCAGGCTTGACGACCTCACGCCATGTTCAGCGTAATGCGATAGCCGGGCCCTCTCGACCGGCCTTCCACCACGCCAACGTGCTTTCAGCATCCGAGATCCCAGCTTTGAGCCGCACTCTGGCCACAGAAGCTTCAGCAACAAGCACAACACACAACGTCGACTCAGACATTGTCATCGTCGGAGGCGGCGTGGTCGGGTTGGGTCTAGCATGTGACCTCGTCGCCTCTCATGCAATCAACCCACGAACACAGTCAAACGCCCATCCCATCACCCTCATCGAAGCTTCTGATCTCAGTCGACTCAGAAACTGGACCGCAGATCGCAAACGTCACAGAACCTCCTCTTCTCCATCTCCCTCAGCTGACGGCCTCGACTGGGAGAACCGTGTCATCTCTCTCACCTCTGAAAACCTCGACTGGCTCAAGCGCATCGGCGTCTATCCGTACCTTGTCGAGCATCGTCTTCGTCCCGTCAACTCCATGCGTGTCTGGGATGGCCTATCCGGCGCTCTTCTCGACTTTGACTCGGCCGACCTCTCCAACGTTGCAGGCTCCTCTTCGCAGATCAGCGTCATGGTCGAAATCAGCAACCTTCAACAAGCCATGCTGCAATTCCTCGAGCAAGGACCTGGTAAAGACGTCTGCACTGTCAACGACGGCGCGCTTGTCGAGTCTATTGCTGGTGGGTCCAAGATCGAAGCTGGCAGCTCTTCAATTGAGCAAGATCCTTGGCCTCTTGTGCAGCTGTCCACAGGCGATGCTATTCAGGCACGCTTGCTCGTAGGAGCCGACGGTCCCAACTCGCCCGTTCGCAAGTATGCCGGTATCGGCGATTACGGTTGGCCATACGATCGTCGAGGCTTGGTCGGAACTCTGAGGTGTCGAGGTGCAGAGAGTGGCGAGCCTTCTGTCGGACATACCGCCTATCAACGTTTCTTGCCCAGCGGCACGATCGCCTTCCTGCCTCTCTCCGACTCTACAGGTTCGATGGTGTGGACGCTCGAACCTGAAGTTGCAGCTGCTTTGACTTTGCTCCATCGCGAGACGGCGGGATCGGTAGATGAACCGCTTGCCAAGCTGGTCGATGCTGCGTTCCGGTTGCCGTGGTCGTACATCGAACGACTGTTTGAACGAGTTGTGACTTTTACAAAGTATCCCACGCCAGATGGGACCAAGAGAAACTGGAACTGGTTGACTGCAGAGATTCCAACAGAAGCCGAATGGGTGGAGCGAGGTTTAGGAGAGCCTTTGCCGGAGAGCGGGACGGGTGAAGTGCCGCCCAAGATCCTTTCGCTCGACATCAAAAGTGTTGCGAGCTTCCCGCTCAATCTCAAGCATGCAGATGCGTACCTTGGCGCATCGCTGAACAGCTCGCCTCTATTACCATCCGGGTTGCTCGCTGGTGCAATGGCGGCAGTCGGGCTGGCACCAGAAGGCGCAGGCCAAGGCGGCGGTCGTGGGCGAACTGTCCTGGTCGGCGATGCAGCCCACACCATTCACCCTCTAGCCGGACAGGGTCTCAATTTGGGCATTGCCGATGTACGTTCGCTTTCCAAGATGCTCACTGCGGCTTTGGGTGCAGGTGCCGATATCGGCTCGTACAACGCGCTCAAAGGCTATGCGAGGGAGAGATACTGGGAGAATCAAAAGATGCTCTCTGCTGTCGACCATTTGCATTGGTTGTACGCCCGTACGCCGGTGCCGCTCAGTCAGCAGGCGGATGGTGGCAAGGAGCAGAGGGAGCGAGATGGGTTGGTGAGGACTGCAGCTAAGGAGGTGCTTGGGAGGGGCGTGGTTTGGGCAAGAAGCACAGGGTTGGACGTGATTAATGAGCTTGGGTTTGTCAAAAACGCCTTTATGCGTCAAGCTGGCTCTACCACCACGTCTCGAGCCGGTGCGAACAGCGCTCCTTGGTCTACAGCACGACGCTCTTTCTCATCTCATCGTAGACAAAGCATGCATACGTCGTCGCGACCTCGATCGACTCTTCTCTCCAACTCCGCCTCACAGATTCGACACCATTCATCCACCTCCTCCTCCGGCCCACTCGCATCCGACGCCTACACCTCTCCCAACCCCAACCCCACCGCCACCGCCACCGCCACCGCCGCCACCACCTCCACCCCGTCGCTAACCTCGCTCACCCCATCCCAACAACGCGCTCTCCGCGACATGCTGCGCGTCGACCACTCTGGCGAAATAGCCGCCAACACCATCTACCAAGGTCAGGCCGACATGTTTGGTGCTCTCGGAGACGTCAAGAACCGCGATCTATCCGTCCAAATGTGGTCTACGGAGAAAAAGCATCTCGAAGTGATGCGTGCGTTGCTTCGACAGCATAACGTGCGCCCTTCTCTGCTTTTACCGGTCTGGTCTGTTGCCGGTAGAGTGTTGGGAGGTGTTACAGCGTTGCTGGGTCCACGGAGTGCAATGGCGTGTACGGAGGCGGTGGAAAGTGTGATCGGCGAACATTACGATGATCAGCTCAAGGAGCTGAGTAGTATTGGGGAGGTGCATGAATCGTTGCCGTTGTTGAAGGATATTATAAGGGAGTTTAGAGATGATGAGTTGGAACACTTGGATACGGCGGTGGAGAACGAGAGTCAGCAGGCGGCGGGTCATGCGTTGTTGTCGGCGGTGATTGCGGCCGGGTGTAGGGGGGCGATTTGGGTTGCTTCGAGGGTCTAAGACGGTAAAACCAGCTAGCGTGGATACGATTCATTGTTTGTTGTGTAGTAAGCTCTTGTGGGATGGTGCGAATGAGAGAGAGAGATGTCGGAGAGTCATGCTCCGAAAGAAATCCAAAGCTTGAGTTGCTGGCCGAACCCTGAAGCAAAGGTTGGACCCTAAGACAAAGCTCTGCATTCATGCCCCCGCTGAGAGAGATCCTCTTCTTAGGCGAGCATGCATGTCCGGCGGCATGTGTCTCTGTTTAGCGCGGGCTGGGATTCTTTGATAGAATTCCTGGCATTTTGCGATAACACCATCACCAATCTCTATCTGGAGAGCCGCCGGTGAAATGGGGTTTTCGGAAGAACGTTTGCCGCTTCTCCTTTCCTAGTAGCCCTCAGCTGGAAGATGCGCAGATAAGGGGGGGGGGGAACTTCGCGCGGTTGTGGTCAGAGCACAATAGAGGTATCCCCGCCAGCTGTTGAACCCTTGCCCCACTTTCATGGTCGGCAGCATTCATCTTGGTGGAGTATAAGGTATAGAACAGGATCGACGATCAAAATCTTTCCACCCCTTCTTGGGCCGGAACGATCACCGTAAGACAAAACGATGCAGCTCTCAACGATCGCTCTGCTCGCAGCGGCCCTTGCTACGACTGGTGCGGTTGCTTCCCATCCTCACCCCGTCGACGATGGTCAATACATCCAAATCCCAGCCGTCTGGCAATCGCCACTCTTCAAGTCCAGCGCCGGACACTGTGGAACCCCCTCTCCATCCACTCCTCACCCCAACACGACTCTTCAAGAAAACTTTCAAATCCACGAACCAGCGCCTATTCTAACCTCGTCTTCCCACTCGTGCTCCATCGTGCTCGTCCAACGGTCGTTTGGAAATTCTTACGGCTCTCCTTCGTATCTCTCCTACTCTCCTTCTTCCTTTGCCGGTTCACCTTGTGCAGAGCTGAACAAATGGACGGGACTGACGCTCGATGTTCACGGCGAAACTCGCGAACGACAGTTTGACCGATTGGGCACGGTTTGGGTCGGCAACAATAGGACGGGTCAAGGTGTAGAGGTGTTTAGGTTGGACAATCCAGAACCGACTAGAACGGGTGTGTTTTGGGATATCAAGAAGGACGTTGGAAAGTACTTCTCGCTCTTTAGCCAGGATGCTGATGTGGTGTTTGATCTGCCGAACATTGTAGACTCGACGTATACGGGAGCGTTGAATGTTACCCTCAAATTGACGGCTTCGGTTAACGGAGTCGTGTCCAAGAGGGCTACTTCGCGACATAGCGGTCATTCTTCATTCTCGTCCGTTGCTTTACCGTTGAAAAAGCGTGCAGCGAACCTTGTCATCCCGCTGTCGAAACGGTTACGAACCAACAACTCGATCTTCCTCCTCGGCGGATCCGCTGGCAACGGCACCACTCCGGTCACAATCCCGCCCAACACTGCCCGCACCATCGTCGAAATCTACGCTTCCGGCACCGCCACTGAAGAGTTCTGGTACACCGGTATCCCGGATCGCTTCTACAACCAGATCCTCGACGCCGCGAGCAACGGATACTACGGTCATGGAACGTACCGTGAGATTCAGCTGTACATCGATGGCAAGTTTGCCGGATACGTAACGCCGTATCCGGTGATTTTCACCGGTGGGATCAACCCGCTGCTCTGGAGACCCTCGGCGAACTATGGAACGTTTGATCAGCCGAGTTATAATGTCGATATCACGCCGTGGTTGGGCGAGTTGACGGATGGGGAAGAGCACGAGTTTGAATTGGCAGTAGTGAGTAGTGAGAGCGGTGGGGAGATAAACGATTCGTCGTGGTTTGTGAGTGGTAATGTTCAGGTGTATCTGGATGCGTCGGGAAAAAGAACGACGGGGAAAGTGTTGAAGGTCGAGGAGGGTGGAGAGACGGTAGATGGGTATGTGACGGGTAGGATCGACGGCAATCCTTCAACGGACGGTACGTTGACCTACGAAGTTGGGTTGAAGAAACCGCGAACGTTCGGTGTAGCTGGAAACATTAAGACCGGTTCCGGCGTCGAATACATTGCAGGATGGTACCAAACCTCCAAGTACACCAATACCGGCTTTGTCAACGCAACAGCACAGATCAACGATCAGAAATCCTATGGTTTGACTCGATCGCTCATCCTCAACGATCCCTGCCTTGTCCTCAGCAACACCTCCTTCGACACTCTCTCGGCCTCGGCCGTCCAACTCGACTTCAATTACCCCCTCTACGCAGCCTCCTATCTAACCGGCGAAAACTACGACGTGCAAGTAAACCAGCAATTCGACCGCATGGTTCGATCGACGCTCCAATCACCCTCAGACCTCACCCAGATGGTCGGCGACGAAACAACCTTCACTCACGTTTCGCCAGTTGCAGCTTTACCCCACACAACTTTGTCCGATCGCAAATCGAAGAGCGAGTCCATCTTGGTCAACGGAAGCATCGCCAACGGCACGGGCACGTCATGGCAGAGCTTCATGTATCGCGATATGGCAGGCGGTACAATTGACAGAGTGACGCGGACCAATACGACCAACGTCCTCGAGGATAGGTTGAGGGGAAGCGTGGCGGCTAGAGCTCAGCCGGGACAGTTGTACGTGTAGATATAGAGTAGAAATTTAGATTGGTATCGATTGCGAATAGGCAGAGAGACACGTCGTGTGTGTGTGTGCGTGTGATCAAAGCTTCACTTTTTGCCCTTCTTCTTGCCACCTTTCTTCTCATCCTCTGCTTTCCGTTTTGGCGGCCCCGACTCCGGTTTGACGGTAAAGAACCCATCCAATCTACCTTGCTGCTTCTGGCTCAACGATTTTTGCAATTTCTCGCACCCTTTCCTCACCCTATCCTCCGAAAACCCTTTGTCCTGGCATAAAAACTTGACCATCGCTTCCACATCCGGCGCCTCCCACTTGAGATCCAAATCCTTGCCCTTTTGCACATCCGGATTCTCAAAGATCTTTCTCGCCTCCTGAAACGGCCAGTGCTCGGGAATCTGAACCGACTTCTTGCCTTCTTCCCGGAGATGTTCGACGACGGCTTCGAGCGTCTTGTGTTCGTGGATGAGTTTGAGCGCTGTTTTGGGACCGACTCCCTTGATGGGGTCGAGATAGTCGCAGCCGAGAAGGATGCAGAGGTCGATGAATTGCGGCATGGTCATTTGGAGTCCTTCGAGGGCTTTGGGGAGGTCGACTTGGTGGACGGGGAGCTTTTTCTGTTCCGAGGCGGTGAGGTGCTTGAGCAAGATGGGAGTGCCGAAGGTGAGCGTGTCCATGTCTTCGGAACCGGCAGCGTAGACTTTTCCTGCGCGGGCGAGTTCGGCACACTGCGCTTCGGCTTCGGAGGGCGCAATAACACATGGGATACCCATGAGCTTGAGCAAATGTCGCACTTCTTCGTTGTGCTGTCGCGTTGGACGCACCTGTCGTCTCGCGAGCTGGTCCATTTTCTCTACATCTGCGACGTCCTTCTGCTCTTCCTCCTGTTCACGTGCCTCTTCGCGACGACCAAACCGTTTCTGGAGAAGCTCCTTCTTGAGGTCCGGGGGTGTACCGTCGAAGACGTACATGGGTTTGATGCCGTAGTCGATCATTCGAAGGGTTCGGTAGAAGAAGCCGAGGAGATGCGAAGTGGTTTCGCCGGATTCAGTCATGAGTTGCTGACCATCGTTCTGACGCACGGCGATGAGGAATTGGTAGAGAGACATGGAAGCGTCGATGGCGACTTTGCGACCAAAGTAGGTTTTGATCTCCATCTCCTTGATGGCGCCGGGCGCTTCGTCGGATATGAGTGCAGTGAGGCCTTTGATACCCATTTTTGGCGGGATGTGTTACTGCTTTGGTGCAGTGAATGGCTGGGTATGCGGATGGTCGTTGTGAAGGAAAGGAGTGCTGAGTCGGAGCGTTGGGGCTTTCGCTTGGCGTCAGCTTAGGGTCTCTCTCTCAGCAGCAGCAGCAGCAGCAAAACTCCACATTTTGCTGGATTTTCTTCTCGACGACGCACTTTTTCAAGCGTTTCGCTGTGCACTTTACGCGTCTCTCTTTGCAGCGATACGCGCCGCGTTCATCTTTTGAGCATTTGTTGTGACTAAGGGGGTATCAAAATTTCGAGGGGTTTTTTTTTTTTTCCGGTGTCCTGTTCTCAGAGTTTCCTGCCGAAATATTTCTGTGTTTTTAAAAACCCGCGAAAATGGATACCCCCCAAGGAAAAAAGACAAGCAACTCGTTTAATTTGCATTCGCTCAACGCGGAAAGAGACACAACCGTTGCACGAGGGTATATAACCGAGCTCGTTTCTTCTCTTTCGTCAATGTGTACTGTATAAAGGCCTCGCCGTCATTGAATGGATGCTGAAGCGTCGGAATGAGCACTCGAGGTTAAGAAATACATCAATCGGCAACTTGAAAGTGAACAAGTGTCTGGTTGCGCCTCGTGGGTCTTTCAGTCCCTGCTCAACCTGCTCAACCTCGTGATCGGTTTTTATCTGGAACCAATCAAATCGGGCGAGAGCCGATTTATTAGTGCTGTAAATCCAGACAAGTCTAACAAAAGCTGTGGGAACGAATCGGGGGAATGCTTCGATCTGATCGACGAGATCTCCTACTGGACCTTGCGCCCTCGCACTTCACCCTGCTCAAGGTCCAACGGAAAGGCAACGAATGAGACCTCAACACCTCAATTGCTGCAACAACCGCTCAACTCGCTCTTCGTCACTCTCAAAACGCTTTCAATCGTTCACCCAACCGCATCGCTTCAGCACGAAATCAACCATAGGCTTTGTCATCTAGTATCATAGCATTCAAGACGGCTAAAGTGACTTGCTCACAACCACTGCTTGGGGAAGTCCTTCAAACTCGGTCGGTCAGCCCGCAAGTAATGCCTCTTCTTATCCTGCCTAATCAACCAAGGCCTCAAGTCCAACGGCAGTTCATCTACATCCTTGGTCCTAACATTCGCCTCCTTCACCAGTGCATCCAAGGTATCCGAACACCACTTGATGTTCTGTCTTTCGTTCGGGTACAGTTCGCACGAGATCCTGATCTCTCCTTCGTTCCCTGCGGTTCCCTTCGGGTGGAACCTGCTACCCGCAAGCAAGAGCAGTTTGTGCTTCGACTGTGCATCTTTGACCGCACCCGACTTGACCAGCTTGTCGACGTCGACGTTGAGCACCACTTTGCGCGATGCTGGGTGTTGCTCTCCTTGGTAGTGCTGGAATCGGAACTGCAAGCATTGCTTCTCTGAAGGTGGCGTGTAGGCTTGACGGAAAGCCGAGAGTTTGGGAATCTCAAACTCGACCGTACGCATCAGTTGAAGCATCTCACGCTTGCGTGCCAGGATCGCGTGGCCTAGAGTGGGAACATCGTCGTAGTTGAACTTGGCCATTTTTCCAAGTGCCATGGGATCGTCAGCATTGCGTTGCTTTCGTGGTTTGGCAGAGACGCGCGCGGACATCGAGAAGGCTCGAGCGGCAGATGCAGACGAGGAAGAGGAGGAGGCAGCTGCATGGACGGTGCTGCTTGCTGACCGTAATGACGATCCGAGGTTTGCGGCGAACGACATGACTGGCTATCGAGCAATTCGGAAAGTACTGTGCCGGTCTTGAGGGTGGTGATTGGGGTGCCAGACCGTCTGCAAAGATGCCGAAAGATGATGATGGTGTAGCAAATTGGAAGCAAAGAGCGACGAGGTGCAAGAAGAAATCTCGCAACAAAAGACTTTTCCGTCACGTGCAGCCGAGCAAATCGCCTTAACATGATGCTCTTGAGCGCGAAAATTTCATGGCTGCTCCGCGGAGTGTCAAAGTTCAGAAGAATTGCTGCCTTTTTTTGCTTTTGCGCAGACAAGACCCTTTTTCCCAACCCAGCTTCTTGACCACCAAGACCATCTCTAACACACATCGAGGGGCAGGTAGGAGTGACAATCAGACATGCAGCCAACACCTGTTCTAGCTGCATCCGAAACGGGTCTCAGCACGCACCTTGTTGCACCTCCGTCATCCGCGGCAGATGCTTTGACCTTGATCCCACCACCACCAAACCCCACAGCGCACACGAGCACCGACAGCGACTCCGTCCAAGAGCAATACCTCGTCGTTCTATCCGGACTCATCGGCAGCGGCAAATCCACTTTCGCTCGTGCTCTGTGCCAATACTACCCCGAATGGCGTCGCTGCAACCAGGACGAGCTCGGAGACCGCCATGCCGTCGTCTACGCTGCTCGCACAGCGCTTCTCGCCGGACACAACGTCATCATCGACAGAACCAACATTGACGCCAGGCAACGTCGAACATGGCTCGGACTGGCGCGTGAACTCTCCATCCCTCAACAATCGAGTGGGGAAGGCGAATCGACCACATCCGGAAGAAAGGTGACAACCATCTCGTTGACATTAACCATCTCCACTGTGGTCGCGGAAGAGCGTCTGCGAGCGAGGTTGGGACACGAAACGATCAAGACTCCCGAAGAGGCATTGGGAATCTTGCCGCATTTCTTGCGCACGTATCAGAAGGCAACGGTAGAAGAAGGTTTCAATTATGTGTTGACTTTCCCGGCTGCCAAGATGTCGAGGGAGCCGAGGGAGGCCGAGGTCAAGGCGATACTGCTCGATCAGTTGCAAGGTAGGCAAAGGGCGGAGGGAATGTTGCCGGAGAGACCGCCGGCGAGGACAGGTGTGGGGAGAGGGAGGGGAAGAGGTGGATGGAGAGGTGCAAGAGGGGCTTCGGCTGTTTACACTCCTCATCATGTGCATCAACCGTATCCTGCGCCGATTCGTTCTCACCCAGCCGAGACGGTACACAATCAACAGGCATCACAACCACCCTCATTTGCTTCTGCTGCTGCTGCTGCTGCTGCATCCCTGCCTCCAGCACCTTTGGTATCGGAACCTAGCGTTCAAGCATCACAACAGCTCTAGAGCTTTTCCACCTTCATACGAATATATACCCGGTGATTCTACCATCGCCAAGCACTGCTACTATCCTGACAAGAGTGTCAGCCTAATTGTACAATGTTTTCCTTCTCCAATTGTGACAACCCTGCCTCACCAAGAGCTCTTCTTATCTGCAGCTGAACCTGACGTGGCCTCGGCATCGTTCTTGGTCGTCGAATCGAGCTTAGCCTTGCTCTCCAGATCTCGCGCCAACTCGTCCAGCTTGCTACTGTCATCCTTGATCGTCGGATTCGCCAGCTCTTTATCCTTTTCGCCCTTTGCATCTTTCACATCTTCCCCTTTCCCTTTCTCGTCCTTCTTGCCCTTACCCCTCTTCTCCTCGTTGAATCGTTTATACCCCTCTTCCTTCAACCGTTTCAACTCCGTCTCCCACTCCTCTCCCACCAATTTGACCAACTCAGCAACACCATCATCTGCTTTCCCCTCATAGTACACATCCCGCGTCTTATCCTTCCCACCATACGTCAGACCATCAAAGTCAAACCCGGATTCGTTGTACATGCCACCTCCCATCCCGCCACCGCCGTACCCGTCGGAGGAGGCTAGTTCACCCACCCGTTCGAGATTGATCAGCACCCTTGGACAGGTAGACGGAACGGCGTCGATGAGTGATGCGAACGGTTGGACTTGTAATGATGTTCCCATGACGACGAGTAAATCTGCGGTCTTGAGGTCTGGAATGCAGCGGAAGAAGCGAGATGGTAACGACTCGCCAAAGAATACGATATCTGGTTTTACCAGCCCGCCACCTTCACGCTTTCTCCCCGGACACTTTGCTCTCGGACACCTCGCCACTTCGCCCCTCTCCACCTTTGCTCGAATCCAATCGTCCTCAACCCGATGCTTGCACACGATACACGTCGAGGTGGCGAAACTCCCATGCGCCTCCACCACTTTATCCGCTTCCACCCCCGCTATCCTCTCCAGCGTATCGACATTCTGCGTAAAGACTCTCTTCAATTTCCCCTTTTGCTGCAGCAGCGTCAAAAAGTAGTGCGCAAGGGCCGGTTTAAAGTTGCCCGGGTAGAGATGTTTGGCAAGCGTAAAGAAAGGCTGCGGATGTCGTTGGAAGTAAGAAATGTCAAAGATGGCCTCTGCATAGGAAAGGTTGTATTCAGCGAGGTTGGAGTACAGACCGGTGCCGGGAGAGCGAAAGTCTGGGATGGGTGGGGAGGCGGAGGTTGAGATTCCGGCGCCGGCTAGGACGATCACGTTGCGTGTGGTGGGTTGGGCGAGGAGTGATGCTACGCCGGCTAGAGTGGGGCCGTGGGGATGGGAAGAAGCGGTTCTTGACAGTTTCTAGCGATGAGCTCGTGTTGGAGGCTTTAGAATTTTTCGTGTCAGGCATCCTGGATGGAGTACAGCGATGATGATGGCGATGCTGCTGCTGATCAAGATGATGGTGATGGTTGGAAGGGCGGGGTGTGGAGGACAAAAGCTGGCTGTTGGTTGCTCTGTGCGTCGTTGATTTTCAAGGCCGATTTTCATGACCTCAATTATTTTGCCGCTTTTACTCTCTTCTTTGCCGACACCAGAGTCGACTTTCAACCGCCTTTTCTCAACAATGGGCGGTAACGGATGGTGAGAGTGTGCAAAAGAACCCACCAACCGAAAATAAAGCGGCGGTAGTGACGTTGCAGGAAGCCCGCTTTGGTTGGTGGTGGAGGCGTGTGCATCTGCAGCTTCGTTTGGTAGGTCTTTCTTGACAACCTCGTTCCCCTTCCCCTCACACCACCACCACCATCCACCATCCACCATCCACCATCCACCATCCACCCTCCTCCCATCAATTCAACATGGAAAACCTAGCAACAGCCAACGACCCGCGCAAGGTCGTCGTCATCACTGGCTGCTCTTCCGGCCTAGGTCGATCCATGGCGATCGAGTTTGACGCTCAACCCGAGTATCGAGTCTTTGCTACTGCCCGTAACATCGAATCTCTCCGTGAGCTTCCGGCTGGAATCGAACGTGTTCAACTCGACGTAACCGACCCGGAATCCATCAAGACGGCGTTCAAGGAGATCACGCAGACCACGCATGATCGCATCGATATCCTGGTCAACAACGCCGGTGTCAACTCGGCCGTTGGTCCGCTTGTCGAGACGCCGTTGGAGGATATTAGAAAGACGTTCGAGGCTAATGTAAGAGATCCTTCTCCCACTGCAGAAGTCGTGTAGCAAAGTGGATGATGCTGACATGTCTGGTGTTAAAAAAAAAAAACCAGTTCTTCGGCCTAATCTCAGTAACCCAAGCCGCCGCCCCTTCGATGATCCGTCGTCGCTCGGGCGTGATCGTCAACATCGGCTCCGTCGCAGCTATCGCCAACATGCCATTCGGTGCATCCTACTCTGCCTCCAAAGCAGCTGTTCACTCGGCCTCCGATACTCTCCGACTCGAACTCTCGCCTTTCGGAATCCACGTCGTCGTCGTTGCTCCGGAGCTATCAAATCTTCCATTGCTGTCAACACGCTCAAGACCCGCGCCAAACCTGCAGATGGAGGTCTCGGCTACTTGCCCGCAGACTCGCTGTACAAGCACGTCGAAGATATGGTCAAGTTCCGTGCCGAGTTCAGTCAGCAGGGTGAACCTACGCCGAGCGAGGTTTTCGCTAAGAACGTGAGGAAGTGGGTTGCAGCGACCACACCGGGTGCGTATCTGTTTACGGGTAAGAAGAGTTTGAGTGTTTGGATCTCGTACTATTTGCCGGTGAGGGTGAAGGATTGGGTAATTGGAAGGATTTTCCAGATTCATAGGATTGGGTCCAATGCTCATAAGAATAAGAACATCTAGACACTGGCTGCTCGGCGTTCAAACTCCAATGTACATTGGCACACCATCGGCAAGAAGTGGTGGTTCATCAAAGTGTGTGTGTGTGTGTGTGTGTGACGAGGTACATGACGCTCATTTCCTACTCCGACCCAATAGGCAACCAAACAGTTTCCCTGATCCGCAACACAAAACACATCACCTTCCTGTCTCTCCTCACCCTTCAACCTCTCCTGCTCCTCCTGCTCCATCTGCGCCTCCTTCCCACCCTTCAACAGACAAGCTCCATCCCTCACCCTCACAAACTTCAACCTTGCCATCTTACACGCTCTCAACTCCCGAACATCGCCCCTCGTCTGCTCGTCATTACGTACAAACGTTCCGTAATGCACCGCTAGGCTGACCATCTTTGTACCCGGCTGTTCGTGTGCGAAAATCTGATGGCACTCTACCGCGTCATGAGGGTCCATATGTATACTCGAGGTGAGAGTGCTGGATACCCGCGGGAACGGCGAAAGGCACGAGGGAACGGATCCCACGATCTAAAGTAGCTCAAACTCGACCCGACCGATATCGGCAGCAACAGCAAATCAAACGGCTGAAACTTGGCCGCAATCTGCTTAAACGCAGGACACGCCGGATACTTTGCCCTCTTGTGCGGATTGTCATGGTGATACTTTAACCCGGTATCGCCTGCAAAAGGCATAAACCTCTGCTCCTCTCCACCCTTCCACTCGACTACCCAACTAGCCCACAAACTGGCATCCTTATCACCCGCTCCCTACCACTCCCATGCTGAGCCGGCGTACAGTGGATCTTCAACTCACCTCCCGCACCTTGCTGTGAAATCTGCGCATGATCCCACCAATCCATCTCGCTCACCTGTTCGCAATCCCATCCAAACCCACCGCTACCCGTCAGCTTGTCTTTGACGCCTAGGGGTACGAAAGCGTGGATCTGGTCGTGCCAAAGGTGTTGAAGCTGTTTGAAAGTGTGGTAATCGAGGTGGTCGTAGTGCGAGTGGGAGATGACGACAAAGTCGATCGGTGGTAGGTCGGCTACTGAGCAAGGTGCGGGAGTGAACCGTTGTGGTCCTGCTGATTGCGAGGGTGAACAGCGTTCGGAAAAAATGGGGTCGAAGAGGATGTTGATCGAACGAGATGCTTCGTCCTCGGGGGTGTTCGCTGAGGAAGTGGTGGTGGAGAGAGGTGGAAGTTGAAGCAGAGTCGTCGCATGGCCCAACCAAGTCACTCTAGCAGCAGGACGATGCGACGTCTTTGGATCGAACCAGTCTCGGAGCGGCTTCTCTTTCGCTTTGTAGTCCGCGTCCGATCCTTTGACCTTTTCCTTCTTCTCTTCATCCTGTTTCGCCCGAGATGGATGTGCATCACGATTTTCTGCGCATTTCATCCACCTCCTTCTTCAACTCTGCCGACGGCCATCCCCAGTCCGGCGCAATCACCTCAACTTTATCCCAATCCTCACCCAACTCTCGATCTTCTTTCTTGGCCATCTCGAGCTGCTTCTGAATCCTTTTGTTCGACTTGAACCCGCTCGATCGCTTGCTCGACTTTCCTGATCCTTCCGTATAGCTGTCCGGTAAGCCCCATTTCAAACCGCCACCGAGGATACCTTTGACACCAGGCTTACGAAAGCTCTGCTCCCACGGATTGCAGAATGTCAAGCGCGGTAGGATGTGGCTTTCCTCTTTCTCCTCCTCTACTCGTTGCTGGTTGTGTTGATCGCGCCAAGAAGTGCTCTGACGTGGCGAGCTGAGCGAGCCAAACGCAGTCGACGTAGCGCGTGTCACCTGAGACATGACCGTCGGTACCCAATGAGATGGCAATTCGTCCGGATCCAAATTCTGCGAATCAACTACCGGATCAGACGACCGACAGTGCAGTTTGATATCGTACGCCATCGATTTGAACCCTCCTATTCTGCTTGCTTCGTCGTGGGCATGCGACGTGTAGTCTGTCGTAGCTTGAGCAGCCGGCTCATCGCCGGACGAAGACGAGGATCGAGACCAAGAGACAGGTTCGGTTCCATCCACCCTATCTTGCCCGTCTCGTGTTTCGGCTAGCGTTCGATGATGTCGTTCGTGATGTGGGAGTTGAGCATGATGCTGCTCTGTTGTAGTCATTGTTTGACCAAAATCTGTCTAATCTATGGAGAGGTGTTGGATGCAGGCTGGATGTAGAAAAAGTGGTGATGATGGTCGAAAGACATATCATTACGACAAGGGGTGTGGTCGGACAGTCTTGGAAGAGTACAGTACAAGCTAGGGTCCACTCGATTCGACTTGGTGAGACACAGTAAGTCAAAAGGCTTGGCATTCCCAAGCTGACGGAAAGGCAGGCTTGCCCATGGCATAAACATGTAGATGCAGTGATCGACAAGGCATGTCAAAAATAGAATTCCCTGTCGAAAAAGAACGGCTGCAGTCGAGCGTCATCGTGCTTGCTTCCCGCTTTTTCTGCCCCACAAAATGTCAACCAGCGCAACGTAACATTTTCATTTTTTTTCTGCCAGTTGGACCCTGAATTTCAACTCGAGAACCTTCCAACTTTGCATCTTGCTCACCATGTACTGTTGCAAGCATGGCATCACATCCGACCGCCGATCAAGTCGACCACGAAAGAATAGCAACACTGGCTCTGTCCGCCTACAACGACCTGCCACCACGAGGCGCTAAACCAGGTCGCAAATCGAACAATCGTCTCGAATGGACTGTTCTCGCCGCTTTTATCCTCTCTTACCCCTCAGCTCAACGAACGGAATACGCACTCGTATCGCTAGCGACGGGTCTCAAGTGTCTACCGTACACCTCTCTACCGCTGACTGGCGATGTACTGCACGATCAGCATGCCGAGGTTCTCGCAAGAAGGGGTGCTAGGCAGTGGTTCTTGCACCGACTCTTGCAGCAAGTTAGTGCGGATGTCGTGGAGGGTTCGGAGCTGTTCGAACCAGTGGACGAGAGGAAGGCGAGATGGAGACTGAAAGGTGGTGTGAGACTGCATCTGTACGTCTCAACTCTACCCTGCGGAGACGCCTCCAACAAGCTGTTGGAGTTTCAGCGTGCAGCACAGGATCAAGTCGCTGGCAGGGCGGTTGTGCTCACGCCGACACAATTGCTCAATTTACACCTACAAGGCGGCGCTTCTACGCACAGCTCCAAAGGAGACAGTAACGTCGTTCGAGGTCGGGCTTCTTCATCACATCCACACTTTGCGGCTAGTAGAGGTTCACTCCGTACGAAACCGGGACGTCCAGATTCCCACCTCGATTTGCATGTCGTAGCGACAAGATTGCGCTCTGGAATGCTCCTGGGATAGGGATGCAGGAGCTTGCTTTCGGCGTTGTTGGAACCGGTGTATATACATTCGATTACGCTGTGTGATCATCCTATGCGACACATCTTTCCCACGTTCCCTCTCCAACACGGTGGATGTGAGGAGCACAGAGAAGCGCTCAAACGGTTGCTTGCAGAGGACTGTCGTCGTGCACTGCAAAGAGCTAGACCTGCTCACGACAAACGCATCATCGTCGGCTGGTCAACGACCCCCTTTGTTCACAGTAAAGAAGCGCAACTCGAAAACGCTTGGTCGACATTACTCCAACTCCCATTCGATCCGGCAACTGATCCAATCGCACAAGCGGCACGCTTCAAAGCAGACCACGAACCATCCAGTTGTCCCAACTCGGTCGTATTTGTTCGCGATCCAACCTTGAGCACATCAAAAGGAAAGGTGGAAAACCTGGCAAGCGGAACAAAATGGGCGCACTCCACAAAGCGACCCACCAAAGATGGGCAGATACAACCGCTGAAACCGCAAGCTAGGTCGATGGTATGTCGGCTGAGTGGGTTTCAGTCGTTTGTTGCCGCACATGCCTCCATTGTAGGTACAGAGGCATTAGCGGGATTGTATAGCGACGCGAAGGAAGGAGCGTTTGGTGAAGGGACCAAGGAGTATAGAACGAGGAAGGCAGAGTTGTTGGGTGGGAAGGAAGATGCGGACGAGGTTGTGCAGAGGTTCTTGGCTGGTGCGAGGGATGGGACTACGATTCAGGCTGTGTCGTTGGATCGTGGGCGAGAGGTGCTGGCGGTGAAGGATGGAGAGGAGGGCGAGATGCGCGAAGGGGCTTTTGGGAAGTGGCTCAGAACGCCGGGTATCTTCTCGCAATTTGATCTACAAGGTCAGACGGCCTCTTCCACATCATGTCCCAAAACGGTCACAACCATCGCCACCGACACGCCCGAAACCAATGTCAAGACGAATGGAGAAATACAAATATCATGACTACATGTTCGAATCATCATCAAGTGCGAGAGGGCCCTGCTTCTTGCGTCGTGGTCGATTCGGCTCGTTGTCGCTTGTTTCCCACTTGCTTGGCGTCTTTGTCCTTCCGAGCCTGACGATCGGGATTCCGCCTTTTCGGCTTTCCATCTTTCTCTTCGGACGGGTCCGAAAGCTTGACGATGTAAGGCACAATGACATGCTGCGCCTCGCCGCCTGATTCGGGAGGTATCGCGTTAGGATTGTTGTCTCGAGGCAGCTCACCTGACCAATAGCAACAGCCATATTCAGGCGCATGGCGGTAAGAGAGCCAAGGCATCGCTTTCACTAGGGAGAATACATCTGCATCGGCCCAGATGCCGACATCTTCGGGCGAGGCTTTTGTGTCACGGTCCCCGCTCGGAGAATCTTCGAGGCTGGTCTGATCGAAGCTCTCTGCCTGACTGTAGAAATCGAAAGCTGCTGAGCTTCCATGAACGTCCCTGTGTCTGCAAGCTGCCACACGTATCTCTGTAGGGCCAAGGCCTTTCTTTCTACGAGCACCGTTCCATAGCTCCAACAAGGCATGCTTGCCTCGATGTATCCGTTTCCAATGGCGATCTGCTGTCTCCTGAGGAGGACGTTGCAGGTCGGCATGGGGCGGTTGATCCGAAGCATCGCGCATACCCTCTTCGAATAACGGCGACAACGACTTGGTAGCAAAGTCGTGCTGCTTCTGCACCGAAGACTTTGGGAAAGCTTTGCAATTGTCGTCCAGCAAGTCCCTGAGAACAAGGCGCTTTACGAACTCGCTCGAAAGCGGGAAGCTGTATGGAGACGCGTCGAGAATGAGCAGCCTCAAATTCGGCATATTGCCTGCGTTGTTGGCGAAGTCGTACAGTGCTTGTGCGTATTGCAGCTGTTCAGGGTCTTCGAAACGATCCATCACCCAATCTGTGTCCGCCCACAGAGCGAAACCCTCTCCAAAAGCTCTCAGCCCTATCGTTTCTGGTTCAGAGACCCGCAGACACTCGAGCTTTGAATTAGGTGAGAGACCTGCAGAGATAGTTTCTTCTACTTTAGGATCATAGACAGCCAAGTCAGCTGCGCCCGACAAGAATGCGACCAACTCTCTTGGAGCTGGGTATCCGATCAATTCAAGGCGCGTGAGTTGGGAGAGGGACGCGTACGATGTGGCCCTAGCTAGCGATAAGTGTGGTGCGTAGCATCGTGCTCTCCATCTGAGCCAAATTGGTCGGCATTTCGTTGTGGTTGAGAGGAAGTGGCCCAGAAGATGGTCGTGAATGTCATTCCATAATAATCGCCTTCCCGTTCTTCACTCCAATCAAGTGATAGGTAGCGCACTTGATCAACGAAGGAGAACAGTATATGTGCATCGCATGTGCAGAATCGCTTCGGCAACGAAAAATCGTATTCGTCGGTGAGCCGACTGCGGACGTGGAGTGCGCGAATCCAATGCGCAGATTGGCATGTCTCCGGTACCAGAACGTCCCTGTCGTTCTGACAAATGCTTTCGACGAGCTGGTTCACCTTCTTCGCGGTGCCTAGAAACGGCCTTAGGTACAGCGCTTTAACGGCTAACGCAGTAAGCTACTTGCACGTCCTAGATAGTGCCAGAAGAGGTTCTCAAGATGCAGCTGTGCATGCGAATGGGTCTTCGAAAGACTTGCAGTCGGGTCGTGGAAAGACAGCTTGTTCAGGCGATATAGAAGGAAGAAGGAAGGAGACAATGCGCTCCCATATTTCCGGAGGAAGGCTGAGCCATGCAGGCGCCGTGGTAGCTGCATCTTCGCTTGTCGTGGCCATGATCGTGTCAGACGGCTGTGCCTCGTCGTCGTGAAGGGCGGCGGTGATGGAGCTCATGTCCGTCATCGAGACGTGTGCACAAGGTGTGGCTTTCGGAAATTAGCTTGACTCTCTTTGTGTGACAACGTGTGTTGACAAGGATTGTCAATATGTGAGGTCAGGTCGAGTGCGAGCGAGTGAAAGGGGTAAGTATTCTTTTGACCCAAGTAGAATGGATGGTGGAAGAGGGAAAAGAGAAAACAAGGCAACTCTTGAAACTGCCGTACTCTTATACTGCAATGGCAGTTCAATTTGGCTGAGCATCGAGGAGAGGCCCAAGCGCCACTCGTGGGCTTCATTCTCGTGGTCGATCACACGTTGTGATATTAAAGAAATCACCCACTTGCGCCCAATTGCGCGGCCTCCCTTTCATCCATCACATTGCGCACGAACGCTCAGAAAGACAACTTCTGCGCAAGTGGGCGATCAGGATGAGGCGACAAGCGTGCCGGAAGACGATGCGAAACCATTCGCGGCTTAGCCGAACCTTCACCTTCTTGCTCACACTGTGGTCTTCAAAGCCAGACATTTCACGTTCTGTCACCTTGCATCATCAGAGAACATATTCATTGCATTCGAATCACTAATCACATTTCAGAAGCAGCGGCACCGTCTCGAATGTCGCCCGGAACACTTCGTACAACTTATTCTTCGCGTCTCTGTCGCTTGAGATTGTCAACTTGTCCTTCGTCGTCACCAATGTCCTCGGGCTGAGCTCGGCTTTTCTCTCGTTTGCGTTGCTGCTTCTCGTCGTCGCTACAAGCCCTCAGCTTCTCGAGCTCCTGTCGCTCCTGCTCGTCGAGCGCCGACTCTCTAAGGTCGACGATTGGAGGGATCTCAATCCTACCTCGGCTCGTCTGTGCTGTGGGATCGGCACCTGCGAGGTCAATTGATTCAAATTTTCGCGGGAGTTCTCCAGTCCAGAACGCGCAACTTTTGTCAGGGTGCAAACGGTACGACAGCCACGGCATTTCTTTGACCAGGGAGAACACGTCTGCGTCCGCCCAGGTTCCAACGTCTCTCGCTTGTGCATAGCTCTTCGGCGTGTCTTGGCCTTGGCTCGTCGCCGTTCGCCCGCCTTCTTCTCCTACACCTGTCGGTCCGAGATTCGTTGCCTCACACCAGAACCTTCGCATACCCTCTGCATGTATTCTTCTTGTTCTCGTAACCCTGATCTCCGTATCAACTAAAGAGCCGTTCTCCGTCCCCTGTTTTTGGCTGGAGTCCATTGTGACATGCTCGAGCTGAGAGCGCTTCCAAAGCCGCATCAGTGCGAGCTTTCCGCTGCGTACCTCTTCCCAGGCAAAGTCTGCGCCTTTGGCATCCATCTGCCAATCTTCAACATTGTGGTACCATCTGAATCTTGTATCGCGTGACAGCTCATCGGCATACGTGGGGTCAGATGAGGTTCTCCGAATTGAGGCGTTCAACCAGGGAGCATGCGAGCGACTCGGATCCAAGAGTTTGTGCTCGTCGCCTGGGTTATCAAACTCCATCAGATCATCAACAGTTAAAACGAAACGATGCGCGAGAGAACGAGGCAGCACTTGGAGATTTCCGTCTACCTCGATGATCAAGAGCCTTAGATTTGGCATGCGAGCTGAGTTGCTAGCCAATTCGTATAGCGCGCGTAGACATTTGTCCAACTTGGGATCATAAGCGAACGGTGACTCCACTAGCGTCTGCTGGCCATGATTGTGGGCGTCTCTCCAGGCGACGTAAACCGGGAATCCTCGCAGTACGTCTGCAGGTATATTTAAGAGTCGGAGACACTCGAGTGTCTTTTGGGGTGTCGGACCGGTCCGATCGAGCCCAGCAACCTGAGCGGGATCATGAGGCGAGCTTGGAAGACCGAGTAAAAGTGAGGCAAGCGAGGGTGCCGACGCGAAATTCATGAAATGCAAATGGGTGAGCCTTTCGAGTGATGCCAGGGATCCTGTTCTGGGAGGCTTAAGGCGTTTGCGGCCGTAGTTCCGCAAGTAGTAAGCCAGGTGAGTTGGTCAGCAGCGTGTTGCAGGTGAGAGCAAGTGACGGAGGGAGTGGAAACCAGCTTCGTCCGTCAGAGTAAGATGGCGCAGTCCCGTACAAACATCAAGCAGAAACACTATCGGACACGCCTGGCAATGACTGAATGGATCGCTGCGACAGATCGGAGTGAACCAGTCTGTGAAAGGCGGGAGGTCAAGAGCACGAACCCACCGTGTTGCGGATTCCTCGGCGATGGTCGACATCCCCTGGCCTGATTGACAACGGACGACAGCCGTACAAAAAGATTTGACAAAATTGAAGTGACAGTCGTATCCGAAGGCGCGAAGGAAAACGGTTCGATAAATGACTTGATTCGTGAGAGCGTTGAGTCGCCTGCAGGTCTTGGCAAGCGGCACGAGATTGTCGTAGAGCGGGTGATCGAACTCAGGCCTGAAGCCCGAGATGTCGCTGGATGGGTGTGGAAAAGTGCAGAAGTAGGGGTCGAAGGGTGGTGCAAGTAAATTGATGATACGCAGCCAGATCTCTGTGGGTAAGTCTGACCATCTCGGACGTGCGCCAGATGCGTCTTGAGGTAAAGCATGCTCCAGACCGTCAGCGTCCTCGTGCTCGCTCGAGGCACGGCTACTTTGGGAGGACATGGGGGAGAGGATATATTTTGTCGACTGCGAGAGTGGTTCTGAAGTGATTATTCGCGTGGCAATGCGTGTTGACGCGGAACGCAGATGAGCTGGAGAGATGGTCACCAAAATGATGGTGGCAAGAAGTGAAGAACAGAGATTCTCCATGCATCAAGCTTTATCAAGCGTGCGTGCGTGCGCGGCGTGTGGGAAGAGGAGTGCAAATGAAGAGGGCGAGGCTTTTGTACCTCCGGCGTCCCTTTGCCTTGCGCCCCTTTACAGATACGGTATTCGGCCGCAGCTTGTCAAAATGCCAGGTGCACGGGCTCACATAGAGCGGAGACATGCGGTCAATGTGACATTCGATGCAAGCGGAAGTCTCTTTGCCTGCTTTATCGTCACTTGATGCGAGTGTGGCCTCAAGATTGACTCACGAATAAGCGATGTGGGACGGAATGACGAGCGCAGATGGCTGAAGAGTCTCGCGAGGCAGTTCTCCGGTCCAATACCAACCTTGTTCGGCCCCACCGATCGACTTGAATGAGAGATACGGCGCAGATCTCACCAGCGAAAACACGTCGGGATCTGCCCAGCATCCCACCTCCTCTTCCGTTGCTTCCCCTCCGTTCTGCGTCGGATGTGCCGCTGCCAAGCTGTGACGGGTAGAATGGGTCGACTCAGCAGTATTAACAGCAGCAAAAGGCTCGTGCTGCGCTTGACAGTAGAAATCTTGAAAACCTTCGCGTCGATCGTGTCCATTCGGTCGTGCCGTCACGACGCGGATTTCTGGTTGCTCGTTTCCTGTCTGCGCCGTTGCAGATGCGGATGACCAAAGCTTGATGAGTGCTACTTTCCCACGCTCGACCAGACGCCAATACTTGTCACGTTCGTCTGTCCGCAGCTCTTCGGCAGTCACAGCTGGCGCTGTATCGTCATTATTTCCGATGCTGGGATTGAGCACGACTGTCTCTTCCATTCCGTCTGTAGCTGCGGTCGTCTGCATCTCATCCAGCCCAGACGCATGCAGTTTGAATCGTCGAGAGAAGTCCAAAGCATCATGGAACAGGTCCGCTTCCGCACGGGTGGCTCTCACATCGCTGGGCCGTGCTTTGCGGCCGTTCACAACAGCGCCATTCCCTGACGACGATGCGATTCTCGACGATCCATTGAATGCAGAAAATCGATACCTTTTGCGTTCCTCCTCACTTGGCGATGGTAGAGGACCCAACGGACTCAACTCGAGCAACAACAACCTCAATCTTGGCAGACGAGACGAATGCATTGCCAGATCGTAGAGCGCTTCTTGAACGGCAAACCTTCTTGCAGGTCCTCGAGGTGCGCGTGGTGCTGGTTCTCGCGCCTGTTGCTGTGCTGACAGCTGCTCGTATACCTTCCATGCTTGTCTCCATGCGATGTAGGCTTCAAATTCGACCAGCGCATCTGGCGGCAGCAGCGACAGTCGCAAACATTCGAGTGTCTCGCGTGGGGACAATCCTGCTTTGATGCTGTCTGGGACATTCCCTTGCTCGTCTGCATTGATCTGTTCGCCCACGAGGAAAGAGATCAGAGCTGGTGGTGGTACGATCTTGATCAAATGCAGGTGCGTGACCTTCGATAGCGGCGCGAGCGATTGCGTGGTGGAGAACGGCGGCGCCGAAAACGATAGATTCGAGAGCGTGATTCGACGAGGACGGCATGCCGTCGAGGGACACAGGAACTCTAGCAAAGCAGCACCGGCTTGACGATGATCCAGCGAAACAAAGTCGAGTCGAGTTGTGTGGTCGAACAGCATTCGCAGGCTGTCTACGTAACACGTCTGGTCCGCCAGAGTGTCTCCAGGCTGGAGCAGGCCATCGCCTGGTGGCAGATGGATCGAGCGAATCCTAGCCGCGCAGCTACTTCCACCCTTGACATCGGTATCTGCTGAGGCACTGCGCTTCTTGACGTCGGCGGCGATGGTTTCTGCCAGCAGGTTCAGCGATTTCAACGTGCGAAGCAGTGGCGTTCGGTACAAGACTGAGCTTGCGATGTCGTGAAGCAGCTTACAGGACGAGGCAGCAGCTAGCAGATCCTTGTTTGCTGATGATAGTAGTGCGGGTGTGTAGTCGAGATCGGCTCCGGTCGGGTGCGGCAGAGTGGACGCATTGGGATCTACCGTTGGCACGAGACATGTAATGATCCTCGACAGAAGCTCGGCAGGCAAGGCCGGAGCCCTGGTGTCTTCATGATCATCGCCGTTCATTCTGATACAACGCTCGACCTGCGAGCATAGCAAGCGATAAAGAGGTGGACCCGGCGTCGAATTGAGGCGGTAGGAAGGTGGCTCCCGAAGGTGGTAGGAAGGCAAGATCAAGCTCGCATCGACCCCACACTTCAGGGTCCAACACCGCCTTGTGCTTGTCCTTTCTCCACCCGATTTCAGAATTCCGGTTTTGCAGGAGGACCCCCTTGGTCGCTTTGACCTTCACAACTGCGGGCCGTGCACGCGAAGTGCATGACTCCTCTCTTACAGTATCTTTATCATGTCCTCCTTTCTCCCACCACCACCACCGTCAGAGCCGCTACCCTCCGCTCACTCCTGTGCCTTGCAAAACATGGGCCAGATTGAGGAGATCAAAGCTGGACTGCCCACCAGCCACCAGCAACCCGACTACGCTCGCCGCCCTTCTATCCTGGCAAGACTCATTCCCAGACTCATTCGAATCAGCATTCTTCTTTCTGTCTCCTTTCTACTCTACCAAAACGACATCCATCTGATCAATCTAACCCCGCCACCATCTCATCGTCGACTCTTTAGCAGCGAAGGCAATGCAGCCTGTCCCCAAGTTCCACCATTCCAGCTTCCCAACTCCAATTCGACGATCGATCTGCCTTCCAGCGCCGAACTAGCCCAACTGCTGTCTGGCGCTGTTCAGGTCGATACATCCGTCGGCGATGACTGGCCTACTGTGAAACAGGATCCTGCTCGATGGGAGGCAGTGTTCGCACCTTTCCACGACTACCTTCGATCCGCCTTTCCGAGGATCTATGCTGACGACTCGCCAATCAAGCTCGAGCTTGTCAACGAATGGGGTCTCCTTTACACCTTCCCTGGCTCAGACGAGTCTTTGGCACCACTTGTGCTGATGGCTCACCAAGATGTGGTACCCGTCGAGCCCGATACTGTCCCATCTTGGACGCATCCACCGTTCTCTGGCTTTATCGATAACGACCTCGGCCTTGTGTGGGGTCGAGGCGCTGGCGATTGCAAGACCACCATCATTGCTATTCTTGCTACGCTCGAGAGCCTGCTCAAGTCTGGATACCAGCCTCAGCGCACGGTCGTTGCCTCGTTTGGGTTTGACGAAGAGAGCGCTGGTACGCAAGGCGGTGTCGAGCTGGCTAACTTCCTGCACGAGCGATACGGCGACAACGGCGTTGCTATGATTGTCGACGAAGGTGGTGAGATCGAGTTGATGGGGGTTCCTGTAGCTTCGCCTGCGGTAGGTGAAAAGGGATATCTAGACGCCCGAATGACAGTCTACACTCCAGGTGGACACTCTTCGGCTCCTCAGGACCACACTTCGATCGGCTTGCTCGCACAGCTGATCACCGCTATTGAAGCCAATCCCTTCCAGCCATCGCTTCGCCTCTCCGACAAGAAGCGCAACGAAATCAACCCCGCCTTGCCGTACCTTCAATGTACACGAGACGTGCCCGATGCCGACCCGAAGCTCTCGAGAGCTCTAGAGAAGCTCGAGCAGCTGCAACGCAAGCTCGAAGCCGGTACCAATTCTTCGCAAGGCGAGTGGAAGCAAAAGAAGCTCGCAGAGAAAGTCGACAAGCAAGCCGCCAAAGTACTGTCTCTGATGGACCGAAGCCAACGGTTCGGGTTCCAGACCACGCAAGCCGTCGACCTCATCTCTGGAGGCGTCAAGATCAACGCTTTGCCCGAACAGGCTTCGGCGGTCATCAACCATCGCATCGACGTCACTTCTTCGACCGCTGACGTTCGACGTCATATCTATCATACTATCGGGCCTCTAGCTCACAAACTCAAGCTGACAATCCAAGGCGACAGCCCAGCGTGGGACTTTATCCCTCCCACCACTCACTCCGGTGCTCAAGGTCGAATCGTGCTCTCAGACGCCTTCGATTCAGCCCTCGAACCAGCCCCATTCACACCGCTCGACTCGGCCGCTCCCTGGACCCTGCTGCAGGGTGTCATGCGCGCAGTGTGGAAAGACATCCTCGTCGCGCCCGACGTCATGGGCGGCAATACAGATACAAAGAGCTACTGGGCCTTAACCCGACACATTTTCAGGTTCAGCCCTGGCTCAGACCTACCTTTCCCGATCAAAGGCGGATGGGAAAACATTCATACTGTCGACGAGCGATCGACGATCCACGGATTGGTCAAATCGGTCGAGTTCTTCACGCTGCTGATTCAGGCGGTTGGTTCGCAAGAGTTGTAAAAGAGATAGAATATAGACGCACAGCTTAGGAGAGACTATTATTCGCCTAACCGATGTCCACCCGAACCCCAAGTGTACCCTACATCTGCTGCATCCTCATCATCGCTACCTTTAGCTTTTTCTTTACTCTTCCCCCACCGTTGCTCGGCTACAGCGCCGCCGCTGGAACTGTGATCTTCCTCCGCCTCACTCTGCTTTCCAGCTTTTGCATTGAGCTGTCCGAACGTGAAAGTATTCGACTGATTCGCTGCTGTCTTGCGCAGATTTGTCGTTGACCCTGCTGTCGAAGCTGACGCTGCTGGACGAGGGTTGAGACTCGTAGTTCCTGGCGAATTTGAGCCTGCAGGTTTGGACTCTGCAGCATTCCGACCGACAATGGACGATCCTTGCGAAGCTCGGAGACGACGTTCTGCTGCTGCTAGGAGGTCGTCTCTGCTCGGACCGCCGGAAGTGCTGCGTGATGAAGTGGTGCTGCGGAAAGGGTTGAGTGAGGAAACGGCGGACCTGGTGGTGGCGCCTAGAGCGGATGCGATGCTCGTCGGACGAGGTGAGGCAGCGGACGCAGATCGATCGGAAAGACGATGACCTCGATCCCTCGAAGCGTTCCAGACCGTACCTCCTGCGACACGTCTTGCGTTCCTGTTGCCCATATTCTGACCTTCCAGTGCTGGGTCGAACGAATCTGGCAGCAGCCTTTCCAAAAACCCAGGAGTTGGCACGTAGCTTCCACCTCTCCCACCTCCCCTACCTCCACCACCACGCTGAGCAGGGAGCACCTGATCAAGCACCCAATACACATAGCCCGCTAACAACCCTGTACTGCTCTGAATCGCTGCCGGCGGACCACCTTGCAGCAAATCGAGCCCAATATACACGTACGGCAACCAACGACTCGGGCAATTGACCATACCAAAGAACGAAACGCTCGTCGAAGGGTTCGCTCTAGCCCATACGTACACTAGCGCGTTAAGCAGTGGTCCGAACATCACCGCCGAACGGAGCGGGTAGTTTGCGGCGAGGATGGTGGTTCCCATAATCAGCAATGCCCAAGTGTAATCCGCTGTACGACGGCCGAAGTGGTTCAGCTCGAGATCCGAACTGTTGCGGTAGAGCAAGAAGACGTCGAATAAAAGCTTGAGACCACTGCCGCCGAAAAAGAAGCAGGTAAAGATACGATGGAAGTGGAATCGAGAGATCACCCATGGCCAGTAGAGCACAAAGGGAGACGGAGAGGTGATGGCGAGGATGCAGGGTAGAGTGATGGCACCCGTTGCGCCGAGCATGTACCGTGTGACCGGTGGAATCTTGCGTATTTCGTCCATTGCTGACATGCTTGCTGTGGTGTGTGACGGACTTGTCGTCGATGGTGGTGGTGACAAGAGAGAAGGCAACGAAGGGTCGAAGCTGAGCTTTTGGTTGACGTGGCCCCGGCGCTCATTTTCAAATTGTTAGACCGGTGACTTATTTTTGGCTTTTAACCGGCGAAAATCGAGAGGACCCTGAAAAAAAAAAAAAAAATGAAAAAAAGAAAAAAACGACATGGGTTTTGACTGGAAAATTTTGTGAGATTTTTCAACTTGACTTTATGGTGGCGCTTCTGCTTTGTTCCTTTCTTCTTAGCTCTCACACACACACCAACCACATATCCACCCTCGCAGAGCATCAACGATGACAAGGTATACAAAGCTGGACGGAAGGCGATCGCTCGCCAAAAAGACCGCAGATTCGGATAGCGAGCCCGAGTCCACTCCAGTTGCCTCGCCAGTCAAGGTCGAGGTTCAGCCATCAAGCGCAGAGCCTGCACCGGAAACGCCATCAAAGGAAAAGAAGAAGAAGGAAAAGAAGGAAAAGAGCAAGAAGGACAAAGCCAGCACCGACAATGACGAAGAAGAGCCCAAGGACGATGCTGCTGAGCCCGAAGCAACGGAGCCAGTTGCATCCACCTCAACCGCAACCACAGCTCAAACCGACAACGACGCCGCAGAAGCATCTCCATCCACACCTGCTGCCGCTGCAGATGCTGAGCCGCCAACAGTGGAGAAGCTTCTCAAGCGAGCTAAGCTCCTCAAGCTGAAAGCCAAAAAAGCCAAGAACGAGGAGAGCAAGAAACGTTTCCAACGCATGACACGCGACGTCGAACGTCAAGTCGAACAGATGTTTGGCTCGTTCGAGTACGGTCCCAAAGGACAGCTTATTCGTCTTGGCGCACCGCAATCGGACACAATGTGGCAGTCAAGACACAAAGGTGAAGGCTGGTCTGCTGCTTCCACTGGTGGTGATGGTGGTTGGGGAGCACGAGGTGGACACTCTTCTAACACTGGAGGATACTCAAACGACAACTACCGCAACAACAACTCGACAGGGTGGGGTCAGACAGACGAACAGCGACGAATGGACCGCCGAGACGCACGACGCGAAGAACGTGCCCAACAGCGACAAGCCAAACTGAAATGCTTCGCATGTCGTGGAATGGGTCATTCAGCCAAAGACTGTCCCAACGCTCTCGATGCTCAGTCCATCGCCCTCAAGACGGATAAGAGCGATTCACCGATGATCGGTCGTGACGCTGTGGGAATCTGCTTCCGCTGCGGATCGACTGAACATACGCTTTCGAAATGTCGAAAACCCGCCTTGAAGAACGACGAACTGCCCTACGCCACCTGTTTCATCTGCCACTCCAAGGGTCATCTGTCGTCAAAGTGCCCCAACAACGCCGGTCGAGGTGTGTACCCTGAAGGAGGGTCGTGTAAGCTCTGCTCGTCCGTGGAGCATCTGGCTAAAGATTGTCCGCTGGCGTTGAGGAACGAGGGTAAGAGTCACAAGATGGATAAGGAGGCAAAGTCGTTGGTAAACCAGGTGATTGTTGGGTCGACCACGATGCGGCAGCGGGTGGAGATGAGGACGATTTCCATAGTTTCGCGAGGAAGAGGGCGTTGGTGGATCACGAGGCCAAGGGTGGAGCTGAAAAGGCGAGTAAGAAGGTCAAGAAGGATGCGAAAGTCGTTTCATTTTAAAAGCACACAGAGATGGATTTGTCGGAATCGAATGCGAACTTCTCCGATCGCATTTGCTCAATGTGATGTGAGACTGAACAAGTCTGTGACTCCAATGAAACTCTTGCAAAACAAGGAGCACCAGAAATAAAGTCTACTGTATACTGAAATGATTTACACAAAGCCGATGCGATACAGAACGAGAAAGATAGATCCCTGTTTTTGATGTCTAGGACATCTTGTACTCCATCCTTCCCTGGGCAGGCGTAGCACCCTGCACCTGGTAATCGATCGTAATGTCGAGATCCCTGTTGTTCCTCTCGTTAGGCTTGCAAACCAACCTTCCCTTGATCGCATCACCGGCATTCACCGCAAGCACATCCTTGGTGTAAAAGACAGTCTGCTTCCAGTGGGTGTAGCGGCTGTGCGGGCCGGTCGAAAACTGCACCGGTTTGTGACATGCGTCAAAGCTGATATCGAACCAGCCGAGGAAAGCGTGGACGTAGTCGTCGCGTGTTGCATTGAGCGTAAAGTCGGATTCGAAGCTGAGTTCCTCCTTTGTAACCGTAAGCAGGTCGAGCTGTTTGATGGGGAAAGGGTCGCAGACGACGCTCTTGATGTCGACCGTGTCTACCAATGGTTCGCGCAAAGCAATGTCCTTGATGCACGAGTAGTTGAAGCCGTAAACGTCATCCCAGAATCCAATCTTTTCGTCCTTGTACTCCTGATCTTCAATCGCAGAGAGATACATGGTCGCCTTGTCAGGAAACATCATTCCTCCCGGTGCGAGGTACTTGTCCCTTGCCAACAAAACCGTGTCGAGCATGCTCTCGTAGAGCAAAAAGTAACCCATCCACTCGCTGATGATGATATCCACCTTACCATCCGGTCCGAGACCCAAATCCACTTCTTCCAATTTACCCTTGACCAGCGTGATGGTATCCTTGAACCCGTTAACCTCGGTGATAATCTTGGCCTGGTCGATGATGTTGGACATATCCACACCAATGACCTTCTTTGCGCCTGCTTTGGCCGCAAACATGCACAGAATACCGGTACCACATCCGACATCGAGCACGATCTTGTCCTTGAACAGGTGAGGGTTGTTGATGATCGAGTTACGGTACGAACGGGTGCGAACCTCGTCCTTGAGCATCTCCTCGTGGATGCCGAAGTGGGCGTACGAGTCGGCGTAGTAGTCGCGCGACGTCATGTCGGCGGTGGAGGTGGAAGCGCCAGCGGAGGCGGCGGCGCCATTGGTGGAAGTGGAAGCCATCTTGTAGCGGAGAGGAGACGGACACACGAGAAGGGGTGTGATGGTGAGAGAGGGAGAAGAGGAAGAGAATCAAACGAAATGCTTTCATCAGGTTTGTTGCTGTGCGCCATCCCAAAAAGGTTGAGAAAAATTCATGAACCGAGAAGAAAATTTCCAAGGGTTTTTCCTTTTTTTTTCCCTTTTTTTTTCCTTTTTTTTTCCCTTTTTTTTTCCTTTTTTTTTCCCTTTTTTTCCTTTTTTTCCTTTTTTTTTTTTTTTTTTTTTTTGACGAAGACGCGGTGGAGGCATTTTTCTGGAGAGCAACTTTTTGGTTCGATCTTACAGAGAAAAATCGGGCGCACGTTCAAGTTCCACGCTGCACGGCTCAGATTTGAGAGAACAACACACATACAGTATACACATGCACCTTGCCTTCCACACTCGTCACCATCCATTTCGATACCACCAGCGACACCTTCCACCTCGCTGTCATCAGCACCACATGAAATAGTGACGCAGGATCAACCATCTAGCAAGCCTTACCTGAAAGCTGGTCGCGCAAACGCTCGGCCGCCGCTAAACACTTCCTCCAAGGTATAACATTGCTTCGAACGAGCTTCTCACTCGTTACCATCCGCACTTCCTCTACGACGCAAATCTCTCACGAAAGGCCGTCGCTTATCCTTCGAGCCAGCTACTCGGCTGCTCTTGTCTCCACTCAGCATGAACTCTCTCTACAATCAAGCCTTGCGGCAGTTTTCATCGATCCAGTCCGACATTTCTCGCATCGACTCGGAAGGCGATTCCGCTTCATCCACGTCCTTTGGCCCCGTCACCGTTTCCCTCTCCTCCCTCGAACGCACCATCGATGAATACGAAAACCTCGCCAAGAAAGAACTCATCCAGTCGAAACAAGACAAAGCTCTAACTCGAGTCTCGAAGTTCCGTACCGACTATGCAGAACTCCAGTCGCAACTTGCGCGGTTGAAGACCAAAGGCTCCTTATCCAACGGCAATGCTTCCACCAACGGCGCTTCTTCTTCAGCACAAACACTACGATCACCGACCAATGCCGGTTTCGGCTCCAACGCAAATCGACGAATTAGCGCCATCGCAGAATCACCGTTCAGCTTACACGCTCGAAACTCCGCCGCTCCACAACAAGACCCTCTAGCAGCGTACAAGATGAACGCTTCCGCTGCTGCCATGTTTGGCGGCGGCGAAGGCGGCTTTTCAGCACGGGAATCGCATGCGTTACGCGAACATTCGTTCATACAGCAAACCGAAGCGCAGCTGGATGCGTTTATCGCTCAGGGTCGAGAGGTGTTCGGTAACTTGGTCGAACAGAGGGGGATCCTAAAGGGTACGCAGAGAAGGTTGAGAGATGCCGCGAATACCTTGGGGTTGAGCAGAGATGTGATCGGGTACATTGAGCGGAGGAGTACGCAGGATAATGTGATCTTTGCCGTGGGTGCAGTGACGACGTTGGTGTGCTTTTGGTATATCTACAAGTGGTTTGGGTGAGTGGTAATAGAGCAAGTGGGTTATGGTGTTGTGAAAAAGCGAGCTTGTGCTTTGTAATTCGATTCAAGTGTCTTGTAAGACAAGAGATTGAGCAACCTCGAACAAACCATCGTCAGTCGTAGCACTCCAAACAATGTGAGTCTAAGCAAAGGCAAAAGCCGTCATTGCAAAAGTATAACAATCGAAGCTGGAAAACGAGGTGGACTGAAAGAAAAACAGATACAGCTCGACAAGTCGCTTCCTTCACTTTCGGTACCATAACGTAGTCTTTCGGTTCCTCCTGATCTTCCTGTGCAGCTGCAAGAACCCGTACAGCAGCGCCTCGGCCGTCGGCGGGCAACCGGGCACATACAGATCCACAGGTACAATCCTATCGCAACCCCTAACCACCGAGTACGAGTAATGGTAGTATCCACCACCGTTGGCACACGAGCCCATCGAAATCACCCATCTCGGCTCGGGCATCTGGTCGTACACCTTCCTCAACGCCGGTGCCATCTTGTTGGTCAGCGTACCTGCGACAATCATGCAGTCCGACTGACGTGGCGAAGCACGGAAAACGACTCCGAGACGATCCTGATCGTAACGTGCGGTGGCGACGTGCATCATCTCTACGGCACAGCAGGCGAGACCGAAAGTCATGGGCCAGAAACTCGACTGACGGGCCCAATTGGCCATCTTGTCCATCGAGCTGAGAACGTACTCGACGCCGTTCTTGGGTGTTTCGAGCGAAAGCTGGTTAGAGCCACGGTTGGCGACGGACATGAGGGGGACGGGACCGTCCGGGCCAGCATCTTTGGCAGGGGCGGATGAAGAGATGCTGCGGGAAGAGGTGGGCTGCTGCTGCTGCTGTTTGGAAGGTCCGACGACGGCAGCGGCGACCTTGGGGACCGACTTGATGGTCGATGTCTGGAATGAGCGAGTCAGAGCCATGGTGGGCTTGGCGGAGAGGCCTGTGGTGGTGCGATGCAAAATGTATCAGAAGGCGAGAACATCGATGGTTGCGAGTTGGCGGTCCCGGTTGACAATGACGATGTGCGCGGCGAGATGAGCGTGTGGTCGATGATAGATTGCGAGGCAGACATAGAAAGCAGAGGTCGGAAGCATGGATGAAAATCAAGTACAGAAAGCAACAACAGTCAGCATCAACATGTCTAATGTCGGGTGGCGGAATTTGACCACAATTCTCGTAGCAGTCATCTGCAGATACATACCGACTCGAGAAAGCGAGCGAAGAGAAGCCATCTTTGCTACTATCGCTGTGTGTCGGAAAGTAGAGGCGGTGGTGATGATGGTGGCGACGACGAGAAGAACGAAAATATGGAAATTGGACAGGCTTGTGCAGCGTGTGTGTGTGTGCGGCCTGCAGTTGCTAAGCAAAGAGAGAGGGAGCGCCAAACAGCATTTCTCAACGATCTCATTACCAATCATTCAGCAACATTCGGATCCGTTGAGGGCGCGTCATTCTCGAACTCGTGCGACAGAAAGTAAAATTTGTTTAGTGTATATACTGGTGATGTAACGTCTCTGAGCCATCCAAGCGTCAACCCCTCTTTGCAAGGCACCTTCCTCCTCGCCGTGAAATCCAATGACTATATATTGCTACTACACTGCAGTCTACACATCTGCGGCCATAGAATCTTGAAAGCACCGCATCCCGTCCGATCTGCGAAGTTAAGCAAGGTATCGCCTAGTCAGTACTGCGGTGGGGGACCACGCGGGAATCCTAGGTGCTGCGGTTCTTCTCTTTTTTCCCACCCTTTTCGCCCCCTTCTTTCTTCTTTTTTTGTCATCCTCCTCCTCCTTCATACATGCATGCCCTTTCACTCCATCCACTCATCGATAATGTTCATCGATAGAGTTGAGCGCAGACCTTGCCAGACTTGTCCAGAAGGAGCGACCGAGAGCTGAAGAGCGAGATGAATCCATACCTCTTCGTGCGAGAGAGGATAAACCGCGGCTTAATGACAGCCGTCTGCGGACCGTCCATCTGTCTAGCCGCTCACCATCACAACGACAGCCAGTCTACTTCAAACTCAGCTCTCTCTCTCTCTCTCTCTCTCATTGCAGCGCACGCCGTGACACCAACCGTGACAAGACTCTTCCGCGCTACACCATCCGGGTCCACCGTCCATATCGAAGCTCAGCTATCCGACTAGGAATTTTTTTTCCATCGTCATCGTACCGAGCGTATCTCTCACACGTTCACACCGGCTCGGCGAACTTGATGCACAAATTAAAACTCACTGAATGAAAAAAATCTTTTTCAACACTTGAGGAACTTGGAAGTGTGGGCTGGAAAAGATAGGAGTATGAAATGGAAATGAACGGCAAGTGCTGAGAATGAGCGGTCGCCGGCATGCTGATTAGGCGCGAGAGGGTCGGGAGTACTGTACATTACCGCGATTCGAGAGCCATTACAGTAGTCTTTCTTGCGTACTTTTCGTCGTATCTTTTCTTCAAGGCGCAAAACTATTCTTTCAATGGCGAAGCGTCGACGCAGAGTAGGGGCGTATCATTCAGGTGGCTAGCGAACTATAGGCCAAAAAAAGAGGTTGAAGCGACCACTTTACACGTGATTCGTACAAGCCGAGTCTACTTTTGGCTATGTCTATTCTCTTATCTCGCAAGCGAGTGCAAGTGCGAGTTACTGTATCTTCGAGTAGCTGGTGTGAAGTGATCCTCGACGGGGGCCTGTCCGGATGCTCGGGGCCAGAGAAAGCTTTAAAACCCGATCGCCGAACCCCGACTGCTTCACAGTATACTCTACTCGTGCACTCTTCCCGTGCCGGTCAATCTCGACACACGACGCTTGATGGAGCATAGGGATGTGTCGCCAGACTCGGCTCCGACCAAGTTTACGGGGTGAGAGTGGCGCTACAGCAGATGAATATGAAAATCTGCGAGGGAACAACCTGAGCTGGCGCCGTTCGCTTAAGCAGAGCATTGTACAAAACGGCGCTTTAATCTATGCATTCCCGCTCGAAAGCTGCGTTGTAAGCTGTTGATCTCGCAATGTTTTTGATTGCACCAAGACGTTGTGCCTGGCTTCGTACCGACCAAGCGAGAGGGAGCACAAGCGGCTCCTATGGAACCCCCACCCTTGACTCGGAATTCACAAAGATCCGTTCCCGCACCTCGGGTAGAACAAATCCGCACTGCTTCCCGTTGATACCAAAGCCAGATCCTTTCCCTCGTACCACAATGGAGAGGTCGTGTGAAGACTCGGATGGACAAAAGAGCGAGTGGCGTTGCGGGGTAAAGTGTCCCATAAGAAGAATGAAAATAAAATCGAGGGTGCATCTCACTTTTCGCACACTAGGCGATGATCCTCCACAAGTACGATAAAGGCCTTTTTTGATGTTCCTGAACCCCCGCATTTCTTTCCTCAGCCTCTTGAGACGAACGAGATGCACCTGCCTTCCCGTATTGTGCTGTGCTTGCCGACAACGGAGTCCATACGCTGAGCCAGTGTCTGTTCTGTGAGGATCCAATGCCGAATCTTGTAGAGACACACAACGATAAGATACATGGATATTGTCGTGACCGTCGTTCTGTTGTCTTCAACTCAAACCTCGACCTAGTCATGTCTTAACATTGTCTGGCTTAATAAAAGGGAGAAGCGATACCGAACCTGAGACAAGGACCCTTTTGATCATTCCAACCGTTTCAAGGCACTTGAGCGTCACGTCACGCGTCACGTCAAACCCGGAAAGACACGCGAGTCGCGTAAATTGACGAGTGTTGGTGGAATTCCCGATCGTCACGAGATACTGTAAGTGAGGTTCTCTGTTCCAGATTTGTTTCAGGTTTCTGTCGTCGAAAAACGTGAGAGAGGGAGATCGACCGATCGACCATTGGAATGCGGATTGCATGGCTTTCCGTCGAAGTGTTCCTTTGCCACGCCATCGTCACTGAAAGCAGCTCTGAGACGGTGGAGGAAAGCAAGGTGAAGATGCTTGATGACGAAGACCTCGCCGAGACGGTTTCTCGTCAATCGCCTACAGTATCTCCTTACCCGCTACGAAGCTCAGTATGTAAACTTTACATCTCCGACCCTTAACAGTTACAGTACTGTACGCATTTCAGAACCAGCCAGCCACGGCCTCATTGTGTGTCGTTTTCGCATTCCGCCGTCACAAAGAGCAAGGCAGGAATATCGGAACCTGATGGGAGCCTTAAATGCCCATCGCACGGAGAATTGCGATTAAGGCCCGCACTAAGTCTGTAGCATGCATAGAAGGATCAAGGGTCGGCCATTTGTGACACTTGTGTGAGAGGAGCGAGATAGACCAAACGGACAGCTGCCCACGCTGCAAGGGGGTTCCTTGTCTTCCGTGCACATTGAAAAAGAACGTCGGTCACATGGGCCTGGAATTGCAAACGGGCCGAACAAATCGGAAAGACGCTGCCGCTGTTCAAGGGGCATGTGTGCTGGGCAAGATGACAGATGCACTTGGGCAAAGCCGAGGCAAAAAAAGAAAGGGAGAGAGAAGGAGAGAAGGAGGTCGGTTCAACCCTCCCCTCGATTGCTACATTCCACCAAAGACTCGCTAAAAAAAAAAAAAAGCAGAAGCGACCATGCTTAGAGCCAAGGTCTCGCATGTGATGACTGCCGATCCAATCTCCTGACTGCGAGGGAAAGACCGAAAGGTGTCATCGCTGTCGGCTCACGGATACAGCAGCTAGCTTGTGACAAGGCTTAAGCATGATTAGTTTTTAGCTGCAGATGCAGCGGATCGAAATCTTCGCACAGAAGCAGCAGCAGACGGCGATGTCGAAGAGGAAGCACACGTTTGAATTTTGTTCGGTGATGCAAATTGCTGCAGCTCGCTAGAGCCCTTCAGACTGATAGTTAGCTGATAGCGACATCTGAGAGGTGTACAAGATACGCGATGCAGAGTCGACTTGTCAATGATGCTACTGTATCGCAATCGGTTGCGTTGATCAAGAATGATACATTCTATAGCCATGATGCACGGCAATCAAGGACGAATGGAAGCTTCTGTAATGAAGAGGATTTCGCCGCGAATCTGTCAAGGTCGGGCTCGCGTCAAGATCCATGCTAAGTTAATCAAGATAGTTGGCCCGAGGTCTCGCCTGAAGCATCTCGCTTTGTGTTGGCACGAAAAACACCATCACCATCAAGATTCGAATCCTCCTCTCGCAGACGGAGCAACGAGCACCGTAAAGCTCAAACAAAGGCTTGTCAAAGGTGCAAGAGGGATGAGAGAAAGCGGTGGCTTTTTTAGGCTTGGTCCGAGTCTGAACCTTGTTTCTTCCTGGCTTGAAGGCCGACGGACGACGGGTTCTGCTCGGACGACAAAAACCAATGATGCTAACGCTGGACACAGTAAGGCCATTGAGCTTTTGTCCGAGTCGCCGCTGGCTCGCGGGGTAGCTTGGTAGATTCATGCGAAAAAAAGGTTCCTGAATTCGGTTTTCTTTTTCTTCTGTGTGCTGTCCGAGCCTTGAAATTGGCAAAATTCCTCCCCTGACGTTGCAGACAAGATCGACGATCGACACCGACCAAAGAAGAAAAAAAGAAAGGAAAAAAAAAAAAAAAGTACGTTGGCGACATCTCGGGAAAGATGAAACGGTAGACACCATACAGTTGTCGTCGATGATGTTGGAAGAACAAAGGAGGTGTCTGTCGTGAAGATCGAAGGTTGACCGGCCATTCCTCTCGGAAACGTGCCAGTCTTTTGAATATCCGGATCAAGAGCGATGCGATGCGATGCGATGCGATGCGCGTCGGCTGGCTGGCTCCTTTGTGCAATTATACGGAGTGGGCTGAGACTGAATCGTAACAAAAATCACCGCAGGCAACAGGCGCAAAAGATTGCAAATTCGCACGCAACGCAACGCAATTGTTTGACCGGCCACCGACCATTGTGAGTATCGGTTGCGAAAAACTTGACTGTTGACAAAACCCTCTTTTCATGTTGACGCCCATTCATTTTTTTCTTTTCTTTTCTTTTTTTTTTTTTTTTTTTCGTTGCTCTTATCATTGTCATGGTCCCGTCTCTCCGACACAATATAGAAACGGTCGGAAGCAAGCAAGCTCCAGCTTGTTACCAGTGCAGTTGATACAGCAGACCGAGGGAGCCAGATCTCTGTCTCTCCAGCTCTGGCACTCGGATATCAAGGTGGCTTTTTTACAGAAACAAAAATTGGTTTGAATTTAGCGCGTGTGAGTGGCTTCGATCTTCGACTCACATTTCAGTTCCAGACCCCGGTTTGCCTTTCGCTTCTCTTGCTTTTTTGCTTGCCCTTCTGAGTCGAGTCCCCCTTTCTTCTCTCGCTCTTGCTCTCTCTCTCTCTCACACACACACACAGACATTCCACAGATAGATTGCATTCTGAAGATCACAAAGCAAAAAATCTGGGGCTTGACCGCCGCAACAACACTCTTCTCTCTCTCTTGCGCTCAAAGAGATTCTTTTCCCGCTCCGCTTCGCTTGCTTTCTGGCTTAGACTTTGGCGGCACAGACCCCCTGGATTTGGCTTTGGCTTTGGCTGAACAGCGACGAGCAACGGACGGCGGCGGCAACTTATCTGCTCTCTCGATCCGCTCGTCCTTCATCCTTCTGTTTCGTGCCTCGGACTCCTCTCTACAGCGAGTCTTGGCTATCTGCATCTGCAACCGCCGCCGCCGTTGTCGCCGCTGCTCTTGGCCCAAAACGTGTTTCTACGGTACAGTAAATTACTGTACCCTTCGTCGTCCTTTCCGCTTCGGGGCTGCCATCATCACGATCCCCTACATTCTTCGTTCGTCAGCTCGCTACGGTACTTTGTCCATCAGACGCAACAGCTTGCCATCGGTCGTACAGTCCATCTCGGGGACGCTGAACGCTCCACCAACACACCACAAGCTGCAGGTGTGACTTGGGGCTGCTCTGGCCGTGTCAGTGCGCTTTCCGCTGCCCCTCGACTTCCTGCTAAACGACACCCAGCTTTTGCTCACTTTCCCCCTTCCCCCTTCCCTTCCCCCCTGTACTGTACTACACTACACTCTCTGTGCCCTTCTCCGTGCCTGCCTCTTCCTCTTACTGTATCCTTTTGGCTGCAAGTCCAAGTCCCGCTACTCCGACCCAGACGCCTGCACAAACTAAAGCTCGCTCGATCCTCCTGAACCAGCCGCCGATCTTCAAGCTACACTACAGTACTCTCGCTGTAGCTCCCTCGTCCCTCCCTCTCCGTCTTGCTCATTGCTGTCCTATCATCGTCTTCCCGTCCGTCTTCTTCCGCCGCCGCCACCACCACCACCACCACTACTTTGATCAATACGCTCGACGACATCATCAACCTCGACACTACATCGTGGCCATCGTTGCAGTCACAGTACCGCGGCATTCCCCCAACTCATCTCTGCATTTCGTAGCCGCCAGCTATCAGCCATCCCTACACCTGCAGATCTGTACTTTCGACCTCACCCTCTCGACCAAGCATTCGTCTTCGTAGCAGCAGCGTCTGGAACGTCTGCTCTTCGACCAACATCGTCGTAGCATAGAGCAACCGCTCTTGCCGCCCACTTGCGCCAAATCCCAGCCCTCACAGCCTCAGTTACAGTCCCACCATCCTTGCATGTCTTCACATTCGACCTGCATACGCCTCAACGTCTTCATATGTCCCTGATTGCTGCGTAATTAGCACACCTTTCACTGCGCTCACCCACAGTATCTCATGGTAAGCTCTCTTCTTCACCGTTTCCAGGTAGCTCTCAATGCTTGACCATGAGGCATGTGCTGACCTCTTCTCTCAAACTCCTCTCTCTCAGATGCTCGCCTCTACCTTGAACCAACAAGCCAATTCGGCGCTTCACCAGCATATGGCTCATGCCGCCGACAATGCTTGGAACCCCGCCGAAGACATGGACTGCGACGCAGACGAGATCCAAGTCGCCCCTTCGCCTTCGCCCAAGCAAGGTGCACTTGGCAGATCCGTCAACAGCGTCATGACCAACATGGCCTCGTCTCAATCCACCCACTCCATCTCCTCCTCCAGCAGCTCCGGCGACCTCGAGCCCGAACTCAGCCAGTCGCTGGGCTCGGTCTCGAGCTTCGACCTTCGCACTCCTCTCAAAACCAGCCTCGCTGCTAACCATCTCTATGACCCTTCCAACGAGTCCTTCAACCTCCTCGGTCTTCACAAGCAATCTGCGCCCGTCGCAGCTCGCCCCACCAAGAACTTGCTTGCCGAGGCGCTCGCCGCCAGAAAGGTCCGCCCCGCTTCCAACCCATCCGATGTGCCTGCCTCCAACAATGCGTCCTCTTCGCCATCCAAACAGGACTACACAACTTCTACACAGTCCGTCTCTCCCAAGAGCCAGGCTCCCTTGGGTCCTCGGTCGTTTGCGGTTGCGTCGCCATCTTCCCCGCTCAACCGTCCCAACAAGCCAAAACTCACCCTTCCCGTCTTGGCACCTTCGGCATTCTCTCGTCCCAACTTTCCTCAGACACCTGGCGGATCCCTGTTCCACGGCGCTCGCGATGGTGCTGCCACCGGTACGCCCGTCAGCCCCTTCTTGCCCCCCACTCCTCTCGTCGCTTCGATGATGGAGGCAGAGCGGAGCAAACGTCTTGAAGAGGGCGACCGGTCGATGCGTCAAGAGGGTGCGTCTCGTTCCTCCATCTCGCCTCCACTTGCTCGCGCCTCGTTGCCGTACCCGATCACGTCTACCCCTCGCCAGATCAAGCCGGTTCGGGCACCGCTTCAGCGACATGGCTCGCTCGGCATGTCGCCCCTCTCGCAGTCGTTTGCCAGCGTCAGCATGCGTGGCAAGTCCAAGAGCAACGACAACCCCTCATCGACGGGCTCTCCTATCCCACGACGAGCGCAAGAGCTCTCACCTGGTCGCAACCCCGGCTCGCCGTCGACGCTCCTCACTCGTCCCTACTCGCCACTCACTCTGGCCAAGAGTTTGCCCGAGGAGGCTTCCGTCCTTGCATCGCGTAGATCCAGCAGCTCCAGCAGCAGCGTTTCGTCGTCCAGCAGCAAGAAGTTGCGCGCAAAGGAGAGCCTGCTCGGCGGCGGCACGGATCTGGCACGTTCTTTCAGCGCCAACCGCTTCAAGTCCAACACACGCGCCAAAGCTGTTCCAAAGTCTTTTAACCTCGACAAGGCGTTCCCTGTCGAGTCGCAAGGTTTGAATGCTGGCTCTAGCAGCCCACAGCCTCTTTCGGCGCCGGCCATGAAGATCTCGTTTGCTGACGACGAAACCGAGATCGAAATCGATCAGCGGGCCAGCCCGGAACCTATGGTGTCTGAGCAGACCACCTCTCAACTGGACGTCACACACGCCGAATCCATACCAGTGCCTGATGCCTCGCTCTTGTCGCCATGCGATGCGCTCAAGGCTCCAGCCATGGAAAAGTCGTTCAGCGCTCCCTTGCCTCCTGCTCAGACCGTGTCTGCGCGCCAACTGGCCGACCACGATCTCCACCCTACCTTTGCTTCCACGTACACGATCGGAGACGAGCTCGGTAGCGGTGGTTTCGGGTTTGTCGTGGCTGCTAGGCGTAACACTGACGGTTTGCCCGTAGCTGTCAAATTTATCTTTAAAAACAAAGTGCCTGCTCACGGCTGGGTTCGCGATCCCAAGCTCGGCGTCATCCCTATGGAGGCCTTTGTGCTCAAGGTGGTGGACCATCCTGGTGTGGTCAAGTTTATCGATCTGTTTGATGATCGTAAGTTCTTCTACTTGGTCATGGAGCTGCATGGTACGCCTTGGCAGCCGCCCGCGCCTGAACCTGTTGCGCCGACTAAGGCGCTTCGTCCTGCTCCTATGATGCGTAGGACGAGTCGCGATCTGTTCGAGTGCATCGAGCAGCACTCGAGGTTGACCGAGGAACAGGCTCGTTGGGTGTTTGCCCAGGTCGTCGAGACTGTCTGGCATTTGGACCGTATCGGGATCTGTCATCGTGACATCAAGGACGAAAACTGTGTCGTTGACGCCGACTTCAATGTCAAGCTCATCGACTTTGGGTCCGCCGTCATTACCGACGTTCGCAAACCTCAACCTTACTTTAACCGCTTTTTCGGCACTATGACTTTTGCAAGTCCGGAGATCTTGCAAGGTCAACCGTACCGCGCTCCGCATGCTGAGATCTGGTCGCTGGGAGTGCTTCTGTCGATCCTGCTTAGCGGTCAGTGTCCATTCCCTGACCCAGCGGCGGCGATCAAGGGTCAGATTAGCAAGCCGAAAGGCGCCTGGTCCGCAGAAGCGCTCGATCTTTTGCTCCTGTGTCTCGAGGTGGATCCGGAACGCAGGGCGAACATTGCGCAGATCAGGGATCATCCGTGGGTCCATAGAGCGTGGAAGGAGCGCGCGGCGAAACTCAACAAGTAAAAACGTTTTTCTAGCATAGCATTTTTAGCATCTTTCTGCATCTTTTTCTGAGCATCTTCGCATTTTGTCTTACTGTCTCTACTCTGCTGTATTTTAGGCGCATTGTTATTAGGTTTTCATTTGAATTGGGGTGTGGTTTGGATGAGAGTGTTTGTGAGATCGTGTGGTGGCGGTGGTTTAGATCTGCAAGCTCGACAGGCCCTTTTGGATGCCCCCTACCGGCGTGCCTGAGGCGACGTTGAAGACGCACAGTCTGCCGTCTACGCCAGAAGTGGAGACGCTGTCGACTTGGTCCTTGCTGCCAGCGTAGGGTCGGACGCTGGTGATGGTGTTCTGGTGGGTGGTGTGCAGTTCTCCGTCCGCGCCAACGCTTGCACCGGCAACGGCACCGAGGGCACCAGCGACGCTGCCACCCGCGGGCACGACGGGCGCCGCACTACCACCACGGCTGTCGGCGCTCTTGAACCGGTTGAACGCTTCGTTGTTGAGCCTTCCCGGCCCGGCCAGACCAGGAGCCTTGGGGGGCGGCGGAGGAGGAGCACCCTTCGAAGCCGCTGCTCCAGCAGCATCCAGAGACTTGACAATACTCCACCCTTTCTGAGCATCACCTTCGAACAGCACCGGCTGACAGTCGTGCCCAGCAGCAACCAGCTGCGTCTCGCTTATAAACGTCAGCGTGACATACGGCAGCGTCGGCGACCTGATCACATGTACAGCAGCAGGCGGCTGCTCCGCACCTTGCGGATAAACAACCGTCAAGCTCGAATCATGCCCGACAAACGCCAGAACGTCACCACTCGGACTGAAGGCAACACCATGCACCCATCCACCACTCGGGGTAGCAAACTCGCCACAAACCGTTCCAAACGGCAACCTCTCACCCCAAACGCTAGCCGGAGGTTTAGCATCGACGCCCTTGATGTAAGCGGAGAAGACTCTCGCTTTCATATCCGCACATCCCGCCGCCAACAGCACGTTATTCTCATGCCAATCCAGCGACAGCACAGTCGACCTCAAAGGTCGCTTGATATGCTTGGACACCCACCAATCGTTATCCTCCTCGAACGAGCAGATGCTGATGATGCGGGCCCCGGAAGCAACGGCGAATTTGTCCTCTTTGGGACTCCAACGAACGAAAGTTGCAGCTCGGTTGAGTCGCAGGAGCACAAGGGTAGGTTTCCAGACGGGGACACCGGTTTGCGAATCAGCCTGCAGCTGCCAAACGTAAGCGTTGCGGTCCTGAGAACAGGTTACGATTCGATTGGATTGAGGAGCCCAATCGATGCCGGTGACGAGCTTGTCGTGTTCTGCAAGGGTGTGCTCGAGAGTCCATCCGGAGGGGGATTGGGAGTAGATGTGGACGACGTTGGAGTTGGGGGAGACGGCGACTTTGGTGCGGTCGGCGTTGAAGGAGTGCGCGGTGAGGGGTCCGAGCGAGAGCTGGTAGGTCTGAGTTGCCATGGTGGTGGAGATCTTGATTGTAGTGGAAGGACTAGCAGTCGACTCCCGATGTAATTGATATGGTGAGGATGTTGTGAACAGAGAGAAAGGATGGATGGTGGGAAGGAAAGGGAGCGACAAGAGATAGGACGAGCACAGCCCATCCGCACTCGATACAGGCGGAAAGTGCGCACAGACGTCGCTCGTCATCACGCTTCAATTCGGCATCCAGATCGAAATCGCCGATTCTGCTGACAGCCTTGCGTGAGATGGCCGCCAAGAAAATCGGTTCCGATGGAGCTGCAGAGCAATTTTCGACTTTTGCTGTGATTTCTTCCCGCCGCCAACCTCGCTTCCTGATCTTCTCATACACCATCTACACAGCATCTTCTTCCTACTCTCGTCATTTGTATCCAAAGATGGCTTCCTTCACCCAACTCGGAAGCTCATTGAGGCTTCTCTCTCAGCAGACCTCTGCCCTCGTTGGCCCCAGCAATGCTTCACGCACCTTGATGACTTCTGCCGTCGCTTTGGCAGCAGCCAAGAAACCAGCACAGGTGAAAAAGAAGGCAGTCGTCAAGAAGAAAGCAGCACACTCGGGTCCACATTCGACGGGCGGTCGTCGCAAAGGTGGCGCCGACTCGTCCGCTGGTCTTTCCAAGACATCTGAATTCCACGTCGAAGCACCGGACATGTCGCACCTCCCTCTCCTCCACGCCGAAAGCCTCACGTCCAACTCAGCGGGACAGACGTTTGCATTCAGCGAGCAGACCCTTTCGGCGTTCAAAACTTTTGGCCTGCCGCAGGAGCTCGAGCGCGAGCTTGCGACACAACCAAAACCTCGCTCGCTGCTGCGCAAACAGACGCTGGACTTGCTGGATAAGCTGGACGCTGCGTCCAAGGGCAACAAGGGAGCGAGCATTGTGTTGGATGGCAACAGGGGAAGTGGTAAATCGACACTGCTAGCGCAGTCGATTGCTTATGCATTGGACGACGGGTGGGTGGTGATCTCGGTTCCTAGGGCTATCAACTTGATCAACTCGTCGACGCTCTACACGTACAACGCGCAGCACAAGGCGTACCTTCAACCGGAAGCAACCAAACAGCTGCTCGAAGCGGTGCTCAAGGTAAATGGTGCTGCTGTCAAGCAAATCAAGAGTACAGAGGCAGTCGAGGTAGACGGTTCCCAGTTGGAGGCAGGCACGTCGCTCGAAGTGCTGTTGAAGCGAGGTGTTGACGAAGCATCTTCAGCAGCCTCCAAACAGACCATCCTGGAAGCAGTATTCAAAGCGCTTTCGAGTCAAACCGAACGACCGGTCCTTGTTGCAATCGACGATGCACAGGCGCTGTTCCGTACATCGCTCTACAAAGATCCTGACTTTGTCAACCTGGAATCTTTCGAACTTGGCCTTCCCCGTGCTTTGCTGTCCCTCCTCTCTTCATCGACCATCTCTCGCGGAGCAGTCATCGCCGCCCTCTCTACCACCCACACCGAATTCCTTTCGCCTCCCGAGCTCCAAATCGCCCTCTGGGAAAAACGCGACGGATCCGCAACCCTCATGACGCAAGCCATCAACGCGTACACCCAGCTCAACTCGTACCACTTGGAAAACGCCCGTACCGTGCTCCAGAAAGCAGGGGTGGTGGACACTTCAGAGCCGCTATCGAAGCGTGAGGCTGCTGCCATCTTCGCTCAGTTGAAGGATGAGAGGAGACATTGGAGCGCGGTCAATGATGAATTGTTTTTGGAGAAGTTGGTCGAGACGAATGGTAATGCTGGGTTGTTTAGCAGGAGTTTGGTCAGTACTCTGTTGTAGGGATATCTTTGCGGCTGAATGGATATTGTATTCTCAAATCGAGCGTTCTGCGTTCTTGTGTTGGTGGTTCGTTGACTTGAGGTTGCACATGAGCTTGTAGTGAGAAAGATCGCCGTGAAGCCCGTTTCGGTGACTTGGGATTTGTTTCCGCAGTCTTAGGCCTCTTTGAGCTTCTCCTGACGCTCCGCCGGCAAATTTTTGTCGCGTGTGTGTGTGGTCTCTGCACTGTGCCCAAAACAAGGGTGCAAGCGTGGAAACAACGCCAGTGCGCGCGAGGGAAGCACGGCGCTCAGTACAGAGTGCAGCACACAGCACAGCCAAAGAGGTTGTGTGTTTCATTTTGTTGCTCACCAGCTTCCCACCATTTTGGGCTTTACTTTGTCGATTTAGGTTGCACGGCTGCCATCCGATCACGCAGCAGTGGGAAAAAGGTTGCGATCCAAACGTCATCGGAGTTTCGACACACAGAAAGCACACCAGCTACTGTAAAGACTGACGAACGAAGTCACATGCTTCTTTTCTGATCGTCGGAAGGGCCGACTTCTCCTTTCTACTTCCCAAAGCGACCGTCCTGGTTTCGGCAGCGATCCGACAAGCAAAGATCCTCAAGTTCTGGAGCATCCGACAAGCGTATCCTATCAGCACACCAAGCCTAGTCAGATGCGCCTCCTTCAGTCACATCCACAATCATGGTCACACTAGCAAGCTCGGCAGCTCCGCCTGCAACCAAGACGGGCTCGTCATCACAAGACAGCGGCCCATCTTCCGTTCCCTTTCGAGGCTCATCCGTATCCAAAACGCGCAGAAGCAAGACTTCCTCCACCAGTCCACCCTCGTCCAATACTTCCGCATCATCGTACTCAACATGGCTCGTCTTGGACGCAGACGAGCGTGCGCTACCCTTCCTACGTACACTTCATCAACCGTCTTCAAACCAACCTAACCTAGCAAGCGGATCAACTTCACCCGCCGCAACCAGCTCTGAAAAGCTGACAGAGTCTACCAACATCGCCGGGTCACGAGTGGTGTCCGTAGGATCAAATGTGCGCTCGCAGGCGAGCAAGTATGAAAATGGTCCGGCTTCTTCTGCTGCTGCAGCACCAGCAACGTCCACAAATGGGAGCGAAAAGGACAAAGACAGGAGAATGTCACTACCACACCAAGCGGGAAGCGGGGCCAGTACCGGTAGGAAAGGCTTCATGTCGAGGTTACGAGGTACAGGAGGGAGTGTTTCCAGTGCCAACGTGTTCAATCCGCCACATACGGCAACGTCGATGTCGACGTCGGGGAGCTGGTCGATGGTTGATCCTCCGACACCGATAAAGGAGCAGTCGAGTGCGGGTTTGGAGAAGCGCACGGTGCATGTCGCGTTTACAATAACGGCTGACGAGGGGGCGTTCAAGAATGCTCCGGGACTGGTTGGGCGGGCATCACCATCTCTCCTTTCGACACAAGGGTCGAGAGCGTTGGCAGAACAGCTTCATCCTGATCGACTGGATGCAGCCGGCCTCTCGAGTTTGATCTCAACAACGAATGTGGAAGCGATCTACATTGGTTCGGCCCGATCAGCATCTGCAAGCGAAACGCTGCGAACGTATCTCGAGGAGCTCTTCACATCATCCGCCAATCCTTCCCTCAAGGTCGTCCTTCTTGAACCAGCAGCAGTACGACACTTGACACCACTGCAAGCAACCTCGTTGTACGACCTGGCCAGATCTCGATCCATCACGCTCCTCCTCCCTATCCGATGGAACTCGTTATGGACCGCAAGCATCGAAGAGACGCTGCTCGGGCTCGAGATCTTGCACGACTTGCAGGATGAGGAAGCGGAAGCACCCGTTCGAGCTACGGCGAATGGCGATCCAGACGTCAGCGTGGAAAAGAGCTTCGATGTGAGCATGTCCAATATCCCCACTGGGCTGTCGAGCGATAGGTTGGATAAGATGACGGAGATGGAGACGGTCAAGACGCAGCTAGAGCAATTGAAAAGGGAGTTGGAGAATAGGGATAGGCGGGTTGGAGAGTTGAGTAGGCAGATTGAGGAGCAGCAGAGACACATTCAGCTGCAACAGGAGCAGAAAGTGGCGGTTGCAGAGACGGTGGACTCGAAGTTGGTTTCGACAAAGGCGACAGTGGTGGAGCCAAAGATGCCTGTGCGATCTGCTGTTGCTGCTGCTGCTGCGAGTCAAGTTGGGACGCCTGCTGCGCCGGTGCAGTCCATAACGGTGTCGGAAACGCCTACAGCTAGTCCTCGAGCGCCCGGCTCAGCGGTCCAAGCTACACCAACGACCGAATCTACCACCATCACATCACCGGCAGCTTCCTTACCCGCCCCAAGCACATCCCAACACCTCGCCGCAGCCCTCTCTTCCCCCACCCCCCCCACCAGCAGCACTACAACCCCATCCCTCGCACCATCCGCCTCCATCACCTCCTCCCCCACCACCTCCCGCTCGAGCAACGTCATCGCCGCGCTCACCTCCCAACTCGCCGAAACGCAAGCCCTCCTCACCTCGACCCGCACCGCCCTCTCCCTCGCACGCACCCAAGCCGCCACGCACCAAGCCTCTGCCGACGAGATGCGGTCCGTCGTCTCCCGCGCGCGCCTCGAAGCGGATAGCTCGATCACGATCCTTGCGCGCAAAGATCGACAGATCTCGGAAGCGCTTGAACGGGCACGAAAGGCGGAAGCTGAAGCTAAAGAGCTCGGTCGGGCGTCTCGGGAGTGGGGGACGCGGGTTCGCGAAGTTGAGGAAGAATTGGGTAAGGAGAGGATGAAGAGGAGTAGGGCGGAGCATGCGTATGAACTGGTATCGGCTGAGTGGAAGAGTGCAAGGACGAGGTTGGTGGAAGAAGTGAGGACGTTGAAGGAGGAACATCGAAAAGCGGTGGATGGGTTAGGAGTGGAGTATCAGAAAGTGTTGGTGTTTAAGGATCGGTTGAAAGCTGAATCGGAACTCGTCGCCGATGATGGTGTGGCTCCAAGTCAGCTAGTTGAACAACTTTCGTCGCTAAACGAGCAGATGCAGCGTTGGATAGCGACTCAACTGAACCCCCTGTCGAAACGGCTCAGAGAGTTTGAAGGAAGGGAAAACGCAGAGGTCATGGACAAGCTGAAAGTCCTGACGGACGAGCTGACCAGGATCAAAACGCTAATGCGCAGAGGCGACGTGGTATGCAAGGAAGACGTCCCGGCTGGTCCGTTTTAGCGAGCGAGTCCACCTTGTCACGATAAACGCTGGTTTCTGGATGCAAAAGTTGATTGCTTTGCAGATCGGTCTCGTATCTGTGCTCCGTGTGTGTCAGTGAGTGACATCTGTGTGCCGACTCATGACAATCAACCCAGACTGAGAGAAGAACCGACGAAAGATCGAAAAGAAACGGCATTGTGTGTTTCGCAGGCTTACTTTACAAGAGAGGCGAGGGAGGGACGAGGCAAAACTTTGTTGCAGCTTGGCCATCTTTTTTGATTTTTCTTTCTTCGAGCACACCTCGCTCACTGTCCACCCTGCGCCAACCGCATCTTCTCCTGCTCCAATCGCTGATACAACAACGACACGGCCATCTGAATATTCGGCGGCGGTCCGGTGATCGTCACCAGCCTCTCATTGCCACTCCCACCGGCCGCGATCCCCGCACCGGGCTCCATGATCTTGATATGACTAGCACTCATGCTGCGGATCTCGTTGATCTTGGAGCCACCTTTACCAATGATGCATCCGACCAAGTCGTTGGGGATGAAGATCTGCTGCGTCTGAGATCCAGGTGGCAACTGTGGTGCTCCACCTGCGCCGGCGGGAGGGCCACCGAAGGGTGCAGCTGGTGCGCCGTAGCCAAAAGGTTGCTGGGGGGCGGCGTAAGGGTTGCCACCGGGGGCAGGAGGGCGAGTGGAGGGTCCACCGGCAGAAGGACGGTAGGGGAGGTTGTTGGCGTTTCGGTCTTGGTGCTCGAGCAGGATGGTGCCAACATAGTAGACGGCGATGTGGACGGCGTCGGCGACACCCGAGATGGAGAGGACACGCTCGGTGGAGCCGGGCAGCATCGCTTCACCAGCAGTGAGACGTGCACCGGAAGCTTCCTGGATCTCTTTGATCTTGGAGCCTTGCTTGCCGATGACGGAACCCATGCGCGAATTGGGCACGATGAAGCGGATGGTGACGGACTTGGAGCCGGGGACCGAAGGCTGGTCGAAAGGTTCGTCGTTGATTCTGCGGACAATAAGACCGAAAGCCTGTGCGGACAAAGAGAAGAGAAATTGCAAAGCAAAACGGTTGTAATCAGAATCAAGCTGCTCTAGCCTCCTGCATGGTGACTTCCGCGATGCAGCTCTACGTGCGTGATGGACGTCAACTTACCTTGCTGACAGCGTCAAGAGGACCAGAGACGGTCAAGATTCGCTCAGGGTTGCCGGGGATGATTTCGCTCTGCGCAATAGTCGACAAAATGAATCAAGAGTCAGTATTCGCCAGCCTTGCTAACTTGATAAAGTCCCACACCATGGCCTTTGAGACTTACGATGTTGAGACGGGCATTGCTCTTGTCACGAATCTCGTTGATGTGCTTGCCGGACTTGCCAATGATGATACTGGCATCGCTCGTGACGATCAAGGTTCGCATCGATATCTGAGTCGCCTGAGTTTCGGACGAGTCGCCTACGCTGCCGGCACTTCCAGCGCCCTGGTCGCCATCCTGACCATTCGAGACGAGGCTGTTGTCGGCCTTGTTGTCGCTGCTCGAGGTAGCGTCTGCGGTGACGGAGCCGAGATCGACAGCATCTCTCTCCTCAGACATTGGCTTTGCTGGAGTGTCGGAAGACATCTTTTTCATGGGTTTATCGACGACGGCGGAGGAAGAAGAGTCGTCTTCTTTTTTCACTTGTTTGACCTGATCGTCCGCGTCTACGTTGGGGCGCTTGGCTTCAGGTTCGGGAGTGCTGGATTGGCCTCGTTGACGCTTGGCGACTTCTGCCATGATGGTATATGGTCGAGGGGAGGTGAGCCGAAGGAAAGGATGCTCGAGAAGATTAGTAATCACGTTCCAGCCTTGGTCAGGCACGAAAAGCAGGAGTTTGAGGCAGGGAAGAGAGTGGGCGAGGCGATGGCGATGTTTGAGGGAAAGAGGTTGACAGAATCCAGTCGGAATACGGGAGAGGAGAGGAAATGTGGGTGAAGGTGGTGGTGCGGGGCGGGACGGAGCGTAAGATTGCGTACGACTGTGGTGGGCGCAGGTGAGGCAGCAACATGGAAGATCGTGAAGTGCAGGAGCCAACGTGAATGAGAATGGGGAGATAGATGGACTGTTTCAGCTTCTGAGTGAGAAAAAAGGGAGCAGGGACCAAGATGAAAGGGAAAATGCAGCCAAGACGCAGGCCTGGAGGTCGAGGAGAGCTCCGGTGCTGCTGGAGAGATTGTTGGAATCTCCTTTGACGAAGGGAACTGAGCTTCCAGGCCTTAGAGGTATTGCTCCTCGCAACAATTACAGCTGGAAGAGAGAAGAAGCTGATACAGCCGTGCTGGTGAAAGGCGACGACGATGGCGGTAGCTTCCAATCGTCGGAAGTGATGCTCTTCGTGGCCCCGCGTGCGATGTTGGGAATCTGGAAAGAAGCAGCAAGAGGGAAGGAGTCGGATCGAAGCGTTACAAACTTACCTTAAAGTATTTGCCGTGATCGTCAAGAAGAATTGCTGCTTCGGAGTTGATGTTCGAAACACACAAAGACGAGGGCAGTCGAAAGCCACGCTTTTCGATTTCGAAGGTTGATGAGCCTTTAGAGACGAGCTAAACAGAGAGATCTGTCGTTGGGTTTTCTTCACCGTTGATTCGCGGGAAACCGTTGGTCGTCTGTTCGTAGAGCGAAAGGGGGCCGGTGACAGAACACGTCGAGAGTGCAAAGGTCGCGAAAGGTAAAGTGTCGAAAGCCAAGTCGAGGGCGTTAGGACGGAAAGCGAAAGCGGAAAAAGGAAGCGAAGGAAAAGAAAAAGGTGGTGATGAAGATGATGAGGTGGAGAGGTCGCTGCCCAAAAAAAGGAGCGACGACCAAAAAGAGGAAGCAAAGGCCAGGCTGGCTTCTGCGTAGCTTAGCTTGCTGCTCACAACCAGACTGAGGGTACTAGCAGAAGAGTGCGGCTCAAAGTGCACAAAAGAAGAAAAAAAAAAAAGAAAAAAAAAAAAGAGCCTCTTCGGCGCGCTGGAAGGTAAGGTTGACGCTCAGCCATTACCAATTTTCATAATCAACGCTCTGGGTTGATTTGGCTGTGTTGACCGATTTAATTTCAATCTTTACGCGTTTTGAATACAAAGTTGTGCGTATGCGCTTCCTTCCCACTTGTTACCCGCACAGCCAAAACGAAGCCAACTCAAGTCTATGCACCTTGGTGGTGATCGCGTTGCACTGTGGTCCGCGACTACGCCATCTCTGAACGTCGACAGCATAGATGCTTTGGCTCAGGAATAGTCAATGCGAACAGTCCCGACAGAAAAGAGGATTCACATCCACACTCTCCGCAACAAGCAGCTCAGCCGTGATCAGAGCGCAGAAGCGCAAGTTGAGCTCATTCTTGTGCCCGGCTTTTAGATGGTCTTACGACCGACGTTGCCAGAGATAGCATGCCTAAGTGCAGCGAAGGCGGAGCTGCCGATGCTAGCTGAGTAGGCTTCGATAGGAGAACGAGGCGTGGAAAACGAGAACGGTCTGTCGGATCACTTCCGGTAGATCCACGATTCGGCTGCAGGCCTACACTACGTTGCCGACTCTCCCTCTCCCTCTCTGCCACTATGACTCGCGTCGGCAATGCCGAAGCTGGCGTGTGAAGTATGAATCTGAAAGTTGTCAAGGAAAAGGTGCTAGAAGTACATGGCAACGTGTGCGGATGTTGCCGGAACAGGAGAAGTTGGTCGGATGTACCATTTTGTAGATGAGGGCCCCTCACCTGCGAATTGGAGGACGAGATCCCGCAGCCCCGCCGCTAGGTGCGCTCGAAGATCCGCCCCGACCACGCCGCGCTTGTGCTGTTGAAACAAACAAAGCAAATACAAGCAAAAGAAAAAAAAATGTCAGCAATCTTCTCACTGTCAATCGCAGGAGATAGCAACACCATCAATTCGAAGGAGGGGGGAAGACGCAAACATACCTCTGAGAATCGTCGCACGACCGCGTGCACTTCCAATACCACGACCCTTCATACCATTTGGACCGATGCGTTTGAACATGGGCGCCTGTTGCAGCATATCGGGCACGATGACGAACCTGAGCATGTTGCCTCGGATGTATACGTTTTCCAGATGCGACTGTTTGCCATCCGGTGCTGTGACGGTGATGTCTTTCATTGCGATGTTGAAGTTGTCTTCGGCTGGTGAGACGAGAAAATGGATGCAAAGGTGTCAGCAAAGTCCTGAAACACGGTAAGCAGCAATGTCTGAAGGTGTTGAAACCACTTACCATCATAAAGAGTGCCTCGATACGCCGCACCACCCTTGAGCTCGACAGTGATAACATGGCCGACTGCCTCGTGGATGAGCTTGACTGGGATTCCAATCGTTCCCATCTTCGATTCGATGTCCCCTGCTCAGCTGCACCCGACAGTAGCAGACTCTTGAAAGCGAAAGTTACGGATGGAAGATTGGGCAGAGCGACTTAGTGGAGCGCAGCATGTTCCTTTGGTGTTGCAGCTTTGACGTGCAAGCCTCCTTTCTCTCACTCCCAACACGCGAAATCCGAAATTTCACTCACAGCCGCCCCGATTTTGGATCACCCGATCGTATAGATTCGTACTTCAACACCGACGGAAGGTCGTCAGACTCTAAATCCTGTCCTGCGCGTGTAATTTCGATGTGCAACACTCAGCTTTTTGAGCAGCGCAAAGGCCATGCGATTTTTCCCTCTCTGGGAGTGCCGATAAAGTTGAGAAATCATCATTCAACTCACTCTCACTCTCTATCGACGCTCGAGCGCTTGTGCTGAGCTTCAACCCTTCAACTCCTTCCCCTTTGCTCCGCTCCTTCCCCCTCGTCATTCATCCCGCTCTTATAAGCCCGGATCTCACTCACCGCTCAGAATCACAAAACGAGATGGCATTCTACAGCGCAGGCCCACTCTCACCCGGCTACAACACCACTTCGGCATGGGGAGGCAACGATAACGCCGAAGATGATCCTTGGGCTGCGACGGGTAACGGCGGAGGTGCTGCTTCTTCGTCAACGACTGCAGCAGCGGCTCCTACAACGTCGTCGACTGGATTTGCGGCGTCTCCACCTGGCGAGTTCACTTCGTTCTTCACACAGCAACAGCAGCAGCAGCAGCCTAGGCAACAGGCGGGGTACTTTGGTGCTGGAGAAGCACAGGAGGCGGATGCGTATGGCGATGGGTCGGTCGATACTGGGTTTGGCGGAGGTGGATTGCAGCGTACAGAGTCTGGGTTTGGTTCGACGACCGGTGCACCTTCGAACCAGTTCAGCGGTGCCACAGCTGTAGGTGGACAACAGTCGCACCATCCTAACGCACACTCTACGCCCAGCACCTACGGCTCCGCTATCACCTCAGATCAGCCTTCCCAACCCGCACAACAACCAGCCTCTGCAGCTCAGACACAACCGCAAGGAGCTTTCCCATCCGGCGTCACTTCTTACTCCTCCGCCGCCTCAAACCCCTCCGGAGGAGCACGCTTTCAATCGCACACGCCATCAACACTCCTCCCCAACGAACCAGCCGGCTTCTCTTCATCTTCCACGTCCTCCTCCTCCTACCCCTCCGCCCCGCGTCAGTTGGCACCAGGCTACCCACTCCCAGCATCGAACTACACCGTCCCCGCTTACTCGCCCTTTGCCCGCGTCGACAGCACTCCGCGTCGGGAAGCAGTGGAAGACATGTACGGCGTGCCCGAAAACTTTTTGGAAGTCGAAGTGCGAAACCCTCTAACCCATGGGGTAGGACGGAAAATGTATACCGACTACGAGATCGTTACACGAACCAATATCCCCGCTTTCAAGTTGCGCTACAGCTCGGTCAGGAGGAGGTATAGCGATTTCGAGTACTTTAGGGACATACTCGAGCGGGAAAGTACGAGGGTGAATATTCCGCCACTGCCAGGAAAGGTGTTTACGAACAGGTTCACGGACGAAGTGATCGAGAGCAGGAGGGAAGGATTGGAGAGGTTCTTGCAGGTGGTCGCGGGTCATCCGCTGTTGCAGACGGGAAGCAAGGTTATGGCCGCTTTCTTGCAGGATGGAGGTTGGAGCAAGGATCAGTGGCTGTGAAGCGTCGCAATTTCAAGCATGGTCGGATTGTCAAAAGTTGCTCCCATAAGTGTGTGTGGTTTCAGATGTGTGCTGCACTGCCTAGAACGCAGGTCAGTCGAAAGGAGCCCTCGCTGTATGACGGTGGAAATAGTGAGAATGCATTACGATACAGGTCGACGCTGCGATATTCAATCCGAATCCTCAATCTCAATCACCTCGTCTGCTACACTCTTCTTCGTAGGCGAGACAGACTTGCTGCTCCTCGACGGCGCCTTGGCCCCTCTGGTCCGTGCCGGATCCATGTCTAGCTCGGGTTCCGATTCCGTCTCGCTCCCCGCCTCTGCCTCCGCCGGTCCCTTCTGAGGTCTTGGCGTGCCCGCCAAACCCGCCAAATCACGTCTGACCAGCTCTTCCTGATCCACATCCATCATATCCTCCTCTTGCCCCTCCTCATCTTCCTCCGACACCAGCAGCTCATAGACACTATCAATCTCCTCCGGACTCAGCACGATATCTGCCAAATCACCAGCTACGTCTGCAATCGCTTCCAGCAGCGTCGATACTCGATCCAGCCTGCGAATGCTTTCGTCCACTTGCTCTGCCACCATCTCCTCATCCGTAACAACCCACACATCCATCTCCCCTTCGCCCCTCTCCTTCGCTTGAGCATCTCGTCGCGCCTCTTGAGCACGTTTGCGCAAGTCGGGCAACAGAGAAGCAAGAAGCTTACGCTCAGAAGCTATCCAGTCCGGCTCTGAACAAAACGCAATCCGTGAGAGAGCCACGATAAAGCTCTGTCGAATACCGTTGAGCATGCTGTAAGTCTCCGGCTGATCAAGCTTGGCTGCGAGCGAGATGGATCTCATACGCTCCTGTGCCGCTGAGCTGGCCGGCTCGAAGCGATGAGCGTGGTCCGCAGAGTTCGGTAGAGGATAATTGTAAAGCAAGTTGAGCAGCCGTGTGTCCATGACGATGCGTTCTGCTGCTTGAAGCAGGTCGCCTCCTGAAGGGTCTGATTCCGTCCAACTCTGAGTATTCGAGCCTGTTGATGCTTTGCTGGAAGCTCTTCGGAAGGTCGGCATGCGAGGCGGCAGCAAGAAGGTGGGGCGACTCTCCAACCACACAAAGTCCGAGTCGAGCGAGAGACACCTGATCAGGGCAGCAAGCAGTGCGGCACTGTCGGCCAGGACAACAAGCGTGTCGGCAGAGCGAAGCGCGGCTTGCGTGAGGAAAGTCAAGATGCCGCGATGCAGAACGTGCCATTCGCTCTCTGCCATGTCGAAGCGTCGGTCCACCAGATGCTTGACCAGAAGCTCAAGCACAGGAAAGCGAGCATTGGCACGTGGCGCGGTAGAATGATTGTGACCCCGACCACTTGCCTGGGTATCAGCTTTCGAAGCAAGACATTCGTGGATCAACGGAGCGTTGGAGACCGCCGAGCTGAGCATGCGGACAATGCTGAAGATAACGAAGCTGGATCGATCGGGATGCAAAAGTTTGTGCAGTACGCCTGGCCTTGATAGAAGCCGCAAAGGGTGATAGCTGGATGAGGGATTCGCATCAGGACACTGCGACATGGCTTCAAGGACCTGAACCACGGCGTGAAGCAGATCCTCGTGTGCTACTGACGACAAAGACCAGTCTCCGAGCCCCGCGCCATTGCTCGCAGTAGTGTCGGCAGTAGCAGCACGTTCATCGTGTTGACCGACAGCGTTGCGGTCCCTGCTTGAGTCTGCATCAGGCTGTGAGCCGGAGGATCGACATCCAGCGATGCACTGCGCCAAAATCTCCCGCAAGTGGATGGGAGTGGCGTACTGCGACCACTGCGCGTCGTAAGTCGATTCATCAACGCCGAGAAAAGCCATCTCGTTGCTCCTAGCTTCGGGACTCGTCTCGAGGTATTCAAGATCCAGCATGAATCTCGGCAAGATCGAGACGAGACACGAAACCAGACGCAACACATCGGTCAAGAGATCCGCCTGACACAGTCGCAATAATACGCCCGCCATGGTCATGAGCGAAGAAGCAATGGCATGAGAAAGATGCAAAGTCGCCGATGAAAAGTCGAGCTCTTGGATGGTTTGGCCGTTGCTGTCGGCGGCCAATAGACGGAGAACGTCTTCCCTCTCTTCGGGCTCGAGAACCCTGGCCCTGCTAAGACTGGTGAGCAGCGACTCGACAGCCTCTCTGTAGCGAAAGAGCAAGAGGTCGGGGCAATCTGCGACGAGATTGGCCGAAATAAGTCGGCTGAGGGTGCTTGTGCTGAAAGTGTTGTCATCTGATGCCTTGAATGACGAAGCGGAGGGGTGCGAGGCGGAGGGGTTGAAACGATTCGATGGGTAAGAAGCTGGTGCGGCGGCTCGGGTGGAACAATGACTGAGCAAGAGCGAGACGATGGTGGTGCGTCGAGAAAGAATCTCGGATACAGCTGCGAGGTAGTGATGTTCCTTGGTCCGGTCCGGGTGTTTCATAGAGTCACCACGCTGCGCTGTTGAAGTGGTTTTGGCGGCGGGAGGAGTCGGGTGATAGTCGTCCGTCATGATCACATTGTCGTCGTGATCTGCTGATGTCTCTGCTGCGTCTGTGGCTCTGGTGTGATCCATATCGCAATCTGCCGGCGGCAACACTTGGCTTGCCTGCTTTGGCTGGCGACTGTCGTTGTTGACGTATCTTTTCCTGCACCGGACCAAAGTCGGCAAACGAGTTTTGCAGCCCACGGAACGCCTTGGACTTGGATGCAGATGTGGCGGCGGTAGGCGGGCGTGGAAAGACCGGGGCGGCGTGCTTATTATTCGATCTGGTAGGTGTGCCGGGTTCATCTCGCTCAGCGGCAGTATCAGCATAGGTGTGGCGATTGCCAGAACTTCCGCTTCCTCCTCGAACGCCGAATCTGTTGGATTTGGTCGGGGTGGTGAGGCCGACTCTGACTTGGCTTTCTTGTCTCCTATCGACGTCACGCAGACCAACAGGTGGAAGGCGCGCTACGCTTGAGGGCCATATCCGACGGCTTGTATCTTGTTCGACTCTGCGGAAGGCGGTCTCTGTCTCGAGTCGTTGAAGTCGACGCTCCTGATCCTTCTGTAGGCGCTCAAGGGCGGTACGGTGTTGCTGCTCGCGCACGACCTCGCGCTCTCTCAACTTGGAGTTTTCGAGATTGAGCTTGGTCAAGTTTTGGCGGACGACGGCCACTTCGCCTGACTTGCGGTAGGCCTCTTGCTTGAGCTTGTCGAGCGTCTCGTCTTGTGCTTTCTGTGCGGCCCGCAGCCTTTCCACCTCGGCTCTAAGCTGCTCGAGCTCATCATCTCCATCGAGACGATTTGGTTTGGAAGTGACATTGTTGGCTGTTTGCTTCGGATTCGGTGGCTTGGTGGAGACAGTAGCAGAAGGTCGATTTCGATCTTGACCTGTGCGGACCGTACTGTGGTTGACATGAGAAGACGAGGCATGTGGCTGAGATGTTGGCATCTGCTGCGACATGCGGATGGCTTCCTCCTCGACTTGATCGAGAGCATTGTTGCCCGCCCACCACTGCTCGTCGTCATTGTCGGCAAAATCTTCATCGCGCAGATCGCGAACTATGACTTGGTCCGGCTCCGGCTCAGGGAGTCGATTGGCTACGCGGCTGAGGTTGGAAGGACCAGGATCGAGACGCTGCTTCTTTGCGGGAGGCTGGACGAATGTGCCAATACGTCTGGCGGAACGAGATGGTTCGGCATGGAGTCGAAAGGAAGAGCCCGCTATTGAGGGCTGAGGTGGTGGTGGAATCCTCTGAGTAGCAGTCGACTGGACATTAGGCTGCTGAACGGCCTGGGATGCGGTATAGATGGCTTCGACTTGTGCAAGACTCTCTTCGAGTTCTGGATCGAGAAACTGCTGGTCGTCGAAGAGGGAGTCGAACTCATCGTCTTCTCCATCGAAGGAACGAGCGGCTGCCGACATGGTGGTGAGCTCCTTGCCGTCTGTCCATCTCCTTGACGTGCGGCTCGCGGTTCGAGATGGTGTGATGGTGTTTGATTCGAAATCGTCGAGTGAAGGCTGAGTCACTTTTTGGCGGCAACAAGGCCGATGATCCAGTTGAAAGTGCAGACGGTACGAAACTACCGCGTGGTTTTGCTCAAACTGGACGGTACAAAAGTACCGCACACCCTGATGAAAAAATAGGGTGATGAAAATACCGCGCATCACTGTACTCTCTTTTGCAATTGAACTCGCGAGCCGCACCATCTCAATCTCGTGGTCTCATCTGTTGTGGTGTCTTTGGAGCACCATCTCAATCTCGCACCTGCATCACCTCAATCTCACTGTCAAATGAAAGTCTGTGTGCAAGTTTGAACTATCTTCTTGCCCACCATCATCCCAGCATGCCTTGCTCCTCCAAAACTCTTTCTCTTGACCTCTGAAACAGACTATTGGAGGCTGTGAATGGGCAGAAACTCTCAACAGCTGAAGCTGCAAGACACCTGATGATCCCTGAGAGCACAGCATGTGGCATTGTGAAGCATTTCAGGGAGACAGGAAAAGTCAAGGCAAAGCCCAAAGGTAACTGACAGCCTGTACTACAGCAGGAGCATCTTGACTGGATCCAGGCAAAACTTGACAAGAAGGCTGATATCTGCATTGCAAACTTGCACAATGACATTCAGAAGGAGTTCAGCTTTGATGTGGTTCCATCAGCAACATCTATCCATTGTGCTATTGTGACAAAGCTGCACTATACCCTGAAGCTATTGAAAGTTGAACCAGCAGACTACAACCTTCCAGCAAGAACCAGTGCATGCCAACAATGGGTCCTTTAGTACAGCAACAGCAGAGCTAGTTTGTTCAATTCTGTCTACATTGATGAGACAGGATTCAATCTACATCAACACATCAGCTATGGATGGGCTAAGCAGGAGAAAGAGCCATCAGATCTGTTCCTTCAGACAGGGAAAGAACATCATTTACATTGCAGCAATGGGGAGTGAAGGTATGATAGCAGACTTTGTACACAAGGATCCACCAACAGCAAGGTCTTCCATTGGTTTCTGAAGGTGAAAGTCTTCCCAAAACTTCAGCATTGCTGCCAGATCATCATGGACAATGCACAGTTTCACAAGACTGCTCTGATCCACCAGGCTTTTGCCAAGACAGATCATGAACAGGTCCTTCTGCCCCTGTACTCACCCTTTCTCAATGCATCTGAATGGCTATTTGCTCATGTCAAGCCTTGCCTTTTGAAGGAAGAGTTCAAGGATACAGAAAGCCTCTTTCAAGCAATTTGAAACAGTGCTGCAACAGTCACTGTGGGTAAAGTTGTTGGTTGGATTAGAGAGGTGAACAGGAACCTAATCAGAGCAATTAATGGAGAGGAGCTTGGATGGGAGTATCATTACAACATGAGAGAAGGTGACAAAGACCTTGCTGGATAGCTGTTGGATGATCTTGCCAATCTTTGAGTACTTGCATAGGCAGATGGTGGTTGAAATGAAGTTCAGAACAGCAAGATTGAGATGGTGCATGCACAAGACTGAAATGGTGCAACAGCAAAGTTGAGATGGTGCTGCTAGACACCAACAGATGAGACCACAAGATTGAGATGGTGTAGCTCATGAGTTCAATTGCAAAAGAGAGTATTTTCACTTGGGGGTATCAAATATTTTCCCAAATTTTGAGTAAATCTGCTCCCAGGTTTATTTTGGGTTGAGTTACTCAAAAATAATTGAACACCCCTTCATGGACTTGGGGAAATAAAAACTCAATGCCATTATGTGTGTGTAAGTATTAGGATCTAACAGCATACATCACCAAGCATCAACATTTGTCATTGCTCCTCCTGCTACCTCCTCCTGCTTTCAGCATTAGATATTCAATACACATTTGCACACAGTAACTGTGGAAAGTGCTATGGTATTGCAATCATCTCAAGTAGCTGCATGAAAAGGCTATGACTGTGACTGTGACTGCAACTGTGTGTTGGTGGTTGACAAAGGCACACAAGATTGCTTGGTATGCCTTCTTGTAGCAGCGCTGGAAGAGCCTTGACTAGAGCTATTGAGCTATTGAGCTCTTTGATGGTTTGCTCAAATTGCCTTGAGGCAGCATTTGTTGTTGGAAAGTACATTTGGGGATTGGGTGATCTGGATTGGTTAGGTTGCTAGCCAATTTGAGGTCTCAACAATTGTATTGTAGGGACTGTCAATGGATTACCATAGTAGGATATTGACCTGCTTGGCTGCATATTGTTGTTGTGATATCAATGTTCTGGTAACACAGGAGAGCCAATAGGTCTTGATGATCCATGGTAGCTTCAGATTGTACAGCTGTACAATGAGTAGTGGACATTGACAATGTGATTTTAGGTGTCTACAATGAGTATATGGTAGAGGAAATACTGATTCAATTTGATAAGTTGATTGACTGTGACTACAATACATGTGCTCTATATATGTGTGTGTTGTGTGGTGCCCTGTCTACTTGTCTCCCTTCCAAGGGACTTGTCTGACTCTCCCAAGTAATGTAGTTCCCAGCATAGTCTGTGCCATCTACACAAAGTAGGCACCTACAATGCTGCTTGGGGGGTGATAAGTGCCCTGTAGCCATTGCCTTTCCTAAGTTCCTGAGTCAAACCTATTTGCTCTGCCTCTCCCTTGATCCCATTGGCTCCTTGGGTCTGTGATGTCTGATTGGTTGATGCTTGTTCCTGTGGTTGATAACTGTCATCCAATGGCAGTTGGTTGTCACTCCCCTGGAGCAAGTCCAGGTTGCTCCAATTGCATTAGAGTAACACCATCCTGAGTTGTCAGTGTCTCATCCTCATTGTAGGTGCCTACAATGGATTTGCTGGTTGGTGATTCATCTAGTCAATTGGGTGTGAGTGGTGCATGATCCTCCAATAGGAGTCCTCCTTGAGTCTGGCACAACTTTGAGTTTGCAGGAGCATGATTGTGTTGTGTGGCAACACATTTGTGTTCACACTATCATAAATGCAATGTAGGTACCTACAATGCAGAGTCTACACCATCAACCCATTGAATGCATGGTGATTGGCTGAGTGCTGGATTAGTGAAGGTAAATTGCTCTGATTTCCAACAGGAACACCTGTTGCTGATGACAGTGCATCAATTGCACTTTGACTTGTTGATCCAATGGCAACCCTTCATGATCGCTGTTCCCATGCCAAAAGTGCATTGTTTCCTGGCCTTCTTGCACTGGTCACACTGGTTGGGGGCTTTGACATGTGAAAAGATATGGTGAGTAAGCTAGGCAACTGTTGATCAGGGATTGGCAGATCTAATGTTTGATGTGTCAACTCATGATAGTTGGCACCAATAATAGATAATCCTAGATAAGAGTTGATTGTCTTGGGCATGTATCACTGTTGTTATATTGGTGGTATAATAACATGGGGAGAATACACTCTAGTCTATTGCTGTCAAAGGTCTTGGGTAGCTTGGGCTGAGTTTGGATTGTGGGTGCAGAGTAGCAATACTTGGTGCTGAAAATAAGGTACAAGCAGAGGAAACTGGATGTAGATTCAATAAGGACAGAATACATTCCTACAGTACATGATTGTGCTATATATATGTGCAATTGTTCCTGTCTGTCTCAGTGAGCTCCCTCTGTCATGTGTGTCCTTGTCCCTTTCCCCTTGGTGCCCTTTGACATTGCTGCACCATACTTCTGTTGTCAGTGCAGACAATTTGTTCTCCTGTCATAGCTTCCTAATCATCAATGGTTTTGTCTGCTTTCTGGCTTGATTTGTTGTCCTCCCATTGGCTGAGGTGTATGATGCACCCAATTGGTTTGATATGTGAGCCTCTCATCCAATCATACTGGTTGGAGGTCCAGACTTGGCCAACTTGGTTGTGAGTATCCATAGTTTGCCCATTATATTGGATGTCTGTACAGGTTTGTGCATTGTAGGCACCAATAATGCACCAATTGGATGTGACTTCCTGTTTGGCTGGAGTTTCTCCATTGTCAACCATCATGTCACCCTATTGGTTGCATGTGCAGACCTCTGCTAATCCCCAATGAGATTGGGCTATCTCTGCTGTGAAACTGTTAGTGGTGTTGAAGACACTGAAGTCAATACCTGGAATGCATTGTCTGTACTGACAATGCGAAGTGTGGGTAGACCAGTTTACTGCTGGAATCGGCAAAGGCAAATCACTTGGATTTCCAACAGATTTTGTTCAGTGAGAGTCTCAGTAGTGTGTGGAAAGCATGAGCTTCGTCACTCTCAGTCTGTGGTGTGTGTTGAGTACTACCATCATATCATTGCTGTCTATAACCTTATTTGGGTGTTTACCCCACACCGGCCGGCATTGGAGCCTTTCGACGCAATCATGCAGGCTTTCTCCACCTCCGCTGCAGCTCGCCGACGGCATATGTGAGTACTTTCAGCAATCTCTGTTCTCACTCGGAGGCCACCAACATTGCTGCATCCTCAGGATTTCAACTCCATCTCAGCTGCTCTCGATACCAATCACTTCGAGTCTATGTTTGGTCTTGCAAGACAAGAGTTTGAAGCACTTCACTTTGCATTGCTATTGCCTGAGCCTGTGAGAACATACAATCGAGATGTGATCGATAGCAAGACAGGTCTGTTGATGTTGTTGGCATGGCTTCGTGGATATCAACTCCGGGATTTGGAAAGTCTGTGGAGATGGTCCCACAGCCGCTGCAGCCAAATCATCCACAAGATCAGCCATACCATATACCGAATGTGGGGCTATCATCTCGACGCCACCAGCATTGGGCATCGGCTTTACGCCCACAGCGGCGGGACGAGTATGCAGTGGCGATTGAACGCAAAACTCGAATGCCAAGCTTCTGGGGTGCCGTTGATGGTACTGTTCGGCCAATAGCAATGCCAATCATCAACCAGGAAGACACATACAGCAGACATGAGCGGTGTCGTGCTCTGAAGTATCAGTTTGTGTCGACGCCGGATGGTTTGCTCTTTGTATTGCCTCCATACCCCAGCTGCCGGCATGATGGCCACGTGCTTTGGGGGGAGAAGCTTGTACGATGGGCTTAGGCATGAATTCGCATCGTCTGGGGTTGGTCTCCCACCGTTTGTAAGCTCGTGCAGTGTTGAACTTTGCAAGTTTAACACTGGGCTCGAGCCGAGGACTCGAAAAATCTGTACTGTAATGAAATTGTCGCGCTTTCTTTCTTATCTCTGCAGAAGAGACGATGCCACGGCACACGGGCCTCGAAGTCCAAGTTCAACAACAGTCGCTCTTCCACCCTTATCGCGCGGTGCCGGAAAGCAATTCTGTTCCTCGACGATAAGCGTTCTGCCTTGCCACGATGCTTATGCTCTCCCTCACCCAAAGGTATCCATGAAACGCCAAAATTGCGCTAACGATGGTGTTTTCGAGTCGAAGATGTGACTCGAATTCGTGGCGTTTTTGTTGTGGTGGACATGGCGATGGCGTTCACACGATCTGATCAACGACGCTTCGCTCTGGATGGTGGGTTCCGACTTTCAGTTTGCGTCGATCTGAGTTAGGTCAAGGATCGAGATCGTCGGCATCCAATCAAAGGGTGCATGGCTCTGCTGAGCCAGAGAGAATTGACCAGGCAAAAGGCACCGAAAAGAGGGTCAAAGACAACGATTTCGTTTGCCGAGCTATCACGTTACGGGACCCTTCCCACCTTTCATTGACGGTGAAGAAAGAACTTTAGATTGCTTTCAAAAGCGGGGGACAGCAGAAGCAACAACCCTATAACGACGCACTCCAATCCCCACCATTGCGTACTCGTGGAAAGTGAGACAGCGCAGAGCGAGACTCGCGTTGCTGACCGGCTCTGCTTCCGTTCTCTTCCTATCACCCACCAGCGGCGCAACGTGTGTAGAGAGAAGATGCACATGCATGTCGTCGGTGTCGAATCCATGTCCCAATCTCTCTCTCTCTGTCGGAGCGGGACTTGCTCTCTCTCATCCACTCCTTACCCTGCCCTTTCAAAAGGTCGACGCCCGAAAGCCCTTCATTGCATTTGGAAGAGGAAACATGGTCCGCCGTTCCTGACAAGCTTTTTGATAAGAAGAGTTTCCTCCCCGTGCCCCTTCTTCGTGAGTTCCGCCTGTTCCGCTCTCCCTCTTTTCCCCCCACGCTCTGAAACACTGTTGCAAGATCTCAATCCAGCAGAGATTCCAAGTTCGGAATGTACGCAAAGCTGGTGGTGCAACGTGCCCTCTTTCTGTGTGTGATGAATGTGCGTCGCTGAAACTTTCATTTTGTCAATGCCCTCGCCATCCTCTTTGCGTGCAGTCAGTCATATATAATCCGGTGCTTGCGTCCCACCTTACTTCCCTCTTTCTGTTTCCTCGTCTCTTTTGCCGATCACCCACCGTCCCGCCTCCTCCTCCTCCTCCTCCTCCTCCTCATCCACCATCTCATACCCGACTGTGTAAACGCCGCGCTCAGCAAGACCGATCCCCAGAGCAAAGACTGTAGAACAGCTTTTCTCCCTTCTCCCCACCTTTTCCCTCCCTCTTTCTCCCCTGCCACAACCAAAAAGAAGCGTTGCAAAGATGGTCAACGTCACGTATACGCCCTCCGGCGATGCTATCACCTACTACGACGTAGACGGTACAGAGACCGAGCTCATCTACAACCTCGGAAATGTGTCGTGGATGATCGTCGCCACTGCGTTGGTGTTTATCATGATTCCCGGTCTTGGCTTCTTCTACGCAGGTCTGCTCAGGAAGAAGTCGGCGCTGTCGATGATTTGGATGTCCATGACTGTTATGGCCGTGGTCACTTTCGAATGGTTCTTCTGGGGTTTCGCTCGCCTTCTCTACGGGATCTAGCAACAAGTTCATTGGTGTAAGTGACTTCCCTAATCTTCATGGACTGTTCAGAGGGAAAAGAAAATCTGACCTGTTGTGAAATCCTGCTTTGTACCGTAACAGAACCTCGACAACTTTGGACTGATGAACGTCGACATTGGGCCTTCCACCGGAGGCACCTCGATCCCTCAACTCCTCTTCTGCATCTACCAGATGATGTTCGCCTGCATCACCCCCGTCATCGCCTGCGGTGCCTTCGCCGACCGTGCACGTCTCGGTCCCGTGCTTATCTTCACCTTCTGCTGGTCCACCATTGTCTACAACCCCATCGCCTACTGGACTTGGAACGTCGGTAAAGGCTGGGCCAACATCATGGGCGGTCTTGACTTTGCCGGTGGTACGCCCGTCCACATTTCGTCCGGTACGGCTGCTTTGGCGATTTCGATCTTCCTCGGAAAGCGTAAGGGTTATGGTACTGAGCAGCTTGCTTACCGACCTCACAATGTGGCGTATGTTATCTTGGGAACGGTTTTCCTGTGGTTCGGTTGGTTCGGTTTCAACGGTGGTTCGGCTCTCGGTGCCAATTTGCGCGCTGTTCAAGCCATGATGGTGACCCAGGTTGCTACGGCTGTCGGTGGGTTGACTTGGATGTTCTGGGATTGGAGGTTGGAGCGCAAGTGGTCGGCGGTTGGATTCTGCTCCGGTGCCATTTCGGGTTTGGTCGCTATCACTCCTGCTTCCGGTTACGTCGGCACTCCAGCAGCTGTTGCTTTCGGTGTTGTCGGTGGTACCGCTTGCAACTTCGCCACTGGTCTCAAGAACGTCGTCGGTTACGATGACGCTCTCGACATCTTTGCCGCCCACGGTGTTGGTGGTATCGTCGGTAACATTTTGACCGGTTTCCTCGCCGACAGCCGCGTTGCTTCGTTCGACGGCTCCGCCCCCATCCCTGGTGGATGGATCAACCACCACTGGATCCAGCTCGGTTACCAGCTTGCTGACTCGGCGAGTGGTTTCGGCTGGTCGTTTGTCGTCACGATGATCTTGCTGTTTGCTATCGACCGCATCCCAGGCTGCCACTTTCGCGCTACGGACGAGGACGAGACCTTGGGTATCGATCTGGCTCAGGTTGGTGAAGAGGTCATGGTCATGCCTCTGTTGCACGACTTTATTCGTCCCGAACAGGGTGCCGAGGTTCACCATGCCGACATCAAGTTTGCATCTCCTGCTAATAGCGAGAAGGACCTCGAGGCTCAACCTACCGCCGTCTAAACTTGAAGAGTTTCGATCGCTTCTGCTTTGATCTCCTTGTATTTTTTTTTCTTTCTTCGTTTCTTTCAGTCTCGTATCTCTTGGTCATCATGCTTTTGTTTGTATCTCTTTGCAAACAATATCAGTAATCCCTGTTAGCCTTACCCTGCTCGAGTTGCGTGCTTCTTCGTGATCAAAGTGTGACCGTACTTAGATGAGATGCGTCAGTCGATCCATTCTTCGGTGAAGATCCGCGCAAGGAGCTCAAAGAGGCCAGCGGCTCACCAAAAGACTGGACGGCATGGATGCAGCCAGCCTTGCCGCGATCTGCCTCCTCCGCGTGTGTGAGCAGCACTCAACCTTAGGCACGAGCCACGGATGAGGCTTCGTCTCGTCAGAGAGCGAGCTCGATCGCAAGGACAGTACATCGTCCTGCGCTCCTGCTCGCCCACAGACCACAACAAAGACACACATCCTAAATCAACGCATGAAAAACAACCATTCTTTTCATACAAGTACAAACACCGAGCAAATACACGACCATCCCCCTTGATCCACCGCTCTCTAACAAAACTTCCACTTATGATTGCAATTGGTACACGTAACAAACGTAGTCATCGGTTCGTCCGCCGACCTCGTTTGCATCTGGTAATACCTCGTCTTCCTCTGCTTACACCTTCCACACTGGAATGCGTCAGTTTCAGCCTCCTGGGCAGCGGCACCTTTGGCTTTGAACAGATTCTGCATCTGCAACTCTTCAATCTCTCGTTTGCGCTTGTCGCTGGCCAATTCTTCGTTGGTCATGGTGACGAGCTTGTCGGCTGGGATATCGCGTTCTACGACACGGACGCGAAGGTTCGGATTGTTTTTGTCTTTGATGTTGAGTGAGAGACTGCGAACTTTGTTCCGGTAGTCGGCGGTGACCGAGCCTTTACCCTGATTGGAGAGGATTGCGGCTTCGACGGCTACAGCAGCATCAAAAATCTGCGAGTCATTCCAGCCGTGTGACTCTTTGCCGATTTCGAGCGATTGGTAGAGCAGCTTGAGACACGCATTGCGAACTTTGTCGTTGAGGATCTCAAAGTCGATCTTGGTATTCGATGCGGCTGGTTTGCTGGCTGCTGCTGCTGAAGGTGTAGACGATGGAGATGCGTCTGCTGTCCCATTGCCGTTGGCTGCTGTTGGTGCAGGCGAGGCAGTGGAGGAAGAAGCTTTACTGCTGTTGGCAGACGACTGCTGTTGCGCCCTTTGCTTGTCTACGATCGCCTTCCAGTCTTTGACCAACGACTTGGCCTGATCCGCCACCTTCTTGTCCGAGTGCGATCGCATCTTTCCTACTGCTACACCAATCTTGCTCTGACGAATCACATCTTCGGTTGGTGTCGATAGGCCGGACTTGAGCTTGGCAAAGATGGAGAGGATGGCTTCCGAGTCGGAGGAAGTAGCCAGCTTGGAGAGCTGTTTTTGCAGGTCCTTGAGCTCGTCAAGCGAGATATCTTTCGAGGACATGTTGATCGCTGAAGCACCAGGGAGCGATTTGAGGATGGATGGGTCTTAGAAAGATAGTGATCAGAGACGAAGGAAGAAGCGTCGCGGCTTGGTGGCGTGTACTTCTTCGTTGCGATCTATTGCAGCAGATGCCGAGGTCCCTGCTTTGATCGACTTGCGGCGATGAGGCGAGCTAGGGTTTAGCACAATGCTGCGGATGCTTGCTTGTGAGCTGATGCTGAATGTGCGCTGATTCGAGTGCGATCCTGTGGGAGATGAATGTCAATTGGATAGTTGCTGCGATGGAACGAGGCCCAGTCAAAAGACATTCTCGGTCGTGGGGGTGTCGGGCGCCATTGATCGTCCCATTCAAAAGTGATGAGTGCGTCAAAAACATATAGTTAGCTGAAAATGAATACGACTTGTGATCATTTCTACGCGCTTCTGTGTTGTTTCTGCTGGTTTGCTGCCTCAGTTTTTTTGAACGCGAAAACTACGCTGAGAATCGCAAGTGCCGAGTGCCGAATTCAAGTTTTGACGTTCTTCGCGCTCAAACCTCGACTGCTTCCTATCTCGCTCCTGCTACACCTTCCCCTGATCGCACTCACAACTTTCGCGAACAAGGACCGCAGTTGTTCCAAAGCAGCAATGGCGGCGGCATCCACATCGGCGAGTCAAGTGGCTGGCCCTTCATCCTCTTCATCCAACGGCAAACACAACAGCTTGCCTTCACTATCAGATCTGTTCGCTCGATCCTCCAAACGAGCTAGGCTTCTCTTTTACATCGATGACGAATACGACTTTGATAACTTTGGCGATCCTTACGCCTTGGAGCCAGCGAAAGCTCATCTTTCCGCCAAGATCAGCTCCGAGTATGCCGATGCAAAGGTTCTGCCGTCTGCCATCTTGGCTCAGCAACAGGCTACTGCTGGCCCACAACGTCCAGGAGCATCCAACGCTTCCACAGCGGTGACGGGGCGAGCAACAAAGAGGAGAGGAGACGAAACGCATCTGTCGAGGTTGGTAGACCAGCTGGATGGAGGGTCTGCATCATTGTCAGGAGCAGTAGGTCCGTTGGCACCCTCCTCGTCAAGTCAAGCTCTTACAATCCGAAGCAATGGCACGTCAAATGCAGCAGGACCTTCCTCTTCGTCCGCATCGCCATCAATGTCATCGGCACTTGCTCTTCATTGCGGAGGCACATCGGGATTGCTTTCTCAGGCTCTCATCCAGAAGAAGGAAATGGCGAATCGCAAAGCCAAACCAGCCTACCACCCGAACTGGAAGCTCTCGCGCGTCATCTCCGGCCACTTGGGTTGGGTTCGCTGTGTCGCTGTGGAGCCAGGCAACAAGTGGTTTGCGACAGGCGCTGGTGATCGCATGATCAAAATCTGGGATCTTGCGTCGGGCGAACTTAAGCTTTCACTGACGGGACACATCTCACCTGTTCGCGGTCTAGCAGTATCAGCAAGACATCCGTACCTGTTCTCGGCCGGTGAAGACCGCATAGTCAAGTGTTGGGATTTGGAGACGAATACGGTCATCAGGCAATACCGCGGACATCTTTCTGGCATCTACTCATTGGCTCTCCACCCTACGCTAGATGTAGTTGTGACGGGAGGAAGAGATTCGTCGGTCCGCGTATGGGACATGCGCACACGTAGGGCCATCCACACGCTGACAGGACATCGAGGCACCGTCGCTTCGGTCGCGTGTCAAGATGCAGAACCTCAGATCATCTCTGGATCTATGGACGCTACAGTCAAGCTTTGGGACTTGGCAGCCGGCAAGTCGATCACGACGCTCACACATCACAAGAAGAGCGTCCGCGCGCTTGCTATTCATCCCACACAGTACACGTTTGCATCCGGTAGCGCGGGCGGCAACAATATCAAGACGTGGAGATGTCCCGAGGGGACCTTGGTCAACAACATGGCACACGATACGATTGTCAACACGCTCAGCGTCAATTCTGACGGTGTGCTCTTTAGTGGCGGAGACGACGGTAGCTTGAAGTTCTTTGACTATGCCACGGGTACGCCGTTCCAAGTGGGCGAGGATGTACCGCAGCCGGGATCGCTGGATGCAGAGGCGGGTGTGTTTTGCTCGACTTTCGATCAGACTGGAACACGTCTTATTACTGGTGGTGCGGATAAGACGATCAAGATTTACAAGGAGGTCTGAGATCACTCTTTGTCTTCCTGATTCGCATTCTTCTTCTCGTTCTTCTCGTTCAAATCAATGCATACCCCTTGACCATCCCCTCTCCTGTTCCAGCTCTGTTTTTGGGTCGTGTGTAGTCTGATCTCGAGCGAGCAAAGCTCCAAGCCAGTCTCGTAGGCGTGAGCCCTGGGGTCTTATCGTACGATAAATTCAATTGGGCCAAAGCTGAAATTTATTGAGCCAAAAATCGTCACAGAAAAATTGCGCAGCCATGCACGCATCGTCTCTGCTGATTTTCGTATACGAGCCATGAGCACACAAGCAAGGAAAGCCAACACTCTGGGCAACGCTTCTCAAGGCAAGTCAAGCACGAACCATAAAACGGCAATCTCTATACCGGAAGAACCAAAGTCAGCGTGGACTTTTGCGTTGGCAAGGAGGAGCCTCGACGGAGAGCGTCAGGCAAGCGTCGATTGCAAGGCTCGTCGAAGCAGCAAACGCTAGCAGCCACGCCAAGCTCGAGGAGAACAAAAGCGCCTCGAAGCTCAACCGCCAAGGACAGTGTGGTCGAGGAGGAGTAGAGGAGCAAAGTGACAAAAGGTATGGCGCAGCATGGGAGAGATGCCAGCTCGCATCCCGACGAACCTCCACCTAAACGACGCACGCTTCAGATCAAGCTAGGCAGACCACGACCACCGTCCGACTTTCAAGCGGAGCAGGCGTCTCCTTCGCTTAACCGCGGCATTCGTATCTCGCTCAAGAGGAAAGCTTCTGTTCCGGAATCGCAGGCGACTCCACCTCGATTTGCTGCTCTGCATGCCGAAAGCGGAGATGAGGATGACGACGAGGAGGAGGACCGACAAGTAGATTCAGGCAATGCCTCCGAGGAAGAAGACGACGACGACGGCGAGAATGACGTTGGCAACGAAGAGGAGGACGGAGATGAGATGGAAGAGGGGGCGGACGATGCAGAACAAGAAGACGGTCATGCCGAGGGGCAAGACGACGAAAGTGGTGCAGCCAATGGTGCGACAGGCAGTGGCGGCGATGCACGCATTCGCGGCAAGAATGGCGCCTTCAAGACCACCAGCGCTGGTGCTAGCAGCTCAGATCCTTCACGCCGACCCATCAAGCGTCTACGACCCAAAGGTCTCTACGAGGCACTCCCCAAGCTCATCGAGAACCTTCAACGACGCGACAGCTACAAGTTCTTCTGCGAGCCCGTCAACCCCGAAGAAGTGCCTGGTTATGCCGACGTGATCAAGACGCCCATGGACTTTGGCACTATGCAGCGCAAGGTCGACGACAGGCTGTACAGCCACATGGACGAATTCAAGGCCGACTTTCACCTGGTGGTTTCGAATGCAATGACCTTTAACCCTGAAGGTACGCTGTACTACAACGAGGCAAAGCGGATCACGGCATGGGGCAATCGCGCGATCGAGCGAGAAGGTATGGCGGTCAACGACAATGGTCGTGCAGGCGTCAAGGGCGACGAGATCAGGCGGCAGAAGAGGTTGGCGAGGGAAGCGGCTGCCTCTACTTCGGCTGGTGTGATGGGCCTCGATGGTTCACCCGCTGTTGGCGAAGGTTTGGGACGAAGACAGCTTCGCGGCTCTACACTCCAACAGCAGCAGGCCCTGAACGATTTCAGTTTGCAGCCGACAGCCGACCACACAGCTTCTCTGGGATTCGATGCTGAAGAGACGACGACTCGATCTGCTGCACGTGGGTCTCGCTTCGCCTTCAGTGCAGGTGTCGAGGCTCTCATGGAAGCCGCACGAGTCACATCGCAGGCAAGGCAACGAGCAGCCATTGCACTCGGCTTGACAGGTGGCACATTGACACGCGAAGATTCGATACAGCCAGGTGCAGGCCTCAAAGCTGACGGCGATGCCGACATGGATATCGACGATGAAGACGACGACGATGATGCATCGGATGAGGAAGGAGGTATGCGTGCCAGTGTTGCTCGAGAAAGAGAGTCTCGTGAGCGGTCTGCGACTGTCGATGGTGCAGCTGCCTCCTTCAGCCGTCGATTCGGCTCGTCACAGCCAGGCGGCACTCCATCGACACCCTTTGGTCAACGCCAGGCAAGTCCTGATGCGCTAAGAAGGCGTTTGGCAGCAGTAACGGGTACACCGATTCAAGCGCTGGCCAGCCCTATGGGACAGATCGCAGCAGGAGCGGGTGGAACGAGCAGAGCTTCTAAGCATGCGAAGCACAAGCAGCGGCTTGGTGCGCCAGGAACGCCCAAGCGTCTATTGGCACGGACAGGTCTGACTGGATCGGCAACACCAGGCGCCGGAGCAGGGGCTGCCAGTGGCGCAACAGATGCTGCCGCTCTCTCAATCGAGAACGCTGTCGGTGGTGACGCAGCAGCGGCAGCTCAACTCATCGCCAATCTGACTCAGACTCAGCTCCAGCCATCGGTGGCTACCTATTCCTTCGACGACGATGGCTCCATCAATCCGGAAGACATTGATGATCTGCAGGCCTTTTTGACACTGCATCGCAGCGACAAGCATGTGCTGATGCCCACCATCGAGTCACTCTATCCGATCCCATTCGTTCCTGGTGACTACAGCAGCACTAGCGCAACAGGCGATAAAGACAAAGACAAGGACAAGGAAGCTGACAAGGAAAAGGAGCGGTCCAAAGAGAAGGAAAAGGCCAAGGCCAAGGATAAGGATGCAGCAGACGATGGCGGCGATGACGATGACGACGATGGAAAAGGCGATGCCAGGGAGAAGGGCGACAAAGATCCGCTCTCGACCCTTCCACCTTCGCGACCTGGTGCACCTGATCCGCTCTACTCTGCCATTGCGCCTGAGCCCGAGCCCCTGCACAGCAATCTGAGCCACGATGTCGAATCGCTTCCGCCCAATTTCCGTCACTTGCCGTTTCACGCTCCCAGCTTGCCCGCCAAGTTGCTCAAGAATGCAGAACGGCATGCCATGCCGAACTCCTGGGGCAACCCTGCCTATGCTGAAGCACTCAAGAACGACAAGAGGCCCAAGAAGCAGAAGGACAAGGAGCGGGATAAGGAACGCGAGACGCTCGAGGATTGGAGCTACTTCCGGCCCACTCTTACGCGTCTCCTTGAGATTACTGATCTGGGGCCATTTGGTGCTTTGGTGCCCCGAGTCGAAAACGACCTTATGTCTACACCCGCAAAGACATCGACTTCGGGCAAGGGGGCAAAGCAATCTGACGCAACAAACCCTGCAGGTCACGAGTTCTCCACCACTCTGTTGGGGAAAGAAGGCATTGAAGCAATCAAGGCCGAGCTCAGCGAAAAGAGGAAAAGCCTCACACTGCTGAGAGACATTATCAAGCGATTCGTTGCTGCTGCCCAAAGTGGTAATGTCAAGGCGGCCAAGGACATTTTTTCTCAAGCAGAGAAGCAAGACGCAAGTCGGATTCTTTCGGATATGGTCTACGCAGGAGTTGCGGGTCACGCTTATGTTCGCAGTGTAGGCGAATTTGTGGGTGGTGCGATGCATCACGCTATGCTGCTGGACGAAGCTGATGACGCAGACGAACAGCAGATTGCAAAAGCGGAATGGCGACTCCGGTTGGCGGATGCATTGCGCAAGGTCAAAAGGGCCGAGGCGACACCGGAGCCCACCGCTGCTTCTCGTCGGGGTCCCTTCATGTGGCGTGACACGACCAAAGAGGTGGGCGGTACAGCTACACCGTCCGGAGCGGACATCGGCAAGGGTGCGCCAACAGAGGTTGCCTCTGCAGAGGTGAGCAACGGTGCCGACGCGGTCATCTCCGAGTTGCTCGAGGAGCTCGAGACGGTGGACGCGCAGCTGGTTCCGTTGCCCAGTTCACTGGCAAAGGTGGTGGAAGAGGAAGTCATCCGACCCATCACGGGTCAGACGCTCGACATCCTGCACCTCGTGGCGGTCCTTGCCAAGCAGCATGGATTTGAAGCGCTCGACGTGCAGGAAATCGAAGCGCGTCTGTTGCAGAGCAAGATCAGGCCACATCAAATTGAAGTTGTGGACGCTTCGTTGCTTGCTGCGCCACCCTCCAAGGCACCGGTAGCGCAGCCTGTACCTACCACTGCTCCTGTTGTACCACCGCAGCAGCCGCAGATGGAGGCGCCACCCATTCCGTTCGCTGCAGAACTGGACTGGCTCAAAGATCAACCGGACCTCACCCAGCTTTTGGACGAAGCAAGGCTCGACGTCGACAGCTTAGGCTCGATTGTCAATTACATAGTTCAGAGCGCCTGATGCGAGGCGCTTTACCTCCTCTGTACTTTGCTCGGCCATTCGTGTAACAATACGCAACAGCATTCATGTCAAGGCGATTGTGTTTGACGGTGACGCCGGTGATGCAGACCGACAAGCGCCGAAAATCCGAAGCATGTTAGATTGAGTCGCAAACGGCTCTCACCGAGGAAGAAGTGGCTGTCCTCTGCCCGCCACGAATAAAAGAGGGTTCTTGAAAGGGTGCAATCATTTGCGTGTGGCAAAGGCACAGCTCGAGGCAGCACAGCAGTGTATAGCAAAAATCGGGTGATTTTTTCAACGACCCAACGTGGCCCACAGCCTCCTTAACGAATTTAGCAAGGAAATTTAGGCTTGAAACGCGAGAGCTATACAGGCTAAGGTAAGCGAGCGCTGTCTAAACAAAATTTTTGGGTAAAAAGAAATTTGGAAGACAGAGAGAGAAATGGATCGACAACGCACAAACAAGGGCCTCCTTTTTTTTTTTTTTTTTTTTTGGGCTCTTCGCGACTTTCCAAAGTAACACGCGCAGAAGCCTTGTTTGTCCAAAAAGCCAAAAATTTCTTATGCGCGGTTTACCGTCGTGCAGTTTCGAGTGGCTTACAGTCACCAGAGTGTGCGTGTGTCTGTGTCTGCGTGCGTGTTGGAGCGTTGTGTGGGCTGATCTTCGAAAGCTGAGCGTCATTGATTTCAAGTGGCACCATTCAGTTTCTTCCTTCCTACTCCTCACCATCCTCTTTACCTATCCCTCTCCGACTACATAAGCGCTTCGTGTGCTTTCGTCTTTTCTTCCGCATCTGGAGCCTCAAACACTACCATTCGCGTACTGCTAGCGCTCCTCTCTTTACACGATGGAGTTCGTTTCGCAGCAGCTCAACTCGACCGTGGGGTCGTTGTTGAACCCGACCACCACTCACTTTGCCTCGGAGCTGTACAAGAACACCGACATGGCTTCGCTCAACGTCTTCGAAAGGGCATGGGCTAACTGGTACCTGTACTGGGGCAACCCGGTTCTTGCGACGGGTATCATGTCGTTTGTGCTGCACGAGCTGGTCTACTTTGGTCGTGCTATCCCGTGGATCATCATCGATGCTATGCCGAGCATGCGCAAGTACAAGCTTCAAGACGAAAAAGTGCCCACGCTAGAGCAGCAGTGGAAGTGCACCAAGTACGTGCTTCTCTCGCATTTCACCGTAGAGCTGCCTCAGATCTGGTCGTTCCACCCCATCTGCGAGTACTTTGGTCTTGCCACCCACGAGGTGCCTTTCCCTCACTGGACCAAGATCGCCTGGCAAATCGGTCTGTTTTTCTTGTTCGAGGATGCGTTCCACTACTGGGCTCACCGTGCGCTCCACTGGGGACCCCTGTACAAGCACATCCACAAGAAGCACCACGAATACTCGGCACCCTTCGGTCTCGCTGCCGAGTACGCTCACCCTCTCGAAGTGCTCATTCTCGGTATGGGCACCATCGGCGGTCCCTTTGCTCTCTGCGCTTTCACCAAGGATCTGCACATCTTGACTGTTTACATCTGGATCGTCCTGCGTCTGTTCCAGGCGATCGACGCTCACTCTGGTTACGATTTCCCAATCTCGATGCATAACTGGATCCCCTTCTGGGCCGGTGCGGACCACCACGACTACCACCACCAGGCGTTTGTGGGCTGCTACTCGACCTCGTTCAGATGGTGGGATCATGTGATGGGCACCGACCTGTCGTACAAGCGTGCACGTGCGCGTCAGGCAGAGAAAAAGAGGCAGGCGTTGGAGGGTGCTAAGGCCAAGGCGCAGTGAAGTTGACGTGTAGTCTTTTTGAAGCTCCATCTTTTGATGACTTCCATAGCGACCGGCGCAGCTCATAGTTCATCTGGAGTTGTAGTGTGCGACTGGCGCTGCCGGAGCATCACGCCCATGTCATACTGTAAATAGTCGGCAATTTGTTCAGCAGCACATCGTCCCACTCTCGCCTTGCTTTGTCTTTTGTGGCATCGACTCGATGCTGCGGCTTTTGCCAATTCTAATAGAACATTATCCTATTCACTCGTTTTGTTCGAGCCGACTGTGAGCGAGACATGCCCATCATGACAGCCGATTGCGATTCGATCCGCGACCCGATGTGTGACCTCCATGCGACAAGTGACGCCTATCAAACTTTTGCTTACCAGTCAAGCTCACAGTTGATTGCTTTGTGACAACAGCTTCCAAGCGGAGAGTTGTCATGCTGCACAGATAGAAGAAAGCTTTCTGACGAGCGACAGACAAAGCAAGACGACGAGCGAAGAAGTGTGGGACACTGAACGTGCAGCTTGAGCTTAACTTGCGTAAAGAAGCTCGCTTGCAACGCTGAGTCGACCTCTGAGCTATTATAACTTAACGGTTGCTGTCGGGCCGGTCTTACAACTCTATTGTCAACCGCTGTGGGTTTTTGGCAGCCTCCAACATTTCGCATGAAAGGGCCGTTCCGTCGTCGGCGACTGTCCGACCCACTCTTTCTCTGGATGATTGTGTGATCATGTCGGCGGGGTGGGCCGATTGTTGTTGTTCGCAATGGTCTTTGAAACTCGCAGCTGGGCGCTAAATTAAGCCTGCCCTTTTTTTTTTTTCTTTTTCTTTTTCTGGACTTGTGACGGTTGCCAAGCAGGAGCCTGTGTGAGTGCGACTGACTGTGTGTGTGTGTGTGTGTGATAGTTGTGACCTACGTGTAAGGGTACAATGTGCGTGAGAGAGAGAGAGAGACCAACACTTTTTTTGGCTTTGCAACGGCTAACTGCACAAGAAGGGGACAAAGCGTGGGATCCTCTGCTTTGCACCCAGACTACTGTAATCACGCGAGGCAAACCCCTTGCCACCTTACACACTCTGTTTGTTACAGTACGCTGTGCCTGAATCGCGCACCTTGCCTTTGGCTGCATTGCACTCACGCTTTCATCCACACTGCGCTTCTCATTGGCACACCCTCTCCTATCCAACGGCGCCTGGCTTTTCGAACGTCGACATTCGTTGATCCCTGCCAATTCTTCATTTACCGACCATATACCTAGACCTTCAGCAAGTGACGGGTTACGCTATCACAGCCGGCGAGCTTGGTAGCTCCTCATCCTATCTTAGATACCCAATCTTACCACAAGCCGATACCATTCCAAGTCCACTCGCAACATCGCCACTGCATCGCTTCTTCAAGTACCGGAAAGGTCATCTAGAGGCCACTGTCAACCAACAATTACCTACCTCCTCTGGACCTAAACCACCGCCCAGCGCTCCCACAGAGTGCTGCGGCGTTCTTGCACGATGCCCGGCCTCTTTTCTAGGCGAGCGAAACCCAAGGCACCCGCGCAAATCGCCACATCCAAAGCTGGTTACTTTGGCGCAGTCAGCTCCGCCGATATCGATCGTCTAGGCCTCTCATCACCCACACCTAGCACTGCTGATGCTCAGCTTCTACCCACTGTCCCGACCAAGGATGACTTGCCACCTCCACCGCCCAAGGATCGCCCGAATGGCTCGCAGCAACTCGACTTGTCTGTGAGCAGGCAATCTTCACGTGCTTCTGCATCGCCCAACCCGCCCAGCTCGGCCGTCATGAACGAGTTTGGTCAGATGCAGTCGCAAACCGCACCAAAGGCTTCTACGATCGCTGCTTCGTCTCAGTTTGCGGATAAGAGCTATCTTACCTCGGCTTCTACTTCTACGATTGGCGGCGGTCGTCGGCTCGCTCCTCCAGCGACGCTTCATAGCGTTTCGTCGAGACAACAGCTCAGTCGGTCCCTCTCACCGTCCTCGTACGCACATGATGATTCGTCTGGCTCGATCTCACCCGCTCCCCTTCCTAAGGCAACGTATGCCTATGGATACACTACCGACGGGTGGCACGTCTATCTCGACGCAGCACGCGTGCTGGTTCTTCTCGAAGCGTGTGGCGAGCAGATTCGCAGTCGTGGTCTTGACAATCCGCTTATCTTCTCCTCGATGGCACTCGATCTCTCACCCACCAACGTAGCTTCTCTGATCCGGCTTTTCACATCTGCACCATCGAGACAGCGCACAATCCCGCCCGCTTTCTTCGACGAGGTTCGCTACGCCAATCCACACGACCTCGCAGCTTTCATCAAGTGGGCTTTTGCTCGTATGGGACGTGTGCTGGCCGTGCCGGTGCCCGTTCCCGGACCGAAAAAGGGCGAGGTGAGAGAAGAGATGGTCTACGTACAACAGCGTGGCTTTCTCGATTTGGAGGTGTACAATGCGTGGCGCGAGCAGGAGCGCAGACAGCAGTATCCGGCAACTGCGTTCAAGGATTTCCTCTCCCACCTCGGGCCGGAGAACGTCAAGCTGCTCTGCTCCTTGTTCTCGCTCCTCTCTTCTACGGCCAGCTATTCGCTCAAGAACGGTATGATGCCTGCGAAGCTCAGCAAGCATTTCGGTCCTTTGCTCTTCGGTTTGCCGGAGGACGAGACGTTTGCGCGCACCTACGATGCGTATGTTCGAGCGAGCAATGCGACTGAGCACCTTTTCTTGGCGTACATTCGGTATTTGGCTACGACGGCGACGTTGCCGCCGAGGCTTGCGCAGCATATTAGTGGCTATCCTTCGATCTTGGCGACCGAGATCACGATGCCATCAGCTTCGTCTAAGCTGGTGCCCGTGACGCAGATCGAGCGGAATGTGCGGCTGTACAGTGCAGACCTGGTGCAGTCGGCTTGCGAGATTGACATCACCGAGCCATGTCCTGAGTGGGAGGATTGTCGCAACTCCAACGAGGCACTGGGCAAGGATCCGCAGCTGTCGGACAAGTTTCGGAAGCTCGTCAACTTGCGTGGAGGTGCGCTACAGGGTCGTAGGGCTGGAGCGGCCAAGAAGCGCGATGCGTCGGTTGAAGAAGACGATGCTGTAGTGGGACACGGCTCGCTCGTCAGCAAGCAGTGGGATGATTTCATGTCTGGCGGGTTTGCTGCGCCGGACTCGTCCAAGCTGGCTTTTGATTTGAATGAGTCGGCGCGCCGCAATCGTAGCGCGAAACGAGAGACGCTGCAGTGGAACGAGTTTTCTAAAGAAGGCTTTCAGAATGGAGAAGGCGGTACGTTGGCGGACGTGCTTAGTTTTGACGATGTGCTCAAGCAGGATGTTCAGAATTGGCCGTCGGAACGGGATCATTTGCATGCAAAGCTCAAATCCAGACAGGACAAGTTGCCGCCTTTCAACTACGATACGACGCCAAGACTTTTATCGAGCCCTACGTTGGCAGGGGCTCCCGAGGGAACGTTAGACAACCACCCGATCAGTCGTATGGACGAAAATTTTGCTGATATTTGGGCAGACTATTTGCTAGGTAGTGGATGGAGCAATAGGGACGAACTGACGCATCGAACCGCCAGCTTTGTAGTTGTGCAGTACAAGTCTCGACCCAACGCTAGTACGGTTGGTTCGCAGAGTACGAGTTTGGCTGCCCCCACGAGGTTTCAGGTGTCGTCTAGGAAAGACGAGAGTCTGCCGAAGGACGAGCGGGTGGATGCGGCGTGGTTTGTTATCCAGGAGGTGGTGCCTGCGCAGTATAGAGCGGATCTAGAGGCGGCAGGTAGAGGCAAGGGGAAGGGTTTAGCTATGATACGAAAGTTTGCCATGTTTAGATCGAGGAAGGAGAAGAGTAACGGTGCATCGGATAAGCCGCAAGATGTTTCGGCTGGAGAGGAAGATGTGTTTAAAGCGGGGTCGGGGGGTACAACTAAACGCATACTGTTGAGCGATCAGTTGAAGAGGAATGGGTCGAAGAATGCTTCGCAGAGCACGTTGAGGAGCAATAGGACGAGTGTGGAGCGGGAACGAGGTGAGGAGCAGGCGGGTGAGGAGTTTAGGCATGCGGTGTTCCGCAGTGAGGGGCATCAGGGGGGAAGTAAGTTGATGTCGACGTTGAGGGCCAAGAGTATGAGGGTGGTCAAGTCGGCGAGACGAGGGGCCTCAAGTCCTGCGCTCAAGGCGGCGGCGGTAGCGGATGAGGGTGCGGCGCAACCATTGTCGAACGGTGCCAGCACATCCCACGTGCAGCAACATGGCGACGTAGACGTCGTCGACCGATCCTTCACCAGTGCCGATTTCGAAACGAGAAGCGTAGCCACCGATGCTTCGTCAATCGGAGGAGATGATGCGAGTTTCACCTCCACCAACGTCAAACGGAAACCGAGTCAAGCAGCAGCGAGAGGTGGAGCAAAGAAACCGGCAAGCGGCAAAGACGATGCATGGATCGACATTATGCTCAAAGCCAATGGGAGGATGGCTGGGCAGGATGCGGCGCCGCCTGTGGGAGCGAGAAAGGCTTCGTTAGGTTTAGCGGTGGATGAGACGGCGCAGTTGTCTGTTGTTGATGGAGACGGTACGCCGAGAGGGCCGAGTTTTGAAAGTGGTGGGCCGAGGTCGTCTACTCCCCCTCCTCCAGTATCGGCGAAGAACACGCCAGAGATGCAGCAGGTGGAAGATTCCGGGTTGTCACGGATCGAGAGTCGATCGTCTGTCGAGTTGAAAGTTTCCCCCGACGTATCAGCTAGCACCATGCGGGAAGTCAACGCTCCAACAGCGTCAGCGCTTAAGCCAGCATCACCCGTCGACCCGGTCGCAGCAGCACGAGCCGCGCTGAAATCGCGCAAAGAGGCGCCTGGACGACCGCAGGCGCAGATCGATACGAAGAAGCTCGTCGAGTCTCTGCGGGCGGGCTTGTCGCCGATCGAGGCTGTGAGGGCTAGCAAGGGCGGTTCGACGGCCGTGGTTGAGGAGAAGCCTGTAGAGGCGAGAAAGGGGTATAGGGACGTATTCGCCAAAGACCCCGTTGCAGGACGTGTCGCTGATGTAGCGTCCAAGTTTGGTGGTCGGGCAGCTGCTCCTGCGGCTAGTGGGATTCCCGTTCGAAAGGTGGACAAAGCTCTACCCGTCTCACCCGAGGCTAAGGTGGAACGTACATCTCTGGATTCCGAGATATATCCGGAAGATGCAGCGAGCAACGTTGATCCGCGGGAGACGCGGGACAGTCCGCTAGCGCGACCGTTGCCGTTGGAGGAGGTGGAACAGCTGGCGCCGGAGGATGGGGTGTATGGGTGGAGTGGAAGGAGGGCGGGGGAAGGGGAAGGGGAAGGGGAGGCAGAGGGGTTGGAGGGTGAAGTGCCGACTAGGTTTGCTCCGTATCAGCCGGGGATGCCGTTGGACAATGTGTTGGAGGAGAGCGAGAGCGTGGTTAGTGGGTATACGAATGCATAGGACGTGGCGCAACTTGGGTTTTCCTCTGGCAATGCTCGAATTTCTGAAGCATTGCTTTTGGTGTGCGGGTGGGGTGATGTGAAGTGTCTCTGTGTGTGTGTGTGTGTGTGTGTGTGTGTGTGTGTGTGTGTGTGAGGTCCACTCCGTGCAACTCTGCGATCGCTTAGCGAGAGATGATCGACCATCTCCGACTGAGAGACTTGCTAGTTCAAAGCATCTCAAGCACTGTGTGTGGTCAGTTTGAGAAGGGGTTGCAGGTTCGAGGCTTATCACAAAAAGAGCAGCAGCGCAAGGCGCAGGATTGCACAACGTACAAGTCATCCCCCCCTTTCGCACGCAGTCAACAACGCCCGAGTATCACCAATGTTCGCGTTCCGACACCCGCCCCCGAGCTTCACGACCAAAAAAGCGGGTGCTTGACAGCTTGCAACGTGCATCAATTCACAAAGCCACTCTCCTCACAACCACACGTCGAGAAAAGCAAGATCAAAAAGAGTAGCAAACTCGCATTATCAAGAGCACAAGAATTTATTTTTTTTTAAAAAATCAAAAAAAAAAAAAAATCAAGCCAGGTGATCAGGATGAATGAAATCCAACACCCCCTCTCCCCACTTGGCACCCTCAAACGGCTGCTGCTGATCATGATGGTACAACGCAGCTTTAGACAGCGGTCGTGGAGAAGATGCACGTGGAGTCCTCGCTTCGTCCGAGGTATCGCTTCCTACACCTAGGAAGTTTTTGGGTTGATCCACGTCGTCGGTATCGTGAACCAAGTTAAAGTAGTCGTCCTGCTGCTCGGCCGATCGAGTGCGAGCATTAGGCGTGGCCAGCGCTTGCGAACGCGACCATTCGGCAAAACGCTGGTTGAGGGCGTCCATTTCAATGTCGAACGCGGCTTCTGCAGGAGTGGCGGCGACAGAGTCGGCGACGGATCGATCGTCGTCATCGTCATCCTCGGCATCGTCGTCGAGCGAACAAGACTGCTCCACCTGCTGATCGAGAGCAGGCAAGTTGACCGACATCACGGACAGCGGAGAACGGCCTGTTTTGGGCGAGATGGATGCCGATCGTGACGACAAGTTTTGGAAAGAATGCTGGTGAATGCTAGGCAGATGCTTGCTCTTCATTTTGGGCGAACAGCTGGAGCGAATCTTGCCGGATCGACTCGAAGGTTGCGGCGGCGAGGATTCCATACCCGTGTCCGTGATGGGAGTCATGACGCTGGAAAGCTTGGACTGCGAAGATCGTCGACGTTGACCGACAAACTCGGGCACCGCGGGGGAAGGGTGATGCACGTGTCGGTGGTTGATGCCACCGGGTGAGGGCCAACCGTACTGCCACCAAGAGGTATTGACAGGGTGACGGTTTGCAGGCGAGAGGCCGAGTGCCATGATGCGCTGCTGCTCGTCGTATTCGGCCTGTGTGGCGACGGGGAGCGAGTAGCTGCGAATCATGCCGGCAGATTTGCTTGCAGCTGGCTTGCCAGAGAGGTCCGACGCTGCGGCGATGTCGAGTCGAAGTGCGATCTTGGGGCTGAGGGCCGGGAAGGCACTGGGTAAAGCCGCGGCACTGCGGTTTGACCTCATTGCTTGATGCGAATGGGAAGGAAAGGTTTCCGAGATGCCTCGTCGTGCTAAACGTCGTGCAGCAAGGGCGCTGGGGCTGTGAGGTGCGCCATGCTGACCCTGGAAGGAAGAAGAAGGATCTGCGTTCTCGGTCTGCTCCGGGTCCATCAAGGCGGCGTGCTCCAAGCCAAGCTTGTTGGTAGGAGTGGGCGCGGGAGGAAGGGGAAGCAGTGGAGAGTAAGGCAACTTGGACCCAGTAGCGGTGTGGGCACCACTGACGGCGTTGGATGCGCGTAGACGTGAGCCGGATTGGGGAGCGGACGAAGGGTTGTAGAGGGGAGCTTGTTCCGAGATGGAGCGATGACCCAAGCTCGGCCTGGGCGCGAGGGTGGACAGCGAGCGAGACATGTTGGCGTGAAGGTGGATGAATGTGAGTACAGGCTAGAGGAAGGGGTGCGCGGCGTACGTGACCGAAACTCAACAAACGATGTTGCGCCTGGGAAAGGTGGAGAGACCGAGAGGACGAGAGGGGATCCAGGATTACTACACTAGCATGAGAGGAGATGCGAAGAGGATATGCGGGGAGGTGCTTTGAGTGCTAAGGACAGAGGAGCAGCGTGCGAGATGATGCAAAAAGAAAAGATGAAGAAGCAAAGTTCGACCGAGGTGTAGGAGTAGTGCTGGCCGGGGGACGAGCGTTGGTATGCTATGCGATGCAATGCAATGCGGTTGGACTGGATGCTGTCAGACCGTGGTGGTAAGAGGAAAAGGGATGAAAGGTGACAAGATGAAGCGGCGATGGATTGAACGAGGAGAGTCAAGGTGCAAGATGCAGATGAAGAACGATGCAGGAAAAAGGGTACAGTAGGCTGGACGTGTAGCTATAAGACCGTGTTGCGAGTGGTGAGCAAGACCACTTTGTACAACAGAAGGTCTTTGCTTGGGAGAAAGGTGACGTCGCAAAGGGACGCAAGTGTCGAGGTGATAAAGGGGGAAGGCAGAAGGAAAGAAAGGAAGGTGAAGCCAATATGTAGGTTTAGGAGGAAGATCCGCTATGCTGGTACAGCACGAGCGATATGGGCGAGTGCCGGGCTGGGAAGGGGAAGGAGAATGAGTGGACAAGTGGTCAAGTTGGTCAAGAGCTAACGAATGGAGCGCCTTGCACAAGTGACCCCGTTAGGCTGCAGAGCACGGTGCGTATCAAAACTGACTGCACTAAAGAGTGGGCCGTAACTCCGAGCAAATGCAAAAAAGGGCGCTACAGTGTGGAAGCAGCCCTTGATTAATTTCATGGGAATCCCTCCTTTCCACCGACGGCGTAGGGAGCGTAAGGGCGTGTGCGTGTGACGACGGTCCGGGGAAAAGTGCACGAGTCGAATCTGTGTTTTGAGATCACACTGCGCTTCTGACCTGCAATTCCTGCACAGCTGTAAACTGCAATCCCTCTCTTCAAAACCGATGTACAAATTTAAATTAATTTTAGAGGAAAAATAAATAAATAAAAATCAGCGTCGGAGAACCAACACCACGCACGAAATCGAGGGTGCGAACATTCTGGCCCTCTTTTTCCTCTTGCTCTTGGTCTTGTCGGCCGTGCTTGGATGGTGAAGGCAGCAGCGACATAACCCTGACAGGTGTCAGAAAGGAGACTTGCCTCTCCTGACTTGTTCAAAGGCGTCGACCAACAGGATTGTGTCTCGAGCAAGCTCAGGGAGGTTCATGCGCTTGGACGTGTTGCACGCACACGTCTCGCTTCGAGATGCCAGATATGAAAGGGAGAGCTGTCACAAAAGGCGGATGTATAAATTCACGAGAGAATTGCCATCCGAGACCGGCTTGCCAACATACGCAAGCGAGGCTGGACAGATTGAGGCTCCACTTGGTTTGCTTGCCTGTCACCTCCTGCAGCGGTCTCGCACTGTTGCAAACAGATTCTGTAGAGATTTGTGATTGGCAAATTGTGGTGAATCCTACTCTTTTCCTGTCAACCATGCAGCCACGCACACACGCACACATCCCGCCCTTTCCATACAGAAAAGAGTAACGCGATAATTGATTTCAGCAGCGCTGCAAATCACTCAACAGAACCAGCCGAAATGAAATCTGCATGGGCGCAGCGCCCAAGTGCACAAAGTTGTTTGCAACCTGCGTTGAAGCGGGGGTCAGGTCCGGTTTGCAACCCACACTGCAATCGCTCCTCCTCGCCCAACGCTGAGACCACGGGATCCTCCGAAGACGCAAAGTGACGAACAAAAGTCACAACGCCATCTGCAGCCACAGTTGGATAAAGTGATGATGATCGCAGCCTTGCTCGGTGTGCGAAAAAGGCCGACTCCAGCCACTCTTGTCGTTTTCACAATCACATCGCTCGTCCGTCGGATCACGACTTTTGACAGTGACAAACGCAAGCGGACGAACAGAGTCCACTTTCGAATCACCAACGCGCGGGGGTTGCCGAATCGAGACGCGTGAGGGAACCATCTCTCCTTTCACTCATCTGTCGTTTGCGAGCTGTCTGTACATACCTCGCCAACTCCATTAGCCTCCTGTAACTTTTTGACACATCGTCCTCCTCCCGAGTCTTTTCTCCCACGCTGCCACGGCTCGCTAAGCGCTCATCTACACAACTGTCCGGTCATTCCACAACCTATCCGAACAGAAAGAAGCCACATCCCGGCCTTCCGCGCATGCGGAAAGTCCAGCTCGCTCTTTCTCCTTGTTGCCAAAGATCGGGATTCTTTGCTCCCTTTTCGCTTGCGACACCATGATAGCTTCGCAAATATCCCGGAAGCCACACGATGACTTTTGTCACATTGCCTCTCAGCCCTGCTCGTGGGAAACAAGTGGTGGGGTCTCACAGCCATGTCTTGGACATCCGACAATGCTAATACTCAGACAGATTCATGAGACACTAGAAAGCTTGTTCAGTGCAGCTTGAAAGTGGGTCCAGGGAAAGACGCGAAAAGTCATCAGTACAGTATCGGGGGCGCTTAACAGACAAGATGCAAGGGGTCGCTGTTAGCCGCTACTAATGAGTTCGCTTAGGAGTATGGCGCGTGCCAGAAAGGAAAATCCGGCTGTGTCTCAGGCTTTGACTGACGTCTTGCCGTGATCTCGATAGCAATTGCTCTTCTCACGCTATTTAAAGGTGGTTGCTGCGTTGGGTTCAGTCCGGAACACCGAGTCAGCGGTCGGCTGCGTTGCAACACCTCATCAGGGGCTCGGGCAAGTCGGTCCCGCAGCTTTGCGGCATAACGAATAGTTATGCGTTGTTTCGATCGACATCTGCACGCGTCTGCGACTTCGTGCATACCGTTTTTTTTCTTTTTTTTTTCTTTCTTTCCACCACACGTGGTCGGAAAGCATTCGTTAAAAAACGCATTCGTTCACATCATCCCCAGACCTGACAGCGATTAGCTTCCGAATGGACTCCTGTTTTCGAAACATCAACTCACGCCCTCATTTGGCAAATTGGTTTTTTTGTGGTTCCTCCTCGCAGGCTTGAGAACTTTTACGATCTACCGCTTCACATCGAGGCATCCTCCATCCGAGGGCGTCACGACAAAGTCGTAGGCAATACTATCGGATCGTAGCCATTGCGGACGCTTCCAAGCTCCGCTTCAGCCGGAACGGACGTGCAGCAGGCCTCAATTTCATTATTTGTTGCAATCGTTCATCTCAGGAACCCGTCTTGACAGAAGACAACAAAGGCCAAACGAATTCATGATCGCTGGTTCAACTTACGTTGCTCTTTACAAGGCCGTCTATTGTCCGGCTTTTCAAAGAGCCCCACGAAAGACCGACATCGACGTCGTTCACCACTGACCATGCTGTCTCTCGACCACCTCTGTGTTCCGAGAATGGCATTCTGTAACCCGAAAGAGCTTTTTTTTTTCCCCGACATGCCAAAAGTTCGTCTCTAGCCGAGACATATCTCTCTCACGAATGTTGGTGGGAGCCTTTTTTGACAGCTGCACGTCTCGATCGTCGACCGTTGCTCGCGTATTCGGGACCTTTTTGAAGAATCCGAAAAAGCTTTCTTCCCAGGTTGGAAGAAAGGTAGGCTTGGGTATCTCACATATCTATTCGCTTTTGAGGTTTCAGCATCAACTCGACCGTGGTACGGATTGCGTGCAAGTGGACAAGGTGTGTCTGGAAATAGCTTTTTCGAGAGAGCTTATCGTTGGTTCTGATCAAAGCAAAGTGGATCGTCGCTGTGCTTTTTGGAGTCCTTACGGGTTCTGATACGGGTTCCAGCTCTTGTCGCTATCTCGGGGTGCGGTTTTTGATGTTCTTCAACGCATCGGTTGGAAGCTAGGCATGGGAAAGGGATCCGAGAAGCAAATCCAAATGTTTGTTCGAGAGCTTTATCGTCCGATAATGATCTTTTCATAAGACGCGTCCCAACTTTGAAATTTTACGCGACACGTGTTGGTTCGTTGTTCCGACGACGCGCTTATGGTGCGGTGCATTCCGCGGTTCGCGGCCGTGGTTCGGGGCTTTGTGTCTCGAAAGTGGTCAATGACTGTGACCTTTTCCCCTTCTTTCTTTCGACAAAACTCTTTGTTTTAGAGTTGGTGAGACAACATACGGCAAAACAGAACAATCGCTTGCGTGATCGGGAACCCCCATTTCTTCTCACACAAGAAGAAACTTCTGAATCAATATACGGATCGTCCCACCCTCACCACATCCCCACACCGTATTCCAAAAAAAGACCCAAAAGCGGCGACTCCAACCCTCCTGTCTCAGAAGAGTTCCCCCTCCCGAGCCACACTATCACACACGCATCTCTCCGCTCGAGCCGGAAAACACACAATCCAATACCTCGGTTCAAAACCTTCAAAGACACAGTCTCACACGCACATGGCAGCATCTAATCAACCGAAAAGAAAGGGGGGGTATGATTTTGCAAACGAACGTGAAAAGGAAAAATAAAAATCACCTCGCCGGACCCAACTCATCAATAGCCGCTTGCAGATGCTGTTTTGTCGCCTGCACGTACACCAACAATCCAGGCATGGCTTCTGGTCTCAGTGCTAATTTCTGCACGACGGGTGGGGTTGCTTCGACGGTGCTTTGCGACCGAAAGGCTGGGGTGGTGCGTTGAGATTGCTGCATCTGAAGCTGGCGGTCAAGTGTGTCGATGGAGGTGCTTGCTCGGCGTGGGTCTGGAGTTTTGATGTTTGCGGCGTCGGCGGCCGGTCGTACGGCTAGACTTGGACGTCGTTGCGACGAAAGATGCGGCCGATCGTATTTGGCGGATCGAAGATCTGTAGAGTGCTTCTGCTGGATGGAATCGGGTCTAGACGCTTCTACTGATCGGCGCCTGTTGCTGCTTCCGCTAAGTGCTGACTGCAGAGAGATGCGCCTGACCGCTTTCGACGTTGCTGATGCTGACCGCTGTGCTTCGCGGCCTTCTCGAAACCGATCGGGGGATCCAGCTTCCCATGTGATGTCGAGGGAAGATCTGGGAGGAGACGGTCCTGGCTTGCGTCGGTCCACTTTGGATGCTGGAGCCTGTGCAAAGCGACCAGCCTCAGGCGAGAGCGGCAAAGGTGGTGCAACTTCGGGCGCCGATTGCCCTTCCGCTGCCTTGGCCGAGATGCTGTCCAGCGATGTCCTCGAGCGCAGGAACGATCGACGCTTCAAGTTGATCGTTTTGCGCTTCTGTTTGGCTGCGGAAGGTGTCGATGGGCGAGCATCCATGGAGCACCTAGGTTGCTCCTTTGTGTCGTCAGCGGTGACATTGACTTCAGTCGTGCCACTCGTTTTCGTGACTTCTGGCGAGTTGTCGCCCTTGAACACCCTGAGCAGATCCCGAAGACCTTGCAGACCAGCGCGGCTCGCACTTCGAATACGTCGCTTAGCACTGCGATTCACATCGCCAACGTCGACTTCAGCAAACTCGGCAGTGTCATCGAGGTTTGCATTAGCACCGCTGAGAGCGGGAGCCGTATTGAAAGACCGATCGGAGGACTTCTTTCCACCGACATCTTCGCTTCGCTTCTCGTTCGGTGTCTCGCGATCAGGTGTCGTCAGTGTCGACACATCGACCGAAGACTTGGACGAATACGCAGCGTTCCGATGCGGTAGCTCGTCGCGCGTATACGTTTCGGACTGAAAGCGTGCGTGCGATCGACCATCACTCTGAGAGGCAGGAGTCAGTCTCTGGCCACCAAGGATAGCCGACAAGATGTCAATCTCTCTATGCACATCTACGCTTCGTGCACCATCTGTCGTGGACGTGGTGGCCTGACTCGTGCCGCTCGCACTTCTAGCCCCGGACACCGATGATTGGCGAGACGTCCAATCCTCCAGTGGCGAAGCGGGGCCACCGTAACTCGACGCATCCGAGAATGTCATCGGGCGTCGGCCATCTATGTGTGTCGAGAGGGGTGTATGAGATACAGTGTCGACTCGAGCGGTCGCGTCTGACTCACTTCGTCCCTCTCCAAGCCCAATTAGTACGTCGGCGCATTCGAGCCAATTCTGGACCCTTTGCTCGACGTCTGACCTTGCAAGCGATGACCTCATCCTCTGGTCCATGTAGCTGGCCTTCAATACCTTGAGCTCTTCGATACCCTTGGCAAAATCACGGACCAGGCTGATGTTGTTGCGGATCCCAGTCTGTGCTTTGCTGATTCGGCTGGGAATCTTGAGATCGCTCAGACTGTTTCGTCTAGGAGCGCTCTTGCGGGACGACGAGGTGGCAGAAGACGACGTTGCTTGACTCGATGCAGGTACGCCGGTGATGCTCTCACCTGCAATTGAGGTCGTTGACCGAACGGAACCGGGCTTGAATGAGCTTGGTGGTGTTCCATGAGAAGGAATGAGAGGCCCTCCGGCGTTGTTCGTAGCTTCTTGCACGTACGAGGTGTTATGAGACGGAGACAACAAAGTGTCGGGTGCAGAATGCTTGTGATCGGCTTGCGGATGTGCGAGCACGGGAACACTGTCTAGCGTGTTTTCAGCAGCAAGCGGTGATCCTGGCGTACTTGTCGCACGGCCATGGATATTGTCGAACTGCGTTGATGGCTCCTGACGCTTAGACAAGTCGACAGAAGCCATCCATGCGGTATCTTTGGTATCGATTGAGGGAGCAGCACCACGCTTGCCGGAGGATGCCCACGACCACTGACCGGTGAGGCCGGGAGAGCTTCCAACACTGGTGCCATACGAAGTCTCCGAATCAAGTGCATCAGGTCCACTTGAAACCGAGATCTGCTGTCTCATCCTATAGCCATACATCGACTCTGCGCTTGTGTGACTGTGCGCGGTGGATGCCGAGACCGATCGACTCGCTGAGCCATGACCTCCTGGGACTCTCTGCATACTTTCGCCATCATAAGCATAGGATGTTGGTGGTGCATCCATCGAGACTCTATCGGAACGAATGGAGGCAGATGTGCCAGCTTCAGCAGCCTGCCAGCGTTGTGTGGAAGCTTCGGCGCTCGCCTCCGAGCGTCCAAATCGTGTCGGCGTCGATGCATCTGCAGTTGCATTTCCGGTTCCAGCTCGCAGAGTGTTGGAGCTGGAAAAGTCGCGCCGCAGCCCAGCAGCCGGAAGGACGCCATTCTCGACATTCGGTCCTGACCTGTCCGATTTGCCCTGGACATATGACGTCGGCGCATTGCTGTGCTGGGAGGCAAGTCTTGGGACGGCGGATACGACACTTGGGCTACCAGCTTGAGCACACAACACCTGAGCTGGGGAATCGCGCTGAAAGCTGTCGCTATCCCTCCGTCCACTTTGATCTCCCCGACGTGTAGGTGTCACCTCGATGGAGCGTCGAAGTCCCGTCCATGAGAATGACGGTGGCGACTTTGAAAGGTTTGAAGCTTGAGCCGTTGAACTCTTCCTTGGAGGGCTCGCAATGGGAAGCATGGAATGGGAGGGCTTTGACCCACGCCGCGACGTCGATATCTGCGGAGACTCCTCGACCGCATTGCCATCACGGCTGGCAGTGTTGTTCTTGTCTCCACGGCCAAGCAATCGACGGAAGCTGGTGGATCGCAGAGCGATGTAGCTCTTCTCCAAACTCATTGGACTGGTGCCACGTCGAGAGCGACTCGATGAGGTGGATGCCTGGCTGAGAAGAGAGGCTTGGCTCGGGTTGGCGCTGCGAGCGAACGGCCACTGGGGACTTTCTTCGGTTTCGGGCATCTGGTTGACGCTGGTGCTAGATGCATTGGCGACACTCAGACGAGAGCGCGAGAAACTGAGTCGTTGCAGAGCACCGAGTTTGGATTTGGATTGGGTTCTCGCGTGAGACTTTGATCCTGCGGGACTGGCGTCATCCTTGCTCTTGTTTCCGACACGCGAAGGGGACTGCAGGCTGGCAGTTGCATCTTTCCCCGCTGACTTACGACGTGTGTCGAATCCGAGCGCTGCGCCGAGCGATCGTCGTGCGGAGCGAGCTGGTAGAGGTGCGACGGTCTTCACCGGCAACTCGGTCTCGGTGTCGTCGCCGCTACCGTCGCTGCGACTGTCAGTGTCGCGGCGATCCTTGCGCGTATTCCGGACGAGGCCGAGAGCGTTGTGTTGCTTCGAGTGCGGGAGGCGGGAAGCAGAGAGATCGTCACTGTCTTGAGATGACCTGGCCGGGTACGAATCGACATCGGACTGCGCAGCCAGACGAGCAGAGAAGTCGGTGACGATGCTGGCTGATGATCCATTTGAGAAACGGTTTCTGGAACTGGCCTTGTTCTTGCCTCCTTCAAAGTCTAAGCGTCGACTGATGTCAAGCGGCAGCTCCCTAGACAACGTCCGGCCCCCGCGTGTTGGTGAATCGCGCATGTCGTGACCTTGAAGATTGGACCGCAGCATGAGGTCGTGTAATGAGGACGAAGTAGAGGCCGAGGGCGTCATGATCGAATCTGCATTCCACGCAAAGGCATCATCCCAGTTTTCGACGTCGTCATCGTCGCTATCTGCGTCTCCATTGGCTTGAGAATGCAACAACTTGGAAGTGGGACGACCTGTCGCGTCGTGTCCTTTCCTCGATTTTCGCGGTTGACTGCTACTGCTATGATGAGCTTCAGCATCGGCCGGATCCTCATCGTTTTGGAAAAGGAAGTCGCCATCCCAGCTTTCGCTGACGGCCGAGGTCACGCGAATGCCCTTGAGATCGGCCGCTTTGATGCTTTCCAGATGAGGCTGCGGCTGAGGGGACGCGCCTGAGCCGTTGATGGTAAGTTTGCTGCTGACCAGATTGGGTGAAGCGGTGGCAGGACTGCTGATAATGGTAGGAGATTGATGCACGCCATGATCTGCTTGCTGGAGTGAGGGCAGTCGCAATGGCTCTGCATGGTCGGCCTCCGAAATGCCCAGCTCGGCATCCCAATCAGCATCGCCAGATTCGCCGAGGGTATCGTCGACTTCAGTTTGCTGTGACACCTTGCTGCTTGACGCAAAGCTGAAGCCTTGATGACTTGAAGCGCCCTTGTCTTGGGCTTGCCATTCGGCGTGGTTTTGATTGCTCGTGAGCTTGGACCGGCTGGGTTCGTCATCATCGAAGCTGGACTGGTAACCATTCGATATGCAGCTGCGTGTGAAGCTGCCTGCATCGCTGCCTGAACGTGCACGGGTCGCTTTTTCTGGCGGAGCTAGAGAACTGACACTTGTGGCCCTGAGACGGGATGCGGTCGATGCATCTGAGCCAGACCGAAGTCGAGATGCATATGTTTGCTGCTCTGTATTCGTCGTCGAGGTGTATGGTGGTGAGGTATGCTGAGCATGGGCCGGTCTAGACGCGGCGAGAGGCTGGTAAAAGTGTGAGGGAGGAGGAGGAGGAGGAGTCTGTAGATGTAGGAGATTGGGAGCAGACTCCTTTTCTGGCGTATGAGGGAGCAGACTGGGCTGTTGGAGCATCCAACGCTGCTGTTGACGTTCGTAGAAGCGAGCACTGCTCGACGGCGGAGGACGATACGGACGATCCGATTGTCTAGAGCGAGGTGGCGTGATGGAAGTGGAGACAGACCGTGATTGTGATGAATGAGGTCGTTGCGAGAGAGAGGAAGCAAGATGTGGAGCCGAGACGTGTCGATCGATTGCTGATGATGGTCGGTGTGTCGAAACAGAAGCTCGAGTCGGTACAGTCTGAAGAACGAATTCGCTTCCCTCCGCCACTACGACCCGTGAGGATGAGGCCGGATGATCCGATCGCGATTGGTGACCGTGCATCGCCCGAGACGAGCGGCTGCTGCCGTCAGATCTGAGTGGGGATGACTGCATGTGCTCGTTACCTTCCTTTTGCTATGACATGGGTGCTGGAAGTGAAGGATATGCCGAGCGCATCGGATCTGCCGAAGAAAGCGAGAAGCTGGCTTTTCCAGCTAGCGGCAAGCACAAAGTAAGACAACTTTGAATCAAGGAGTCTCAGCAAGTATCTATATTACTGCCTGTGTCGAGGTGATCTGAGAAGTTAAAGTCCTGCAGCCTTGTGTCGACGGATGGCCCGTCTTGTGACGCCACGTTAGATACCGCCGGTTAGAGTATCTGATGATCCGAGAGCGTCTAGGGACTAGCGCAGTGACGAATGGAGCCCGTCAAAGGTGTCGCCTCAGCAGTGTCCGAAATCTGCTCGATGTGATGACGGAAGCAGTCGATCCCAGCCACAGCAGGTCTAGTTGATGGTGATGGTGATGGTGCTGCTGCTGATGAGCGTGAGATCTCAAGGTAGTTAACAACGTTGGCGCGTTGCGTGCGGAGTTGCAGGAATTCGGGTCGAGACCAACACACGCATCTCGCTCGCTTGCTCGCTCTCTCGCTCTCGTTCTCGCTTCGTGACTTTTCGAAAAAAGCACAAAATAATTTTGAGACGCAAACGTCGCTGCATGGCCGACAGCAGGCCAAGGGCGCCGCTGAGCAACCGCTGCATGACTGCGCTATTTTCATCACGCTCTCTCCCACTCCATTCGCAAGGTCCACGCGATCCTCGATCTTCTCGTACTTCGCTTGCGCCTTATTGTGCGATTCCAGACGGGAGCTTGAGAGACATCCTAGCGTCTTGTCGTAAGCCAAACTTGGGCCAGACTTCAGAACGCGGGCTGAATTCAGCATACAGAGTACGCGAAGCGCAGAAGGCCAACAACGTTTTTCTGTTGATCTCCCTTGTTGCGCTTTTTTGCAATTCTTTTTTTTTTTTTTCCCTGCAGAGTGAGACCAACACGCTGCGCCACCTGGCGTAGGCTTCTATGCTTCTTGGCGCCGATCCCGTGTTCCCGTCTGGCAGATTTTTTTCCGAAGAACAACTGCAGACAAGAGAGAGATCATATCAGACCTTCAGACATGTGTCGACAAACGACACGGGCCCACTCAGCCACGCAGCTCCGTCGAAGATGCACGCTTACACCTTGGAGTTTCGTCAATAGTCGTGCACGCACGGTGCACTCATGACTCAGGAGTCGACGTGTGACGACCGTCACGACCATGCTGCATTCGACACGGACGTCACAGTGGGTTGAACGAAAAGCATGAAACAAGCATTCGCGATCAGTGCGTATCATCGGTTCCGCGAAGCTTGCAATTGTCGAAATGAAAGCATTTTTTTCAAAAGTATCGGATCCTGTTCAACGGGTTTTGCTTTGGAACCCACACATTTCAGAGAGCTTTCGGGATCTGAGATGAAGGTTGATCGCCAAGTCAGATCGTACCATATAGAATCTTTCCACTGTCTTGAGCCATCGACGATGCCGAGAGCTAGGAAGACCTGGACCTGGGTGTGCAATACACCCTCTTTTGTCCAAATACGCAGCACGCCATACCTCAGCTTGAAGTGACGGTAAATACTTTTCAAACGCTGTTTGGATGCTGAATAACTGTATGACTGCGCAAGGGCTGCTGAATGCCGATTGTACATGATGGCTGTGCTGTACTATTCAAGCTCGGATCGGCATCGCTGAGATCGTCCGTGCGATGGGGCCAAGTGGGTCGTCACCCTGCTCTGATCTGACATCCCCACTTTACTTTTGCTCAGCTGCTGCTCCATCTTGTGCTATCTCCTTCTCAACGATTCCCTCTGCAATCTTCTTGATACTCTCAGCAGCCGATCCTTGCGAATTTTCTGAGCTCGAAACAGCTTTCGCAGAGTCCGACGATGTAGAAGAGGATCGCTGGAGAGCCTTAGCCTCCTTCATCAGCTTGTTGCCAACACCAAGCTCGTGGTATCGGAACAGCTCCGCCTTCTGTCCTACACCAGGCAAGGCGTGGATGCGCAAGAAATGCAACCAGCGGTCGACCACTTGGTCGTTGGCATCGTAGAGCTTGATCGCTCTCGAATGTGTTTTCCTCCAAAAGTTCTCTTGCGACTTTTGTGGACGAATGGCGATCGTGGCACCGTCCAGAGCGAAGTACGGGTGGGAAGATGGGCGACACCGCTAGCAGGAATGCCGATGGCGAATGCTGCTCGGCGAGCAAAGTCGGCAAAGAGGTCGAGGTTCGGCACTCCATCTTCGTACGCGCGGAGGTGTAGTGTTGCAACGTGGATGCCGTGTGTGGGTCGATGCGATTCGGTGGGAAGCAGACAGTCGGGCAGCACGAACTGTTCCTCTTCCTTTGCAGCAGAGCCGACCTCGTTCTGTGTCGTAGATGGCGAGCTGTTTTGCGGAGGTTGCGGTGCATTGCGCAGCTGATCCAAAGTCACGGAGGATGACGTGGGTGCATTCGAGCGGCTTGATGCGGAGCTGTGGTTCGTGGAGTAAGTGGGTCATCAAAGGGTCAGTATGTGTGCGCCACAGAGCATAGAGTGCAGAGCTTGTGTCGGATCGAATTGCTTGCTTGACAGCGAGTTAGACACTCACGCAAATGTTCGGACGACAGGGACGGCAGTGCGTGTCGCTGTGCGGGATGCTGTGGCAGCAGAGTTTAGCAGTTGGCGTGCGACGTCTGTTGATCTTGACGCCATTTTGAAACTTGCGTCGATCCTTGTGCACGAACGAATGGATATGGTGGAGAAAGTGATGAGTACGAAGTTGAACAACAGCCTGCAAGGTCGAGGAGGACGAGAAGAAAGTCTCTCTTGCAGCTCAATTCCGAAAAAAGGCTAGATCACGTGAGCAAGCGCCTTCAGAATTTCCGTGCGAATGAATCAAATCATGGTCTAACATCTATGAAAAATCGCTTTGCCCTGAGCATGGCCCTTCAAGCAAGCTCACACATCACGAAGTAAGCTAGGAACTTGCTGAGAGGCTCTTGTATCGAGCGTTGTATACAGAGCTGAAAGAAGGAATCCTGTGTTGAAATGAATGCATTGATGAGCGAGGACATGACAGGCTTGGCGAGAAGTGTGGTAGAGAACGTCCGTGGTGAAATGAAAGGCTGCGTAGTGAAGAGAAGGGGTATAGAGATCCAGGAGCTTGAGAAAGTCATGCCGCCCGTCAGCGATCAGTAAGAAGGACAGCAAATTGGCCTCGCAGCCGTCTAAGAAAAAGCAAGTGCTAGAGATCAGATCAAACTGAGCTCTAGAGTCCATACTCTGCGCGCCCAGACTCGCACTTTCCTGCCCTTGCCGGACTTGAGTAGCTCGAGCTCCTTTGCTGTCAAGCTTGCGTCGTTCAAGTCTTCTGGCAGAACCGTTGGTGCGGACTCTGCACTTGATGTTGTCTCTGATGTGGGCAGAACAATGTCGATGCCGTCCCACCAGCACTTCCTTGCGGGCTTGCGCCAGAAGAGCAGAAGCTTCTGTGCTGTTGCAAACTGCTGATGGTCGATGCGGGTGTTGTTCATCATGCTGGTCTGGCCGCTAGGATCGTGGTACTCGGTGCTGAGCGATTCTGGATTGATGCCTTCTGCCTCGAGCTCTCCTGCGTGTGTGATACCGGTTTTGAGCAAGACCAGAGCGATAGATGTGATGCAGCAGCGGTTGGGTTCGAGCGCTCGGAATCCCCAAGTGTCTTCCCGATCAAACCCGCTCATGCACAGCATGTCGATCAGGTGCTGCTCCGCCAGGTTGTTCTCCTTGTTGACGTTTCGCTGCAATGCAGTGAAGATCTGCTTGCGATCGAGCAAAGCATCTCCGCATACATACTTGAGTTGGAGCAATGCGGGCGTCGGATGCCCTGTGGCGGGATCAGTGCCTTCAAAGGTTTCGGGATCGACATCGTGCGCCTGTGTATCGCCGCCACTCGTAGCTGCAGCCTTCTTAGGTGGAATGGCAAAGTATTCGAGCTCTTCGCGCAAGACGATGATGGGCTGCTTGTTCATCAACGGGATCTGAGACATGCCGCCTTGGTTTGGATCCGGGCCCTCTCCTTGTGCATATTGGTACAGGGCTGAGTTGCTGCCGTAGGATGAGCTGGGCCTATACTTTCCGGAAAGTTCATGCGTGCCGTAGAACTCGTCTTGCGCCGTTTTGAAGAAGCTGAGGACGTAAGAGAGACATTGAGGATCAAAATCCACCAGGTAGAGCTCTTCTTCATCGTCTTCACCGTCTTGATCCAGAAGGGATGGTACGCGAGGCTGGCGTGTGAGAATGAGACCATTTGGAAAGAGGCAGAGCAGGACGGATTCGGGCAAGTTCATCATTGTTTCGCGTTCGATGGTGAAACGCGTTCCTCGCAGTTCGAGGATGAGGTGGGTGCTGGGGTCCTGCCCCGCCATGTCCTGCCCGTCGTCCATCATGTTGAGGGGCGGCTGGAGGAATGAACGTGTTTACGAATGAGTGTAACAGTGGTCACGAAAGTATTTGTAGGCTCGAAAGGGTGATAACAAAGATGGACCCTGGGGTTGGTGTGACCTGTGGATGCCGAGAGCCGTTGCTATTTCGTGCTGATTGTGGCTGAGACGATTGGAAGAGCGGATACTGCGGGCGTGAAACGAATGACTGGCCCTCGAGGCGGCGATTGGCAATGCTTTGTGGTATTGTTGTGGTATTGGAAGAGAGATGAGGATGAAGAAAACAAGGAGATCCGAGACGGAGATGGGTGAATCAGGTGCGCTGTTGCCTGCTGCCGTGTCTCTCTGTGTGTACAGTCGTACCTCTCAAAATGAACCCTTTTTAAGTGTCAAAAAAAATGGGGTAAGATAATGTGACACAAAAACATTATCACAGAACATATGTATAATGTGTTGCCTGAAGGCTTGAAACTTGTGACCTACATATCCTTATTATGATCCTGTTGACAAGTTGGATACAGTGAAGTCATCAAAGGAAAGCTTGCTGCTACTTTGAAAAATCCAGAGGATTTTTTCTGCTTATCCTTACACAATATGTCTTTATTAAGGCTGGACAAAGAGGGAAAGCCTTCCATATGCCTGTCTGACAACTTGCATGTCAGCAGTCAGCATTGCTTTGAGGTCCAGACTTGCAGCATGATTTCTAGCACAAGTAACTCCCACCAAATAGTATCTAAGCTGGTCAGCTGCTTTCTTCTTCAATTCAGAGCTTAAAAGGCCAACTTTTGACAAATTCTCACAGTCTTGTATGCAAAGTGTGAAAAAAAAGGATATCTCAAAAATTTTAAGATAAACAAGAGTTCATTTTGAGAGGTACGACTGTATTGTGATTGCAAAGTGGGGGAAACTCTGCGAGAGTCTCTCTGTTTGGCGTGCATCGCCGCGGCCGCGCTTTTCTTGTTGCTCGATTTAGGGATTTCGGCAACAAGAAACAGCGAAACAGCGAAGCGAAAGGACCACCAAAAAAAAAGCATCTAAAATAATAATAATTCGCAATTGTGAGATCGTCGTCTTGCATCGCTTTGACCGATTTCTTCCACGTTGAAAACGCTCTGAAAGCGGAAAGGCTGCGTGTTGTGGCAATGACGAGTTCTTCTGAACCGCAACCTTGACATTATCATTGTCGAACAACCTTGTTTCCCTCATCACCGTCATCAACGCACATTAGCACATCAAAAAAGCCATACCGCAATCATTTGTATACGCGAAGCAGCTCAAGATTCCGCTTACATCGGTCCGCTCGCTCTTCCGCCTGTGATCCATCCTCGACCCATCAAGCACGAGCCACGCTGCTATCCACCAGGCGTCAACGACACTACACTACACAGCATGCCGCTCTCAACACAGATCGCGCGAGTTTCCGACGGCCTGCCATTGGCACAGAGTGTCGATGATGGCAAGACAGAGAACGATCTGTCGGAACACAAGCAGCAGGCCAAGCTCATCTTTCGACGCATCACACCTTCGTCGGAGCAACGCTGCAGCATCGAAAGCGGCAAGTACACGCTACACTACCTCATCTCGCCACCTCCCGCCATGCCGTCTTCGGTTGTCTACCTCACCATCGCCGAAAAGTCGTATCCACGCAAGCTCGCATTCTCCTACCTCGACGAGCTGTCGAAAGAGTTTGAGCGCAGCTACGGAAATCAAGTGGAACAGAGGACGCTTCGCCCCTACGCCTTTGTAAGCTTCGACACATTCATGCAGCGCACAAAGCGTCTGTATGAGGACTCCCGCACAGCGCAATCGGCCGCCTCGTCGAATCTGGATCGATTGAACGAAGACCTGCAGGATGTGACACGCATCATGACCAAAAACATGGAGGATCTTCTGTGGCGAGGAGACAGCTTGGACCAGATGTCGACCATGTCATCTTCGCTGCGAGACGAGTCGCTCAAGTACCGAAAAGCAGCACGACAGATCAACCTCGACGCACTCTACCGCAAATGGGCGCCCGTCGGTGCTGTAGGCTTCCTGTTCTTGTTTATCATCTGGATCAAGTTCTTCTGATGATGCTGCACCAGTGCATCGCCGAACAGCCTCCCCATCCCTGTACTATACCTCTATGCTGTTGCTGATGTTGCCTTATTCGTCGCAAAGGTGGGCTGACGCCACATTGATGTGAAACCGCTGGTTTGATGCGCTTGGTGGGTTCTTCTGCTGCTTACCCACGCCGAGAGATGAAATGGAAGCAGACGTCTCCTCTACGAGAAAAGAAAGCTTCTCGTTTGAGTCTGCCGAGTGAGTCCGAGTACACTGAGAATAACCACACTATAAGCGCTTTCGGGAGTGCTGTTCCAGAGCGTTGAGAAACAGTCGAGGATATCGCTGGCCTGTGCTGTGCTGTGTGCTTTCCAAAAGTGGACCCCTGAAAATTCAAAGCAAGAAAAGTGCAATTTGCGCATTCGGCTAGCAGGTCGACGTGTCGGTGTCGGTGTCTGCGCGCAACTGGGCAAAATTTTGGATCAGTGGAGCGCAGTCGAGCTGCTCTGCCTTGGCCTTTTCGCTTCAAACCAACACTTGGGTCGACCTTTCTGCACCTCTTTCCTCACTGTACCTCTCGCTCATGATTTGAGCCTCTATCTCGGCCTCGACTTCCAGCATTTGTATATATCGACAAGTGATAGAGGGCTGTCCGGAAGCAAACAACAAACACGATCCTTTGTCCCGAGCAACTTGCTTCGAAGCGGTTCCCCGTCACCTTCAGAGCTTCAGAGTCAAACGCGCACCTCTTTGCGGTCAGATTCGACGGTTTCCCATTTGACAGCGACTCACTGGGCTGTGTGGCTCCATTTCAACAATGTCGGTCTCCCCATTCCTGCCTGGCAATAGCATTTGGTCGACAACCCACACGGGAGTCGGCACATCCAGTGCGGATCAACAGAGCAACCTCGATTCCGCCATGTCCTTCTCGGCTTCGGAGCGTGCCGAGCTGTCTCGTGCAGGAGCACACCCTTTACCCAACAAGCCCGTCGGACCTGCCCGTTCCAACTCTGCTATCTCGGCCAGGAGCAGTGGCAATGCGGCAGAGGATGCGGTGCGCTCAGTCGATTCTGCCATGACCAATGCTGCGCTGCGACCTGGTGTCATTGGTGGAGCTCGAGCGGGTGGAAGCACTGTCACTCGTTCACAAAGACCATCAGAGGTCAGCAGATCCAACAGTCTCGCTGCTTCTGTACAAAGCTTTCGTTCTGCCAACTCGGGCTCACCTCTACCAGGATCTCTGCAAGCACAGAATGGCTTCCCCCGTCAGCTTCAATCTCCTTCCTTAGATGCCAATGGTCAGCCACTGCACGACCGAGCCAACAACGCTAGCTCGGAAGCGGAATTTGGCACTCCGAAGCTCTACTTGGACGCACAGCATACTTTCGACCAGGAGGACCAGGTGGCTGCCTTGTCATTTGATCGGCCCAATGCTTCCGGATCCGCCTTTCCCAAGCCTCGACCCAACTCTTGGATGCACCCTTCCAGCCATGACAAGTCGACAGATTCGATGCGATCCACCAACCGCGATACTAACGAGACTGCCTTCCAAAGACCTGCTAGCAGCCAAGGCAACAACAGTAATCGCGCCGCTTCCCACAATTTTGACCCAGATGCTGCCTTCAGCTCCAACTTTGCCTCGAAGCGCTCGTCTTCGGCTCAATTCAGCCACGGTCCACTCGATGCGACAGCCTCGGCAAACGCCGGCTTCTCCACCTCTCCTGCCAACAAAGCCGGCTCATTGGGACGCAACAGTCGATTGGACCGCTCAGCAGCTCCACCTGGCCGCGCGACTCCCACATTGACAGTGCCATCCTACATGAACTTGTCTGGCGGTCTCCTCTCGCCTACTGCAGCAACGATTGGCAGTGGCGCACCTTCCATCTCGCATTCGCCTATTGGCAGCCCCTTGAGCGCATCGGGTTTCCAGAATCCGCTACCCCTTCGCTCGGTCTCGGCAGGTCATGTCTTTGACAGGCCAGCAAGCTCCTCGGAAGATCCATTGGCCGAGTCGCCTTTGATCAAAGACATGCTTGAGCGTCTGACCCGCGTAGAGGGTGGCATGAAGGATTTCTCGCGCCAAATCTCTGGCATCTCGCGTAACGTTTCTCTCTTGCTCGAACGCACCAAAGGCCTTCCTCCAGCAAGTCTCTCGAGCGGTGGCGGCGCCAATGCATCACAAAGCTCGGCTGCCGTAGTAGCCGGTGGCACAGTCGACGAAGTACGCTCCCTGAACGCCCAAGTCAACGCTCTAGCCAATAGCATCTCACATCTGCTCACACTGCAAGGCAATGGTCTCGGTGGAGCTGGCATGAACCCGGCTCCCCCACTCACCGGTCTGGGTCTCGGCTCGACGGGCGGAATGCTCGGAACACCGCAGCTTGGTGGACCAAACGGTCTGGAGCGCGCTGCATCGCCTCGCGTAGGAGTCAACCCGAACGGCCACTTCAGCGCAGGTCCCAACGGCCCGTTCCCTCCCTCCAATGCGCTCAGCCCACGCCCTTCTGGAAACAATCGGGGCTGGAGTGGACCCAATGTCCGAGGCCAAGATCATGGCACTGATCGTCGATGGAATGCGTCCACTCAGAGCGGCGCCAATGCTCGCAACCAGAACGCAGCTGCCGGTGGGAGTCCAGCTGGCGCAAGTGTCCCAAGCACTCCGAGTCTCGACGACGGCGCTGCTGGCGCCATCAGCCCGGCACAGGTAGGAACAGGACTGATTCAGCCGAATGCCGTCATCTCCAAGTGGGAGCATCTCAACCTGCATCCGGATCTGCTGCGCTCCATCCTCAAATACGGTCTAGGACCGCCCAACAAGATTCAGCAGCGTGCCTTGCCCTTCCTCTTGCGTGGCAGTGACATTATCGCACAAGCTCCTCCAACGCAAGAGAGGATTGCTTCGTACGTCATCCCAGCGCTGCAGCTGGTACTCAATGTACTCAAAGAGACTGGCGGTCCCGGCCAGACTGCGTCGAACCGCGGCCCCGTCGCGTTGATCGTTTCTACCACGGTGGATCAGGCTACACAGGCTCAGCGTATGGCACTCGGCCTCGGTGCTCCCCTCGGTATCCGCGTGCACATGGTCGCAGCAAGCAGCATCGACGTGCAGCAAGAAGCCCAGTCGCTCGTCCAGGCATGGCCACACCTTGTCGTCGGAACACCCCAAAAAATGAGCGAGCTGTTCACGTACATGACTAACAACGCTTCGTCTCTAGTCAGCGGACCCGGAGCTTCTCCGATCAGGCCCAGTGAGGTCCGACTTGTGGTTCTGGATGAAGTGGACCAACTCATTGCGCGCAACTTGGCCGATCATGTGGGTGCCATGCTTAGAGTGCTGCCACTGCCTTCTGCGCCCGCAGGAGGTATAAGCGGCGGCAATGGAAGAGCTGGTCTGCCCCAAGGAGCCAACAATGCCATCTTTTCGCCATTCGAAAAGCCAAACGACGGCATGGGAAGCCCAGCAGGCTCAAGCAACACGATCGATCGGCAAGTCGCTCTTTTTTCGAACACTGTGCCACAGGACGTACTCAACTTTGCACAGTCTATTCACCTGCGCGAGTCTGTACGTGTGCTTGTCCGTCGTGACGGAGCTGGTGGTGGTGGAGCAGGCAGCAGCATCATGCAAGGTGCTTCGGGTGGTGGTGCTTCGGGCATGGGCGGCGCGCATGGTCCAGGCTCAGGGATGCAAGCTCCGAGCTCTCAACGCGACATAGCCCAGCCTACTAACGCGCTCGGTGCACACCCGGTCAACTCGAGCATCAGTACAGCCAAGGATCCCATGCTATCCGCGCTAAAGGGACTGCGCCAGTATTACCTCTATGTAGCTGTGACATCGAACGGCGGCGGTATGGGTGCAGCAAGTCCCGTTCCAGGTCTATCGCACAACCCGGCTGGAGAGATGAAGCTCGACTTGATCTCTGATCTTCTTGAGGATATCGACTTTGGTCAAACGGTCATCTACTGCGCCAACGTAGCGACGCAAGAAGCGCTCATCTACAAGCTCTCATCCAAAGGCATCGAAGCTCTGGGTCTCAATCGCGAGATGAACTCGTACACGCGTCAGCAAACACTCGCCAAGTTCCGATCGCCTTCGTCGCAATTCGGTACCAACGCCATGATCAGCAGCGCTACATTTGCTCAACCTGGTGGCTATGTTGGTGTCAATGCGGGCAGCCGCACACGTAAAGCGCTGGTAGTATGCGATCTAGCGGTCAACCCGAAAGAGGTGCATCAGATCCCGCTGATCGTGTTTTACGATATGCCGCGCTCGGTCGAGGATTACAAGGACAAGATCAGCTGTGCGGCTGCTGGTGCGATGGCTAGACCCAGTGTGTGTGTCAATGTGGTCACGGCTTCGGGCGGGCCCAGGGGCGATGTGGAGATGCTGAGGACGCTGGAGTGCCATCTGGGTTGTAAGATGGCTGAGTTGCCGATGGATCCCAAGCAGATCCTTAACTTTTAAAGATTGCACCCAAGATTCGATGTTGCCCGAGACTCGCTCAGAACACTTTTTCTCTCATTCTTTCGTTCGAACCATTCCTTCACGGTTCCGCTGATAGCTTCTAAGATTTATCTCAAGTATACCCTATACATCATCTTTTGCAGAAAACGTTCATTGCCATTGTTTCACCGTTCCATTCTGCTGTCGCTCTATAGCACTCTGTCTCCTTAGCATTGTTCTCTCGCATCTTCTGCTGCAATCCAGCCTCCATTGCAAGACGGCAATCTTGATTTGCAGTTCATGTGCGAAGGAGAAAGGGTGTGTTTGGTTGGTGTGAGCGGATAAGGTTGGGCAGGCCGGATTTTCCTGGTGTTTTCACGTGAAGTCGTTTTGTAAGGGTCCTCTGTGTGTGGAGTGAAATCGCCGGTCCGAATTGGGGCTCTCAATGGATCGTTCATACCACCACATCCTCTCCTACACCAGCATCGCATCCAGGAAACACGTTGCGATGGCGGACGATACAAAGGGCAAATCCAAAGCCCCTTCTTCTTCCAATCCAGCCTCACGGGACGACAATGCATCCCGATCTGCACCCTCGGCAGGCAGTAACAGCAGCAGCAGTGCGGCCCAAACCCTAGCATCGGCACTTGGCAGCAGTATGGCTTCTTCGCAGCTTAGCTCGTTGATGCAGAGTGTGGGAGCGTCGAAGGAAGGGTATCAGCCGACGTCTAGCGGAGGAGGGGAATTGAGAGACTGGTTGACTCAAGATTTGCGTTCGGCTGCAAACGGTTCTGCCGCTTCGAGTTCTGTGAGTGGGTCGAGAGTGGGTGGATTTCGGTCGCAGGGAGGAGGAATGACGGGGGAAGAGGGGGAGAAGATGTTCAACGATTTTGAGCGCGGGTTGGTGCTCGATGATGGCTCACGAGATGGGCTGGGGCAGAGTTGGAGTCCAGCTCAGCAGCAGCAACAGCAGCAGCGGGATAGCGTAGAGTGGAACCATACAGGTTTGGATCCAACACGAGCGAGCGTTGTGCACTCGTACACCGACTTGAACGGTCCTCTGCATGCGTCTGTTCGATTCGATCACGGCGTAGCTTCTGCTAATCGTACCCAACTTCCACCACCTGCGCTATCTGCACCTCTCGCACAATCAGACGACATCTTTGCGCTGCTGAACCAGGAGCAGGCTCAACAACCAGACCCGACCACTTCTTCGCAACCAGATCTCAACTCGGTCCTTTCCCAATTCCCCACGAAATATCGTCCACCTTCACCATCGCATCCATCCTTCACCTCCGAACAGGCGCAACTCCACCTCTCCCTCGCCGAAGCGCAATCCTCCACCCAGGCTCAGCAAGACCTACTCATCCCACGCCCCGACAACCAGTCGCTACAGGAAGGCGTCTACGCACGCACCGCCGAAGCCGCGCTCTCTTCCATTTTCTCCCCCACTGGACGGCAAGAGTCGACCGATATCAGCGAAGACAGAGGCAAGCAAGTAGTTCGAAAGATCACAAGGTACTTTGGTGCCACGAGCTACGTCGATGATGTATATGGTGTGAGCCCTGTATTGCGGGAGGTGGTGGAGGAGGTGGAGACCGGCGAGGGGGAGACGAGGGAGAGGGCGGTGAGACGGTTGGAGGCGTTGTGGATGCATTTGAGCAACGTACAGCCGAAGCAGGGTGCGGGATGGGTGGACGATTGGTTGGTTAAGAATACCTGATCATACACGGACATAGATTGGGGGAAGGATCTCAATTGGGGTTACGTCTAATTCCACACGGCAGCCAAACGAGCCTTCTTCTTTTCCTCATACACCTTCCGCATCACCGTCTTTATCGTCTGCAAAGCGTACAACTCCAGATTCGCCTCGCTCGTCTTGAGTACCGTTTCCACCTGTTTCGGCGTCCAAACCAGGTTGTACGAATTGCTGAACGACGCTTTGCTCGGATCGTACCCGGCATTCGTCGGGTTGGGCAGTAATGGCAAGTAGATCAGGTAGAACTGCGACGCGTCTTCTCTCCTACCTTGTAGCACACGGGCGTACTGGTGGATGAATCTCTGCTCCATCGCTTCGTCCTTTTCGGGATGGTTAGCGGGCGAGGGTGCGGGGAAGAGATGAGTCTGGTCGGAGAGAATGATGGAACAGTCGTCTGCGAAATTGTGAATACGACGCATAGCCGAGCCGGCTTGGACGTCGGACGAGGCGTCAAAGGCGAGGATGATGTCTGCTGAGCGTTCTGCGCGGGCTAAGATGTGGTTGGGGAGGTTGTTGGACATTCCGGAGTCCATAAGACGGATACGACCTTGGGATTCCCAGGAGGTAGCAGAAGGGGTCGAGTCTTGTGGCTTGGCGGAGCAAGATCCTAGTTCGAGTTCAGTCCCGTCTTCCAATTCACCTGGCTTTGAGTCACGAGATGGTAGGGAGACGCTGAGATCGCTCCATTTCGGAGGTGTTTGTTTGGGCGAGCGGTTGCGTGAAGCGGAAACCTTTTCAGCCAGCACATTAGCTACCACGTATTCTCCATCATGAGAAAGACTGAGATGCAGCTTTGGTACAGCCGAAATGTCAGGATGCCTCGATCGCCATTCCTCCGAGAAAGAAAGCACAGGCTTCTTGGTGCGAAGGCCTTGCTTTTCCAGCTGAGACACATCAATCCCGTCGACGCTAGCAGCAGGGGTCTTAGAAGAGCCCGGCTTGTGCACGCACAAATCCTTCCAAGAGACCACGTATTTCGGGTACAGCGCCTTGTAACCTGCCTCCTTTGCACTCCAGCGATTTGCAATGTATCGTTCGAGGTGTGCAATGCCGTCTGTCGTCTGAGCCAGCTGGTTGTACTCCTTCCATTCCGACTCGCAGAGTATCCGCTTAGCTAGCTTGTTGAGTGCTGATCTCTCCCCAACCACCTCCTCTCCTGTCCGTTCGTGCGTCTGAGCAGCTGATACCGATTCCGTCCGTCTTGTACGTCTCTGCACCATCTGTCGCAGACGTGGCACGTGCAAGATGTCGACGCCGATGCCCAGTACGCTAGGACTCGTCCTACGCTGATCTACGATCTTGGGCACAGGAGCAACATTCAATCCGTAAAAAGGATTCGGCTCATCACCAGCACGAACCGGATTGCCCCATCTGCGCTCCCACCGCTTCATCCTGACAAAGTTGTTGAGAAAATGCAAAGTACGTGAAGTAGCCGTACCCTTTGGCAAAGACGCCAAGAGCGCTGAAATATACCCGGTCAAAGGACCAGCAGGAGCGCTTGTGCATTGTCCTAAAAGCAGCGATAGAGATTCTTCCGGTCGACGATCGAGCGAGCGGCCAGAGACGAACGGTCGACCCCAGGCCCACGTGGGGATGTAACCTTGAACGTCGGCACTTCCGACTTCGAGCGGTGTGGCTTCGAACCACTGAAAGTAGCCTTTGGCAGCGGGAAGGGCCAAGACGTCGGTCCTGTCGTCAACAGATGCCTTTGGAGCGGCTACCATTGGACCCGAGCCACTTGTAACCGTGTTGGGCGTGAGCGCCTTTGATGCTGCCGATTGATGCTGTGCAAGAGCGCGTTTCGGAGGCTGACCTTTGCTGAGAGATGAATCGGTATGAGGTCGAACACCTGGTGCGTCTTGAGGAGCCACACGTACGGCGGTAAAGATAGGCAGGGGTTCGTTCCCGGAACTCACGCCTGATCGAGACCAGATTTTGGAAAATTGAAAGCTGGCCCGACTGAGCCTCGCTCTCGGCTCTCTCGACAGGAATTGGTACGTCGTAGTCAAAGTAGCGTAGAGATCCATGATGCCAAGTCCGACAATGCCAGCCTGCGCTTTGCGCACGAGCGGACCCAGCAGAAAGTACACACCACGACTGCTTCTCGCGACCGTATCAAGGGCATGGACGCTCATGGGATGCGCCAGCTCGCTCGCGACCGAAAGATAATGTCGAATGAGTCGATCAGCGTCTTGGTATGCGATCGTGTAGTACGCTGCCAGCGTCCAACAGCTTCCACTGACCCCAGCTGCCCACGAGAGGCAGTGCCAGAGTTTGGATCGCTTGGCGGCTGCTATCACGCCTGTAAAGCCGTACATGGCTCGATAGCCGCCTCCAGATCCGCCTAGTGCGACGAGAGGCACATCACGAGGATCGACTTGTTCCGAGGCTGGAAGCTCGAGAAAGTGTTTGAGGTAATCTTTGCGCTGCGAAGATAGGAGCAGTTGCCTCTTGCGGAGAAAGTTGATCTCTTCGGGGTGCAGCGATGCTGACCTACGCACGGTTGCGTCCCACTGAAGCTCAGGATAGGCTTTGAGATCGCTGTTATCGCGGCAAAGTAGACGCTTGACCTCGGCCAGATCTTTGATTCTGCCTGACCATCGTTTAAGTAGTCTCCTGATGGTGGAGGTTTGCTCTGTTTGACCGAGAACATCGCTCGAGATGACGACTTCATTGGGTTGTGAAGCTCTGTGGGTGGCTTGCGACGACGTTGAGGTGTCCTTTCCATAACCGGTCACAGCATCTTCAATAGGTACGATGCGCGGTCCCAAACGCGTGCGTATGAGCCTATACTTGTTGAGCTGCAGGGTCTGTCCAAGCTGCGGAATGCGAGAAGAGACCGGAGCTGCCTGCGAGAGGGTGACGAGTGCACAGAGGCAGTAGACCTTGATGTAGAGGTAAGTTGGGCTCTGCCTCAACGATGTCAAGATGGGCATCGCCGTATTCGTGTGTGCATCTCTACCTTTGCTTTGTTGGCGAGCGACCAGATGGTGGTGATGGAAGTCGACGAGGCTGAGAAGAATGACAAAAGTGAAAGGGACGTTGAAGCGAGCCATGCAACTGAGCACATGCGCGGAAGACCAATTTTGCTTTCTTCGGAACGCGGAGCTGAGCAGCGAGTCAAGAAGGTGGCAAGCATCTTGCTCTGCTTTTTGTCTTCATTCCATCGTCAACTTGCCTACATCCGGCGATCGACACACTCGTATCCGTACACACGGTTGCCTTACTGACGATGCCGACGTTCGAATCCAAGCCGCTACGAAAGTCGAATACGGTGCTCGCAAGGTTGGCGCCTCAAGTACGACGCAGGCCATTGCTCTTGTTTGGCCTTCCCTTCTTGGCCACCATAGTAGGTGCTAGCTTCGGGCTGGCCAACCTCACGCAGACAAGATACGACTACAATGCCACAAAGGTGCAGACCATTTCAAAGGAAGAGGAGCTGCGCATGAAGAAGGACCGTAAACGAATCGATATTCGCGAGGAGTACTTTGTAAGTGTCTTACCTTGCACTTTGGAGCTTTCTACATGCCTTGACGTATTGCTGACTCTAGCCTCTTCACAATTCAAACAGAAACTGCAAGCGAAGGAGGATGAATTGGACAACTGGGAGCCAAAACGAATCGAACGTCCAGAAGGTGTGGAAGATTGGGGTGTAGCACCAACAACCTATCGATCGATTCAGACCGAAGGGTTATCGAGTCAAGATGCCGAGCAAGAAAGGAGCAAAGGCTTCACTGCCGACAACGTACGCTCGTCCTCACGTCAGCAACCTGCAGTAGTGCTCGGTCCCGATGGCAAACCATGTCGTGCTTGCAACTCGAAGCTGGCTTTTGCTGCCGCGATGAAGGGTATCAAAGGTACTCCTGCGAGCGGCTCTTCAAAAGATGCTGATGGCGCCAAGAAATCTTTGACAGTGGGCGCTTCAGCAGCAACAGCATCACTCGCATCACCTTCTACCCGCGTCGAATGTCCTCCCGACGGCGAAGAACTCGGCCGATCAACATGGGCATTCCTCCACTCGAGCGCAGCATACTTTCCCAAAGATCCCACCACACAACAGCAAAGCTCAATGCTCGCCCTCTTCCGAGCTTTACCACACATCTATCCTTGTCACTCGTGCGCTGAAGCTCTTGGGGAAGAGTACAAGCGTGAAGCCAAGCAAGGAGGATGGGAGGATCGCAGTTTGAAACTCGCTGACGCCGTACGTTCGGGGCCTTGGTTGCGTAAGTGGTTGTGTGGGATCCATAATGAGGTCAACCAGCGATTGGGCAAGCCGACATTCCCGTGTACGGAAGCAAAGCTCAGCGAGAGGTGGTTCGAGGGTCCGGCTGATGGCAGCTGCGACTGAAAGCTCCTCTGCATAGCATTTCGAGATCACACCATTCTTGCACAAGACAATCACAATATGTACTTTTACTCACCAACTTGCCAAAGCCGTACACATGCCTCACAGAGTGATTGCAGGCTGGCTCTCTTTGTTTGGGATCGTTGAAAAGCGTACAGCTTCATTGGAAATCTGAATCTTACGATCATCGGGGGATCCCGATCTCACCTGTCATGCTTGACCTCCTTTTTCACGCTGAATTTCTGCAATGGCTCTGATTTGGCTCGACCGGTGGTGACGCGAAGCTGCAGATGCAATCCAATCTCTTACCGGCAGCTTGCCGTGCACTGAACCGGTTTCCACGAGGCTTGCTTTGCAGCCCATCTACTGCAAATAGCACCTTGCGTCCATTTACAATCGAGTCAAGCTTGAACGCAGGTTGATGTTACTCATCGTCAGTAGTGTTAAGTCTGAAGCATGGTGGACCAAGTGAAGCGGACAAGACCGGAAATTGTCAAGAATCAGCCTGGCGAGTGGAATTTTGGAAGAAATTGCTCGCGTCGGCTATAGACCGGTTTCTGTCTTTAGGGCGGAGCAAACACTAATTGACCCACGGGCAGTGAAAGCGGGGAAGCCATCCAAACACCAAAAGCAAAAATCAGATTTGTCCGGCAGTCGGTCATCGTCACTTGCTTCTCTCTTGCTCACCATTTCCATCCTCAAGCTCATCCATCAAGTTGGCATTGGTCCATATATCTTTTCTCACTCTCGCAAATCTTGCTACGAACAAGGCGATTCTCCCTCTCACGAACAAACCTTAGCCTCCTCCCTTCCGATATCACTACAAAAAAAAAAAAAAATGGCCGACGATCAGACTTCGGCCGCTATCAAGGACGAGGAGTTCGAGCAGAAGAAGCAGGCGACCTCTTCGGTCAAGTCGTTCCTCTCTGGTGGTTTCGGTGGTATATGCTCCGTACTCGTAGGACACCCTTTTGATTTGACAAAGACCCGTCTGCAGACTGCGGCTGACGGTACATACACGGGCGGTCTAGATGTCGTTAGCAAGACGATCAAGGCTGATGGTATCAAGGGGTAAGTAGCCATGAATGCGACTGATTTTAGAGAACCCAAGAAGAGCTGACTTTTCGTCTGATTCTACCAGATTGTACCGTGGTATGGGTCCACCTCTGATCGGTGTGACGCCCATCTTTGCGCTCTCGTTCTGGTCGTACGATATGGGCAAGAAGCTCGTCTACGCCATGACGCCAAGCCGAACCGATCCCAAATTGACCATTCCCGAGCTGGCATTTGCCGGTTTCTTCAGTGCCATCCCAACCACCATGGTCGCAGGTCCAGCAGAGCGCGTCAAAGTGCTCTTGCAACTCCAAGGTCAATCCGGCAGCACCGGCCCGACTTACAACGGTCCCGTCGACGTCGTCCGTCAGCTGTACAAGGAAGGTGGACTCAAGTCGATCTTCCGCGGTACCGGTGCGACGCTGGCACGTGATGGTCCAGGATCCGCTGCCTACTTTTGCGCCTACGAAGCTTCCAAGCGTATGCTGACGCCTGCGGGACAGGATCCTCAGCAGCTCAACTTCCTCAATGTGCTCACTGCCGGTGGTCTGGCAGGTATGGCCATGTGGGGTCTCGCGATCCCGCCTGATGTGATCAAGTCGCGTTACCAGGGGGCTCCTCAGGGCACGTACAGTGGCTTCCTGGATTGCGCACGCAAGACGGTGGCCAAGGATGGTGTCAAGGCGCTCTTCAAGGGTTTCGGTCCGGCGATGGCTCGTGCTTTCCCGGCCAATGCTGCTACTTTCGTAAGTTGACGAAGCGCTACGTTTGAAAAGGTAGATGGGATGAGGATTGGTACTGACGATGATTTTGCTTTTTGTTGATTCTAACAGCTCGGTGTGGAAGTCTCGCTGCAGGCTATGAACAAGATGTTCTAAGGAGGGCATCTCATGACTACTCTGATGATAGGCTCGAACAAGACGAGCTGCAAATGACTCTCACTTGTGTTTATACTTTGGTTCCTCTCATCCTAGACGAATTGCATTTCGAGATAGACTTCTTGCGTCCAAGCGAGAGGCCGTTATATGTGTTCAGATGGCACGCAATGTGTGTGAGAGGGGCGCTTGGGATGAAGGCTTGACGATGCAATCCAAATTCGCGAATCCTAATTCGTCCAAGAAACTTGCTTGCCAAGCAAATCCGCCCATCGCTCGAGAGCCGAAGAAAAAAGGTTGAGAGACCCTTGAGCTGCGCGTGCTGCTTAATTTCTGGAATGTGGGAGCAACAACACCTTGCCTCTCTCTCTCTCTCTCTTAACACCATCTGTAACCCTCTGCGCATTCATCCCGGGATCTGCTTGCGGCCAACGATGGCAACTCAAGCAGAAGCAGGGCCTAGCTCTGCTCCCAATATCACCCTTCTGCCGGCAAACGTTCTCACCATCTTTTTGGCACGCTTTCACGTTCGACACGGCAACCAGATCGAGTTTCAGTATCCACCTGCGAAAGGCGGGAAGAAGGACAAGCTGGTTGATCTCGACGATGACGAAGAGGAAGGGACAGAGGTAGATTTGACAGGGGTCGAGTGGAAAGTCCTCCCCAGCGGCGGGCATCTAGTTGAAAAGGACGTCATCTACTTTTCCACACCCCACAAAGGCAGTACGGGCGTCGCATGCTTTCGCAACATCAAGCTGGATGAATCCAAACCCGACGCTTCCACCCAACGCGGTGCTAGAATGGTGAGCGTCGGACTCGTGCTTCGATGCGAAGGACACTCCGAACAGCACGCTTCGTCACTAGCGCAGCAGTTGGCAATCGTTCCCCACTTGTCGAATCTCGAACAGCTTGCGGACGAGCTTGCGCAGAATCCGGATGACGTGGAGCCGCTCAAGACGCATTATGGCATGCACAAAGCGCGTGGTACCAACAACACGGAAGATGGAAGGGCAATGGACGGCAAGCGAATGAAACAGTTGCGTATGAGACGGCGACGAGATCCCCGCAACTTACCGCACGATCCGATTTCGCACATGCCCGCTCTCTGCGGTTCGCTCGGCGCACTCCTCCCGCACCTCCTCAAGAAGCTCATGCTGCCACGACATCGGCTGCTCATCTTCACACCTTCTCCACCGGTCGTTCACGCTGCACACTTGGGATACAACTTAGCCGATCTGGTGGCACTCGCCATCGCAAGGAGCGGCAAACGGCACGAGAATCTGCAAGCCTTCGCCCGACGTTGGATTGTTCAAGTTCGCGGTCAAATCGGTGTACATGACATTACCGCTTTCGAGGAAGAAGAGAAACGACGAACCACAAACCCAGCGACGTTCGCAGAGCCTAGCTGGATCGCCTGGTCTACAGATAAGATTCTGTTGGATAAGCCGCATCTCTTTGACAGTGTTTTGGATCTGACACCGTTGATTACGCGGGATTCCAACGGTCTACTGGACGAGGCGAATCTGGAAAGCGCTTCGAACATGGCTCGGCTGTGGATGGTTGGGAGGCCAGTGCAATCGAAACCGGTGCTCAAAGCTCAGAGCTGGACCACCCACGAGTTTGCAACGTTCAACGAACTCGATGCGCAGGCGCAACGCCATGCTGAACGCGCCGAACGCCTGGGTGCAGGGGCATGTGTTAGTCGTCGAAAGCCGAAACACAAGCTGGCTCGGTCTACCTTGCGCCGATCCGAGGATCAGCTCAGTGGCCAAGTCGAGTATACGCACGAGCAGACGGATGCCGTTTCGCAGTGGAGGGGTGGATGTGCGCGATCGCCACGCCGAAGTGGCGCGGGGACGTTGAGCGCTGTTCTTGCATTCTTGCGCTACTGGTTGGCTGGATGGTGGTTCTTGCCGAGTCACTGGCGGTATGGTTTGCCGGCAGCCTACGTGCTGCCCTTGGGTATTCGGGGTGATGGAGGCGTGCGGGCGAGCATTCTCGTGATGCCGGAAGACGAGAGTGACGATGGCGACGATCTGGATGAAGAAGAGGATCGCGAAATCGCAGCGGAAGATGAAGAGGAGGAGGAGAGGAGGAGCGCTCTCGCTGCTGAGCCGGATGCGTTGCTTGCCGTCGAAGCGCAACGGGGGGGACAAAATACAAGCACAAACAGCTCGTCCGACACCGAAGGCCTCGACATCCCACACCATCATCATCACTTTGTGCCACCCGATCCGCTGCTCGCCGCCGTCGGTGCCAGCCCGGTGCGTCACTCGGGCGTAGCCGAATCCGACCGCCTCTCGTCGCGCGCTTCGCTCCACCGTCGTCGGTCGACCGATCGAAGCCTCTACGCCCGCTCGTCGTCCGGTGGCGAACACCTCTCCGACCCCACCTGGCAGCTGGACCAAGCAGATGCGCGGTTCCGCTCGATCCTCTCGGACTCGCTCTGGATGGTTTGGTCGCATTGGACCACCGCGCTTGTTTCCGGTCTGCTCGACATTTTGGAAGACAGACTGGCGTCGATCGAGCAAGATAATTCGACGGAGGAGGGAGATCTGTCGCAGCTGTTGATAGCCAAGGTGGAAGCGGGGTTGGAGATCGAGTTGGGACCGAAGGATATGGCTTCGTTGGGGTTGAGTGCGGGCAATAGGTTGGATGTCGAGTTGGTCGAGACGTTGGGGTCGCAGTATTTGAGGCTGTTGACGGTGGGGTTGTGTGAAGAGGTGAGGGGGGAGGCGAAGGTGAGGGTTTATAGGGGGGGTTGGTTTAGGTGGTTGTTGTAGGACGCTCCTTTGTTGACATTGTTTTAATCTTGGTCCATCGCTGTTGGTTGTGCTTGTGAAGCTGAGGTGTACTCTGGGTGTGTTTCGTCTGAGGGTTTCCCTGCGACATGTTCCGTCTGTACCTGTTGCCCCTCCTCTTCCTGATCTTCATCATCGTCCTCATCCTCCTCACCATCCCCCTCCTTGGAACTCGGATTGACCATCTCTTCCACCACCTCTGCAATCCTCCCCCACGCCTCTCTCCCCACTTTACCCTGCCTTCCCAACAACCCCGCTGTCGCACCGTCTGCTTGTTGACCGCTGACCAAGTGACGCACGAGCAGATCGTACACCGTAGCTTCGCCTAGACTTTCACGGTTGGGGTGCTCGACGGGATCGGATTCGAGAGCTTTGAGGAGTGCATCGTGCTGACCGCGTGGGTCGGAGCTGCGCAGGTTGGCGTGGTGTTTTTCGACGGCTGTGCGGAGCGGGGTGGAGAGGAAGGAGAGGAAGGGGGGTTTGGTGGCGATGTTGAGGGGTGCGGTGGAGGAGGAGGAGGAGGATGTGGTGGATGTTGGAGGTGTGGCAGTGCTCGCTGTGGGCAGTGCGGCATGTGTCGGTGCCGATACAGCGTCGTTCGTCGTCGGTGTCACAGAGCTAGGCGCATCAGTCGAAGCAGACGTAGCTCCCTCTGAGGTCAACACATCAGCAGTAGTGGTAGAATTAGACACAATCGTCGAGGTAGCAGCAGAAGCAGTAAACGCATCAAACATCTGCCGTCGCAACTGATCAACGTATCCGCTCTTCTTGAGCTCTTGAAGCACCTGTTCCGGTGTCAGCCCGGTGATTTTTGGTTCTGATGGCGGCTTGTCTGCGGGAAGTTCGTTCGCTACGGGTGCAGTTGGTGTGTCACCGGCTGCCATGGGCGGTGCGGCTGCTGTTGGTGGTGGGGCGATGATGTCGGTGCTCATCTTGACGTCGGTTGAGGCAGATATGAGGGGAGGAAAGACGGCGAGAGGAAGTGTCTGGGGAGGACCCTGAAATGCAAACAGAGCTGGCCGTAATCCGAGCTTCTGAGCAGCGCACATTTTGGACGCGAAGGCTCTTCCTCGCAGACAGACCTGTAACTCAAGCCAAGGGGTCCGCTCTGTGACAGCTTCAGAAAGCTTCTCACGCCGCTCTCACGCACATCTACACAAGACACACACGCTTTCGATGTCTCTGATCAAGTGTCATCATTTCATCTACAAAGCGAAGCGAAGACCGAGAAGGGAAAAAAGAAAAGAAAAAAAAAAAAAAAAAGCAACCAGGACAAAGTCAGTAACAACTCTCCCTATCAGCCTATCTTCTTGCTTTCTTCTCGCAGCATCGCCAACACCAGCCCGAGTTGGTTAACTAATCCAAAGTAGACCTAGAACGCAAAAAGAGTCAGTATCCGATGTAGATATCAACAAATGCCTGTCCCCTTTTTATACACCAAGTCCCCCTTGCGGGAAAAACTTTGCGTCTTGCTCCCGCCGCTCACTTTTTGTACACTGGAGCTAAGCAAAAGGAGAAGAGAAGGGATGCAGAGGTGTTTATGTCCGCCCATCGGGGGTTATATCATCCTACTTTTTTGCGGTCGAAGGTTTTTCAGCCGATGCTCTGGCTGGCTGGTGATGGCGGGTTGCGGTGCGATGTGTCGCTGCGGAAGAAAGGTAACGTTGTGGGTGGTACGACTTACTGTTTGTGTATGACGGCCAGAGTGAGCAGGACTGGCTGGAACAACAGATGTGTGTTGTGGTTGGGAGGAAAGAATCAAGACGAAAGTCGACTCGTTGTGTGTCTCTTTTTTTCTTCTTCAGCGAGACACACGTACGAGAAAGAAAAAAAAAAAAAAAAAGGAAGAAAGGCTTCTTCGGAAAGCGGAACTGCGGACCCTTTTCTTCGAGCGACGCTTTTGTTCCTCCTCCTCAAATCGACCTCCATACAGCCATTGTCAAACATGTTCGCAACAGCAAGAAGATCAACAGCCATCAAGACGCTCTACCAGAGCGTCCTCAAGGAAGCTGAGCGTTCGGTCAAGGATGGCCCTCTCGTCACATACCTGCAAAAGGAATACAAAGATGCCGCCGACGGCACTCTGACCGACTCACCAAAGCCAAGCAGCAGCAGCAACTACACACCCTTCATCGCACCCAACAAAACACCAGCACAATTGCGTCAGCAGACTCTCGAGAACTTGCATTCCTTTCTTCACAACAAGACTTTGCATGCTGTAAGTCTCCCCTTCCCTTGTACGATCGCTCCTGCATCTTTGTTGGTTTCGCTACTGACCGTCATATTCACCTCCCACAGGAGCTCTTGCAACGATACAACCCAACCCACGACATGACCGAAGAAGAACGCGTACGTCTCACAGCACGCCGAGTCGGACTCGACGTCCCCATCACACACGACGACTCTTCCTCCGACTCGTCCAACAACTACCGCGAAAGCGCACAGATGGCACAGGACCAGTACAAACAGGATAAAGACAACCGCGAAGACCAGTTGTATTCAGGCAAAGGTGACGGGCTCAATGTTGGTGGTCCGCTGCGACCTCCTGTTCCCAAGGAGTGATTTTCACAATCCATACTCTTCAAATTTGGCCACGACTTTGGCTACTTCAACGTTGCCACCACTCCAGATGATTCCGATGCGAACTTCGGGGTCGGTCTCGCCTGCTTGGGTTTTCTGCTGTGCAATGTGTTGCGCCCAGTCTTTGAGACCCCATCGAGATCGATCTGACGCATCTACGGTACTCGCATGTTGAGCAGTCTCGTTGAACCCTTGCAACACAGTCGCCAGACCAACGGCAGCACTCGGTTCGACCAACTGCTTCTGTCGCGTCCAGTGCAACTGCAATGCTTTGAGCACGTTTTCTTCTCGGGCTGTCACGATCCCGTCGACGTTCCTTTTGATGTGTTGGAGGGTGAGAGGCGAGAGCCAAGTGAGCAAGCCATCGCAGATGGTTTTGGGTGGTTGGGGTGGTTGTTGAACCTGACTTGTTTGGTAGGAATGGTAAGCGTCGTTGACGAGATCTGGTTGGGCGCCGATGACTACAATTCTGTCATCGGCTCCTTTGACTGCAGTTGAGACGCCGGAGAGCATTCCTTCTCCTCCAACTGGTGCGATGACGATGTCCAGCACCGGCCGAGAGACTTGTCTTGTCTTCCACGCTGCTTCAGCTTTGGGACCGGAAGCAGGGACGTTTTTGGAGCCGTGCAAGGGCCTTGTAGTGGGTGGTGAAGGGTCAGTTGCGTGCGAGCAAGCAGCTCTTGCTTCGAGTTGAGGAGCCTGATCGAGCAGCTCTAACGCCATCGTTCCCTGTCCTGCAATCACCAACGGCTCGTCGTAAGGATGAACGAAGCGCACTGTATATCCCTGCTTCTCGTAATCTTCCATCACCGCCTTTGCCGTCGATTCGCGTGCCTCTAGCGTCGGCTTGCAAAACGTGATCCTCGCGCCGTACCCCGCCACAGCTTCCTTTTTGGGTTTCCGTGCGTTCTCCGGCATCACCACCGCCGCAATACACCCGGCTGACTTAGCAGCACACGCGAGCGCCCCAGCATGGTTGCCACTAGAGTGTGTAACTACGACGAGTTTCTCTGGGCTGAATTCGCCAGACTTGGTGGGATCGGCTTCGTGTTCGGCTTTAGCAGAAGCGAGGTGGACGAGTACAGAGTTGGTTGCACCTCTGTATTTGAATGCTCCTACGCGTTGGAGGTGTTCGGCTTTGAACGCGAGACGGATGCGAGGCGATGAAGTGGAAGGAGGGGAGCCGAAGAGTGCTTCGGTTGCAAGGGTGTCGATGGCTTGGTTGGTGAGGACGGGTGTGTAGTGAGTATAAGGTGAGATGCGGGCGTGGGCTTGTTGGATGTCGGTGAACGATACCATTTTCGAGAAACGTCTTGTCGAGTGGTGAGGTTGGAAGGAAGAGTTCTATGAGCAGTGATGGTGTCCAATAGCTGTGTCGCTCTCTCTTTCCCCCACGTTGTGTCTTTGCGAAGGGTTCGACGCAGTGCCGGCGACCTGACCGGCTCAAATTGAGGTTTCTTCCATTCGCACGGCAGAATCAGAGTTTAACAGCACGATCTTGCGGAAAATAGATCGGCTACATCCTCATCGGAAGGATGAGGAGAGGTCAATGACACAGCCGTGCAGAGAGCAGAAAAGAGTCGATTTCTTCTTGCATCTTCTTCAATTGGCACAGGCTCAGCTCAGTCTTTGCGATCCGTCCGTCTCCTGCCGGTCGAAAAGTCCCTTTTTAGTTTGGCAATCGAAGGCTCGTCAAGTCCGCTTTGACTCCACACCAGCGCTTTCTCTCATTCACAATCTCAATTCTTCCTCCTTTCTTCCTGCCTTCCACCCTCCTCCAACAGTGCGCTTCCTTCCTCCTCCGGTTTTGGCAAAAACATGGCGCCCATCCCCAACGCACAGCAGGCCTCGCAGCAGGCTGCACGAGCCGCCGACCGCGCACAGGTCACTGCTAACAACACCGCCAACAAACTGTCAAAATGGGTCGACGAGAACCGAACCCTCGTCATTGTTCTCGCAACCGGTACACTCGCACTCGGTGGTTACTACCTCTACTCTCGATCTTCGTCCAAGGCCAAAGCAAAGGGTACCGCTAGCGACAGCGACGATGAGGAAAAGGCTGGCTCGGCTACCGGTGGTGCTTCCGGCTCGGCTGCACACAAGAAGAAAAAGAAGAAGGGCACCAAGAAGAAGACTGGAGGTGCTGCTGCTGGTACTGGTGCTGCTGCTGGGTCATCGTCTACCGACTCAACTTCGCAACGTGCTGATGGTCTTCCCTCGGACCCATCAGGTCCATTGCTCGACGAGGCGACGGATGACCAGCTTGCTGAGCTGCCCGAATCCGAAATCCTCAAACTCGCGCAAGCAAAGCGCGAGAGTCTGTCGCAGCACCTCAAGATACTCGGCAACAAGGCCTACTCGAACCGTCAGTTCGAAAGGGCCATCGCTCACTACACAAAGGCCATCGCCGCCCACCCCATGGCCGTATTCTACTCGAACCGAGCCGCTTGTTACGCCAACCTGAGCCAGCCTCAGCAGGTGGTCTCGGACTGTGATGAGGCGCTCAAGATGGATCGCGTCTACGTCAAAGCACTCAACCGTCGCGCTATGGCCAAGGAGCAGCTCGGCAACCCCACCGACGGTCAAGAGGGGATCGGCGAGGACAAGGCACAGCTTCTGTTTGATTCGTTGGCCGACTTCACCGCTGTTGCCATCCTCGGACAGTTCAAGGACCAGACTGCCACCGAGAGCGTCGAGCGCGTGTTGCGCAAACTCGCCACTGGTAAAGCACAGGACATCCTCAAGAGCCGCGAGCCTAAGCTGCCTTCGCCCACGTTTGTCACCGCCTACCTCGAAGCCTTCCGTGCCAAGCCCAAGCCTACGTTGCCGGGATCCCCAAGCCAAGGTGACGAGACGCTGCTCAAGGCGTACGGTGCTTTGGAGGCCAAGAGCTACCCTCATGCTTTCACGCTGTTCAACGAGGCCATCGAGCAAGGGCTCAGCAACCAAGACCTCGAGGCCAACGCTTACAACATGCGCGGAACCTTCAAGTTTGTCATTGGCAACGCTAAAGAAGCCCTCGCGGATCTGGAACGTAGCACATCGCTCCGACCCAACTACGTCCAGTCGTGGGTCAAGAAGGCTTCGGTGCACATGGAGTTGTCGGACAAGGAAGCGGCATTCAAGGACTTTGAAAAAGCCATCGAAGCCGATGCCCAAGACCCGGATATCTACTACCACCGAGGCCAGGTCAACTTTATCCTCGGCGAGTTCGACGCCGCCATCAAGGACTATGAGAAATCCACCTCTCTCGACGACACGTTCATCTTTTCGCAAGTGCAATACGCCGTCGCCCACTACAAGAACGGCAACATCGGACACTCGACCGCTGCGTTCCGCAAACTGCTGCGCAACTTTGACACGTCTTCCGAAGCGTACAACTACTACGGCGAGCTGCTTCTGGATCAGCAGAAGTTCGAAGAGGCGATGGAGAAGTTTGACAAGGCCATCGAGATCGAGTCGTCCAAATCTGGGTCGACCAATGTGTTGCCCATGATCAACAAGGCTTTGGCGCTGTTCCAGTGGAAGCAGGACATTGGCGCGGCCGAAGAATTGTGCAGGAAAGCTTTGGAGAAGGACGAGGATTGCGATGTGGCCGTAGCAACGCTGGCGCAGTTGAGTTTGCAACAGGGCAAGATTCAGGATGCGATCGATTACTTTGAAAGGTCGGCTAAGATTGCCAGGACCGAACCGGAGTTGGTCAATGCGCTGACGTACGAGAATGCCAGTCGGGCGCAGTTGAAGTTTATCCAGGAGTATCCGGAGCAGGGAGCGGCGTTGGGGCAGATGGCGGGGATGTTGTAGAACTAAGGGAAGGGGTAAGAAGGAACTACACACACACACACACACACACACACCCCACTCTGGTTTGAGGGAAGGTTTTGTTTTGATGTACTACAAACTCTCATTTTGCGTTTTATGAATTGGTGAACCAAGATTTGTGAAGAGAATGAGCGAGTGAGTGACGCTCAGATTTGAGTATGTGCTTCGGATGTGATGTGAGAAGGTGGTGATGGTCACGCCGGCGCTGCGCTCAACAGCTGCGGCGACGTCGGTGGAGCACAAAGGAATTAAAGCTTGGTGGCTCTTGAGTAGCGAAGTGTTCTCGGCTATCGGCTTCTAAGGTCGGAGGAAGCTGAATGGGAGCGGAAGCGACCGGGCTAAAGAGTTCTGACTCGCTCAGGGGTCCGTATTGTATAGGCGCGATGACGACTCTCTGTTGTTGTCCTTTGATCTTTGTTCGGGATTGGACCCCGGTGAAGCAGCACCATCCGAATCGTGCCCAGCTGTGACGTCTATGCTCTAAACTTGGACCCTTAATAGCGTCGTGGTGCGAGAGAGAAAAGTGACTCAGCTCCACGCGACCCCGTGTGTATCCAGCTGGGTCCGATTTTGTGTCTCCGCACCGGTTCATGCACAGCAAAGCAAAGCTAAGCCACGTTCAAAAAAAAAAAAAAAAGGTACAAAATTTGATGCGTCGCATAGGACGTCATACCCTGCTCGTTGCTGCGGAGTGAGAACTCTACGAAAGCAAAGATGCGAGCGTCGGATTGGGTCTTTTGCTGGTGAGATGACGACCGCGTTGTCAAGCTTTTTCGAGCCTGCTCCAATTGAGAGAGACAGTGCTACCAGGGTCAGACGTGAGCACATGGGCTAACCTATCTGAGACTGTGTTTGGACTGTGACCCCGTGGTCAGGGTTTCGAGGTGCTCAAACATATAAAGGAGCATCCATAACACTCTATCAGAGACCATCCATCCGTCCCGTGAATAGTACTCACAAATTTCTTCAGCAAGCTCTAGAAGCCGCAACCATACTTTTTACACCTCACCAACCGCAAGTCGATTCAATATGGGAGGTAAGTTCCGCCCTCCAATCCAATACGATCAACGACTCACTCTCAAACTCACACACACACACACACACCCCTCTTTGCCTCTGCGAAAAAAAAAAAAACAGCCGTAGCCTCGTGCCTCAACAGCATCGTCTCGGCCATCGCCAGCCTCTTTCACACCATCTTTTCGGCCATTGGTAGCATCTTGCACACCATGTAAGTTCCCCCTTCCTCGGCTTTAAAAACAGAAGAATCGGCGTAGAACGATAACTGACACAACCTTCTCTGATGGGCAATCTAGTGTCTCGGCAGTAGCCTCGTGCCTCACAGCTACGTTCAACTGCATCGCCGACGTGCTCTGCTGTAGATGTGGTGGTGGGGGAAGACGCCGGTCGAAAGTCTAGCCTGTTCCCGTGTAATAACGGATTTGAGCCTGAGTTAGTGAAACTCCAACCACTAACTGCTGCTGCTGCTGCTGCTGCTGCTTACACCGATCCACGTCGCCGTCGTTTCTGAATACTGTGCTCTCTCTTGTTATTTGCAATCTACGATACCCTTTGGCTTCCACACTGCGGCTACCGTTCTTTCCGGCAAAGGCGTCGTGTGAGGATCGTCTGCTCTTTGTCTCGCGAAAACCCCGTTCCGCACTCTCCGCATCCCGCTCGTAAAACGTAAGCGTGTTCTTCGCATCGCCAATTCGTTTCAACTGCCCGTCAACACCCCGACATCGAGCCGTGTCCGAAATTGAAGCGAAATGAAACACCGTCTGTGAAGTGGAAAAATAAAACCCAAATGGAGCTGGACGAACCCAAGTCGAGATAAAGGCAAGAAACAAATACAATTGCTCGAGAGAAAAGGAAGATGGAGTACAAGATTGTTGACATTCGACCAGGTGCTTTTTGTTTGCTGCTACCAAATGCCACAAGGGTGGGGGGGAATTGAGAGTCGATGATGTTCAAGAATCGTCTTGAGGGTTGTGTGCGATCGTTGTTGGTGGCGGCAAGCAAAAGAAGATGCTGATGAAAAGAAAACGATGCGGTGGAATGCGGCATGCCACTCGACCATTTGCGGGTTGCGGGTTGCCGGGGGAGCGCAAAGGTGTCGAGCGGGAACGAAGCCGATTGAATTCTAGGCTTTGCGCGTTATGGCTGAATCCCGCTGGTGCGGAAGCCACTCACTGTGCCGAAAGAAGGGGTTGGAGACGGCTTTGGGTGGGAGGAGACGATGCAATGCAGCTGTTGTTTGTGCTGGCTGCGGAGTCGGGTGAAAAGTTCGAGAGGGTATACGCAGGTAGGACGGACGATTGGAGATCGAGTGCTGAGCTAGTTTAGCATCCACCGAGTTGCTCGATCATTGCATCGATTTCGTCCTGGTCCTCCATATTGAGCTGTAGTGCGATCGGACGAAAGAGTCGATGCGAGCGGAAGAAGCAAAGGAAAAAAAAGTGCGGGAGCGGAAGATTGACCAGGTCAGCAATCGGCGCTACTTTTTCCAGCGAATGAGAATGAGCGGAAATGCGCAGCATCTATGGTAGGGTTCGATGATACGATGGTGCTACCCAATGCCGTAGTGCGAGCGGAATATACTTACCGTCTCGGCGGTGTCATTATCACCGATACGTTGACCGTCAAAGATAAAGCGGACGCTGTTCTCCGGCTTGCCCATCCTCTCGGCGTAAGCCTTCTTGAGCTTGGAGAGCTTGGTAGTGCGCTTGACCTTGAAGAAGACCTCGTTTCCATCGGCGTCCTTGACCTTAATGTTGAGCTGCTCGCCACCCTCGGGCTTTGGCTGTGGGACCTCTGCGTCAGACATTTCTGTAGGATTGATATGAGCGAAGAGTGGTGGTGGTGGTTGTGGTTGTGTGTGTGCGGGTGTGTATATGTCTGCGGATCGAGAGATGAATGGAGAAGGATGTGGTTGAGAAAGAAGAAGTTGAGGAGCTCTTCCTTCCGCACTTGAAGCTTGTGGCGAACAAAAACGAGACAACGGCTCTACGCTTTATCACACAAAACTTGCTTCCAGAAATGCGGAAAAGTCGCGTCAAACTCGTGTACAGTAAGTAAACCTTCAACGCATTGATGAGCACACTGACACAGACACACACGCTGCTGCAGTAACTCAGCACTGCGCTTTTCGGAACCGAGCCTGCAGCGTCATAGCGCGGAGAGGTGCAGCATTTTTGGCTCATTTTTTAGGCACCATTTTCGAATTGAATTTTCGTAAATAAAAAATGAATTTCAGGAAACACAAAATTCGGATTGCGGAGCTGGTTTCTGCAAAAATGTTGGTTCGTGACGTGCTGCCTTGAATTTTTCTCTCTCTGAGAAGAACCAACTCTCAACGAAACTTCACGGCTCTCATTCACACTGTCACTCATTCCAGCAACAGTCCCAGCAATACCTTCCAACATCACAACGACTCCGAACACACTCAGCTCCCTCATCGGAAGCGCCGATATCACAAGCCACAAGTCAAAGCTTTGTTCTGCTCTTTCATCGAACACGACATCACACAGGTGGGCGGCATTGCAACGATCCCACACTTGATCGGATCGCCCTCCTTCTATTTTGTATGAAGCTCGGCTTCGTTACTTTGTCTCCGTCGGATCACAACCCGCAGCAACCTTTCATATACCGTGTGAATGTACAACAATCGCTCAGCCGTAGCACGCTCCTAGCATCGTCATAATGGAGGCAGGCGAGTCGATAGATTCGGCCGCCGCCGCTGCTGCTGCTGCGCAGTCACATCCAAACGATAGCTCCTCAGCACCACAAGCAACCGTCGGCTCTAGTAGCGCACAACAAAACGGCAGCAGCAACACAGAAGCGACGTCGGAACATCCGTCGGCGCCCGACCTCACCATCATGGATGGAATCCCTTCACTCGATGCGGCCAACCTGGCGAGCTTCCTCCCGGCCACGTCCGCTTCCGCTTCCGCATCGCAAGACACTGCGACTCAGCTCGAGCCTTCGCTGGAAGAGCAGATTCAAGCGTTCACCGCAGGGCTTGCAGGTCAATTCGGCACTCAATCCGAGGCGCAGCACACTCCTCTCGACGCATCCAATGTCAACACCACTTATAACACGCCGACGCAAGGCGAGGGCACACCAGCTACAGCCGAGGACATCGCCTCTTTTGAGTCACTCATCGCATCACTCATGTCAACACCCATGTCCGGCTCGCCCGCACCAGCACAGACAGACGGTGCTTCCGCGCAAGCAGTCCCGCAGCTTGCCTCCGCCTCAGTCCCGCAAACAGCATCCGCAACCTCGGATAACCAGGCAGCCCCGACTTCCGCAGACAATGCTGCTCAGAACTTTGTCGACAATCTGCTCCGAGAAGCAAATCTCTTTTCAACAGCAGAGGCTTCACCACAACCGCAAGCTACTACCACCGAGTCAAACGCTATTCAAGATGCTTCCACTGCGGCAGCGACCTCCCAAGGTGAGCCAAAGCCCGGCGGAGTTGGCGACGAAGCACTAGCAGCTAGCTTGGAGCAATTCATGGCCAGCTTACAAGCTCGAGTCACTTCCAGTCTCGCTACAGAAGGAGCCAAAGAATCGGAAGAGACACCCTCCAAGCCCAAACCATCGCCGCAAAAACAGCCCAAGGTCGTCAAGAAGCCCAAAAAGGTGCTCGGCAAGCGAAAGTATCGCGAGATCGGGCCCATGGAGCGCCGCAGCAGAGTCGAGAAAGCCATCTCCGAGTACATCGCCAGCATCGATACCTTGACCAAACCCAATACCGTCACTGGACCTATTTCGGCTGGGGAATCATCAAAGACCAAGATGACCACCATTCGATGCGCACATGCTTCGGTTGCGCAGAAGAGTTATGGATCCGAGAAGCGCTTCTTCAATCCACCGCCCATCATCAGCGTCACCGGCCCTCTGCGAAGGTATGCAGAGCATGGCGCTGCTACACTCACCACTTCGTCCACCTCGGAAGATGCGGAACAAGAAGATCAGTGTCGTGTCAGCTTGCTCGTTCGTGGAGATACGGATGAGTTCTTCTCCAACGAAAATGTCGCCGTGCTTGACAGTCGGCTCGAGATCAAGATGCGATCTCTGTACGTCACGCCAACGGGACGGTCCAAGTCGTTCCGACTGCAGCTCAATCTCCTCCGACCTTCTGGTCTTGAACCTCATCTGCCTATTTTCAGCCCACTGAAAAAGTCACGAGCTGCCGAGGCGCTTTCCCCAGCGACGAGCGGCGCAAGTCCAGCCAACGATGCAGCCGACACCAGCACCGAGGTGCTATCCCGACTCCCCAAAGGCTTAGCCTGGGCTTCCTTCGAATCCGCACCCGTCACCATCATCTCCAAATCGTCCAAAAAGACAGCAAAGCCAAGAGGCCAAACAAATCAACTTCAAAACGGATCGCTCGTCTCCCTCTTCAATCGCATCAACTCGCAGACCGCTCGGACCAAGTATATGCACAGCAGCACCGGCGGCAACCTCACCGTACACAGCGGAGAATGGTCTACGTATCGAATCACGCTCATCTCCAGACCGCCTCTGGCCGACCTTGCAGGTGCAGAGGAGGACAGCGTTACGTACGGTTCAGCGATTGTGTTGACCGATGTCAATACAGGGTTCAGCAGTGATCCTCTCGTCGTATGCAAGGTGGATAAAGGCCAAGTGCAGCTGCCACAGCTAGATCCGCCGGCTGAACTGCTGACTGCGGGTTCGGGGAACAAGTCGCGCAGAGTGGCTATTGATCGGACGTTGCGCGATAAGTTGGCTGCTGTTAGCAAGTCGACCACGAACGCTAGTGCCTCGCCGTCTGCGCGTACGGGCCCGACAGCTAGCAATGGCTCGCACAAGCCAGGAAGCACTATGCAGACTGCAATCAAGATCGAAGGTGGTGAGTCATCTGCCACTGCCGCTACATCATCTGCAGCCAATGTCGCTTTCACAAACGCCAATGGCGCATCCGAAAAGTCCGGCGACGATCTCAACCTCTACGGACCTGTCGGACAACTTCAAAAAGTAGCCCTGATGCGCTTCGTACCCAGCAGCGACACCGAAACCATCTTTGGCGATTCCGAGCACCTCGAGGCCAATTTCGCCACTCCACGCAGCTACCTCTGTGCCATGATGCCCAACTCCTGGGCTCACACGTCACCGGAAAAGGTCGGTTCCGAGCCGCTCGCTGTCAACTTTGCACAGATGCACGAAGAAGGTTTGGGAACCGGTGAGCCTCCCAGCGATACTACGGATGTTCACAAGACGCCTGAGAGTAGCTCTGTCGTTTTTGTCACGCCTAAGACGGTTTCGGTTGGCAAGGAGAACTCGTCCGGGTTCAAGGTGGTGGACGAAGTGGATGACGCCTTCGTATGGACGGTGATTGGTGTTTCGCGATTCGAGTATTCGTACTTTGACACGAGTGCGACGCAAGCGAGCAAAGACGAAGGACCGTGCGAGGTTCCTATGACGCCGTTTCCGTTGATTACGTCTATGCCGACGTACGATCAGGGGAAGCATAGTCTGGTGACAACGGTGACGAACTTTATCGTGCCTGCTGCGATTACGGCTGATGCTATACCGTTAGATGTCTGGGTGGGCAATCTGGGACCGTTGAAGGTCGAACATTCGAGACGGTCCTCGACGACGGCCGGAGTGGATCCGGAGGCGTTTATCAGTGTCACCCTGCCACCGATTAGGGATATGTTGAAGACAGCCTTGACAGGAAAGTTGTCGACAGTGGTGAAGGAGGGAACCGTTCCAGCGCATTTCCTTTTGCCATTGATCTTTGTCAATGACTCGGACGGCACAGCGTACCATTCAGGTCGTCATATCGTTTGCGAAGATCTGGTCCAACTGATGAAGGCTACGGGACACGATACCAGTGCCGAGGTATTGAAGCAGTTGGGCTTTGGGTTGGGTGACAACGCCGGAGTGCCCAAGGATGGCGCTTGGAGCTTGCGCATTATTTGAGTATCAGATCGCGAATGGATGCAGTCGAATCATATCCCATGTCACACGTGTCACGTGTCACACGCCACACGCCACATCTGTCACATGTCACACATGTCACACGTCACATGTCACACATGTCACACGTCACATGTCACACATGTCACACGTCACATGTCACACATGTCACACATCTCTTTCACAACCGTTCATTCATCTCTTGTACTTGTATCGCAATCTTCACGGTTTCAGAGACGCTCGAGACCGTCTCTCACGCAACGCATTCACGTCCTTCTGCCGACCTGTCAACTTGCGCAGCATTTATAAAGAAAGTTTCGATTGAAAGGTGCAGAGCATTTGGTTTAGAGAAGCTGACATTGAATGTCCGTGGATGCCTTTTGAGGAGGCTAAAGTTGAACGTGTGGAACCGCAAGACGCCAAAGAAGCAGGTGCAGAGAACGGACAGGAAGGAACGAGAAATTGAGAAATTGAGTCAGAAAAAAGGGTGAGACGTGTACACGCCTCCAAACCATCATCCTGACCACCACCACCCACCCGGTTCACCCGCGAACCATGTACCCCCCTTTCTTCACCATCAAAACCTCCTTTCTTCTTGTACGCTACCACTAGGCAGTATACCTGGCAACGTTATGGAGACTAAGCAGGCTCGATTTCATTCAGAGCCGCGCCAGAACTGGGGCATAGGTCCAACACCTCCTGACTAAACTTCAATTCCTGAATCTTCTTCGGATGGATCGCCACCACCGCCATCAAACCCTCGGCGATGTGCATCGAAATATGACAATGCAAAGGCCAGGTACCCGGTAGATCAGCAATGATCCTCGCCACGATGTAACTTGACCTCGTCACGGTCACCGTATCCCTCCTGAGCGGGTTCTTCAAGTTCAAAGCCGTAGCGTTGACTCCCTGCGGCTGACCGTTCTGGTTCAACGCCAGCCACTGTGCCTGTGTCATATTGCCCTGACCACGTGCGACAATGTGCATGTCTGTTCCGTGCAGATGGAATGGATGGTCCAAAAAGTTGTCGACATTGTTGATGATGATGTCGGCGATCCAGAGATCGTCGGGAACGAGCAGCGAAGCGATGGTCGACGAGTTGATTCGTTGACCAGCGTGAGTGACCTCGAGGTATGGCTTGTTGACGTAGTTGGTTTGGGTGATGTTGTCGATGAAGAAACGTCCTAGAGTTGTACCGTTTGCGAGCTGAAGATTACCAAACTGAGAATTGAAGATGCCGAGAGATTGGTTGTTGTGGTTTGCCGGTACGGAGGTGTCGATTGCAGGGATCAAGTCGGCGTCGCTGAGATCCTGACACTGGCTGCCCATGGTGAACTTCCAGTCGTGCGGGATGGGAGGGCGCGGACGGACGTTGCTACCAGGCTGCTTGTACTGCAGTGTCAAGTTGGCGACAGGGTCGAGGAGTGGGTCGACGAAGGCAAAACACGTAGTCATCATGGTGGAACGCAGCAGGAAGCTGTCTCCGTTCTTACCGACGTTGGTGTCGACTAGAACGTCGTGCCTCTGACCGTTGTGGATAGGGATACGGTGGACCTTGTGAGGCTTGACGGGCGTTCCATCGGCACCAATGACGTACATCTCGTGATTGTCGATAGAGATAATGTGTTGAGCATGCGAGCCAGTGTTGATGAAGCGGAAGCGATACCTCTTGTTGGGCTCAATGTTCATCGTCGGTGTTGGAAGCTGAGTACAAGTAGTTGGCATACCAGGCTGCGGAGTTTTCGCGCGAGCAAGAGCAGCACAGTCAAACTGACCTCTACCATTGATCAACCCAGACTGCGGAGATGGAGCGGCCGAACTTCCGTTGTATCCCTGAGTCGAAAGAAGCTGTGAAACAATGTAGTCTGCAAAGTCATGATAGTTGTCGGCGAACAAGAAGTGGCGCTCATCGTCGTAATCGCGGCACTTCTGATACGGGTCCCTCTTTGAGTGGACGATCAGTCCACCATAGAGACCATCGGTGTACTGCATCTTGGAATGGCTGTGCCACCAATAGGAACCGTACTGGCCTTCGATCTTGAAACGGTAGGTAAGATGGCTGCCAGGAGGGATGGGACACTGGGAGAAGCCGGCAATACCATCCATGAAAGGAGTGCTGTTTTGGAACATACCGTGCCAGTGGATGGAGGTGCCTTGGTCGAGGAAGTTCTTGACCTTGACGACGACGGTATCACCTTCGTTGACTTCGATGAGGGGACCGGGGGATTGACCGTTGATCAGGATGCGCTTCTTACGGAAACCGTCGGGTGCATCTTGGCCGTAAGTGATGGTCCAGTCAAAGTGACGCGTTCGAGGAGTAAAGTCGCGTTGCACGCACGCGCCACCAGAATGGTGGGGCAATCCACCGTGATCGTGATGACGGTCGTGATCATGGTTGTGCTCGTGATCGTGATGACGGTCGTGATCGTGCTCGTGGTCATGCTTGTGCTCGTGATCGTGTTCATGTTGATGCTCGTGTTTGTGCTGGCGGTCTTTGTCGCAGTTCTTCTTATCATGATGTTCATCTCTATCCGAAGACTGATCACGATGACGCGGCCAGTGACCCGAACTGGGCATAGGACCAAGACCGTACGACTCTGGATTCTGACCATGACGCTGGACATCCCGACCTACGTGCCTCAGTACGCCGCTGGCACCTTCGCCACCGAGAATGTCGGGTCCGAGCCAAAAGTTCGAAACTGATGAATCCGTGTCGCGCTTATGGAACCACGGGTCGATGGAGTCGACCATGACCCAAGAATCTCGGACTTGAAGCGATGGAGCGTGACCATCTTGGTCATTGGATCCTCGCAAAGCCGGGAAGGCCGAGGACTGCCTTATGGCAAGCCCGATGAGCGGCAACAAGGCCAAAGAAAGCTTCATGCTGCAGCGATGCTAGCGAAGAAGCTAGAGGAAGAACAGTCTTCTTTGGCAGAGAAAGGATGAAGAACGTGGTTGGAGAAGAGGTGAGAGGATAAGAATATGGACGAAAGGGAGGTTGGGGGAAAAAGTACAACAACAGCTATCTTGGAGGTGGGTCTCTTATACTCCGTTCGTTTCGGAAGGGGGAAAGGCTTGTCCCAAGTAAACTCAGCTGTATGACACAACGGCTGTCGCCCGCGCCACCACAGCACAGGAGCCGAGCCAAGCAGCACACCCTTTCCCGGGTGGGCCGAACGTCCGCTGACTGTGGAAATGCTGTCCCTGCAGCCCGCTTATCCGTGACAATAAGGACTGACTTGTGTCAGAGCTCCCCACCCGTTGTGACTGCATTGTATCAGGGGCAAGTCTGTGAAGTGAGTGGCAAAAAAAAAACGTGGGTTGACAGCCAAAGTTTTTTGGTGCCAAGGATGCGATACGCCGGGATGGTGGAAAAGGAAAGGCACTCCCGTTCCCCCCTTTCCCTTCTAACGTCAGCGAAATTACGTTGCGATTTCATCCCATCCCATCCCATCATCTCCTAAACGGATATGAGATGCGAAAGTAAGAGAAAGAAAAATGGCTGTGTTGTGCAGAAAATTTCGCATGATGAAGGATTGAAGGAGTGCAACAGAAGTTCTTGACGACAACGAAACGCGCGTTGGCTTGAGACGCCACAGGGAGCAGTAGCAGCAGAACGTCGTTTTTCGGCTGGTTGCCGAAAAAGAGAACTGAGATTTGGGTTCGGCCTCTCCGCTGACTGAGAACGAGGTGGGCGCTCGGTCTTGTCACCAGCAATTTTCAGTGTGGACAGGAGGGCGGAAGCGCCGCGATGTGTGTGTGTGTGAGAGAGAGAGAGAGAGAGAGAGAGAGAGGGTGTGATGCGAAACCGGAGATGAATTGACCGAAAGCTCGCCACAGCCGACGGAGTCGCTTCCTTCAGGTGCTGAGTTCTGTCAACTGACTGCGGATGAACAGCGGTCAGCTGGGCAACATCGAACAATCACCTCCTCAAAGCGAATATGAATGGTAAAAAACGCAGTCAGCTGTCGAAAGACGATCCGGACGGCGATATTTGCCGGTCGATGCAGAACCTGACATATTGTATACGTGATTTCTGCACTAGGTTTCGGGAGCGCAGGTACACCGAGGTTAAAAAAAACAAAAGGCTTGGTAGGCGGCAAAGCGGTACGTTGCATGTCACGGTGGGTTTGGTGGGTTTCTCTTCCGAGATGGAAAGTTTGTGGCCGAGATGAACCAGCAGGGTGGAACTCGGAGGTCGGTCTCGTTTGTTTCATTTGGGGACGCTCGAACTCCACCGAAGTCGCAGTCAACGATCGACATTCAAGGACAGAGCGACGGGCGACTATCCGACCATTTGCGTAAGCGCTTCCGCGGATGATCACAGATTGTCAATCACAATTCCAAGACGGAGACCGACGAATCCATGGGCAGGTCAATGCTGCTTTGTGATGTGCAGAGGAGTCTAGGTAAGGACGACGCGTGTTCACGCGCGAGCGTCAGTGTCGGTGGGCAGCTGTAGGGTTTGCCACAAGAAAAAGCGAGTTTGGCTGCAATTCCCTGTGCCAAGTTATGAAGGGCAAAGTAAGTTCAAGTCCCACCACAACTTGTGTGATGACACTGCTTCCCGTCCCACCTCACCTACTGTACAGCCATTCCCACCATAAGACTGCTTGACTCACACGCCCTTGTCATACAGCATTGCGCGATTTTCGCCGCCATGTTTTGCTGCTCGAGAACCCCGGTCGCAGTCAAGCCGAGGCTTGCATGTATTGTCTAGTGTTCCGTACGAGATCACACAGCACTCGATCCACGCGCAGAGTGAGTATTCTTGAGAGTTGGATTTGCGGCTTGAGCTGTAGAGCTCTGGGCTCCAAGGCTCCCGGTCCGCCGTAAGGGGCCGGATGAGCGCAGAGGGAGCGAAAGGTGCATACATACAGCGAGCGAGAGCAAAGACGAGGGAGGGAAAACATAAGGGTGGGCAAAGACTAAGCGAGCTGTGCGAGATCGCGCGAAAAACGATGATGGTGAGAGAGAGAGAGGAGAGGCGTTTCCGCGCGATCTCACCCACGGATCCAGTCCCATGAAAATCACGTGACTGCCACACTTCCTTCCTTCGCAACACCGGGAATCGACGATGATCGGACACTCGTGCTCGTCGCCTTGCCACTTAACTCCGAGTCCGCCATCCTCGGTACCTGCATTGTGACAGTCAGTGAGCGATTCGCAAAAGTGGCTTGCTTTCATCACTTTCATTCTATCTCCCTCAACTCACGGGCTTAACCGCCTTCAATATGCCGTCGGGGGACTTCCGATGAGCTCGAAGATTCAGGCCAGTCACCGGTGCCTGACTCAACTCTGTTCGACGGCTGTTCCGATAGATGAACGAGCTTTCTGTGGCGTGCAGTGGCTTTTGCATTGGGAATCAAAGCTCGCTTATGCAGCTTCAACGAGATGAACGGCGTTCGTTTCCATGAGGCGCTGCAAACGCCAATTGCGCGAAATCGATCCGCGCTTGTCTCCCGTCGGAGTGGAGGATGTGCTGCACCCGTCATCCGCGATACTGCAAAGAGAATGTTGGCGCCCACGCATGGATATCGATCGACAAGGCACGGCGGTCCGACGGCTTCGGCCGTGGCCGGCCACAAATAGAGACGCCAATTTGTAAAGCGAGAGCAGGCACTTTAAAAGGTCGAATCGCGCCCGACACAAGACAGAGACAGGAGAAACATATATTTGTACATGCGTAAGAGTCGACTGATGAGAGCAATGGAACATTCGAGATTCGGTGTGCGCCTTTACTGAGTCTGAGGACCGTAGCCGCGCAGCATCTCAGCAAAGCCCCAAGAGGTAGGCACGTTGTATGGCTCCGAAATCTCGCAACCATCCTTGGTGACCTTGGCGACGCGGAACTGGCGGGCAAAGATGAAGTGAGAGTCGTATAGCCAAAAAGGTGAAAGCAAAAGATGCAGAGCGAAATGTGCGGAGCGAGCAGTGCAGAGCAAAGAAATGCGGAGCAAAGAATGCGGAGCGAACAGTGTAAAGCAAAAGGAGCAAAGTGAAAGAAGAAAGAGTCAAAGACAAGTCAGCAAAATCTCCCCAAAGCACACCAAAACAAAACGCCACCGTACAAACTCACCCTATTCAAACTCCTCGCATCCCTGTAGAACAACACCTTCATACAATTCTCCAAGATCTCCTTCGCCTCTGCTTCCGTCAAGCTATCTTCCCTTCCCTCAACCATCTTCCTCAACAGCGGTTGAGCCAGATGCAACCCGAACCCTGTAGCAATTGTACTGCTCGTAAACGTCGTACCCAACAAATCCACATAGCCCAAAAACGGCGTACCATCCTTCGGATCGACACCACCCAACACAAACGAGTTCCAGAGCGGGTTGATATCGCTCCTTCTCTTGTACATGACTCTAGCCAGATAGGCGTAGATCTGAGTGGGTGTCAGGTGGTGTCCGTCGGCAGCTACGTCTTCGGATGTGATGAGTTTGTTCAGCATGTGTTGGACGTACTGCCAATCGCTCATGTCTCCACTGGCGCCGATCAGGGTGTTTTGGCCGAATTGCGAGATACGGGTGATGTCCATGAAGCGAGCCAAAGAGCCATAAGAGGCGAGTGTGTCGGTGGCCAACATGATGCCATCTTTGTACTTGAGCCCAAGCACCGAAGTGCCGGTGACGATGGGTTGGGAGGTGTGCGATGTTGGGTCGGAGGAGGACGAAGCGGCTGCCGAGCTGAAGGAAGGCGTGCTGAGGTGGGAGTAGGCCTGGTTCGGGTTGGAAGACCACGTCTGGCCGGGGTGAAAGTTGATCATTGTGATTGGCCTCTGTTGCTGATTGTGCTGGTATGCCTGTGTTAAGAGAGTAAAGAGAGGTGGGTGATGATGATGAAGCGCGATGATAGTGTTGGAACGAAAAGCCAAAGGTGGCTCAAGCGCCCGCTTGCTTCAGCTTGCGTGTTCTCAGCCTGTTGAGGCCTGTGAACGCGTTTCCTGCGCTTTTTTCCATGTGGAGTGATCGTCCTAAATTTTTGCTCCCCCTAGGGTTGTTGCTGTGTGAGGTGTAACACTTTCCTCTCTTAAAATACATCTCGGACATCGAGAAAGCTCAGCTGCTCGACTTTCATCCTTCCAATCTTGCTTCCTTTCCACTTTCACCCTACAACACATCCACCGCTGGGACGCCTCCGCAAGCATGGATTTCTCCTCACGAGCAGGCAACAAAGGAGCCGGAATCGCTGGTTCCTCTGAGAGCAATGTTGACCGTCGTGATCGTCTTCGAAAACTCGCACTCGAAACCATCGATCTCGCCAAAGATCCCTATCTTCTCAAAAACCACCTCGGCGGACTTGAATGTCGACTCTGTCTCACGCTACACACCAACGAAGGCAGCTACCTTGCGCACACTCAGGGTAAAAAACATCAGACTAACCTCGCGCGACGTGCAGCACGAGAGGCCAAGGAAAACGCATACGATTCGAATAAGCTCATTACCGCATCTGCTGTGGAAGCGGTGCCTAAGAAGCAATTTGTTAAGATCGGTCGACCGGGATATAAAGTTAGTAAGGTGAGAGAACCGTTGTTGGATGGTGGTGAGGGAGGAAGGTTGGGATTGCTGTTTCAAGTATCGTTGCCAGAGATCAAGCAAGGAGTGGTGCCAATGCATCGATTCATGAGTGCTTTCGAGCAGAAGGTCGAAACGCCGGATAGAAACTATCAGTATTTGGTGGTTGCAGCGGAACCATACGAGACGATTGCGTTCAAACTGCAGAGCAAGGAGATCGATAGAAGGGAAACAGGCCTAGTCACGTCGTCAGCTCCAGGGTCGAGACCAAGACCAGAACCGTCGACTTGGAGTTACTTTGATCCGGATGGCAAAACGTATTCTGTTCAAGTCATGTTCAAGTAAAAAAGGCTCGAAAGAGGCTTTACAGTTCTTCAGTATCCTACAAACATACCCATCGTACGCAATGTCGCGCGATCAAGCCCAGTGGTCGTTCAGCAATCAACTTTTGTATTTGTATCGTCACCTGTACTTTTCACCAATTCAGCACAAGCCAATCAGTCTGTTCACATTCACGCTCTGCGGGAAATGAAGGGATCATCTGGTTTTTAATGAAGTAGAATCGCATCAAAAGCTGGCCAGCTTCGTCTGACCTAGTGACAGCCAAGAGCTATAAGCACGAACTTTGGCTTCAGAAGTCGCCAGAGTTGAGCTTCCGGTTGCCGGCGCCGAACCAATTCCGCCGAAAGCGCTGCTTGACCCGACGCCAGCAGACATCGGTACGGGCTGATTTATAGAGTTGGCGATGGGGAAACCGAGTTGACTGACAGCATTCGCATGTGCCACCAGCACCGGATCGACGGTCGAGTATCGCACAAATCGATCCACCGCGGTCGGTCTCCCATCGCTGATCGCTACACCTTCTTCGTATATCTGGATGTCCTTTTCGTCGATCAAGTGGTGGTCTGTCAGCGCTGGCACTGCCGTCTTTGCTCGTCTGAACAGATCAGCGGCAGGGTCTGCGGTGCTAGCAATGTCGTCGAGGTCATCGCTGTCGTTCGGCCGTGCGTATTCGTCGAGGAACTGCGTTGTGTAGAAAGCGTACTCGGACTCTTCTTCTTCCGAGATGTGCGGATTGCACGCTTTGTTGAGTGCTGCCTCGATGGCAACGTTTGACCCAGCAACTGCCGGACCAACCGGGTTGACCGTCTGCCATCGACCGGCAAAGTTGAATGTGCGCAGGTCAAAACCGCCAGCCGCACTGGTCGAGTTGAGAATTCCACCAGATCCTGGCACACCGCTATTACGATTCAATGTTGCTGTGTCTCTTCGCCTAGGATCGCCTTGATCGCCATTGCCACCGTCGGACGATGCTATGCCGTAGCGCTTGTTTGACTTGCGCTGTCCACTACCACCAAGACGAGGCGAACCTCCTGGCCGGTTGATCGAGATCCACCGTCGTACGCCGCCAATAATGGCCTTCGAAGGTGGCAGCGTGCTTGTCGAATTGGCTGGAGAGGAGGAGTACTGATGTCCGCTTTGAGGCGAGACTGGGCTCCTGGGATCATTGACTGCGGTTGAAGACGTCTGTGTGGTGAAACTACGAGCATCATCCAGCGAGCGGCGCCCGTGGTGTTGCGTGCTCCTGTACGCCGACGATTCAGCACCTCCACCACGTGGCTTAAATGGACTAGGATACTCGACCATCATCTCTGCCTGCATCGGATTGAACGTTTGAGAAGACATGCTCGAATTGGATGCAGAGCGCGTGTGACGCGAAAGGTCAGCCGTGCCACCGATCTGGGTTGAGTACATGCTCAAAGCTCCCGCAGATTGACTGTGTGGCATTCCCAGACCACCGGAGTTGTGCGAGACACCTCCATGCAGATGCGAATATTGGTGCACGGCTGTCATCTTGAACGCATGATGACGGTTCAGGTCTGTGAACAGACTAGGTCGATAGTACTCGGCCCAAAACCCTGCGTCAGCATTGGCCATCTCCTTGAGCCTTCGTTGGCGTGCCTCAATAGAGCCTCGTGGCTTGAGATGGAGTGGGTCGAACCAGTGCTGATAGTGCGGTCGGAAGGGCACAGCGCGCACCACTTTTGTCGAGCTTGCCTCGCGATCCTTCATGTGCTTTGCTGCTGTTGAGGGCACGACAATCGTCTCTGGGAAGACATGCGGGGAGAAGTCGGGGGCCATCGGGTCCACACCGAGGAACAGGTTGATGGCGGCTTGCTTGTCTGCGTCTGCGAACGAGTTCGCGTAGTATCGCTTCATGCTCTCGAGCACATCGCGCGAGTGAGAGGTCCATTGGTTGATCTTTCTGTATGTGTCCGTGGTATGCGCCAGAGCAGAACCACCATACTGCATGGCGATGGTGTCACCTAGATCGTGGTACATCTCGGTGAGCATGTTGACGGCGTCCGAGTCGAAGGGAAGCGAAGGGTCGTCGAGCAGCCCGAGTGCATGCAGCTGATGGCCGAAAGCTGCTTTACCGATGACGAATTGGGCCGCGTTAGTTCGGTCAAGGCAGTCGACGCAGTTGACTCGCGCAACACCTTCTTGCAGCAGAATTGTTTCTCTCCTGGTGCAGGAGCCTTTTGCGTCACTCTTGCTGTTGGAGTCGTTGCGAGCGCTTGGCTGTGATCGCACAGCACCAGGTTCTGGACCAGAGTGAAAGAAATTGGTGGTCTCGAGGGTCTCTTGAGCAATATCCTCGAGGATACCGATGACATCCTGCTTCTGGTCTTTACTCGCTCTACTCATGTCCCATGCAATGTAGCGAATCTTCTTGTCGGAAGGCAGGAACTGGTTGAGGTAGCTGATGCATTCTCCGAAAGCTCGGAGCAGCTTGACCTCGCGTTCTTGCTTTTCTTTGCTCTTGATGAGGTTGAGTACGATGATTGGAGTGCCGTATCGGTGGAACAGCTCGTCAAAGTGGAGTGCCGCAGCCGAGTAGTAAGGATCCACCAGCGAGATCTCGATGGGAGGACGGGGCGACATGTTGGTGGAGTCTTGGGTCCAATAGACTGGGATACTGCCTCTCATCATGACGTACGATGTGTAGCGTGGAGAGGCATCCAAGGCAAGACTAGCGTAGTCGTCCTCGTCGTCGTCTGCATTGGGCTGCAGACGTCGCTTTGAATGCTCGACGCCCGTCTTGCTGGAGTCCGCGAAGGGAAAAGCCTGGGAGATGGGTTTCTCTCGCAAACGACTTGCGCGGATCAAGTCAGGACCGCCGCGCATGCCGTTAGCCACGGGAGGCGGGTGCCTATCTCTCGGCTCGAATCGCTTCTTACCTGGAGCAAAGAAGGGTGTGGTGAGCGCCTCGCTGACGATCTGCTCGGTCTCGACATCATTTGCTACGTGGCCTCGTTCATTGATACCTCGCTTGAGGAAACGAGCGCCAGCAAAATGCCGAGACCGGCGGGCAATGAGTGTGGTGTAGACTGTTCGATTGAGCACGCTCAGTTTGGCTTGATCCACAAAGCCGTAGACGAGCGGCAGGACCCATTCGTTTCGTGGATCTTGGTGAGGTTGCAGGTGTTCTGACGCTGCAAAAGCTGGAAGAAGCAGATGATGATTCCAGATGAATTTTTCGTTGTATCCCCACGCAGTGAGAGGCTTGTTGGATGGCGAGACGGAGCTGGCTTGCTCGAGAGGGTCACCTGGAGCCGAAGTGAGATTGTCCTGAAGCGTCTTTGTCAAGTCGTAGGTGTAGCTAAAGTAGAAGTTCTTGCTGAGATCGACCTGCTTGAAGAGGTGAAGCAGACGTGCTTCCTCCTGCTCCATGAGCTTTGTACGCCCTGGAAGGGACGCTAAGATGGACTGATGACATACTGGCAGGATGACGGTCTCGTCGCAGTGGTAGATGTAGTGGCCGCCTATGAGAGCCACAACGCTGCGACGACTGATCAAGACCATGTAGTACGTGCTAGTGAAGCGAATGAAGCCGACAATGCCAAAGAAGCGACCAACTTCATGAAGACCACCGGTGGCTCGATTGCCCTCTCTGATCATTTCGAGGAGCTCTGCGACTTGAGTGCGTGAGTATACGACACGGTCAGAAGTGACGTTAAGCTCCCATTCAGCGGAGCCGGCATTTGCCGTTGAGGCGGAAGATCTGGAAGTTGATGATGTCTCGGCTGGCTTCGAGGCTGATGCACTGGCTGCAGTATTGGACTTGATGTCACTGCCAATGGAAGCAGCGGCAGCGGACTTGGCAGTCGTGCTGGCACTCGTGTTCTTGATGGAAGAGCCCGCGGCGTTGTTGGCAGATCCGCCTGCAGCCTCGCGGGGAACTTGTTTGGCATCGAGCATGCGTCGATTTAATCTGCAGATCTGAGGATCGTCGAGCGAGAGATAACGTTGTCCGTGGACGGAGCAGTCTGCTGTGCTTGCTGTAGCGTTTGGCTTTGCACCTTTGGCAGCATCCGCTTTGGCATCTGCAGATTTAGCCGCGGACTGTCCAGATGCAGTGGCCTGCGACGGGGTCGTGATTGGAACCGAGTTGTGGTTCGAAGCGCTGCCGTTGGCTGCACTCATGCCTTGATTGCGCGGAGGTTCAGAGTCTGTGTTCGACCTTGAAGGCATGCTTGCGCTAGGCGGTGTACGATCGACCTTGAGAATGCGGAACCTGGTCTGACTTGTGTTGTATGCCACGAGGTAGAAGCGAGTCTTGGTCTCCCAGAGAGTAAAGCGTTTCAGATCGCCGATCCTTCCTGGCTCTGCAGCCTCGGCTCGAGCAGCGGCGGCAGAAGCAGCAGAAGGGCCCCATGTGGAGCCCGGTGTGAGTGTCGGAGTAGGGTTGATGAACGAGGAGGCGGCCATGCTTGGCCTCGGCGGTGGAAGCATGTTGGGTCTGGAAGCAGAGAGCGAGACTGCTGGATCTGGGATGGTATTGGCGATCTTGATGCTGGTGGCAGCACGGACCTCCTTGGGGGTCGACTGATCTATCTGAGGTGCAGCCTGTGCTTCCGTTGGCGATGGCGGCTTGTGGGTATCATGGCGAGATGCAAGGTCCTCGCGTGATGCTGCGTCAACCTGAGGTGGGCTCTGAGGTAATGATGTGGGATCCGGTACGCCATCTTCTCTAGTTGTGTGATCGTCTTCATCTAGCGGAGGAACAGCAGACGCTTTCGAGGGTGCGCTCTTCTCTACAGCTCCATCCGTATGTTGAGCGTCTTTCATCTCGAAGTGCTGTTTTCGAGTTGTCCCTGGCGAGTCATTGCTGCTGTTTGTGCTGATCTGCGAGACCACCTGTGGCGCCGGATCGGTTGATTGAAGGCTTTCGCCTCGTTCGGGAGGCGCCGGTGCTGCTGCTTGCATTGGTGTGGATGTCATCTCACCATTATTACAAAGCGACCACTGCCAAGCAATCGGCGTTGTGCCGAACGTTGGAACAAGGACAAGTAGGAAGATGGTTAGTTGGTGGAACGTCGGGTCGTATAACTTTCAGTAGTGAGCGTTTCACAGTTTCAGGGTCTCGTGTTGCTCACCAAAAAAGTGGAGCATCACACACGCGTTCTCGCCTTGACCTTGGTCACGAACCACAAACATTACGAAGTCACATATGCATCACAAGGTTACAATTCTTCTACAGTCACAACTCTATCTCGGCGCCGATAGCAATGTGATCTGAAGCGCATACTCCTTTTCTCGGCACACCCGGTTGCAGCGTCTCGGTTTTGTGCGTGCGAAGCAGTCGCGTCACCGTCGGATACTCTACCGAAACCTGCTTGGCCTTGGGCAGCATCAAGATGTAGTCGAGCGTGAGAGAAAAGAGGCTTGAAAAGATGGTCCACATAGGCTCAGTGCTATCGCCCGTGTGACAGTTGGGTGTTTCTGGCGTCCAGTCTGCATCATTCCAACGCTCTCTGCCTCGAGCGGGTGATCCGAAAAAGTTGCCTTCTTCAGACGGATCTTGAAGACCGCCGTAATGCAGACCATACGCAGATCCAAGATGTGACAAAGATTGCGCTGCCGATTGTGTTTGTTCAGAAGCAGAGCCAGACTGAGCGAGCACTGAGCTCGGGCGTGGCCGTCCAACATCGTGCAGCTGAAGCAGCTCGTCAATCGATAACAGAGCGTCCTGCTGAGTAGCAGCACGACAATGTTTGAGCATGCGATCATCTGCCTCGCCTTCCTCTTCATCCACCTCTGCTTCTTCTTCTTCCTCCGCATCTTTCGCATCAGCCGCTTTCTCGTTCTCGTTGGCAGCCTGCTTCTGCAGACCATCGAAGACCTCGCTCATCGCAGGAGCGGCCTTGTTGGCTGGAGCCTCACGTGCTGGTTCAGTCGTGCCAGGCGCAAACCCGTTCGACGCCCCACCTCTCTCCCTACGCTCGTCGATGCTCTTGTGCACGACGCTCGAGGATGCCACCTCATCGTAGCAGTGCTGCGTCAACTTGCGGCCAGTCAGCATGTGGTATGTCGCCGAGTGAGGTTGGTCGTTAAAGTCGCCAGCCAAGATGCAAGGTGCACTCTGCCATTCCTCGCCGAGCTCCTCTCGAAACTCTTGTAGCCTTCGTACCAAAATACCCGATTGGCGTACTCTCTCGTAGGCGTGCATAGGATGCCAAAACAGATGTGTCGTTGCCACGATCAGGCCGGGGCTCGACGCACTTTTTGCTGCATCGCCGACGTTACGAGTGCGAAGTGCGACGAAGAGTCCCACGTTGCGAGTGACTCTCGAACACGCTGTCCGGACTGGCTCGGGCGCAGGAGCCACACTTTCGGCGTCGAGGTCGATCGTGAGCTGGCTGTGGGGTTGTTCACCGAATAGGTCCTGTCTCCAGGCTACGAGCAATCCATGCTGCTTTTGACGGTAGCCCTTTTCGTACACAAAGCTGAAGCCGTCCTTTTTCAGCGTCTCGCCATGCACGTCCATGCGGTCGACTTCTTGAAAGCAGCCAACATCCCAGCCGTGGCCAGTGCGGCTTGAAAACTCTGCAGTCAACCCTATCGATCGATCCTTGAATTTGAGGCAGTCGGAACCAGGGAAGAGCGTCCTTCGCACCAGTCCTTGCGCCAAGACGTTCCAGCTGACGATGCGGATCTTTTGCTTCGACGTCGTCGACGAGCCGGCTGCATGGACTGAGGCCCATTCACGAGGAACGAAGAGCACATTTCCGTGTTTGTCAAGGTGACCGTTTGGAATCTTGCCATTCGCAGCGATGGCGGCGGCAAGTTCGGCTTCTTTGGCAGCCTTTTCAGCTGCTTCCTTTTCCTTCTTGGCTGCTCGTTCCCGACGCTTCGCCTCGATCTCTTCCGAAGACGGTCGCTTGTTCTGCTTGACCTTCTTGGGTACTGCCGAGGCAGAAGCGGCGTCAGCAGGTTCCGTCATGGTATGGACCGCAGCTAAAAGTCGTTGAGTTGCCTTCCTGTTGCACTTCGAGAGTGAGCACTTGATCGTCGATGCTCTCAACAGGTATCGAGAAAGCACACAAAAAGCTCTGAGGATGATGAAAGAAGCGAAAATGGAGGCCGTGGTCAGCTCAGATCTTCTCGACTTGCCCACGCCCACGGGTCAGCTCGAAGAAGCAAAATCCAGATCCGCGGAAAGACCCTTAATTCGAAGGCGAATCCATTGCTGACTGTCAAAAGGCGAAGATTGCATCACATACGCAAACCTTTTCCGCTACAACGACCCACCGATGCTGTCGTACTCATAGAACAAAGACAAGAGCAAGCATACCGTTCTCAAGCAGCTCGCAAGACGGCCGAATTAGATCAAGGTGTAGTGCAAATGTGAGGCTTTTCTGGACATATATTGTACAATCTTTCATGTCTCGGTAGGCTTCTTAATCCCCATCTCTTCCGCACTCGGCTTCGGGAAGGGCACACTCTCCTCCAAAGCATCAACTCCCTTGCTCTCCTTATGCGCATCCCCATCCTGAGCTACAAAGGTCCCTGCTTCTGGCAGCTTTGGGTCATCCGCACTCACTTCTTCCTTAGCATTGGGCTTCTTGATCCCCATCTCTTCAGCGGTAGGCTTTGGGAACGGCACATGCTCTTCTACTGCATCCGAACCTTGGCTTGGCTTGTGCGCGTCGCCATCTGCAGCAACAAAGGTACCTGCTTCGGGCAACTTTGGATCATCTGCTGCTGCCCTCGGCCTATCCGCTGCATTGGGCTTTCGCTTTCTCGATTGTCGCGGTTTCCTCTCGACCTTGCCGCCCTTTCCTCTTTGCTTCTGCCAAGTCTTGGACGCTTTTTGTGCAATGTCACCAGTCGCTTTCGAGCCGACATCAACAGGCACACTCTCTTCCACCCTTCCGCTACTACCGGGAGAGTAGGCCTCAGCAGCAAAATTCCTGCTTGTGCCAATGACCTCGTCAAGCGATGCTTTCCGCACCTTCTCGTACAGCGCAAAGAGGAACAAGCTTAGAGAATGACAGCTCTTCCTGAACCCGCGTTCGATGACGAGCGATCGTAGCTGATCCGTCACTTCACGCTTCTGCTCCGCCGGCGTTTCTTCGGCCCGGTACTCGTTCAAGAGACCCTGAATCATCTCGGTGTTGATTTTGGCCGGGTAGGGCGGTTGAATCCCAACGTACGCCGGCAGGCCGATGGTCAAAGTGCGCGATCGAGAATCGAACAGGAGCACAGGGCAGACCACTTTGGCTCGGATGTCGAGATACTCTGCCACTTCCTTGTGGAATCGCTTCAGATGCTGCTGGGAGGGGAAGCTGAAGGTGTTGTACACGTAGTCTGCGCAGCGATAGGCCGAGAACGCGTCTTCCTTGTTATCGGGTCGGTCCTTGTGCGGAAGCGTGAAACGAGGATCGACAGGCTTCCACTTGCCACGACTGCTGACTACGATTGGCAACTTGTGGACCAGTTCATCGGGAAGCTGATCGATGAGAGTGGTTTGGCTGGGCTCTGGAGATTCGTCGAGGATGTACTCCAGACGTTGGAAGGGGGAGACATTGTCACTGCCGTCATTGGTGTCACCGCTGGGCAAGAACTTGTCGCTTACTGCTGAGTTGCGCACCGTCGTACGCGAAGAAAAGGTACGAGCCACCGTTGCTTGTGAAGCAACAGAAGCAAGTGCTACTCTTGTTATAGGTCGCACCAGTCCGGCAGGCAAGGACACCGGCGCGAGAAGACGTCTACTCGATCTTGCGAGCATGTTTGCGGTGGTTGATCAAAGGAGAAGAAAGTGCTTCGCAACAAAGCAAGGTGCGGATTAACTTTCTCACCGGGAACATGATGAAGAAAGCAAAGGTGCTTTTTTTCCCGGCCGGAAGCGAGCCAACTGCAAAAAAAGTTGGTCGTGTGCAAAGAATTTTTTTTCTTCATTCCAATGCTCAGCTTGTTCTTTCCTTCCATCCTTTCCTCCAAAGCAAACACGACCCTTCAAACGGGGGACGCACCATCTGCAACCTGGTGTCTTCCATCTCGTCGCATCGGTGGCCTCTCCTGCGGCGTGTATCGTTTCAACAACGGTCATCATCCGCAATCCCAAGTCTAGGCACCTGCTAGGCTCCCTCCCTTTCTTTTACACAGAGAGACGCGCAAAGGACCGCTTTATTTCTCCCGATTCGTTTCGAATCGTCTGTTTTGCAGCCTTCTCCTCACCCCTCAGCGCGGGAACGAGGACATGCTGTAGGGAAAGTCCCCGGACACATCTAATAATCGAAGAAAACCCGGGACGGATGCATTGCTAGGTATACCTCTTCCGACCTTTGTTTGGCTGCTTAGGACGTGGTAACGTACGGATCGGCAGAACTCGCTGTAGACGCTTAGGCGAATCTAGTCGGATGTCACGGTGAAAGAGCTGTCTGCGGCAAGAAGATCCCCCCAGTAGGAGGTGGTAGGGGAGGAAAGGAGCACGATCAGAGACCATACCTAGGAAAGCGACCGTCGCCGTAGTGGTGCGGTTTTTAAATGGCCGTCTTGCTTTTTCTCCTTTTCCTCTACCTCTCTACTTGGAGATGTTTTTTTGTCGCGCTTCGGACGGTCTTTTCTTTTGCTGCGGTGTTCATGGGTATGCTGTTTGACGCGTCTACACGAGCAATGTCTTTCTCGAGATCGTTCAGCGGTCGAAAGGTTGAGCTAAGGTTTTATCCGCATGTTTTGCCGTTCCAGAGGGTTATGCTTCGTTGTCGAGCTACATTGTTGGGGGTTGGTTTTTGCTCGAGGGGACGAGTTTCGATTGATGCGGGGTGTGGGGTGTTGCAGGACCGGGATGCTTGGGGGTTTTTTTTTGTTGGTTGGAGGAGGGGTTCTGTGTGGAAGAGATTGTCGTTGATGACGATTGTGCTGCGATTGGGGGTGAGGGCAAAAAAAGGATGGGAGGTGATTCGCGAAGGTGTGAGCGGATTTGCCTTCAAACCATCCTTTTACCCTGGTCCAATTTCGGGAAACAGTCGATCTCAAAAGGCATATCTTTCTGCGCAGGATAACCGTTCGTACTCTAACCAAAAGAGAAAAGATCTGGACCGGATTCGGTTTCATCCCTTTCCTCCCCCCATCATTTTCGCTCTCGTTCTTTCAGCGTTACCACTTTTATCCCACAATGACATCGACAACACCTTCCCATCGATTCCCCCCGATTTTTTTTGGACTGGGATCGATGATGCCTGGATCTTGTTCGTCATGTAAAAACCTGTAAATATGGTACGCTGATAGTTATGCGGTCGCCTTTTCTCCTCAGGGGGGGAAAAGGTAACTCAACGGGGCTTACTCTTGCGTCGTCTCTCTCCTTTCTTTTCTGGAACCATTGGTTTTTGGATCTTTTGGGCTTCAACAGCCAGTAGTTTTTTTCACCGTTGGTTTTTGTGTTGTAGTCGATACCCGTTCCACACTTGGATACCCTTTTCGATCTCATACGACCCTCACTGGCACATTTGTATCATCACCCTCTTCTCACCTTCATCAAGCCAATTTCCAATTGTTGATCATTGCAACTGTTTCCAACATCTGACAGCTTCCTACGACACCACGACCAGCGCCACCCTTGCAACACAATCCATGAACCTCTTTTCTGGTTTCACCTCAGCTCGGCCTGGGCGTCGCCGGCGGCCTACCTTTGTTCTTCTGATTTTGACTCGCCAACGCCTGTACAGCTGAATTCAAGATTTGCTGTGGCGGTCTTGCTGCGCCTGCTGCGCCTGCTGCGCCTGCTGCGCCTGCTGCGCCTGCTGCGCCTGCTGCGCCTGCTGCTGCTGCTGCCCCATTTCCGGCTGCTCCTCCCTGTTGCTGCTGCGCCTGAGCCTGCTGTTGCTGCGCCTGCTTATACAGTTGCACAGCCAACCCATTAATCTGTTCCGGGCTCAGATTGCTCGTCGCCAACGAAATAGCCAATTGCTGTTGTAGCGCTTGCACGGTAGCTGGCATACCGGCGGGCGGTGCTGGAGACGGGCTTCCTGTGGGCGTTGGTGGTCTAGCCGGCTGTGTTTGCGCTTTACCTCCTGCCGGTGGACGTTGTGCAGCAGCCGGCCGCGAAGTAAACTGCTGTTGCTGGGGAGGACGCATCTGAGCCTGAGCTTGCACCTGCGCAGCCTGACGCTGCTGTTGCTGGTAGAGCTGGAGTGCCGCTTGGGCTTGGGCTTGCGTTTGCATGTGTGGCGGTCGCGGTTGATTTTGCTGCTGCTGGTTAGGCATGAGTTGAAACTGTCCTGCTTGAGTAGCCATGTTGAACGGTAATCCACCGGTCTGGTTGCCTTGCGCCGCTGCAACGGCAGCCATCTGGCGCAATTGTTGTTGCTGTGCAGCGGCTGTAGCGGCGGCTAGTTGGGCGTGATACTGCTGCTGTTGCTGCGGGGTCAACGTTGCCAATTGCTGCTGGGTGAGGGGTCCAACAGCGGGTCGCACCTGGTTCAGTCCGGCAGCAGCTTGTCCGAGCTGCTGGTTCTGCTGCTGCTGTCGTTGCTGCTGTTGGATCTGTGCGTACAAATTTTGCATCTGGGCCGCTTGTGAAGCCTGTAATTGCGACTGTAGCTGTGCTTGGACTTGCTGCTGCTGTTGTTGCGGCGCTGGCTGCTGCCGTTGCATTTGCGTCGTTTGCTGCTGCTGTTGTTGTTGCTGCTGCGTCGGCTGAGCCATTTGCTGATTCGGCAATGATCCAGCAGCAGCCTTCTGTTGACCAGCCGCACCAGGCTGCGAAGCAGGCGTGCTACCAGGAGGCAGGGTGAGGTTGGCAGTTCCATTCGCGCCTGCAGCCGCCGAAGTCGGGACGCCAGCTTTGCCTGCTTGTGCCGACGCCGCAGCCGCCTGTCCCGGAGTACCCGCAGTTCCTTGCTGGTGCGCCATGCGCTGAGCCTGCGCTTGCTGCGCTAAGAGCCGTTGCTGTTGCTGCTGCTGTTGCTGATAAGCCAACTGAGCGCGCTGCTGCTCGTAATACTGTCGCAAAGCAGCCTGGTCTCGCTCCGTCTTCAACGCGCTCAGCGACTGCGGTGTGATGGCGGGCCCGGCCTTGATCTGCGCATGCGTCTCGTGCGTGTTGAGATTCACCTTCTTGGTCTGCTGCGTCTGTTGCGCCTGCTTGCTGGCTTCGCGGCGCTTGGCAGACTTGCGCATGACTTCCATCAAGTTGCTGCGGCGAAGCTTCCTCTTACTACCTTCATACTTGGACCCCAACTTCTTGCTCAGCTTGTCGCGCTTCGACAACGACGCATCACCATCCTTTCCGTCACCCTTCTTGCCCTCCTTGTCAGTATCTGCTACTGTCGCGGGCAATTGAGGTGGGCCGGGTGGCGGCTTACCCTCGGCAGCGGCCTGCTCGATACGCTTGCATCGGTCGTAGCAGTCCCAGGGCTCCCGCTTGTCTGTGGTGGTGTTGAGGCGAGTCGAGTTGAAGAGATCGGCAACCAGAGGCCAGTTGTTGTGATACTGCTTGGCTAGCGTCATGAGGTAATTGTCCTCGTCGGGCGTCCATGCGAACATGGCTGCGCGAACGTCTGGCTGAGCAGGCTCGGCGGGCGTGGACGTGGCCGGTCCGCTTGCTTCTTTCGGAGCTCGATTGTTCTTACGCGCAAAGAGCAAGGAGCCTGGAACAGGCGGCAAACCTGCATCAGAGCCATCGGTGACACCACGAAGCGGGTCTGATTGCTCAGCAGCCACAACCCAGTCGCTGTCGGGAAGCCATCGACCGTTGGCGCGGTTCTTGGAAGGCTCCAACGTGCTGACAAGGAGCGGACGCGAGTCAAGCAGCTTCGTGACATGCGTCAGGCGCGGCGGCTGGTTCAAGCTTCCCTCGTCCCAGCGACGGTCGCTCTTGCTGTTGGCGTCGGGAACCGAGACACCTGCGTACAGAGGCAGTTCTGGGAACATCTTGCTGAACGATAGTGAGTCAGGCTCGAGCAAGTCCGCTGCATTTGACAGGTCGCCTACCTCGATGCCCAGAAGGGCAGCAGCAGCCTCGGGGTCCAACGACTCGAGGAGCGCTGCTGGCGACACGACTGTGGTAGTGACGCTTGTAGAAAAGATGGGAGCTCGTAGCGTTACGAGCAGCTGTGGCGGTAATTCGGCGGTGAGTGTCGATTCTGCGTCCTTCGGCTCGCTGCGCAAGGCATTGCCTAGTTTGTCGTCAGTGGTCTGGCCATCTTTGGACGCGGACGCGATATTCGCAGGTGTTGTGGAAGACGGTGTCGATAGAGATGCATCTGTGAGGGCAGGCATAGGATCGGGCTGAGCCAATGGTTCTCGGACCACTTCCACCTTGGGCGGCTGAGCTGGCTCCCCTGTGACAAGAGCAGCAGTAGCCGCCTCTACATCGTCTGCATCTGCATCTGCGTCGTCATCTTCTCCGTCCGCATCCATCTCTTCCGCACGAGCACGAGCACTTGCTGCTTCGTTGGTGGTTTCCATAGCATCCTCGACCGCCCGAGTGACTGCTTCATCGGCTTCTCCCTCCCCTTCCATGGTGACGTCGGCGTCTGCAGACGAGTGGGTGTTCTGCTCACTGGCCTTGTCGGCAGAAGCGGATGGTACATCGCTCTGCAAAGACGCAGTGGCGCCCACGTCTGGCATCGCTTCATCGTCGACGCCGTTTGCAGCGGTCTGGAGGGGCTGCGTTGACTGCGCTTCTTGAGAAGCAGTGTTCTGCTCAACATTGTCTGATACTGTTCTGCGACGATAAGGTCTCTGCACAGAAACGCAGAAAGCGGCTCGCTCTGCCGCCGTGCGGGCCCGATGCCAAGCGGCGACTTCGTGCGCGAGATGGAACGCAACCGTCATCTTCCAGCGTCGTTCCTCTCTGAAATCGGTCTGAAGCCACTTCATCTCTTCCAGCAGATGATCCCAATGCGCTTTGCGAACGACAGGTCCCTTTTGTTTCTTGGGCTGACGGAAGCTCCATTCGCCTTGAGCCTTGAGCTTTTCGATTCGAGCCATTGCGCGTACGAAGCGCTGCTCGTTGAATGCCACCTTCCAGTCACTGGTCATCAGACACTTGTCTGCCTTGCCCACCATTCCTGCTCCAGGCGAAGCTCTTGCGCGAACATACCATCGGTAGAGATCCGCCTGGCCAGAGCCAGCAGGTCCGATCTTTGTTGCTGCAACGCTGGAGCAAGAGTTGACGTTGGAATGGTTGGACAAGCTCGAGGTCTTCCTGCCGTTTCGATGATGAATGGCACCGCCTGAGACACCTGCGCCAGTGATACGTCGTGTCGGGTCAGGCGGAAGCGGTCGCAAGGACGCAGCATACGTGACTGAGAGAGGATTTGGTGCGAGCACCTGCAACGTTGGGTGGAGCGGAGGAGCAGCAATCGGTTCAGGTATTGTGGGCACGACCATGGGTGATGGCGGGACTTGAAGGGTTGTCGATTGAGAGGAGGCGTGACGAGTAAGGCCGGGCACTGGAGACACTGCCCTCTCGAGCGCGTTGGATGCCTTGGATGGCGACGAGACGCTCTTGTCAGCCGACTCTACCTTGATGACAGGCGTGGCTGGCGTTTCGACAGCTGCGCCTACTGTCTGCGAATCTGACTTCTGAGCAGGAATGTCGGCGGAGGTGGCGGGAACGATGGGCGCGATGGGCGTAGTAGACTCGATGACAAAGCTCGGAACCTGACCAGGCTGAAGCGGAGCGACACGAACACCCTGAGTCTCTGCAGCTGTGATGGTGAGAGGTTTGATTTTGGCGACGCCTTCGGCAATGGCTCGGGCCTGAACTGCGGCAGATGCTCGGGCAACGGCTTGACTGCGATGCAGATTGTTCTGCTCCGCCTCCTTTCTGAGATCGCGATCGCGTTGAGCTTCACCGGCTGACGGTGCTGTTGCGCTTGTTGGCGTGGGCGGAGGTGCAAGCTCTACGGGCCCTGTCTTGAGCTCTTTTGATACCAGCTCGCGTATCGCTTTTGGTTGCTCTAGCACATGGTCCTTGATCGACTTTTCATTGTCCAGTGACAAGCGGTACTGGTCGAGAAACGTCTTGACGTGCTCCCTCGTATCATCTTCTGCAACTTGTAGGCTCTGACCGAGCTTCCATGGACTTCCTGCAACATCTGCCTTGTCGTATGTCTCGGACATGAAGAGCATCTCGCGCAAGCATTCGCGGTGCGTTTGTTCCACATCCTTGAGCTGTTGTTGTCGCTGTTCGAGAAATGCCGTTCTAAGATCATCTAAAGTAACCATACTCGTGGATGCAAGTGCATTCCACTCGTTTGGATCGAGCAGAGTCGCAGAGAGCGCGACAGTGGCGGCAGCGGCGATCGAAGCTGGATGATTTGCCGTCGCATGCTGCTGCTGATGTGGTTGTGTTGTTGCTGGTTGCTGCGGTATGGATGTGATAGACTTTTGTGTCGATGTCGGTGTCTGAGGAGGAATAAGCTCTGATGTTGAAGCTGTGACTGGCTGCGCTGATGAGGAGATCGGTGTGGGTGCCGTTGCAGCTGGCGCCGGCAGCGCCAGTGACGGTACAGGGTCAGTGCTCATGTTGAACACGCTCGCAGACCCTGCGGAAAGGATGACCCTGCAATGGTGGTGAGACTGACGTCGATGGCGAGCTTCGAGGTGAGCGCAATCGCTGCGGCTGTCAATATCAGCGTCTGTAGCTGATGATGCCTGAATGCCGCTGGCTGAAGTGAAGCCGAATGCCAAAGTTGGTCGAATCGAGATGGTGGTGGTCGAGATCTGCGATGATGAGAGACTCAATTTTCGATTGTTAGAATCTCTGCAATCGCGAACACATTTGTATCGCCCGAAAGAAGAAGCCAATTTTTTAATTTTTTTAATTTTTTATTTTTTATTTTTCGCGTTTCCCTGCCTTTTGGAGGGCGAGTCGCGGGTCACTCGCTCACTTTTCCACCCGCTCATAGTGTCAGGCTCTCTCAGTCACTCACAAGACCCGAACGACGGCCGATACATTTTGATGGCGAGTAAGGCTCTAGCGCAGACTTCGGCGAGAGCGAGAGTGAGAGTGAGAAGGAGGACGAGGATGAGGACAAGAACATGGTTGATGAATTGCTTGTAATGACGATGCGGCTAATCATACAGTACAGATCGGGACTTTTGCGGACAGGTGACTGCGATTCGATCATGTCGAGAGCGGTGCACAGTCGAGTTTTGTTTCTTCTACAACAGCTTCCTAGCTAGCCAGGGTTGGTTTGGGATCGAGCCCTTCACGCAGCTGGCCTGGTTAACATGACCTTCTCCAATCCAGAGTCTTCCGTCGTACTGGCATCACTGGCATCGTTTCGGAAGTGATGCTGCTGGTAACCCTGGTCGTGCGACGTTCCTGGTCGAGAGGAGAAGGACTGATTCGCCTCCGTCGTTCCATTGGCATCCGCTGCGGGAGTCGATGACCACGTCTGCTCGTTGTGAGCTGACGCATTGCCCGACTCGTGTGCGGAATAGCCCCCTGGAGCGTGTCGACCGAATGCTTGCTGGTCTAGCTGGACGTTGTCGTGCTCGCCGGCAGCGTGCGATGTTTGCTGAGCGTAGAAAGATGGTCCTTCCACGGCGCTTGCAGGTCGACCGTACGGATCGAATCCGGCAGCCTCGTTTCCGGGCATCTGTTGGCCTTGCTGCGCTTGCTGCGGTCGCGGGTAAGGGCTGGCAGGATCGGAATGAACTCGCAAGGCCTCCAATGCGCCGGTCTTGACTACCACATCCGCTGCTTCCAAGTCGCCAGCATATCCACCTTCTCCAGCACGCGACATTGGCCTCGACGAATAAGACCCATCCTCAATGCGTGTGGCTGCTGGTGCATGGACGCCGTCAACCACTTCTTCAATGCGCCCGCCTGTCTGTGGCATGCTGCTGCCAAAGTACGAGTGGCGGCTATCGTGCGACGAGCTCGTGTTGGGCGGAGAGCCAGCCAGGCGAGGATAGAAAGGTGCGCCAAAGCCCGACTGGCTCTGAATTGACATCGACGTCAATCCTTGACTGGTGGCAGGCGCCTGCTGTAGATTGTGCAGGAAGGAGCCCGAATGACTGGGCTGGTTCGAGTCCCAGCTGCCTCGCGGCAGGCGTGCGGAGAAGTGGAAGGGGTCGCCTTGCTCCTGCTTCATACTTGTCATCTGATCGGATCGGTTGTGGAGAAAGTCGGCTCCCATCGAGTAACCAGCATTGTCGCGGCCAGGTTGACTGGGTACGATCGGCATCATGGATCCCGACTGGATAGGCTGCTGAAAGGTCGCAGACTGGTCGACATGCTGCATCGTAGCATGCTGCTGGTCCATGTGAGAGGCATGGTTGCCGCCATTGGCGCCAACGTGGCCTATGCCGAAAAGTGCTTCATCTTGCGGGCGCTGCATTGCGAAAGCACCATGGTCCGAAGGATAAGCCGAACCTGAGTCTATCTCACCGTAGCTGCGTGCTCCGCCAAAAAAAGGACGGCGTCCAGAGGGGGAGATGGCACCGTTGTCAACGGGTGCAGCGTTCGAGTAGAGTTGATGCGCCGGCATGCCATGTCCAAAGGCAGCAGTCTGCTGATATGGCTCGTACCTGGAATTCGCTCGCCTTCTTGGAGCGTCGGAGGATCGTCGGCTTCTTCCGTATGGGGAAGACGATGGAGGCAAAGTCGCCGACGCCGGAAGCATACCGTCGCCTCCAATTTGATGGGGATAGCGGTGGCCGTGCATGTCGACGTGCGGATCCGAAGGCAGACCCGGCGAGTAGATGGACAGCGAGCGACTGGCAGATCTGCTCATGCCATCGTGCCGCGCTTCCGAGGATGAGAAGCTCTCGTTGCCACTACTGACGTGGCCGGACGTACGCAGCGCGTTGTCTGTGGACTCGCCGACGTAGCGAGGCACGCCATCAGGGCCAAACTCGACCACGGGCGGATATCGAAAGTTGCTTTTGTTGAGGAAGATGGGAGAGATGCTGAGCGATGCGATCTCCGGCAGGCTCGATGGGACGGTGAGTCGATTGTTATGCACATCGTCGATCTTGTAGTATGAGATGAGATGCTGTGTTGAGCCTTCCACTTGAATCGAAATGGTCTTCTTGCAAAGTCCATCGCGTACGAAGGGGTAGCTGCTGGTCAAGCTTCCGACGATGGTCCTGTCCAGCTCGGCTTCGCGCTTGATCGCCGACGAAGAAGCCGCTTGCGCATCCATCATACCAACCAAGCCAGCTGCTTGTGGATGCGACTGTGCGTGTCCCGATGCTTGGGCATGGGACGGATGGCCGAAGAAACCGTCTTGATCAGCATAGACAGCATTCGAAGAAGAAGCGACGCCGTCCAGTGGATGGTAGGAGTTATGCTCCTGCTTGTAGGAAGTCATTTGGCCATCAGAGTCCATAGCGTTGGGCATGAGCGTGAGCGGGACTGAGCGGACGGAAGAATGCATGGCTTGACTGCTGCTGCCACCGTTGTTGAGGGGAATGCCGGGCATCCCATAGCTGGAGTGAGAAGTCGAGAAGGCGGGTTGATCTTGTGCCGGTTTTGGATCCTTCTTTTCCACTTCTCGGTAGACGAGGAAGTTGTTTAAGATTCGACTTGGACTCCAGATCATGCCGTCGGTCCATCTCTTGATGCTAGATTCGACTTCGTCAAAGACAAAGATGGTGCCGCTGGCGATTTTTTTGCGCTCATCGTCACGCAAACGACGGGTGATCTTTGGGAAAATGCCGCGTCGAACCGCTTCGAAGATCAGCAAAGCATCTCGTGTCGAGTGGCTAATCCGACGAAAACAAAACAGAGTCAGGAGGGATCGAGGGGACATGGTCAGTAAGGGTCGTGCAGGCCGATGGTCAGGAGATAGTCAAGGATTGAGAAGAGACGTGATGAACTTACACATAGCCTTGAAAAGTAGCTCCTTGGTTGGAGCCCATCTTGGAATACCGTGACACGAGCGTGAGACGTCGGCAAAAGAGGTTCTGGCGTGTTGGATGAGGGCGAAAGGAGCAGGGACGACCTTGAAATGATGCCTAGATATGTAAGCAGCGTCGCAGTTTGCGGTCCGATGCTGGGTCGCCGACAGGCGAGGTGTCAGCTGAGCTTGCAGAGGCAGATGTGTACGTGACGGATACGGCGAGCTGTGCTGGTAGCGACGAGTGTGGAATCGATGAGGATCAAAGGATGATTTGAGGGTAGGCAGAGAGATAGAGACGAGAGCAAAAGGCTGAGCTGATGACAGCGTTGCAATCTTCTCACACCGCCGGTCAACCGATGTTTCGAAGTCGAATGGCAACCTTGTCAAGGATAAACTCGTTGGTGTAGAGTCCTGGGAAGGAAGCCGACGGAGCGTTTCGCCAGCGCGAGATGCCTAATCGATTTGTAAGGGAGAGACGGTGGCAGGAAGAGAGGACAAGCGGTGGGGCGCGTGAGGCAAATGGATTGGCGGCAACAAAAGGGTGCAATACCGGCTGAGCGGGGCTGAGCGAGTTGCTGTACCACTAGCTTGGATCTATCTCCGAAAGAGTTGACGCAAGATATCCTTCCTACTTTACTGCCGAGTGACGAGAGGGCCGAAAGTGCAGATGAGGCAAGCGCACGCTTTTTTTTCTCGCTGTGCAGGAAATCAAAGTTTGGCTCGACCTTGAGCAGCGTAGAGCACAACGTGTCTGGTTCGCAACGCGTACGGATACAGTCAAAGTTGCCGGCCTTCAGGGTTAAGCTCAGCCACAAGGTGCAGAGGTCGTCGAACAATCGAGAGCTCGTGACGCAGTTCGTACAGCCGAGTGCCTCGCAATGCCGAGAAGCCAGCGGGGCGAAGAAGGGCCAAGGAATCAACGCAGGAAGTGATCTCGGCGAGCTCGGCGTTGATCTTGGACGACGATGCAGTGCTGGCAGCTTTCTCCAAGAATTTTTTCCCACGCTGTTCTTATCGGTCCTCGAGGCAAGGAACAATCGAGAACACGTTGAAAGCACGAACACGATGCTGGCGATGGGTCGCAAAACACCTTTGCGGTCGACAGAGATCGGCGACCGTGACGATGGAGAGTGGAGATCGGAGCAGGGATCTCCGCGCAATGCTTCGAAGGAGGGTGGCGCTGTGGGTGCACTTGGCGAAAGACACTCTGTACCTTTTCACAGAGCAAGCATCGACTGCAGCTGCTTTTGTGCAAGGTTGGCTCGAGGATGAAGTGGTAATAATTGGTCACTCGACGTCGAGCTAGAGCCAATCTTTCGGCAAGTGTCGGGCGGGTTTGAAATCGAATTCTGCGCAGTGGCAGATAACCGTGTCTGAATGATGATTGCCGAGCCAGCCTGGCCTTTGCTGTGTTCGAGTTTGTCCGTTGTAACGTCGTGAATATAGCGTTCAGTGGTCCACAGCAGAACGTGAAGCGACACTTGCAGAAACGTTTTCCGTGGAGACGCGCTGCTGAAGAGAGGTCCGGCTAGACTGCCTCTACTGTTGGAGCCGATCGGTTCGTTTTGGGGTGCAGGGTTTGTGAAGCTGCTCTGCACTACGTCACGCAAATGCAATCGATCGCACCGCAAGCGTGTGCCCTTTGTGCGAGGTGGAGCTCGCAGTGACGTTGGAGCTTAATGTCTTGGTGGGGCCGTGTGCTTGATTTGCGTACGACCAGCGACGAATGGCTGACAGCGTCAACCGTGGCAGCAGGCTGCGAAGAGGGGAAACGCACGGTTGTGCAAGACGATGAAATTGATTAAGGTTCGCAAAGCGGGCTAACCTTATACGACGAAATGAGGTTGACTTGGTGGGCAGAAGAAGAAGCGAGACGCAAATAAACGCGAAGCCGTCGGACTGGAACGTGCGGAGCGAGTGGAGCCAAGATGAGCAGATCAGACGATTGCCGTGTCGCTGCAGTTGGTTCTGCTGCGAATGAAATGAAGTCCGACGGTTGCAGCGTGAATTGCGTAGGTTCGCAGCTCAGCCTGCAGAAGGATGATCGGCTCCGACTGCTAACCTTGCAAATTCAGCCCACTTTCAGATGTGGTGATAGGGGGAGAAAGGATCAGGTCGATTGAGTGACTGTGCGAAAGCCGATTTGTGATATGCAAGCCGGAGCGTGCTTCGATAGGGATAATGACAACTGCGAGGAGCGACGAAAGGAATGCTATGAAATGCGGAGGTTTGCGTCGGATCGAATCGAGTCGAAGGTTTGATGCAGGTGGTTACGGTTATGGTACAATGCTTGAATGCTGATGTGCGTCTGGTTTCGGCAAGGCGGCGGACGATGATGAGAACTGACGGAAACAAAGGGAGAGAGAGACAATGTCAGCATGCACGAGGTTGGTTGTTTGATGCTCGACTTGAACACAGAAGCCGGCAATCGGCTCGACTGTCCGCGTGACGTTGCCGCCTGAAGCTAGGGTGTTGCTATCGCTCGTGTGCCGAAGAACCCGACAGACCCCTTTGCTCCAGCTGCTTCCGCCTTTTGTCGAGCTGGCAGTTCTCGTCAGACGAGATTGAAGCTCTTCCCTTCTTTCTTCTTCGGATAAAAAAAGGCGGCGACACAAACCTTGATAAGCCGAACAAGATGCCGATGAAGGACGAGTCGCCGCAAGAAGATGAAGCGTGTTCGAGCAGCGGCGTATAAGCGGCGTATAAACGCTAAGGTCGAAGGCCGGGGATCCTCGAAGCTACACCTACGAGTTGCGAGAAGTTGCCGTTTGAACAATGACGAAATGTACGAGCGCGTCCGAACGGGCAGGAATCGAGTTCAAAAGAGAACGGAGCGCTGCTTTCTCCAAGGCGCAGTGCGGTATAGAGGTTGCTTGCGTGTCCGTGAATAGACGAGGTCCGGCTGGAGCGAATGAGAGAGATGTGTGACCTAGGCTGGAGCTTTGTGCGTGCACCAGGTATTCGGTAAGGATCGAAAAAAGGATGAGGAGGAGCTTGACGTAAAAAAGAGTGAATGCAGCATCGATGCTTCTAGAGATGAGGAAGAGATTGATTTGCCAAGAGCAAGTTGCGTGTGTTTGTGGGGCAGTTGGACCGGCAACCTAAATCATCGAAGGTCGACGCGGAACGAAATGAAGCTTCGAGACGTTGCAAGTGGCGCTCCAGTGGATCCCTTGGTTTTCTAGCCAATTCAACCCGCAGCAACGACTGCCGAGTGATGATGGATGATGCAGTATCAAAGGACGATCGAGGTGGTGGAAATAAAAATCCGAGTAGGAACAAAATGATGTTGCGGATGGTCGGAGTGCGGACGACAAGGCTTAGTGAGGCCGATTGAGGAGGATGATCAGGAAGAGAAGGAGCCGCCTGCGATGCCCGTTGTGCGTGTATGAAGACCGCTTGACAGCAGTGATCCGGATGGCGGCGGAGAGGAAGAGGAAGTCAAATCAGGAAAGAAAGCATAAGAAGGAGCAAAAGTGACCAGACATCTAGAACGGAGCACGCGAGCGAGCGAGCAAGCAAGCAAGCAAGCAAGCAGACACGGAAAGGCCGTCAGAAGAAAGGAGGGAGAGCTCTTCCAATGCCCTGCATCCCAGACCGGAGTGGGATGAGAGAGAGCGAAAGAGCAGGAGAGACGGAGTCAAAGCGAAAATAAGAATCAATCAGTCACAGTCCGCCAGTTGCAGTCTCGACCCTGACGAACGGAGTAAGGACCCAGAAGAGAGGATCATGCGGGTCCAATCATGGCGGAATTCGGCAAACGCGATTATTGCGAACGGTGTGCTTCGGTGTACCCGAAAGGCACGCGAGATGCTAGACTGGATGTCAAATTGAGCGCATCTCCAACCGACAACTCGAGCGGACGCAGTCGGTGCTCCGCTCCTTCAGAGTATACCATCTCTGAGCGAGATTTGAAAGTCAGCGCTTGGCTTCCGAAGTTGTGGTGCAGTCACATTCATGTTTTGCCTTTGATCCAGTCACGAACAGGTTCTTCCATCGGTGCATCCGAGACATGACTATAGTATATGAAAAAAGACCGCGCAGTGCAGTGCAGCGCATCGATTCTGACACCGATTGTGCTGCTGCTGCTGCTGCTGCGATAAAGTCTGAAGCTAAAAAAGGTCTTACATGCACAGAGAGATTCGAGCAAGGTGTGACAGGACAGGGCATTTGATTTCTACGCTGCAGATCCATCGCCTCGTCTATAATCACTTAGCCGAAGCCAAAGCTTGCTTTACTCTCTCTCTCTCTCTCTCTCTCTCTCTCTCTCTCTCTCTCTCTCTCTCTTTCCCGTCTCAATCTGCCTTGGCGCGGCTCTTGCCAAAAAGGAACCGCACATTATTTTGCATGAATTTAGTACAGTAATATCGGTCCTGCACCAAACCAAGAGGAACAGCCCCAAAAGCTGGATAGGGACGGCGGCTGCGCCGATTCCGATACAGTTTTCACCATCTCACAAACCATTAAACGACTCGGGCCGGACGGAGTGGATCTACAACATATGGTCGACCTGCTCGCAACATGAGCAATTGAGCCAATCAAACTGCAAAATTGCCTACAACATATGCCATGATCGGTGACATAGTCATGCTCTACACTTGATTGATCCTCGTCGCTGCCCAACTTAGCCGAGCGTGGATGAGCCGACGCAAAAGTTCATCCGACATTATTGTTGCAAGTCTTGTCTGACGGTTTGTTGTCGCGAGACTGACCGGATCGGATCGCGCTGTGACCTTAACTTCCGTCTGCATGCACGACCTAAGTAATCATTTTGGACGCCAACTTGCTTGTCTTTGCCACCGCTGAAAACGTGCACTGCATGAAAGGCCAGCGTCTCGAATGCCACCTTTTCGAAAGACTCTCGCGAAAGGCGTTGCGAGAAGGGGGTCACCGGTCGTGTGGTGTGTGTGCGGCGATGAGCAGCCTGCAATCGGCTCACGATCGACAGCTCTTTGGTAATACATCACGCAGCTTCCTTACATGTGGAAGCCACACCAGACCATCTCGGCCAAAAACACGATCACTATTTGAAGACGGAGCTGCCGGCACCTTGCAAGAGGGTGAGCGGTAAGACATGGCCGAAGCAGAGTCGTGGAATTTTTCTCACGCTTCTGAACCTTAATTTTAAAAACAATGTACGGACAATGGCACGCCTTGAGATCACACTGTGCAGTCACTCACTTACGATGAGAGCACATCGGGCATAACACCGGCTTTTTTTCGGTCATCATCCGATCACAATCACATCACAATCACATCGCAAGACCTGACTACGCCTGGCGCTGAAATCTTGAATCGAGTGAGGTGATGCAGTGAGAGCATATCGGAACGTAAGAACGAGCACGTCGGCGTGGCGTTTGAACTTCAATTCTGGCTTCAATCCTTTGAAATCACAGGCTGCGCAAAGCTCATCCTAACGAGTCGAGTGTGGTAGCTGTCGCAGGCACCAGTCTTCGACGTGCCTCTGTTTTGCTCAACACCATGACTCGACAGCATCGTCTTGTTTCTAGAAGCTCGAACCAGCAAAGCGGGGAGACAATCTCTGTTGATTCCTACCGGCCAGGTCTTAGACTTATCTCGCTTGCTCAGCTCGCAAAGAAACGAGAATGATTGCTGCATACTCGATCCAACCAAGACCGCGGTTCTGGTTCAAACATTGCCATCTCCCTGCGGCTTATCAATCGTTCAGGGTTCTAAGCATGCCTCAATCCCTGCCCAACAATTCTCTCGATCAGATACAACTTGATCGAGTCCAACAGACAACTTGCTCAACGATCATGTTGACTTGACTCAGGATCCCTGTCAAGGTGAGACCACGAGGACCTGGGCTCCATGCTGATATTCAATTGGTCTTATCTGGTCTCAATATGCGGTCGCGCGACCATTTCGATCGACCGGCCAAGACGACATTGTCTCTCAACCACGGAAATCAAGTTGCGGATCTGCCCATTCGATTCAATGGCACCCATTTCTAGCTCGTCTTAGCGTCCCCTTACAGCCCAGCGACTCGCTCGCAAGACTTTCTTAGAGGCGACAGGGACCCAAAATAGACATTGCAGACCAGAAGCCCCGTTGCGGCTGGCGTGGTTGCCCCAATGCTTAACGGCCGCGAAGCGCTTGCCACGCGCGAACACATGAGCAATGTCTCAGACGTGCAGAAACACAAATCCCGCTCTCGCGCAAAAGGATCGCTGTAGAAGCTCCGTAGAAGCCCCTCTGCTCGGCTACGACTTTTCTTGGCTTCTTTGCACAACTAGACTAAGTCTCTCGCGCCATTGCCGGCATCGACGAATTCCATTCCCTTATGGCAGCATTCTAGACAACGTGGCGTCGTCGCCAAAACAAATTTGGCAGCCCAGAGGACCAGTCCTTGTTGGTTGCAGCCAGTGCCTCTCTCTCTTTGACCTGGCCCTTTCTGCTTCGGACAATTCGCCGTTTCTCTTTTGCATTCCGGCGACGAGGGTTAGGCTGCCGCTGCACTTGCTTCGGGGTCCGAGCGGTTCGATGTGGGGACAACACCGATGACGAAGCCGATTCAATCATGCAATCATGGAAGATTGCTCGTACTTGGCTATCCTCATCAAGATGACGGTGTGGCGTGCGTAACACCAACTCGGAGGATCTTGGATATCGGCTTGGAACGCGAGCGCCAGCTCAGACGCTTCTACGAGAAAGGAAACAAAAGAAAACTTTCACTGCAGTTTGTCAGAGAGAGCTGAAAAGAGAAGCCTATCTGGTTCACATCGATCTGTCAAAACTGCGTCCGTGCTGTACATTCGAGTCCACCTCGGTCCGGCCAATCGAGACCATTGTGGCGTTTCTCACATGGTTTCGGTGTATGGAGCAGGCAAGAATTGCTGATGTACTCAGGACGCTTTTCCGCGGAAACTGTGGTTTCCAAGCAAGCCCTCCTTCGATTCGATTCTAAGCCACGTTCTGCCAGGCCTCGGCGATACAGGAGAACCATCACATGGAAGCGCCACCACGTGGTGGTTCCTGAAATTTCGAACAGTTCGCCGTAACCATTCTTGAATGGCTTGTTCCGGGTTTCACCGTCCCGGCCTCCTCTCATACGGGCTCAGACCGACGCTCCGTGACGATGGAGTTCTCACGATCTACGTCAAAGTCTCGAACCCAGATGATTGCAATGGGTGCCATCCACGGCACAAAGCATTCTTTCAGTACATTCGACAAACTCTTCTACAATTTCCGGCGGAAACAATAAGAGCGACTGCCATCCAGTCAATTCCATGGCTCCTCAGAGCTTGTTAGCGTGCCGCGAGTGGAACTTGTCAAGGTAAGCTAGCAGACGGTCGGCTTCCCTCTCTCCAGATACGTAAGCGCCTGCTGCCGATCCTCGATCTGTTGTCATGATTCAAGGAGCACAAGGGTCAGTCATTGAATCTCACATGGCCATGTAGCACGATTCCTGACGCCGGACGAGGAGGCACTTACGATTGATCTCTGTATGTTCACCTGCAAATCCGAGACGGCCACTCCACAGAGGTCGTGAGAGCGCTTCAAAGTCCAGAGGCGAAGTTCCGTTTGCCGTCGAGACAGGGGACGTCGTAGCACCACCGGTGAAAGCTTGCTTAGCCCATCTCGAGTAAAAGATGTGCTTGGGAAGCTTCTTTGCGTGTTGCTCGTCGGCGCCAATGCGAGCCGTGAGGTAGGCGTGAAGGGCGTTCCCAGCATCCACACGTTCGAACGCTTCCAACTGCTTGCCAGCTTCACCGCCAACCATGACCAGCAACGAATTGGATATGCCTTTACCCCTCTCGGTTGCGCCGCCTTCGCCTCCCAACAAGGACGAGACAATGAGCGTAGTCGAGGAGTACAGCTCCCACAGCTTCTTTTCCGCGTCGCTCTGGACAGACGACAGCGCAGACGCAGACGCAGGCAGAACGAGGAAGGTACCCGTCTTGCTGCTCCACCAAGGCTGTTCGTAGTGCAGCAGCACCTTGTTGAGATTGCCCACCGAGACCCGCTTGATCGTCTCGAGCCTTCGTTCGGGCAGTGCCGGCTCAAACAGCCCTCCAGCCGTCTTTTTCAGCACGGCGATGGGGATGGTGACGAGTGCAGTGCGCGCAATGTACATCTGACCCTGCTTGGTGACGATCTTGACGTTGTCGGATTGCTGCTCGTCCCGAACCGACTGCACCTCTTGACTGGTATAGATCGAGGTTCCCAATGAGGTGATTTCGTCGACAAGCTTGTTGATGATGGTGGTGAACCCTCCTTTGGGTGCAGCATCGGTGCCGGCGAACCCATGCTCGAAACCATGCCATTTGAGACTCGCCTTCTCCAGCTCGATACCGAAAGGAACCTGAAGCATCCTCGCCACGTCACGAGCCGCCTTCTTTTCGCCTTCCGACTCGAGCCCGGCAAAGAGTGGCGAGGTGTCGCTATACAAGAAATCGGCGAGCGAAGTGCTTGCATCGGGTGGTGAAGTCGACTGATCGTGCGCTACCGCTTTCGCCGCTTCCTGTGCTTTTGCCAGATTTCCCGTCAGCTTCTGCGACAAAGATGGCGGCAGAGGACCTTGTTCACCTATTGCGACGGTCTCTTGCGGGCTAGGGATGCTAACGGGAATGTTGTACTTGTCGGTCAACTGCTTCAACGGACTACCTTCGAGGTAGCCGTGCATCCACGAACAACCGAAATCGCACCAGTAATCGCCTGCGCTCGGAGAAGCGACGGTACGCGAGTTGTCCTTGACATCCGTCTTGTCAGACCAAGTGTGGGTGAATGCTCGACCACCAACACGTTCTCTTGCTTCGAGAATGGCTACCTTGCGTCCAGCTTGCGACAGCTTGAGCGCTGCAGAGAGACCGGACCAACCAGCACCGATGATGAGCACATCTAGGATGTTACCCGCCGCGTTCGAAGTGGTTGTTGCTGCTGCTTTGGCCATTTTGTTTTCGGTGATGGAAAGTGTGATGTTGGAAGGGAGAGAAGAAATCAAAGGTTGCAAGTGGGGGAGGGAAAACATGCGCGGTGTTGTAATCACGAGTTTGCCGGCAGCGCTGCGCATGGATCAACGCTTCAACGCTTCTCGCGCTAGATCGCCGGTCCGGAAAAATCAACCACTTCTTCCTCACCAACTTTTCGCGGAAATCTCTCCCTCCTCATGTTTCGCTCCTCACCCGACCATCACACTCACAACACTCTTCGAAAATACAAATTGACCATAACACGGCTTTCCAACTCGCACTACGAAATAAATCCAAGAGCACGCAACTGCTCCATACTCATCGGCTTTGAAAAATCCATCTGTTGACCACTCGCATCTCCTCCCTGTCCCTGCGGCTGCTGCTGAGATGGACCATTCCCGCCAAACGCATTCAAACCGTTAAATAGCTGCTGCTGCTGCGGCGGCGGCGGCGGCGGCGGCGGAGCAACCCCACCCATCCCAAACGGCGCAAACTGCCCCTGCTGCTGCACACCACTCTGCCCGCCGATGCCGAGCAACTGCGCCAGAGCTGCCAGATTCGGCTGCTGAACGGCTCCAGCCCCGTTGGTATCTTGCTGCTGTTGCTGACCGAAAACCTGCCCAATTCCGACGCCAAAGTTGTTGGCATTGGCAAAGCCGCCAGCGAAATTGGCCATATTCGCTGCCACACCAGCCTGCGCCTGCGGCTGTGACTGAGACTGCACATTGAGACCACCAAGATTCATCCCGACCCCACCAATACCGGCATTCGCACCAGCCCCAGAAACCGGCACGTTACCAGCAGCCGACAGCGCAGCCAGGTTGAACGGCATCGACGAACCTAGTCCCATTCCTGTCTGTTGCGGCTGGTGTACGTTTCCCCCCGCTACCGCTACCGCAGCTGACTGCTGATTCTGCTGTCCCTGCTCTCCACTGCCCTGCGTCGCAACCGGCTGACCCCCACTCGCCGCAGAACTCATCCCCCTCGCCCTTCCACCCTGCTGTTCCTGCTGCCCCTGCTGAACCCCCAACAACCGCCCAAACGGCACACTCTCCCTCAGCACCACCCCGATCAGCTTCGCCTCCGTCACCCCCTTGGCCCGCTCCGCACTGCTCACCGGTTGCGTCGTCGCAAACACCACCAACCCGGCGCCCGCATTGCTGCCGTGGCGGATAAACGCACAACTCTTCTTGGCGTCCAGACTGCTGGCTAGGTTGGTGTACATCTGCCGGTTCTTTTCGGCCGTGGCGGGGGTGAGCACGGGTCCGGAAGCGCCGATGGGAGTGTCGGGTTCCTGGGTGGAGAAGAGGATGTAGGGCGCGTTCTGCGATTGCGCATACACTTGCAAGTTGCGCGGTGAGAGCTGGGTGATGGCTGTGATCTGCAGCTTGTCCGGCCAGGGCATCATGAGGCGATCCAGGGCCGGAGAGTTGGAGGTGGCCGAGACGAGCGTGGCTACGTCGCGTTTCTGCTTGGTAACAGGGTCAGAGATGACCGACCATGTGAGGGCGCCGCGCCAGAACGGTTTGGGTCGGGTTGGGCTGGGTGGTGGTTGAGTGGCGCTAGCTGCTGTACTCGATGTCGATGTGACTGCTGGATCGCTTGCAGTCACCACCGGTGCTGAATTGTTTGACATTGCTGCAACTGGCTTGATCGCCCCCTGTCCACCCTGCTGCTGCAACGCCAGCGGCTGTTGACCACTGGTAAAACTCCCACTCCTTCCACCCCTCCCCACACCTGCACCACCACCAATCCCCGGCCCGCCCAACACAACACCCATCTCCCTCGCTTCCTTATCGATATTGATCAAGCTCTGCAGACTTAGATTGAAATTCGGCGCCGTCTCCGCTCCACTGACAATCCGCTGTACCAACATCTTCAACGCTTGCTGCTGCGTCATCAACTGAGCTTTCAATTGCTCGAGATACGCCTTGTTCATACCTGGAGGTCGGTTCGGGATCGTCTGCCCACTAGCTTCCGCCTTGACTACTTCAGAGTAAGCCGCAGCCCAGTTCTTGATCATGGTTTCTTGCTGGGATCGTAGGAAGAGGACTTTGGTGCTGACGCTGGGATCGAGTTTGATGTTTCGTGGCATTTCGCCTGCAGGAGCTGTGGTGGATGTTGATGAAGCGTTTGAGGCGTTGCCGGCCAGATGTGGCGCTTGGGCTTGCGAGATACTGCCAGATTTGGACCGTTTGACTGGCGTCGAAGCAGAATCAGCTTCCTCCTCTCTACCTCTCTTGACCGATGCAGCCGTTGCCGGAGACGCAGCATTCGACGTAAGCCCTCTCGAGCCCGGTGTAAGACCCGACGAAACAACATTAGCCTCGTGAAGGACCTTTGCCCGTACAGCTTCGGGTAGCAGACTGTTAAGATCCTCGTTAGCAAGCTTGTTGGGCTCGGCTACGACCTTGTGCAGCCCGATGATAGCGGTGAGAGCTTCTTTTGAAGACGATACGGTCGTATTGCTTGGTTCTGGCTTGACAGCACAGCTTGTGATAGACACACCAAGTCGAGCCAGCCTGCTACCGGTTGCTTGTGCGGTCGCCCTGTCGTTTGCTGCATCTGCATTGAAGAACGGCGGTGATGAGAGGTCCAAGGATACGTCGCTCGAGTCGAGACATACATGAAGCAAATGCCTTGCGAGCACAGGTGACTTGTTCGGCGCTAGTGGATTGTGTACACCGTTGTTGTTTGGTTGGAGCAGCTCCAACGCAGCCACAAACGCTTCGAGTACGTGCGCTGTAGGCTTGGCAGCACCCCTTGCGTCGATCATTGAGTAGAGCGAGTGCGACGAGTCCGCATCTTGTGACAAGCCAGATCGTTCTGAGCCAAGATAAGCCTCGGGAGACTGAAGATTGGACGCAATGAGTTTTGAGCCTGGTTGAAGCTTGGTGCGGCTCAGCGTCCACGATGGGCGCAAGAGCGACTTGTCAAGGGTGGAGCGGTAGACAACACAACCGATGGTGAGACGTGAACCCGAGTAGGCGGTGTTGAGCTGTTTCGATATCGATTCCACGAGAGGCACGACTACGCTACGCCACTTGCGACGTATGGTAGGATGATCGAGCAAGACAAGGACAAGCTGTGTTTCTGGCAATGCCTGTAGAGATGAGAGTGCGATGGATGTACCTCGTGGTGTAGTGTTGGAGAGCATGGCAAGAGGAGATGGTGTGGTCATGCCGATCGCTGCGGCAGAGCTGCCTGCTGGTGTTGGCGTTGTCATCGCTGCTGGTGGCTGCTGCAACTCGAGAGTGATTTTGGATTCTAGCGGAGCATACTGGAAAAGGAGGTGAGCAGCACAGCGATCTTGTCTGCTCAAGACTCGCAGCGCCGAAGAGCAAGAGAACAAGTGGCCGAGGAATCTGCTGCTGAGGTAAGGTGATGGTGAAAGAGCGCACAGTGATGCAGAGAAATGCGTGTTGGTCAGGGCTCCTCGGCTTGTCTTCCGAATTCCGTTTTGAGTGACTGTGTGGCGCCAAATTTTAATTTTGCGACTCTTCTCTCGGACACACCGACGACACACACGATGCTCACCATTCGGTCGTACCGATGATGAGCTCTGAAGCATCGCATTCGTTCACACGCCACCTTTGCCATAATGTCAGCCCCCTTTTTTTTCGTTGAGAAAAGCGCCTTTGTTTTCCGATTCATTGGTGTATTTGTGCTTATGATCTCAGAAGCGGCCTCTCACGCCCGCTCCTCGTCACTCAAGGTCCGCATCACTCTACACGGACTCCCCGCGGCCACACTCCAATCAGGAATGCTCTTGGTCACCACACTCCCCGCGCCAATGGTACAACCCTGTCCGATGCTCACTCCAGCCATAATAATCGTGCCTCCTCCGACCCACGTATCCTTCCCAATGCTCACCGGCAGACTCCTCTCCAACCCCTGCTTTCTTTCCTTTACCGAGACCGAATGCGTTCCACAGTAAATGCTCACATTCGGTCCAAACAGCACTCCATCTCCCAATCGTACTTCCGAACAGTCCAGGATCGTGGTGTTGTAGTTGGCATAGAAAGCGCCTTCCGGTTTGATGTTGGTTCCGTAGTCGACCCAGAGAGGTGGTTCGATTTCCACCTTTGACACTCGGTCGAGAGGCACTTGGAGAAGCTCGGAGAGCAAGCGCTTGCGGTCTTCAGACATGACGGTTTGGCCATCGGTCATGGCTCCGGTCGTATCGTCGAGGGCCGAAGTGGGTTGCGTTGCGTTGTACTGCGTTTGCAATCGACGTGCTTTGACTCGGGCTCGGATGAGGTCTTGAGTGTTGGCGAGGTAGGGGAGACCGACAAGCATCTTTGCTTCCTCGCTCATCGTGGAGATCTTTTCGCCGTATTGACGATCAATGTCGTCGAACAGCTTCGATGTGCCCGACATGGTGTTGAGGTTGGCGAGGGTTGATGCTCGAGGTTGTCGATTCTAGAGGTGCCGTCGGCGTTGGATGGTGAACTCTGAGCGAGGTCAAGTTGGCTTCAAGGATCACTGAACTTATATCGGAGCAAGATCAGAAGCGCTGATCATATACTCCGGCTACACGTGGAGCCGGTCATCGCTGCTGCTGCTGAGACTTGATGCCAAGAACTGATCTTGACGAGTTCGTGGCTTGCTCACCTTCTCCCCGCACCGACCATTGCAGATTCAAATGAACATCACGGCGCTCAATTTCGACCCCTTTTTCTCCAGGTCAGAGGACCGAGTTGAGACCGCTGCGAAACCATAACGACAATGCTCCCTCGCTCTTCTTCAACCATGTGAGGTTGCGTGAGACAGACACACATCCAAGCACTGTCGACTCGTGCAGACTCAGGTCCCAAAGCAACAAGAACAGCGAGTCAAGAAGGTCTAAGGTAGGCAGAAAGTTTGAGCAAGAAGACAAGTGCATGTTGAGCCACGCGAGCTAGACAACCTGCATTACATAATCATTACACCTTGGCAGCCTATCTTCAGCCGAGCGAGTCAGAGAAAAAAAAAAGGCGCCGTGCGCAACACTTTGTATTCTTTTCAACCCCTCTTCATCCTCTCTCTACCACTACCACCACCATCAATCCTTCACCATGTCATCGCAAGCAACCTTCACCCCAGCCGAGCGATTCACCCTCATCACTCGCGACCTCGACGAAGTCCTCGGTGCCGACATCATCAAGTCTATCCTCGAAAAAGATGAGCACCCTCCCTCCGCCTACTGGGGTACAGCCCCCACCGGCCGTCCCCACATTGGCTACCTTGTACCTCTGACCAAAATCGCCGACTTCCTACGTGCCGGTGTACAAGTCAAGATTCTCCTCGCCGACATCCATGCTTTCCTCGACAACCTCAAAGCACCCATCGAACTTGTCCGCCATCGCGTCAATTACTACCGACACGTGCTTACCGCCGTCTTCAAAGCGATCGGCGTACCTACCGATCGACTCGTCTTCGTAGTCGGCAGCAGCTATCAGCTGACCGAAGCGTACAACATGGACAACTACCGTCTTTGTGCTTCCGTAACCGAACACGATGCCAAGAAAGCCGGTGCCGAAGTGGTCAAGCAAGTGGCTTCGCCGCTGCTCTCGGGTCTGCTCTACCCGGGACTGCAGGCGCTCGACGAGCAGTATTTGGACGTGGATATGCAGTTCGGAGGTGTGGATCAGCGCAAGATCTTTACGTTTGCCGAACAGTACCTGCCCAAGTTGGGTTACAGGAAGAGAGCGCATCTGATGAACGCCATGGTGCCCGGGTTGAAGGGAAGCAAGATGAGCAGTTCGGATAACTCGTCCAAGATCGATTTCTTGGATACGCCAAAGGAGGTGCAGAAGAAGATCGCGGATGCGGTGTGTGCGCCGGGCGAGGTGGAAGGCAATGGTGTTTTGGGTTTCGTTCGAGCCGTGCTGTTCCCCATTGCCAGGTTGAGGGTCGAATCTGAAGCCATGGGAACGCCGGTTTCGGAAGCTTCCGGAGCGTCGAAATCGTTTGTTGGAGAAGACGCTCCTAAGGGAAGCATGTTTAGCATCGTCCGATCCGAAAAGTACGGTGGATCGCTGCACTACAACGACTATGCGAAACTTGAATCCGACTACGCATCCGGCGCGATTCACCCGGCTGACCTCAAAAAGGCGGTGGCTGAAGCCATCACCACCCTCCTCGAACCGGTTCAGAAGCTCTTCGAGACCGACGCCGAATTCAAAAAGGCCAAAGAGGACGCTTATCCGGAGGATACGCCGGTGGTCAAGAAGAAGGAGAAAAAGATCAATCCCAAGTTTGCGCATTGCTATACTAAAGAGGAAGGTGGCACGGCCGAGACGGAGGAGGAGGCGGCGGCGAATAGGGAGAAGGAGGAGGAGAAGAAGCGCGAGTTGAAGGCGGCTAAGAAGCAGCAGGGAGGGTTGGGGGAGAAGGCGAAAGCGACGGATAGGGAGAACGAGACGTTTGTCGAGGCGGTTTAGGCTGGAGTTGAGGGAGTGAAGCTTTGAGTAGAGAATTACAGATGTGATCGCCCTTCCACTTTTGTATTGTGTGTATGTGTGTGTGTTACCACGCCATTCATTTGTTCATCAACCGCTCCAACGTCCTCCTCGCCACCTCCACCGTCTCTTCTGGCACCTTTGCCAACCTTGCCACTTGCAAGCCGTAACTCTCTCTGTTCACCCCTCTTTTCAGCTGATGACTGTACACCATTTGATCACCGTCGCCCTGGACGTCTGTGCACCAGAACTCGACTTCTTCGCAATCGTCTTGGCGCACCAGGTCGCAAATCTCGTAAAAATGACTTGCAAACAACGTCCTACACCCTCTCTGCTTGAGCGTGGTCAGCGTAGCATAGCCGACCGCTATGCCGGTCAGGTTGGATGTTCCTCTGCCTATTTCGTCGGCGATCACCAACGATCGGGGAGTAGCTCGGTTGAGGATCTCTCCAACTTCGCACATTTCGACCATGAAGGTGCTGCGGTCGCGAAACACGTCATCTTGGGCACCGATGCGGGTGAATACTCGATCCACGAGTCCCAACCTACCGCGGGAGACGGGGATGAAGCTACCGCATTGAGCGAGGATGGTGAGGAGCGCGATGGAGCGGAGGAAAGTGGATTTGCCGCCCATGTTGGGTCCGGTGAGTACGTGGACCTTGGAGTGGGTTAGGGAGAGAGAGTTGGGCGTGAACAACCGACCGCGTTCCAGGAGGCCGATTTCGACGCTGAGATGGCGTGCGGAAACCACATCAATGTCGGTACTCGAGTCGAGCACTGGTCGTTGCAGGTTAAACTCTTCGGCGGCTTGTGCGAACGACAGCAGGACGTCGATCTGATCGAGCAGCTTTGCATTGGTTCGAAGGTGCGTAGACGAGGTCAGAACGGCTTGACGGAGTGATTCGAGTTCGATCGACTCGAGAGACGTGATTTCCTTAGCCAACCGGTCGAGACGAGAACCGAGAGCGCTCCATTGCGGCGAGTAGTAGGTGTGGGTGCTGCGGTTTTTCGCTGCTATATGCACCGTCAGCGTGGAATCTGGAGAAGTGGGGGAAGAAGGTAGAGGTTTACCCCGCGAATGAACGACGTAACCTTGACCGAGGACGAATCGCAGGCTGACGTGGTCGCCGTAGGCACGCTGGAAGTCGAGTTCGAGTGCTCGGGCGGAACGACGCAAGGCGAGATGCGATTTGTTGAGTGTCGTAAGCAGTTTGGATGATGTAGGCCGAATGAGGTGTTCAAAGTCGTCCCCCCAGAGATCGTCCTCCCTCCCCTCTCGTTTGGCTTTGGCACTACTCAACCCGCGTATACTAGCCCGAGACGAAACATCACCGGCAGCAATCCCCTCCACCTCGCTAGCCAGCGTCTCCTGCCGCTCCAATCTCAATGCTATCACCCGTTCATCTATCGCAGATCCCAACTTGCTCGCCAGCTCGGTAAGGTCGTGAAACTTGCCCACCAACCCCTCTAGCGTCTGTTTCTCCTTGTCCGCCTTGACAGCGTCCATTTCCGTCTCCAAAAGCGCCTTCACTTTTTCCATGGCACCAATCGCATCGCGCACCTCCAACAGATCCTGCTCGTCCCCCCTCCGCGCCACCAATTTTTGCAACACTCGACTTACGTCACCCGCACCGTTCCTTAGCACTGCACGGAGATCTTCCCTCAGAGCTCTTCGCTGCAAGTACAACTCGACGAGATCGAGCCTTGCATTGATCGTTGCGATCGAGGTTGAAGGGTTGCATAGCCATTGCTGGAGCAGTCGTGTTCCACCTTTTGTGACGGTTCGACGGAGGACGGAGAAGAGCGAGCCGCGGGTAGAGCCCTCCCTGCCGGTGGAGCGGATTTCGAGGGCGGAGAGCGTGTGTGCGTCGATCTGCATGATGCTGTCCAGAGGTTGATGAGATGGCCGCGTGAGAGTGAAGGATGTCAGTGGAGACGCGGAAGAGTCAAGCAATCGCGTTCGAAGGTAGGAAAGAAGCACGTGGACGGATGCGCTTTCGATCGGGTCTAGCGTTGGTGTTGGTACGAGTGGCGAACCCTCGGCTTGACCAGCATCCGTTGGCTCGTCCGGAGGAGGAGGGTTGAAATACGATATGTAAACAGACGGATCGCCAACCATCTCCCTAACATCCAACCCTCCTTCCCCCACTGTATCCGCATCAACCACCACCTCCCTCGGCCCAATCCTCGCCACCTCATCCCTCAAACTCTCCTCCCCCTCACACACAGCCGTACAGAAATCCGCCGTCCCCACATCCAACCACGCCACTCCATACTTACCCTCTTTCCCGCTCACACCGACAATGAAATTGTTCACGAAAGGATCGACAAACTTTTCATCGATCAACGTCCCTTTACTCACCACCCTATTCACCCGCCTCACTATCTCCCCACCTTCTTTAAACTCTTCACTTATCGCCACCAGCAGTCCCTTATCAAGCACTAGGATCTTGAGATACTTTTCAAGTTGAAAAATGGGGAAGCCCGCCATGGCTACGTCTTGACCCGCCCAACGACGGTTGGCGAGTTTGATACCCAGGGTGAATGCGAGAAGGGGAGCTTGGGTGAAGTAGGATTCGTAAAAGCCTCCAACGCGGGTGAGGAGGATGGTGGAGGGGAAGCGAGCCATGTCGTCTAGGACGGATTGGGCGAGCGGGGGCCATCGGATGGGATCTTCGACCGGGGGAGAAGTTGAGGTCGAAGTCGGAGGAGACGCTGAAGAAGTTGAGAGCGAAGGATCCGTAGAAGAAGAGCCTACAGAGCCAGACGGCGACTTGGTTCGCGGTTTGCTGCTCCGTTTGCGTGCTACTAGCGGTATGAGCGGGGAGAACGCCGGTAAAGGTTGGCCCTCTGCGTCGAGAGCAGTGGAAGGAAGAGAGTCGTATGCGACGGTTGTGCGGCGTTTGGTTCTCGATTTTGAGGGTCCTGCAATGGAGGGTGTTTCGCTGGTGTCGTCGGTTGATTGAGCGGCTTGGCGAGTGGCGTTTGTCGAGAAACGTCTGGTTCTTAGTGAGAAAGCGTTGCTACGCCCGAGAGGCGATCTGAAGGATGGCGCGACTTGGCAAGTGACCTGCGTTGAGAAGTGTCCTGTCCCTAGTGTAGGCGATGGTCGATGATGCATAACCCTCAAAGCTGAACTGGAAGAGGAGCTCGCCTGTCCACTTACACGAGCCGTCAAGGAGGCCGACCTTGCATGATGGTATCCTGAGCCGCTACAACAGCCTGTATCGCCGTTATCTCCTCTGTAAGATATCCAGCTGCGACTTGACAAAGTGCTCTCGCCGATCACCGACCTCGCCAGCCACTTCCTCATCTTTAGACAGCTTTGTTGTACTACCTTGGCTACAGCATCACATCGATGTTCTTGCGTCAGAATCGCACTTTTCCGTTGCCGCTTAGCACCACTACCTCTCCAATGACCGTGTCGAAAGAGAGGTTGTCGGAATGATGGACATGTCAAGAAGAAAGTGTTGCAAGAAAAACCAAAGGACGCGGTCATACATTTTTTTATTTTATTTTAAAGTATAAAACATAACCGCGCTCCCTCATGATCATGCTCAACGTCACACACATCGCACGAATCGCACACTCACGTCAACACCTTGACTGTACTGTTCATTCCTCTACCCGCTCATCACCCTCTCCTTCATCCTATACTCCAGCCTAACATCCCCACCACTCCGCCAAAAGAACCTCTGACACTGAGCCAGTGTAACATTGAGCGGTAGAACCACATCATTACACAAGATCTCGATCAGATCTTGCGGCGCTACAGTCTCCCCTTCCCCATTCGTTGGAATCATCGCCGACGAATCAGCTTTTGTCATACTCAGACCCGCCGCTACACCCGCCGAATGCTGCGCTGCAGCCCCACCGGAACGTCCAGCATCCACGCTCGACCGCCTACTAGCGTTGATACTCGTCGTCCTCGACCTGGGCGCCGAAAGCTCCAGTTTCTCAGCCACATAGAGACACGCTTTCTTCACCCTCAAACATCGCGTTGCTGTCAACCTCGCGTTGCCCGTCGGTAGCTCGGGCATCGGTTGGACAGTGTTGAGGAGGTACCCTCCAAAGCCGTCAGAGTGCGTTTCGGCCGGTTTCCAGGGTGACAATGTAAAGCTAAGCTTCACTGGATCTCGCGCAACAACGTGGTTGTTGAGCAGGCAGTCGAGCAGCCACATGGGTGCTGCGTGTTCGAGCACCTCGGTGTCGTCGCCTGTACAGCTGACGAGGCCGCGGTAGACGGTTTCCCACGAACCGGCGTCTGCAGACGATTGCGAAATGATCACGGCCGTGTCCGGTGGTAGAGGGAGCCTCGGCATCTCGTTGAGCGAACAAGGTGCAAGTGGTTTGCCGAACAGCTCTTCCAACATCTGCGTGTGCGTCAGCGCTTTGCGTGAACCTTCATCGTCGTCCGCAGACTGTGCTGCAGCCGCAGCATCGCGTTGTTTCTTGGCTGCTTCATCGAGCGAGTCCGCCTGAGCATCCGCTTTGTCCGTCTTGTTCTTTCCGAATCGGAACTTGTTCATGAATCCACTTCCACCGCCAGTCACTCCAGGGGTCACCACATTACCATTGATCTCGTCCCCACCCGCCAAAGAGCCTTCCCTCACCCTTGAGCCAGGTGTCTGCGGCACTTTGCCTGCCGCAACTGGTTGTGAGCTTTTGACCAAAAAGTAGTCTCCCGCACCCGTCATCGTCGTCGACGTCGGCAAAGCTGTTCGATCACCACTTTCGCCGCCAGCGCCGTTCTTCTGCGCCAGTCCCAAATACAACGAATTCGAAGCATGCGACGTCAGCGCTGGCGTCTTGGCCGGTGTCGCCAACCCCATCGTCATCCCAGGTGTGAAAGGACCGTTCCTCTGAGCCCGGACGATCTTGTCCCACGCCGGCGTTTCTGGTGGCAGTGAAACACCAGCCTCGTCAATCGATGCATGCCGCAACTTGCTCTCAGCCTCCACGAAGCCCGCAAAGAGATTTCGCAGTAGCCAGCGAGCAACCTGACCACGCTGATCGTCTTTAAAGTTGGCAAGGTCGACGCAGTCGGCAAACTCGTCAATGTAGAATTCGGCCTCGAAGCAGCGAGGCTCTTCGATGTGCACAGTGAGCGCACCACTCCTCGTCTCGGCAGAACACCAGAGCGGTGTGACACCTTGGCCCTCGATCCGCTCCTTGACCACCTCGAGCGTATCTCCTGGCGTCTGTTCGGGGCGCCACTTGCGCATAAACGTGTACGGAATCAAATCCGACTCGAGTGCAGCCTTTTCCACCTCAGCACGGTCGAAATCACCTATGCAAACGCCCTTGATAACGTCCCACAGCATCACCGAACCTGTACTGTCGATGGTGATAACGTGACGGCGATCATTGAGCATCGACGAGCGAATCAGACCATGCGAGCCTCGAATCACCGCATCAGGCTTTTGTCGCAACGGCGTCGCCTCCTGCGCAAGCTCGCGATCCTCGAAAGCCAGCCTTGCTTGATATGCGCGATCCTCTTCATCTTTATCTGCATCCTCAGCAATGCCTCCATCTGCACCATCATGCCCCTTGCTATGGAGTCGCATCTCAGCCATCTGCCTGGCAGGAGTCGAGCCGTCGGCATCCGAGCCGCTCTCCCACGACTTGGCAAGCCCCTCCGGCTCGTACATCTGATCCGTGGGAGCAAAGCGAAGACTGGCCGAACGCGTGCTGGAAGGACGATGTGGCGTGTCCATCGCTTGAATTTGAGCCAGCTGAGGGTTGATAGGCGTTACAACCGGAGAGCGCGTAGCTGTGGTGGGGATCATGATGCTCGATCGATCCATCGACATGGGACTGGCAATCGAACGCAAAGGAGCTGCACTGAACATGGAGTCGTCGGCATTTCCGCGCGGATCGCGAATACTGACGCTGCCGAGCCCGATCTTGTCACCATACGGATCGCTGACGGGGGCCAGACTGACCAAACTGTCGAAGGGAATGCCGTGGAGCGTAGCTGCGAGCGGGATACCTGCTGGAGGGAGATTCATGCCGGTCTGAAGCGCCGAGAGTGTAGAGGAAGAGGGAGCAGCTGCACCATGCGCGTGCGCATGCGCAGACGAATCGCGACGAAAGGATGCCGGTGACGGCTCAGCGAACGTGACCGACGTCGGATGCAAGGCGTGCGGTGAGTCAGGCGAGCGCCCCGTTTCCGTGCTGTGTCGAGTGATGCTAGGACTGCCAAACGAGTTGCGATGGTGCAATTCACGCAACCGCGAATGCATTCCACCGATGGGATAGATGGCTTCCCTTTCAGAGCGACGCGGCACATCTCGCCAGCGATTGACGCTAGTCTGCCCCGTCGCCGTCCAAAAGTAGGTATCGTCGAGTGCAACAATCTTCTGAATACCCGACTTGGCATCGCGTCTGTGCAGATCGGGAGGATGGTGCGGCATCTCGTCACCTTGATCCTGTCCGTCCTCGTCCAACGTTGGGTCTCTCTCTTGACAAAGGACGACACACTCGCCCTCATTGACCTCTGCACAGCGCTCCCAGTCGACCTTGCAAACGTAGCCTTGACGGTCTCCAGAGTAGAACACGTCCAGCGTGGGGTGATCCGAAAACAGCGACCAGACCGAATCGTCGTGATGCGTAAAGGTATGCAAACACCGTTGTTCACCCAGCGACCATAGCCGCACAGTAGAATCAGCAGAACCCGACAAAAGGAATCGGCCATCCTCGCTGACCAGCACAGCACGCACATTGTCGGTATGACCGACCAGCTCTGCACACTTTTTGCCGCTGCGTGGATCCCACACCTTGACATGCTGCTCGGGCGAGCCAGCAGCAATAACGGATCCACTCGGATTGACGCTGAGTGCATAGACGGACGTCTTTACCGCCTTAGCATCGATCTCGAGCATAGGCGCTGCTCTGGCTTCCCGAATATCCCACAGCTTGATGCACTTGTCGAAGCCACCGCTGGCCACGTAGCCAGATTCGGAAGCATGCGCAAGCGCCTTGACATAGTCTTTGTGTGTGCCGAGGACGTGCGGGCTCAAGCATTGTTGAGGGTCGTGCGGGTTCCAGACTTTGACGGTGCGATCGGACGAAGCCGAGATGAGGGTCTGATTGTGGTTGCAGAGGATGATGTCGTTGATCCAGTCGGTGTGCGATTGGACGCATTGGCGGAATCGAGTTGACTTGGCGCGATGGGCTCGAAAGGGGTCGGCTTGCCAGTAGGTAAGGGCGTCGATGTGGGTGCCGGCGGCGGGTAAGGCAGATGTATCGGCAAGCAGACCGACCGACTCGTCTTGGTAATTGTCTGTCAAGGACGGGGCGACATCAAGGCCATCGATCCGCTGTGCGCTCCTCTTGCGCATCGGCAAGCCTAGCTCCCACGCTCCGACGAGACCATCTCGACCACCGGTGTAGAGAATGCCTGGAGGAATTGCCTCCCTTTCATGCGAATTGCTGTCGTAGCTGCGGTCGACGTCGATGTGTTCATCCTCGTCGTCTTCTTCCGAGCTAGCAAGGCAAGTGGTGGTGTCGATGGCCAGCGAAGAGACAGCAAGCGAATGCTGAGGATGCGAAGAGAGAGATGCATCCGACTGTGTTGATCTGCTAGACAAAGAGGTGGGGGAAGAGGATGAAGAAGCAGCGGGTGCGCCATTGTTATGTGAGCGCGATGGCGGGACGAGGAGAGGACCTGTGTTGTAGCAGCGGTCGGCGCCCAATGGTGGTAGACCGAACGTGGTCGGAGGAGAGCGACAAGGTGGAAGGACATAAGAGACCCTCTTTGTGGTGGGTTTGGCTTCGGGATCCATGGTTGTGATCTCGATCGCCATGAGTGCGGTGTGATTCGAAGCGGCTTGTGTAGTTTGGACTGAGCTTTAGACAGGGAAAGGGAAGCTGGGAGGAGCAACTTGTCGAGGCGGTGAGGATGCGCAGCGACCTGTAGGGACCGTCTAGTGATGCATTCTTGTCGAGTGATTATAGAGTAATGCGATAACTAGGCTCAGCAAACTCTTCGGGAGCTGAGTCAAGACGGATCCTCCTAAGTTATCGAAAGAGCCGCCTGTTCGGTCGGAAGGGTGATCCGATGTGCCGACGGAATGAGATGTCTGCAGGCGACAAAGTATAGTGTGGGTTCTTAGATCAAGAAGGCGGTGTGCAAGAGTCAAGGATAAGAATCGCAGTCAGCAAACGGAATGATCTTCGGCGACGGGCCTTCCGATGGAAAACCCTTGAATCAATAAATCACGTTTTATCTCGTCTCTATATAGGAACGGCTATCGCGGTTGCGAACGGAGCAGCCGAACTGAAGCGACAAAAAGCTGACGCAAAGTGCCTTACTGTGCGTGCGCAGTGTGCCAAAAAAAAAAAAAAAAAAGGCAGGGTCAAAGTGCCCGGACCGCGTATCGCAGAAACAAGACTCTGTCTTCTGCTTCCAGAAAGCGCTTTCTTTTTTTCTCTCAGCCTTTGCTTGCCCCACACAGACCACCAAACTGGTCAATTTTCGGCGCTCACTTTCTACCCACAGACAGCTTCAACGAGAGAAGTCCTCTTGCCAGCATCACTCTCTCCCACCAGTTCTAGTCTGGAAACACCAGCAACACTGTAGTTCTACCATTCGCACAAATCAAAAGCCTACACCCAAGCCTGAACATCACCCCCAAAGCTCCTCATACGCTTCCCCCACCTCGGGCAGCAAATCATCGGCCAACATGGCCCTCTTTTTCTTGCCAAACGCCAACCTGCTACACGCTCTTGCGGTCAGAGCTGCACCGTATCCTGCCAACAACAGCAGTCGATCTTGAGCAATCAACTCTCCATCTCGATTGGCGTCGGACGACATAGCAGGCAAGTTGGGATTCTCTTCTTGATAGATCTTGGCCCAGCCTGCAAACGTTCCCAGACAGCCTGCTAGGATATCGCCTTGACCACCGCATCGTTTGAGTCCGCCCTCCGTGTCGACGTAGAGCACCTCGCTGTTGAGAAGAACGCCCAAGGAGCGTCAGGAAAAGAAAAGAAAAGAAAAAAACTTATGTATGAGAGAGTGTGTGTGAGAAGGGGAGGACACTTACCTTCCATTAGTAATACGATCCACCTTTCCCTTCTCTAATACCGTCGGTCCCCGCAGTGCTTGTGCCAGCTTCTTCGCCGCTTGATCCGGAGCACCTTTCGCATCCACTCCCAATCTATCGCACAACCTCGCAAACTCGGCAACATTGGGCGTCAAAATCGCCTTGTTATACCCCTGAATCACCTCCGGTTCGTTCTGCAACAACCACAGTCCATCAGCATCGACCACCACGTACATATCGTGCTTCCTAGCCAACCCGATACACAGCTTTGCACACCTCTGCATGAACTCATCCCTTCCCAAGCCGGGACCGATGACTACCGCATGGAAACGCGCAAAGAGATCATCGACCGACTTTTCCACCTCTTCCCAGGGTAGGTCGGGATCGAGCAGTCGGTTTACGATCAGGTCGGGTGAGTAGGTTTTCATCACGTTGCCCGCTTCAGGCGTACAGATGGTGTACGACATATCGCAGCCGAATCGCATCGATGACATGGACGCAAAAAAGGGTGCTCCCGTATAGTCGCGAGAACCACCGACGATTCCGATGCGTCCAGCTTGGCCCTTGTGCTTCACCGAGGTGAGAGGAGGGATGATTCGTTTGACCGACTGCATCAGGGACTGTTGCGTAGATGTGACGGCTATGGTTTTGGATGCGAGGCTCGAGAGGTTGTTGGCGAGCGTACTGGCGATCTTGCCCGGTGCTGCTGCTGCGGTTGACATGATGGTGGAAGAGGTTTTGGTGGTGCAAGTGTAAGCGCGTTGATGGGCTTGAAGAGATCAAGTTGAAGTGGAAGAAAGCGTTTCGCAGATGGTAAAGCAGACAAGAGCAAAGCAACCACCCTTTCTTCATTCGATCTTTATACCTTCTGGTCGCGCTCAATCCGTCACTCTCTTGATATCATACAGTACACTTCTCTCTCTCTCTCTCTCTCCCCCTTCTCCGTTTTACACCGCTCCTACGCAAAAGCCCACAAACGTCAAAAGCTGCGATGATTCACTCTTTCTTCGCTTACAAACGAGAAGCCATCATAACTCGGTCTTTCCGAGGCCAAAAAGCTCACTCAGCATCTTTCTCCGACTCGCTCGCCTGCATGTGGAGGCTTGTGCGCGAAAATAAAATAAAACAAAATAAAAAGTTCAAGAAGAACAACACCATCTCGTTCCTAACTCAAGTCGCCATGTTCACTCCTCGCTCCAACATAGTAGCACCTCATACACGCTGCTCACATCAAACCAAACTATCAAGACTGCAAATGAAAACACTTGGGGTACATACGCATACATCTCTTCTCTCTCTTTAGCTACACACCCATCCGCATCGCATCAAAGATCAAAATCCACATGCTCAGATACGACAACACCGCAATCGGCACGACGTTTCTCCACACCGCCACCTCCCAGTGGAAGTTCCTTCGACTGCTCGTTCGTTCTCGCGTCCATTGACCGTCTCTGTATACGAATCGCGTGTGACCTTGGCGGAAAGACGAAGCTCTAAATGGCAAAAGAGGCAACACGGGTCGGCGTCCAAACATGCCGCCCTTGGCTGCTGGCGAGCTGGCGGAAGCCGGCGAGGGAATGTGAGGTGGAATGCCGCCGACTGTGCGTCGACGCAGACCATGCTGGTTGAAATCCCCTCCAAAACGCGAAGGAGGCGTGCCAGTGGCTCCGCCAAGCACAGTACCCTCGGTTGTATAGCCGGGCCAGTCGGATTCGGCTTCCATCTCTATCTCGGTGCCTGCGCGGTCGCCCCCGCGCATGGACGTTGTCCTAGATGCTGCTGCAGAGGGCCTACTGCTCGTCTTGCGACGCCGGGACGAAGCAGCAAACGACGGACCACCAATCACCGCACGCCAGAACCTCGTTCCTTGTCCTCCTCGTCGCTGCTGTCGCTGTCGTTCTCGCTCAGACGCAAAGAAGCTCGCCGCAGCTGCATCGCTCTCATCTCCCGACCTTGGATCCCAATCCCAGTCTCCAATCAGCGACTGACCTCCAGCCGCTGACCAAGGAGACTGATCTGCGTGCATGAGACGCTCTGCAGCATTGCCTCCGTGAGTGCCCTTCACGTAGCGGCTGTCTGACAGGTATCCAAGAGCTTCGTTCTCCGCCTCTTCTTCCTCTTCCTCTTCATCGAGCTCGTCATCGAGCGGCGCATCGGCGATATTGCTCGTGACCCAGCGCGAGACCACATCGCTGAGAGCAGTAGTAGTGCCGATCACCACCCAAGCGCCCAGCGGCTGATCCGCTCCAAAGACATGTACCGTGATCCGAACCAACGGCCAACAGATCGCTTGGAGCGCTACAAGACGAATCAGAGATGGCAGAATCGAGTAGTAGAGCAGCCAACGACGCAAGAGTAGCGTGGTGAACGACAAAGCGTGATAAGCTGTGCTCAAACTCCAAAGGCAGGCCACAGCAAAGTCAAGCGAGCCTGGCTGTCGGCGGCCGAACCGATAGGCACCCTGCAGCGACGGCTGTTGCGACAGGTCTGAGCTCTGGAAGTGAGTCGTACCATCGGCTGCGACCTTCATCTGTCCAGGGCTGAGTAGATGGCCATGCCTCGTCGCCAAAAGCCATGCATTGCGTGCAAGCCAGAACGTGCCGATGCAGCCGGGCACAGCGGCGAGAACACGCAACGAGTGCAAGAGAAGCTTGAGCACCAGCGGGAACTCTTCGTCATCGTCTCCTTCTTCACCGGCAGTCGTGCCAAACTGTGCTTCCGTGGTGTCTGCTGCGCTTTTCGCGTTGTTGTCGTTGGAGATACCAGCAAAGAAAGTGGTAGGCGACATGTGGAAGCCTGCATTCGGCGAGAGTGGACATTCAGGACGAGTGCTGTCTGAAGTCGGAGAAACCGGTTGGCTGCTGATGTCGGCATCACCACGATCGCTTCGCGGGCTGAAGCCGGGAGAATGTCCCGACATACGTCGTCTGTGAGAGGCTTCATTGCTGTTCGTTGCTTCGGACGTCGACGCGTCCAGGACGGGTGCATGTGCAGGCGATCGGGATGGCACGTCCGTGTGCTGTGCAGAAGCACCATGACTTGCCTCGCCGACTTGCTGCGCCTGATCCGTGGAACTTCTTGTTGCGATGGAAGAATGAATCGGCGTGCAAGGCCTCAGAAGCTGTCTTGCACTGCCGGCAGACCCTGATCGTCGTCGTCTCGAGAGCGCAGCTTGTGCTTGTGCTGAAGAGCCTGGCAGAGAGGCCGAAATGGCACCATTCAAGGCATCGGCGTGGGACAGATTGTCGGTCGAGGCGATAGTCTGTCGTCTCTCATCTCGTCTCTGCTTTGATCTGGACGATGAGAAGGAAAGGATCGAGTCGACGTCCTCATCTCCATCACTGTCCGGCGCAAACCCAGGGCTGACAGGAGTCGATGAAAAGGAGGTGACATGTGTTATGCTTGGGGTCATCTCAAGCCCTGCAGGGAAAGGAGAAGGGCTGGTCAGACCACGACGGCCATAGAAGGAAGCCGATGGAGATGGAGGCCCACTTCGACTTCCGCGTGACGAGCGTGACGAGCGTGACGAGGATCTAGTTGGCAACGAAGGTCGGACAAGGGCTGAAGCAGAGGGCGGACCTGATGTCGAGTGTGCACCCAAATTCGAAGGGATCGAGATGGGCGGCGGCAAGGGCGGATCGCTGGCATTGTTCAGAGTCGAAACAGAGGACCGATTGGACGTATGACGGCTCTGATTGGCATTCTGACCTTGTGTGCTGACATCGACATTGACGTCAGCCGCCCGCTCAAGTTCAGTCTCGAGAGCCGACGCCCGTGGTGCATAAGGTGGAGGAGACTCGAACTCGTGGCCAAGGTAGGAAGAGTCAAGGTCGGAGAGGTGGGGCGTGCTACGGCTGGCAAAGAGGCGTTGCAAGCCAAGCAAGTGGGCTGTCTGCTGCATGTGGGCTGCATGCTGAGCCCACTCAGACTGGCTCGCTGACCGAGCTGCTTGCGTCTGATGAGGCGATAGGCGGCCAAAGGCGGTGTCGATGGGAGGTGAGGTGCCATGTCGACCGTTCGCACGCAGCTCAGGATGTGAGCTTCCATTCTGTGATTGGAGCTGAGCCAAAAGAGCTGGATCAAAGTAATCGGAAGCATTGCGCGATAGATTCGTGTATGGTGTTGTGGGGACAGAGCTGTCGAAGTTCCATTCGGACGGCATGAGATGGTCGACCATAGCTGATGCTTGAGCCACTGGCGACATGGCGAGCGTCGAAGTGGCGGAAGCGGACATGAGGGGCGACGGAGGCGCCGTCATGGCGGACACTGCACCGGAGGCGCGATGTTGCTCATTGGCGGTAGACAAGCTGCGGAGTCCATCGAGATGCGTCGTAGAGCGATTGCGAAAGTTGCCGTTCAGATGACTGTGCTCGTCGGAAGGAGCCGATGATGAATATAGGTTGGAATGGGTCGAGCGGGCTGGCATGGACATAGGCATGGGCATGGGCCCTGACCTGCTGCCGCTACGACTATGTGCCGCCGAGTGAGCATGCTGAGCAGATCTCCGGACTTTCCTATGACTGGCAATGTGACCATTCTGCTGCTGCTGCTGCTGCTGCTGAAAAGATAACGCTATGCCAGCACTGTGAAGAGACGCCACTGAGGATGCGCGTGATCTAGTGCGTGGAGACCGTGAAGTCGATGTCGACTGGTCTTGCAAAGTAGCAGAGACATCGACGCTAGCAGGTCGACATGATGATGGAGCTGCAGCAGCATCGAAGGAGCTGAACGTGTGTTGGCTATCGATAGCAGCAAGCAGAGGCGGGCTCAGCATGGGATGATGAGGAAAGGTAGTGCCGTCAAACGACATGGTTGAAATGCGTGCCAAGAGTCGTCGCTAAAGGTGATGGATGCGTCATGAGAGCATGTTGGAGGTCTTTATACTCAAGGCAAGGTAGGCGAGCTGTGTTTGGAAACGTCGAAGAAAGAGCTCGACCTGCTCCTCATCGATGCAAACGTGCGTTGTTCGTTGAAGGAGAGATAAGAGCGAGTGGCTGCGGCTGATTGCGGCAGAGGTTATCCGTATCTCTGTCGTAGCGTCGTGGGAAAGTGGAAGCCACCAATGAGGAAAAGGCAGAGCAAGAACTTCGGCAGCTCCGATGGCGATGATTGAGCCAAAAGCCAAAACGCTTATCAAGCTCGGGTCGTGACTTGAGAAGAAGCAGTCGGCTGGGAAACAGGGTCCTGCTGTACTGCACCGCACCGCACATGCTGTGTGACGAAGCAGAGAGAGCAGAGCTTGAATTTCGCAGCCTCAATTTTTGTCGCTTTTTCCACTCAAGACTGTATTCTGAGTTTGCTTTTTAGCACGGGCTTTGAAGCTTCCTTGTTCTCACTCTGTCTTCTCATAAAACATGTCGGGAGACATGAACGCTGCAGCTCAATCGGTCTGAATGCGAGGAAACGTGTCTTTTTTTTTTTTTTTTTTTTTTTTGGAGAATGTCTATTACAAGGACAGTAAGATAATGAATGTATGGTCCAACAACTGCATCTGTATACCAGAGACAGCGTCGTGTTGCTCACTTGGCAGAAGCAGGGACAGCAGACGGCGCGGTGGGAGGAGGACGACCAAAGTCCTCGTGCATCTCGATGAGCAGTTGCAGCGCACGTCGAGCATGCGTACGCGAAGGGTCTTCGCCTGGAACACCATCTCGCAGAATGTCGGCCACCTCTTGCTCCTCGAACGGATACGGCAGGAACTTTTGCAGGTATTCGTACGCCACCAGCGTCGCACCGAACTGAGGTGAGGATCGCAGCACACGCGCCAACGAACCCTTGAAGAACGCCTTGGGTCCCTCTTCAGCCATGATCTTGGTCGCGCAATCCACAATGCCCTTGTATGTCGCTTGTCCCTTTCGTGCTTCGACTTGCAGACGCGTCTTGATCACATCGGCAGGGGTGGTGAGGAACGCTGCAGGCATACCGGCGATCGCAGCCGACGCCAGCATCTCTCCAAATCCGAGCTTCTTGCCGTCCTTGCCTTCCTGGAACGTGTCCTTCTTCAAGTGAGCGTAGGCGGGGAAGTAGATGGCTGAGAACGGAATGTCTCGCAACAGACACGCCGAGGCTCCCTTGTACAGACCCACCAGACCGAGCTGACGCACAATGTGGACCGCACCACGTGCTACGCGGTCACCACCTTCGGCCTTGGCGATCTCGCCGGCAACTTGCAGACGAATCTTGACAATCTCAAGGGGATTGGTGAAGACCACCTGGCAACCACCGGCAGCACCACCTGCAAACAGCTCCCATGGCAGCGTAATGGCTCCCGTGATGGGATCCTTTGCGTGACCTCGCACCAGATCGTTGACGGTGAGCTTGATGGCCTTTTCTGGAGCTACGCCGAGCAGCTGTGGGCCGAGACCCGAGTAGAATCCGCGCAGACCTTCGTTGCGAAAGACTTTTTTGACGCAGTCTATCGAGTTCTTGTACATGAGCGGTTCACCGACCACCGAAGATCGCTGGTTCTGCATCCGTGTCTTGACCAGATCGATGGGATAGACGATCGTAGCACCAATGGAACCGGCGATACCTCCGAGACCAAAGTTGTACGCCGACTTGCCGAGCTCTGCGAGTGCGCTCTTGACGGGGTTTTCCTTTTTCTCCTGTTGGATCTCTTTGAACCGCGCTGCTGCGAGCTCCTCTCGCTGCTGGTTGTCTGTGGGTACGGGATGCGGTTCCAAGTCATCGGAAATGTAGAGGTCGTGGCAGATGAGGTTCTCGGTGTCTGTTGCGCCGCGCACCACCGAGGTCTTGTAGGAGAGCATGCCAGGCGACGAAGCGGCCACCTCGCGATGGAACTTTTCCATGTGCTCCTGGAACGAAGGGTCGGCATCTTGACGCGAGTAGAGTTTTGCGTTGACTACGAAGCGACCTTCGCCGGGCAAGTGTGGAATCCAGTAGACGCCGTGCTGCCCAGTTCCGTTGGCGGGCTGCGCATGTGCTGGGATGGCTTGGCTCTGCTGTTCTGAGGGAGGAGCCGACTCGCAGTGGACTGGCTTTGGCCAAAACATGGAGGGAACGAAATGTGGCATTGTGACGGGTTTTGACTGTGTGTGCGCGAGATCAGGGTGTGATCTCTTTTGGTAGCACCGAGCTGCGTAAACTTGGTCAAGTCTGCGCGCGATCGTTCCAGGGTGATGTCTAGAGTAGTCTAGAGACACGTATCCTATCAGCACAAACGAGTATCGCCTTTTGCGTTGGGGTCGCTTTTGGACGAAAATGGCCTCGACGATGTTTTGAGGGAATGCGAAAGCCAACGAGATGCTTTGAGGATGACCGGATGGTGAATGCGGAGAACGGACAAGAACACCGGATTGAAGCAAAGAAACGAACCAAGGGAGCTATGTGCTGAAGGAAGCGGAGGTGGAAGGAGGACGGAGGAATGGGAGGAGAGGAAAGGTGGCAAGGTTGGTTGGTTGTGTTGATGTCAAGCGATGTTTGCCTGAGAGAATCCAAGACGAAAGAAGATGTGAAATTGGAAGATCACGGAGCAGCCAAGGCGGGGTCGACAGCGATGATGCGCTTTGCTCGCTTCTCTCTCTCTCTCTGGATTAGCGGCAGACAGGTGTTTTGTTGTGCCGGGCGGGCGAGCCAGCTCATGCCTGTGGGTTTGCGGTGTTTGTGTGACTCCAAAGCGCCCTTTCTCTCTGTGTGTCGTTGTCCAACTTGGCTGGTGTCTCACTCGGTCAACCTCGCTCACACACCCACACACACACACACACACACACACTACTTACTCTCTTTCAACAAGAAGCTGAAAGCGCAAACCAGAGACACGCACTATAAGAGCAACGCCAACGCCGATCCTTCCAACCCTTGCTAAAAACACTTTCCCCCCTGTCTCCCCTGAAAGTCACACACAAACACACCCGAACATGGAAAGGACATCATCTCTCGAGCGTCGAGTATGCGGTTGGTGAGCTTGAACGAACGCCAGCTGCGCACAGCAGGGAGAGTGGCAGAGACCCGATCTTCTTGCAAACAGAAAGAGAAAACTTTCAAGATCGACACGTCTCCATTTTCTCCGATTTTGAATTCAAATTTATGGCTTCTCGCCGACCTCTTCCGACCGTCACCGGCAAGCCGTCGCACGACAGGTGAGAGTCCGGCAATCTTCCAGTCTGCACTGTTTCCATCTCAATCATCTCGGTGGCTTGTCACAACTCTCTGCGGCCAAGACGCAAGCGCTGCACTTCAATGAACAAGGGCTTCGCAAAGAGGCAAGAAGAATGCACCGGCTTGATCACCGACAGCTTGCCTCGGTCCGAGTCTCGGTGAAATCCCAAACGTGTTAGTATAGCGAGCATAACAATGGACAGCCTGAAAATTGCCCTCATCAGCCGAACGGCCTTCTTCTCATCAAGACGTCCTCACCTTTGGTATGACACTCGGGACAAGGAGCAACAGGCCGCCATGAAGCGTTGACAGACACGACATCATTGACGAGGTTGGCAGGCGGTGCTAGTTGCCTCAAGAGCCATCTTCTCTATCCTCGTCCCTCTCTTCTCCCTCATCGCTGTGATCATTATAGTCCTCGTTCTCTCCTTCATCGTCATGAGCCTTCTCGTAGAATCCACGGTGGCTCCAAAACAGGCCCAGAGCACCCACAGCAGCCAGCGCTGCGAACAAGGCTTTAAACAGCCAAACAAACTCCGGATGCCCTCTCTCGAGCGCTACACCAAACACAAACGAGGTGAGCAACGGCACCACAGCTGCAACCACCGTCACAAGGATCTGATGGGCTGCCAGCGCTTTGGTTTGATCTTCCTCAGATACCGCATTGACCACCAGAGCCGTCCTCACCGAAGGAGAGCCGGACGAGATTTGCAACAACACCACCGCAAGCACCAGGGGAATCCATGGACTCGACCACCATAGTCCTTCCTCATCATCTGCAGTGGGACGTGGCGATTGAGTCGGTGCTTTGCAAGAGCTCGCCATCACCAAAAACGATGCTGTAGCAAGAATGTAGGATACCACCATGATTGAAATGTCGAGCTTGCCCCTCTGAATCCGCTTGATCAGGTCCGACGGCGAATTGGTGAAGTTCGAGTGCCTTTCCCAGCTGCTACTGCTGATGGTGATTGCGGATGCCATCGAGTTACGCTTGTTGGATTTGAGATTAGAGTAGCTGAGCGAAGCTGCCGATTTGTACAAAGGCCGACGTCGCACTGGCCTCGACTCGATCTCGGATCCGCCGCCCGCGCTTCCCGGACGCTCCACTCGCCCATAATCTCTAGCTGCCACGCTGCCATACTGAGCATCCGACGATCCGCGGACTAGAGGTGTACGCTCGTCGCCATCCGTATCGCTGTCGAGCGTTGCTGCGCGCTTTCGACGCTGCTGTCGAGCTGCTTCTGTTAGCTTCTTGATCTGTTTCCGCCGCCTTGCCAACCCAATCTTGGCGACGTATCGTCTTGCCAGTGCGACTCCGGGAGGAAAGATGGCGGTGAGAAAGAGCGCTCGAGTGCTCTGTAGGATGCTGACCAGATATCCGTTTTGCAACACATCAAAGCCGAAGCGTTCGCTGTTGTACAGAAGCAGCAGCGGAACCATAAAGGCCTGATAGGTCTCTTCAAAGATCACCACCGCTGCCAAGTTGAGCAGACGAAAGTCCATCCTGCTTTGCATTTTCTGCACGGCAGTCGAGAGTTCGGCAGGCTGTCCTCCTCCATGTGCGCTGCTTGAGCTGTTGCGATTCTCTGTACTCGAGGCTCGCGGTGAATCGTCCTGCAATGGAGCATCAAGGACGTCCTGCTCCGTGGTGGGTGTATAGTACCTCGGTCTGGGCCAAAAGATGACGAGCGGGCGCAGAAAGTTGAGCTTGCGCAAGCGCGATCGCCAGTGAAGCTTGGAAGTATCGCCTTCTGAATGAATGGTCGACCAAGTGACATTCGACTCGTTGTGAGCATGGCTGTTGTCTCCCTCTGCAGCTTGATGGTCGGTATCCTCGTCGTCCGGCGATGATCCGGATTCGACCTCATCGGACTGCAGCCACTGATCGACAAAGGTGGACTCTGCGCCCGGCTTGCTCTCGGGAACAATGAGCAGGATATAGGCCACAGCTAGGACCATGAGGCCACAGTCGGCGTAAAAGGGAGCAAAGAACTCGTTGGTCAAGCTGGCAAGCAAGCCACCTAATGCACTGGATGGGAAGGCGCCAATCTGACCGAAACCTTCGATGAAGCTGAGAGCACCTGCTCTTTGCGCTTCGGATGTCGTGTCAACCACGTAATTTTGAATGGCGATGCGGAGTGGCGCTCCTGCTGAGGCTTCAGAAAATACCACGGCAGAGTACAGCACCGCAGCGCCGGCAAGGGGTGGAAGAACGACTGCCAATCTGAAGACAAGGATGGCCAAAGCAATGACGACGTGTGCGATCAAGAGTAGTGGTTTGCGACCAAAGCGGCGTGAAAGCGTTGATGCTCGCGAGAGAGTCATGAGGCCGAGGAGAGCGCCAACAGTGACCATAGCAGCTGAATAGGACGAGGTCGACTTTTGTACCCAAGGTAACGAGCAACGCGGGGGATGTGGGAGCTCTGGCGCTGGTGGCAGCTTGGTCGTAGATACAGACCCTGCGTCTGATGATGGGAGAAAGAGCGTGGGCATGGCACCAAGGAGCTGAGAGCCTTTATGGCCCACGGGCTCGTCTCGAATGGTGGGATCGTAGAGCTCGCACATGATATAGGTGTAGACCTTGAACATGGAAGCAAGAGGCATTCCACTGGCCAAACTGCCGAGCAGCGTCACCACGGCCATGTGATAAGGGCTAGGCCGACCGGAACGGAAAGCTTGGGAGACATCTCGAATGGTCTGTGCTGGTGCTGTTGTTTCGGATGCTGCATCCGTGTCGGCGAGTGATGTTTCTGTGTATACAGAGACGGCTGACGCTCTGGAATCTTTTCTTCTACCTAATGGCTGTCTTCTTGTTGCTGTTGAAGATGGAGATCCAAGGCGTGCATGTTCGGATGCTGGTGACCTCACAGCGGTTGGAGAGCGTGGTTCCGGCATGGCAATGGCGTTGGCTGCTAGGAGGGTCCAAGCCCCACAGAAGGCTGTAGCTGAAACTACGACCGGACGACGAGATGTTATGAAAGCGACTCGACCATACGAGAACCGAATGGAAACGAGTAATGCGATTAGTGAGAAAGCAGGCTTTGGGAAGCTATGCCGCTAGTCGGAGCAAAGAGTGCGCTTCGGTGCTAGGGCTGATCGTGGTGATAGTGATGGCGATGGCCGTGGTTGCTGAGGAAAGCCTCTCGGTCATACTTTTTGAGACATGATCACAAAGGGTCGTCGTGGTTGCCAATCAATCAAAAAAATGCCATTCGGCTGAGTTTGATTTCAGAGAGTGACATCACTCTGCATTTTCTCTCCAAAAAATGTGGAGAAAAAATAAAAATAAAAATAAAAATGACAGAGGCAATAATTCACGCGGTCTCACATTTTGGATTCGAAAATTCAGACGCACAGACCCGTTTCGTCTTTCTCGCCATCCTTCTTGCTACCATCTCACTACACTCTGCATCATCACCCGCTGGATCCAAGTGACAGCAGGTTCAGGAGAGAACCAGCTGCGAGCCATTTGGGCTCTTGAAATCTGGGAGTCATCATGGCGGATCCACACAATTCACCCGCAGAGACGATCACCGTCACCTATGCGGCGTCTCAGGCTCTTCTCGCAGCACCTCTCACTCCGCACTTTGTCCATCTCCTCAAAGAGCAGCTTCCGCTTCGCAACCTCCATTGGCGTCCCAGCCAGGCTACTCTCGATGCCGTCGCGGCTCGGGCTGCCCAGCAGGGCAAGTCTGCATACGCTTCTTCCTCGGTCGTTCCAGGGTCCACGATCCGTACCATTCAGACGCTCGATGTCACACTGAAACCTTTGGCGGACGAAATTCGTCGTTGGCGTGGCGATCCTGGCTACTTCGAACAGCCAGCCTCAGCAGGACTCCTCGATCGACCTTTTGTTCACCTCTACCTGGTGGTCTGCGAAGACAGCGAGCACTATCGCACCACCGTACGTAATGAGATCCGCTCTTGGATCAGCAGTCTCTCCTTCTTCCACTCTAAACAAGCAGCGTCAACAGCGCATCCGACACCTTCGGTCGGCACACCAACCCTTGCGTCTTCTTCCAGGACCTCACTCGTACACGGCTCTTTCCGCTCGGCATCTCCACCTGTCCGCTCCGACACTCCACCCACAACAGGCACAAGCTCTGGTCCAAATACACCCACCAACCAAGCCATCCCTTCCAAATCGACCGTCGCTACATCTGGTCCCACAGGTCCCACCGAGCCTGAATACCTCATCGTCCTCATCACCCCACCCGAAGGTGCAGGTATCACCGGCCTTGCTGGCCCAGGTGGTGCAAGCGCAGATTCAAAGTCTGGAATGAGTCGCTTCATGACCAAATCCAAAGGCAACGTCCTCGAAAAGGCTCGTGCCGACTTCAACACTTCCAAAAAGGAGCATGTTGTGCAGCTCTCACGTCTTCCACCTGTTCCTGCTGTGCCGCTCGGCAGGTCCGGCTTGCACTCGATGGATCCTACCATCTGGGCCGAGTTGCTCACCAAGATGCGCGAAGCTGCATCCTCGACATTCACCACCACCATCGAAGCACAAGAGCAAGAGATCGCCCGCTGCGGAGTCACTCGAGGTCAGCAAGGCTGGGATTTTTGCAGCTACTTTCTCGCAAAAGATTCGCTAGCACGCACGCTCGAAGCAGTCGGACTCAAAGACGATGCCGTGGGTCAGTACGAGGATCTCGAGATTGTCTTTGCACAGGCGATGCAGAGTGGTGCCGTCTCTTTTGCTCCTGTAGGGGGCGATGACCCCAACGATGACTCACTCCCGCTCTTGGACGTCACAAAGAAGCCTTATGCCGATCTCATTCGCAGACGCGAGATTTCGCTTTTCGACTTCCGATGCTATCTCTTTGCTCGCAAGTCGGCACTGCTGGGCAAGATGGGCAAAGTGGCCGCTGTGATGCGCGAAGCACCTCTGTTCATCAGTGCAGTGGGTAGGATGCTTCGGCGCAACAGAAGACTCAGCAGTCAGTGGATCGAGTCGTGGATCTTTTCAGCAGCGCTGGACGTCGTCGAACAGTGTCAGGCGTGGCTCATTCAGCGTGGCGCACCATCTTCAGCGTCGACCGATGACCAGCTCAGCCCGGCTTTTCACTTGAACAAGTCGGAGCTGCTCGATGTTGCCAGACGCCAGCTTGACCGTATCGGTATCGGAGCCGGTCACCTTCCAGCGACGGAACCATTCGCAGTTGTAGCAACAAGAGACGATGCAGTGATTGGCTCTGCGGCGGCAGGGTCAAAAGAACGCGATCTCCCACCTCTTCCTGACACTGTAGCCGAAAGCACTGTCAAAGGTCTAGGTGCAGCAGTGGTGCTCGACCAGAAGCGCGGTTCCTCTCGACCCGAACTGCAGCAAGCTGTCAAGTCGAGGGAGCACTTCGATTCGCACTACTTGGCTTTGTGCGAACGCATTCGATCAGGTTGGAAAGCGTCATCACGCACACGCGACGCCTTGCACATTCGCACCATTGTCGCCACTCTCCACTATCTGCGGGGCAAACATCAGCTTGCGTATGACTGTCTCGTCGCGCTCACGGACGCATACGCGAGTGCCAAATTTACCGCGCTCGAGCGGCATTCGCTTGCAATGCAGCTCGAGTGCCATGCAAAGCTGAACAAGGCTAAAGATCGCGCTTGGATAGCGGCTGCGTTGGCTGCGTTGAAAGTCACCGTGCAAACATCTAATTCGAGTCAAAGCATCGATGATGACGCGGCACGGTGGACCGACCCAGCTCACTTATGCGAGCAACTTCGTTCCGCATCTACAGCGCTAGGCAAAGAGGTTCCCATCAGCAGCTTCCCTCTCTTTTCCATCTCGATCTCAAACCCTTCAGCAAAGCTCGCAGAGACTGAGGATGGGTCCTTGCTCGGAGTGGACGTTACTTCGTTGCTCCCTGTGCGCAGGTGGTCGAAGACGTACGCGTCTGCCTGACCACCGGTGGAGGCGACACGCTGTGGTATACTTCGTCCAAGATCGAGCTCGCACCAGGTACGACGAGCGTCGAGCTGTTCTGTCCACATCCAGCATACGGCATCTACACGGTCGATGTGACGCAGATCCGCATCGCCCGGCTCATCTTCCAATACGAGCACAGTGCTGCTGCGTCAGCGACGGAACCGTTGCTTGTTCGGGTGCCGAAAGATGGAGCTGCGCCGAGTGTTACGGCAAGCCTCCCGAGACGGATCGATCTAGACCAGCCGAGAGCGATTGAAGTGGCTGTAAAATCGGGTCGGAATGATGTTGATGTTGCTGAGTTCAGCGTCACTTCTGCTGACGGGGTTGCTCTGGTCGATTACAGCAGGGCGAAGCTTTCCAGTGAAGCAGAAGCGGATTCTGCGGTCAGCATCGAGCAGGGTCAGGGTTCAACGTCATCTGTCTCGCTCAAGAAGCTGCGGAAAAACAACGAAGCAGTGGTCGTGCTGCCGCTGGTGCAGCTGCCTGAGTCTGGAGTCCTTGACGCCGTCATCCTTCTGACGTACATATCTTCTACGAGCGGATCACAGCGCTACCCAGCCGGCAAGAAACGCACGCTCAAATTCAAGGTACAGCTCAGAACAGCATTACCCCTCGGCGTCAACGTACAGGATTTCTTCCGCACCTCTTGCCTTCTTTCCAAATTCACCGTTTCCGCCGGTGGGGGTGGAAGCATTCGACTACAACCCGTTACTATGGTTCAGGACGACGATGTCCCCGACCGAGCGTATAAGATCGACTCGTGTGGATCGCAAAGAGAGGCAACGGTAACACCGCGACAACCGGCGACGTATCTGTTCCGTATTTCGCGGACCGGCAGCAAAAGAGAAGCGCGGCTGAGGCTGGTTGTGCAGTATCGGGCACTGCAAGAGGATGCGATTGGCGCAGCGATCACTGCTTTGGATGGTTTGATACGGGAGAAGGGTAGGCAAGGTTTGGAAAAGGGATCGGCGGGGAGGAAGCTACTCCAAGATGCGCTCTTGACGTATGTTAGGGAGCGTCTAGATTTGCCAGCGTTTTCGATTGCGGGTCAGATCAAAACGGGGGTGCTCGACAGACAGTGGTGGAGGATGGAGAGGCGGTCGTGGGGGCAGTGCGGGGCTGGGTTGGATGAGGTGTTGCAGTTGGTGCAGGCTACGCTTGATGCTGTTCTGCCTGGTGTTGATGTAGCTGGTGGCGAGGGGGAGGTTTGGCAGACGTTGACGATTCCAGTCGATGTGCCTAGCGTTGATTATGTTAATGCAGTCACTCTCAGTCTTGCTTCTCCGACCGCCATTGGTGCATCACACACAGTCGAGCCAACATCGATCATCGTCGGTCAGCCCGTCGAGCTCAGCGTCTCCATCCAAACATGCACGCTTTGGTCTTCCTCTTCTCCCGACTCAAAAGAGATGATAGTCTACGATATCCTACCCGACTTTGAAACGTGGTTAATCGACGGATCGAAACGCGGGAGTTTCTCGCTGCAACCTTCTACTGCACCGTCACTCGATACAACCGCGTCCTCGGTAGACGACAAAACGACGTTCAAGTTTAGCGTGACTGTTGTGCCGCTCAGAACGGGAAGTTTGGCGTTGCCGTCGATCCACGTTCGTCCGTTCTCAGCGATTGAGGGGAGGATGGAAAGGTCGCCGACGTGCGAGACGTATACAACGAATGCAGGGTTGAGGGTGAATGTGGTTCCTGCGAGATCGGTCAAGGCGTTTTTTGTTCCAAGGGGAGAGACGGCAGAGAGGAGTAGTTGGAACGAACGAACACAGGCTGGATTGGATCGGATGGGGTCTGCTTCGGGTTGGCAGAGTCAAACTTTGCATGCTGTTTAGGTCCTCCCAACACCACGGTCGGCAATTGGAACTTCGATCTGCATTGCCTTGTCCTCGAACCGTGTGTGTGAGAGTATACTATCCAATGCGATCCGCCTACCAAAATCCATCATCATCTTCTCCACCTTTCGCTTTACTACTGTTCACCACCTGCGACCTGTACATGGCCTCGATCTGTTCCGGACTCGTACTCTCTTCCGGCGTCTTATCGTCTCTAACCCGGATAAATCTGGGAAACCTCAGACTGACACCTCTCTGTTCAATCAATCCTTTCGCTGCCGTATAGACGGGACTGAGACTCAGATCCGCCGTCAACACCTCCCACACGATCTTGGCTTCAAAGTAGACGTCCGGTTTGGCCTCTCCGACGTCGTAGTAGCCCTTCTTGGTGGAGATCTCGAGATCCTTGAGCGTCTGATAGTGCGTTTCGAGATCGACTTCGGTGAAACCAGTTCCGATCTTGCAGATTGTCTGGTAGGTTTCGCTATCGCTATCGTAGCAGGCGAGGAGGAATGCTCCGTAAACGTTGGTTCGTTTGCCTTTGCCGTAGTAACCGCCGATGACGACCAGGTCGAGCGAATCGCCGGTACCGGCAAGATAGTCTTTTTTCAGCTTTAACCAGTTCATACTCCGCCGGGAAGGTTCGTAGGTCGAATCGGGCCCAGAGAGCATCTTCACCATGAGACCTTCACAACCTTCTTTGACGGATTTGTCGAGGAACACGGAGATCTCTTCGACAGAGTTGCAGTCTTCCGAACGGGCGTAGTCGAATTCGTCCTCGACGGGTGTGAAGTGCGTTTGCAGGAGCGAACGACGTTCGGAGAGGGAGAGAGAGAGAAGAGGTTCGCCGTTGAGGTAGAGAAGATCGAAGCCAAAGAGTTTGACCTTGATTTTGATGTCTTGCGCTTTGACGTCTTTGCGTTTTCGTCGCGAGAGCTCTTGGAAGGGTAAGAGTTTGGCTGGTTCGAGGAGGCCGGTGTCGGGGTTGAGTTCGGCTTTCTTCCACGCCGCTGCTTCGGCGTCTAACACAAAGGACTTGACTGAGGGCTTGATACAACGCGGGATTTGCTCGACGAGGTCGGGATACTTGACAGACATGTTTTCCGAGTTTCGCGAAAACACGGCGAGTTTTCCATTGGGGGAGAGATGCACTTGGGCTCGTTCACCGTCGTACTTGTATTCGCAGGTGAAGGGTTTGCCTTCGAACCTGTCGAGGACTTCGGAGATCGCTTTGGTGGGTTTGGCAAGCATGGGTTTGAGTGGGACGCCGGGGGTAAGTTTGCATTCGGAGCGAAGGCCTTCGACTCCGCCTTTCAACAGCGCTGGAACGACAAGATCGTACGAAGGAAGCTCAGAGTAGACAGCTTTGACCAGCTCGGTTCCGTCTTCGAGCTGTTTAGCCAGCGACTCTTGAGAGAGCTTGGAGATGTTTTTACCCAACCTCGAGATGACGACTGCTCGAGCGAGCGACACAAGCACCGAACGTTCGGCCAGACCGATTCGAAGTTTCCCCTCCAAACTGCGAATCAAGAACTTGGGCTCTTCTCCCTGACACGAAGCGAGCAGTTTCTTGATCATTCCAATCTTGCGGTCCTGCGACTTGTTGCCGCTGACGACCGCAATCTCCTTCAACTGCTTAAATACCTGGGGCACTTTCAAGCTCGACACTTTAAACATGGTAGGTTGATTCTTCTTCGAGTTCAAAGCGACCAATCCTAGATCACCTTGAGCTTCAAGATCCTTCTTAATACGGGCGACTTCACGCCCGGTCGACTGAGCGATGGCCTTGATCAGCAGCGATTCTCCGATGCCCAATTCCAGCCCTTTGTAATCAGGGCAGAGTCGGTTGATGCACAGGTAGACCACCTGCAACAGGTTGTCGGGAGACCGCTTGATGACGCGCACGAGAAACTGGGTGAGGATCTCGGTGATCTCGAGTCGCTTGGTGGTAGCTTGGATGTCGGCAAAGGTCGAAGCCAGAGCAGCATAGGGTACGGGCTCGCCTTCCTTCCATGTGACTTTTCCTTCTTTGACCTCGGTTGGCTTTTGAAAGATTGCAGCGAGCTTTTTGGCACCCTTTTGCTCCTCTTCTTTGATCTCTTTTTCTTCCTCGTGCTCGTCATCGTCTTGGTCGAGGTCATCGGGGATGTGTTCGCTGGCTGAGTCGGAGTCGCTTTCGGTCGCCTCCTCTTTTGCCGCTTTGGTGGCAGTGGAAAGGGTGCCCTTTTTGGCGGCTACGCTGGTTTTTGATTGCGGCTTGGCAAAGATCGAAGCGATTTGGCCGCTGGTTGAAGGTGTGGCAGGTGCGGGTTCCTTTTCGACAGGAGCAGAAGCCAGAACTGGTTCATCATCGTCTTCGTCGTCGGATTCGATGATGCGACGCTTTTTCCTCTGCGGTGCCGCCGAGTCGGTTGGTTGGGCATCCTTGTTGCCGTTGCTGACGGAGGCTTGTCGCTTTAAAGAGGAAAAAGTAGTGGCGGCCGACTCAGCGTCTTCTTGGGAAGGTGCAGTTGCGGTCGTTGTGTCCGTCGGATTCGGCTTTGGTGCTGTCTTGGGCGGCTTTGGTGCGAAAGCCGACTTGATATCCTGCTGACGAGATCCGCCTCCGCCTGCTGTTCCACCGTTGCTGCTGCTGATTCCGCCAAAGAATTTGGCAAGCTTCGGCTGTTCCGTCATTGTGATCGTACTCGGGACTGTCGGCTGTCACGAGGCGTGGGAATGCTATTTCCAAGTCAGCTTCGGATGTGCCGAGGGGATGCTCGTTTCTGCCGGTGGCGATGGTAGTTGAGGAGAGGACCCTGCGCAGCAGCAATGTGAGTGTGACACTCACCTCAGCCTTTTCGCGGAGACAGAGAAGCAACACGAAGCTCTGCTGACAGAGCGCGTTCTGATAATTTCGCTCGAGGCGCGTCTTGTTCAATTTACGCCATGCGAAAGCAAACAACTAAGACGCGCCCGCCCTTCCAACACAAAAGAAAGAAAAACTCCACCTTCTCGAGACGACCAAAACGGATCGTACCGTTCGTTTACCATTGCGGCTCGCCAAGGTGTCGCTTGACGTCGTCCTGTGGAAAGTTTTGCGCTCATCTTTTTATCCCTGACTCTGTCTGTCTTTGGGTGCAAAAAAAGGTGCCAAAAAGGGTACATCGACACCAGCAGGATTTGAACCTGCGCTCCCAGGGGGAATAGCATATTGTCTGAGTGTTTACTCGAATTGAAGATATAAAGGGTTCGAGTGCTACGCGATAACCACTCCGCCATAGTGCCATATGAAGCTGGCGGCCTAGAGCCGGTCTCATAATCCAAACTCTGTGTCAATGAAAGTGTCCGCGGGTTACGTTGGCGACGGAGATGGCCGTGGCAACATGCGAAATGATAGGTGCACAGCGAGTCGAGGCTCGATTCGACCAACTTAATTGACTTGAATGTCCTGACTACTCTTGTCAACGGTCCGTATCCCGAAGATGGCTGAACAAGGTTGAGTATCATATCGCTGTGCATGCGGACATGCGGAGATATGACCTCTTCCGAGCACTTTCATGAAGAGGCTGCCACGAATCGAGCTCGATTGTGCACCTTCTGTGCCCGCCATATGCGCCAGAAAGACAGCGATGCAAGGCATGCGAAAGGAGGCACTGATGCGAAGCCAACAAGCCATTGTCTTCCAAACTCTTGACTCACGCCCGGTTGTTGTCCTCACTTTCTGACACTCAGCTGTGCTCGACAATGATCCGGACTGCCAGCCGTGGACGGAGTGCTATCCGGAGAGGGTGGAACCTGAGATACTGTACAGTAGTGGAGAGAAGCCATTACCTGTCAGTGAAATACCCACGCCTCCTTCTCTCTCTTCAAAGCCTCACATATCATTCCATGCTGCGCCTCCCTTGGTTAACGGAGCGCCCGTCTCACTTGTTTCTGCATGTTGAACATCCAGCGTGAGCTCCTTTGACCTCGCAACCTTTGAGCTCTGACCGTCAGACACAAGACAGGTAAGGTATAAAGCAAAGCCCGTCCGAAGGCCTTATCCCTTGGAACTGCATCAATCATCTTCGCACTCTCTACAGCCTTCTACATTGTAACATTCAACTTCACTCTGGTTTAACCATACTTCCTGATCTGCCTTCTCTTTCTTTCCTCTCGTCCGTTATGATCTGGTTTTATGTTGCCATCCTGTCCACCACCGCTTTCCAGAGCGTTCTGTCGGCATCAACCAGCCACGCCAATGTCAAGGATAATCACCGTCTTTTTTCAGGCAAGATGCCACACCCTTCCGTGTTTGACTGACTGGATACGTGCCTCTGAGCACTGTCCCTGCTGAAGGAGGCGAGCATCTGAAAATCTACCCCGATCTGGCCAACGCTCAAGGAACTGGCTCTCATGTCGACTTTACCTGGAAGCTGCACGGCATTCCAAGCTACGTGTACAGCTCGTTCAAGCTCACCAAAGCCGAACTCGAGAACAACAACTACCGTATCGTTGAAAGCGTCAGTCTCAAGGACGATTCGGATGTCATTGGCGGTGGTCAGTACAAGATCGTCCGCACTGGTGCTCGCGCTCTCGAAAAGCGACTCGACTGCAGCGGTGGAGACACGCCGCCCGCTCCTCAAGGCTCACCTACCGCTGCTTGTCACTCGAACCACGCAGCCACGCTGGAAGATTGCGCTCCTCTGTACTATCTGATGAGGTTGGAAAAGGGGCTTTGCCGCCTGTACGATGATGGCGGCCGAACGGGAGCTATGTATCGCTCGTGTGGACTCGTGGCTCAACGTGGACGAAAGCCCTGGCAGTGCATCGCCTGGACGCTGATCGCTGACTATGCTCTTCCCATCATCGATCAGTGCTGGCCTCGAGATGCTCCTAATGCCTGCACCAATTGGAGGAGCGGCGTGATCGAAGGCACTGACAATACACCCAAGACGTGTGCCTGCAACAACGAGAGCGTTGGCAAGTGCTAGCTTCTTCTTCTTCTTCATCTCCTCTTTCACTTGGGCGTCATACACAACCGCAACCGCGTGCGTATCTTGACGTCTGGGCCAACGGCTCGAAAATTTCTCTTCCCCCAAAAAAAAAAAAAAAAACCTCTTTTGATTTAGTCCCTTCACTCGTACGATTACAATCTTTTCTGCATGGCAGTGCGGGTCCAGCATCCAAAGCGACAGGCATGCTGCTCTGCTTTGACGTTCCTTTTGCCTATTTGTCACAAGGAGCATGGTATAGTCCCTACAGCTTGATTGCGCTTGTGCCTGTGTTGACTGTGAGTTGGGCAAAAGTGATCGCTGTGTATCGTATCACCGATGTCAAAGCGCCGATGGAGAGGAAAAGTTGGCTCGCTGGCCCTTCCGAATGCATCCAAAAAATAAACCAATTTTCCAATCTAATTATTTTTAATTAATTATCTTTCGAGATTCCTCAGCTGCAGTGTGGCCTTTCTTTTTTCTTTGCCAATTTTGGGCGTTTGGCAGCAGTTGGCAAGCAGAGCAAAGCAGAGCAACGCAGAGCAACGCAACGCAATGCAACCGAGCCAAAGGGTTTGTCTCTCTCTGTGTGCCTTTTTTAGTGTCTGTGTGACTGAGTGACAGAGAGAGAGAGAGAGAGAGAGAGAGAGTCGTGACTGAGGTGAGTGAGTGAGTGAGTTTCAAGTTGGCTCGAGCAGCGAAGCGGAACAGCAAAGTAATACGCGCGTGGTTCATCTCCAGCTTCGCACTCGCTCGTTTGCATCCTCGTCCATCTCCTCATCACCTTCTCCTATCTTGCTTTCTGTCGTCGCCATCCTTCACTTGACCATCATCATCGCTTTCTTGGCAAGGCATCGAACTCAAGTCAGACTACCCGTAACGATACTACTCGACCTGGAACGCACCTGCAACCGCGCGCGCGCTTACCGTCAACGTGGTGCACCACAGCCCACCTGTCTGCATCCCTCTTCATTATCAATACTGTGGATCTTCACCTCGCACAATCAACAGCCGTTTATCCACCATCGTATCCCATCGCTCACCCCCCCCCCCTCCCAAAACAAAGCTCTCTTAGCGTGTCTAGACAAGAGAGAACAAAGGGCAATTCCCACACACAAACATCGCGCGTACAACCCCTTGTCTTGCTCCGTACAGCTCCCTTTCACCATCAATGCTGTCTCGCATTCTCTCTCAACTCTAACGAAATTGCTCTGCGCAGCCTTGCTCCGCCTGTCCTCTTTGCGACCTTGGCTTCCCGATCAAGTGCACAAGGCCTACGAGCAGATCAAAAGCGGTCGTTGACTGTTCTTCTTCAGTCGACCTCGGCTCGACGCTAGTCTGCAAAGTACCTTGACACCCTGCCGCCGTCCCGGCTTCAATCACAGCAACATGCATCCTCGACAGCCTAGCGGTCCCGGCTCCACCGACGCCATGGAGATCTACGACCGCATGCATACACCAAATTACGAACTCGACATGTCAGACGCCGGTGCTTCTGCCGCCGGTCCATCCGCCCTCGATCAGCATGCCACGCTTACAAGTGTGCCCGAAGACTCGCAACTCGACACTCACCAGCTTCTCGCCGCAAACGTTGCACCCGCTGCGGCAGACACATCCGCTCTTGATCCTAGCTCCTCCCAGCTTCCACCGCACGTGGCCACCCAACGAGAGAGTCCAAGTGCCAGTGCAAGGCGCTCAGACAAGCTCGCATCATCCTCGTACGGCCTCGTACAGCCAGGTGGACGTCCCGACCTTTCATCATCACGCAGACCTTCCGACATCTCCAAGCCGCTTCCAGGCTTGCCAGCAGCTCATCTGCCCAACGCAGAGCAGTCCTTCCTCCCGGCCACCAACAACGGCACTGCACCATCCACGCTATCTCAGTCTCCCTCGCTCATCGGCGGTCTCGTCGACCATCGTGCTCCAGCTCTAGACACTCTACCACCACAACACATTCCACGTCCCGTGGGTGGTGCGTCGAGTTCATCCGCTGCCACAGCTTCCGCTTCCGCGATGCGAACACCTCCCAAGCAGGCAGCCACCTACGACGCTGTCGCTCCTGGTGTCGAGGCGCTCATCATGCCCTCCTCAGTCACCGCTGGTCCTTTCTCTCCACCAGACTCAGACCCACATCGTTCCATGATGGACAGCAACCGCAACAGCATCGACGACATCCGCCGCAACCACGCAGCCAGAGCAGCTCGGCGACAGTCTGGTGATCTTGGATCCAACAATGGTCTCGTTGTCGATCCCACATTCACTCCCACTCGAGTCCACACGCACTTCCCAAGTGAGGCAGCCGCCGCCGCAGCTGCAGCAGCTGCCTCTTCTCCTGACCCAACACAAAGACACCGCAGAGGCATGGCATCCGAACCGCCCCGCCCTGCCAGCGTATTGGAGACACGTGCTGCACGCATGGAAGCTGTCCAGCGTCATCAGCAGCATTCGCGCGTCGACGAAGGAAGCAGCGACACTTTCGATGCCACCGATACGTTTGCCTCGTCCCGCGACACCCAGGTCGATCGCGCTTCCCAGCAACAGCTGCAGCTTCGCGCCGCCCGAGAGCAGGAGCGTGAACGCGAACGCCAGTACGAACAGCAGCAGCAGCAGCAAATCCGAGAACAGCAGCGTCAGCGTGAGCGCGAAAGGGTCAAGGAAAAGGAGCGCGAAAGGGAACGTGAACGCGAAAAGGAGAAAGAGCGCGGCGATCGTGATCGTGATCGTGAACGTCGCAGTCGACGTCTGCTGGGTGACTATGCGCTCGGAAAGACGCTTGGTGCCGGAAGCATGGGTAAAGTCAAGCTCGGCGTCAAGATGGGCAATGGCGAAAAGGTTGCCATCAAGATCATCCCTCGTCACACTTCAATGGCTGCCGCGCAGTCCTCGCGGTCTGGCGTGGACGAGAATGGCAAGCCTCAACCACCCACACCGGCTCCCACTGCTTCCTTCTTGGCCAAAGCGGCTGCCAAGGATCAGTCCAAAGAGATCCGTACCATCCGAGAAGGTTCGCTCCAGATCTTGCTTCATCACCCTTACGTCTGCGGCATGCGCGAGATGATGATCCACACCAATCACTACTACATGGTCTTTGAATACGTCAACGGTGGCCAGATGCTCGACTACATCATCAGCCACGGCCGCCTCAGGGAACGCAGCGCACGCAAGTTTGCTCGTCAAATCGGTAGCGCGCTCGAATACTGTCATCGCAACAGCATCGTGCACCGTGATCTCAAGATTGAAAACATCCTCATCTCCAAGACGGGCAACATCAAGATCATCGATTTTGGTCTCAGCAACCTTTTTTCGCCTCATTCGCATCTCTCCACCTTCTGCGGTTCGCTCTACTTTGCTGCACCCGAGCTGCTCAACGCAAAGGTCTACACTGGTCCTGAGGTCGACGTTTGGTCGTTTGGCATTGTTCTCTACGTCCTCGTTTGCGGTAAGGTGCCCTTTGACGACCAGAGCATGCCTGCGCTGCACGCCAAGATCAAGCGTGGACAGGTCGAATATCCTGCTTGGCTCAGTGGCGAGTGCAAGCACATTCTTTCGCGCATGCTCGTCACCAATCCTGCCAATCGAGCCACGCTATCCGAAGTCTTGTCGCATCCTTGGATGGTCAAAGGCTATGACGGCGCGCCAGACCCGCACCTGCCAGAGCGTACACCGCTCCGACCGCACAACATCGATCCCGAAGTGGTCAAGGGCATGACCGGCTTCGAGTTTGGCACCCCCGAGACCATCACTGCCAACCTCATGGAGGTCCTCACCAGCGAAGCGTACCAAGCCTCGTTGAATCACTGGGAGCTCAAGAATCTCACCAATGGCCTCAGCACCGCTGGCAATAGCGGCTCGTCGCTCGACCAACCTGGCCTCAACAGGCTATCGACGCGAGGCAGCTTCTCTACGACCAGTGGAAGCGACACGGTCAAGTCCAAGACCGGCTCGCGTCGCTTTTCAGGCATCGACTTTTACAAGAAGAAGCTCACGTCCAACCCGCTAGCAGCTGCATTCGGCAGCAAGGACGACTCGGCGCTGGGTTCGGCCAATGGAAGCTCCAATGGACTCGGTTCAGGCACGGGTCTCATGCCATTCGGCAAAGAGCCCTTGGACCCTACTCGTGGCTTTCATCCACTCATCTCCATTTACTTCCTCGTCAAGGAAAAGATGGAACGCGAGAAGCTCTACGGGCATTCCTTTTTTGCATCGTCCAACCTGTCTCTCAACGGCACGCCCCTTCCGCCTCCGAGAGCTGGTGCTGGTTCAGGCACAGGTGCAAGAGCTGCTTCCGCTGGAGCCATGCCAACGGCTGCCGATATCCCTCAGGAAGCGCTTCGAGTACCCGAGGCGCCGCACGTGTCGCATCGAGCGTACGACCCTTCCCGCCAAGAAGCTGCACTGACCGCTCCTGCGCCTCCACGCCAAGCTGCGGCGGCGATGTTGCCGGTGCCTGCCTCGCCAACACCCGTCTTTGAATCGCGCGAAAAGTCGAAACCCATGAGGATCATGGCTGGACCACCCCGTGCGCGTGCCAACGCCGAAGAGATGGAGGCAGCTTTGCGAGAGAAGGGCCTGCCTTCGCCCAGCGAGGGGACCTTTGCGCCCAGTATGAGCGGCATGACGCCGGTCCCCGCTGCCAGCGCTGCAGGCAAGCGACAGTCTTTCTCGATGGCACCGGCCGGCGCCGAGGTTGCCGCACCTCAAAGCCATCGCCACTCGATGATGGTGCCGGACCCTTCCATGGCCATTGCCAACAACCACAAGAGGAGCGTCAGCTTGACCGCTCGTCGTCCGTCTGGTGCTGCCTCAGCTGGTCGCGCGCCGCCGATCGCTGGAACTGCCGAGGTGGTCGAACCAGAAGCAATCGGTGTCGACAGCAGAAGAATGTCGACCATGTCTCCCGCACGCTGCGACAGACGAGCATCGTACATCAACACGCCTTCCAAGTCCGAGGCTGGCACTGTCGCGTCATCACCCGCGCCAGCTCCTGCCGTTAGCAATACCAGCTCGACTCTCGGCTATGGCGCAACCCTGGCACGTCGTTTCAGCTCCTTTATGAGTCGATCACCCTCGCAGCCGCTGGACGCCGATTCGAGAGAGCGGAAGAAGCAGAGCAGACTCAGCATGCCTCTTGGTGGACTGACCCAGCAGCAGCAGTCTCAGCAACAGCACCAGCGACGGGACAGCACGCACATGCCGTTAAGCGGTGTGGAGGAAGCCGACAATGGTACAGACGTGGATGCGTACGACTACGACGAGGCCGAGGAGCACATTGCTACACACGACGAGGACGTTCCTCTGGGCAACGGTACCTCGGTTCGTCGTTCTGGTACCTTGGGCGACATGCCCATCTCGCGGAACAATGCACGCAACACACGTCAAGCGTCGATGGGCACAGCTTCTGTGGGCCGCGCTGTCGGCCTATCCATGTCGCCCAAGTCGACAGCTGCAGCCAACTCGGGCAGACGTCCAAGCACTGGAATGTCGTTGTCGACCAGCGCACCGCTCAACAACATGTTCGAAGCAGACGCTGCTGCCCGGCATCAGGGTCAACAGACTTCGCCTTCGCAGCAGATCAGCCCGAGCAACTCTGGTGGTACTGTATGGATGGGGCCTACGACTCCGGGACAGGCCGAGGTGCTTCCGGCTCTTACGACCACACGCCGTCGATTCGGTGGAGGTGCCGCTTCACCTGAAGGCTCGGGATCGCAGCAGAACGGTGCATCGGCGAGCGAAGGTGGCTCGAAGCCCATCTTCCTCAAGGGTCTGTTCAGTGTGCAGACGACATCGACCAAGCCACGCACGGTGATTCATGCTTCTCTGGTCAAGGTGTTGGACCGCATTGGTGTTCAGTACCGCGAGATTCGCGGTGGATACGAGTGTGTTCACCTGCCTAGTCTCGACTTCTCGGGTACAGACTCGCTCGGCAGAGGCAATGCTCGCATTCCTCTAGAGATGATGGCTGCCGCTGCAGCTGCAGATGCTGAGGCGGCTGAACGCTCTCCTGACACGGAAGATGGCGGTCGTCAACCGAAGCGCAAGCCGAGTCGATTGTCGTTTGTTTCGGGCAAGAGCAAGGACAAGGATCGAGCCAATCGCAGAGAAGGGTCGGTGGTAGACGGTGTCGGAGGCACAGTTCGAAGTCGAACGCCGTCCCTGACGAGCAGTGCTGCTTTCACCAATGCCGAGAATGCTGCGGGTAAGGCTGGGGATACGACTTCATCGCCCACGTTACCTCCCAAGACACCGTCCAAGCGCTCGCTGTTGGCCATGTCACCACGACAACGAGCCGACTCGATGGGTGCTACTTCGATGCTTGGACCCTCGGGATCGCGCGATTCGAACCTGATGCTCGACACGGCTGCATCAGGAGGCACTGCTGGTGGTGGTGGCGATACGTCATTCCCCATGTCACCCGTCATGGTCGCAGCAGGAGCCGGCACCGTTGCAGCAAAGACGATGAACGCAGCTCAAGCAACCGAGTTGGCAGTGCGGTTCGAGATCTTTGTTGTAAAAGTTCCGTTGCTGTTGGGTGTTAATGGACTGCAATTCAGAAGGGTAGGCGGTAACCCGTGGCAGTATCAGATGCTTGCTAAGCGGATTTTGCAGGAGCTCAAGTTGTAGTTGTTGAATTGGAATGTGTCACGAATTTGTCATGTCATGTCTTTCGTAACATTGGTCGTTTCCGTCATGTACGTGTTTGATGGTGTGTTTTGAAGGGATGAGAAGGTGGTGATGAGACGAGGGGTCTGGTGAAAAAGCCGGTAAGGTTGTCGCGGGTCGTGTGTACTCGAGTCAGATTTGGGTTGCGGGCTGAGTTGAAAGAGGGGTGAATTGCCGGTGCTTCTTGCGTCTATACCACCATCGAAAATTAGCTTCGGTAGACATCGATAGCATTCCACTACGAAGCGGTTCGGTTCGACCTTCGAAGCATCGATTGAGGCGGGTGTCGAGCTGCACGTTCAGAGCAAGGCGAGCAAGGCGATTGGGGGCGACTTATCGAGGAGGTCAACCTTCAGCAGCTTGAATTGATCCGGGATAGCATCGATACCACCATCAGACCAGATCATATACCATGCTTTCACGGATAGCCCGCACGTCAGGCAGCACAACTCGTATCGTCTCCCCTACGACACTTGATGCCTGCTCCAGCGCCGGCCCACTGTGGTCAGCTTCAATAGCGTTGCGCTCGATATCCCGCCATGTCAGCAGCAGCACCTCTTCTCTCCAGCCTACCGCACCACACACCATCCCTTCACCACGAATCAGCCGCTCTCACCCACCAATAGCTCCAACCACAGCAAAACACCACCAGATCCGCCACTCATCCTCATCCACCAACACCAACACCCACGGATCCTTCCACACCCCTTCCTCTATAACCTCGCTACTCACCGACCTGCCCAGCATCAGCCCGCGCTCGCTCGTCCGCTATCTCGATACGTACGTTGTAGGCCAGACACGCGCGAAGAAAGTGCTCGCTGTCGGGGTGTGGAACCATTACCTACGTGTGGCTAGTAATCAGAGGATGCGAGATGAGGCGGTGGCACGGCAGCAAGAACAAGCTGCGGACGATACCAGCGTTTCACCATCCGACCTGCCAAAAGAGAGAGCGGACGAACCCGCTTCGCGAACGTTGAGACTAGGCAAGTTTCCGGACGGAGACAACGCAAGTTGGGAATCACATCAAAAGATCAAAGAAGAGAGGCAAGCCGAAGTGAAACGCGACGCGCACGGTGAAGCAGCCCGAAGTCTGATGTTTGGACGGAGTGAGAGGGAGTGGTTGGTCAATGCGGGGGGTAAAGAGGCTATTGTTGAGGATGGCAAGTTTGGCGATGATCGGAAAACGGTCAAGAGGGTTTCGGTCAAGACTCCGGCTGAAGAGGCTGGTGTGCAGTTGGAGCGCAAGTGGTCGGCTTTGGAAGGGTCACAGAGTGTATCGGCAGAGACGACGGAACCGCTGTATTTCAGTTCGAATACGGTGCGGTCGGTTGGTGTAGGGGAAAAGTGGGAATCGCCGCAGGAGAGAGCAGCGTATGCGGCAGGGTTGGCGGAGGAGCGGACGAGGCATGCGTTGAGGGATGCTCGAGAGCGACTGTCCGCTGCGAGCGTTGACAAGGATGAGACTGCATCTACGACTACAACTCATCCCTCTCCGTCTGCTGTCGGTGTCGGAAACCAACCATCCTCGACTCCTCCTTCCACACCATCACCACCACCCTTCCTATCCACCACACCTCCGACGCTCCCCTTTTTCGAAAAATCAAACATCCTCCTCCTCGGCCCCTCCGGTTCCGGCAAAACCTTGCTCCTCCGAACCCTCGCCCAAGCGCTCGACGTACCCTTTGTCCACGTTGACGCTACGCCGCTCACCATGGCGGGTTACGTCGGGGAGGACGTGGAGTCGATCATCCAGCGATTGCTGGTGGAAGCGGGGTGGGATGTGGAGCGGGCACAGAGGGGTATCGTGTGCATTGATGAGGTTGATAAACTGCGGAAGGTTGGAGGTGGTGGTGGTGGAGGAGGAGGAGGGAGTGCGGGGAAGGATGTGGGAGGGGAGGGAGTGCAGCAGGCGTTGTTGAGGATGTTGGAGGGGACGGTGGTGGAGGTGGCTAATAAGGGAGGGGGGAAAGCGGTAGGAGGGGTACAGGGGAAGGTGGGGAAGATGGGACAGCAGCAGCAGCAAAAGGAGGTAGGGGATGCAGCAGTTGGGAGTGGAGAACTAGGTCCGTGGTACAATCATCGCAGACGAGCACCACCACAACTTTCCGCCGCCGCTGCCGCCTCCTCCTCCAACCGCTTCAACATCATCCCCCACTCCCCCTTCGGTCCAGCATCGTTCAGCGTCGACACCAGCTCCATCCTCTTCGTTCTCTCCGGTGCCTTTGTCGGCATCGAAGATGTCATTCGAAAACGTCTTTCCCCCCCTCCCTCCACCACTTCAACAGCCGACACCAACCCCAGCCAATCCGAGCTTTCCCAGGCAGCACTACTCTCCCAACTCACCCCTACCGACTTGAAACACTACGGCCTTATCCCGGAATTCATCGGTCGCCTTCCCGTATCGGTCGTACTGAACCCGTTGACGTTTGACGATTTGGTCCGCGTCATGACCGAGCCGCGTAACTCGCTGGTGGACCAGTACGCTTCGCTGTTTACACTCAACGGGATCGAGCTGCATATTACGAGAGGGGCGGTGGAGGAGGTTGTGCGCCGAGCGATCGATTCTTCCGGTGGAGGAGCGAGGAGTCTACGTCGGATAATGGAAGATACGCTGCTGGATGCGTTTTATGAGAGTTATGGATCGAGTTCGGTGAAGTACGTGTTGGTGGATGGGGAGAGTGTAAGAGGTGGAGGGGTGAAGCTGTTCAGTAGAGGGCAGAGGTTTGACTTTGAAGCGCGGTGTAGGGCCGAGGAGGAGGAGGAGGAGGAGCGGAAGGTGGAGAAGGAAGGAAAGAAGGAAGGAAAGAAGGTGGAGTTGGATGCGAAGAGAACAGAACGGGCGAGAATGCGGGCGAAAAGTCTGATCAGGTCGAGATTGAGGAGGACTAATCGGTTGGTTGATCCTGTGATTTATATCTAGCATGGCCAAGCAGTAGGGGTCGAAAGCGGTTTGAAGGAAACAGGAAGGAGGCCTGATCGTGTCGAGGAAATCCAACTCCTTTTACATGAAGACTGTGAAATGTGCTGTGATGGAACGTGCTCTACCAGTCCACACCACCTCCACTGTCGCAGATCCACGCTCAAAGCACACAGACACACTGTCTTTATATGGTACAAGCAATCCATTGATTCCATTCCAACCAACTCCTGCTCCTCCCCGTCCAAGACTATCTACAAAAGCTTCCAAATCACCACCTCGAACCGCCCACCTCAGGCCGCAGATCAAACAGCACAAACTCGGCATCTTTCCCCACTCCCGTATTCCTAATCTCCAACCCATCCCCCGCCTTTCCCTCTCGAATATACGCACCATCGCCCTCTTTCAGCGTATACTCTGCACCTTTTCCATCAGCAAACGTGATCTGGGCTTCACCCTTGATCCCCATATCGGCAAACTCGGGATCCTTGTAGCCCGACGTCTGCGCAAGGTGTACGTACACCCATCTCTCGGTGCCCGGTTCAGCGGCTGAGTCGGCACCCAACACGTGCGTTACCGAAGCACCAGGAGACAAGATCGAGGTTCTCGTAACCAACGTAGAGTGGGACGGAATCGGCAAACCTTCCGGTAACAACCCTTGCCTCTCCGCCTCTTGCTTGCTAAACGTCGAAATCGGCTTGATCAACGTCTTCAACGTATCCCTCTTACTCTGATCGCTCGCATGCGTCGTATAATACCTCGGACTCAACCCACTCACATCCGGAGTATACCAAATCTGCAAAAAATGAACCTCGCCTTTACCCCCGTTCTTCTCACTATGTCGAATCCCCGTACCCGCCGACGTAAACTGCACATCTCCGCGCTTCAAAATCTCAACGTTTCCCATGCTATCCCGATGTTCGAGTGCACCGTCGAGGACGACCGAGAAGATCTCGGCTTCGCGATGCGGATGGGTGCCGAAACCGGTGTTGGGAGCGACGCGGTCTTCGTTGATCACGCGCAGGTTGGAGAAGCACATGTGAGCGGGATCGTAGTGGGAAGCAAAGGAGAAGGTGTGAAAGGTTTTCAGCCAACCGTGATCGGCGTGCCCGCGAGCGTACCACCGACGAGGCGTGACCGACAGCTTGGCGGCTTGGATTGCCGACGTCATTGTTGGAGAGGAGAAGGTTGTGTGGTATGTGTATAGAGTAGAGCGAGTACAGCTGCGAGGATAGCTGTGAGTAAACGCTTGACGGTTGACGAAATGGGGGTATATGTTCCACCTTGTGTTGATGGTTGTGGTGGTGGTTGCTTGGATGGCGTGGAAAGGTTCGACATGGACTCGTCCCGGCTGGTTATATACCCTTTTGTCGTAAGGGTGTTTGCGTGCGGTTGTTTGGAAACGGGGTTAGAGAAGCGGGTTAAAATCCGAAGCTCGAAAGCCTCTCTCTCTCTCTCTCTAATGCAGCGCCACGCAGAGAGGAGATTGTTTGGGCTGCGAGGCGGCGATATGGCGGGTTTAGACGCTCTCCGGCTGCAAGCCACAACGCCGAGCTTGCATACCGCAGAAAGGCATTCGACGCTCATTCGAATCGTATCTCCTCTTACAAGTCACGTTCTCTCTATTCGTCGGCGAAAGGACTTTACATTCGGATATAGAAATACATAGATTCGCATCGAGTACGCGAGACCATTCGAGCAAGCTTTTTCAAGCAACAAAGCTTACGTTGCCACCATCCTACCACTCTCCAAAGCAGCCGCAGCTTTCCCACCCTTCTTCTTGCCACCGCCACTGCTCTGCGGGTTCGCATTCTCCTTATCCCCCTCTTGCCCCGCCGTCGTCCGATTCGCATTCACCGTCCTCTCGACCAAACTCGTACCATCTCTGAACCTCGCCCTGAACAGCACATTGGCATTGGTAAACAACCCCTCCTTCAACGAAACCACGATAAACTGACTGCCCTGGAACCGGTTTCTAAACAGCTGTCCAATGTGTTGCGTATGACTCAAATCCAAAGCTGCATCGATCTCGTCCAAAATATACATGGGCGCCGGCTTGAACTGCAACAGACTCATGATCAGACTGAGCGCGATCAAACTCCTCTGTCCACCGGACAGCTCGGTGAGACTCTGCTTCCATACCGTACCCAATCGCACCTTGACTTCCAACCCTTGCGTCAAGTCTTGGTTCTCCGGAGGTTGCAATTTGGCATAGTTGCCCGGCAACAACTCGCCAAAGATCGATCCAAAATCGGCATTGACTTTCTCCCACGTGTTTTGAAGCGCATCGCGTTTGTATCGATCCAGCTCGGTGATGGTATCCTCGATCTTGTCCTTGTCCTTGAGCACCGTAGACAACATGGTCTTGAGCGTAGACTCCTTCTTCTCGACACCTTCGATCATCGACAGCACTTTCGGGTTGACCTTCTTGCGCATCCCCTGTTGCGTCTCTTCGAGCTTCTTGCAACGTTTGCGCACCTCGCTCATGTTGTGCTTGCCAAAGTCGTACACGGTTCCCGCTTGACCGAAGAAGCGTTGCTCGGACTGGATCCACTCGAATTGATTCTCGAGCTGCTGGATCATCTTTTCGTATCCGGCAACGTCGCCCGTCAGCTTCTCACGATCGTGCGTGAGCTGCTTGATCGCCAGTGCACCGTCGGCAATCTCTTGCTTCTTGGACTTGAGTGCATTCCGCAACGCCGCTAGCTCGTCGTCGTAGCCCGACAAGGTAGCACGCTCTTCGGTCAACTTGGACTCGACTTTGTCCACATCTGCTTGCAGCTCCTCGAGCTTGGCCTGCATATCGGCGAGCTCAACTTCGACCTTCTTGATCGCCCGTTGGCCATCGCGGATCGTCTTCTCGCACCCCGTGATCTCGACCCGCGTCTGCTCGATCTCGAGTTCCAAGGTGCGTACTTCACCCTGGCGTGCCTTGATCTCACCGCTTCGCTTCTGTACTTCGGCCTTCTTGCGCTTGATCTCGGCCTTGAGCTGGTCGAGCTTCGAGTCCTTGTTCTTGTCAAACTCTTCCATCTCCTTTTCGAGGCGCTTGGCTTCCTTGGCCGCGTTCTGTTGGCGCTGCTTGGCGGCCTCGATGGCTTCCTTGAGTTCGACGATCGAGGCTTTGGCTTTTTCGACTTCGCCAATGATGCGTGTGGCGTTGGACCCGCTGATCTGCGACTCGAGCAGCGTGACTTGGTGACGCTTGAGATCGAGATCACGCTTGGCTTTGGAGAACGAAGCCATCTGTGCTTTCGAGGATTGGATCTCGGCCTCGACTTTGCCGAGCTCGAGCTTGGCCTCCTTGAGTGCCTTGTCGATCTTGATAAGGTCCTGCATCTTGACCAGCACGTTGCCCGAGTTGGGCTTGGATCCACCCGAGAGCGTGCCTGCGGGGTCGTACACATCGCCATCGAGCGTAACCGACTTCATGCGTACCGCATTGTCAAACGTGACACGCTTGGCAGTGGCGGCATCCGCGCACACGAGCGTGTTACCGAACACGTACTCCATGGCCCGGCTCACTTCGTCGTCGTAGCCAACGAGAGTCAATGCGAGATCCACCTTGCCCGGTGCGAGCTTCTGTGCGGCGCCCACTTTCTCGGCGCTGGCGACAAAGGCGTTGATCTTGTTGAGCGGGATCAAAGTGACACGCTTCTTGAGCTGACCGTTAGCCAAGAGCTTGGAGCCCACCTTTTCGTCCTCGACGACGACGTTGTAGAGTCGACCACCGGCACAGATCTCGAGCGCAGTCGAGTACTTATGCTTGTCCTGATCGAGCTGGATGAGCGACGCTACCAGACCTTTGACACGCGACCGGTCAAAGTTGGGCTCAGGGTCCGAGTATTGGAAGTCCATTCCTGCCAGCTTAGACTTGAGCGCCTCTTTGCGCTCGAGCAGGTCCGAGACGCGTCGACTCCATTCGGCTTTGGATTGGAGCAGCGACTTTTCCTTTTCGTCGTCCCAGCCGAGCTTCTGCATGTGCGCTTCAAGCTGCTGCACTGCGGCACGCGAAGACTCTAGCTCGTTTAGAAGGCCAGCGGCGTCCTTCTGCGCCTTCTTGGCAAGAGGCTCCTTCTGCTTGACTTCCTTTTCGAGATGCCCGATGCGCAATTTGGACTGTTCGATCTCGGTGCTGGCTGCAGTCTCGTCGGCACACGCAGAGGCGATCTGACCCATGTAGCCACCGGCGGAGCTCTCTCCTGCTTTGGACTTGGACGACGAAGCCATACCGGTGAGCAGGGTCTGCAGCAGCTCGTCTTGCTTGTTGACGTCAGCAACCGCACCGTCGTAGTCGGCTTTGAGCTTGGAGAAGGAGCCAGACAGTTGAACGAGCTCTTGCTCCTTTCGCTGAGCGTCTGGTGCAATGCTTTGAGCGAAGCCTGATCCGCCTGCAACTTCTTGCGCTCCTCTTCGACCGAGCCCATCTTGAGGTCGACGTTGGTCTTGCGCTTGACAAGGTCGTGTTGGAGCTCCTTGCTCCTGTTGACGAGCGCCTGAAGCTTGCCGCCTTTGGTCATTTCTGCCTCCTTCTTCTTTTCGATCTGGGCCAGCTCCTTTTCAATGCTTTCGATCTGGCGTTTGAGCGCCTTTGCCTCGTCTTGGCGGTCTTGCACGTCCTGCGACTTTTGATCGACAAGCGCCTTTCGCTCCTCGTACTTGGCGCAGCACTGCTGCCATTCGTATGCTTTGGCGAGACGTGTGAGACGGTCGAGCTCTGTGCTGGCTTTCTGATACTCGAGGAAGGATCGCTTCTCTTCCCGAAGCTTGTCAAGCTTGGGCGTAATCTCTTCTTCGAGCAAAGCGGTGATCTCTTTGACTTTCTGATCCTTCTTGGACATGGTCTTGATAGCCTTGTCCTTGCGGTCCTCGAACATGCGCGTACCTGCGGCTTCTTCGATCATTGAGAGAATTTCTGCTGGTTTCATGTTGAGAACTTTTGTGATTTTTCCCTGCATGATGAGGAAGTTGGGGTTGTTGATGTTGAGTTGGACACTCTGGAACATGTTTTGCACCGACTGCTGTGTTGCCTTGTGGCCATTGATAAGATATTTGCTGAGACCACCCATGGCGATCTGACGAGTGACAGTAATCTGTGGGCAGTTTTCGAATGAGACGGGAGACTTGGTGCGATCTGTGTTGTCAAAGACGATCGTGACCGAGGCCTTTGTGATACCTGCTTGACCTCGCTTGTAGATGAGATCTTGGAGGTTGTTGGCTCGGACTGCAGTGAGGTTGGTGATGCCGAGCACGAAGCAGATCGAATCGAGGATGTTGGATTTGCCGGAACCATTGAGACCAGTGATGGCGTTGAAGGAGGCATCGAAGCCAGAAACGTGCGTTCGCACGGGGTACGACTTGAAACCGTCGATGATGAGTTCCTCGATGCGCATCTTGAAGTATCGTTGCGTGCTGTGGGAATGTCGGGGAAGGTGGTGCTAGAAAGACGAGGCAAAGGTTGAATCCGCGCCCTTGAGTGATGCGATTCAGTTTGCAAGCGGGTGGTGAATGTTGAAGCCCAATCGTGCGGTGCGGTGCGGTTCTCGAATCTAAGCCAACGAGGTCATGGTTTTTGCGTGGCTGATGCGTGCTTGAGTCGACGGTGATGGATGGATGGATGATCGATGAGAGGAAGGAAGGGAGTGATCGTGATTCGAAAGCTGAGCTGAGCTGAGTCGTGTCTAGCCTGTCGGTTGAGCCGAGTGTTGATCTCTCTTCAGTCTAAAGTGACTCACAAAAAAACGCGCTCTTGTGCAGTTGAAAGGCACTCACTCACTCGCTCGCTCTCTGAGCTTCTCACACGCGTCTCGGCAGTAACAGGAGACAGCGCGCTTGGTTTATTTGTGTCACGTGAGCCACATTCAAGCTTTAACACTACTCAAACGGATCAAAGAGCATGGTCATGCTGTCTTTGCATTGCTTGACGCCATCTACAGTCTGAATACGCCAATGGCTTGTTGAATGCCGTCGTAGATCACCGTATTGTCTGCTGGAATGTACTGCTTGGTGATCAACTTGATCGCTTCCTGCGCCACTAGACCGCCCAACAATGCTGTGGTGGGAGGCAGACTTGCATCGCCAGAACGCACAAGCTCACCAACACTCTGCTCGATCTTTTCCCATTCGTCACCATCCTCGGCGATGCTGAACTTGGTGACTGCAATCTTCTTGGCTAGTGAAAGCAGCTCGGCTTCGTCCTTCGAGGCGTCGTGTGTCGCGGTCCCGTCGCGCATCTTGACGTCCAGTATACTGGATTCGACGTCGCCAGTGGGTGTTTCCGACTTTTGTCTTTTTGCTGCTCGAGGTGCATCAGATGATGAATCCGTCTCGATGCTGTGAGCGGTGATATGGGACGATGAAGCAATGGACGTCGAGGATGAAGCGTGTGAAACTCCAGGATATCTACCGTGCTGCTCGTACAAGTCGTCAGCGGCCGCGAGAGCAACGTGATGTTGAAAAGTGCAGGGATTGATCGGATCCAGAAAAGCAAGCATCGCAGCTTCCTGATTGGGCTCTTGGTCTCTCTGCCTGTGACTACGGCCTCGAATCAGCTTGAGATAGCCGGCATGCTTGACAAAGGCTTCAATCTCGTCCTCGGCAATCTTACCCTCCACACCAGCTACCTTGCACGTTTCGGTCACCAGCTGCTTGAATTGCGCCAAATCCTGCAGTGATTTGTTCCTATACGTGTTTTGCAGCTTGATGTATCCTGAGGATGTTGCTTTCATATCCGGCACCGATCCTGAAAGAGGCAAAGACTGCGTCGGTGATGCTGCCACAAATTCGCGCAGAGCACGCACCAGGATCCAAAAGTTGGTCGATGATGGCGTGAGGTCGTTGCACGCAGCCTCCTTGAACATGGCTTGCACCTCGTCAGGTACACCACCTCCGCCAACACCATTGGAAGTGAGAGGTCGCCACAGATGCTTGCCTAGCGCAGAGACGGCTTCGTCAAAGTTCTCGGCGTCCGGGTTGCCAGCAAGTCGCGATGCGTTGATCAGCTTGACAAAGGTATCGCGGTCTTTTGATGTAGGCAGTTTGCCATCGTTGGCAGATTGCCACTCGACGAGCTTCTTGATGAGAATGACGGGAAATGGGATGTGGCTATGCTCCAAGGTGTTGGTCGTGTTGAGATCGAATTGCTGAGAAAGTTCGAGCAGCTCAGGAAAGGGCCGTGTGATTCTCAGATCAACCACGCTATCCGGATGCGTTTCGATGATCCCGAGCTCCTTGAGGCTGATCTGCATCTCTGCCAACATGCCAGCGCTGCGCACTCGAAGCAGAGGCACTTGTGGTGATGGAGGCTGCAACGCCCACAACGTATCCGAAAGAGCCAAGTCGAACGACTTTGACTGGTTGACAGAGATGACCAGTCTGAAGCCAGCGAAGAAGCTTGGATCCGATTGCAAAAGCGAAGTAGGGTTCTATGGCACGTCGAGCAAAAGAGAAACGGTGTCCAATGGGAGTCAGTGTTTGTTAAAGTCTCAAGGGTTACTGTGTGTACTTGACGACCTACCTCAAGCTTGGCTTCGGAAGAGACGCTGGTGTTCATCTCTGTGAGTAGTCGACACATTTCCTCTGCCGCATACTTGCCCTCGCTCTCCCCAGGCTGCAAGAAGAAGTTGACGCCTAAATCTGCACCGTCTACGATGGCATCATCGAGCAGCACGAATGAGCCTATGCCGGGAAGCACCAAGTTCTTGAGGATCTGAGCCGAGAGTGCCGATGCTCCAATCGCAAGGATTCGAGACCTCTCGAGTGATGACTGCCCTGATGAGGCCCATAGTCGTAGCTGACGGTCGTATCGTTGTGTGTGGGCCGATGGACGTTGACTTGTGATGGTCGAGTCTGTCTTTGGCAGTGGATCTACGCCAACGCTGGACATTGTGAGGATCAGAGCAAAGCAAGCGGGGTAGGGGTTGGTGCAAATGGTTGAATGAAGAGGTGGAGGTCTCAACTCAAGGTCGAGCACAAACTCAGCCTTTTGGGGGGGCACAGACCAACACGCGGTGTTAAGCGTGCAGAGTCTGAGAAGAACGAGTTGGACACGCGCGCGCACAGCAAAGTGTTGTTCTCAGTCTGCCCTCGGTTTCCTTCCTCCTCCGAGGGGGAACGTACGCTTAGATATGTCGAGCGCAGAGCATACAGATACTACCTCCGCACTCGCGCCGACAAGTTCCAGCGCTGGCTCAGCTGCGACCGAAACCCGCAAGGTATCGTTCCAGCCAACCTCTGCAACAGCACCGAGCAGATCTTCGTCATCGGCGCATCTTGCCACTTCAAACGCATCGAGGACCGGAGCTACCTCGTCAAGCTCGCAAGCATACTCTGCATACTCTGGCGTGACTCGACGACATTCGCTTTTCGGAACGGAGGACAGGATCGTGCTCGACATTGGCAGCAGGTACTCCAAGTTTGGGTTCAGCGGCGAGCCTCGACCACGCGCCATCGTTCCCTCTGTCGGCTTCTCTCAACCCTCTACATCCTATCTTGGCCTCGACTACTCATCCCCAACATCGAGTCTGTACAGCAGCGGAGAGACATTGTGGGATCTGGATTTCGAACGATGTGCCGATGACCAGCTGCGTCGAGGCAAGCGCGCGTTTGTGCTTGCACAGCTCACACAGTTGCTGCGCAATGCATTCACCCAACATCTTATGGTAGATCCCAAGCAGAGGAAAGTGCTGGTGGTCGAGAATCCGATGCTGCCCAACTCGATCAGAGAGATGATCTGCATCGTGCTGTTCAATAATCTGCAGGTGCCGTCGGTATCATTTGTGCCTGCACCGCTGCTCAGTCTGTTGGCAGTGGGGAGGATTACCGGTCTTGTGTTGGAAGTCGGTTATCTCGAGTCAACGCTGATGCCGGTTTACTATGGACGACCGCTGACGAGTCATACGGTCTCGACGACACGAGCGGGCAAGCGGTTGAATGCGAGGTTGAAGCGTTTGCTTCTGCGATACGGCAAGTTTGTAGCTTCACAGACCAGCTTGCAAGACTCGTGCAAGACACTGCGAGAGAGGACGCATACGATGGATCCATCGCTGCTTACGGACGATCGGCTCGAGCAGATCAAAGCGAAGGCGCTGTTTGTCAGCTGGCACGATTCGAATCTCGGCGATCTCGACGAGCTGTTGGCCGAACTGGAGCTCGAATCGATTGCAGATTCGACAGACAAGCATGCAAAGGCAGCCGCTTCGATTCGCCAAAAGTACGCTTCAAGCTCAACTGCAACGCCTTTCACATTGGCAGTGACTTCTGAATCCGTCGACCCACATGGCACCGCTTCGCTCATCCAAAGTGTCTCGGCTCCACCCACCTTATCTTCTTCCAGCTTTGCTACGAGCTCCGGAAAAGTGCAGTCGTGCGGCGTCATCGCCATTCCAGGCTGGGTGCGTGAACGAGCGGCAGAATTGCTGTTCGAAAAGGGCGACGAGGACGATGCCGGTCTGGTCGACATGACGGTATCAGCGATTGCCAAGCTGCCGATTGATCTGCGACGAGTCATGTGCGAGAACATTCTGGTATCCGGCGGTACGGCGATGCTTCCTGGGTTTGCGAACCGGTACCGAACGCAACTGGCGATGGCGGTAGAGAACGCGGAGCAGTCGGGAGGGCAGCTGTCGATCGATCGACACGCAGTCCGACATTCCAAAGCAGCAGAGACGAGTGAGGAGAAGCAAAGATCACAGGGATCGAGCCTACACGGTTCCGTAGCGGTGTCGAACGACCCCTGGCCTGATATGACACAGCTTGAACCCTCATTCAACAGCAAGGGCAAGAAAGCTCCTTCAGGAGGATCAGCACCCGCATTTGCAGCCAACCTCCTCCCTTGGATGGGTGCTTCACTGGCCGGGGCACTCAAGACAACGTCACTCAATGCAATCTCACGCGAAGCTTACGACGAAGCCACCAAGCCGGTTCAGGCAGAAGAGACGGAAAAGGAAGATGTGGGCAAGGAGAACGAAAAGGACAAGCCACAACGACCAACGATGCCAGCAGCAAGCAAGCGAGGGTCGTTTGTCGGTGTTGTTGGTGGATTGGAAACGGGGGCGTATGGAGGATTGGCTGCGGTGAGTCGACATCTGATTGGTGTGCCGGGCACAGCAGGTGGGTCGAGTGGTGCTACTAAGCCGACGCCTGAGGAGATCGATGATGGTGACTAGCGATTGTACAGACCTTCTTTTGCAGTACAATCCAATTGGCCTGCCTATGCCGTCAAAAAGTGCATCACACGTTTCGAGACTGGGAATCGAGTGGTGAATGTGGATGCAGATAATGAGATTTCGAGTTCGCCTGTTCTAAACGAGCAAGGAGGGTCGTGAATTTTTTTGAGGGGGGAAATGCTGATGTTAGAATTGTACCGAGACCTTGTTTCTACTCGTTGATCTTAGCGAGGATCTCCGAGTCGCGGATAAGAAGATATTCGTCCTCGCCGACTTTGATCGAGTTACCACCCCAGCTAGGAAGGAGGACCTTGTCACCAGACTTGACCGAAGTGGGGACAAGCTTTCCGTCCTTGTCGGGAGCACCGGGGCCGGTAGCGATGACGCTGGCTTCGGGGAGAGGCGAAGAGGCAGCCGAGGAGGGGAGGAAGAGACCCGAAGAAGTCTTGGTTTCAGGCTTGAAACGCTGGACGAGAACGCGGTCGAGGAGCGGTACAACCGACTTGATCGAGCGGATGGTGGATTGAGTGGCCTATTGGAGTCAGCAGTGCAGTGAATGCGTGGGGTGATTGATGGGCGTTGAGAATGGTGTCGGATGATGCGAAGATCGAGAAGCGGACCAGATGTCAGTAACGGACCAGTCTTTGCTAATAGAGGCCAAGAGGCTGCTCGCCGTCGATTGCAATAGCAGCAGTATCGTCTAGCTGATATCCAGCACCTACCATTGGGAAGATTGTTGTCCTGGAAAGCGAGCGAGAGATGGTGTGAGAAGAGATGGTGTTGATTGACAAAGATGATCACTGACCAAGTCTTCTCTCCACTGAGCCAACCGGAAGAAGCGACTCGCCTCTCTCGTGCAAAATCAAACTCGGAACCCGGACTGCAATACTACGCTCTCAAACGCTCTGCACACAACAACTCTCTCAGCTCGCTCCTCATTGAGATTAAGCTCACAAGGTCATGTGGTTTGAGATTGAGGTGTGTGTAAAACTGACTCGGTCTGGAAGCTTCGAGAGCCGGTTCAACTGAGCTCTAAGTTATTCCAAGTCTATCCGCTAAGCCCGCTCGAGAGTGAGATCGGGGCAAACCGTGACCGCTTTTTTTGCGGCTCAGCAGCGCAGTCAAAAAAAGGAAGAAGAAGAAGAAGAAGAAGAAGAAGAAGAAGAAGAAAGGGTGGAAGAAGGCTGAGGAACAAAGCCGAAATCAAAAGAGCTTTTTTCTTCTCGTTTTTTTTTTTTTTTTTTTCCTTCGGCAAGATCGGGTGAGAGTGTGGAGTTGTGACTGCAACAAGAAGAGCCAATAATCAAAGCGATACTCAATCGGAAGTCAATTGCTCCAAAGCACAAGCCTTTCCTTTCGGTCGAGTTCCGGTTATGTGATGGATTTGACTGACAGTGCGCTGAGCAGGCGGTGAAAGGCAAATCTGAGCTCAATTCTTCTTGTCACAGTCACATTATTTACAGTATTGACAGGAATCTTGTTGCTCAAGCCGGCTCAGCTCAATCCTTTCTTCTTCTTTCTTTCTTTCTTTCTTTCTCACATCATCCTCACCTCCTCCGCTTCATCTCTTGTCTTCCCCCATTTCTCGACTCTATTTCATCGTCGACGAACGCAATCAAAAGGAGGGACCATCATTTCACACATACCCATTCCTTTTTCATCCACTCCTTTTGGCCGCCATGTCTCTTGTTCGCAACGCCGCTACCCCGGCCCGCAAGGCCGCCTTCAACCAGGGACGCAGCTTCTCCACCTCGCTCGTCGCCAACGCTCACAAGGAGGTCAAGTTTAGCAACGATGGTCGTGCCGCCATGCTCAACGGCGTCAACCTCCTCGCCAACGCCGTCTCGGTCACTCTCGGTCCCAAGGGTCGCAACGTCATCATCGAGCAGCCGTTCGGTGGTCCCAAGATCACCAAGGACGGTGTCACCGTCGCCAAGTCCATCACCCTCAAGGACAAGTTTGAAAACCTCGGTGCTCGTCTCGTTCAGGATGTCGCCAACAAGACCAACGAGATTGCTGGTGACGGTACCACCACCGCCACCGTCCTCGCCCGTGCCATCTACGCCGAGGGTGTCAAGAACGTCGCTGCTGGCTGCAACCCCATGGACTTGCGACGCGGTGTCCAGGCCGGTGTCGACGCCGTCATCAAGTTCCTCGAGACCAACAAGCGTGCCGTCACCACCTCGGCCGAGATCGCTCAAGTCGCCACCATCTCGGCCAACGGCGACTCGCACGTCGGTCAGCTCATCGCCACCGCCATGGAGAAGGTCGGAAAGGAGGGTGTCATCACCGTCAAAGAGGGCAAGACCCTCGAGGACGAGATCGAGATCACCGAGGGTATGCGCTTCGACCGCGGCTACATCTCGCCTTACTTTATCACCGACGTCAAGACCGCCAAGGTCGAGTTCGAGAAGCCCCTCATCCTTCTCTCGGAGAAGAAGATCTCGGCTCTCCAAGACATTCTCCCTTCGCTCGAGGCTGCCGCTCAGCTCCGTCGCCCCTTGCTCATCATTGCCGAGGACATTGACGGTGAGGCCCTCGCCGCCTGCATTCTCAACAAGCTCCGCGGTCAGCTCCAGGTCGCCGCCGTCAAGGCTCCCGGTTTCGGTGACAACCGCAAGAGCATCCTCGGCGATCTCGGCATCTTGACCGGCGCTCAGGTCTTCTCGGACGAGCTCGAGACCAAGCTCGACCGTGCTACCCCCGAGATGCTCGGTACCACCGGTGCCGTCACCATCACCAAGGAGGACACCATCTTCCTCAACGGCGAGGGCGACAAGGACCGCATCGCTGCCCGATGCGAGCAGATCCGCGCCGCCATCAACGACTCCACCACCTCCGAGTACGACCGAACCAAGCTCCAGGAGCGTCTCGCCAAGCTCTCTGGCGGTGTCGCCGTCATCAAGGTCGGCGGTTCGTCCGAAGTCGAGGTCGGCGAGAAAGGACCGCTACGACGACGCTCTCAACGCTACCCGTGCCGCCGTCGAGGCCGGTGTGCTCCCCGGCGGTGGTGTGGCGCTCCTCAAGGCTTCCCTGTCGCTCAACGACGTGGCCACTGCCAACTTTGACCAGCAGCTCGGTCTTTCCATGCTCAAGGCCGCTCTCACCCGTCCCGCACGCACCATTGTCGAGAACGCCGGTGAAGAGGGCTCCGTCGTCGTCGGTCATCTGCTCGAGAAGCCCGGCGACTTTACCTACGGTTACGATGCTAGCGTTGGCGAGTACAAGGACATGATCGCCGCCGGTATCCTTGACCCCTTGAAGGTCGTCAAGACGGCGCTCCAGGACGCTTCCGGCGTCGCTTCGTTGCTCACCACCTCAGAGTGCTGCATTGTGGAGGCTCCGGAAGACAAGGGTCCTGCTGGCGGTATGGGTGGAATGGGCGGTATGGGCGGTATGGGTGGAATGGGTGGAATGGGCTTCTAAGCACACATACACAAAACATCGCAATTTCATTTTTCACCCCAGCACCCATTCAAAACTACAAATATGTATATCTAATATTCCCTTTAAGACTGGATTGGTTGTTGTTTCACCACTCAATCTATTTGCTGGTGTGATGTTGCAGAATGGGATTGCTGAGAGTGTGCTTGCGGATTACGGGACTGTAGAGTGGGAAGATCGATCTTTAAGCCATTGTTTGGCACGTGCTAATCGTTGGGCTTGTTTTTTTTTTTTTTTTTTTTTTTTTTTGAGGACGTCTTGTGTTGGTTGTGATGTTGGTGAGGTTTGGTTGGTTTGTGCTGTCTCGACTGCTGTCTTGTCTGGAGTTTCTGGTTGAGTAGCGTCATCGCTATCGCTGTCATCGTATGCAACCAGTCCCACTCTTCCTGCTGTTGCACTCTCTACCTCTGTATTTATCAACCTCAGCGCCTCTTCATACCCCATCACGCCGTGCCTCCGCTTCAACTCGTTCCAAACCTCCCTCTGCTCACCCTTCCCACCATCCTTGCGCAAAAATCCAAACCTTCCATCCGATCCATGATTCGCCACAATCTTCATCTCGAGCATCGAAGCGTTGCTACTCGAAGCTATGATTCTGGCTGTTTTCGCCATCAGTTCGAACTGCGCCTCGCTCAACCCAGGCGCTGTGGTGGTGGATGCAGGAGGTGTGGGTGATGGAGAACGAAGTTGAGCGAGACGCAAAGATCGTTGATCCTCGAGTGTAGATTGAGCTTTCCGATGCGTAAAGTGTGCAGCTTCGTCATTGGTCATATAGAACAAGTCTTCGTTGTCGGAGTCCAGGTCGGACCATCCCAGTTCGTCCTGGGAATCGTTCAACCGCGGTTTGGCGGGTAAGCAAGAGAGCAGATGGATTGCGTCGTATCTATCGGTGATTATGGAATGTCCGCAGCTGCTTTTCCAGGTGACTAATCGTGTTTCGTAGCCATTCTGGGGTGAAGAGGAAGGCTGAAGAGACTGCTTGAGCTGTGCGTCGTGGTTGAGCGAGATTTCGTACGATGTTGGATGCAAGACATTGGAGGTGGATGGAGAGTTTGAGAAAGGGTGGTGAAGATGTGTGCAGATGATGAGGAGGTGAAAGGGTGGGTGAAGCGACGCCGTTTGGGTGGTGGTCGACTCATGGTTGGTAGGAAAGGTGAGGAGGAGAGAAGAAAGTCATGCAGCAAAGTCATCAAGACCCTCAAGTCACGAAAAACTCCACCTCCGATTCCCGTGAAACGCAGAAAACCCAGTCTTGCGCATCATTCACATTGACCAGCTTTTACTTCTTGTCACCAGCTCATCCATACCCTATGCAACACAATTCGGACCACTGCAAGACTTCTAGAAGAATCGCAAGACGATCCAGAAAGCGCCGTAGCAGCAAGTCGACCGCTTTCGTAGAAGCAAGCGAAAAAGCAGACAAATATAACCCCAAGCATATCATCATTTCAGCACCAGCAGCATGTCTGACTTTTACGTTCGATACTAGTAAGCATACCTGCAGCCACAGAGCACCATTCAGGCCAGAACCCCCACTGACTGTTGATTGTCTACTCGTTCTTTCCCAACCACAGCACCGGCCATCAAGGCAGACACGGTCACGAGTTTCTCGAATTCGAATACTCCCGTGGACGTTTGCGCTATGCCAACAACTCGAATTACCGCAACGACAGTTTGATTCGTAAAGAGAGTAAGTTGCCCTCCCTCCATTCTTCCAGCCTTGTTCTTGTTCTTTTTTTTTTTTTTTTTTTTCCTGCTTTCGACCGCTAATCTTGTTTCTTTTTCGGGGTTGGGATAGTGTGGATAAGCCCGTTGATGGTAGACGAGTTGAAAAGAATCGTTGAAGAGTCCGAGATATTGCAAGAAGATGACGCAAAGTGGCCCAAGAAGAATGCTACGGGAAGACAGGAGCTGGAAGTTAGGTTGGGGAAGGAGCATGTTTCGTTCGAGGTGAGTTGGGGATATAACCCCCTTTTGCAGAGATCGAGTGTGTCGGTGGACATTTGCTGACCTTGTTTTCGTTTCTTTTGCGGGTGTGATGGGAAGACGGCGAAAATCGGCTCGCTTGTAGACGTCAATGACAGTGACGATCCGGAAGGCTTGAGGGTCATGTACTACTTGGTTCAGGATCTCAAGGTGAGTTTTCTAAGCCACTCGCATGCTGCTTCTGGAAGAATGTCGCTACGCTGCGGATCACTGACGTCTGATATGCCCATGTTTTTGGAAAACAGTGCCTCATCTTCAGCCTTATCTCATTGCATTTCAAGATCAAGCCTATCGCTTGATACACACCCATATCAGCTCGAACTAATCGCTTGACATCCCCTTTCTCGACATCACAACCCAATGTTACTTTTAAATCGATTTCATACCACATTCGTTCATCCAGCTGTACATCAGTTGTTTGGTTCTGCTTGCACAGAGATCGGGCAAAGATCAGTGAGCATTTGATATGTCTGCTTTCCGTTGCAAGTCGTTCAAGCTTTGGAAGACGAGAGAGCGTTGCATATCTCGAGGCTCCATTCAACGCTGGAAAAAAAGACGTCGCAAAAAGATGGCTCCAAAAATGGCACATTGAAACCAGAAACCTCCTCAGCCCTCGCCTGTACTGTACGACTGCATCTTGGGACAGTGGAGCATCAGAGTAATACCTCCTTCCCAAAAGGATCAACACACCAAGGACGACGGATGTCGGCAGAGTGACAAGCTCGCAGAGGGTCCTCCAGCAGGGAGACGCATCGCCGATCTCTGAGGTCGTCTTTTGGCCCATGCACGAGCTACGCGCGACGCGTCTCCTCTGTTGATTTTGTGCTCTGGTTCGGAATGTGTGATTACAGAGAGTGAGTACAAAAAAAAAAAAAAAAAAAAGCTACAGTAATTTGCCTGCGCGCGCGCAGAGCTTTCCTTTCTAAAGTCACATCCGTGGCCCTCTCGACGTTTTACAACTTGTTTCTGTGTGTGGTTTTGGCCTGCTCGTTTGTGGACGAGTCTCGAGATCATCTCCATATTCTCTCGGTATGCATACAAAGAGAAAGACTCGGTAGGGGGAAGATACCGATGTTCGAGCTGAGCAGGTGGAAGGAAGGATGAGGAGGAGGAAACTCCGTGCTCTTTCACTGAAGCAGCATCAAGCGTGGGACAGCGTCTTTGAATTCGGACGTGCATTGCAAATCCCTCTTCTCCCCATTGAATTCAAACGAGTAGAGGACGCGTGTCTGCAAATTGAATTTGTGCTCATTCGAATTTGTATTGATAAGAGCCATCGACTGTTCGCAATGCTTAAGCGTTGAGACCGAGGGGAAAAAAAGAACAACACTTTGCGGCGCGCGCACAGTCTCGACTGAACTTTTTGTCTCCGTCTCTCTCTCTTTCTCTCTCTGTTTCGAGTTTGGGTGGGTGCGTGTGTGTGTCCGCTCTGTCGCAGTCCAACACTTTTTCGGGCTGAAGTGAGGGTGTGAATTTCGTCTCTTTCTCTCTGTCCAGCCAGCGAGCTCATCGTCCGCGCGCCAACCTGTGTCTCTTGTGTGATCACTTCCACCACCAACACCATCTTTCTCTTCACCTCTTCCTTGTCCGGTCCGTCTTGTCTTCCTCTCCACCACCTAACTACTTCTCACCAACTCCACCACCATCACTACCTTTGTTTAATACGACGGTCATCTCGCCTCGTTCGCGTCACCTATAGTAAGCTGTAAGTTTCAACCAACAGCAGCAGCAGGCATGCAGGTCCTTGGCAACGCGCGCAATTATACAACCTCGAGTCCAACAGCATCATATGCTCGGTACATCATTTCGCATCTCGACCTTGCGACACATCTCTCCGCACACCATCCTCCAACAAACCATTCGAACCTCGACGTCTGCTTCCAACACCAGGAATACTCGAGTTCAGATCACGCGTCGCTGCTGGTGCGAACTTTGCGGGTCAATATCGGGACTGCAAGGAGGGCCGTCATGATGCGGAACGAACGAGCTGGGATGGCCTATGTTATGATCATCGTGCGTGATCTGATTACTAGATGCGCACGGCAGTCAAAAAGGACATGCGCAAGATCTCATTGATGCATCATGAGACGCAGACCAATTGCAACGCATCCCAAACGAGCTCATCAACACTGTCACCGTGCTTGCCTCCATTCATGCCTACCTGCTTTGAATGATATCTACGTTCGCAAAGAGCGCACCTCTAACGTGCAGGGGTTTTTTTTTTTTTGGTTTTTTTGTTTTTGTTTTTTTTTTTTTTTTTTTTGCTGACCTTTCCGCCCTTCTTCGCTCATTTCCGCCACACAGTCACCAACCAAATCAGGATCCACTTTCGAACCTTCTTCTAACCTTTCTTCAAGATGCGTGAGATTGGTAAGTTCATCTCCAACTGCCACACAAGCTGATCACCGACCAGCATCGATTCGACTCTGTCCAACCTCGTTTCTGACACCTTTTCAACCCCTCCTCACGATTGAATGTACTACTGCTTCCACCCAACAGTCCACCTTCAGACCGGTCAGTGTGGTAACCAGGTCGGTACCAAGTTCTGGGAGGTGCTCTCGGACGAGCACGGAATCGACCACAACGGTAACTACATTGGCACCAGCGACGACCAGCTCGCCCGCATCAATGTTTACTACAATGAGGCCAGCGGCAACAAGTACGTGCCCCGTGCCGTCCTCGTCGACTTGGAGCCCGGCACCATGGACTCGACCCGTTCCGGTCCGCTCGGTGGTCTCTTCCGCCCCGACAACTTTGTCTTTGGTCAGTCCGGTGCCGGTAACAACTGGGCCAAAGGTCACTACACCGAGGGTGCCGAGCTCGTCGACTCGGTGCTCGACGTCATCCGCAAGGAGGCCGAGAACTGTGACATGCTCCAAGGTTTCCAGATCACCCACTCGCTCGGCGGTGGTACCGGTGCCGGCATGGGCACCTTGCTCATCTCCAAGATCCGCGAAGAGTACCCGGACCGAATGATGGCCACTTTCTCGGTTCTCCCTTCGCCCAAGGTCTCGGACACGGTCGTCGAGCCTTACAACGCCACCCTCTCGGTGCACCAGCTCGTCGAGAACTCGGACGAGACCTTCTGTATCGACAACGAGGCTCTGTACAACATTTGCTTCAAGACGCTCAAGCTCAACGCCCCCACCTACGGCGACCTCAACCACCTGGTCTCGCTCGTCATGTCCGGTGTCACGACGTGCCTGCGATTCCCCGGTCAGCTCAACTCGGACCTGCGCAAGCTCGCAGTCAACATGGTGCCCTTCCCTCGTCTCCACTTTTTCATGGTCGGTTTCTCGCCCTTGACCGCGCGCGGTTCGCAGTCGTACCGTGCGGTGACCATCCCCGAGATCACCCAGCAGGCCTTCGACAGCAAGAACATGATGACTGCCTGCGACACCCGTCTTGGCCGTTACCTCACGTGCGCCGCCTACTTCCGTGGTAAGGTTTCGATGAAGGACGTCGAGGACCAGATGCAGAGCTTCCAGCAGAAGCACTCGACCCAGTTCGTCGAGTGGATCCCCAACAACGTCCAGACCGCCCAGTGTGACATTCCTCCTCGTGGTCTCAAGATGTCGGTCACCTTTATTGGTAACTCGACCGCGATCCAGGATGTGTTCAAGCGTATCTCGGAGCAGTTCTCGGCCATGTTCAAGCGCAAGGCTTTCTTGCACTGGTACACGGGTGAAGGTATGGACGAGATGGAGTTCACTGAGGCCGAGTCGAACTTGCAGGACTTGATCGCTGAATACCAGCAGTACCAGGATGCTTCTGCTCTGGACGAGGAGATCGAGGGAGAATACCTCGAGGAGGAGGAGCTGGTTCAGGAGTAAAATGCACACGACCTGTACTCCAAAGGTGTGGAGCGTTGGCGGTGAGGGGGATGGGAGGAGCAGCAAGTAGCAACAAGGTCTGGTGTCGATGCCGTGCTTTCTGTTTCTACAGAGCCGGGTCGACGTTGGACGGTTGGGGTGTTGCGTGCTCCCTCTTGTCTCTTCAGCTTTGACGCTTGCACTCGACTCTTTGCCATTCTCTGCGCCTGTTTTCTTTTCTTTGTTTCTTTCTGATACATAAGTGATCATCATAACCCCCCTTTTTTTGTCAATCTCGAAGCCTTTTGGTTACTTTACAGAAACATCGCAGTGTGAGGGTGTGGGTATGGGATGCTATTGAATGGGTGAGTTTGATTACTGGTGATGAGAGGAACTCTTACGATATCAGGAGCCAGCTCGGAGCAGGGAATGGGGTCAATCTAACAATCTAGCTGGGAATTCGAGCGGTCTTTGGGCTGATTTGACCCCACCCTTTCCGGTTGAAATCTAAGTCGATGACAAGTATGAACGGGGCGAAGCTGGTGAAGTCTTGATTAATGTCGGTTCAGCCGGTTCCCGTTGTGCGGGGAAGTTCAAGAAGAAAGACAAAAAAAAAAAAAAAAAAAAAAGAACGGTGTGTGGTTTGCGGGTCAAAAAGCGAGCCGTCAAGCTTTCACACTCGTTTTAGGGCGACACACCAAAAAAAAAATAAAAATAAAAATAAAAAAAATAAAAAATAATAAATCAAGTGCGGATCTCCCCGATTTTGGATGGTTTGGGTCGGCTGTTCCTGTTTACCTGGCCCTCCTCAACCGGACGTTTGTTCCGCTCTAGATCAAATTGCTCCCTTGTCGATTCATGACGAAGCGATCCTGGTTGGAGTTGATGGAGTACAAATGATATGGGATGTAGGTAAAAGGCGAGAAAAGCTCTGCTTCTGTTGAACGGTGTGACGGCTTTCAAAACGTGTCGGACTGAGAGCGGGAAAAAAATGTGGCTGAAGAGATGCATCCGCCTCGCGTGTTTCAAACTAGAAAAAGGCGCACGGCTCGTTTTCAAATCCACAAACGACAAGCAATTCAAGCTCAGTTTGTAACTTTGCTCCACCTCAGAGTGACGGAATGGAAGAGGCGACAGTCACAGAGAGTCAGTTCAATTTCCCCATCCAGTCCGTTGACAGCTGCTGCTCTTGAGCCGCGCGGTTGCCCTTTGCTGTGAGCTTTCGTTGCTTGGTCCTCCTCGTCACCGTCTCAAAAGTCGGGTTAGCCGCTTTTGCACACACACGCAACGCACTTGCAGCCATCTTCCTCCTCTCACTTGATTCTCCTCATCACCCTTTCCGCTGTCCTGCACTTGCACTCTTGCAGCTACACGAGCGGTTTCCGACCGGATCCCCTCACCATCCTCGTCACCTCGGTCCTGCCGCGAGAACCAGCGTGGCCTCCTTCTACCCTGTCCACACCTCGTTCGTTCATAGACGAAGAGATCCCATACTGCAACTGCGACTAGGCATTGATCCTAACTCTCTTGTCGTAAGAAGAAGACAGCCTTGTCGCATCGCAGTCTCGACTCGTATCGACGTTCGAAAGTCCACCTCATCAGCACGGATCATTGCTGAATCGCATCGTAGCATAAGTCTATCGCAAACGCATCCCTCGCCTAGTCACAGCTGCCATCATGTCGAAATCTGTAAGTGCAGCCAAGAAGAGCATCCGGAGCTACACCAGTATTGACTAACTGACCCTTTATTGTATTCCCTCTCGATGCATCGCAGAGCAAGTCAGAGCTCTATCTCAAGGAGCTCGACTCCGCACGGTTGCATGGGAACTGGCTCAGCGAACAGCCGAGTCAGTCCGGCAAGTCCTTGCCATGGAAGGAGCTCTTGCGCAAGTTCTCCAAGCACAACGCTGACAAGCCTTGTGAGTTGAAAAGCTCGAATATACAGCCTCGAAGCGAGAACACAAACACTGACACTCTCTAACCCATTCTTTCAACCTCCTCATGGTTGTCTCTGCAGCCGTACTCGCACTCGCAACTCTCGAACAAGAGCTCAAAGCTGCCATTCACAACTTCTACGTCGACTCGAATTACACCGATGCCTCGCATCTCGACGACTACAAGCTCCACCCACGCATGGGCGATGCGACGCTCTTTCCTCCCATCATGCAACCTGGTGCTGAAGGCGTCGGTTGGTCCACCGAAAGCGTAACTCAGATTGCAGACCGCGTCCTCGAGTACGGCGATGGAAACAATCGCGCTGCTGCTGTCTCGTTGCGCGCTTTGGCTCTCTTTGCGCTGGGTCGTGATGACGAGGCCGTCGATATCATGCATCGCGAAAAGTTTATGGCAACAGCCGGCGAATCAGCTATCACACCCGAGATCCACAACACCGCCCTCACCGGACTCGTCATTCAAGGTTTTACCCTCTACGGCATGTCCAACGAAAGGTTGCTATTCAGCAAGAACGAGCCAGGCTACACTCCCTTTGCCCTCGCTGGATTCGCTAGAGCCATCGAGCTGCACGAGGCGGTACGTGGCGGCAAAAAGGCGAATGCGCTCCGCGGTCTGCAGGCCGACGAGATCGAGAGGTGGGCCGAGGTTGCTCTGTACCGTAACGCGCTGCTCTCAATTCGTGCAGGCGAGCCTGTACAGAGTCTCAATGCGCTCCGTTCCTACCAGGCTCACGCAGGTCGCTGGCATAACGAATTCCGTCTGCCACAGCGAAATGTCATCCACCGCTACTACCTCTGCGTCCTTAATCGATCCGCCGAGCTAGGCACCTACGTCGACCCGCCAGAGCTGCCACCACCGAGTCGCGACGACTGGAGGAGCAAGGCATACCAGCTCTCGGTCGTGGCCACTGTCGCCTCGCGCGTCCAGATCCGCGACTACGAGTCCGAGCGTCTGCACCGTGATCCTGCTGCCAAGCGTCTCGCTCCTACCTTCACTTCTCTTCGCGTCACCTCTCGCACCGTTTCAAAGCGTCGACCCAACGCCTACCGCGAACTGCGCCCACCTACCGTATCCTGGTCCAACGAGTCGCTCACCGCCCAAAAAGCCGCCTTCAACTCGCTGCAAAAGTCGACTTCATTCCCTAAAGCCGGTCACATCAACAACGAGGTGCTCGACTTTGCCGACGAGATGATCAAGGCGTGGCGGATCAATGGCGAGTTGGGAGGCGAGCAGGCTGACGACGTGGCCGAGATTCTGCACGGTCTGGTCGAGCTCACTTTCCACTCGCAACGCATCGCACGCTACCTTGTTGAGGTGCTCTTTGCTGCAGAGTGCTTTGATGAGGCCAAGCGAGCTTTGCAGGCGTACGTACAGCTTGTCGAAAAGGCCAGAGAGGCCGAGTCGAGCTCCGATGCCAATGCTCACGGCGAGGAGCGGGAATCCAAGCAGAATGGCGGGACGCAGCAGGAGAACCACGAGCAGCAGCAGAAGCAGGTCAACGGCACCAACACAAACTCTTTGAAGGATTACGACAGCGACGAGGTCTACGCAAGTGCGCTCGCACAAGGTGCGTATCTGGTGGGACGCCACTGCAACGATTTCATGCTCGCCGACAGGATCGCATCCAAGGCGCTTGCTGTGGTACAGGATGCCAATGGCAAATTCAAGCCTGCTTTTCAGAAGGACGCCGTGTTGCTGGCCCGTTTGAAGCGCGTCAGTGGCTTTGCTAAAGCCGGTCTGGCCATTCAGGTGGCGGATCCCGTTCGCAGACCGGTGTTGCAGTCCGAGGCGCTCGCCGAGCTTACCACGGCTACACAGCTGGACGACCAATCCTCTGAAGTTTTCTACCAGTTGGCCTTCCTGCAAGCCGAGCTGCGTGACGTTCATTCTGCCATTCAGTCGGCTCGCAAGGCGGTCGAGCTGGAACCTGCGGATGTCGAGTCGTGGCATCTGCTGGTGTTGCTGCTTTCGGCGCAGAAAAAGTACAAGGATGCGCTCAAGATTGCCGAGGTGGCGCTGGATGAATGCGACAAGGACGATACGGGGGTCACTACAGGTGTCAACGGTTCATCGCCAGCCAACTTTGCGACTTCACAGCTGCTGAGTGTCGACTACCCACCACGCCCTCTGGAGAGGAACGAGTCGATCTTGCGGCTCATGGTGACGTACAACGCTTTGGAGGAACTCCACGATGGAGTGGAGAGTGCTATCGCTGGACAGAAGGAGTTGTTCTCCTACTTTCACCGCGTGTTCCCGTACGCCGCAGCTGCGGCAGCGTCGGCTTCTGCGTCGTCAGCAGGTGGTGTTGGTGCGCTGGGAGAAGTCGACAAACGACGTACCTCGAAGGATTTGGGTGGCTTGCGTCGTTACGGCTCACTCGCTGCTGTGGGTGGCGAGAACAGCAACGACACGATCTTGGCACGCTCACACACGACAGCCAGTCGAGCACGATCGTATGCGCAAAGGTCGGTGAGCGGTCCCGGTGGCACGCAGAAGGGCAACGCGGCCATCTTGCCGGGTATGCAATTTGGCAGTGCTGACGAAGATCTTTCGCGATCCGGCGCCGAACGTACGCTGGAGCACCTCAAGAGGCAATCGCTCACGCTGGCCAAGATCTGGCTGCTTTCGGCGGCGAGCTTCCGACGTGCTGGCCAGCTCAAGGAGAGTCGATCTGCGATTCAGGAAGCCGAGCGATTGCAGCCGGGCTTGGCAGATGTATGGGTGCAACTGTCGCTCTACTTTGCCAAGAACGGATCGAATCGGCTTGCTGTCGATTCGTTGTATAAGGCGCTGGCGTGTTCGAGTGCCGACGTAGCTGCGTCGGTGCACCTTGCACGACTGTTTCTCGCCGATCCGGAGCTCAAGCCTAAGCATGATGCTGCTCACCACGATCCGATGGGAGCGACGGCGACCAGCAAGCACGAGTCAGCTGCCGAGGCGACGTTGAGTGCGAAAGCGCAAGATCTGTCGTCGGTGAGCTTGGCTGAGGGACTGTTGACGACGACGACCAAGGGTGCTGGATGGGATTCGAGCGAGGCGTGGCTGTTCTTGGGTCAGGCGGTGCAGAGGAGTCAGAAAGCGCAGAGGGCGAGGGAGTGCTTTGAGTATGCGCTTCAGCTGGAGAACACCAAGCCGATTCGTCCGTTGGCTGTTGCTTTGTTGCGATGATGTTGAAGATATACCTTTTACAATCGCTTTTCTTTGTTCGTTCCTTTCCCCCCACATATCATCAGTGTTCGGGTTAATACTATATCGTTGTTTTGACTTGCGCTGTGCTGTGAATGCGATAGTATGAGATTGTTTGAGATAGTGTTTCTGTGACGAGCACAATCAATGCAGAGGCAGCAAGAATGAGATGAAGGTGTATGACGGATGCAATTATAACGCTCTTGCCTGACTTGCGGGGTTGCGGGGAATTTTTCTTTTTGGAGGCAGCAGACCAGCAGAGTTGAAAATGTTCAGAGAGGTTTCACGCAAATTTCGACTCCACATTTGCAGTGAGAAGAGAGAGAGAGAGAGAGAGAGAGACTGGGAGATTGAGAGACACTGTGAGGGTCAAAGCTCAGCTTGTCTTTCCTCTCTCTTCATGACCATATCTTTGTATGCACTCGACATACATTATTTGGCCTATCGCTGCCTCTCAACACACGATACCGTCAAGGAGCCATCGGACCATACCCAGCAGTGCTACTCGCGACAGTTTTGGGCGTTACTTTTGACGATCGCCAGTCAGAGTACGACGCTTTCACTTCGATTTTCAACCCGGTGTATCAGCTCTGTATTTGTGCAGTCCACCGCCCGTACTCGAACTTCACGGCTCACCATCCAACTCGACTGTCAGGGCTGTAGTCGTTCTGGCGCATATAGCAGCTCAAACGATAAGCAGCGCCGAATGCTATAAGCTGTGTTAGCATATTTCCGAGTGCAAACCATCGACCCGGCATGCACATTCCATATCAACAAACGCGGTTCTCCTGATCATCGCAGCCATTCAACTAATACCACCACTCTCCAAAACAGAAGTGCGCACATTTGCGGCGCCCTCACAATGTCCGGCAGAGAGGCTTCCCACGCCTCTTCGCGGCGCCAGCCGTCCGAACATCGAGAGGATCGTAGAGGTTCCGCAGTCGGCTCGTCTTCGCGCTCCTCCAGTCGACAAGCATCTCGTTCCGGTTCGACGCATCGCGGTGGCAAAGAATCGACAAAGCAGCCGGTTCGTATCGGTCAATACATCTTGCAGCAGACGTTGGGAGCGGGCTCGTTTGGCAAAGTCAAGCTGGCTACACATGCTCTTACAGGTCACCGTGTAGCGATGAAGATCATCAACCGTCGCAAGATCTCGAGTCTCGATATGGGAGGCAGAGTCAAACGCGAGATTCAGTATCTCAAGCTGTTGCGCCATCCGCACATCATCAAGCTGTACGAGGTTATTACCACGCCCAACGACATTATCATGGTGATCGAGTATGCGGGCGGCGAGCTGTTCCAGTACATTGTAGACCGTGGTCGCATGCCCGAGCAGGAAGCCAGGCGGTTCTTTCAGCAGGTCATCTGTGCCATGGAGTATTGTCATCGACACAAGATTGTCCACCGCGATCTTAAACCCGAAAATTTGCTCTTGGACGAATATCTCAATGTCAAGATTGGTGACTTTGGTCTGTCCAACATCATGACCGATGGTGATTTTCTCAAGACGAGCTGCGGCAGTCCCAACTATGCGGCACCAGAGGTGATCTCCGGAAAATTGTATGCTGGGCCCGAGATTGATATCTGGTCATGCGGTGTGATTCTGTACGTCATGCTATGTGGTAGGTTGCCCTTTGATGACGAGTATATTCCGACGCTGTTCAAAAAGATCAACAATGGGATCTATACACTTCCTAGTTATCTTTCTCAGGAAGCGAGGCATTTGCTCAGTCAGATGCTCATTGTGGATCCGGTCAAGCGAATTACGATACAGGAGATCCGGCAGCATCCGTGGTTCAATGTCGATCTGCCGGCGTACCTTCGACCTTTGCCTCCGACGCCGGCGGCCGAGAACCGTGGGTTTGATTTTGGCATGACGGCATCGCCGGCTGATACGGGTTCGCCTGCGGATGTCACGTCGCCGACCACTTTGAGCTCGGCAGCGAACAGCGGTGCGTCTTCGCAGACTTCGGTGCCGGCAAGTCGACCTGGAAGTCAGCCGATCGTTACGGGTGATTTGGGCGTCATTGAGGATGATATTGTCGACGAGCTTGTCGGCAAGATGGTGGGGTTCAATCGGGATGAGTTGATGCATCATCTTACGGAGAAGGGAGATAATCAGGTCAAGGTTGCGTATCAGCTGGTGCGCGATCATCGCCGCATGGTGCAGATCCATCATATGGAGGATACGCATGGGATGGAGACGTTTTTGGCGCAAAGTCCGCCTGCGTGGAACGAAGGGTTGGAGGGCTTTATGGGTCGATCTACGAGCATCAAACGCAAGAACCGCATCAAGGAAGCCGCGGCGGCATCAGCAGCGAATAAGGAGCAGGTGCCTCCGTTGCCAGCAGCGTCGGCGCATGCGCAGACACAAGCACAGGTGGCGGGCGAAGACGAGGAGACGTCGTTCATGACGGATGCTGGCGATCCGGAGCCGTCGGATGATGGCAACGAGACGTTGGCGAGCGACGATGACGATGTGCTGACGGACGAGGATGGACATCTGACGGATGTGGAGGATGCGTCTGCCGAGCGGATTGTGAGGATTGCCGTGCTCGAGACGTCGCTTCCTGGCTTTCTGCGAGCTAGGGAGGCAGAGAGATTGGCGACGCCGCAGGCGGAAAAGACGTCGTGGCCGTCGTGCACGCCCATCGCATCGCCTGGTGTTTCTGCTGCACCGACTCCAGCGCTTCCACCATCGACAGCGCAGATCCACAAGAAGCCACGCTCGCGATGGCATTTCGGCATCCGATCGCGCAGTCCGCCCATGGAGATCATGCTCGAGCTGTATCGCACGTTGCAGTCGCTAGGGATGGAGTGGAGGGCCAAGTCGGTTGCCAAGCCGGCCAAGGGGTCTGATGCGGCAGGAGATGGATCGGCAGACGAAAGCACGGGCAAGGAGAAAGGAGAGAATGGTGGGAGTGGCTCGAATGCTAGCAAGGGTGAGGAGCTGTTTTTCCTCGAGACTAGGTGGAAGGTGGGCCACGTGCTTGTCCGCATGGATTTGCAGCTGTACCATGTGGATGCGACAAATTATCTGGTGGATTTCCGTAATGTTGGGTATACCAAGTTGGAGACTAGTCCCAGCTGGGTCGATGGGGCATCGGAAGGAGTTGCTGATGGTGGTCAACGGGATAGTGCTGCAAGTGGAGCAGATGTGGATGTGGACAGACTGGAAGCGGCATTCGACAAGGCCATGAGCGAAACGCAGCAAGCGATCAAGGATGACCAACAGCATATGGGACAGCATCGGTTCGATGGGACGAGGATCAAGCCGAGTCTGGCACCGGCGGTTCCGGCGGGTAGGAAGGAGGTCAACAGTCCGTTTTTGTTTTTGGAGTGTGCGACAAGGTTGATTGTCGAGTTGGCGGGTGGGGCGTAGTTAGGTTGGTGCAAGGAGTACTGTTATCATGGGTTGAATTTGAGTTGATATCTTCTATATGCGTTTTTCACTTGAAAGGGAGTATTAAGCTCACTTTCCGCTTAGGGTTAGGGTTAGGCGAGCAATGTTACTATGTATCATGGGGGTTGAATCGAGTTTATATATCCTCTTTGGAAGCAGCCGTTTTGGGTGAGTGAGGGAGGGAGAGGTTGGGAATCGGGGCTATACTGTATCGGGGTTCGTCGTTTGAAAGGGTTGAGGTGAACCGTGCATGAGAATGGAATTGGGAGAGCAGCGCGACCAAGCGAGCCAAATGTCTGTGATGATCAAAATGCCAAGAGAATCGTCATTGCAGCTGCTGACGGTGCATGGGCGCAAGGTACACTGCGGGTTGGGCGGTGCAGAGCGAGCGCAAAATGAAACACGTGAGGAACGTGATTTTGTCATTAGAAAGCTTTGAGGGTTCTTTTCCTTTCTCACCATCATCTTCTTCTCCTCCCCAATCTAGCAAAAATCACGATGCCGGCCAACGAACGTACACCACTCGTTTCCAACAGCGGTGGAGACTTACCCAGCCACAACGGCGGTGAGGCTCACACGCACGAACCCAACATCGTCACCTCGCTCTGGTGGATCCTGACGTGTTCGTGGATCAACGTGTTGCTCGTCTTTGTACCGCTCGGAATCGTCGCTGAGCATCTGCACTGGCCGGCTATTTGGATTTTCAACCTCAACTTTCTCGCCATCATCCCGCTCGCCAAGATCCTCGGAGATGCAACCGAACAAGTGTCTTTTCGACTCGGACAGACGCTGGGTGGACTGCTGAATGCTACGTTTGGAAACGCGGTGGAACTCATCGTCGGGATTGTTGCGCTGTTGCAGGGGCAGTTGCGAATCGTGCAGACGAGTTTGATCGGGTCGATCCTGAGCAACATCTTGCTCGTGTTGGGCATGAGCTTTGTTGCAGGTGGACTGTTTAGGAGTGAAAACACGTTCCAGCAGACAGCGGCACAGGCGAGTGGCAGTATCATGACGCTCGGTTGTATCACGCTGGCTATCCCCGCGGCGTATCATATGTCGGTCAAGGGTAGTGCTGCGTTGGCGGGGGACGCGTCCAAACTGGCCATGTTGAACACGCCGATCGTACATGGCGAGGAGGACGTTTCGGGGTTGCTCTTCATCTCCAGAGGAACCTCGTTGATCCTGGTTGGGATTTACGTGCTTTATCTGTTCTTCCAGCTAAAGAGCCATGCGTTCCTGTACGAAGCAGAGGACGAAGATGACGACGAGGAGGAAGCCAAAATGTCCCCCCTCGCCGCTATGATCGCACTCGGCAGTGTCACCGTGCTAACTGCCTTCAACGCAGACTACCTCGTCGGAGCGATCGACGAAGTGGCCAACGACTACCACATCCCCAAAGCCTTTATCGGAACCATTCTTCTCCCCATCGTCGGAAACATGGCCGAACACCTCACCGCCGTCTGGATGGCCAGCAAGGGCAAGATGGAGATCTCCCTCGGTATCGCCATCGGAAGCTCGATCCAGATCAGCGTGGGAATGATCCCCATCCTCGTGCTTGTAGGTTGGGCGGTAAAGCAGCCGCTGACGCTGTACTTTGAGACGTTCGAGACGGTGATCCTCGTGGCGGCGGTGTTTTTGGTCAATACGTTGGTCCAGGATGGAAAGAGTAATTACATGGAGGGTGCCATGCTGTGCAGTTTGTATGCGGTGGCTGCGTTGAGCTTTTGGGTTTCGCCTGAGGTGTAGAGGCGGGGTGAATCTTTTCGTTTTGTATATAGTCCGCAACTCCCTACGACGTTGATGAGCTCTCGCTTGATACAGGGAATACAATGGTTTGGGAAATCATTGCTTCAGTTAGATGGGATGCAAGACAGGCAGACTAACGTCACGATTGTAGAAGATGAGAGGGGGTTAGTTTCTTTTTTGTCTCACAAAAGTGTCGTGAAGTTGTGTGGAAGTGGGAGTAGAAGCTCGTATACAGGCGTTCAAGGAGGATCAAGATTGTCATGAGTGAAGATGGACGAGGGGGTGAGTTTTTGCAGGTTTGTTGCGAAGCGAGGAGAAACCGGCTCTACGCATTTTTTTTTCTTTTTTCTTCTTGAAGCATTCGTAAGACTTTTCGTCTCCTAAACCTTTGAACAAGCGCCCTTTCAAGCCCACCTGCCACCATTTCTCTCGGGCGTATTCGGAGGAGCCCAAGTGCCCGGAGTACGATACCTCTTGCTCTCGTACACCCTGCTTCCACCTCGTCCGCCAACGTCTGCTCCGATGGCAGATCTAGCTTTGCTCGAGCGCTGTTTGCAGCGGAAAAGTACTTTTCGGGGTCAGAGTAGGTCCGGACGATCGTAGAGGGGGCGGTGGTCGGAGGTAGGGGGTAAAGCGGTAGGAGGTTGGGGAGGAGAGTTGAACGGACGAGAGAGGTAGTCGCGTAACGTTGCGGGTGTGTCTTCGGAGAGGTATTTGAAGGGTAGGTCGAAGGCTTCTGGCGGTGGGAGGGGACGAGAGTGGATGGTGGTGGTGAGGCAGAGGACGGTGGTGAGGATGACGAACATGGTTGGAGTGAGTTTTGTCGACGATGTACTTCGACGTTGGAATTTTCTCGTTGAGTAAGACATCTTTGTATCAAGATCACTTTTTTCGCAAAGAAAGAGCCGCAAAAGTTCCTGACCAACCCAACCCCCCCTAACCGAACCAAAACCATCAGGTCTTTATATACCCTTCAACAAAACACCACTGTCAAAGCATCCTCGCGCCCGAAGCTCGACACCCCACCGGCAATGAAAGACCCAAAACCAAACCTTGGTGCACATCACGAGACACACTTCATACCCCCCAGCCACAACATCCCGACCTCTCGAACACCAAAGCTCTCCTATCATTTTCTTTTTACCGGTCCAGCCCTTGGCGCCCGCGAGAGAGGGAGAGAGAGGAGAAAAGTGGACAGATCCCGAAATCGAGTCTCGCCAAACCAAAAACAAAAGCAGATGAAGTTGGGACGTAAAGCCTTTTTTTTTGCTCGAGGTGTCGGATGGCTCGAAGCGGTGTTTACTGGCGTGAATAGAGTGACAGAGGGAGAATGGGTTGTGGTTGTTTGATGGGTGCACTGTGCAACCAAGTTGGACGGTCGAAGTGTCGGCTGCCTTGCATCTCTGTACGATTGCCGAATGACAACGTATGGGTTTAGGTGAGGAAAAGCCGGTGCACGAGGGGGTAATCAAACTAGAAGAGTCACGTTGATTGGGTTTCCTCCTTCCAGCCAAGCCGCTTATCCATCTCATTAACAGGCTAATGCGTCGTTGGTGGCGATGGTTGCTGTATACGTGTACGAACGTCGCTTTTCCTTTCTTTCTCACACGCCACCCCAAACTTCATCTGTATTCATAAACAGGTAGGTGAGGTTTTGCAATTCCAAACGCTCAACCGAACCATCGGCCGAGTCATCGCCGGTGCAGTACGGCCAGGTTCGTTTTGCGTGACCGAAGATCAACGAAACAGAAGGAGCAAGGGACGCGTGACCGAAACTTGCTCGCTCTCACTCTCGCTCGTTCCCCTCGCTGGTTTCGTCATGGACATCTCATCCGAGCGAACTCTTCCAAAGGCCAACCAAAAAAAAAAAAAAAAAACGCATCCGTCCATCCGGTCGTTGAATAACCCTTCCTAGGTGGGCAACATCAAGCCTCTTTGGAACAAACGGCACGTGTTCAAAGCCAGCGTGGCTGAGGAGATCCACACGCGCACCACCGGTACGTACCCGGCCTGCTTTCCGTCGGACCGACAACGGGTTTGTGAGGGAAATGGTGCGGACACAGCTGCGGAGACGGCGGAGTCAAGCCTCTTTCATCTTGTGTATCGCAGGGGAGGGGGAGAAAGCCACGTGAAGCTACACAAACTGATGCGTGTGGTTTAGGCTTTAGTTTTTAGAAAAGTGGGACGGAAGTTGAGGTTGGGCGGGCGAGAGCGAAAAAGTGAGTGAGAAAGCATGCGGATTGACGATCGAGGGAGAGCAGGCGGAGCTCGTATTTTTGCGATGTTTATACTGCGTGTAGAAGGTAGACGGGAAGGAGAAGGAGCAGGGGCTGTCATTTGGTCCCTACAATAACAGCTGTCGACGTCGCCATGTTGGGAAAGGATTTTTGTCACATGATTGCTTTGAGTCGTTTCCTGTATGAGATACTATGTCCACACAGAACGATGTCGAAAGTCGCTAGATGGATCTCGATCAGTCCAGATCCTTTTCGTTTTCGACCACCAACTCCACAGCAACGCATATCGACACCTCTTTCACAACCTCAAATCTTTCGCCGCTTCGCCCACGGTCTGCTCCAGTTTCTGCAGCTTCTGCCGATACAACTCAATAGCACTCTTCAGCAGATCCACATCATCGGTATACACCTTCTTTCCCACCGTCCCATCCTCCATCTCCATGAAATTCTGCCCATCAAGCGCGTCCCACGCATTGTCCAATTCCCTTCTCAACTTGTCTCGATCCCATCCCCCCGCTGCTTCCATCTTGGCCAATCGATCCGCTGGATACGGTCCGAACTTCTGATAGTCCCACGCAGTACCGAACGGTACATCTCGACCGATATCGAGGTGGAAACCGTGAGAACGGACGTAGTTGATCCGTGCAAGTCGGTCGGTCTGGTCGTTGGTGAGGATATGCGGCGAGGTTAGGCCGAACGCGCGGAGTTTCGAGGCGGCTGCAGATTCGGCTTTTTGAGCGTTGAGAGACTGTAGAAAGGATGAGAGGCGGGAGCGTTGGTGTCGCAGTCGCTCGTGTTGGTAGCGTAGGTAGTCATGGGTGAAGTCGGAACGGAAGGAGGTTGGTAAGGTTGGTTCTTCTGGCAGGGGTGGTTGTGCGGAAGAGGCCGATTGGAGGTTGTCGAGGCGTGATGGAGGGGCGGGAGAGGAGAACGATGGACTCTTGTCGAGGTGTGGCTGAGAGGCGTCGAGGTGCGCTTGGGAGTCAACAAAAGCAAACGACGAACTCTTGTCAAGGTGAGGCACGGCAAACGACTTGACAGGTGCAATCGGCTGAACGTTCACCGAGGGTGGATTAGGAGAAGCGACCGAAAACGTGAAAGCGACCAAGAATGCCAAGAGCATTCCAAGTGGACGATTCATCGTTGCAAAGTTGCAGCATCGACCGAAAGCTGGAACTGTTGGAAAGACCGTGTTTACTTCCGAGGAGTAAAGCTTTGTGTCTCGAGGTCGAATGTCTTATATAGGAAATATCTCGAAGCATGAGCAAGAAGACAAAACAAGGTCGAACAAGACCTGCATGTGAGTCCCACTCAACACACGGCGTCGAACCCCCACCTCCATGTTGGTGAGAGATCATGTTTGTCCCTGTGTGACTTCATTCAGGTGCTTGCTGCTTCACAATGCTTTCTTACAGTAAGTAGACTTGCCTTTGGGTGGTCACCTAGCAATCAAAGCGCACAGCGCATCTTTCGTATTCTTCTCATGCGAGCGATTTCATACTTGGCAAAGGGCAAAAACACCATGTTTAGCAAACATCGCATCACCCACATGTTTCTGTATTCGAAAATCGGCGTCTCGCACCTCAACATGCATATTTCATCCACCAAGGGGTATCATTGCAAAGTTCACTCACTAACTCAACGGTCCCACCCTAACCGTCTCCCTTCCTAATCTAACCTTCTCCCTCTCCTCCTGTCTCCAAACCTTGTTCGCCTTCTTGACTCTGTCCTTCCATCTTCCCTTCGCACCATGCAACAACCTAGTTAAAATCACCGATGCCTGTCCTTTTGTCAATTCCGACGCTTGACCTAGTGCTTTCTTCTTCGTCCCTCCTTCGTCGTTAGCCTTGGACAGGCCAAGCCGTTTCTCGACCAGCTTTCGTTGTGAGTCTGTTGCTCGGGTAGTGCGCCACTTGGCGCGCCGGTTGAGCATCGCAAATAGTTGTGGGGAGTTGCGGAGGACTGATTTTTGAACGTATAGATCGGAGCCGCGGACTGCTTGTTCCAGCGAGGGTGCGAACAGGACGTGGCGTGGACGGCGGTATGGTGAGCCTGCACCGGCCCATTTGCCGCGTCTGCCGCCAGGGGGAAGTGAACGACCAGATGCAGCGGCTGCTTCGTCCGCGTCTGCGTTGGTAGGGGTGAACCAAGACGTCCATTCTGCTTCCGCCGAGGTATCAGCATTGCGTTCGACAGTGACAAATCCATACCGCGGCGCATCAAGGATATACGTTTGACCGCCACAGTCGACCCAAGCGTTGGGTGACATTGTTTCGACCACGGTAGACCTCGATAGCATGGCTTGTTGGAGTTGATACGGATCGTCGTAGTCGATGTAGGTGATTTTGGTCGGGTCGGAGAGGGAGATCTCGAATGGGTCTGTAGTGCTTTCGTCTTCGATTGGGGTAAGTTCGGCTTGGTGCGATCGCTCCAGCAGTCCTTCGGCTGATTCGTCTTCGATAATGTCGTCTGCGTCTAGGCCGAACAACGTCGGTGTGCAGACTACGCCCTTTTCGATGTTGCCAACGATGTCGAGGACTAGACAGTCTTTCTTGTCAGTCTTGGGGGATAGTCGCAGACCTCTACCGATCATCTGAGAAAACAAGTTGCGGGATCGTGTAGGTCTCGCAAGAAGCACGCAGTCGATGGCGGGCACATCTGCACCTTCGGTGAGGATGGCACAATTGACAAGCACTGGATAGACACCATTTCGGAAATCTTCCAGCAGCTGTCTACGCTCCAGCATCGGTGTTCCTCCATGCAAATAGCGCGCGTCGATACCTGCTTCTCGGAAAGTATGTGTGAGGTCCTGCACGTGCTGAATGTTGACAGCAAAGATGAGCGTGGAACGACGACGGGTGTGTGCACGATCGATCCAGGATTTGAGGATGATCTTGTTGACCACGTCCGTATTGACTACTGCGGCCAAGGACGAGGTGGCGAAATCCGAATTGAGGTTGGAGATCTTGACAGAAGCAAGATCGATGTCGGCTTTGATTGAGGTGAAGCGGATGGGACAGAGCCATTTCTCGCCAATCATCTCGAGAAAGTCTTTATGAAACACGATTCGGTCGAAGACTTTGCCTAATGCAAGACCATCGTGTCTGCTAAACGTCGCTGAGAAGCCGATGACGGGTACACTTTCAGTATCGCCGTTCTGACGCTCTTCCGCGCTGAGACCAATCTGAGAATCGAAATGCGATAGTACCTTCAGGTAAGAAGGAGCTGCAGCATGGTGCGCCTCGTCCACCACCACCGCCTTGAAGTCGTTTGGATCAAACTTGTCCAGTCTCTGCTGGCTTCGGTTCAACGTCTGATACGTCGCGACCGTCACATCTACCAGTCCGGAAGCTTTGTATTTGGAACCCTGTTCGATCTCGACTGATTTGCCAGGGAACATGGTGGTGACTGCATTCGCCGCTTGCAAAGCGAGCTCGATCGAGTTGACGATGATCAGCACTCGGTCGCCGCCTGTCTTGGTTCGGCTCGGTAGGCGGTCGATGAGGTGTGTAAAGATGGTTGTCTTGCCACTTCCTGTGGGTGAAGATACGCCGATGCGAGTGACTCCGCTTTCGAGAGCGGATAGACAGTCTTGGATGCATTCCTCTTGGTATGGACGGAGGGAGATCGTGGGATTCGAAACAGAGGCGTCGGTGGTCGCTATCGATGCAGTCGCTTCCGATCGTTGTGCGGTTGAGCTTGTCAGCAATCGTATTGGTGGCGGTTTGCGGGTGAAGCTGTGCTGTGGTATTGTCAGTCTCTCGGCATAGCCTATCGAAATGGCTCTAGCAAAATGGCGTGACAAAGTTGACCTAGCAACGCCCAAAGCGCTACTGCACACTCGCCGACGCAGCAGTAGCATGGCCATGTTGCGGATTGGCCCTCCGGAATCGATTCCGAAGCTGAGTAATAGAGCCTTGAGGGTGTCGTCGGATGGTTCCGATGTGGATGGATATCGCTCAATCTAGGAAGAATGCGGCACAGTCTTGAGCTACAAAATCCTCCACTTTTTCGGATTCCGCTTCTGCTGCATCCACCAAAAAATCGCGGAAGTCGGCGCAACCCAGACGCGCTCGAATCAGTCGCGTTGATGACCAAAAAAAAAAAAAAAAAAAAAAGAACAACACTTTCGATCCTCTGCTACTCAACACCACATCTTACTCTCGAACCTTCATCTCACTCTGTTGTGGCATCCATCTCAGCATAGACTCACTGGACCGGTAAGGACGGATTTGCATCACAATGGAAGGAACAACGTTCTATGAAATGGCCGAGTTCCTTCGCCAAGCAGCACTTCAAGAGGCCGCGTCGCGTGCCAGAACACGTTCTCCGCTCAACACGGTCACAAATTCAACAGCCTCATCGTCCAGTAGCTCAGCACCGGTACAAGTGTCGGCGGAGGCAGAAGGCGAAGCGGAAGAGCTACATGCGGTGTATGACGACGAGAAGGCGAAGAACGATGCATTGGCGAGGACGGTTGATCAGGTGAGCAACAGAGCTAATGAACACAGCAAACGGAGAGCGAGGGCATACTAACAAAGAACGAATCTTTGAAACCTGGCTAATGAATGTCGCAGAGACTGGAAGCGCTAGCAAACGCACAAAGCAAGAGCAAACCCAACGACGCGAGAACAGACGAGCAGAAACGGCTCGAGCTCGAATGGCAGCAGCTCGAGTTTGCGATACGTGCGCTTGAAGATGGTAAGCTTCTTCAGCCCTTCTGATCCTCCTATCCTTTGTGCCTTTACTGAACCCCACTTCTTTGCTCTTACAGAAAAACGACGTGCACCACCACTCGAATCATCAACGGTTCTCGACGTACGCACACGTGCCGAGCTGTACGATGTCAACCTGCAATACGCCTCGGCACTCGAGTTTCTCAAAACGGATCTGGCTTCGGAACGCGATGCCCTCCTGCGTGAGACGCAACTGCAATCCGATCTCGCGGTGGTCACCACTGGTCTGCAAAAGCGTCTGGCGCAGTTGCAACGTAAGAAACGGCAAGATTTGACTAGTGATTCTGCTATTCGGTAAGTTCTTTCTTCACCTTCATCACCTTTTCTGCGAATCCACACTGACTCTGCGTTTCCCGTGTTGGTTTACAGAGAGCTCAACCGAAAATTCAAACGACAAGAACAACGGTTCAAAGAGCTACTCGCACAGCTTATTGATATAGGCAATTCGCTGTTTGGAAGTGACAATCGCAAAGTGGTAACGCTAAGGCATTATTTGGACGAGTTCATGAATCAGGCGTGGGATAAGCCGTTGGATCCTTGGGTTAGCGCGAGTAGGTTGGCGTTGAGAAGAACGGGTGGCGAGGTGGACGATGCGATGATAGAGTTGTTTTTGCGCGCCAACATTGTGGTTGCGCATCCGAAGGATAGTAGGAAATGGAGGTTGGTCGGGTTTCATAAGCCGACAAGGGGGTGACGGCGAGGTTGGTAGGAGAGGTTTTCGGAGAATATACCCAATGGATGTTTTTGCTTGCATTGCGTGTGTGTTCAGAAAGGATGTCGAACTTGAATGAGAAACTCAAGAGACAGTAATCAGAGGAGCGCTTCGAAGCGCACATGACCTTGCATCTGACACAATACACCGGTCTCTCTTGCCCCTTTCCCCCTCAGCTCTGCACATCCGTAAAAGGCTGTATCACTCGACAACCGACAAACCTCGGAACCAAGCAACCGAAGTTATCAAGCGAAACTCCTGCTTCCGAGCAACCTGTTGCTATCTCGCTTACTGTCGAATCCGATTTCCCTCTCTCGCCACGTGCAGTCACGATTCTCGCCACGAGGCGTTGAACCGTCACTCAATCTGAGAAACATTCTTGACACACAGCAGCAGTCTGGGCAACGAAAACAATCTGAGATTCAAGGTATACTTTTGTTCCTGCTTCGAGCAGCCAAGTGTACCCCTCTCGAACAGCCTCGATTGGGATTTGGCTGGAAAAGCGGAAGCAATGCATTGTACAAGATTTACAAAGGGTCGCGCGAAAGGGCAGCCACACGAACGATGAGAAGCAACGAGAAATCCGGAGAGCGAAAGGGGCGCATCTCGACGCAGTACGAAGTGAGGGAAGATTAACAGTGCAAGACTTTCGTCGGTCGAAGATTTGGCGGATTTGGCGCTTGTGCGAAAGATTAGAGGAGAACGTTGAGGGTAATGAAAGGAACAGTTCCGATGCATCTAAGACAGTGTTCGAACCATGCGTTTAATCTAGAATGCAAAGCTTAGGATTCAGAGACCTCTAGCTTGTTAGCGCGAAGTGCGTAAGAGGCAGGGTGTTGGTTCCAGTAACCGGCGTTGCGGTCGACGGAAGGGTCGGTGTAAGAAGCAGCCTGCGTAGGCTCGTGCTCCTGCTTAGCGGGCCAGCCGTAGCCATCCGAGTGCGTTGCAACCTGGTGAGACTCTGGGTGCGTCTCGCCGTGCGGTCCAGGAGCAAAAGGCGAAGGGTTGGACCAGGTGCTGTCTGTGGTCGACGAGTGAGCCGTGACAGGCGTGGGCTGGTTGGCAAAGGGCATCGAGAAGGTGACGCCACCGCCGTTGCTGCCGTTGGAATCGGTGCGGTGGTCGAGCCCTCCCATAGTAGCATAGTAAGGGTCGGTCGAGCCCAGGTGACCGTTGGACTGCGGGTCAGAACCCATGTGAGCAAGACCAGGAGCGAGACCGTTGGAGCCCTTTTCAGAGCTGCTCGCATCGATCGAGCCGTTGGAGCGCTCCTTCTTGGTCGTCTTCTTCTTCTGAGGGTTCTCGTCGTAGTGGCAGTCACGCTTGCCGATCCGGCACTGCTTGCAAGGTGTACCGTCCTGGCTACACTTGACCTTTCGCTTTCGGCAGACAAGGCAGCCAGTACGGGAGCGCTTGAACTTGGCCCGGCGAGCGGGACCGGGACCGCAAGGAAGATCGCCTTCGAGCATCATGCCAGGGCCGAGATGAGGGGCCATGCCATAGCCCATAGCGGCGACAGCGTGAGCGGCGGTGCCAGGAGCACCGTAAGCATTGCCATAGGCACGGCCGCTGGCCGCAGAGCTACTCATGGAACGGTAGCGCTGAGGCGACATGGCGTTCATGGCATTTGCATCGTAGCCGTAACCAGGCTGCATACCAGAGTTGGCGCCATAGGCCATGCGGTTGTGATCGTAGCCCTGTGGCGCCGCTGCCGAAACGGAAGCGTGGCGGCCGTGGATGCTGGAAGAGGAGTTGGCGCCCCATGGCCAGTGGCGGCCCGAAGAGCCGGGCACCTGGTAATCGGCTGAAACCAAGCCAGACTTGCCGAGTTGAGGCTGTGTGCGAATTGCGCGCTCATCGAGCGAGAAGCGACGGGCATCTGCGGCTTGACCCTGTGCATAGCGAACCTGCGCATGCAAGGGAGGCGACTGGTCGTAAAAGTGGCTGGCAGTGGAACCGCTGTCGATGCTGCTTCCCAGGCCGACCTGGTCGAATTGGCCGTTGAGCGAGTAGATGGAAGCGTGTCGGCTTGCGGTCAAGCCAGGCGAAGAAGGCGCCCAACTGCCGGTCACATCGTGTGGAGACGAAATGGACGAGATCGAATCCTGACGGTGGTGGGGCAGACCCATGGAAGAGTTGTGCGAAAAACTTCCACGGTAGCCTGTGGGAGACGAAGTGCGGAATAAAAGACGCAAATGAAATGGTCAGTCACCATGCTGCTTCATCAGACATCAGAGAATGCGGCCAAATGAAGTGTCAGGAATCTTCAATCTGGAGAGCGGCTCTACTCACTGGACATCGGAGAGTGAGCCTCTGCCATTGCGCCAGCTTGAGGATGCGCTGGAACTGCTGCTGCAGTGGCATATGGATCGGTGGAGGAGGCGGTGTGCGTAGGTTCAAAGGGACGCGGCGCACGAGGTTCATGAGATTCTGTTCCAAACATCTGCGCAGATCGATCTGGCAGCGCACCGTAATGCGCAGGATAGCTGGTCTGCTCCATGTATGCGCTGTTGTGGGGAAAGAATAGGAGAGAGAGAGTGTGTCAGTCAATGTTATAAAGGAAGGCTAATGAGATCGAGCTGCACATGGTCCGTTCGTTCGCTCCACGCTCGGCCGGCGCAGCGGCGATAACGACTGCACAGTCCTGCTTTTCGCTGTGTGTGGCGCAATTTCGGAGCGATCCGCTATTGTTCAAACTTACTTTGTGCTCATTGTAAATGTGATGCTGTTGTGTCTCGGAGGCTTCCGATTGAGAGGGTATCAAGCGACTGAAGCCGTGAGAAAAGTAGGACCGTCTGCGGGGCTTCCGATACTAAAGTGATCGAAACAGGTGATGGTGGCGTGATAAGGGTGATCGTGCGAATGCAAGCTGCGAGAAACAATTCAGCTAGCTAGCAAGCAGAGAGAATGAGCGAGAAATGCTCAAGTGGTCGTGGCAGTGATTTGCTCTGCAAGCAAAAAGGGAAAGATGATGGTGGTGGCGAGAGATTGACAACGAGGGTCAGAGATAAGATGTGTGAAAGAGGAAGTTCGAGATGAAGGGGGAAGGCGTGATGAGGAGCAACGTCGGCAACGGTGGCCTCTTGAGCGAAGGCCAGAGGATGGGCGGGCAAAAATGTGTGAGAGAGAGGATTTGTGTGTGTGACCGGGGGCAAGCGGAGGAGGCAAGAGCAAAGCGAGACCGAAGCGTGCCGTGGCGAGCCAGGGCAAAGCCGCAGAGGGAAGTGCGGCGAGAGAGGCGAGAGGCCAGGAAGAGGGCAAGAGGCGAGATTTAGGCGAGGGGAAACAAGAAAGGCTCAGGGCAATCGCTGTGAGAAGACGGACAAGAGAGAGAGAGAGAGGGGCGAAGTGAATGCCAAAAAAGAAATAAACCCCCGCCTACCCAAACGGTGACGGTGACGTTGAAGAGAGTCGAGCGGGGGCGGGATTGAGGCACGTAGTGAGATCTCGAAAGAAGCTAGCGATGCAACACACACATCTGAACGGGAAAGAGGCAAAGGAAAGAAAGAAAGAAAGAAAGAAAAAGAATAAAACAAGAGGCCGGACAGACGGGACGCTGTGAAAGAGCGCAGCTTGAGAATGCTTGCGTTTGACAGCTCGAAGCGAAGGCAGATCGCAGCAGCGATTACTGTAGCCAGTGGGAATTGCCGTTTCCAGCGTCTCTATTGTCTTTTATGGCTCTCTCCTACTGCTGACTTGGCTCTTGTTCGTGCAGCGGGTGTCTCTGCCGAGACGAGAGAGAAAGTGCAAACAGCTCGAGTTGGCCGTAACTATGCAGAGAGAGGAGCGACAGCAGCAGCAGCAGCGCCAACGATATCAGCAGCAGCGGGGCAGCTTCAAGCAAGATCCAGAGTGATGCAAGCACCACACAGAAGCGTTAGCGGATGTCGAAGCACGCGCAAAAAAAAAAAAAAAACCCTCAAGCCCAAACGCCTGCAGATGCACATTACAAATGCACAGCAGAGAGAGAGAGAGAGAGAGAGAGAGAGAGAGAGAGAGAGAGAGAGAGAGAGAGAGAGAGATATGCTGTTGGGCGACTGACCGTGCAGCGATGCTTTCAAAAGGCAAAGCCGAAACAGCTTGCATTCTTGGGGAAAAAAAAAAAGGGAGACAAAGAAGGAACGATTCGGGTAAAACAAATTTGATTCACAATGCCGCGACGTGCTGCAATCGCTGCTGCAACGCGGCATGGTGGCCGATGGTTTAAAAAAAAAAAGGACAAAAGGCCAATTTCAAATCCCAACGGAGGAACGGCCATTCGCCGTTCCACGTTCAAGATGTGGTTTTCCAAGCGAAATTGCCTTGCTCAACTCGTGGCTGCGAAACAAAGGCCAGTCCGGTCTCTCTCAAACCCTAACTTATCTGCCAAGTGACTCTAGGCGTGGGCGAGCGTCGAGTTTTGGAACTGCCAAACCGTAACTTGACTCTGATGATCGTGATCTTCTTGCCATTCTTCTTTGAGAACATTAATGGTAGAAGCAAGAGGAAGCGCATCTGCAGTCGAACGATGCGGTCATCCATGAACAGTGTTCTCACACAGTGGCAAACTGTCGCGCCACAAGGAGCGTCCTTCCTTACTTTCGGGACAGTCATTCGGCGAGTGACGAACAAACACAGCTTGGCGAACCCGAAATTGCAAGGATTTTTGGGCGACAAAAGAAAAGGAGAGAGAGAGATTTGATTCTGATCTATTTTTTGGACCTCGGCTAACTGCACTCCGCAGCTTGGGCGTCTCTCAACTTCACACCCCGACACACCCTTATAAGCCTTTTGTGCAAATTATTTAATCTGATTTTCTGTCCGTTCGTGATCTGTCGCTGATCTGGTCAGGTCACCTTACAAGTTGTAGCTCTCAGCTTCATACGCTGAGCGTGGATTGCTAATCGGATGGTAATAGGCGCTTTCAGATTTTCACCAATTCGGTTTTGGCGCTCACTCAGAACCTTGGTCGGAACCAGGTTTTGGAGATCTCGATCGCTTCAAACTGCCGACGGAGTGGGATTTGTTTGCTAGGGTCCCCTCTAGAAAGCTTCCACACAGCTGCGATCGGCGCTTCCAGAAAAAAAGCCGAGTGCATTGCCGTTGACCGTTTTCTTTGTATCAGTCAGCCGATCGATATCTCTGCGGTCTCGAGGCTAGGATGGTGATCACGCACCATCATCTATGATGGGATTGGGAGAGTCGCATTCCATCTCCCGCTTCAAATGTCGTGCTTATTTGACAGGCGGCTCGTGAAATTTCGCTCGAGTCGGGCTCAACTTTAAAGGACAACGGAAGGCTAAAGGTTGGCTCGGCGTCATGAGGACTATCCAAGGGCGCTGATTTCACAGCAAGCGATACAAATGGTGTACAGTATCTGTGATTCAAGGTCCGCAATAATAGCCCAGCTTTTCAGCTCTCCCTCTCTATCTACAACTCCTGTGATTCTACACCTCAGCCTTAGCTGAACACGACGCTGTCGCCACAGTGAAAGCAAAGACCTCTCACGAGGGGTCAAAAGGGAGCATGGATGTCGAGGCGGACCATAATGTTGCAGATGGTCCTCGAAAACTATCAAAGTTGGCTTACTCTAATCACTGCAGCGCATTCCGGATCGAGATTTTTTTTTTGTTCCACGCTCTTGGGAACGTGCGGATTCGATGCCAATTTGCCTTTTCTGCTCGAAAAAAGGCGTTTTCGGCGGTCAGGCGACCAATTGGTTCAGCCGTTGTGCTGCAGAGATTGTGATCTTTTCAGAAGGGGAAAAAAGAGAAAATGTTGGCGACGAGAAAGAAGAGCTTTGTGACTTTCAAAAGCCGTGTCACTGTGACCGTGCCAACTCTTGCCTGGTGATGCCTCTTGTCGTCGGAGTTGAAACCCTACGAAAGCTTGTTTTTTTCTTGAGCCTGCATCGTTCTGCACAAGCCACCTTATCATCGCGCACACCTGCCTCATTCAACATTTGCTGGCACGATCCCACGACGGCAGCATCATGCGACTTTACTGTACAGTACGTCTATATCGAATGGTTGGCGTGTCACTGCAGCGAGAGCATCGTGTCACGCTTCTGTCAACGCATGCGAGCCTGCACTGAACGCCACCTTTTTTCCAGCCAAGCCGAGGTTCTTGTGGGAGATTTTCCATATTCATATATCCACGTCGGCACGGAATGATCACCAATCAGCAGCCAGAGGCAAGGAGAGGATAAGGAGCGAAACCTGTCTCGTTCGGCGCGAGTTTGCGAGAGGAAAGAGACCCTGCGCCGCGTCGCCAGTCCCCTTTGCGAACCGCATCGGTGCTGATCAAGACAGCGACTTGCCCCCTTTTCTCTGCTTTTGGCGAGACTGCCACCGAAAGCGAGGTTCAGGTCCAAGCTCGACTTGGTCTCTCTCTTCCTCCAAAACGTTGAGCTTATTTCGGGAATCTTCTGAGCAAGTCCTCCTCAACTCGCCGACATTGACAGTCGGAACCTCGCCGATACGATCAAGGTCACAGGATTCGCTTGGAGACGCCGGTGTGAAAAATATGTCGTGCTGATGGTCGGACTATAATTCCAAATTCCCTTCTTGCCGTCGCCGCGGCAATTTGGTGTCATGACGTCACTTGACATTGCGGCCACAGCTTTGCAGACACGTCGCGAAAATGGTCGCTATCAACTTTTCATCGTACTGTATTCCTTCAAGGAACAGAATAGCTGAGCGATGTGATGAAGGTATTCAAATCGTGCTCTGCAATGAGCGCTCAATTACACACGGTTGCGAAAGAAAGGCGGACGATGTTGTTGAAAGGCCACACGTTCCAAGATATTTGCGAGGTCCGCATGAGTTTGTTTGTCGCCGAGAAGACTGTGCCCTGTGCCCTCAGTGCATGCCCATGTCTGTGCGCACCGAGCTTCAAGGTTGGCAGTCGAGTGTAAGTGGCGAGCGACCGTTTAATCCCCGTGAGGCAGGGGCGAATGCTTCTTCTCTTCCCCACCTTTTTTTCCCCCATCGTTCAGCTTTTGAGTTACCGAGATGGCCATGGCTTGACTGCTAAACATCTCGGAAACGGAATCATCTCATCAAAGCGCTCTTTAGGCGAGGACGTTAACAAGCCTCATTCAAGTAGGGCGATCCACAAAGAGGCCAGCGTGGGATGCAATATTTGGTGCTAGTTTCACAATATATCCTTAGTACAGCTCCAAGCGAGCAGCGTGGCCACTGCCAGAGACATAGTGGTGTACAGTAAATGTACTTTACGGTGGCGACCTTGCAATCAGCTCCGCTTTTTCTCGGGCAACTAGTCTCGTTCGCTTAGACGCCGGAAGAGTCTTAGATGCGGATGCATGTTGAGAATGAATTGTCGAAGGCTGGTCGGCTCCACAGCGCTGTTTCCTTCGCCTACGAGGTGATGTGTCGCGGCAGTCGCTTTGTGCAGTTCATTGACTGTTCGCCTAGATAGCGATTTCGTCTGTCTATTGGAGTCTAGATATCTGCACGTTGCGGATTTGGTTTGATGGCGATCAAAGCTGCATCCCTTGCAAGGATGACTTCGAGGGTCGGCCTCAGCCGCCACTCTGTCTTCGTCAATGGGAGAGTATGGAAAGCTGAGCTTCATACGGTGGGATAAAAAGGCACCAAGATCAGCGTGGGCGAGCCCCAGCATCCAAAACACGCTTGTCCACGCGCATCTAGCAATCTCAGCATTGAGGAAGCTCTTCAGCCCAGCAAGCAGCGCTAGAAAAATCTTGCTCAGCTAAGCGCCGGCTTTCGGAGTCCGTTCTCACAACCCAACGCAGCGGCGACGGCGAGGGGAGGCAACCGGGCACTCAAGACAACCATGCACGCTCTTCTGAGACCAGATGATGTACTTGCATCTTGCATCTTGCAGCTTTCTGCTGCAGACAGGAGAACTGTATGTAGACTGCGGTTGGCTGTGTGTCGAATGCGTAAAATATCAGGTGGTTTTCGGGATGGCGAGGCAGGAAGATTCCCATGCATCATGCAAGTGTCTTAGTTTGCAGCGAGGAGGTCAGGAAAACAGGGCAAGACCAAAAACCACATGCTCTGTCTGTTTTAGTCTGCAGCGGGTAAAAAGAGGGTTGCCTTTCTTGGAATGGGGTAAGACAGTCGGGAGATAGAGCCAGGTTGCAGTCGCAAGGGTTTCATGGCTTACACGCCAGACTTCGCTAAGCCGCGGTTACCGAGTTGCTCTGCTCCTTCGCCTCGACGCGATTACACTGTTTCACCGTCGCTAGGACGCAGCCACGCACGCCATCACACCACTCGCATGAGACAGACTGGAATGAACAAAATAAACAAAGTGTATTGCCCTACTCGAGCGAGTCGCTCACGAGCTCCCAGCCCTGGCCGTACAGGGCACGGGCGGTCGAGCGTCGCGCGTGAGCGCAGCGGAGAGTGCGGGAGACCGCGAAAAAGGGTGACTAAGCCATACATAAGGGATGGGAGGGAGGGTGAAACAACCGAATCGCGACGGCGATCGGCGAGCGAGTGAGGTGATGGTGTGGAAGCAGGAGCGACGAAGCTGGGCAAACTGGGCTTTGTCCACGTCACCCGCTGCTTACGTAGTGCTTACGTGAGTGGCCACGTGACCTGCTCCAGTGAAGCGAGCGCTCGTACCAAGCGCTATGCAAAACGAGGAACTGTGTTAGAGCGCTTGGTGAGCGAGGGCTTTGGAACCCGAAAAAAATAATTTGCTCTGTTAGAGGGCCATACTGCGAACATTGTTTTGGTTTTTTCCCCTTCGCTGTCGTCGTGCGTTGCCGCTTTGTAAAAGGTTTCAAGTTCGAGCTCACGGCCGTCTCCCCACTTCAACTAGAGGCGGTAAGCAAGCAACCCGATCACGACCTTCTTCTTCAGTCAGATATCATCTTCAACAATGTAGGTTGCCGCCAAGCCTTTCTGTGGGCGCTCAGAATGGGAAAAGCTCTATTTCGGGGCGAATAGCCGGTGGGATGAAGTATCGCGTCGGTGGCGGTTTTTTTGCTTTCCGATCAAGTAGCCAGGGCGCACAATCAGGAACGTGGACAACTTTTCCCCCACGTAAGCTGCTATTGGGCTAGCGATGACCTCAAACTGCTAACAGATGGGGTGTCGGTTGTGCTTGGCGAGTGAAGGGGCCGAGCTGTGCTGGTCGAAACAGTGTGATACACGATTAGACGGTTTGATGGCGAGGATCGTTTAAGAAGCTTTCACACAAGCCGGACAACTTTTTTCGACCGTCGACACGGCTCGTCTCGATCGAGATTTCCCACTCTCGAGAGATTGGACAGGCCTCGATCATTCACGATCCTCTCAGCTTGATCGGTTCGGCACTCCCCACCGATCGTTCGTCATCGATACTTACCCACATCCCGAATCGACGAGTACTGAATCTCACCCTGAACCCTGTGAATCGTAGTTGGCAGCGGAAAAAACCCACTCGGGTGTCTTTTCCAGGTGCCAAGACATAAGCAAAGCCACCAATTCATTTGACCGGCAAGCGTGGAATGAGGACTGCGTAGATTCGGTCGGCTTGGCGTTTCTTCCCATTGTGTTTCTTGAGTGGGGCTACAGTTGTGCCTATTTTGTACCGATAAAATGCTCATTCTTGTCATTGAAGGTGGGAGCTGCGAGAGAAAGGGTCTTGCTTCTTGGCGGGATGTGCCAAGGCTTGTCTTGTCTGGTGGTTGGGTTGAAGAGATTTTGCCTTCTTGGTTGAAGCGATTGTTGCACTCTAGTTGAGGGGTGTGGAAGGCAGGGAGGAGAGAGGGATAAATAGAGGTCAGAGATTGTAACTTAGACGACCTTGACTACATACCACCTTCCTGAATCTTTTCCTCGCATATCTGTACGAACAAGCTGTCAAGAAATGCGGGCCGTACTCTCGTTCAGCTCTTTCATCTGCATCTCCTTCTTCCTGCTTTGCTCACTTCCATCCTGCCGCACGGCATCTGTTTTTGGCTCTACTTCATCGCTCGCAAATGCATACGAACGGCTAGTCCCTGAGTCCTCGTCGATCGCAGAGGCAGTCGAAAAGCCAGCGAGCTCGTGGTTCTCAAAGTTGACCGGCCGAAGGAAAGTCGAAGCCCTAACGGAAGGTGTATCTTTCAAACCACCCTTAAGCATGCGACTCGATGGAACTGTTCAACCTGTAGGATTCCACGAGCCCTACCTCAACATCCACACGCAATACAGAGACGGCGTCGAAATATACTTGGTCAGGTCCGAAGAGCAAAGCCGTAGCGGTATTGCTTCGGCAGGCTGGGAAAGCAAGCTGTCACGTCCTATCAAGGTCGAAAAGTTCAACGGCGGATATCGCCTGATCAATGATGGCACTCACGCTCGACTTTTCAGGTTTGGCGACCAGCAAATTGCCTACCTTGTCTATCCAAAGCAAAAGCAGTTCATCCCAGCCAACGTGTTGAGCCAGAACCAGGTCAACGCTGTTCAGGTCAAAAAGGTTCCGAACGGGTACCGTTTCGTTACCGACGACGACGAGGCCGTCATTCCAAAATAGAAGTATTTTCTCGATACCGTAAGCATCATCATCCCCCACTCCCTCTCAGTCTCTACATGACGCTATGCGGATCCTTTCTCCTTCAATGAAACTGCCTGGTGCTCGCGAGAACAAGAGACCGGAAGAGAGAAAAAGCATGGTGTGTGCATTCGATCGAGCTAGCCTTTCCTCTTGAAAAGAGTCTAGCTGCCGTGCGTACAACATTGTTACAATACAGGTATGAAAGTTTTGTGAAAGAGTGGAAACACATCTAAACGTATCGCTCCTCCAAAGCGATGCCCTCCTTCTCGAGTTCAAGGCGGATGGGGTCGCAGATGTCCTTGGTGTAAGGGGCGAGGATACCGGTCTTGGAGAGAGCCGGGTGACCCTCGAGGATCAGACGGGTAGCAATGGCGCATGGCACACCGACGAGCTTGGCCATGGACGAGACGCCGTGTGGGATACCGTAGTCGAGCAAAGTCGAGGTGAGGGTCTTGTGTTCGCCGGTGGCGGTCTCGATTTCGAATTTGTGCTGGAGCATGACCATGTCACGTTCGCCGGGGGCGTAAGCGCACTTGTCCTCGAGGGTAGCGCAGAGCGAGTCGAGTGGATTGCCGGCCACCTTTTCGGCCTCTTGAGCAGTGGTGCCGCGGACAGTGACAGGAGCCTTGGTGTTGAAGAGGTCGAGCCATCGAAGACCTCGGATGATGGTCTCCTCCTCCTGCGCCGACTTGAACGAGACCTTGGACTTGATAGCAGCAATAAGGTCGGCCTCGGAGGTAGAAGCGGCACCGACCATCTTGGCGGTGACCTCGGCCCACGAAGCCTTGGTGCCGTAGGCAAGGAAGTCCTTTGACTCCTCGTCGAGGAAGCCGAGCTTAACGAGAGCGAGGATGAATTCGGGGAAGCCCTGGTATCGGAGGGTACCGCGGATGACAGTCTCAGCCTCGGGAATGTTGTACCACTGCTTGAAGGGGGTCGAGTCACGGTTGGGGTAAGCGACAAAGGCAAAAGCAGGGTTGATGTAGAAGCTCTTGGCAGCGGCCATGAGCTCGGGACCCGAAACGGTGAGCTCCTTGCCATCCTGCCAGAACTTGGCAGTGTTTCGGAGGGCGAGCAAGACACCACGCGACGACCAGGAGAACTTGTAACCAAGCGGGTTGTCGGCAGCCTCGGGAGCGGGCAGGCCACCGCAGTAGGAGAGGAAGGACTTGATCTTGCCGCCTTCGGCGTGGACATCGTCGATGGCCTTGACGGCGTAGAGGTGGTCGAGACCAGGGTCAAGACCGATCTCGTTCATGACTGTGATGCCAGCCTTTTGAATCTCGGGCTCGAGAGCACGGATGGCGTCCGAGACGTACGAGGTGGTGACGACGTTGACCTTGTGCTCGCAAGCGACCTTGATGACGGCAGCGTGGTAGATGTAGGGGATAAGGGAGACGACGACATCGTGGCCCTTGATGATCTGCGAGAGCGCAGCAGCGTCGTTGACATCGACGGCAGCGGCGGTAGCGTTGTGGAGACCCTCGATGAGGCGCTGCGAGTGCTCGAGCTTGGAGGAAGCGACCGTGAGGCTGTATTCGGCGAAGCGAGTAACGTACTGGGCGAAAGGACCAGCGACGTAGCCGGATCCGAGGAGAAGGATCTTCTTGGGAGCACGCTGGGTCTTGGAGATACCTTCACCAGTGGGGATCACACGGCCAGGAGCGGGAGCGCCGTCCTCGATGACCTTACGAGCGAACTCGGGAACGGTGAATGCAGCCTTGTGCACCTGCGAGTTGTAGTATCGGCAGTCGGGCACCTCGCGAAGGGGCTCACGAACGTTGCGGTTGGCGTCGAGCGAGCAGACGACGAAACCGATCTGACCAGAGGGGTAAGTGGGGATGGTGGTGAAGGCGTAGTCGGCAACGGGGAAGAGCTCCTTGGTGGATCGTCGAAGTTCACCAATGAGGTTGAGGTGGATCCAGACACACTCGGCCTGAGTGGAGATGTGTCCGCCGGGCTTGAGGGCCTCCTTGAGGAGAGCAAAGTATGGCTGCTGGAAGAGAGCCTCTGCGGGACCAACCGGATCGGAAGAGTCGGTGATGATGACGTCGAAGCTAGCCTTGTTCTTGGGATCCTGGAGGAAAGCGAAACCGTCGCCGATGATGACCTTGGACTTGGGGTGAGTGAGACCCTCGGCCATCTTGGGGAGGTATTGCTTAGAGACACGAGGGACAGCCTCGTCAATGTCGCAAAGGACGGCTTCCTTGACAGAGTCGTGCTTGACGACCTCACGGAGGACACCACCGTCACCACCGCCGATGACGAGGACACGCTCGGGGTTGGGGTGAGAGGCGATGGGAAGGTGAGCGATCATCTCCTGGTAGGAGAACTCGTCACGCTCGGTGCACTGAATGACACCATCGAGGACGAGGACGTTGCCGAAGGTGGTGGACTCGAAGACGAGGACATCCTGGAAGAGCGACTTCTCGTGGTGGAGGATGCGCTGAACCTGAAGGCTCATGGCCTGACCGGGCCACTGCGAGTTGGTCTCGTGGAACCAACCATCGCGGATGTTGGGGTGAGTGATGACGCCCATTTTCTTTTGTTTTCGGAAGACTGTCTAGAGGGACAGAAAGAGGGAGGAGCAAAGGGGGATGGTGGTGGACGGGAATAAAAGGACAAAGCTCAGTCGACGAGCCAAAAGAGCGCACTTGCACGAATCGGATCACCCACACCTTCATTCGAATCGAATGCATTCAAAAAGCAGTCAATCCGTCACTTTGTCTGCATCCACTTTTTGCGCTCTTTGCTTTCTCACACAGCTTTCTGAGTCTGCCGGCAGGCTTCCGAGCGATGACAAACATCTTCCCAGGCTTTCGGCAATGTTGCGACATGGATCAGCTACTCTGCTTGAACGTGGCGCCGCTCAAATTTTCTTCCAAAGATCCACAACCGAACAGAAAAAAAAAAAAAAAGTTGCAACCCTTTTCGGCTTGATTCCGAAGTTGCCTTTTCACTCAACCAATCAACGCTTCCTTCCGCCAGTCTGAACCCTGCAGAGTCGGATGATGGGAGGCTCTTATCCTTATCAAAGACGCTATAGAAGCCGTGATTCATATGAGCTTCTGTGTGGACCTGAACATGTTTAAACGCGATCAATGTGAAGAACCGGCTCGCAAGATGGGTTGACACTCGGCCAGGCACCGACCGAAGCTCGGCGAAACGCCGTCGCAGCGCGCCTAAATGGATCTCCCGATTCTCTCGATTCTTAATGCCGATTCTGTTTGTGCCTCTTGTCACGTGCGTCAAGTGGAGTCGAAGGGTCCTGCAGCTGCTTTCGACCCAACGCTCACCACCACCACGGCCTTCTATCGCTACCATCACGTCTCTCAAGCAGCATGTCGTCGTCACAGCTGCCAGCAGACGGCAACACGCAAGGCTCGCATATACACAACATGTCAGGCGAAGGCGTCATTCCCGCATCCTTCTTCGACATGCCAATCGAGTACGGCACCGCTGATGTGAACATGGACTTTGGATTAATGCCGGGCTTCCCTGCGCAAGATATTTCCATGTCGAATCCATCCGACTTTGATGCGCTTACTGCTCAAATTGCTGCTACTATGCCACCACTCTCGGCAGCTCCGTTCCCGATCGCTGGTCCTTCGAGCACGGCAGTTGCGCCGCAGCCATACCCCGCAGCTGCACCAGTCAAGATGGAACTCGACGACATTAGCAGCATCGCAGCCTCTGCATTTATGCCTGCCGAAGGATCTACACCTGCCGACCGCGCCAAAGGCGAAAAGCCTGCGAAACCAAAGACGGAAGGTGCAGAGTCAAAGCCAAAGAAGCCAAAGAAGAAGCCCACGCCCGCGGCCGCTACGGATGCTACGGCGGCTTCCGCATCAACTCCCGCGGCACAGTCATCGAAAGACGCAGCTGCATCACCGGCACCGAAACCCAAAAAGCCGAGTAAGAAGAAAGTAGCTGAAAGGACAAGGGAAAGGATGCTGACGTCTCTGCTACCGCTTCACCTGCGCCGTTTGCAACTCCCGCATCACCCTCGAAAGATTCCAAGTCAAAATCGAAGAAGGGAGGGTCAAAAGCAGGTGGAAAAGCGGCCAGCAAAGCAAGGTCATCCACAGCCAGATCAGCATCGCGCATGTCATCGGTCGGCAGAGACGCCGCAACACCAGCAGCATCGCGCATCGGCAGTCAAAGGCCGCAGGATGAAGCCAATGACGACGAAGAACCAGCACCCAACCGACCAGCACCACAGGACGAGGACGAAGCGGAAGACGAAGAAGGAGAAGCGGACGATGGTGTCGAGGAGCTCGGTAAAGATCATTTCTCGACTCAAGAGGCGATCTATGCTGCACAGCAGCGCAACATGGGCTTGCTATCAATGGTCATGGACGAAGATCAGCTCGATAGACACATGGCCTCACGTAGAGGAGCCTTGAACAAGACAAGCGTTCGAAAGCTGGTCAATCACGTCTTGTCACAGTCTGTTTCGCAGCATGTTGCTATGGTGGTTTCAGGTGTGGCCAAGATCTTTGTTGGTGAGATTGTTGAAAAAGGTAAGCCTTTGCGGCCACATCTAGTCATTCTACCGGTCAACTAACTAACACCAACTCTAACTACCGTGAACAACCAGCTCGCGAAATCCAAGCCGCACGTGGCGAGGAGGGTCCGCTCAGACCCAACCATCTTCGTGAAGCACACAGGCAGTACTACCTCAAACGCGAGCGTCCTGGTTACTATCCGTCTGGTACCAATACTGGGTTTGCTGGGTTGGGCAAGAGACGGCGCATGTTTTGATCTGGATCGGGGTTGGCACTCGGTCCATTGTACTTTTATCTCGAGGCTCTGTGTTGGAATCCAACTGTATTACTATTCAGTTCTATTTGCATTGCGACCTTGCGTGACAGAAATGAGGAATGGTGAAACAAGAGGCTACGAGAAATCACAGCTTTGCGACGACCTTCCGCTTCTCCTGGAAAGCTTCCGCTGGTAGCTTCTTGGCCATCTCGCGCATTTCGCGACGAAGAATCTTGCCGGACGCTGTTTTGGGGATCGTGTCGATGCTGTTTGCAGTTCAAAGTGTTCAAGGTAGGGTTCATCGGTTAGCTGGCTTGTCACTTCTGACCGGATGATGAAACGTCAAAAACCACTTACAAAGTGACACCGCAGAGGTGCTTATAGCGAACCTTGTTGTCCGCGACAAACTTCAAGATGGATTGTTTGATAGCTTCTTCTTCTTCCTTCCCTTTCGCCTCCGTTCTCTTCTTCGCATCCTGAGATAAGGCGATGTACGCAAACGGAAGCTCACCAGCCGCTTCATCCTGAACACCAATCACACCGCAGTCCGATACATCCGGATGATCCAACAAGAACCCCTCCAACTCCGCTGGGGCGACTTGGAAACCTTTCACTTTGATCAACTCTTTCAGTCGATCGATAAAGAAAACGTCGCCGGAAGGTGCGATCTTGACCTCGTCTCCACTTCTCAACCACCCACCTGGCAAGTAGGTTTCTTTTGTGGCTTGTTCGTTGTTCGTATAGCCCAACGTGATCTGTGGTCCGCGGAGCCAGAGTTCTCCTAGTTCATCGTAGCCAACCTCTTTGCCTTCCGAGTTGACGACCTTTGCTTCGGTGTTGGAGATAAGGCGACCAGCTGAGCCGTTGACCGCTGGCTCGCCGACGGGGAACATGGTGGTGACGGAGCATGTCTCTGTCATTCCTGAACCCTGGCCCCAATCGAGGTCAGGGAAGCGCTTGGTGAACTGTCGACTGAGATCGTCTGATAGCGGGGCTGCTCCGACCAATGCGAATCGGCCTATTTTGCGCAGATCTTCGAGGTAGGTGGGTACGCAGGGATCTTTGCAGAACAGGACAACTTGCGGTGGAACCAGCCACCATACGCTGATGCGGTATTTGATGATCGTCTTGATCATCGCTTCGATGCCACGAAACTTGGACATTACGAGGTTCGCTATCCCTGCAAAAAAGGTGAAGTGCGTGCAGGTGCTCAGACCAAAGATATGCACTTGCGGTAAGACGCCCAACGAGACGTCTTTACCCGGACAAAAGCGACCCGGAGCGCCGATCTTGTTGCCAACTCGATTATGCGCCATGGTCTGAAGAGCGTTCGATGTCACCGCGTAATGCTGGATCGCTACACCCTTTGGCAACCCCGTTGTTCCCGACGAGAACGACAAGAACGCAATCTTTGTCTTTCCCTCACCAGGTTTCAACTTGTGACGTGTTCGATCGAGCACAGCCTGTCCTTGAGCTTTGACAATCTCTCGACCTTCCTCGATCAACCCAGCTAGCGTCCAAGCGCCCTGCGTCTTGCGCTGAATACGACCATAGTTGGACTCGGAATACTTGAATACCGTTTGCGGTTCTTGAATGACTACAACTCGATCTTTTGGGATGTTGGCCTGTTTAGCTGCTTCAAACCCGTTCTTCAGCGATACAGTGTCTTCGCTGACGAACAGAAGCTTGGAATTTGACGCTTCGAGTTGGAAGCTTAGCTCTTTGGCCATGAAAGCCGGGTTGGCAGGTGAAATGGTTGCGCCGAGACGATGTGCTGCCCAAACAGCCATGGGGAAGTAGACGCTGTTGGTAGCGTACACGCCTGCTCGTGTGTCGGAGCGAATACCGCATTTCTCGTAGAGTGCGACAGAGAGCAAGTCGGTGTTCTCTTTGGCTAATTCGAACGTCCATGATTGGGCGGTAACTTCGTCGATGAGCAGTGGGAGGTTGGTGTTGCACAAATCGGGTCGTGATGGTGGGAAGTATTCGTACATGCACCCGTAGACGTCAAGGTCGTCGGGGAAGTCTTTGACGGGGTCAGAGGCTGAGGTGAAGATCATTGTGTTAGAGTGGGTCTTTAGCAACGATGGATGGTGAGTGATGGAAGAAAGGTGGTGGTTCGTTGATGTACACTAGCCGAGGTATGAATGAAGGCAAGGTTGGGTGTTGGTAAAGAAGAAGGATCATCAAGGGGTCATTGATCAGTGCGCTCAGTACCCCAAACGCAGGTGTGCATCGAGCAAAGAGGCCCGCTCGACCTTCTCCTCAGCGATCAAGTTTAACCGGAGATTGCGTGAGTAGAAGCTCGACTGTGTAGCCACTATGTTCAGGATTCCCCGCAGGCTGCGGAGTTCCTGTCCATCTTTTTTGTGCGTCTTCTCAAGGCCGGATTTTTTTCCCCCTGCAGCATCTGTTTTCGTCTGTACAGTATGTCCATCTTGGCATCGTGACAGCTCAATCTTACATTTGGACAACTAGCAGCTCAAGATGGTGAGTCGAGGACAAGACCGCATCTCCTTTCGCAGAGCGCGCTGTGCTGAACCTTCTGTTGCCATACACGAACTGTGACCTGGCTGCTGTGACTTCTACACGCTTAACATGGTATCGCTTGCTCATCCATCAAATCAGCGTTCGGTAACGACGACCAAATTGGGGGGTATCATTGCCGTATAGCTTCGGATTTGTCAAGCTCAGCATGTCGAGGCTCCGGTTGAGAACAGGACCAAGGTTGGACGAGGACGAGAAAGCATGCCCGGCTAAACTCAAATGCACGATGCGTAGTTGCGCATCCGTCGCACGAGCCAGCTGTCCCATTGTGCGGAAGCAGTGCCAAAAATTGCGGGGTAGGACATCGGCAACCCACACACCACGCGCGCATTTGCTGCAGGACAACCGTCCATACGCATTCAGCGAAGCATCACCACTCGTTGTTCATAGAAAACGCACATGGCAAGATGCTAATACCAGAGCTGTGACACTACTATTGCCTCGCAGAGAGCTGGAGAGGAAGCACAGCTGCCAATTAGAAATACGACCTCGATTGAACTTAAGCCAAAGATCAAGCCGACAATCGGACCCTGAGTCTCTGCACTGCTTTGCAAGGTCAAGAGTAGGCTGAGCACGAGGAGCTTGTGCGGGTCAATCGACAACCCAGTGTCGATTCCCCTGCCCCACAGTCTTTGGCGTTTTGCGATGGAACACACCGGACGCTTTTCGCCTGACTCGGTTCCATGTCCAGAAGTGAGGCTCCTAGATCAGATGACCTTGTCCGCCCTCTCGCCCCTGACAAACAAGCATCTGAGAGCAATACCGCTTTGCGCGCTTAGCTCCTGCACTCTGTCCCGGATATTTGGACTCGTCCGCGAGAATGGCCATAATGGACTTCGGCTAACCATTGGAGCTCTCACCGCTTGCTCTTTGTGTGTCAGTTCGGTGGTGTGCATGACTTTCAGCCACAAGGCCGTGCGTCGGCAGTCTTCCGCTTATCCAAAAGCTTCGGCGAACATTTGGGAGCCATCACAAGACCCTTGCTAAAATTACACCTCGAGCGCTCGATCCAAGCCAAAGTATAAAAGTCGAGAGCTCATATGAAGCAGAATCCCCTGTCGTGCCCTAACAAACAATCGTTCTTACTATCCTCGTCTATACCTCTCTTCACCATCAACGACAACGAGAAAATGAATGAGCACTACGACGCCGTTATTGTCGGTGGCGGCTTTGCAGGTATCTACCACCTTTACGTGCTTCGAAAGCTCGGCTTCAAAGTGCACCTCTTTGACGCTGCTTCAGACTTTGGTGGCATTTGGAGGCTCAACTGCTACCCTGGTGCACGAGTCGACAGCGAGGTTCCGCTGTACGGTCTCTCTTTCCCGGAGGTCTGGAGGTCCTGGAACTTTTCTTGCAAGTATCCCGACTTCAAAGAGCTGCGACAGTACTTTAGCCATCTCGACGAGAAGCTTCAGCTGCGAAAGGACTGCAGCTTCAATCACCGTGTGCACAGCGCTCACTGGGACGATGCGGCACAGCAGTGGACTATCACCGCTGGCCCGAGCAAGGACAAGACCGTCACCGCTACCGCTCAGTATGTCATCTTCTGTCTCGGCTTCGCTTCCAAAGTCAACATCCCCAAGATTCCAGGCATGGAGAAATTTAAGGGACAGATCGTTCATACTGGCGAATGGGAAGAGTCGATCGACTGTACGGGCAAGAAGGTCGCAGTGATCGGAACTGGTGCTTCGGGTATCCAGGTCAGTCAGGAGATTGGGCCTCTTGTCGACCGGCTCACTGTCTTTGTTCGTACGCCTAACCTCGCTCTGCCCATGCGGCAGCAGAAGCTCGAGGCAAGTGCTCAGGAGGCGTTCAAGGACATCTATCCGGAGATATTTGAGAAACGTAAGAAGACGTTTGCCGGGTTCCATTACGACTTTGATCCTCGCGATACACTCTCTGTGTCTGCGGAGGAGCGAGAGAAACTCTACGAAGAGCTGTGGGCTCGTGGCGGCTTCCACTTTTGGCTCGAAACCTTCCACGATCTTTACGAAAACAAAGAAGCAAACAAGACAGCCTACGATTTCTGGGAGAAGAAGGTCGCGGAGCGCATCAAGGATCCAAAGAAGCGCGAGATCCTGTGCCCGAAAGAGTGGCCACACACTTTCGGTACCGTTCGACCGTCACTGGAGCAAAACTATTACGAAGTGATGAATCAGGATAATATCGAGATTGTCTCGATTAAGAGGGGTGGCGAGGAGGGGATCAAGGAGATTACGGAGAAGGGTGTGCTGCTGAACAGCGGTAGGGAGATTGAGCTGGATCAGATCATCCTGGCTACTGGCTTCGATACGCATACCGGTGGATTCAAGCAGATTGATATTCGAGGTAAGGATGGGTTGCCGTTGACGGAGAAGTGGGCGCAGGGTTGTAGCTCATTGAATGGTTTGAATACTGCTGTGAGTGTTGGCGTTGCTGTCGTCCTCAGCATCTTGACGGTGATCATTACTGACTCTACTCTTTTCGCCCGTCAACAGAAGTTTCCCAACCTCTTCTTCCTGTACGGCCCACACGGACCTACAGCCTACTCGAACGGTCCATCGACCGTTGAGGTGCAGGCCGAGTGGGTGTGCGAGTTCATCAAGTATATGCGCGACAACAAGTTGACTTCGTTCGACGTCCAGGGAGAAGCGGAAGCCAAGTTTGGAGAGCACATCAACGATCTCTCTACCAAGACGCTGTTCCATGAGAGTCACGGATGGTACATGGGACGAAATATCCCAGGCAAGCCTGTACAGGCGCTGAACTTTACCGTAAGTACCCTTTCAAGTAGCAGTGAATGGCGAACAAGCAGAGTAGCATTGCTTACCAGAAACTCTCTGCTTTCGTGATGGATGATAGGGAGGGATCCCTCTCTACGTGACCGAGCTTGCTGAGTGTAGGAAGGGCGGTTATGCTGGTTATGACCTTGTTACGGCTTAACTCGCTACGTATGAAAATGCAGTTGCTCTCTTGTGATGGTTTTCGTCTGCGTATTTGCTCAAATGAAGATACTGTATGTTCTAGCTTCCGCACTTGAGCAGTGCGAGCTGATCGCGTTTGTTGCCGAGTTGGCGAAGCCTGTGGACCATCAGTGAGTGGCAGGACGGGTACCATTGCGGCAGAGACTGAGTTGGCCACGGCCAAGCTCATTCAAGAAGTCGTTGATTGGTGCGAGATCAGCCACTCGGAGGTCGTCGGTGAATTCAACTATGACAATTCCAGGCAAGAGCATCGAGCGAACGATAGCCAGATGAAACTCCGCACGCTGGACGACGACCGTAACCTTGCTGGTCACCTTCTCTCCTTCAACTGTCCAGCTTCCATGCTGGATCGAATGGTAGCCCTGCATTCTGGCTGCCTCGTTCTCCAGCTGCCTTATGTCGTTCACGCGATGCATGGTCTGAAAACGGACATGATCGTCGGTGTCGCGGTTGATGTTGATGTTGATGATGATCTGGGAGCCATCGTTAGTGGAGACGTTCTGGTCAGTCATTTTGAGTAGATCGAGCGGAGCGGGAGCGGTAACGCTTTGAACGAAAAAGTAGGAGCAAAGTAGGAGAGAAATTGTTGAAGGGAATGAGGATGGGCAGGGAGAGAGCTTGCGAGAGAGTGGTCTCATTATAAAGCGGCTTAAGAGAGAGACAACACGATCGCCACGCATAGCTACGCACGCATCAAAACCCTCGTCCCGCACGTCTTGAATCCTGATTCAAATTAAGGCACTTGAGCAGTGCGGGTTCTATCACCTTCCTTTTGCGGCTCAGTCTCGTGTGAACCGCTTTCGTCAGTGTTCTGGGACAACAAAGTTAGTTTCTGAAGCCGTTTCACGTCTTGGGCTTGAAACCCACTTGAACGCGTTGATTAGGATGTTGGCACGTTAATCGCACGCTTTCTCCGCATCTCGACGGAAGCAACCTTGTTTAGCGCTCTCAGTGCTCTGCGCTGTACTGACTAGTAGCTCGTTTGTAACGCACACGCTGCTTACTCGATTCAAGCTTGATCTCGAATATGCGCAGTCAGGAATGCTTGCAACTTTGTCGTGTCGCCGAGCTGTTTATGTCTCGACCCGCACTTCTGCTTCCTTTGTGTTCCAATAGCACACCTCGAAAGCCGCTTGTACGTTCTGGCTGTGCTGCTGTCTCTTCCCAAGGCATCAACTTTCAGCGTGCTTTGTCACGTCGAACATTTTTATTGTCACGTCGAATGTTTTTGCTGTCACACGACACCATCTCCTGTTTTGATCGTCTCGACTCAATTCAAAGATCTCTCTTCTTCATCCCACATCGCATTGCCTCTGTAACCCTGCGCTGAACTCAGAATGCATTGCAAGATAAACGAAACCAATTGTTCTTTAAAAGGAGTGAAAACTAATGTATGCGTTATTGCCTGGTCGGCCGGCGACGTAACTTTGCAACGTCTTAGTAACCTTGAAGACCGTTTCTTGGGATCTTCTCTTTAGGATATACAGTTTTATCCCTGTCCATATATCACCAAGCGATCGTGTAAATCACAGACAATCGGAGCACGCACATTAAAAACTTGAAGAAGATAATCGAAACAACTGAACATTGAATCGACTGAACATTGAACGACTGAACATTGAACCAACTGAAAGAGACGAGATCAAACTTGAGAACGAGGAGTCGAAAGTGAAGGCGATCACACGTAAAACTCCGGGTAGATCTTCTTGTGAAGAGCCGATCGCCAAAGATGAGCCTCTTCCGCAGTGTTGAATCTCTTGGTTCTCCTATCGTGCGGGTGTACCTTGGTGTTTACAACGATGGTAAGGAATGCACCGTCTGACAAGGTAGCAACTCCAGGATATCCACTAGCCGATTTGCGCGTTACGTTCATAGCATTGACCCTGGTAGAAACGATGTGGAGATTCTCACGTCTGTTGTCGAGCTTGTCGCCACTGCGATGATCAATGGCGTGTGTGCGAGAATTGTAGGGCTCCGTAATGACAGATTTGTGGAGCGCCTTATTCTTGAACCTCGGGTAGCCGTGCTTCTGAATCGTGATCTTGTTCCTGTACATCAACTTGTAGACGTCTTCATCAACAAAAACTTTTTCCGCAGACTGCAGTCAGATAAGCGTCACCGTCAGCAGTCCTTGGAACAACGAGAGAAGCTTCCTCCTCAGCCCGCTTCTGGTCAACCTCCTTCTTGACCTGAGCCAATCGGACCTCTGCATCTTCTTTCTTCTTGAAGTAGCAGTAATGAACGCGGAGGTACTGAACGGTCCAGAGTCAACGTGATCAAGCACCATTTCTATCGAAAGAGCAAAAATAGATCGTCAGAATCAGCTCTAGAGCATACATCAACAGAGTCGTGGGAACGCAACTTACCATGAGGGATCTCGCTAGGGAAGACAAAGTGCGAAAGTCGATACAGCAGCTTGTAATGAACGCCGGAGGCTTGCTTGCCCATGATGAAGGCCCTGCCGTCGCTAATCGTCATGTAGAAAAGGTTGGTGTCAAATACCCTGGCGTTGGCAGCCGAAACAGTGACTTTGTAGTCTACACCCTTACAGGTGATGACCTTGGACACCGAATCGGCTTTGACGGTCTTGGGAAGAATCATGATGAAGGAAAAGAATTGTGAAGAGTGGGGGAGTGGAAAAGTTGGGAAGAAGGGGCTTGACTGCTGACCAGAACTCAAGACGACGTCGACGATGGCGATATATATATATTTGCATGTATCGGTCAAGCAGCGTGTGCAGCAAAGAGATGCTTTGAAGCATAGAAATTGCACAGCGGAGCCTAGTGATCCAGAGCAAGCGGGAATGGGCATAGCGTACTTGGCAGGTACTTCGAGCGTAACGAAGCACTATCGTGCAGCGAAAGTGATCTCAGCGACGAAACACTGAGACTCATCCGTCTTTGCTGAGCAAGGCTGCACCACGCACTCGTCGCCGAAATCGCTGCATTCGCACCGCCCCTCTGCAATGCAAGAGACTTGTATCATTGAGACGAGATCCCGAAAGCCACGCTCGGAAGAACTTCGTTGCCAGCCATGCAGCAAGGATGGTAGAAGCAGGTCTGGCGAGGTACGCCTGGCGTTCCCAACTCTGCGGCACGATGCAACTGCAAGCAAACTCTGCTTTAAAGGTGTAGCGAGCGTGATTGTACTTGACTGACTTTGCGACACAATGCAACTGCGAGCGAACTCCACTTCAAAGATGTAGCAAGCGTGGTTGTACTTGACTGCCAATGTTGACCAAAGCTTGGAATTGTGTTGCCAGGATGAGATCACAGAAGCGAAGCACTCCGGCGAAATTCGACCATACCGACGTTGACATTGCGGATGTATGCGCTAATTGACAGTTGGCACGACCTCAGATCCCGCAGGTAATTCTATGCCGCACCCGAGAAAAAAAAGGCATCCATGTGTGAATTCGGACCGAAACTCAGAGCTCGTGAAACGCACGAAGCACGCAAGGCAATGTGCAATGTTGGTACGCCGTGGCGCTGAGAACTGATCCTGCGAGAATCCCGCTTTGCATGAAGCAAGCCCCAAAAGCCATATGCATGCCGGGGATTCGTTTAGGCACACGTTGAGAAAGAGACATGTGACCCCACTCTAAACTCTTTGAGTTTCGCCGCACATCATCGAATGAGAATGCGTGTGTACTGAGAGACTCTCTCACGGGTTCAATTCGCTCGCAGTCCGAATGCTGTCAAGCACAGGGAAGACGCCACATATTGATCCGCCAGCAAGCGAAGTTTCGACAAACGGACAACGGCGCGACGCACCGCCTCGCAGGTGGGTTCGAGGACTCTGCGAGAAGGCACATTGGTAGCTCGTTGACGGCTTTGTGTTGAAAGCAATATGCTGGCAGCGTGCCGACAATGATCGTTCGGACAGACTGTTCAGCGACTTGGAGCAGTCCCTACCTACGCCCTCGTCTCTATCGTCGCGACTCGATAGCTCCGTCGTCGCGACTCTGTACCTACTTTCCCCCAGCAAAGTTGCAACATCTTATTCACAGCACGCATATACTCGCTTCAATCTTTCAAATCATATCGAAACTCTTTCATTGCACCAGTCATTGATTATATGTATGCAACATTTGTGCTGAGCTTAGCAACCTTGAAGGCGATTACGAGGAATCTTCGCCTTATCATAAACAGTGAGATTGCGATTGTAATACATCCCTTTATTCGCCTCGATGTAGTCGTATGTTGGCCTGTTAGCAGGATCGCAGCCGACACGATCAGGTTGACCATCGCGTTGGTAGACGCGGACGTAGTCGATGGCCATGTGAGCTGGGAATTCGAGCTGTGTGAAATCGGGGACCTGGAACGACTCGGAGATGGCCACGTTGAGGATCATGAACATCGGCTCGGTGGGGATCAAGCGTTGACTGACATCCAACTCGGGCACAGGGCCGATAGCTTGACCATACAGCGTCCATGTCGGTTTGCCGTCCATGTACCACGTAACGCTAGCGTTGCCGTTCTCTTCCCAGTCCGGATCGTATTCGACTCCAAATGTCATGTACCTTCCACCAGGAGTAGTCTCGTAGGCACTGACTGGGACCTGACTGAGTGCAGAAACGGCTTGCTGGATCGCACCACCTTTGTAGTCATTGAGACGCGTGTTAGCGTCCCAAATACGAATGTCTCCTCGTGCTGTGCTGTTCCCGTAGTAGTAGTCGACGTCGAAGGGCGCCATCTGCAGAGATTGCGAGGTTTCACCGTGACCACCAGCAACGTCGATCTTGGCTTCGAGAATATCGAGTTCTGGTGCGGATCGTGCGACGCCGTGGTTGGGACCAGGGTGTTCGGTGCCAGGACAATTGCAGGAGGTGAATCGCATGCCGGGTAGCCACGAGAGCTCATTGTTGTAGCTTGATGAGAAGAGGCCGTGTGCGACGAGGGCATCGGGTGGGCCGGTGCCGTTGACGAACGTCTGGTTGGGCAAGGCGCCGGTATCGCAGCCTTGGTAGGAATAGGGCCACATGCCTTCATTGGTGGCGCCGTAGCCGGGGCGGCCGAGGTTGCCTTGTGTCCAAAGACCGGGCCACTGCAAGTCAAGCAAGAGTAAGCAAAAAGAAGGTCAGCGAGTGTTCAAAGGTGATTTGATAGTTCAATTTGCGGATTCGCGACTTACCAAGCCAGGAACAGTAGGAGAACCGGGAAGACGAGCTGAGATCTCGTAGTAAGCACCTTGGAAGCAAACCTTGTTCCAACTCTGAACCATTCCCGAACGGAAGTTCTTGTTGTTGGTCTCCCTCTCTTCGACCGAAATTACGAGAGCACCTCCTGTGGTGTTGACTGCTTCAGGAGAGTACCATTCGTAGTCACCTGTTCCCCAGTACCAGAGATCGACGGCTTCCCAGTACGGATCATCGCCTGGCCAAAAGGATCGACCTTCTTCTTCGAATTCGTCCGAAGACCAAGTGCCACGAAGAGCCATCGACGGGTGAAGTTCGTCTCATCGCCGACTGTGGAGTGTCTGGATCAATGAGGCCTCGCTGAGACAAGTTGGTGAGGCGTTCTGGGCTGGCAGGGCTGATATCGATCGTGTCAAAGACCTTGCTGAGCACGACTACGAGTGGATATCCCAAAAACAACGCCAAAGACCGAGCGCAAGAAGGATGAGTGTGAAGACGTTGAGGAGACCGCGCATGCTGATGCAGGATCCAGAGTGTCGATCGAGCCCTTTGTCGGTGTAGAGATAGTCGTCGTCATCTTCCTCGTCAATCAGGAGGAGCTGCTGTCATATTTGCTCGACCATTGTAGCCTCCTCCTCGTCCTGCTGGCTGGCTGGGCATGGTGTAGTATTTTTGGGAAGAAGAGCTGCTGCTCGAATCGGTCTGGACTGAGGGACGGGAAGGGGTCATACTAGGTGGGTTGTCGGCCCGATGATAAGCTGCGCCTGATCTTGCGGGCATCTTGTGAGGTATGTATGAGCGCGCTTCCGGAAGCGGCAGTCAGATGTAGGTGACCTTGTCAAAGACTGTATTGTGCGGTGGGTTCAATCGTGCGCAAAGTATCGTTGTTGAGGTGTTGGTGGTGGTGCGGAAGGAAGGGTGGACAAGCAAGTGTTGGCTTGAAAGGGTGAAGGTGAGAAAAGTGAAGGAAACGACGATTCAAGGTCGGAGCTGCTTCCATACGAGCACACAACGAGCACACTGGATCGAATCACATCCAACCTCAATTCCGCTGTCATGACACACACTCTCGCTTCTCAAAAGTCGCCGAGAGGAGCGAGCGAGCGTGAAACTCAGAAAGGGATCGGCGAGGGGCTTGTCGATATCAAACTAGGAGCAACAACCGAAAAAAAGTCTTGGCTCTCCGCTGTCCGATGCAGCAGGCTCCGAGAGCACAGCCCTGAGTTTGCAGTCCACGCAGCACCCGCACTATTAAACAATAGCAATCGGTCTTGCCATCGACTGCTGCTGTCGGACAGCCGGTATGAGCCACGCCACTGCCTTCTCTATCGCTGTGACAGGATCGCACGACACCGAAGCTGACTCTTTTGTGCACAGCTCTCACGAGTGACAATAACAGTCGAGGCTTTGAAAAGCGGGTGATCCGAACAGTGAACCTGCAGAGCACGACAGAACGCGGAGACAAAGGAAAGGGTCTCCGCACCAAAACAAAACAAAAACGCCAAGAAATAATTTCAATGCCAAGCTGCCAAGACTTGACCAGAAAAAAAGACTCGCGCACAGTAGGAGGCAAAATCCCACAGAAGCGCTGTCAAACAACACGTCGGTTCGACTCCGCTCCAACAGTGCGAAGCTGTGTGCTGCTGCTGCTACTGCTACCAATTCTTGGCCTGTAGAGTTGGCTGCTGATGCCACGCGAACAACACTCAGCGTTTGGCTGGTTCGGTAATCAGGATCTGCCACACCTGAATGCCAAGAAGCTTGGTCTCGACACAGGAGCGGATCGTCCGATCATGAATTCAGCTTTGTTCACGGACTTGCCGCTCCTTCGGCAATTGATCCGAGTCTCTCTACAACCCCTTGAAATGTCCATCGACTCGGCTCTTTGTCGTCGGAGATGCTTGCGAAGACAAGACTTTGTCATGCAGTCGACGTCGACAGATTCGAGACGCAGTGATTTTGTTGATGATCGCTGTTGCTGAAACGAGTTGCAGGCTGTCGGAGCTTGCACGCTTCTCTGGGCGGCGTCGTTCTTTTCCATCTTGATTCCGTCCGCAATCCGTCATCCCTCTCTTCCGCTCACCATCATCATCACTTCCGCCGCCGCCACCGTCGTCGTCACAGTAGAAGCAACGTTCGCAATCCAGTCTCTAGATTTACATCATCTATCATCGACGACATCCTAGACGATCTCTAGAAGCACATTTATCACTTCAGTGGTACATCCCGTCACATCAACTTCACCTTCCCGGTAGAGATAGAGCAACAATGACATTCTCGACGCAGCTGCTCCTCGCCTGTCTGGCTTTCATCTGGATCCAAGGTCTCAGCTTGGTGTCGGCCGGACGTCAGCGATACGCGATCCTTCACGCGGGAGACGAACCCATGCTTCAAGGCACATGGTCGTCCGGTTCCGGCAAAGTCGTCACAGGTGCGGGCTTCTTCAACCCAAGAACGAGAAGCTTCAATCCACCAACGGTGCCTGGACAGGCCTATAGCTTCACACGAGATGGCTATTGGGAGTTTGCAAAGTATCGTGTTGAACCAAATCGTGAGTCTTTCCTCCCGTAACCACGTGCGCCAGCCAGCGTTGAGCTCACATTTGCTCATCTTGCCACTTCCCATTGCACTGCAACTCACAGCTCGTAAACCAGAATGCATCACCTCGCAACTCATCTGGCAACACGGCAGCTACCTCTTGCACGCCAACGGTACACTTCAACTCTATCCCATTGCACGAGAAGGCGCTCAGCTCCTCACCTCAAGTTGCCCCGGTGGAAGTCCACCCGAAGAGATGTACGACGTCTCCGAAGAGTATACCCTCGTCGACACCTGGATCGACCTTCACCAAGGACGTCCCGGTGCAGCACTCCGTTTGACAGACGCTTGGGGTAACCGCTCGCCAAGCTTGTGGAAGATCTACGATCCTCCCATGATGCTACCCACCGACCCGCTCTACTTGGAGTACATTGGCATTCCTTGATCCCTCTCACAAGTTTCGAAAGCAAATGCAATACAGATAGTACCTTTTCAGCACAAGATGAACCCGCTGTCTGCTCAGTCGAGAAAGAAAGGTTCCAGAGAGAAAGTGCTGACGATTTGCAAGAGAGTCCTTTCATGCAGCTCGACGAACCACCCGATGAGAAACTCCCGATCTATTGATACAAAAAGGAGAGTTTGAATTGTTTGTTCAAGAAAAAGTTTAATCGAAGGCGCGTCTCGGGAAGAGACGGCAGAAGGAAGAAAAAAAGTCCATGCGTCGAATAGAGTAAAGGATGATCACCTCGAAGCCATCAACATCCTTGCAACTTGTTTCGAGGCCACTTGTACTTGTCTCTTGGCCAGGTGGTATAATTTTCATTCATGTATGCGTCCATGTGATTGTTGATGAAGTCGGCAGTTGGGTGGTCAGGTGGGTCGCACGAGACTCGGTCGGCTTGGCCGTCCTTCTGGTACACACGAACATAGTCGATCGACATGAACGCAGGGAAGGTGATGGCGGTGGGGCCATCAAAGTTGACGGGCTGGAAACCGCTCGAGATGGCCAAGTTCATGACAATCGCCATGGGTTCGACTGGAATGATGCGCTGGCTGATGTCCAAGGCGGGACGAGCAGGGAAGGCCTTGGGGTTCACGGTCCACGACGGCTTGCCATCGACGTACCAGGTCATGGAACCGCTGCCATCGTAGTTGAAATCAGGGCTGAACTCGACACCGTACTTGACGTATTCGTTCTGCGTCAGCTGGAAACCTGCATCGGGAACCTGCGTCACCGAAGAGACGGCCTCTTGAATCTGACCACCGGTATACGTGTTGAACTCGGTGATGGTTTCGTCGTAGATGGTGGCATCTGCGCTCGAGTTGCCCCATGCATAGGCATCGTCAAAGGGTGCTACCTGCAACGACTGCGAGGCGTACGAGTGGCGCGCGCCGTTTCTATACTGCACCTGCACTTCGAAAATGTCGATTTCGGGTGCGGATCGCCCGACGTTGTTGTTGGGGCCAGGGTGATCCTCACCGGGACACGTGCAGGACGAGTAGCGCATACCTGGAAGGTAGGAGAGTTCGCCGTTGTAAGCATATGTTCCCGTAGAGTGGATTGCAGCATCAGGGCCAGTGCCGTTGATAAAAGTCTGGTTGGGCAAGATACCGGTGTCGCATGCCTGGTACGAGTACGGCCAGGTTCCTTCGGTCGATGCAAGGTATCCGGGACGTCCCAAGTTGCCCATCAACCACACTGCCGGCCAATAACCTGTGCTGCTGGGCGATCCGGGCAGCTTGACGCTGAACTCGATGTATCCACCTTGGAAGCAAAACTTGTTCCAGGACTGAACCATTCCGGAGCGGAAGTTCTTGTTGTGAGTTTCGTGCTCTTCGAGGGCAATGACCATGGCTCCGCCGGTGGTGTTGACGGCTTCGGGTGAGTACCACTCAAAGTCGCCGGTACCAGAGTACCAAAGGTCGACTGCCTCCCAGTAAGGGTCGTCACCGGGCCAGAAGGTCCTTCCGTCCTTTTGGAATTCGTCGCTAAAGACGAGATGGTAGGAGGATTGATCGTATTGGCTGGTCCACTTCATAGCGCTGGAGGGTGTGTCGGCGTCGATGAGGGAGGCAATGTCGAGGGCGGGCACCTGACCGGAACCGTTGGTACCGCCGAGACCGAAGGCGCCCTTGGTATCGTTGTCATACATGTTTTTGACCTTGATGAGAACGGGGTAGCCGAGGAAGAGCATGATGAGGCCGAGTGCTAGGAGAACGAGCGTGAGGACGTTGAGGAATCCACGCAAGTTCCAGCTGTGAGAGGACTTGTCCCATTTTGTGTCGATGGAGTGAAGGTAGTCATCCTCCTCTTCGGTCATGCCATTGGCGGCGAGCTGGTACTTGGCGGTGTTGGAGCTGGGATTTGAGCGGTTATATAGGAGGTGATCCTTTTGGCTTGATGTGCCTGCACCGATGCTGGTGGATGAACTTGAAGGCGGGCTATGGTTGGAGGAGGCGCCAGCGCCGTACTGTCTGGGCATTGTGAAGGCGGCGCTGTGCTGGGGTTCAGAGGATAGATTGGATGGATGTGCAAGCTAGCGTTGCGCTCTCGAGTATATTGACTTGCGCGATGCTGAGAGGGTTAGCCGGCTAGCGGATGGTGCGGATGGCACGCGTTCGAAGTCGAACAGAGGATCTGCAGCGGATGCGATGTCGGAAGGCTGAGTGAGGCAAACGGAACAGGGACGAGAACAGGAGAAGATTCAATCGCAGCTGACGGAAGAGGGATGGTGATGGTGATGATGGAGAAGGAGCGAAAGGAAATAGAGAGTGCCTCAGGGTCCTGCTAAGTTGTGAGATGGAGAGAGAGGCAACGGAAGGTGTCGAATGAAATCAAGCTCCTAAACTGCGAGTTTGTGTTGCGTTGCACGAAAGCTTGCAAAAGTCAAAAGTCACAAAAGTCACACAGCCTGATTACTGATCTTTCTTTTTGTGCGAACTGGCAGAAAATCAACCCAACGTCAACCTTGTGTCTCTCCCTCTTCCGAGGCCGGAGCGCCTTTTCAAGGGAGAAGGGAGAACAATCGACGCAGGCCATACAGTGTCGGACCAACGGCAGCTGCCGGCCGGCCGTCGGTACATCCAGCAAGGAGGCAGCGGTGTCGAGCGGCCGGTCGGACTGTGAACTCGATCGAGGTTCGCATCAAAAAAAAAAAAAAAAAAAAAAACAGGGGCCTGGTGCTCCTCTGTGTTTTCACCCTGCACAGCCGAGGCAGAAATGATCAACGCGCTTGAACGCCGTCCAGTCATTGTATTCAGAATTCGGATTCTCCGCAGAGGGCTGTGGATCTTTGCTTTGAACCTGGATTTTAATTTTGATGCTGCTGCCTCATGTTATAATCGACACACCCCTTTTAACTTCTGCCAAAACGTAAAATAGGAAAATGAACCGCCTCTTCATAGCACGCCGCATGCCCAGCATGCCAGCAAGGGGTCTCTTTGGCCGAACCAACGGCGCAAAGTCCAACAGACGGCACAACTCAAAAGGCATGGAAACCGAGGCGTTGCTCACAACGACACTGCGTTCCTTGCCAACAAAGAGAAGGTGGGTAGAGCGGTCATGTGGAAAACAGAAGACAGTTATGCCTGAAGATCTTCACAGCGCGAAGACAGGCTGGGAACCAGAAAGAGAGCGTACTGTATTCGAGTTTGAAGATTTTGTCGTACGAATTGTTGTCACCATGCGGACTGTTAGGACGGCCTACACCAACACTGCAAGCATAAAACCTGCCAGGATCAGCGATAACGTCGATCCGATCGTCGGGATCGGGTCACTCCGTCAGCCGGCATGAATTCGACCATGCCAATCGCGGAACAGTCATCTCCTGCTGGCAGTGCGTCGAAGCTTACCACCTCAGCAGCGCACTCTTTTTGTCCCTTTACCTCTATCTTGCATTCATGCGCTTTGGTCAATGGACAAGCATGCTTGTTGACCATCCTTTACTGCGACTCCAGACAGCACGAGCAATCTCAACTTATCTCCAAGATGGTGTCGGGGGTGATCCGAACGAATTCCATAAGGATGGGCTGGGCTATTTGCGGCCTGATGAGGGGGAACCGGATCGTCGAATCTGGGATTTGAACCGTTTGAACCATTTGAAATTCGGGGACCTTTTGATAGGATTTTTTTGCGGCGTTGTAACTTACGGCACGACGTCAGTCTCACGCTCGTTAACAATGTACGTTTTCGTTGACGTCAAGGGCTCGCTTCAGAACTCCGCCTTGCAACCCGACCCGTAACACACAAAACACCGCTCTTACTCATATAGTGGCGCCAGCTTGAGAAACTTCAGGTCAATACAGTAATGCTGCTCGATTCGGAAGGAATCCCTCGCCTCACCGCTTTTGAATTTCTACACAAGCGAGCCTTGAACTGATCAACGATGAGAAAAGGAGGGTCCCTGCTCCGCGTCGGTGCACCTTCCGATGAAGATGGCTGACAGTGAAGCGACAGCCGCCCTGCGCTGCAACTGCAATTCCCACGGCTTTCGAATCGCTCACCGGTCAGTCACGAATTTTGAGTTTGCCGCCATGTCTGTCTGTGAGCGCGTGCGTGTAGGTACCGAAAGAAGCAGCTGTGCGTGTGTGTGCCTGTCTGCAAAGCGAGGATGTCCACATTTGCCCGTTTTGGAATCAGCCCCCCACAACACAGGCTTGCATGGAGGAACCGAATCGAATCGCAGAATGACGCCCATGTGTTATGCAGAATGCCCACAACTCAGAAGTTGATTGTTTGCCCGGCGATTCGCACGCTCTGGCAACCCTTTTTTGGAAACACAGATTGCAGTGTGACGGAAGAGCCGATGTGTGAGGGCTCCCTCTGCCTGCTCGCTTCTTCCGATACGCCTTCCCTTTCACTCTGTCTGTCGATAGGCACGGTGAATCGAGACTTGATTGCAGTGGACCCTCTGGTTGCAATCAAAATCTAGGCTGCTTGATTGCGTTGGGAGTGTCATAATTGTTTTACTCCATTTGGTCTCTGCTCTCTGCTCTCTGGTCTCTGCTCTCTGCTCGTCTAGCGTCTCGGAACATCCTCGTTCTGACACTCATCCCCTCTCCTCAATCTCAGCGTTCGGGATCTTTGCGAAGAGAGCATGTGCCAACAGGGTTGAGCCACTCCAGCTATTGCTGCAGCTGCATCCATGCAACACCCTAGAGCTCTCACTGTCTCAGTGCCCTTAACGTCATCCTACTCACTTTAGCTCGCTTTCGACATTGCTTCCCTCGCGATCATACTAGACTCCTTCTTCATCACCACCTCTTCCATCTTGATCGCCAGCTTCAGCTGCGTTCTGATTCCTTCATCCTCATATATACATCACCAAAGCTTGTCGCGAGCTCGACTCTCAGCTTGCAACAAGCCCACTCGAAAACTGTCAAGGACGTCGATACCCCAATAAAGCGTCGCAGCGGCAGTTCCGCTAGCGCCAGCTCAAACCACCTCACTCACTCCAACAGTCACAGCTGACGACGGATCACCCGGTCGTGACCCAGAAAGCGGATCACCATGTCAGCACCCGAAGCATACCTCGAGTCAGGCTCGACCATCTCACATGGCGCCACAACAGCGTCACAGATCTCGCCACCCCTCTCCAAAATCTCACCACAGTCATCGACATCCGAAAAGGGCTCTTCCGATTCGCCATATCTCGATACCGAAGGCCATGAGATGAAATCGCAGCCAGGCATGCCCTTTGCCGACTTTGTCATAGAGAACGATGACCTGCACGACTACGAGAGTCAGAACCCAGTCAAGCGTCGTTTCGACCCACGGGTCATGCTCGATTTGACGACCATGGCCATCGTTATTGCCGCCGTCGTCACTCTCTTCCTCGGCTATCCCCTCATCGAATTCGGCCACCTCGCGAGAGGCAAAAAGGACGGCTTTAACCTCGGTGGCACCAACGCTTCCGGTCAAGTACCCAATCTTGCCAATGTGCGCATGGCTCTCATTGATCCAGATACACCCCAAGAACTCTACACAAAAGCTTCCGTTGATGGCTCTCAGGAAATGCAGCTCGTCTTCAGTGATGAGTTCAACACCGACGGCAGATCTTTCTATCCAGGAGACGACCCGTTCTGGACTGCTGTTGATCTTTGGCCATGGCCTACAGGAGATTACGAATGGTACAGCCCTGAAGCAGTCACCACGGCCAATGGAAACCTCGTCATCACAGCCGATCAGGTTCAGACCAACAACCTCAACTTTCGCAGTGGTCAAATCACCACATGGAATCAATTCTGTTTCACCGGAGGCTATCTCGAGGTCCGCTTGCAATTGCCTGGAAGCAGCTCCGTCTCAGGATGGTGGCCGGCTGTGTGGACTATGGGCAACTTGGGACGAGCCAACTACGGTGCAACGACGCAGGGCACCTGGCCGTACGCCTACTCAGCTTGCGATGTCGGTACGTTACGGAACCAGACGTATCCCGATGGATCCGGTCCCGAAGGTGCGCTTACAAGTGGTGCCACGGTCTTTAACCGCAAGTACCACACCACCTCCATCAGCTGGCAGCCTGGTCAGCGTCTTTCGGCATGCACCTGTCCTGGAGACGACCATCCTGGTCCCAAGGACTCCAACGGCAATTACGTCGGTCGAGCAGCGCCGGAAATAGACGTTCTCGAAGCACAAGTGGGCAACGGTATCGGAGGCGTCTCGCAGTCCGGTCAATGGATGCCCGCCAACTATGGCTACGAGCTCATCAACACCACGGGCACCGAATACCAATTCTTCCAGCCTTCGGCGCAGCTCAACTCGTATCAAGGCAACGTGCTCCAACAGTCGGCCAGTGGCGTTGCCGACACGCTCCAGACCGCTTACCAATACAGCGGTGGTGATTTCGCAGTCTACGGCTTTGAGTACAAGGTAGGCTACGACGGTTACATTCACTGGATCAACAACGGCCAACGATCCTGGTCGCTCTTTTCGGGTGCGCTTGCAGCTGATCCACGCGTCAACATCAGCCGGCGACCGGTTCCGCAGGAACCCATGTACATCTTGATGAACCTGGCCATCTCTTCTGGATTCGGTAATATCGAATGGGACCAATTGCAGTTCCCAGGCAAGATGCTCATCGACTACGTACGCGTTTACCAACCCAAAGGACAGACCAACATCGGATGCGATCCTGACGACTTCCCAACTCAAGCTTACATCAACAAGCACATTGAAGCATACACAAACCCGAACCTCACAATTTGGGGTGGAACAGCCGAACAGGGTGGATACCAGCAAGATTGGCCCAGGAACAGCCTGTACCCGAACGGGTGCACCAACCCACCATCAAAGTATCCTGGTCCTAATCCTGCCGCATAAACTCCCCTCACCAGTAAAGGACATTTCCTTCTTTGGTTTTCTTCATTACTTGCATGGCTTTCTTTGTGGTTCTCTCTTTGTACTTTTAATACCCAAGCCGGTTTTGGCTCATTCATCCTGCAATTCTTATCTTGATCATGGCAACGTCGACTGCGTAAAACTGTGCCGGTGATTGTGCGGTTGTCAGAACGGGATTACTGAGAATCGAAGCCCGAATGAAAGGATCGGGGAGGGTTGCGAGCCATTGGCTGCTCCGGCGATCCATGCTAAAGAGACACGCACAAAGATCATACACTGGAAGAATGCAAAGTGAGTTGTGGTGAGAAAAGCAAATCATAGTCTATACGTAAAAACAACTGGTACAAAAACAAGTGGGAAGGCTCTACTTCTTCTCGGTCTGCTTCTTGCGGTAAGCCTCCTGCATCTCCTTTTGGATGTTCATCATGACCGGCGTGTGACACTTGTACTCCATCGAGAATTCACCTTTACCCTGGGTCAAACCACGCAGCTGAGAGCTGTAGCCAAACATGTCGTTCAGCGATACCTCTGCAGTAAGTGTGAACTCGTCTTCTCGGATCTCGGTATCCGAAATGGTACCCTTGCGCTGGTTGAGAGCTCCAATGACGGCGCCTTGGAACTCGATGGGTGCGACGACTTCGACGGTCATCTTGGGTTCCAGGATGACAGGGTTGGCTTTGGCGTAGGCTTCGCGGAAGGCTCCAGCTGTAGCCAATCGGAAAGCAAGTTCGGACGAATCAACACTGTGCGCTGCACCATCTTCCAGAACAAATCGAACACCGGTGACAGCGTGACCGGACAGAGCACCCTTTTCGAGCGCATCGTAGAATCCCTTTTCACAAGCTGCAATGTAACCGTTGGGGATGGATCCACCAACAACGCGGTTCTCAAACGCTGTATCCACACCAGTCTCGGGGTCAACCTCCATAGGCTCGATGTAACCCATAACACGACCGAACTGACCCGCACCACCCGTCTGCTTCTTATGCGTGTAAGCGAACGTCGCCTTCTTCTCAATGGTCTCGCGGAAAGCTACGCGCGGCTTGCCGGTCGTGCAAGGCACGTTGTACTCTCGTCGCATACGCTCGACGTAGATCTCGAGATGCAGCTCTCCCATACCAGAGATGATGGTCTCGTTGGACTCTTTATCGACGTGGACGCGGAATGTGGGGTCTTCCTTCTGGAATCGGTTGAGGGCGCGCGAGAAGTTTTGCGACTCTTTGCCCTCGGGTGTGATGGCAAGCGAAATGACGGGTTCGGGAACGAACATGCTCGTCATGCTGAGCTGTGTAGTTCCGTCGGTGAAGGTGTCACCAGAGGAGCATTCGACACCAAACATGGCGCAGATCTCTCCAGCTCCAATCTCGTCGACGTCCTCCATGTCGTTCGAGTGCATTCGCACCAATCGAGGCACTTTGACTTTCTTGCCCGTTCGTGCGTTGAAGATGAGATTGCCGCGCTTGAGCGTTCCTTGGTAGACGCGCATGTAGGTGAGCTGGCCGTACTTGCCTTCTTCAAGCTTGAAGGCGAGACCGACGAGTGGTGCCTCAGAGGCAGGAGAGAGGGGGAGGACAGGTGGGGCAGCGTTCTTGCGTGCCTCGGCAGCAGCTTCTTCGTCCTCACCAGCAGCCTGGGCGGCTTCCTCGGCGGCCTTCTTGGTGGCCGAAGTGCTCATGTCCATAGCAGTGGCAGGCACTTCCGCAGGGTTGGGAAGGTATGCGCAAAGACCATCGAGCATGGCCTGCACACCCTTGTTCTTGATGGCCGATCCAAAGAAGACGGGCGAGAACTGGCATCGAATGGTGGAGCGACGAATGGCGGCGGCAAGCTCCTCGATGGTGGGTTCGCGCTCTTCGATGAAGATCTCGGTCATCTCGTCGTCGACCTCTGCCAGCTGCTCGATGAGCTCAGCGCGCTTCTCCTTGGCCAGCTCGAGGTACTCGGCGGGGATCTCGTCGGTCTCGCGAATCTCGATACCCTTGTGTCCTTCGTTGTAGACTGCCTTCCATCGGATCAAGTCGATGACACCGCTGAAGTCGTCTTCGGCACCAATTGGGACTTGAACAGCAGCAGCGGGCATCTTGAGCTTGTTGCGGATCTGACCAATGACACGCCACGGGTTGGCACCGGCACGGTCCATCTTGTTGATGAAGCTGACGCGGGGAACCGAGTATCGTCGCATCTGCCTGTCTACTGTGATGGTTTGCGACTGCACTCCTGACACGGCACAAAGGACAAGGACGGCACCGTCGAGCACTCGAAGCGCACGTTCTACCTCGATAGTAAAGTCGACGTGACCAGGGGTGTCGATGATGTTGATGTGGAAGTCCTCCTTCTTGTCCATGAGGTCCTTGCTGTCGAGGTTGGCAGCATCGCCACTGACGCTCGCCTTTTCTGTAGGTGGTGTTGCCTTCCAGCTGCAGTAAGTGGCGGCACTTTGAATGGTGATACCCTTTTCACGCTCGAGCTCCATGTGGTCCATCTTGGCACCGACAGCGTCTCTACCTCTGACCTCATGAATATCCTTGATCCTACCAGTGTAGAAAAGCACACGCTCCGTCAAAGTTGTCTTTCCACTGTCAATGTGTGCCGAGATACCGACGTTACGCTGACGAACAAGACGACTAAGGTCCGCCTCGGTGAGCTCGGCCATGGGCTGGTGTGACCCGTCGTGTGCAGACTGGGCGGCTGCATCGTGTGCTGGAGGTGCTTTCACGGCGGCAGCAGCAGCTGCGCTCCTGCGGGTGGAGATGCTGAGGCTGCGGAACGAAGATGGCGAGCGGGCCAATGGTGTGGAAGCAACGGCAATGCGGAGGGGAGCAGATGCGATGCCGGTGGATCGAAAGTTCTGTCTGGCGAGCTGTCGAGCCAGCAAACGAGCTGCGGCCACTCGAGGGATGGCGACCATGTTGGCGATTTGACTGTCGTTAGCGCTGAGTTGTCTCTATCTCCTCCTCGATGGTTCGTTGAGCCGGACTGTCCGAAGCAAAATGTGACCGTGAGAAAGCGCTGTGATCTGGTTGGATGGCGGAAGGAGGTTAGGCGAACGGTAACAGTGTCGGTTTTCCCATTTGTATCGGAAGGTGATCCGGTCCACAGCTCTACTACAGTACACATATCTAAGCAGCTCAGCGCTCGTTCCGCTCCGCAATTCTTCCAAAATCTCAAAATTTTCTGCAGCTTCAAAAAGAAGGGTCACATGTACTGGCATCGGTCAGAATCGGGCTGCCGCTGGAGCTGACAAACGCGCTTTTCTGAGACCTAGGCTATGTCAGACCGAAACAAGCTGACGCACCTTTTCGGAGCGAAAATTCATTGCTCAAGTGGCTCTGCAAAGCCGCACTCCTCATCATGATCATCAGCATTCGACAAAGTACAAGGGGATCATGCGATATTCATATCATTCGATTGAAAAGTTCTGACAATGAGACGATTGGCTAAACAGTACACCCTTGGTTGTTGTAAGAGGTCGAGGAAAATTCGTTCCCTTCGGCCTGCAAATTATCTTGTAGCGCTCCCAGCAGTAGGCTCGTATACTCTTGGCTAAAACACCATGCAGGATTGTCCTCGCGCACCCACATGACCAACTCGCGCAGCTGTTCACGACCGAGCACTTTGGTAGTGTCCCGATTTTGTCTGAGAACCATCTCTGATGAATCATCCGCACTCCAAAGCGCAAAGCCGCAGAACGTAGCTTGGTGCGTAGAGCCCTGCAAGATCCATCGTCGCGTCTCGCTGGACGCATTGTTCGTGCCAGCCAGACCGTTGCGAAGATGGCGACGTAGCAGATCGCGGTCCGTGTCTTGCTGCGGCGCCAGAATGTGGGCGTGTGACGATCGTCGATGGTCTGCAGTGCCCGGATGGTGCCCAGAAATTGTTTCGCGTCTAGCTTCTGGCCACCGTGCTTGGCCTGCAAAGCTCGACCACCTCGGTCGCAACAGCGGAGGTCGACGCAGAGCGGGAGGTCCTGCCACTCCAGCACCAGCTGATACAGAAGCGCGCCAGTCTGCATACACCTCGTAGCTTCCCTCCTCTTCATGTCCGCGGAAGATGCCTGCAAGCCCGAGAAATTGGAACTTGCGATGCCAAAATCGCACCCGAAGCCATTCTTGGTCGTCGTTTGCTTGACCAGAACCATTGCACTCCTGTGTTGACTCGGTCGCTTTACCTTTCGAGTCTTTGTCCTCGGATCGAATCAGAGTCGACCAAGTCGCCTTGGTCGGGACCAGCTCCTCGCCGAGCTGCTCATTGATACCATTCGCGTGTCGTGGGGACTGCCGCCGCTCGCGCAAGATCTTGTTCGTGCATATCACCACCGCTAAAGCCATGTATACTGCATGCGAGGTTGTCGGTCCTAATCTCGCTTTCTTGCACCGAATTTTCGTCGCACACAGCAGGGTCAGGATCGTTCCTGCGTGCACGAGCGCCCTCCGACAGTGCGGCGAGTCGACCCATTTCTTCAATAGCAGAGAGACACGTCGGTGTCGCTCCTTCAGCAGATCCGACGATCGTTTGCTCGTGTCCAAGAAGAAGCATATGGACTGAATTGGCGTACAGAGCCCGAGAAAGACCGCCTGCCACCGAATCGTAAGCTGATGCGCATCGTCCGTAACCTTGAGGCCCAGCTCGGCCGCAGCAACGTTGCCATTGGTATGACAGCCGTCTTTCCACCCGCTGAACATTTCCGACCAGTTCATCAAAGCGTGTGCCACTTGCGTTGCATGCAGAGTGCGCCCCACGCGCCATCCGGGAAGATCGGCCAAGCTCGCATTCTCGGCATCAAAGTCTTTGTCATCAATCTCGAGCTGCTCTGCCATGGCCGTCGCACCCCACGCTGGCGTCTGATACCACCCACTGTCCGTCATCCAGGCTCCGTTGACAGCTTCCAGCAGCGCTGACATGTACAGTTGCGACACCACTCGGGCTTCGCTCGCCGTGGTACCTGCGTCACATTCGGTTTCTTGCATCTCAGCATTGGATGGACGCCGACTAGATCGAGCTGATGTGCCTGATGGCTCTGTGACCTCGACAAAGGGGGCTGCAGACGCAGCACGAGAGGGTTCCGATTTGTCACCGTCCAGACGCGGTAGCTTGAAGCCTTCAGGACCTCCCTTGCTTGCACCAAAATCGAAAGAGGAGCGGAAATGTGGGTGGGTTGGATGTCCATGCTGATGCGCCACATGACGCCGAAGCAACTGTTCTGTGAGGCAAGCCGCGATGGGCGCAAGCTTGCCATCGTGTGAAGCGATCTCAGCGCCCTTCGCCGATGGCAGAGAGACGCTGATGGCTAGACGACGTGCCCACTCCTTCGGAGGCCAGGCGAAGAACAACGTGTCTGGACAAGGCTCGTGCACGTGAGCAAACAGGAACTGGCAGCGCGGACCCTCTGGTCGCGATGAGAGGTCCATCTTGAACGGCGAAAAGTAGCATGAAGACTGAGAGTCCAAAATTGCACAAAGCAACAGCGTCCGTTTGCGGCTCTCGTGCTCGTACCATTGGGACCAAAGCTTGAAGAGTTCTTCTTCCGCCAGCGCCTCAAGATTGCCTGTATCGATTCGATCCATGGCCGTGTCGAGTCCTTGAGACTGCGTCTCTGCCTTGAGCACATCCAAGAGGATGGATTCGCGATGCTGCTCGAACTTGTGCCAGAGGTCGGGTGTGTGCTGTCGCAAGCCATACAAGCCGACGAGAAGGATGCAATTCAAAAATGACTGAAGCTTCCCGCCGAGATGAAGTGTGTGCTTGTACGAAAGCATCACCAAGCCGTATAGAAAGCAAATCAACCTGTATCCTTCCTCCTTCAAGTGCGGGTCGCTGCTGTGTAGCGACGCAAGCGATAAAAGTGCGAACGCCTCTTCGGCACTGTGGACCTTTTGCGAACCGATCATCTTTGGATTGTAGAACGGAGCGCATCCATGAACGACCTTTGAGACTAGCGGTGCGAGACATTCGAGCATCTCGGCTGATGGGTGCATGTGATCTTGACACAACTGGGCAAAGACCCGAAACCGATCCACGACGAGCTGCAATTGATCGCCACTGACCGCCGACGTCGAAGCAGATGCGGAGCTGTTTCGCTGCTTGGCGTCAATAGGAAGAGGCGGCTCGTCGATGTCCATCTCGGCCTTTTCCTCCGACTCGAGGAACAAGACACGGTCTTGACGCGGCGGTCCCATGGAGTTCGTTGTCGCTCTGCCGCAAATGCCGCGAGCAGGTGAGGTGGAATCGTTTGCAGTGTCCACACCCACACTCGGAGTCTCCTTGACAACGTCTTGAGATCTAGGCGCAGCAGGATATTGGACCTCGGGGACCGAGTCAGCTTGGTGCTGCGTGTCACCTCTGCGAGCAGACTTCCTTTCGCCTTCTTCGTCCCTGGCAGCCCTCTGCGAAGGGAACAAGTCATGAGGCGTGGTGAAATTTGGATTCGATTGAGAGTCTGCGACTGCCGAGCCTTGCGATTCGGGCTTGACACTCACATTCTCTGCGCGCGATCCAAAGCTCTCGTCGAAATCGCCGCCCGTGAAGCCTTGAGAGGTACCATGAGGTGCGCGGGTCTGAGAATTAGCGTCAAAGCCCATGGACGCTGAGCTCCAAACACGGTGGATGGGTCTCCGATGGGAAGTCGCATTCGGACCAAGGTATTCCGATTGCGAAGCAGTGAGCGACGGAAGATAGACGGAGCTCTGCGACGACGGAGCCTGCGAGAGCGAATGCGGATTGAAGGACGAAGTCGGGGGACCAAAACGCTCGGCAGCCCAAGGAGCCGGTATGGCTGCTTGCGAAGGGATCAGGGGGGCCGAGGTCATGCTGCCGTCAGGTTGCGCTAGGGGCATCTGTGGGGGGAAGCTGTGCGAAGCATCGCTCGTCGATGCTTGACTCGAGGCAAAATCGATCCCGAGTTCTGCCATGATTTGCTCTACTTGCCCCGCATTCGGCGGCGCCGCAGGAGCGCCTTGTTCGCCCAAGTTGCGCAAGTCGACAGAAAAATAGGTGTCAGCCGCCGTGACAGAGGTTGTGGAAGGCGAGACGCCTGAACCAGTAGCTACGAGAGCAGCGTCAGGACATTGCTGACCAGGCTCGAGCCCGGACTCGACTCGCACACGATCGGACGCCTGCATTGTGAGCATGCAAGGGTCAAGACTGGCCCAACCCTGGGGCGCGTTTGCGGGCTGCATCGTACCAACAAAGAACTCGGACTGAAGCACGTCTGTCTGCATAGACGGGTCTGCGGCATACGGCGCAGCGGCAAATGATGGAACGCCGGACGGAAGAGCTGTGGACGGGAAACCTGGTTCGATATAGCTTGGCCGACCAGCATCGCGTCGACTGTGTTCGAAAGGCTGAGAAGTAGTTCCACTCGCGGCGGCTTCCGATCCAGCCCAACCTCCCGATGCAGAGGAATGAACGTAGGACACCTGTCCTTGGTGTCGCTCCCAAGGAAACTGCAATTGGTCAGGTGCTTGGCCGTTGTCATGCTCATGAGATGAGCCTTGCATCCAGTTCGACCTGTACATGGGCATGGTTTGCTCGTTGATCGGTCGTCGCGGCGGGACAGCCCGGCTCGTGGGTTCGGTGGTGCTTGAGAAGAAGGCCGGCGTGCCCATTTGATTAGTTGAGTCGGCATCGTCTTTGATCGAAAAAGCAGACCTGCCTTCGTAGGATCGCATTCCATTGTCCTGTGATAGTAAGAAGCAGAATGTCTATCTGATTAGTCTGTGTTGATAGACGCGACGTAAGCTGTAGTCGTGTACTGACAGTTGGGGCAGCCGACGCGAAGAACGCGTGCTCTGTCTCCCTTGAAGGGCCGTCAGGATGCCACTGGGCTGAGGAAGCACCCTTGGGAGAATGGGCCATGGTATCGCGGCCATAGACGTCGGAATATGCTGAAGAACGTCCCATCGGGTCAGGCAGGAGGCGCTGCTCGTCTGATCGACGCTGCGCAGGGCTGCCTCCGTTCCCGAGGGTGCTGTCGAATGGCGAACGAAGTGAAAGCATGCTGTAGCTACTCGTAGAGGCAAAGTTGGCTGGTCCCGATGCAGATGAGCTAGCCATGATGGAAGCGCTGCCACTGTAAAGCCGCTCGACACCAGCTGCGCTAGATACAGGAGCCTCCGGAGATCGATACAGGTGTGGATGTTTTCGACGTAGATGACGTGCCATGCTGTCGTTGCGCGAGAATGATCTTGAGCAAGATGGACAAACGAAGTCGCGGCGCTGGGTATGTGTCATCTCGTGCCTGCGCAGGTGCGCACGCTTGACAAAAGAAGCTGAGCATCCTGGCACATCGCAATGAAACTTGCGAGCAGGATCGTGGCCGCGAAAAGCAGGCATGATGATTGAAAGCAGGCGCGCAGCTGTAGCGAACAGACGTACGGTGTACCACAGAGTTGCAGGCACGGCTTTCGATGTGGCTCTTGATCCTCGGCAGGGAGGTGGAGTTTGTGAGTGGTGGTGGTGGGACAAGAGGGAGGACGAACAGGTTGAATACATCCAGACATTCGCATTTAAGCATCTGAGTGACATGCGTTGTGGAGAGGAGGGACTGCGAAACAACTGTGGGGGCCAGCGGTAGCCGTTTAGACGTTCCCACCAGGGTCATGAGTCCCACCAAGGACATAAATGAAACGCAGGCGCACTTGCCGCGCCATCTGCCCAAGACAACGCAGCTGTTGTTTCCCGAGGCGGATATGTTTGGGCACGCCACCGGCAGGAGCGCTCCGAACGACTGTGCAAAGGTGCCAGTACAGGGCGCAATGCGGCAGGTTGACATCAAGGCGGGAAACAGCAGGGCAACGCGATAAGGCCGACTTCATATTGCGATGTGTCCAATCAGGACGAGTGAATCTTGCGCTGGAGGATGCGAGGCATGTGGGCGTGGACGGAAGGTGTAATGAGGTTGACGAGTGCACAAAAGGATGCATCTGAAACCTTGCGAATCTTTTGGTCAAGGTTAAGCTTTTACTTGACGACGCTGCTTGCTGTCGGTGAAAAAAAAAAGAGAGATATCACCGGCCAAATCATAAAGAAGCTCAAGATGTATCTTGGCTTAAAGCCTCGAAAGCGTCTGGAGAGTGGCCTTCTTTCTGAATGTAGTAGCGAGCGGAGCGCAGAAGCGCAGAACGGGAGTCGGATAGAATCTGCCGACCTGACCAGCCACCGAAAGTGGCCGTCCAGTTGAAGCTTCGCATCTGCATCCAAATGTGTTCGACGTCGCGCGGAGGCAGTGGGATGTTGTTCGGAAAACTATATGCGAAAGTGAACCTCTTCTGATCTAATAAAGGCATCAGAGTATCCGCACAAAAGACGGCCCCACCCTGGGGAATGGGGCTCTGAGAAGCTTCCGAGTCACGATCCCAGTGGAGCGCATTGCTTCCATTAAAATGGCCGCCGCATTTGATTAGGGTCAGAGATGAAAGGTGTGGGAGGGAGAAGAAATCCTCTTCGACTTCGACAATGTCCTGTTGGCGTGCAGCAACGTCTGGGTGTGCAGATGGCTGCAAACCTCGTTGATACCATTGTCGGTCGAGCTTGGAGATGAAGACCTTGCAGTCGAGCATCTTGGCCCAAGAAAGGCTCGTTCCGAAGAAGTGTGGATGGCTTATGAAAAGTGCAAGGACTTTGCCGGTGGGACTAGCCGAGCGGATACTCTGCATGAGCTCGACGGAGGCATAGCCGCAACAGTCCCATATGACGACTCCCGCTTTCGTGAGCAAGAGAATGGGAGTTTGACCGATTGCGACGGTAGGATCCAGCTTGATGCGAATGATACGGCCATCTGACTCTTCTGGCACAAGAGTCACCCTGGTCTTGGGAACGAGCTTTCTCTGCGACATATAGGCTTGTCCAGTCGGACATACGTACTGTCGGTCATCTGTGGGATTGCGGGAAACGTTGCGGGTGGGAGCGACAATACAGTATGAAACAGTCAGCACTCGCTAGAGCATGGAAGAGTCTGGACTGCTAAAATAGCCCACCTGACCCGCATACCCACCGTTGCAAATGACGCATACTTGCGGTTCTTCTACGGAAGAATACTGGTTGCCACAGGTTGTGCAGACTGCAAGGTCGGCGCTGCAAGCGTGCGAGAGACGATGGTGGTACCGGACAGAAAGAGATGGAGCAAGATTAGCGTCACAGAAGTGGCCGACAAGGTGCAAGCCGAGACAACCACCGACTTACGACTTACTCTTGCTCCCAAATTCGGTGCATGCTCGACAACGTGGCCGATTCGGTACTCGGTGAGTCGGTGGATGTCATAGTGACCGACGCGAACAACGCCTTGAGTTTGATCAACGTTGAAAGAACGTATTCGGTTGGAATCGAGTGTCGGCGATTGTTGATGGTGCAGCACCCGCGCTTGCCGCGTGCAATGACAGAGTTGACGAATGACGAGTCGACCGTGATGCAAAATGAAGTGGGTGAAGAGCAGTGCATTTGCTTCGATAGATACGGCCGGCGGACGAAAGCGACGATGATAGATGAGAGCTGAGTGCGGAACCACGATCCGGTATCCAAGTAGTTTAGTCTACGGACCCTGAGCTTGGTTTCGGACCGCAGCTCGTTGCTCAGCGATTGTCACAAAGTCATCACAGTTATCATTCTGTCAGCTCTTCCCGAGATGACGATCTAGTCACCTGACACCCAACCCAGAGCTAGATCAAGCTTGATGCGAATTCGCAGCTGGAATCCGTGCATCGGTGCTCGAAGCCAAAGTCGCGTTTGACGAACTGCATGTCGTCTGATCGACTCACAACTGATGCATGCTACTCCAACAAGGTTCGAGCCATTTGTGGACTTAAATATAAACACGAGTTGAAAAAGGCACGAAAAACTGAGGACACAAAATGTTGATGAAAAATCAGACCGCTAAGTCGTTTGGAATCGTCAATGATCATCTTGTAACTGCTGACCGCCTCAATTGACTTTGAAGCTCTTTGATGCTGCCAAGCCAATCAAGCTTGACTTGACAGCCTAGGCGAGACCTTTTCTCAAGAACAGGGAAAAGGTGGATGCGATCAGCTGGTGCTCGTTGCATTCCTGCTCGTCGATCAAGCTTCTGGATCGGGCACTCACTCTCGTTCCAAGCCGCACGCAAGGTCCAGAAGATCCTCTTCGTGCTCGGATGGTCTCTCCAGAAGCTCGTATACCTGTTTCTGCAGAATCACGTGGCAGGTAGAGCACGCAAGACTTGCATCACATGCGCCTGTGAGAAAGCAAAATGGAACAAGAAGTAGAACAGGTCAGTCCAAGTAGTAGTGAAAGGTGAAGAAAGCGATCACATCTGTCGAGCCGATTGCAGAAAAGTCTTACCTTCGAGGTCAATCTTCTCCCTCCGAGCCGCATCCAGCAGCGATTCGTTGGGCTGAAGAGGAAAGCGCGCAACACGTGTACCTTTGCTACTGTGCCAATCAACCAGGATCCTTCCGTCGATACCTTTGGGAACTTCGACTGCGTGTCTGCTTGAGACCGTAGCCGAGATGCTTCTCCCGGGCATTGTGGTCATGATTCCAGTTGTTGCTGGTCGAAGTGCGCTGTCGATCGAGAACGATTGAGCTGACAGCAAAGCTCTGCTTGTCCTTGTGATACCAAAGAACATATTTTAAGGCTTTGACACAGAGCTAAGAGGTGGTACGATGAGTTAAGATCAACTGTAGAGAGAAGTACCGGCTTTTCTACTTCCCACTGGGACGCACCTTCAGATGCTGCCAACATGCCCCTACTTCATCGCTTCACCAACTTCATGCATCTCTCCTTGAACACGTTCCTGAACTCCTGCAAAATGTCTTTGGCGACCCTCTGCGCTTCTCATCCCCCATCTTCGCTCTTCTACAATCGAAGCGTCCGTTCCAAGGTCCGATGTGTCATCCCGGTTCCGACAAATGACAAATGCCTCACAAGATCACAAACTTATACGGCTTTGATCAGGCAAGCAAAAGTATTCTGATCGTTTGCGTTGGCGCCTTGTAGAGGGACAGTGATGGGCATGTGACCATGCTTTGGATCACAGCTTGAGGGATTGCGTGATATGACCTCTCTAAGTTAGCGTTTATCCGTACTGACTTCCAAAAGCGGAGCAAAATTAGACTCGACGAGCAGCAGAAAGCTAGACTTCATCGTCGATCGGCCTTCAAGGTTGAATGGGCGTCGCAAGAAGCTGATAAAACTCGTCTCTGGCTCCTCAGATTGAGAAACGTTGCCGTCAGTACAGCTATGCATCGCTTGCTAACAGAAAGGAGCTGCACACAGTATGCTCACCCTATCGGGCTCGTAGGAGTCATCCGGCGACGCCGGCTGACCTCAACAGGAGCTGTACTGTGGCTCATTGCTGCTTACATGAGCCGGATCGCGCATTGCTCTACGAAGCTTGTGCAGCGAGAGCAGCAAAATGCTTATATAGCACACTGACAAGGCGCGCCCTCATTTCAAGTTGTCAAACAGCATACAAGTAGCTTTCGCAGCTGAACGAATCAGGATCAGGGGAGCTCACGTGTCGACACGAGCCATGCAACGAGCTATCAGGAAGCCTCAACCGATCTCTCGAACATGGACGGTACCACTAGACACACTCCTCAACGCTCGGTCCTACGCTACGAAAACGTCTTCCCTCCTTGCCGAGCATGTCAGTAAGGGAGCGAGCGATCTCGGCCTTGGATCAGACAAGCTCTATCAGACGGGTGCATGTGCAGCTGGAACCACATACTCGGATCCGCCTTTAGAGTACAAGATGATCACTACATCCAACATCAAGTCGATCCTTGCAGAAAGGGCACCATGGCTCAACGCAGAAGACTTTACTGCTGCTGCACATGTCTTCCCGATGCGAGCCAACAACTATGTGGTAGACCAGCTCATCAAGTGGGGGAACGTGCCCAATGATCCAATTTTTCGGTTGGTTTTTCCACAGCCTGCCATGTTAGCTCAAGAGCAGCTGGAACGCCTCAAGCTCGCCTTGCGTCAATCGAGACGGAGTGGTGCTCAGAGCTATCGCGGAACAAGTTAGGGCCAAGCTGAATCCTCATCCCGCCAACCAGAAGACGGATATGACCGACCAAAGCAGCGGTCCGCTGCCAGGGATTCAACACAAGTATTGCGAGACGGTATTGTTCTTTCCCACGGAAGGTCAATACTGCCATAGCTTCTGCACATACTGCTTCCGCTGGGCTCAATTCACGGCTGTCGGATCCGAGCAAGCCTTCCAATCGAAAGATGCTCATCGGCTCGTCGAGTACCTAGCCCATAGTTGGGATGTTAGCGATTTGCTCTTTACGGGTGGCGATCCTATGGTCATGAAGACCCGACACTGGGACAACTATCTCATTCCCATCCTGCAAGATGACCGGTTGGACCACATTGCCACGATTCGCATCGGAACCAAGTCGTTGGCCTACTGGCCCGAGAGGTTTGTCAATGATCCTGATGCAGCATCGACCTTGGACCTCTTGAAGCGGGGTCTGTGATAGCGGTCGACAAGTCTCAATCATGGCCCACTTCTCTCATTACGTAGAGCTAGAGACTCCGCTGGTAAGAGAAGCAATTCGACGAATCCGGGCTACCGGTGCTCAGATTCGATGTCAAGCACCACTCATTAGAGGAATCAATGACAGCGCAGAAGTGTGGGCGCGCATGTGGCGACTTCAAACTCGACTTTCAACAGTGCCGTATTACCAATTCGTAAAACGGAACGCCGTTGCCAAGCACTTCTTCGAGGTGCCTCTTCACGAAGCCTTCAACATTTACAAGGCTGCCATATCGAGCGTGGCCGGGACCGCAAGGACGGTCAATGGCCCGTCGATGTCCGCCTCTCCCGACAAGATTCAAACCGTCGGAAATGCCGAGCTGCCTTCACCTACGTCGGGAGCAGGTGCCAGCGGAGCAGGGCACGAAAAGGTCTTCATCATGCGCTTTCTGCAAGCGCGCAACCCAGACTGGTGCAGGCAGACCTTTTTCGGGAGGTTCGATCCTAAAGCTAGCTGGTTTGACGATCTGGCACCTGCTTTCGGCGCTGAGCAGTGGTTCTTCGAAGACGAGTATCGAGAGATCCGGCAGAAGGCGAACGAGCGGGGATCGAGTGGGCAGCAGTTCCCGCTGGCTGAGTCGATGCGATTGAAGATACGCGACCATGTGAGAAGCTCAGCTTGATGTCACCCTCACTCTCGATGAAGTCAATGTAGTCCGGTACTCAATACTCATTCGATTGAAGTATGTTTCATGTGATTCTGACTTGGTATCATTGCTTCGAAACGATTCCATCACGAGTCGTACATGGAATGAGCTAAGCGGCGGGTCTCACTGAAGGCACACCCGATCCAGTCCTGCCAGCCATGCGAGGGCTCGAAAGCGCGCCTCGGTCCGCCAACGACACCGTCTTCGATGCAGGTGAGGAGAGCGTTGAGAGTCCCAACACGGAGCCTGGTGGCCCGGCGGATACAGCTTTGTAATGCCCCGGAACACGGCCATCTGGATCTTCCTTCAGCGCGCTGGGCCTTGCTTGCTGCTGGATGGTCAAGGACGACAAGTCGTTCCTGCGCAAAGACTGCTCTGATTGACCAGCAGCGGCGGCATCATTGGATCGATCCCATACGGGCAGCGAGTGATTCGAGATGAGCTTGCGCAACACACCGGAAGCCTCGCGACCAAGTTCCCAGCGCGACGCCCTCACTTCTCTCTCGACCATCTCTAGCACCGCACGAGTATAGCATTTGCACTCGACGTGGGCAATGTCATCCGCTGTCTTTGTCGACATGCGCTCCAAAAAGTCAATGCCTTCAGGCTTGAGCGACGATGCTGCAGCAGTCGGTCGTGTGACGGAGGCGTCGTTGGCGCTGAAGTCGCCTCCGATCTGCGTTCTCTCTGCCGAGATTTGACCCTGCAGTGCGCCAGGCGAGTTACCAATGGACGAGCCGAAGCCTGGGCCTCCGTTGCGATGCGCCGATCCCGGTCGAGTTCCAGGAGCCGAGCCGGTGCCAGCTGCAACTGTAGCTTGTTGTCCGGGCTCGCCAGCCGCCGCTCCAGCGCGAGGGACGGTGAGAGCGTGTCCATACGCCCAGATGACGAGCGCACACAGATACTGACACCAGCGATGATGCAAGACTTCGTCTAGACCCGTCTCCCTGTCAGAGGCCTTTCGCGCAGCCGATCCTCCCATGATGTTGGTGCTCGCTTCCCTATCGCGCAAGCCAGGATAGGAGGGTGGTGTCCCCATCTCTCGCCCCTCGTCAGCTACGGCAGCAGAGCCAGCTGCGCTCCGGAAGGTTTGGATCGTGCCGTACGATTCAGTGCCCGTACCAAGCAACGAGGTGCGCAAGAAGTTGACTGCGTACCAGACTGCGGTCCTTCCGTCAGATGTGCGTGCCCACTCCTTGACACAGCGCCGCGAAGCATTGAATGTGGCTCGATCGATGAAGCGACCGAGAACCGAAGGAAGGCCTGCGTAGATCTGAATGTCGATAATGTCTGCAAACAGGGCGATCTGGGCGGCCGTGACCAGACTTGGAGTGGCTCGATGAATGAGACGCGTGCTGGACTCCTCGTCTGCCTTGATGTAAGCAATGTCCATGCGAGCTTGCAAGGAGGAATAGGCTGCCGAAAGCCGGTCTTTCCAATTGCTGATCGCGTTGTCGCCTGCTTTGCTGCCGCCCGGCGAGGCTTCAGCGCCGAGCAAGACGTTTTGCTTCCATTGCAGGTCGTAGGCGATGCTCATGAGACCATGTAGCAGCACAAAGCGAGGGAAAGCGTCGAGCTCTTGCGGCGTCTTGGCAGGGCTGAGGCAGGCCTTGAGCGCCGGAATGAAGGGGCCAGGTGGCTTGTATCCGGTGCGTTTGCGAAGTCTGTACCATGCCTCGGGTGTCGTCTTGTTCCACTCATCGTCGCTGCAGGGGAGCTGGAGCTGAATTTGGAAGGCCGACAGCGAAGGGATGTGACGGAAGATGGTGGCGTGCTGTGCATCGAGCATGAACTCGAACAGGGCGATGCGCTTCTTCTCTTCTTCCCTGGCCCAGCTCCTCCACGACTCTTCAGAATCGCCAAAGTGAGTTTGACTCGGCGTACTGGCGTTGAAGACAGCATTTCTGCGTGCAAGAGTGATGATGAAGTTGTGGAAGAGATGTGCCATCTCGTGTTGAGGACGGGTGCTCATCATCTTGGTGAAGCTTTCGGTGAGGACGAGCGCCTGTAGCATCGGCAAAGTGGCGCGTGCTGGCCGGAAATCTTCGAGACTGACCACGGCGCCCCAGATCTTCTGGGCGATACGCACTGCCAGCTCGTGTGCAGGCAGACCGGCAAAGTGTGCGCCAATGACGACGATGGCGCTCAACAGCATGGGATCGGTGGTGCTGGCTGCAAAAGTGGGCTCGTGGATGAGCGGATAGAGGCGATTGAATTTGACGAAGAAGAGGTAGATGTAGCACCGCAACGCCGAAGGCGTAAAGAGAGGCGAATTGGGAAGCTCGCTGACCGACTGAAGGAAGATGAGAAGCCTGTGGTGAGCGACGGGATCGAGATGATAGGTGAGGCGACTTGGGATATCGGCTTGAAGAGTAGCAAAGTAGGCAAGATCCTCGAGAGCATTGGGCGTATCGACTTCGCTACCTGACATGAGGATGCCGTCGGAACTCATGCCCCGACCGAAGCTAGAGGTGTCGCCTGGTACGCCGCCAGGGGCAGCGCCATTCTGGGAGCCATGCATGTTTCCGAGGAATCCTCCCATGCCATCCGAGCTGCTTGGGGAGAAGGCAGAGGTCTGCGAATGGGGACCACGCGTGTTGCTGCCAGCGGTGGGACCTCGACTCATGTTTCCGCCCCAATTGGAGCCGCCAAAGGGATCGACGCCATCAAAGAGCCAGCCAAAGTCGGCGGTATGGTCGACGACAGGCGGAGCGAATGGAAAGATGTCTTGATTAGGTGGCTGAAAAGCGGAAGGTTGTCGAGCAGCGGGACCAGCGACAGTGGCTGCATCGAGTTCGGTCAAGGGCATGGGCACATCCTGTCGAGAGGCATCCTGTGGGGCTTCGTTCCAAGCGGCCATGTATGATGCTGACGGCGGTGGGGCATAGCTGCCCGAACTTGGGTCGTTGGGGACGGGGTCGCCAGGCATCCATCGGAAGGGAGCGTTGGCCTGAGTGGCAGCGGTGGCGGTAGCATCATTGACAGCAACGGGATCTGATCGCTGATTGGGTTGAGAAGTTACGCCATCCCAGATAGTGTCATTGCGGTAAGGTGTTGGAGGGTAAGCCGCAGGATTTGCAATTGAAGTAGGAGCTGAGTGAGGATCGAATCCAGGCATTGTTGGCCTGGCCTCGTTGCGGGCGTCTGGTATGGCTGGGTGGTAGGACGACGAATCGGCAGTGTAGTTGCGTAGCAGACGTGAATTTGGTGGCGACATGGGGGGATTTGGCGACCAATTGGCAGCTGAGGCATACGTTGTCGACGAATGCGGAGGAGGCTGTACGGGATTAGGAGGTAACTCTGACCAGGAGGAAGATGCTGCATGCTGTGGATGGGAAAAGTCAGATGGCCGAGTTGCGGTATCTCGTGCTTCGTTGGAATGACGCATACCGCCGTGTGCATCGCCATGCTCCTCTTCGTCGTCTTCGTCATCGTCTGATTCCTGGGTATTAGCAACTTTTGATGGACGGCCAGACTTGGAAGCGGCAGAGGGTTTGCGGCGCTTAGCAGAAGTGGATGCGGATTTGTTGGGGGAAGTCGAGGTGTCTGCTGTTTCGTCTGCATCGTCATCGTTGCCGTCCTTGTTGCGATTGGACCATCTGCCTAGCGTCTTGCCACGGAGCGCATGCCTTTCGAGGTGACGTACAAGGAGGTCTTGGCGAACAAAGGTGCGATCGCATTGATTGCAGCATAGGACGCGCGCCTGATCATGGTTGAGCTTGTGGCGGAGTAGATGATCTGGTCGCGAATAGCTCTTGGTGCACCCTGGCTGGTCGCATGTGTAGCGCATCTCGGAGGAAGATGAATCTTTGCGCGCCATTGATAGAGAGGTCGTGATTTGTCGAGGAAATGGAACGGGAAGGAGATGGTGATATCCTGCCTCGAAAAGGACGGCGATGGAAGTGTTGGGTATAGTAAGAGACGATGGTGTGCTGAGGTTGTGGGAAAGAGGTATTGGAAATCGGCGAAACGCGCGAGTACAGGGCTGTGCGCTCAGTGGGCCAAGTCGAGGGCGAGATCGATCGCGGATGAAAGCGAGTCCGAAACGGGTGGGTAAAACAGACCATTTGCTGCCAGCTGAGGCGGAAGATGTACGAGTGACGCTAGAGCTTGCTTCCCGAAAAAGCGTGCGAAACAGTCACGGCCCGGGAGAAGCGAGCTTCGGTATTGGTTGAAAGCGACACACTGAGTTGTGTGCAGTGCACGAGAGAGAGAGAAGCTCAAGGTTTTTGCCCCTTGATTGTTGATGCTTGCTTGCTTGATTTCAGTGCGGCGGGACCGAAAAGCTCGGTGCCAACGTGCTGTCAGCGTTGTCGCTTTGCCGGGTGGTCCGATCAGAGAGAAGGTGAGAAACAGAGAGGCGCAGGGCGAGCTCCGACTGAAATGAAGCTAGAATGCAACGATCGTCGGCTTTTCCAGGGCGTGCTACTGCCGCAACTGTTTCTTTACAAGGGCGAGGAACAGGAGGGCAGGAATTTTGCCAACAGCAAATAAACTAGGACGAATGCCGATTGAACTCCAGTAGTATACGAGCAAGCCAGTTGTAGTTACTGAGCGAATAGACCGAAGCGACGGTCCAGACCACAACGAGGATGCGCTACGATGATTGAGAGGGGAGCGTCCAGGTGATCAATTCGGACCAAGCCAGATCATCGAGAACATTCGATGCTTGAAGCTCGGATGACCTCGAGGCCGTTGCAGGGTGGATGGGGCGGAAAGTGCTGGAGGAAAGGCAAAAAAAAAAAAAAAAAAAAGAAAAAGGATGTTGTCATAAGAGAAGTGCGAATCCAACCCACAAACAAACGTTGAATCGGATGGTTGAAGCTGGGCATTGCCGAGCGAGTCAGAAGTGTGGAGCAGAATCAGCACTAACTTAGCTGCTCTTGTGTCTGTCTTCTTTTTTCTCCGATTCTTTCCTGCTTCGAGATTACACAGAGTGTAGAAGGAGTGGGCCGAGCTTTATTCGCTGCCCACTTTGATCCGCTTTGGCTCGCCCGCGCTCGCTTGAAAAGCTCTTCTCGCCCTGAGCGAGGCTCGAACTATTTTAGCTAGAGGTGTTAGGGTTTCGGAATTCCATCCCATCGAAGTGGGCAGTCCAGCTCGGGTTTGGATTTCTTGTCGAGGCGGCTACGAAGCGCAATCGAGTCAATCGTGAAGCGCAGGTGAACTGGATCGGGGAGTCAGGATCCTCGACGATTTTGGCCTTGACAATTTGGCGGCAACATGCACAGTCCACCTGGCGGACGCCTAATCCATTCGCAAATGGAGCCAAAGAACCTCGACATGCTTTCGCGCTGGATGCTGTCAAGCCATATACAGTTGGAGTTTGAGGTTTGCCGAAAAAAAACAGCAACCTTTTAGGACGCAAAAGGTCACCTGAAAATCACCAACCTCCTGGTTCTCCTAGCCAGGGTCTGCCTGTATTTTCCTAGCACCCGTCCATCATCAATCAACTCGAGTCCCTTCAACTTATACTGCACATGATGTCCGAGAATCAGGATTGAAGCGACTGGGAGGCGAAGTCATTCTTCGCGGATGCTTGTGTATCACCAAGAGCAGCTCGGGTCTCTGCCTACAGGTGGATTGACTCGATCTATTTATGACCTATCTTCCCGCTCACCGTCGGATGACGGGAGCCATCAGCAGCACTGCAACTTGATGTTCCGATGACCCTTCGACTCAGTCGAGTCTCTTGCAAGTCACAGTTCCAGACTCGTTCATCGGTCGTCTTCCGCGAAGGAACTCTCGTCTGTCCACCAAAAAGTCACAAGTGTGAGTGTTAAGGCTGACTCTCTCCGCACCTTGACCAGAATCAAAAGTCGGCCTGCAGCCGAACGGAAAGGGTGCGTGCGACTGGTATGCAATTTTTGTATCGTGCACTCCGCCTGTCAAAAAGCTGATTCTCAGTCACCTTGCAACGGAGACACATCCGAAATGAGGCGTGAGAGCGCGATGTGAATTTTTTCGGTTTGCAAATCGGCCGCTCTGCAAACGTGCCTAAATCAAGCAGATAAGTTAAACCCACATTCGGCTTGGCGCGTCCATCGATCTCTTCTCTCAGCCTTCACCATCGTCGACGCTCCCCTTCGAGCCGGCTGGACTACAGTGCCACAACCATCGTATCTGTTCAACAGAACCCTTCAACACGATCTGCTGTGACATCGGTCATCGACTCGGATCTCAAAATCTCCACTCGAAATTTGGCAACGGTGACCCTTCATGACCACATAGGATTGCCTTGATCGCATCATTGCAGAGGCACCTTCGTCACAAACAGCGGCCTGAACTCACACGACCGTCGCCACCAGGGCGTCTGATCACCACACAACAGCCCTCACTTTCAATTTGCTTGACCTGCAATTCAATCTCCTCGACACCACCGCACTTCGGCGTAGCACTCCTCTCAGACTTTCTTGTTGACGGTCAAGATAAGACTTTTACAACTCGCCCGCAAGATTCTGCTGCAGACACCAAACAACAATGTCCAAGTTCCCGAATCATGGTCTCTTTACAAGAACTGCTGCAGCTTCCTCTCGCTCCACCTCGCTCATAGCACACGCAAGGAGAGGCGCTCCTCGTCGACGCTCAGCTGCCATCACACCTAGCGGCTCTCTTTCGTTGTCGTCGAACCAATCGAGTGCTTCAGCCGCATCCAGCCTTTCTGCTGGCCCATCGTCGCCGTCACAGCAACCCTTCATCGGTCCTCTAACGCTTGCAGCAACTCAAAATGCATCCGCTACATCTTCGACGACGCCTGTATCATCTTCCCTTGACACCCGCGTGGATGCATCTCCGATGTCTAGTAATAGCAGCAGCAGCAGCAGCAGTCAACATTCAACAAGCGAGCCACGCTGGATACGCGAACCGTACACAGAGCAGCTTCTCAGTCTTGTCCGTGCCTCCGAAGCTCAGACACGCGCTGCTTTGAGCCCTTTCGACAGTGATTCTTCTTCCACATCGACTCTGGCACTAACAGATCTCTCAGCGCAGCTCTCACATCCTGCTACAATTTCAGCTGCAGCTCGCCATCTTGCGAGGCCTTCAACATCCCTTTTCACCCTTTCGTCCTTCGACCGTATACCCCCACACCGCAGCCCGCCGCTCTACTCGATACCCCATACTCGCGGCGTTCATATCTTTTATCCGAATGCTGCTGCATCGCATGCGCTCAGTTCAGTGGCTTCCTCGTCTCTGGATACCTCTGCTGATGTCGCTGGCCTTGAAGCGAGCGCTTTATCTGTCAACAGCACTCTTTCAGATTCTCAACACACCGCATCAATGTCTGCAGGATACGTACCGCTCTGGAACGTTGCAACTACATCAGGCCTCTCATCTTACACGCCAACAACACAGTCGCTCGACTCGGACTCGCTGGAGCATCACATGGATGGTCTCTCGTTATCATGCAGTTCCGATGTGTTGCGCTCATCGTCCTTCCATGTCCCGATCAATCTCTTGGATAGCAGCGCCTCGACGACCGTACCTCCCTTCGCTTCCTCTTCCAGAGACGGACCCAACCCGATCAGCTGGAGCACGATCGATACTAGCAACTCAGCCTGGCAATCCACCACTTCGTCTTCATCCCAGTCTAAATCATCCAATAGCTCTTCATCCTCTTCGTCGTCCCGCCCGCCGACTCCGACCGTCTCCGCACGCCCAAATCTGGCCACATCCACCGCACAGCAGGATTCGTCCGGCAGTCACGGAAGCGGCTCCAGCACACCCACGCAGAACAATACTCTCTCACCATATCAGATTGAAAGCGCGCTGTTGGGTCCAACTTCTATCCTCACGACTGCAGCACGAGGTAGCTACGACCAACGTCGCGCGACGTCTGCAGCCGCCGCCGCCGACTCATCTGATGTCGCAGACTCTCCACCGCTCTGGCCTGGCTCCTTCACCTCACCTAAACATCGCAGGCTGCATTACTCGTTCGAGCACGGCGCTTACGGCATTCCAAAGCGCCATCCTTGGGCAGCTGTGCGCGGCAACGGCAAACGTGTTCAGCCAGCTCCCAAGCCAGCAGTACGCTCTGGCGGCTTTGGCATGCTTGCTGCCGCTGCCGACTTCCTCACCGGATCTGCGTCAGCCTCAGCTCCTGCCGTACCGAAAGAAAAGCTAGGCGGAGAGACTGTCGTCGGCGAAGACGGCCGTCGTCTTGGACTCAACTCACCGATCCGTGAACATGGCCGCATTGTTCAGGACCGTCTGCAATCCGTGCAAGTCGGCGAAGACGCTTACTTCTTGCGACCCGACTCCATCGGAGTAGCAGACGGCGTAGGAGGATGGGCTTCTCGAGCTGGCGCCGACCCCGCACTCTTTTCTCGCTTGCTCATGCACTTCTGCGCCGCAGAGCTCAGCAAGTTCGATGGCCTCGGTACAGACGAGCTGGCAGTACAGGGCGGCAAGAAGCTACGAGAGTGGGAGCAGCTCGACCCAGTCGAGGTGATGCACGTTGCTTGGGAGCGGTGTGTTCGTGCATCGCGGCGTGAGGGCATCCTCGGCTCTTCCACAGCGCTTCTCGCCGTCCTCCGAGGTGACGAACTACGTATCGCCAACCTGGGTGACTGTGTCCTTCTCATCATTCGTGCAGGAGAGCTCCTCTTCCGATCCACCGAGCAGCAGCACTCTTTCAACTTTCCAGTTCAGCTCGGCATGATGGGTCACACTGCAGAGAGCGTCACCATCGCTGCAAATCGCACTCTCAATTGCGATGGCTTCCTTCAGTCTGGTGCTTCTGACGATCTCGACGACAATGCTCCCAACCCGCTTGGCACATCCACAGCCGCATCCATGGACGCAGCACGCAAAGGTGTGCCAGGTGCAACCACATCTGCCGATGGCGAAGACGCTGAAGAGGCGGAATGGGATGAGCCGCGTCGCGATGCTGGCCGATGGGCTGTCAAAGTGCAGAAAGGCGACATCATTATCGTGGGCAGTGACGGCTTGGTGGACAACTTGTTCGATGAAGACATCGTGGAAGAGGTGCTCAAGTTTGCTCCTCCACCTAGTTCGCATCAGTCTATTCCCGACCCCGATGCAGTCTCGCTCGAAGAAGGCGACCGTCCGATCGAGGGGCAGGACGAGTATCGCTTGCCCAACGACTTTGACCCACAGCTGGTCTCCGAGGCGCTCTGTTCGCGCGCCAAGGCAGTCTCAGAAGACTCGCGAGCCGTCAGCTCTCCTTTCCAGCAGCGTGCCATGGAAGAAGGTCTGCACTATGTCGGTGGTAAGCATGACGACATCTCGGTGGTGGTTGCAGTGGTAGGCGACCCCTCGGAACGCCTCACTCGGGCTGGTTCTTCGATCGGGTCCTCACACGATGTCACCTCGGAGACTTTCCTAGTGGAAGCGGGGAACACGAACGCGGCACATCGCCCGGCATCTGTCTCGATGTGACTTGCGAGACAACTTTGCCATCCATGACTTCGGGCTCACACATGCTCGCTTCACTCATACGTCCTCCGGCCATTCTCACTGAACTTCTCCGAACCTATTCGGATCTTGTATTTTTAGCTCACATGCGCAACGCTCAAAGCTCTTGCGTTCAGGTTCGGAAATCAAGCTAACGCTTCCATTTACATATCACATCATTAGCCACTCTTTGACTGTTTGTCGTGTTTTGACCTTCACATGTTGTTCGGGTCACCCGTGGATGTGAGAAGGTTCTGGTTCCGCTGAACCCAGTCGTTGACCGCCGTGCACTGCGAGTAGAACTGGTCAGAGACAGGCAGCTTTCCGATCTGATCAGGCAGCACTTGGAACTGCATCAAGAGACCAATCGCCATGTGGGGCATCAAATGGCAGTGTAATGGCCAGACGCCCGTGTTGTCGGCGATGAATCGGAAGGCGATCCAGCTGAAAGGAGGAACCGAGAAGACATCTCGACGCATTGGGTTGACTCTTGCATCTGAAAAATTAGCTGGGCCTTGGAAGTTGCCAGCACCTGCTCCAACGAGGAACGGGGTAAAGCCGTGAAGGTGGAAAGGATGCTCACCTTTGTCTAGGTTGTTGACGATGACGTCCATGACGACGACTTCGGTGTTGGTGGCAATCATCTCGTCAGGATCATCGTAGTACGCGCCCACACTCGAGTTGGACGAAGAGTGCTGCTGAGTCGTTTCGAATGTGAAGGACTTCATCAGCGAGGCTTGCGGCGCCATTTCTGAGGTGAAGGTGGTCTGGTTGAAGAAGGCATGCCAGTTGCTATAGGCGTCGAGACCAAAGTTGACCACCAGCTTCGTTGTCATGTTGGACGCAGGCGCATTGATGGGAGTGATGGGAACCAGTTGCGAGGTGCTCAAGTTCTCGGTCACGTTGGTCAGCGTTGTATTGACCGGGTTCGAGATGGGTTGTGTCGATGCGGGTACACCTTCGTAGCGCATGATGGCGTACTGATCCATGACCAGGAACGGGTTGTCATATGCGAACATGTCATCGGTTACCTCAGCTCGCACTGCGTACGCACCAACAGGTCGATCGGTCTCGATGATGACCGAATACCTTTGCGCGACCATGACGTTGAGACTCTGCACAACCACGGGCTGGACTTCGGTACCATCCGCTTCGATCACCGTCACGTTGTGGCCATCGACACTGAATCGGAAAGTGGCCAGAGAGCCAGTATTGATCATCCGCAATCGGATGCGCTTGTTGGCCGGAACCGTAAAGTTGTATGCTGACTTGCCAGCAGCCTCGTCCGAGATACAGGTGGTGCCATTGGGAGCCAGACCGCAGTTCGAGAAACCCAGACCGTTGATCATGGCGTAGTCAGGTGTAGGCTCGTCTCCTTGCTCTCCTCCAGGTGGACCGGCTTTGGACCTAGCAATAGCAGCGACACTGAACGAGTCGGCTTGGTAGGCGTCGTTGACGACAAAGATCTCGTCTCGATCGTAGTCGGTCCTGACAACGGTGCTGTCGCATTGTTCGGGTTGATCATTCTGAACTTCTCGTCATCGCCATGAAGGATGAGAGGCCCAAAGATGCCATCTGCGTATGTAGATCCGTAGTGAGAGTGCCACCAATAAGTGCCAGACTGCTGCACCGTCCAATTGTGTGTGAAAGTTGTACCTGGAGCGATACCACACTCGGTGATACCTGCGGAGCCGTGCATCTCGTTGGATCCTCGCTGGTATTGACCACGCCAGTGGATAGTGGTTGGGACAGGCATCTGATTCTCGATGTCGACAATGATGCGATCTCCAATGTTGCCTTCCACTGCCGGTCCAGGGAACACCCCGTTGACCAATCGCATCTGCTTCGTGGTACCCGCTGGATTCGACAGCACTTGGGTGAGGGTCCAGTTGTAGACTCGATCCTGAGGTGGTGCGAAACGATCCCATGTCGGGCTGTGCAGGATCGAACAGACTTTCCCTTGGAATGAATGCAAGATTCAACGCCGTTGCTCCTGGGACGGTCGTTGTTATATTGGATGAAGCTGCATCAGATTGTGACTTGTGCTTGTGCTTGAGCCCTAGACCAAGGCCGAGGCCTAATGCGAGAGCTACCACACAGAGAAGTGCGAGAAGCGTTGCCAAGTGTGTCTTTGAGCGTCGTCTCTTCTGTTGCGGTCGGAAAGCACCATCCCCCTGTGGAGTTTGTGCCTCAGGCTCGCTCCCGAGCGACTTGCTGCTAGATTGGCTTGCATTCTTCTCCATTGGGGTGTTTGGAGAGAGCGGCTGTGACTGCATATTCATGACGGCAGACTTTCCCGTTCAACTAGTCGAAATGGACAAGACGCGCAATGTGGACAAGGCTAACGCCAGGGTGGACAAGGTCGACGAGCTTGACGAGATCGACAAGCTTGACAAGGACGACAAGGTGGCTAAGGTCGACGAAGTTGACAAAGTTCACAAAGGACGAGGAGTTGGTCGTGGATTGGAGGGACAGAGAAGGAGAAAGGCAAGTCCATTGAAGTATCAATGAGTGGCTTGCAACACGCCTTCAAACTTTTTCTTGTGATGGCAAGAATTTTGAGAAATCTGATGAGGGTTCCGCCAGTCCGGAAGGGTGGCGGTCGCTACGCTTTACTTGTGTAGCGAAGCCCTCGGAAGCTACCTCAAAGAAAGCGTGGGCTGTCTGATGCTTGCCAATTGAGTAAGAAAGACTTGGATTTGGACCTTCAGAAACCATCGTGCGTGTTGCGGCCCAGGGAGGACCAGCCCACTCGCAGCTTTGTGTATCAAGCCGAAGCACACTCTGACTATGGTCCGATTTGTGCGTTGTGCTGGTACGACAGCACGAGGCTTCGAATCGAGCAAATCCGACGAAGCATACTGCCAAACGTGAGTCGATTGAGCGCATTGCCGCCGGTTGGCGGCCGAAGGTGTTGAGCAATTTTCAAGCTCCGGCAAGGGCAGAAGAAGAAGGAGGACGATGACACCAGCAGAAAGGACGAGCATCCGTGCAAAGTTGGACAGCCGAGGTGTTCGCGTCAAACAGCGAAAGCCAATCAACGAGGCAGAGTTTCAAATTTCAGCTGCACGACGATGGAACGTGTTCAGTTACGCCTGCATTGTTTGCAGTTCCGGTTCTCGCTTCGCCTCGCTTGTAAGCTTGCAACCAGGATCTTGCTTCGGCTTTGGGGGCATTACCCATGCCTTCCAGCAGCGGGGAGGGACACAGAGAGCTTGCGATGACCCCTCGTCTGACCCAAGCGTGAGCACCACTAGGGTTGGTCGATCTGAACTTCTCGTCACCGCGTCGAGGGAAAAAAAAAAAAAGTCCCAATGATGCCGTCGGCTTAGATTGGCCACTAGTGAGCGCGCCATCAATGTGACCCGCTAGGGTTGTAGATGGACGAGGGCCGGGAGGAATGCCGAATTCGGCAACATCTGCGGATGTGGCCATGTGGTAGAAGCACCCCATTCTTCGAATTAGAACGTGCCGACGTTGGGTACAGGCACACGGTGGATCTACAGGAGAAGCTTCAGAGTCCGGCTAAATGCACCGGTCAACCAAAGAATTAAAGCGTCTGTGGGCCGTGGCGAACAAAGAGTTTAAGCTTCTGGAGGCCAAGTGAAGCCCGGTCATTCACAGCGAAAGAAGAACATTGGACCCTGAAACCGTCTCTCTGCATGTCTGTCTGGGAAGTGAGCTTTCCGTCGATCAAGGGTGGGCGGTTGCTATTCGCTTGCATCTCGCTTACAACCAAAGCTCGAATTGCCACTCGCTATCCTCTGCATGATGGTTCCTGCTTGGCACGATCCTTCCCATTGATTCTCCGTTTTGTCCTTCACACAATGCTTCCTTGCTTATGCTCTGCACTTTGCCACAGCGGCTAACTTGCACCCACATCATACGCAAGGGTCATCCCGCCGGCTGTACTTTGACCGTGCCTCTTTTCCGCCTTAGCCGCTGCAGTCTAATGTTCAAGCGCCGCAAATGGACTCTTCAGACCCAGCTCCAACACATAGCGGAATTGGTGCACACGTTGCCACCTTTGCCTTCGGCCTCTTCCCAACCTTCGGCACCTTGTCGGTTGACCTGACCAAAGCCGCTTTTCTGATTGGTCGACAGTGGTGAAAGCATGGGAGACTGTGCGAACTCGCTGCTCTCAGCATCCACGTTGTGGCGTGCCGGGCGGCGTCTGTCAGCAGCAGTCTCCTTGAGCTGAGCCCTTTATGCCCGTACCACAAGCCACTCGAGCGTGACGCTGAAGTCTCGTCGACTGACCGACTTTTCTTCTTTCCAGGCACGCAGCTTCACACAGAGCTCGCTACGTGTTGTAGCTTCTTCTCCTCGGTTGCTTGCAAATCTTCTATAAAGACAGCACCACAGTCTTCGCCACCAGCTCTTTGCACAATAACCCTAACTTGACCATCCCTCATCGTGTTCATCATGAAGGCTGTCATCGCTGCTGTCTCTGCCGCCCTCGTGGCTGCTGGCGTCTCTGCCGGCCCCATCGAGAAGCGCGCCCGCCTCGGTCTTACCTTTGTTCCTCCCTCTACCTCGCCCTTGATTCAGTCCTCTAACTACGTTGGGTACAACAACGCCTCGTACCCCAAGCGCGAGGTCGTTCCCGGTAAGGCCTTTGACCGCATCATCTAGATCTGGCTCGAGAACACAGACTACGAAAGTGCCATCAGCACACCTGCCATGCAAGCTCTCCTCCCCGAGGGTGTCCTCTTCTCGAACTACTACGCGCTCACTCACCCTTCGGAGCCCAACTACATCGCCTCTGTTGCCGGTGACTTCTTTGGCCTCGGTGATGACACCTTCAATCACATCCCTACCAACATCACCACCATGTTCGACCTCCTCGATGACGGTGGCAAGGCTGGCAAGCCCATTTCTTACGGCTGCTACCAAGAAAATTTTCACCATTGCACTCGGTGGAGCTGTCCCCTCGAACCTCAAGAACACCACCGATGAGACCTACATGACCCACTACTCGGCTATCTCGTCAGTGCAGGCCAACTGGAACCTCAAGTCTCTTGGCCGTGGTGACACCAACAAGACCATGTCTAACGTTTTCCCATTCTGGGCCGACACCTTTGGTTACATCAACACCCAGGTCGACGAAACTGACATGCCCATGACTAACCTTACCGGCATCTTCCCCGGTCCGCTAAGCCCGACGGCTAACACACTCTTCTACGCTCCCGATGATGTCGAGGTCATTGGAGCTGGAGGTCAGCCCGTGCTGGTCAAGAGCGGTCTCAATACCTCACAGACCTTGGCCACCTTGACCCAGACCAACTTGACCGCCCTGGGACAGAAGCCCATCTGGAACACTGATCCTGGCTTCAACAACGTCAACGTATCCACTGGAACCGGCTCTTCGGCAGGCACCTCTGCCGCCAAGACCAACGATGCTGCTAAGCCTGCTTTCGCGGCGATTGGCACTATTGCTGCCGCTGCCTTTGTTGGCTTCACTCTGCTTCTTTGAGCATCCGCGTTTGCTCAAGATCATAACACCCAACATCTCACCCCCACCGTGAAAAAGTTCGGAACATGAATGTCAATTGTCACCTTCGATCGCTAGCTAATCATGCTCCGCCTGGCTCTGAGTTCGTGACTTCTGACCCTTGACTCGAAACGTTGGCACAATCAGCACAGACTAGTGAGAATAGAAAGAGTGGTGGACTGTTACCAAAAGGTAGATGAGCGGCACGTGGACTCACCTCCATTCAGGATGAGACTGAAGACCCAGTGCCGAACAGTTCGAGTCGAATTCTCGAGCTTGGAACCCCAAGGCGTTTCAGAGCTTCGCTGCTTTCCAGCAAGAACTGTTCTGGACCGCAGATAAAGTACAAAGTATCCTGATGAGCGCCGTCATCAAGTAAGAGATCGTGCTCCTTATCCAGAACTTCGACTGTGAGCCTGCTTTTCTCGTCAAAGTCTTGACCCTTGAGTTCGGTTGCAGTCTGATTCGTCAAAAAGCTCTTGTACCTGACATTAGGATGAGATGCGGCTGCAGCCTTGATGTGGTTCCAGAAAGCTCTGGCCGCCGACGTACGTGCTCCATGAAGGAAGACGATTGGCTGTTGCTCGTTCTGCTGAAGCATCGTTTCCAGTATGGAAACGAGCGGCGTGATGCCAACACCAGCCGACATGAGCACCACTGGTTTTCCCCTGTCTTGCTGCGGATCCCAGCGGAAATCGCCGAAAGGATGCGACATGTGCACAACGTGACCGATCTGTGTGCTCTCATGTAAGACGTTGCTAACGTAGCCAGGATCGGCATTGTTTCCATCTGCAAGTCTGGTCGCTTGCTCCCTCTTGACGCTGATACGATATCGTGAGGCGCTGGGCGCATCACTGAGGGAGAATTGACGCATCTGGCTATAGCCGAGCTGCGGGACTTGAACACGCACGCTAATGTACTGACCTGGTCGGTATAGTGGCAATGACTTCTTGTCCAGAGGCTCGAAGTAGAAGGAGGTGATCTCGTCCGATTCGCGAACCTTGTCGACCACAGTAAACTCTCTCCAATGATCCCATCCGTGCGTGCCTTTGTACAAATTGGCTTCTTGCGAGATCATGAGATCAGCGAGCTGTTGGTACGCCGCAGCCCAATCGTCCAAGTCGTCTTGGGTCAAAGCCGAGCCCAAAACTTGGGTCATGGCCTGAAGCAAGTACTTTCCAACAACAGCATACTGTTCGGGCTGCACGTACAGGCTAGCATGTCGGTGACAGATCCTCTGTACTGCTGGCGTGAGAGTGCCGAGGTCGTCAATGTGTGAAGCGTAGGCGTACAAGGTACCTGCTAAAGCCGATGCCTGACGGTGTGTTGCCTGGTTGGCTTGGTTGAAGACTTCGTTCAAGGCAGGGACTTCCCGTAGCAAGTTCGAGTAGAACCGGATGGTGATGGCCTCGCCATGCTGTTGCAGCACGGGCGCGGTCTTTTTGATCCGCTCGACTTGGGTGGGAGTAAGCGGCATAGTGTAGAACAGTGAATGGAGTGAGCTGGCGAGCGTCCGAAGAACACTTCATCTTGGACGACCCTATATATCTTTGCGTCTGTCCGAAGCCTCTGAAGCAGCATCGTCGTGAAGAGCTCGGGTTGAATTGGTTTTCCCAAGCTGGCTGTACGAGAGGGTACAGGTGTGGTGCGAGGACACAGTGATGCTCAGTCATGGATTACTACAGCAAGGATATGCTCCGAAAGTTGCTGTCGAATCAGGCTCGTTGCAATTGTCAGGCAGGAAAGCAAAGTACAGTAAATTGAGCAGCAAACGTATGATCAACAGCCTTGTTCCGCAGAAGAAGCCGCTGCCAAGCTCGGCACGGCATCGTCGCAGGATAGGATCATGTGCTTCGTTGCCAGATTCACGGACATCTCGGGGAAGAACGGTCTGTTGTTGTCAGGAGGCGAGTTGGCGAGGAAGACAAGCAACCAGGAACACACCTGCACTCGGCATCGACGCAGTGCATAGCCGGCTGGAATCGGTGAATTAGACAATGCTCTCAAGGTTCGGAAAGGACGGGAACGGATCGGAAAGCTCTAAGTTAGACCCTGGCTCGAATTGTAGCACGACTGGACCGCGAACGACTGCGTCTTCCTATACTCAGAAAGAAGACTTGGGCATCAACGTCGGAAGCTCAAAGTCTTCTTTCATGCGACGGCACATGTCGGGGCACAGCTGACGACGTTGCTTAGTGTTGATTCGCATTGCTGAGTGCAGGGTGCGATCTTTTTCAGTCGTCTTTCCGTACACTCGCCGCGCATGGACAGCGACTCTAGGTCACAGGCAGAGCTCGAAACGCCCTCTTCTCTCCCGTTTGAGAGCTTAAAAGTCTGCCCTAAGTGATCGACATTCCGGCATTCCGCAGTTTGCTCGCTTGCCCGGGTAAATCGGGTAAATCGGCTCTCAGACCAACGCGGATTCCGAAAACCTCATACGCCTTTGCAGCTTCGTACGGGCCCTTACTTCTTTGGGCCTTCATCTACGAGCGAATCGCAAGCGATAGTGCTGGTCTGCGACTCTTTACCACCAGGAACATTGTTGCAACTTGTATCTCAAGTCGCACCGCAATCAATCAACGTCGTTCCATCCTCAACATGCTTTCTCTCGTGCACGAGCGAGTAGCACTTTTGCAATCCGCCCTTGATGACCCAACCATCCAGTGGAAGAAGCTCGTCCTAGCTCTCCTCTGGCTTGTGTACGGCTTCGAAACGCTTCTCTCGCTACGTCAATACCGTCTATACAGCCTCGATACACCACCAGCCACGCTAGCAAGCCATGTCGATCTCGAGACGTTCAAAAAGTCGCAGGTGTACGGAAGGGACAAGGCACGCTTCGGCTTCTTCTCGTCTGCCGTCAGCCAGCTCATCAGCGTTACTCTCGTCCACTACGACATCTATGCTTGGAGTTGGACGCTTGCTGGAACCATACTCGCACACTTTGGCCAGAGTGACAGCGAGATTCCACGTTCCATCGTCTGGATGATGATCATGTTTGTCATTCGAGAGATCCCAGGCATGCCCCTCACCCTGTACCGCAATTTCGTTATCGAGCAACGTCATGGATTCAACAAGATGACGGCCAAGACTTTCGTCATGGATACACTCAAAGAGTGGCTGCTCGGCTTCCTCATCGGCGTACCGCTCATCTCTGCACTGCTCTGCATCATTCGATGGGCAGGATCGTCATTCGTGTCGTATGTCGTCGTCTTCCTCTTCAGCTTTCAGATCATCGCAATGGTTCTCTACCCAACCCTCATCCAACCACTCTTCAACAAGCTCACGCCTTTGCCTCAAGGCGCTTTGCGCGACCGCGTTGTTGCACTAGCGTCTTCACTCAAGTTCCCGCTCAAGCACATCTACGTCATCGATGGCAGCAAACGCTCTTCCCACTCCAATGCGTACTTCTTTGGCGTGATCCCAGGCGGTAACAAACACATTGTCATCTTTGACACCCTCATCGAAAAGTCGACGACAGACGAAATCGAAGCTGTCTTGGCACACGAGCTGGGCCATTACGCCAATAACGATCCCACCAAGCTTCTCGTGCTCTCTCAAGTTCAAATTTGGTTTACGATGAGCCTTTTCACCCTCTTCATCAACAACGTCTCGCTCTACAGATCCTTTGGCTTCCAGGTCGGTCCTTCGCTGTTCGAAAAGGTTGCGGGCACCCCATCTTCCCAGATTCTCAACTATCTGCCCGTCATCATCGGTCTCGAATTGTTCCAGCTTGTCTTGAACCCAACCGACGCCTTGGTCAAGTTTTTGCTCAACTCGGCCATTCGCAGGATGGAGTACGCTGCTGATCGCTTTGCTGCCAAGCTGACACGTCCGGGCCCAACACCATCAGAATTGGCTGCTGCCGCCGAGTTCAACGCTGACGAGGACAATGCTTCAGTCAAGGTCGATCCGAATCACAAGCAGCAATACGTAGACCTGCTCGGAAAAGCTCTCATCAAGCTTCACGTGCACAATCTCTCGACTATGCATCACGATCCCCTCTTTTCCGCCTACCATTACTCGCACCCTACACTCGCAGAGCGTCTGAATGCCTTGCAAGCTCTTCGACCTCTCCTCAACAAGCAAAAGTGAACGCGCTCCCTGATCAGCGAGTCAGCATCTCGAATATTGCAATTCACTTTGTACAATCGTTTCGTCTATATCGAATTCTATCACCCTCCCATGTTTCCAACCGTCGATTCTGTCTACTTTCTTTGTGCGTCGTCAACAACGTCGACCTGCCGACCAAGCACAAATATCGGTTTCCACCAGTCGAATATGTTCTCTTAGCAATGCAATGTTTGTGTTAGGACCGTGCCCAACATGAGTCCGCGCTGGATCGGTCCTTACTTATCGGCGATCCCATCTGTGCTTGTCGCAGATCTGCTTGTGATCCACTTGTGTTTTCCCCATCTATATAACTGGTCTGCGACTGTTGACAAGGATCCCTCACAACTCCTCATTGCATGTATTACTTAGTTCAGCTTATAGCAACTCAGTATCACATCCCCCAAACAACCACAGTTGTCTCTGACTGTTCCTCTGAGACCTACAACCTCTCTGTTCCCAATCACTGCCAACCAACTTAGGGTTAGGGTTAGGGTTAGGGTTAGGGTTAGGGTTAGGGTTAGGGTTAGGGTTAGGGTTAGGGTTAGGGTTAGGGTTAGGGTTAGGGTTAGGGTTAGGGTTAGGGTTAGGGTTAGGGTTAGGGTTAGGGTTAGGGTTAGGGTTAGGGTTAGGGTTAGGGTTAGGGTTAGGGTTAGGGATAGGGTTAGGGTTAGGGTTAGGGGTAGGGTTAGGGTTAGGGTTAGGGTTAGGGTTAGGGT